>CP051141.1:1225431-2450862 GCA_001592805.2 Peltaster fructicola
ACTGTGAGATCTTGCTAGTATGCTCATTCAGAACAGCCACCGTCCTGCCTTGAGGTCGCCAAAGTCCTGGGTTCTGCTGGCCGCCACTGCTTGGGATGTCTCCTCGCTTATTGGACTGGATGATTGGACCAAACTCGGCGACATCAACAGGAAAGCTGTCGACATACACGTTGTCGAGCAGCTTGAGAACGTTCGGGTCACTGCCATCGTAGTTGTGTATGCTGCGGGAGCTTGCAATCTGAGTCAATGTGCTAGGTCGCTTAGGTGCTTGGTCTGAAGCAGATTCAGCAGGTCTCTGGAGCTGTCCGGTCGCTTGTAGGTCAGTAGTCGCAACCTCAGCAGCCGCTTTACCCAGGAGTATTGTAGCGCGGCTCTCTCGGTGCCGAAGAGCTCGGTCGACTTCCTTCGACAGCTGTTCTCCGCCTGGGCTAGGTGACGACGAAAGACTGTCAGAAGGTCGTTTGCTCAGTGTTCCGACTGTGAGCTTGCCGTTCTGCAAGCCCAATGGCGCTGAGCTTTTAGGCTGCAACGATGGTGAAGCATTATCTGCGTCTGATGGTGCTTCTACTAGCTGCTGTGCTGCAGCAGCAGCTTGGACATGCCGACCATATGATGTCGGATCGTTGTCAAAAAGTACAGTATGCGGCCTAATCTTGAGCTTAGCAATGCTCACGACATCGTCGTAGATGTCCTTGGCATCGTGTTCATCATCAGTATTTCTACGATGGGACACTCGCCAGATGTACTCGCGGAATGCCAAGAACTTGAACTCATCCTCGCTGTGCATCCCAGCACTGCGAAGACGTCCAATGTATTGCTCGTCCTCATCGTTCTTCGGCACACGTGCTAGTGACTTTGCATTGGTGAGATCGGCCACGGACGATTGTGGTGGGACCTGGCCTGTGCCGTGATATGAAAGCCTTCTTGAGTCCTTAGCCGACTTCCAGAAGACTCCTCTATCGACTCGCGTGGCCCAGGACATGGCAAGGTCCAGCACTGTCCTGGGTAGCGGCTTCCGTAGAGAGTCTAGAATCTCACTTTCCGACAGCGTGGCAACCGGAGTCTTCAGATATGGTGCAATTAGAGGCGTTACCAGTACTCTGATATCCGCTACCGATAGAAATATTATGGCAGCAGCCACGAAATGAGCAGCTGCTTCCCGGATCCATAGGTTCGGATGCATAGTGAACCGAGCCACGGTATCTATGAGCTCCCAAGTTTTTGGTCTCTGCAACAAGCCAAGCTCTGCCATGCTGGCCAGGGACCGTAATGCTTGCTCGACAACAAAGTCTTGTGGATCGGTGAGTGCTTGCAGCATGAGAGGCAGTATGAAGTCTTCGATGCTGGCGCCTCCGACATATACTGATATGCCGACTATCGTCTTGAAGAAGTCACATTTCAACTGCCAGTTCGGGTCGTTGAGATATGTGTTCAGATGGCTGAGTATGACATCTGCAGCTTTTGCTTCTCCAAAGAAGACACACAGACTTGTCACTGACGATAGAAATGCTCGACGAACAGCAGTGTTGTTGTCTGTGAGAAAGACTTTGGTCTGTGCTTCGAACTCATTGACGAGATCTGCTCTCGTGGCGTCGTAAGAGTCGAATGGCGTAAGTCCTGTGCTATCGTCATCAACAGCAGTCTGTGCGGGTAAAGAGCCATCGGCTCGTAATGCTTGAATCATGCCAAGGAAGCGAGATGCTGTCTCTGCTAGAGTTGCAAGGCATGCAGCGTAAGTTGCTCTCACAACAGGGTAGTTCTTGAATTGCTTCGTGTGGACCAGGACCAGTAGGCGTGGGAATATGTATTGTGTGAAGAGGAACGAGTTCACCGGCGATGTGACTGTAACAAGAGCCAGTAGTTGTGTCATTGTCCTTAAGGCTGTCACTAGAACCATCTCGTCGTTGTCCTCGAGTAGTGGCATGATGTATGGCAGCACTCGATCGAGTTTTGCTTCGTCGGGTAACCTTGCAGCGAACGCCAGAAGCAGCTCGCATGCATGTATCTTTGAGGTAGCTCGTGCCACATTGCGGACGGAGGAGGTGACCACGTTCAGAAGTATGAGTGTGCCATTGTCGCCTGAAAGTGCCAGTGCCGCTGCTGCTAGGTGTCTGGCATTTGGAAGATCGATCTGTAGTGGGAACAATCCATACTGATCTCGAGCTGGCTGATCAGCAGAGGTGTTATAGCCCAAGGATACGGATAACATTTCGAAGTCGGCATATATACGTTCGATGCGGTCGTCTGCAATGGCATTGTTGGTCTCTCTAACAACGACAGGAGTCCGTCCAGAGCTAGGATCCGTTACCTCCTGCATCAGTGTATGCAAGTGTTGATAAAAGTACAGAGGGAATGCCTTGTTCTTGTATTCGTCGAGATAGTCTTGGGCATGCCATCGCTCGCCGGGGTCCAGCCGTAGCATGCTCGCAATGAGTGCTCGGATATGCTCATCGTCGATCTTGCTCAACAGTGGTACGATCGGATCGTACTCGCCTTTCCTATACTTGAAGAGTTGAGTAAGGGTAAAGGTTGGCGCCTCGGTGAAGAGCTCGGCGATGACACAGCCCAAGCTGAAGATGTCCATGTTCCATTGTACAGTATCATCTTCGCCCGGCTTTCGCGGTTCAGCCAAGAACCGCTCTGGTGCGAGATAGCATGTTCGTCTGGCTGCCGTATCGAAATAGAAGGAGAAATCGGCAGGGTTGTCCTCAGGCAAGTACACTGGTTTGAAGGCCGAGGAGAAGTCGGTGAGATACACCCAACCCCATGATGTGATCAAAACGTTTTCTGATTTGATATCACCATGGAAGATGCCTCTGGAGTGACAATCCCGGACAGCACAGATGAGCTGGAAAGCGATCCACTTCTTCTCGACTGCCTCTAGGAATGGTCTTATGCTGATGCGATCATAGAGCGAATTGTGTATGAACTGTCGTACAAGGATACCGTAATTGCCAGTCTCCAGTATTCGCTGGTATGTGAGGACATTCGGCACATCCGAAAGTGCTGTACGCTCTGCCTTGAGGATGCGAGCGTACTTCTTGAACGACACTGCCGCGCTCGACTTCATGCAAACTTTGACCACAACAACGCCGTTCTTGTGCTTGGCACGCACAGTTCGTAGGAATCTCGCGCCTCCGAGTACCTTCTCGAAGGTCAGATCGATCAGTTCTGGGGCCTCGATGGCGCTGGGTCCTGCTGGTATTGTCGTCGCTGAGTATCCTTGACCCATGATGGGAGGAGAACGAGGTTTATCGCTTGGTTCTGCACGTTGTCATCCCCATCGCGCATGTCACAAACGCTCTGCGACCGCTCAAGAGTGAAGGTGATTGCTGCTTTGTGACTGTGTGACTGCGACTAGGCATCGTGCACCTGCTCAAGTCATATGCGGCTGTAACACCAGCCACAACGCCACGATATGTGGCTGTTGCAGTGTGTCCCTGCGCCGATCGTCGGGAAGCCCCTCTAAGATTTTGAGTCACTCCAAGATGAGCTCAATGGCATTCTCATCTTTCCACCATCTCACAAGATAGGCGACGGCTGTAAGCTCGCCCTGACATCCTCAGATACGATGTCGGCAGTTAATGCTCCGCACAATCCATCACAGCGCTACCTCAGCACCAGGGGAGGCTCATATGATGTAGGTACAGCATCGTCGTGCTAGGACTGAAGTTAAGCAGCGGTACAGTTCTCTTTCGAGGATGTGGTCCTGAAAGGCCTTGCATCTGACGGCGGTCTGTTCATTCCTGAAGAGATCCCAACATTACCTTCGGACTGGCAGAACAAATGGCGCGACTACTCCTTCCAGGATCTTGCATTCGAGGTCATGTCTTTGTACATCTCGAGGATGGAGATCCCTGAGCATGACCTCAAGGAGATCATCCATCGAAGTTACAGCACTTTCCGCGCTCAAAATATCACACCCATTATCACACTTGATCAGCAGAAACACCTCCACCTTCTCGAGCTCTTCCATGGTCCGACATTCGCTTTCAAAGATGTGGCACTGCAGTTCCTTGGCAACCTGTTCGAGTATTTCTTGGTACGGAGGAACAAGGGCAAGGAAGAGGCAGGACGAGAACACTTGACGGTTGTTGGAGCTACGAGTGGTGATACAGGCTCGGCAGCCATCTATGGACTACGGGGCAAGAAGGATGTCAGTGTATTCATCATGCACCCCAAGGGTAAGGTCAGTCCGATACAAGAAGCACAGATGACGACGGTCTTGGATGCCAACGTACACAACCTCGCCGTCGAGGGCACATTCGACGATTGTCAGGTATGAGAGCAGCTTACGAGAACCAGAAGAGAACTGACGATGACCAGGACATCGTAAAATTGCTGTTCGCAGACCCAGAGATCAATCAAACACATCGCCTCGCAGCTGTCAACAGCATCAACTGGGCACGTATTCTCGCACAGATCACCTACTACTTCCACTCCTACTTCACTCTCGCTCGCCAAACTGGCAACTCCTTTCCCAAGATCAACTTCGTTGTGCCCACAGGCAACTTTGGCGACATATTAGCAGGCTACTTCGCGACCCGCATGGGCCTGCCGACAGAGCGGCTCGTCATCGCGACCAACGAGAACGATATCCTGCATCGCTTCTGGAGGTCCGGATACTACGAGAAGAAGCCAGTACACGGTGTTGAGGCAGAGGGTGGATTCGAAGAGGATGGTGTTAAGGCTCACTCTGAGGGCGTCAAGGAGACACTAGCGCCGGCAATGGATATTCTTGTCTCGTCGAACTTTGAGCGGTTACTCTGGTACTTGGCTTATCAGAATAGCACTGCTGAAGAGACGAACCACCGCCGCATGATGGCTGGCGAGCAGGTCAAGCAATGGCTGAATGATCTCAAGACCGCTGGTGGCTTTGGTGTTGGGAAGGAGATTCTCGCAGCTGCAAGGGAGCAATTCAGCAGTGAGAGAGTCAGTGACAAGCAGACGCTGGACACCATCAAGTCGGTGTACGATCAAACGTTACCAGCAGATGCTCAATCAGCTGGATCCAAAGCCACCACTGGTACTCTAAACCATGGCCACTACATCCTTGACCCACACTCTGCCATTGGTATTGCAGCATCTCTTCGCTCCATCGCTACCGCCGGAAAGGACGTCGAGCACATCTCCTTAGCAACAGCACATCCTGCCAAGTTCTCACACGCGGTGGAACAAGCATTGAAGGAGGTCTCAGATTTCAGCTTCGAGACAGTCTTGCCGGAACAGTTCGTCGGTCTCGAGGAGCAGCAGCGCAGGGTCACGGAATGCAAGGCCGACTGGAAGGCGGTGCGAGAAATCGTCGTGAAAGAGGTTGAACAAGAATTGAAAGGTGTACGGTAATCATACAGTTGCGTCGTCGTTAGCACCAACACAGCGGATCAAATCAAAAGCGGGAAAGCGCACGACTCTGGGAGATCATCAACGCGACATGTCTCTCTTCTCTTCGTTTCTGCACGTCCTTGCATCAACATGGAAGTCATGCCGTCGTTCGTCAGGTCTTGACTCGAAGTATGCTGTGCGACATAATGCGCTAAGGTCGACCAGTATCATAAAATCGCCGCCATTCACATCTTATCTTCGACAAGCCCCTCCCAATCTTGACCAAGACAGGCAGGTCTTAGACGACATGGTTCTGTACACCAACCCCTACCCATCGTCGTGCAGAATTGCGGCGTCATGGAAGCGATGATACGGGTTCCCGTCATTGTAGCCTTCGCGCAATCTCCAATGTCGCTATCTCATCCATTCAGCATCGCGCAGCTCGCGTGTGATACGAGACATACTCTCGAGGCACTACACTAAGAGGAGGCCATGCGTTTGAAGGTCAATGGGCCACACTAAAAGGTAGGATACTAATCATGTTGTCGGCGGCATGAAAACTCCCCTCCCACGTTGATGCCACTGGAATGCTTAGTTCGAGACATCTGACGTAGAAGGAAAGGATATAAGAGGTAGTGGTATGTCTCTGTTCAACTCGGCAAGATTGTGGCTTTCTCAGCTTTCATTACTTGCGCAGTATGAGGCTTTCTATTATTCCAATATGCTGTCTCGCAGTTGTAGCATACGCCGCACCATTCAAGCGTAGCGGATATGCTGTCAAGAATGCCCATCCAGTGCCTCAGAAGTGGCAGCGTGTAGGCAAAGCGCCTGAAGTAAGGTTGCGACAAGGTTGAGAAGCTCAGGCTGACGTTTGTAGTCTCACACCATTGCTCTCCGCATAGCATTGAAGCAGCAGTCCTTTGACGAGCTAGAGAGTCGTCTGTACGAGGTATCTGATCCCGATTCTGCAACATACGGCGAATGGCTAGACACACCTGAAATTCACACCTTGATCGCTCCTCACGAGACCACAAAGGATGCTGTCCATGCTTGGCTGGCCGATAATGGGATCGAAAGCTTTGCTGCTTCACCAGCAGGAGACTGGCTCTACATTCCCATGTCTGTCAAGGAGGCCGAACGCCTGTTAGACACCGAATATCACGTCTACAAGCATGTTGACAATGGCAATGAGCTTGTTCGCACGCCAGAGTACAGTCTGCCAGCGCACCTGCACCAGCACATCGATGTTGTGGCTCCAACAACCTACTTCGGCGACACAGAAGCCATGCGCACCTCACTGAAGTTTGCTGAGGTCTACGGCAAGCCAGGTTGCGGTCCTGAGAGTACTCCTCCATGGCATGGTCATGGTGGTGTTCCAGGAAGTCAGCCAACCTCAGTGCTGTCTGCAACGCTACCGCCGTCACCAGCGAATGTCTGCGTACGCTGTACAACACCATCGACTACGTGCCAAAGGTGCCACAGAAGAACCTGGTCTCGATGACTGCATACCTCGAAGAGTCTGCCAACATCTCTGATTTCCATATCTTCCTTTCTCAGCAGCGCAAAGACGCCTCTCCGGACTATACCTTCAGCGTGGACTCTATCAATGGTGGCATCAATATGCAAGATCCAGAGCCACCACAATACTACCGTGTCCGTGATCTCGAGGCCAACTTGGACTCGCAAACTATCGGAGGGTTCATCTATCCTACTCAGTTCGTGGTATACTCAACAGGTGGATCTCCTCCATTTGTTCCAGACCTGAACACGCCAACGGACACAAATGAGCCATATCTCGACTGGGTGCAGAATCTGCTTGCTCAGGATCGCTCAGCCCTGCCGAATGTCGTATCAACATCTTATGGAGACGACGAGCAGTCTGTGCCGAATGATTACGCCACTCGTGTCTGTCAAGAGTTCGCCCAGTTGACGGGTAGAGGTATAACACTGGTCTTCTCCTCTGGCGATAACGGAGTGGGCACCAACGGCACATGTGTCAGCAACGACGGATCTAACAGAGCGACCTTCCTGCCAGCATTCCCAGCTACGTGCCCTTTTGTGACTGTCGTCGGCGGTACTCGCAACTTCCAGCCTGAGATAGTTGCATACGATACTCGCAACGGATATGTCAGTGGATCTGGTATCTCAAACTACTTTTCGAGACCAAAGTGGCAAGATGCTGCGGTATCTGCATACCAGAATGAGATTGGCGATCTGCACTCTGGACTATACAACACCACTGGTCGGGCGTACCCAGATATCTCAGCTCAAGGCTTCCACTACGTCGTTGTCTATGCTGGCGTCAATATCCTGCTTGATGGTACGAGTTGTTCGGCTCCAACGGCCTCTTCTGTCCTGGCACTCGTCAATGATGCCTTGATCGCTGCTGGCAAACCTACCCTGGGCTTCATCAACCCTTGGCTCTACAAGTTCGGCCACTATGCATTCAACGACATCCTCGATGGTAGCACTTGGGGTTGCGATACGTAAGTGGTGGTGCTCTACTCGAACACTAGGCTGACATCTTGAACAGATCTGGATTCCCTGCCAAGAAAGGATGGGTAAGCATGACTGCTGGACTGCCGAGCTATAGCTGACAAGTAGCACAGGATCTCGCATCTGGCTGGGGCACACCAGACTTCCAGAAGATCTCCCAATTCGCCGTTTGGGGTCCGCCAGTGGCATCAATCTCGTCCTGATGTAGTGCAAGGGCTACGGGTATTGCTATGGGACATTGGAAGGCCGGCACGCAATCTTCGGACGGAACAGAACATGCTCTGTATTGGAGAAAATTCTGATAGCTTTGAAGTAGCCATCAGCGGTATACAAGTCGCCTTGTGCTGTTAAAGATCACAAGCATGCTCGTAATACGTCCATCATGATATATCGGCTTGCCACTACCGCAAGCGTAGCACTTCCACTTGGACAATATCGAGTAGGAGGACTCAGTTTGTCGGCCCGTCTTATTCTGTCTGTCTACAATCGAGGCCTTGGACAGAGGTGGAACCATGAACCAGCATTGGGCCTTGCTGGCAGGTACCTCTCAAGCTCGACCATATTGAGATACGATGTATCTCCTCGCACGGAGTTCAGGTCTGAGATACCACACAACCGCATAGCTGTTTCTAGCTCATCTTGCACGACTGCACACTGGTTAGCGAGGAAATGACATCTATGCAGCAAACTTACTCCCAGCACAATGCTCAACACCCTCTCTACCATATGCAATAGCACACTGGAACGGTCGACCCACACCGACAGCGCTTGCACCAAGCAGTATGGCCTTCAATATGTCTGAACCACGTCTCACGCCGCCATCGACAAGCACGTCCATCTTGTCAAAGACTTCAGGACAATCTCTCCGGAGCTCCAGAAGCACAAGGATAGTCGCCGGTGATCCGTCTAGAGCTCTACCGCCATGATTACTCACCACAATGCCTGCACAGCCCAGGTTCAATGCCGTCTTTGCGTCAGCAGCTGACTGGATACCCTTCACAAGCACGGGCAGTCGAGTGTGCTTCTTGATCCAGGCTATATCATCCCAGCAGAGCGCAGGGTCAATGAAAGAGCCTGTACTTCTTGCCAGTCCTGCACCTTTCTTGTCGATACCAGACTTCTTACTATCCTGGTATGCTGAGCTGACTTCCTGCGTTCTCACACGCTCGTCAGCTTCACGCTTCGACACGACTGCGAGGTCAGCAGTGACCATTAAGGCCTTGACCTGCGGCATTTGATCAAGGTTGCGTAGTAGTGCCTCGGTCTTTCGTCGTTGCTTGTCCACATATAGCTGGAAGAAGAATGGATGTCCTTTGCCAGATGCTAAGATCTCTTCTGTTAAGAGCGATGAAGATGTCGAGACGCAGTGTACGATGTTTGTCGCAGCAGCACCAGCACCGAGAGCGGTCTCAGCTTCAGGCCCGGACGTCTTCGCCATACCCATCGGGCAGATCCATACTGGCATGCTGCAATCGACACCTAGAACCTTCGACTTGGTGTTGACAGAGCTGACGTTACGCATCACTCGAGGACGGAACCATAGCTTCTGCCAGTATGATTTGTTGGCATTGAGCGTGAGTAAATCATTCGAGGCACCAGATAGGTAAGCATTCGCTTTCTGTGAGGCCGACTTGGCAAATGCTTGCTCGAAGTCATCAAGATTGATGATAGATGACAACGGCGGCCTTTCATTTGGAGCGGCTTGTGATACTGTCTCGGTTCGCTGTGCTTTCAGCCATGTCTCCGTAATGGTAGACTCGTCGAAGTCGCCTTTCTGCTCCTCGGGCGACAGAGTCTTCTCAATGAGGTCTGCACCATGATACTCATTGTATGTCTTTGTACCGTCCTTGCCAGCATACTTGTATATCACTGCGTGGTCAGCACTTTCGACATTCCTCTGACTGGCTCAAACCTACTGTCGGGACCACCAGGATGCTCTGGAGCGAAGCGACTGAGGTCGTATACTTTGCCATTGACAAGAATCCAGCAGTCTTCTGGAGTGGCATGCTTTGTCAGTTCTGCTACTGAGATCTTCTGGTCCGACATTTTCGAGTGTATCAGACAGGACATGGCACTCGAATGAAACATGGTATATGGTGGTCCCAGTGGAGGAGCCGATGTCCCCGGAACACATGCCGAACATCCGCTGGTCCTCCTCAGTCCAAATGCCGATGGTGGACAACGCAGATACATAGACAGAATTATCGTGTGAATACTCATTTGTATTTAGCAAGAGTACGCGTGAAACTTCGTCAGCTGAATCGTTGAGGAACCCGTTACTCAACGGCAGTGTTGTGAAGCTGGCGAACCTCATATCGGCAACACGCTGTTAGCCGTCTGGAAGCATTGCCAACGTAAGTATCGTATAGCTACCTTTCTCCGTCCTAACAGCGGGTTATCACAAGGTTCGTTATAGCGTTGATGCATGCAGTGGTCAAGCAAATCACCATACAACTGCTTGTGTCCATATCGACAGTGATCTGCCAGCAAGCTCACCTTCTAGAGGGCGCCCAAGCCTCGACATCTTTGACGCATACCACATTGTTTAGAGACTGTCTGCAGGCTCGTTTCAACCTTGCCTCGAGATGTGTTCAACGACGCTGTATCATCAATGCTGCAGCTCGACATCGACGAAACGATTCTGAGCAAGCTTATTATCAAAATCTGTGATGTCTCATCTCAAGTGCTGTCTTTCTTGAGATCAATCCCATGTCGACAAAGGACAATATCCAAGCTCGTTGCGTAAATCCTGCGAGTAATGGCTGTCAAGATAGCGATCTTATACTTGTTCACAACTAGCTAAGCACTCTCGAGAAGCTCATTGAAGAAATTGGTGTGTAATGTGTGCCTAGCTCCTCGCTCCCGGGTCGAGCGTGAAGTCGGTTCTCCAGTCTCGGCAATATACCTTTACCTTACATCAACCATCAGCAACATGCAAGGCCGCCCAGTCGATGTCGTCCTCGCAAGCTACCACAAGCATCGTAGCTTCGCGAGAACCCTCTTCGAAAAAGGCTGACGACCTGCGCATACAACACATCAACAGCCTACGTCTGCGTCCTGAAGACGCTTACCTCAAATCGCCGCCTCTAGTCTCGAGATCACGAAGCCCTCTTGCGCGCAGCGACACAGTAACGACAGCCTCAGCTGGACTCAGTGAAGCCAGAAAGAGAAGAGATCGCCGTCGAGGGAGGAGCAGTAGTCGGAAAGGCACGCGTCCATGGAAGAAACTGTTATGGGTCAAACAAAGCTATCCCGACAACTACACAGATGAAGAGACCTTCTTAGACCACCTACAGATCAATCAGCGTCTACGGCCATACGAGTTCTGGCCACTCGTCGCCGACAGTACGATCATTGTCCAGCATGTGTGCTCGGTGGTCATCTTCGTCTGCTGCTTTGTTGCCATCTTCCAGGAGCGTGTCAGTCCTACAACTGTGGTAGGCTGGGCTACATTCGGCACAGTGGCATCATGGGTATCGCGCGACTACTGGCAGAGCCATGAGCACGAGGAGAATGAGCCTCCGACCAGGTCATCAGCAGAATCGCCGGTGGACAGCGATAACGCCTTACGCATCATGTCTCTGCCACGCAATGCATCACCACCAAGAGGTAGCCTCGGATCGAGGCCTCATTCGCGAGCACCCAGCCTGACCTCTTCCATTCCACGTCCAGTCATCACTGAGCCAATCACTACACCATATGAAGTCACATCAGCACTGTCGCCTCGAATGCTTGAACGACTAACGACTGCTAAGTCTGCCATCCTCATCTACTTCTCCCTGCTCGGACTCTCGCCTATTCTGAAGTCCTTAACCAAATCGACCAGCAGTGACAGTATCTGGGCATTGAGCACTTGGCTGATGTGCATCAACGTGTTCACCTTTGACTACGGTGCTGGACCAGAAGCCAAGTTTCCAGCATCGCTATCGACGAACGCAGCGCTGATGGCGAGCACTGTCCTGGCATCACGTCTCCCAAGCACGACTCATGTGTTTAGCTTGACGCTGTTTAGCATCGAAGTCTTTGGACTGTTCCCAGTCTTCCGACGTCATCTCAAGCACCATTCCTGGATGCTGCATCTCTGGCTGACAGTCTTCTTGGTTGTGCTTGCGTCAGGAGGGCTCAGTATGATCATCTCCGGTGGTGGCTGGGGATATGCTGTGCTTGGAGTCGTCCTCGGAGGCCTGGGTACCTGTCTAAGCATGGGTATGACGAGTTGGTGGTTGATTGGGCTGCAGAGGTACAAGAATGAGATCCATGGTCCATGGGACCCTGCTAGGCCTGTCATCCGTCGACATTGGGACTAATATATGCTGTATCACACATATGTGTTCAAGTATTAAAGTTATGTCGGTGTCGGAAGGACAGTTCCTCTGAGTGCAATGCGAAAGTGCTGCATTGACCTAGCTGTTCTGACACACTTGTCCGGCTCGACACAAGTATAGTCATGAAATGTACGGCCTGAGACTCGGTATTGTGTCCAGGAGTCTCGAAGCTTCATGATCAGCAGGTCGTTGTCACTTTTGATCAGAGGCAGGACGAAGAACTCCGCAGATCGATGCACGCTCGGGACTTCCAAAGCATACGCGTGACCATGTAGGCTTATTTCTTGTCCCATTATGCTGATGATGGGGGACTCGATGTCGAGTTCTCGACTCCTCTGATGTAATGTACCTCGCTTCGCGAAGGCTTTTGCACTGCTTGCTAGCATGCCTTGCGTGTAGAAGCACGTTTGTTCCGCAAGATTGCAGGTAGTCTCTTCGTCCCAGTCGAAAATCGAATCGTCAACATGGCGTTTGAGAAGTTTCCTCTGCAGGCGGCTGAATGCATGGTCGCCCTCGCCGTACTGCACGGTCATGTTGATGCCAAAAAGACCCATCAGGCTATATGCCTTGTCCTCTGGCCGTGTTGTGTCTCGATCGCTTGCCCAGAACATGATTTCGCTTATGCCAGGTCGATTGAGCGCCTGTTGAGACCACGATTGAGTGAGTCGGTTGAGACTGACTCGACTTGCTCTGGCAATGACTTGCAATGCTGGGTCCACATTAGGAGCATGGCTTGGCTGCCTTTGTTTAGACAGTACGTAGAAGCAATTCCAGTCCTTGTCCACGAAATCGAGCTTGTTTGGTGCGATGAGCTCTTGTAAGGTAAAGCCACGGTTGAACCACTTGCTCTGCGGTAGGCATGAGACTGGCTCCGACCCATCCACATCCTTGAGATACACCACGCAAAGCGATGAGTTCTGGTACCACTTGAACATCGCATTCAGAGATTCGAAGAACTCTGTAGACGATGATTTGTCGATGCAACATGTATCGATCCAGCACCACTGCAGGCCTCTGGCGTGTGCATACCTGCAAAGGGCAAAAATTTTGTCGAAGCCAGCACCTGTAATGTGCCGGCAGTCCAAGAAATTCTGATATGAGACTTCGTCATCTCCCCATACATGTGACAAGATGGCGTAAGGTGGTGCCTCGTCTATGGAGAAGTCGCAGTAACGAGATGTTGATGTGTTCAGGAGCCGCATGGCCAAATCTTTGGGTTGAAGGATGCAGAACTGAAGGTAGGAGAATCGCAGGAACTCACATTGAGGTCGGGCGTGCTTTCAAGACAGCGAGTACTCTTATGATGCTCGAAGATCTTACCGCCGACAACGTCTCGCTTTGAATCGCTGCAAGCAGACCAAGAACCGTAAGAGCTTGCCGCCAGTTAGCCGCCGTAGTACTGTGGCTGTGAGCTATTGCAGCCATTGATTAAGCGACAGGATCTCTTATTCGCAGACTGGCGCTCGCATGATCGCCGTGCTGGAAACATTCTCCATGCCATGCTGAATAGCAGGACGAAGCGCATGGATATCGCAAGGCAGGTGTGCCAAGTGACATGCGGACATCGGCGATAGTCGTGCAGCAGCCCGAGGCTCATGCATGACAATCTGGGCTGCAACATGAAAGCTGGCTGTAAAGGCAAGGGGCGAGCATTGTCTGGTTCTGATCCACAATCAAATAGCATGCTGCCGATCCAGATTTGCTAGTCGAACCCTTGTTGAGGCCCGAAGGACGTTGCGACGATTCCGGTACGAGATTGCTTGTCAGGCTGCAGAGCAAGCGCCGGACTGCTAGCAATAGTGAGGCATCAATAAAGTGTGTCGCAGGAAGCTGTCCTGCATGCTGGCAGCAGGCCGGAGTTTCACAGTCGAAGCTAAGCGATGTCGCATTCGAAGTGAGAGATCAATGGCCACCTGACACGTTGTTTCACAAGCATAGCTCATGCGGGTCAAGCATGAGAGCATCAGATAGCCGGCACTGGATTAATGTATCGGTCGGTGGTCTCGTGCCTGATCCTGATAGCCTGGAACTCGATATGTGAAAGTGAACCGTAAGATGAAACGCGGCCGTGTTGTTCATGCACAGCCTCGTCTTCAGCACTTACATCAGCCAGAACGACGTCGAGCTACCATATGTGCTCGCCTAGCATTACAAGCTCTCTCAAGAAGACTTGCGACGGCGAACAAAAGCATCTGAATCGATCAGCTCTTCACAAGTGGTTGAACTCAACTCTCCATCGAAAAGGAAGTCAAGAAAAGGAACCCCCCACCTTTGTTTGGAAAGGCAGCCACGGCAGCCACCCAAAGACAACGCTAAGCAAGGTAGGCGGTGAAATATCGCGCCTTCTCGACCAGTTACCGCCTCCACTTGGCTCGAAGCCTTTTGGACACACCTTTCTCTCCTCACGTTACAACCACCAACAACAAACACCTTCCGACGACACTTTACGACCCTCACAACGCACCTCGCAATACCTGTGTGGCAGGACACACACGGTAGACCTCATTCGACGGCGTCGCTTGTCTCTGACAGCCAGCACACAATCTCCTGTGCCGCCACGTTTCTGCAGCCTCACTCATCAGCTCGGCTGAGCACACCGCAAACATGACGACAATGGTATGTCCTTATGCACACATGGCGAGCTACAGCAGTCTGGACTGTCTGCTCCGTCGATGGCATTTGTACTCTTGCTGACGACAAACAGGACCTCAGAGTCGGTAATAAATACCGCATCGGCCGCAAGATTGGAAGTGGAAGTTTCGGAGACATCTACTTGGGTGCGTACACATGCATGCACATCGTGATAGCAAGGCTGACTTATCGTAGGCACAAACATCATCTCTGGCGAGGAGATCGCCATCAAGCTTGAAAGCGTCAAGGCCAAGCACCCACAACTCGAATACGAAGCGCGAGTCTACAAGTCCCTTGCTGGTGGAGTGGGCATCCCATTCGTACGCTGGTTCGGAACAGAATGTGATTACAACGCCATGGTGCTCGACCTTCTGGGTCCATCGCTTGAGGATCTCTTCAACTTCTGCAACCGCAAGTTCTCCTTGAAGACCGTCCTTCTCCTTGCCGATCAGCTCATCAGCCGTATCGAGTACATCCACGCCAAGAGCTTCATCCACCGCGATATCAAGCCAGACAACTTCCTTATGGGCATTGGAAAGAGAGGAAACCAGGTCAATGTGATTGACTTTGGTCTGGCAAAGAAATACAGAGACCCGAAGACACACTTCCACATTCCATACCGTGAGAACAAGAACTTGACCGGTACTGCCCGTTACGCATCGATCAATACTCACCTGGGAGTTGGTAAGTGATAGAGTACGACAGTAGACTTCCAGGCACTAATACGGCATAGAACAATCACGACGTGACGACATGGAATCTCTTGGCTATGTCATGCTATACTTCTGCCGCGGCAGTCTGCCTTGGCAAGGTCTGAAGGCTGCTACTAAGAAGCAGAAGTACGACCGCATCATGGAGAAGAAGATGACAACTCCCACAGAGGTACTATGCCGTGGATTCCCGAACGAATTCGCCATCTACCTGAACTACACCAGGTCTCTGCGTTTCGACGACAAGCCGGACTACTCTTACCTCCGTAAGATCTTCCGTGACCTGTTTGTTCGCGAGGGTTTCCAATACGACTACGTCTTCGACTGGACTGTTTACAAGTACCAGAAGAACGCTCAAGCCATCGCTGCATCCAACCAGACTCAAGGCCAGGCCGCCGAGGAGCCAAGCGAGGACAAGAGCGGTGCTCGTCGTGCAACTGCAGCAGCAACAGCTGGACAATCTGGCAGCGGTCTCAACGACAAACGACGTGGCCCGGTCACCCAGAGAGTCGAGGGTACTGGAATGTGAGTGTGACAACAATTTCGACACATCACCATGCCCTTTCTCCTGTAAGACTCCTCTCCTCTGCGTTTACAAAGAAAAGAGTCTGCTTCACGCATGCGAGAGGGAAAGGAAGACTTTGGCTGACTTGTATTTCTCACAGGCAACTCAGATCCAGCAAGCGTGGTACCGAGCAAGGTGGTTACAGTGGCTACTGAATGAGCTCCCGATGAGCTTGAACGATGCTCGACTCAACATTCGACTTCGTTCGTTATCACACATCTTGCAAGGCATAATCGCGCCTGCTGTTTCGGCTGGTGGTGTCGTACAACCACGACAACTATATCGATAACCGATCATTCGCTCGAAGGATCAAGAAGTCTGCACGAAGCTTTGTCATCTGTCGAAGGACACACTCCCTCACGACAACTCTTGGCCCGCAGCAGACAATCTCCTAAACCCAGCAACAACTTGTCACTGTCACACGGCAGGCTACACAATCTGGGTATGCCTGCAGGTTACAATCGACCACCACTCCGACACTGCCTTTTCGAGTTTCATTGAGCGACACTCTTGATTCTAGCACTATCCCAAAACTACACGACTATCACATCTCAGAATGGAACGGTGAATCGATCAGAGCGACTCGGCATATTTCCTACAGCAAAACCGCTATCTGCAGCTCGTTTGCACTCGAAGCGTGGAATGAGTACGCCCGGGGTGGTAATGATCAAGGAGTGCAAACAGGGTGATCAAGAGCAAGGCAATACTCACAACGAGTGAGAATATGGATACTGGTCGACTGAGATTGTGTGGCCAGCTCTCAGTACAAAAAGGCATGCAGATGTTTGGTCTCATGCCGGTTGCCTTGCCTGTTGAAACTTAGCCTGCAATAGCGAATCTATTTTCCCATCAGCGGTTTCATTATTTCTGAGAGCCAATCGCTACCGATAAACCTTGATGTTCGCATGTGAGGTCGTATGACGCTAAAGCTTTCGCGATTGACCTTGAACTTTTTGAGTTGGTGATTCGTCCACTCGACAACACCTGCACACCTAATGTTTCGCCCCTTCGTCCATCAGTCCATTTGTGCAGCATGTCGTCTGCATCAGGCGATCGCTGCCAAACAACTTCTGCGATGCAAGAGACCGCCCCTTCTGACAACGACTCGTGCTGCGGGATTGCACCAAACCGCTAGCAGACCAGCTCGACAACGACCTGGACGTTCAGCAAGAGCTTCGCTGCAAGGACAGGAGGGGACTGCTGTCCACCAAGCGAAGTCTGATGAATTGATCATCGGAGACTCCACGCGTCAATCAATTGTCACACAGACGCAGGATATAAGTGCAATCGACAATGCAGTCCGGAAAGCACGAGAACACTATGGAGATCGATTACCCGATGGTATATTGGATGAGAGGCAGGGAAAGGTCTACGAGCGTCTATATGGGAGGCCATTGAAGTTGGTGGAGGAGTTGGACGCGAAGATGATAGAACCTGACGACGATGCTGGCACGAGTGTTGCGAAGAGCAAGGACGGCCAATGGGAAGATATTGAGTTCGACGATGAGATCACGGATACAGAAGTGGAAGACCCTCACGATGAGGGCGAGGATGGAGTTCAAACCGAGAGCACGGGTGATGCACGATTACGACAGGACATGGAGGCAGCTATGGATGAAGATTACGCAGCCTCACTCGTAGCCGAAGAGGAAGACACTGAAGCTGAACGAGCACATCCTCTTACCAGGCTCAATCGCTTCGGTACCAGCCCGTTGACAGTGCAGCCACCACAGGACACCCTTGTTGACCTCATTTCGATACTTCTATCAGGCGTATCGCCCGTTCACGTCTCCTCGGCAGCACATCGCATCTTTGGTGGGTTTGGCCTTCCAGACAGCACATCCACGCCCGGTCTTGGCAAGACTAAACAACAGAAGAGCATACCCCTCACCGTGTCGCAGGGGCGCATGAGCGACATCGAGGCGGATGTATACTCGGCAGTGCTTATGACAGCAGTCTACTCAAGCACGCTCAGTGTACTCGTCGAGACAAGAAAGAGACTGGGCACCGCGTGGGCAGAATCAATCGTCCGCAAAGCTGAGGCTGGGAAGCTACGCATACTTGATGCTGGAGGAGCAGGAATGGGTATTCTAGCTGTACGCGATCTGCTCAGGGCAGAATGGGAACGCATGCACGAGGAGGCAAACACTGACAACGGCACCAGTGCTATTGCAACAGCAGATGGCAAAGTTGGTGGAGCAGGTGCAACAGCACCCATCGGCAATGCAACAGTCTACATTGCCTCAGACACCTTACGACATCGAGCCTCACATATTCTCGAGAACACAACATTCCTCCCTCGAATGCCTGACTATATTCATACAGAACAAGCCAAATACGCCGGCAAGTTCGATATTGTCCTTGCACCGCATACGATCTGGCCAATTCGAGAAGAATGGATTCGCAAAACTCACGTTGAGAACCTATGGTCGTTGCTCAATGCTGATGGTGGCGTGTTGTGCATGCTCGAAAAGGGCGTGGCTCGTGGTTTCGAAGCAATAGCTGCAGCACGAGATATGCTGCTCAAGACCAAGATTGCAACACCAGACACCACTGACGAGAAGACTGAAGTCGACTCTGGAGGAGAGATCGAATGGGAGCCGTTGAAATTCACGGACAAGGAGCCTGGAATGATCATTGCGCCATGCACGAACCATGAGGAATGTCCTATGTACTCTGGTGACAAGGCCGGTACCATCCTTGGACGACACGATATCTGCCACTTCACTCAACGCTACATCAGACCACCATTCCTGCAGAAGATTTTGGGAGCCAAGGACAAGAACTTTGAAGACATCAAATTCGCCTACCTCTCCATCATGCGTGGCCGGGATCTTCGATCCACGAAAGATCGACATGAAGTATTTGAGGACCTGCCTATAGTCGCACAGGGCGATGCCGCGAGTGAACAAGCATTCGCTGGCTTTGCAGACAAGGAAGCGTCAGAGACACCGTCGCTCTCTCTACCACGAGCTATCTTGCCACCACTGAAGCGTAGGGGCCATGTCATTCTCGATCTCTGCACACCATCTGGAAACATTGAACGATGGACCGTCCCTAGATCCTTCTCCAAACAAGCCTTCCGCGATGCCCGTAAGAGTGCTTGGGGTGACCTCTGGGCCCTCGGCGCAAAGACGAGAGTGTCTAGGATCGTTCGACTGGGAAAGCATGCCCGTAAGGAGGACAAGAAAAAGTTCGAACTAAGCAGGAAACAGAAGAAGGAGAAGCGTCGTGTCATGGAAAGGAAGTCTGGCAAGCAAGGTATGCTACTGAAGCAGGCTAGATATGAGGCAGATATGGCTATGTAAGGCATCTCCATTCCCGACTAGAAGTATCCCTTGAGCACTGCTGCTTCGGCGTTGAGGATACTGCTTCCTGCCGCGCCAATAACAGTGTTGTGGCTAAGTGCCACGAACTTGATATCAAAGACGCCACCCTCGTCTTCTCTGACACGGCCGACGGAGACGGCATATCCTCTGCTGGTCTCTCTGTCAAGTCTTGGCTGTGGTCGATCAGGCTCCTCGAGCACGACAATGGCGTTATCTGGTGCCGACGGGCATCCGATCTTTTGTGCGTCGCTGACATACTCTCGCATGGCCTTCTTCACCTGTTCTGCTGATGGCGCTGGTCGCTTATGGAAGCTCAGCGATACAACTGCAGTGTGACCATCAAGCACAGGCACTCTTGTACAGGTGCCGCTGACCTTGAGATCCGGGACATCCTCGAAGGCAGTAGCCTCCCCATTGATCTTCCCAAGATCTTTCGAGCCTCGCTCTCGAGCTTATCTTCCTCACCAGAAATGTATGGGACCACGTTGTCGATGATGTCCATACTGCTGACACCTGGATATCCTGCACCAGATACTGCCTGTAACGTGACAATGGATACCTGACTGATTGGGCCGAAAGCATCGATCAGAGCTTTGAACGGGATGACCAGACCAATAACCGCGCAGTTGCTGTTGCAGACGAGGAATCCCTTGTCCAGAGAGTGTTGCTTACGTTGATGTGGAATGAGCTCGAGATGTGGTAGATTGACTGTCGGAACGACCAGCGGCACCATTGGATCTCGTCTGTAATTCTTTGCGTTCGAGAAGACTGGAATGTTGGCTTTCAGAAATGCCATTTCTGCAGAAAATCAGTATGGCAGACCGTCGGTTGTCTTGCAATGCTGACCTGCGTCGCCTGCAACATCACTGTCCAAACCACTAAAGACTACGTCCACCTCATTCTTGAACTCCTCAGGTGTACAGTTCTTGACCACCAGCTCACCAAGCTCTTTCGACATGGGCAGACTTTGCTTCCATTTTACTGCATCTCTGTACTTCTTGCCCGCTGATCGAGGACTTGCGCCCACAGCTGTGAGCTTGAAATGTGGATGAAGGGCGAGAAGCAGGATAAATCGCTGACCAACACTACCTGTTGCTCCAAGCACACCTGCAGCGCATGTTAGTGATGTCGCCCAGGTCGTGGCAGCCATTGAGACAAGAGGACTCACTGACCGCACCGTCTGATTGGAAAGTCTGTTGTAGGCGTAGTCAGACTTGTAGCTGCCATGTTGAGATCGTTCGAACTGGTTCGTATGAGAAGAGAGGTGTGATCATACAAAGGTCTATCAATGTTATGTAGTGGGGGCATTTGACTCAGTGCTTCAAAAATTTGGACCCTCGATCAGACGTCACGGAAACTCAGCCCTATGCTCGGAGATATTCGTGATAACCAGCGTGCTGTACTACTACCAGTACGGCACTCGCTTGTAAATGACCTCGTCGAGATATAAGTCGACAGGACCACCGTTCGGAGCAGTAGCCGACCAAGTGAAGTTGGCACAAGCACCGTAGCCAGGTCCGACGTAGCCATGACTTTTATCATAGCCATTGAGCTGTGTCTGTGGTCTGCAAGTGGTGTTGAAGTTGAATGACCATCTCTGTGGTGTAGCATGAGCTCGATCGTAGCTGCAGAGTCCACTGAGTGAGACGATACACGATGTCGGCGCCACGGGTTTCTTCAAAGCAAGGACCGTCGCGGCTGGTGTCGTACAGCCGTAGTGGAAATCGTAGATGAGCTCGCCACCCTTAGTGATCATGGTGCCTTCTTGTCCAGCTGGCAGTCGAGCGAGGTTCGGTGCACTGTAAGGCACAAGATGATCTTTATTACTACTTGCACGAGCGTTCTCAACGATGAAGTTAGTCCAAGTCACGTCGTTGTAGTTGCCGACGGGTTTGCCAGCCTGTATATCGTCGAACTGAGTGTCTTCAGTTAGAGATCTGCCATAGATGATCTATCGATGGCTCACAGTGGCATTGTATGGTAAGCACTGGTCAGTGTTGGGGCCACAGAGAATGCATGCCCAAGCTGGCAACCGATCTGGAGGTCCCAAGCATGGTGTTGTTGCTGCGTGTGTATAGGAGGTGCAGGAGAATGCAACCACTAGGAAGACTTTGAAAGACATCATCTTGCCTGTGAATGAAAAGTAGAAGGATGGGTCTGAGTGCTGAGAGATATACTTTCACCCTTGACCATCGTGCCTTGATGGCAGCCACGAGCGAGTGGTTACACTGTGCGGTACAGCATTCCAGGCGTTCGGTCGTGAGAATGAGGGCTGATCAGTAGTCTCGAACTCAGCCCATGAACGTAGCGACACCTTGCCCTCGCTACATATTTGTGGCCAGCCCTAGATGCCGGCGCTGTGCTGTTCGTCATGCGTCCAAGCTGCATGGTGGTTCAAGGATGCTTGGCAGACTGGTGTACTTTGTAGCCATGCTGCATGCGGCACTTGTGCACAGCCATGGCAGCCACAGCCCAGCAAGTACATCTGTACGGCCTGCGTACCGTGGAGTCCTATGTTCTGAAGTGAGCAGGATGATTGTCTAGCTCAGTTCAATGGCAAAAGCTGAAGCGGACCTTGCAGGGCGCTCTCCCGAGCTCCGCAGAAGTGCAATATGAGCCAATGTTAGAAAGTGACCAGCAGCAACATCTCTGCCATCTACCCTCTATCAGATCAGCTCATCATATCGCCAACCCAATGAAACCACTCTCACAGTGCCCGCAGTGTACGCGGCATATTCTGCACGCTGCTTTCGATGTCCGAGTAGCCTCGCGACCAGCTCAAACGCTGCGAGTCCGTCTACCACGGCACCCCGATCTATCACTACGAGTCAAGCAATTCTCAACAAGTACACGCAGATCTAAGGCCAAAGCAGTCGCATCTCGAGCCACACAGCAACGACCTGCGGAACCCAGCCTCAATGTTCGTATAAAGCAAGCACAGGCGAAAGCCCAACGCGAGGGCGGACTTGATCTCTCGGAGATGGGCATGCTGCCAGATACATATGTCCCTCCTCGAGATCCAGCACTGCGGCGCCAGCTACTGTGGTATTCCATCAAGAAGAATCTCCGGGACAAGTTCAGGTGAGCATAACTCAGCAAGCTCCAGGTTACCTGCTGACCTGTCTTTCAAGCGCTGCCACGACATACATCTCGTACAGGAAGCTCAAACCTCAGTTCGATTGGCGTAAAGTCTCAGGAATAGCAGCAGACTTGCATGAACGAATGTACAAAGCCTTTGCTGACGGTAACCTCGAGAAAGAGCGTGAGAATCTCAGTGAAAGCCTCACCAACCGCCTGAAAGACAGAATAGCCCGTAGAGATCCCCAGCAGATCTGGGACTGGGAGGTCGTGAGTCGGAGCAGACCGAGCTTAGTAAGCTATATGGCATCGCCCTTGCCGGACAGCGAAGAGAAGACACTGGGTGAGACATGTTTACTGCAAGCAGTGGTGCAGATTAAGACCGTACAAAGACTGAGCAAGACCCGGCGGAAGGCTGTGCGCAAGCAGCAGGGCAGTAAGCGTGGACAAAACAATGTTGCAGGACTTGAAGATTCGGATGTGCAAGTCAGTGAGAAGGAGTCTACTGAGTATGCCGTGCTTCAAAAGCACGTCAAGGAAGGCAAGGAGCAGATATGGAAGCTTTGGGGCTTTACGAAAGAGTCGACGCTCGAAGATATAGCCAGGAATAAGGCAATGCTCGAACAAATGGCAGGCATGACAGGAACGCCTACGAGCAAGAGCTAGAGGATCGCGAGATGAATGTGTCGTATCCTCGTGTACACACTATCAAAGATTGTCCATAACGAAATCTCATCGCTACCGATGTCATCGTATCCATACTCGAAGCACAGGCTGCTTCGGTTTCTTCTTGCTTCCTTCCAAATTGGTTACACCAGCAACAACGACTGGCGATGATCGTCGGAGTGAGAGCCTCCTGGCCCTATGGGTGTGAGCGCGCTATGCTGTGTTTCTGCGAGAGCGATAGGCTTGGCATCAACCTTATAGAACAACGCCAGTGCGCGTCTGCAGGTTTAGAAACCGTGTACTTTGACCTGGGTACCGTCCAGACCAAGACCTTCTTTCTTATCGGTCAAGAACTCTTGAACATCCTTGCGCTGATCTCCTTGAAGTTGAATGACCTCTCCCATGTCAGAGTCGTTCACGATTGTGCCATTGCAAGCGAATTTCTTCTTGATGACCTTCAAGATCTTCTTCTGATCGAACTTCTTTGGTAGGCCTTGTACGGTGGTCAAAGTCTTACGACCGTTGCGTTCTGAAGGGTGTCAGTATGATCATACGGTGAGCTCGTTTGTGCAACTCACGCTGGATACGGATATGGATGTAGTTCTGAGACTGCTTGACCTCGCCGGTGTCCTCATCGGCTTCGGCGAAGGGGTCTATAAGGTCGAGTCAGCTATTGTTTTGATGATGCGCGTCGCGAGCTAGAGATGCGAGAGGCTGTCGATCAGGCTGTGTCGAAGCATCAAGCGACTCCAATTACACATCCTGAGGACTTGCGAACAACCTCTGGCGCACTCATGCTCTTCGCGATAAGGGCGGGCTTACCAAAAGACTTGAGGTTTTCGATTGTAGTGGACATAAAAAGCGTGCTTTCACGGATGCCCAGGTGTGATTCAGATGATCTGCGCTTTGATTGATGCCTGGTACTCTGAAGGACTGTCTTCGGTGATGTGAAGAATTCGTTTGTGGAGTGGAGAGTTGTTGTATCGTGATGTGACTGTGAAAGAAGAAGGCCAGGCTGAGACGTCGTTCTAGTGGGGTTTTCTCTTGGCAAGTGGCGTCAAGTCACTGTGAGGCTAGCATGTGTTGGGTTCAATTATACGCGCGCGCGTTTATCCGTGGGTATCATAGTGTTACGTTACAGGCAAGTTGTGCCGCAATGCGGCGAGCATATGGTGGAAGCCTTCTCATATCGTCTGAGCAAGCACTTGCAGCTTGCGAGTCGACGGTCGGCCTCAGCGTAGAGGCCCAGCAAGCTCTCAGCTCTCCACCCGTGTACTTCTTTCTTATTCCATCTCTCGAGCTCTCTTGTCTTCAAGCTCCTGTTGCCGTTCTGCCCGACTCTTACGATGCTTCTTCCTCTTCTTTGTCGTCTGGTTCGCCTCGTCGGGATCTGGATGCGATGCCTCATGCGTCCTTGATGAAGACTTGAGTGCCGGAACTGATCTTGCGTCTGCATTGTCTCCTGTGTTGTCATGCTGCTCTTCTGGCGCAATCGATGCTGGGCTTTGCTTCGCAAGCTTGGCTTCCATTCGTCGTTGTCGTTTGGCAGCTTTCTTCTCCTCCTTGCTGAGCACGACTTGCGGCTTAGCAGATGACTCAATCCCCGAGTCTTCGTCAGTCGCGCTGGCCTTGACAACAGGTATCATCGTCTCTTGTGCGCGCATACGCTTCGCTGTCGACTCGAATCGGTTGTGACTCCCCCATTGTGAGGTCTGCTCCAGCTCATCTGCCTTTCGTTTCGCCACGCCATGCTCTCTTGCTCTTCGCTCTTGATCGTATCGTTCATTACCAGCGAGACCATGCTTCACAAAGCGTGCTGCAGCGCCCTTGTCCAGAGTCGTCGACCGTTGTGCAGGTCCTGCTTCCGCAGTCTTGATCTTCGCAAAGTATTCTTTGACTCGTGTTAGTTCTCGGAAGACAGCATGCTCCTTAGCATCTACGCCGTTGAGCCGTAGACACGAGAAAAGTATGGACTCGATCGCGTACGTGACAAGAACGTATAGCTTAGCCTTGTCGAGTAGAGGTAATCTGGATGTGGTCGTGGAAAACGAGGATTTCAACAGAGGTTCGAGAGAGGTCTCAAGGTCATCGATGTTCCCAGTGAGATCCCCAAGCAGCGTTTGTACCTCTGTGGTGTCCATGGTAGACCACGAACGGTTCTATTGGCGAGTTGTAGAATGGTAATGCCAGTCCGTAGCAACGACAAATTTTAGGTGTAGTGCAGACATGACTCGCGCATAGACAACAAGCATCAGTGATCGATTGGAACCTTCATTGCTACATAACATCTATCAATGGACTGCAGCGCCCGTCCATCGACCGAATATAAAGCTTCCAAGGAAGACGCCTCCAAGGACTGACAAATAATAGCCAACATTCATTGTCATGACCGCCAACATGCTGAATCTCAGTCAGTACAGTAGTCATCAAGGCGGCGCGAAACATACAGCAAATAGCCTATGCCAGCCAGTACGGTGTCGAAGAGAGCTTGTAAGGCAGCCTCATTTATCCTCCATGGTCTCGGACAGTCTGTACATCCCTTCATGCTCTCCTCCGTGGTGAGCAGCCGAGTATGCCGCCTTGCAATGGCTCTGTCGTATATCTGCAAGAGGTTGCTTCTCAGGGCGAGCAGCGCTCTAAATACTGCTGACAACACAATCAAGAAGATGCATGTGCCAGCATATTGTCCAGTACTGGAGGGCACGAAGGCTGTCGACCACAGTGCTGTGTTGGTGGCTGCGAAGAAGACCATCGACATATCCTGCATGCCCATCTGCATTGACATGTCGTCCATCGACGCAGATGTCGCGGATGTCATGCCTGTCATCGTCATGGTGCCAGACATGTCTGCCATGGTCATTGGAGCCATGCTGTATGGGATTGATACGTTGGTGTCTTTTCTGGTTAGCTGCTGGACAGGACACTCAAAAGGACAGAGCGTCAATCAAATCCAGCTCATGACACTGTCGTACTTCAACCGGTTATCGGCATACTACAAAGGCTATATCTTCACAAAGTGCTCAACCTTCCCGAGTGTATCTGCTCAAACTTGCTCTTTAAGCGAGAGATGGGCAAATCTGATAGGTCAGTGATCGACATGCTAACATGACAGACGGCAGAGAGCCAATCACAACAATGGTATGGTATGGGTCCGGACGACAACACTTCTTCAATGGATGACACAATAAGGACGTGGCAAGCTGTATTATGCTCAAACACTCGCAGGCGCATCACCACACGAGCGAACGTGCAGCCACCATGCGCGCTACGTTTACTCCTCGTGGCAGACATCCTTGATCGAACAAGCATCCCTGATTAGTACTGTCTCTCATTCTTACCTTCTTTCACTCACATCCTGCACAGCCTTACCAGCGCAATCAGTAACGGCAATATGGACATGAGCACTGGCACACCATGGCTTGACTTCCCACTGATGTTGGAAGGCAGCCGTGAATATACATGCAAATTCGAGAACCCAGCATACTGCCAGTACTACGAGTACAGATGGCGATTTTGGTACGCTGCCACCTAAAGGCATACTCAGAAGTCACACTGACCGTCACAGGTATATCGCTGACTGGGTATATGCACTGCCAACTGTTGGCCTGTTCATGTCCGTCATTGGACTTTTCACATTGCTGTTTGCAATACAACAACTTGTGCCTTCACGAGTGCAGAAAACAGCGCCAATACGACAAGTCAACGTCATTCAGCGCTTTCTATCGTCTCGAACATATCGGATACCATTCCTCAACTGGAATTCTGCACCTCTTGGCGTGCTTATCCTTGGTCTGGTTGGCTTTTTGTTCTTCTTTCTGATGGTTATCGTACCACAGCCATACTACTGGCCAGCTACCGACGAAGGTCTATACGGAGACTCACCAGCGCTGGCCACAAGATCCGGCTGGCTTAGTCTTGCCTGCTTACCGTTCGTCATCGCAACGGCGGGCAAGAGTAACCTCATCACGCTGTTCACCGGCGTGTCGTATGAGCGATTGCAAGTGTTCCATCGTTGGATCTCATACGCTTTCTTCGTCACCGCACTTTGTCATACATTCCCGTTCATAGTGTTCAATATCAGTGAGGGCACGATGGTAGAGGCATGGAACGGCTCTCTATTCTACTGGACCGGTGTGGTAGCGCTGATCGCACAAGCATATCTGACATTTGCATCTATGTCGCCGCTTCGGTAAGCTGGAGCAGACTCTCATCAACGCACAGCTAACACAGCATAGCAATCTTTCGTACGAATGGTTCAAATTCTCGCACTTTGTGGCCGCTGTTGTCTTCATTCTTTTCCTGTTCTTCCATTGCGACTACACTTTGACGTCGTGGGACTACTTCGTTGCCACGGGCGTACTGTTCTCACTCTCGTGGCTGCATCGGCAAATCAAGACATACTTCGAGAACGGTATCCGACACCGGGCGAAGCTGTCCGTCACAAGCAATGGCTTCATCAAAGTTGTCGTTCCGACCACTGTCAGATGGACTGCTGGCCAACACTTCTTCGTTCGCTTCTTTGGACTTGGCATTCACACACTGGCTATGCATCCATTCTCAGCATGCTCGCTGCCTAACATCACGACCGCATCCAGAAATAGTGAGTCTGAGCTCGTTTTCTACATCCAGCCTCACAGCGGCTTCACTGCTCGATTACTCAAGATTGCCCAAGACAATGCAGAGCTGGGAGTGACACTAGATGGACCATATGGTGGCATCGAGATGCAACAACTTGAAAAGAGCGACAGAATCTTGCTTGTAGCTGGCGGCTCTGGTGCTGGATGGATCTTACCGATGGTTGATGGCTACCTCAGACGGCTGCAGAATAGTCTGTCTGCTGTACACGAAAAGCGTGGTCCTTCCTTGCAGGTTGTGCTATCGAGTAGGGATCGACACACCGCAGAGTGGTTCCAAGCTGCTGTCGAGGCACTGCTCGCTGAGCATCAGATGGATGGGCGCACTGCTGGCATCCATGTCAGCCTGCACTATACCGGGCCTCTCAGCCGACACATGTCAGACACTGATGTAGATGTCGAGAAAACCGCAAATGCTGAGATTCGATCCACAGGCTCCCAGGAGTCGTCCGTGTCAGCACGCTACAGTCACTCTGATCAACGAGCTGACCTACCAGCATGCGTTCAGCGTATGGTTGGTGATGCTCATGCAGATCAAAGCACTGCTGTCTTTGTCTGTGGGCCACTCAGCATGCAACACGATGTTGGCAACAGTGTTGCCGAACAACAGTTGAAGGCGCTCAGAGGAAGTGCAGCAGAGGTGACACTACACACGGAACACTTCTCGTGGGCCTAGTTCGTAGCTCCGTATTGAGATGGATGATTCTCTGAATGCTTGTCCACGACTACTCGTTCTTGAAGGACATGGTCTATTATACTTCTGCCACAACGGTGCTCTCTCATTCAATCATTGCTTCTAGCTTGGCAGACTAATAATGGAAATGACTGCTCTTGTCATTGTGTTCCCAGTTTGGTAAGCTTGGTCGCGCGACACGACTTCAATCGTGAGAGCATCACCGCGACCACAGCGCTGCCAACATGGTGCGTCCAAAGACAGCGAAACGACAGCGTGTCATCAGTCCTCCTGCAGCTCTATCTGATGTAGAACCGAAACACGAGCAATTCACAACCTGGGCTCGAGACCAGGGCGTGGAAATCAATGGTGTGCTGCCAAAGTCTCTGCACGGTCGAGGTCTCGGCCTGGTGACCACAACTCGCATCTCTAAGGATGACCGCATACTTTTCATCCCCGAGGAGACGATGTTCAAGCCTGATCTCAAGACACTGCAGCAGCAGAACCTCCAACGCATATCTTCCCAGGCGAAGCTGGCGATCAGCGCCTTGCTTCACTTCACAGCCAAGGACGTAGGTGTGAAGCTATGGCGGGACACTTGGCCTACAGTCACGGACTTCGAGTCGTGTATGCCGATGTACTGGAGCAGGGAAGTGATCAAGAATCTTCCATCCTCGAGTCTCAGCTCGCTCAAAAGACAGCAGGCCGATTACATGAAGGACTGGAATGCTTGCCAGCTCGCTGTCGAAAACGCCGGTCACAATGAGCATCTTTTCAAGTACTATTGGATGATCGTCAATTCTAGATCGTTTCATTGGTCACCACCAAAAGGAGGAGCCGGTTACATGGTGATGTGTCCTTTCATTGACTACCTTAACCACGGTCCAACAGGCTCTGGTTGCGATGTATTCCAAAGGAGCGATGGCTATGAGGTAATTGCTCAAAGGGCATACGGTAAGCTTGGCATTTCGATCAGTCCAATGTTACGGTAAGTCTTGTCTCGACTAACACCACACAGAACCAGGCGAGGAGATACTAATATCATACGGCGCACATATCAACGAAAAGCTTCTCGTCCACTATGGCTTCATCCTACCGTACTCTGCAGACAAGCCAAGCGTGGACGATGAGGTTCGAATTGACGACCAAATAAACACACTCCTCTCGGATGATGTGAAGGCACAGCTGTCTGACCTTGGCTACTTAGGTCCATTCGCTCTTGTTCCTGTCATCGAGGATAACAAGGCTCATGGATGGGAGGCATGCTTCAAAACACAAGTTGCTATCCGGGCGACAATGCTCACTTGCAACGAATGGGAGTTCTTCGCCGGCTCTGGAGACGATCTTAGTGGTGACAAGTCAGTTGAAGTGACAGCAGTGTTGGCAAAGGCTGTGCAGCCATTGCTAGATCTAGCCAAGACACATTGCGATGCTGTTCCTGGCGCCAGTCCGGCAGACATGACAATCGAGAACTTTGAAGCTGCCAACAACATGATCAAGAGTAGATGGCAGCAGATCAAGGGAGCGGTTGAGTCCATCATCAAACAACAAAAGGTGGCACGGTGATACAAAGAGAGTAGTACTGGACTTCTTCCAAAAGCCTAACAGTACTGATGGTCATCATTCGAGACATATCTTCTCAATCCTCATCAACGCAGTCAGCTTCGCCAGAACGCTTCTGTCGACCAGACTTCACCACTACAGGCGGATCGGCAGCCATATCTGCCAGAGCTGCAGCTGCCCGATATCAAATAGACGAACGCACTCGCAGTCCCTTTCGTGGATAGGACATGTCATCGTCTGTGCAGTACATTCCAGCCAAGGACGGCTGCTGACAAAGTATCTCAGAAGTGCCTCTCGTCGAGAGTTGGATCGAGACAGCGAAGGGAAGCTCACACAACAATGATTCACATAGTTCCAAGGTGCGCTCATAAGGTCTTTTGTATATATGTGATGCTACCACACACAACAGTATCCAGCATCTACAATCGGTCAAGCAGACCCTCTGCCTCAAGAAGCAGCACGATCTGGTGAACAGCCGTCCTTACGTTGATCTTGCTGAGGTCAACAGACAGGTTGGCTTCAGTGCCCTCTGGTGCCTCATAAGGATCATCAATGCCAGTGAAACCCTTGATCTTGCCGTCTCTTGCAGACTTGTAGATGCCTCTTCGGTCGGTCTTCTCGGCATGCTCCAGTGGCGTTGCGACGTGCACCAGATAGAAGGAACCGCTCTTCTCAATGAGCTCACGAGCTCCCTTACGACCAGCAACGAATGGTGCGATTGGAGCTGCGATGACAGCTGCACCGGCCTTGGTCAGCTCGGCGGCGACGAAGCCAATGCGCTGGATGTTCTTGTCGCGGTCCTCGCGACTGAAGCCAAGCTCTGACGACAGCTCTGAACGGACGGTCTCACCGAGCAGAAGGGAAACACTGCGTCCACCCTGTTGATTGAGAGTGACGTTAAGTGCGCGGGCGATGGCGTCCTTGCCGCTGTTGTAGTAGCCTGTGAGGAAGACAGTGAAACCTTGCTTGTTTCGTGGTGGGTGTGACTCTCGGAGGACCTTGACGACTTCAGGGTATGAGAACCACTCTGGGATGTCGCCACCAGTTCGGAGACGGCGTCGAAGCTCAGTACCGGAGATATCCAGAGTGCGGATCTCCTTTGGCACCTCGTCCTTTGGTCGGTATTCGTCTGAGTCTGGAAGGTATGTCATCTGCTGGAACGGCACGACCTCAATTCCAAGCTCATCCCTGTATTTCTCAACAGCGTACTGTGCGTCGTATGGACCGTAGAAATCGACACCCTTGCTGTTCTTTCCTGGACCAGCGTGGTCTCGTCCAACTATGAAGTGTGTTGCACCGTGGTTCTTGCGGATAATGGCGTGCCAGATAGCCTCACGTGGACCAGCCATACGCATAGCCAGAGGGAGAAGACCGAGGACAGCCATGCCGTTAGGGTATCGAGGCAGGAGAGCCTGGTAGACTCGCACTCGGGTGAAGTGGTCAATGTCACCTGGCTTGGTCATGCCGACGACTGGGTGAATGAGGACGTTTGCCTGTCGAGCACGAGCAGCGCGGACTGTGAGCTCACGGTGAGCACGGTGCATTGGGTTGCGGGTCTGGAAAGCAACGACTCTGGACCAGCCAAGCTTGTCGAAGTGTGCTCGCAGCTCAGCTGGTGTGTAGCGGAGTGCAACATAGTCGTAGTGCATGAGACGGTCGATCGCCTCCACCTTACCTCCAACGTAGTACTCGCCGGCGGTGTTGAAGAGGTACTTGATAGCTGGGTGTGCCTGATCATCTGGCGAGCCAAAGACCTCCTTGGCCTCCTTCGCCTTGTCTGGCTTGTATACATCGTCCACCGTCAGAATAGCCAAGTTTCGGTCATCTCTTGAGTCACGCAGAGTGATTCGTGCGCCGGCCTTGATTCCGAGAAGCTCGATTGCGTCCTTGTTGAGGTCGAGGTTGATTGGCATGGAGAAGAGGGCGCCGCTCGCGAGTCGGTTGTTCTCGACAACTCTGCAAGATGTCAGCTCTGGAGACGCAACCCTGTGTCGTCTCTACTCACCCATTGTAGTCCTGCTCGTTCATGAAACCCTCAAGAGGAGAGAAACCACCGTTGAGGATCAGCTCGAGATCGCACAGCTGTCTGTCATTGAGGACAACAGCTGGGAGAGTCTCGGCCTCTGCATTGAGCTCTGCACGACGCGGCGCATCACGAGCGATCAGATCCTTGAGGATACCGCCTGAGCTATGTCAGCGTTCTGTCAGAGTTGCAGCTCAATGCTTTCCACACCATGAGGAGGGTTCGCCATGCTGTTTGTAAGCTTTGGATGGCCGGAGTAGCTGAACAAGCGAATAGAAGACCGCTGGAAGGAAGAAATGTTTCCAGCGAATATGTGATCAGAAGAAGACGTCAATAGAAACAGATTACGACCTTCTACGAGTCTAGAAAATTAAACATTAACCCGGCAACCATGCGGATGCATACACTGTACACTATGACAGAAAAAAATATCGTGGATCTGACGTGCTCACTATATTCGCGTGCCCCTCCATGGGGAGTGTGTCTCCGCCCTCGAGTACACCCGGAATCTGGCCGGTATGTCACTCCTCAGCACATACACTTCAACAATTGCAGCAGACTCGACAGCGGTGAGGAAGACTTCATTACTTGGTTCGTCTATTCAGTGACTCTTGAGGTCCTATCTACTTGCGAGCAACGTTTTTCGAAAGCGTCTTCAACAACCATATGCAGCCTTTTTCGTGTATCGTGGGTATTATCAAAGGTCGATGTATCGTTGTAGCCATCGACTTTCTTCCACAAGTATGCCATCCCCGGAACGCCAATGCTAAAGCGAGTGAACAAGCAAAGAACTATCAGTCAGGCATGTTGTTATTCGCGTGCGTTAATGACGAGCCCTGACTGAATAGCGTCGCTGAGCTCTTGTTGTCGCTTGGCCTCCTGCTCTTGTAGGAATTGAGCGTAACGGCTCTTCTTGTTGGTGTTGTGGATGCCGCACTCAGTCTTGGAGCGACCCTTCCAGCGGCCGGCACGCTCGTCCTCGCCTTCTGCTACTGGGACCGTCGAGTGCCAGTCGCCAACACTCCTGTAGCCTTGGGCGAGGAGGTCGTTCGTTGGGACGTTGTTCTCCTTGATGTAGTCCTGTACCTGCTTGAAGGTCCAGTTTGCAAGAGGATTGATCTTGATCAAACCAGCGTCATCGATCTCAATGATGTCGAGGTCACCACGCTTGCCTCCTTGTGATCGTCTTCGACCGGTGAGGACCGCCTTGACATCAAGTTCTCTGTATGCTCGCTGTGCTGGCTCGACCTTGGCGATGTAATCGTAACGCTCTTCGTTTGTCTCCCACAGCTTCTCGCCGTAAATTCTTTCGAAGTCCGCTGTTGTTTCGCTCTTTGCTGGCTTGTATGCGTGAAGCTTCAGTGATGGATACTGAACCTTGACACGCTCGACGAGCTGCAGGGTTTCTTGGAAGTGATAGAGTGTGTCAAGGAAGATGAGCTCGATGTCTGACTTGAAAGGTGCCTCCAAACGGGAGACCATATCCATGATGGCAAGACCCGTCAATCCGAATGCTGACGTCTGGTAAAGGCGTGGCAGCGACGTGATGCACCACTTGAGCACATCTTGAGGCTCCAGCTTGGCCAATTGGTGGTTGATGTACTTGAGGTGTGGCTTCGAGAAGTAGACATCTGGAAGACTCGAGACAGATGAGCCACTGACATAGCCAGAGTCGGCCTCACGGTCTGAAGAGCTGTCTCGTCGTGACATGGTTGTAGTAGTGTGAGGGAATGCTTTCTTGAGGTGTATTGACAATGACGAAATGTGAAAGAGAGTCCTCCAGGTTATGTGTTTAAGGAAAGAAGGAGACGGAGCAGAGATGCATTACTCATCGGCACGCCTCACTCACCATTTCGTGTATTCGAGAAGTGCCGCCGGGCGTGTGCCGGGAGCATCAGCGATACGCAGCTATTCTTCGAAATCAATCTCCTCCTTCTTTGGTGGCAGACGTCAATTTTTCCATCATCACGCCATCTGCGCTAACCGCCAGAAACGCTCGATCAGCCAATCAGCGCGCTGGTGGCTTATAGTGTAGCATGCAGATTCTGCGATGCCTCGCATTTGTTCTGCTGCTTTCTCCGAGAGCGCGTCGATGATCTCACACGGGTCGCGTCGCTCTGATCGGTGCCTTGCATGTGGTGTGCTTGAGTGCAGGTCGTGCGAGAAAGTAGTTGGAGGTTGAGGTCTAGAATTTCCATACAAGGGGCGATGACGTCGGGAATGAATTACCAATATTGGAACAGCAATGCCCACCTCATCTCTTGGAACCTTCTCATGTAAGAATCCTGGCTGCCGTGGACAAGGTAACACCACGAGTGTCATCTCATGTTCGCTGAAGTAAGCACAGCAAGCGTGCATTGCTCTATCAGCTGAGAATGCTCGCTCTCATCTCAGCGTCATCGTCATCATCATCATCACTGCGTCAGCCATACTGTCGATCGGCGGTAACGGCTACAACAGTCTCACCTGAGCTTGCGTTACAACAGCTGAAGATCTGTGTGCTGTCAAAGGTATGCTCATGTCCTACGTTGGTAGGGCTGCGGAAAGTTGTTTCAGAGCAGGACTCAGCAGCACGCGATTCTGGTCTCGGTGAGCAGTTCGAGTCGCCTTTCCGTATATTCGAGTGCAGTCCAGACGATGTTGTTGAGCGCAATCTATAGAGGCATGGCTCGATCTACGTGGCATCCTACCGCTCCAGCAGTCCTCAACAGAAGCTGACCAGCGCACCGTGGTGTCTCTATGACTTAATAGTGCTTGGCGACCACCTCGTCCTTCGGTAGCGTAGAGATCGTAGCTGTCGCATGCTACCTCAATCGATAGAAAAGTGACGGCTGTACACCATCACTCACTCTCTGTGCATGAGTCTAGGTGTGATTGCTTCCCAATGTGAGGTGTAAGAGTCTGAGCTGGCCATGCATGATCGAAGAATGAACGTTCCGCCTGTCGCCTGTCTGCGTTACTGCTGGGCCAAGTCGACTCCCTGCCGAAGTGCTGAAGAAATCCTTCAAGTGTGCTTTGGCTGAGAAGTAATGCCGTCGGACGTCTCGCTCTCAATGATCTGGGCACCGTGATAACCAAAGCTCCTCTGCCTTGTCCGGTTGCTTGATGTCTTCACGCATTGCTGTGCAGTATCCTCTCTCGACTGCACAGTAACTCTTGTTCGTCCTGCTCGTATAACAGAAGAGATTCTCATATCGTCTTGCGCAATAGAGATAGCATCGATCCAGACGATGCCTTCTCTGTGAGATAGGCGCAACCTTGCAATGACCAACTCTAGACTAGTGGTGACACTGAAGCCAGGAGTGCCATTGACTTTGTGATACAGTCGATGAACCAGCTAGGACAGGGCTCCATATTCGTCTTGGATGAAGCACATCTGATGTATCGAGAAGGTCAGCTTGATGTCGTCGTGGATCACGCCAGCTGGCAAGATGTTGAATAGACGAACTTGTGCCGTGGCGTCCAAGGCTTCCTCATAGTATCGAGCTCTGCTGCGATGAGCCGTGCTGATCCTCAATGCATCCCTGATGGGTCGTCCCCAGTAAAGCTTCCGCAGGCGTATCAGATCTTGGGCAATCTTTTCGGTGGCCATATTGGCTCGCTGGATCTTATCAAGTGCATCTTCGAACCAACGTTCGGGTTCCAGCACGATATCCAGGAGTGAGGAATGAAGGTGCCTTCGACAGCAACAAAGAATGACCCTAATCTCGAGACTGGTACAACGATGTCCTCGTTGTAATGGTGTAGAGCATCACGGATGTCGTCAATCGCTATGACAGGAACCGCATGTTCTGACCGTAAGAATGCGATGGAACATCGTGAAGGTTGAGCTTCATCTATTGAGCCGTGCAGTGCTAGGGTGCCGGTTGCCCCTGAGAACCCCGTTGAAGGGATCCAAGATGTGGTACTTAGCTTGGAGGCGTGTTGAAAGAGCACCTCTGGAAGGCTAGAGCTGCTGCTCAAGGAGACGGCATGCTGGTGGCTTGAGACGAAGCTCTTAGAGCTGTACAGTCTTCGATTCAGAATCTCAACATTGCCATTTCGTGGAGTACCGTCTCTCAGGAGTGGCAGCGCAAGATCACTGCAAGCTCGCCTATGCTGATTAGTGCTCTCATGTCATATCAAAGAGAAGGTTGCATATTGAAGTGACGTCTGGCTTGAGCATGCTATGCAGTTCACTGTGGGGCTGAAAATAATGTTACCCATCCCGAACCTCATGCCTCTGCGCATGCACGCACGCACTCGCAAATCATGGCAGACGACGATCTCGAAGCGATACGCCAGGCGCGGATGCAACAGCTGCAGTCCCAACAAGGAGGAGAAGGTGGTCAGCCGGCCGACGAGAAGCAGTGCGTATGAAGTATATCACCACTTGAAACGTCGTTGATTCCCATTTCCAGAAGTCGTGAAGCAGAAGTGCGCCAATCCATCTTGACACAGATTCTGGAGCCGGATGCAGCAGATCGCCTTGGGCGCATACGGTTGGTGAAGGCGTCTCGCGCAGATGATGTCGAGAGTCGCTTGATCACGCTTGCTCGAACTGGGCAGCTTAGGCAGAAGGTCAATGAGGAGCAGCTAAAGCAGATCCTGGAAGCTATGAGCGAGCAGCAAGAAGAGACCAAGAAGATCACAGTACAGCGAAGGAAAGGTGGCTGGGACGACGATGACCTGGAAGACCTGCTGAACGATGATTGAAGAATCACCCGCAACCACAATTATACCCACGAATTAATGATCGTAGACTCCATCTGTTGTCGCATACTCGAAGAGTGCAGGCTCAAAGAGCGCACACAATGTGGGTATGCAGCTACAGCAGCTGGGAGTCACGAGAGTATAATACCACTTTACCAAAGAGGAGTATGCTTCTTGATTGTCTACCATGCTATGCTCATTTTACAGCCTGTACAACTTTTTGTGCTCTTTCTAGTACTGACTGGCAGCAGCCTGGCAAGCCTTGAGCTGATCAAGGTACCATCCACAGATCGTGAGGGATCCCTGGTTCTCGTCCATGCATCGCTTGAAGTTGGTGACATCGGTCTGGCAGACGGTAGGTGCACTGTAGTTGGAGTTGTAGACAGCACCGTTGTCTGTTTGAGCGACTGGCTGGTCGACTGGAGCAGCGGCTTGAGACGAGCCACCGCCGAAGAAGCCACCGATGGCATGTCCGATCGATGATCCTACAGCAACACCACTGTGTTCTGTCAGTTATTTATTTCCACAAGATTGCTCCATCTTTCTTACGCTGCAGTGCTTGCCATCTGACCGAAGAGACCTGGGCCGGCACTCTGTGCTGGAGCCTGTGCTGGAGTGGCAACAGGCGCTCGCTGTGCTGCAGTTGGGTAGGCGGCGGTGGATGCTGATCGACTCTGCTGAGGAGCTGCTGATCGTGCTGGAGCAGCAGTTGGTCGGGCTGGAGCGGCGGCTGGGCGCGCTGGCGCTGAACCACGACCTTGACGAGGCATTCTGATGTGTATGTGATTAGGAGACGGACGGACGTGTCGTTTGTGATGAGTGATGTAGGAGTAGAAGCAAAGCGAAAGTCGACTTCCTCAGAGTGCACGAAGACAAAACGGACGTTCTGATTGGCTACGCGTTGTATACCGCGGTCAAGCTCTCGCCACGACACTCCATCATTGCGTCGATGTCAGAACGAATTGTTGTCGCAACTACACCTGCGCACAATGCTGCTTGCTGATCAGAGCAGCTCTACTCGCCTCACAAATGGCTGACATTGACGACATTCTCGCCTCAGTCTCGGCGATCAATCATGATTCTCGCAAACTCGACCTCCAGGCTTTGACACGAGCATGGGTCAATGAGCGTGGCGCGCCAGAACTGCTCCCATATCCTACCACGCTGATGGACAGGACGACGGACAGGATCCGAAGTCAAGTGAGCATCTACTGATCCGCAATGCATGGTTGCTGACCGCACGGCCAGTGCAGATTGAGACCATAGAGACCATGGCGAGCGCAATGGATCCGTCCGCAAACTTCAAACTCGTCGTGCTTCAAACAGAGCTAGAACGATACAAATTCCTTGTTCGATCGTTCCTCAGGGCGCGAATAGCGAAGGTTGGATATCCTCGATGACGAGAGCTCAGGACTAGACTAACATGTGCGACAGATTGACAAGTTCAGTCAACACTATCTTACAGCACCTGCTTTTGAATTGCTCTCCTCGCTAGAGCAGCAATATCTCCAGAATCATGCCTCCATATTGTCTTCACATTACAGCGCCGCTTTTCTCGCATCCTTCCCGACCTCATTACAAAAGCTGGACGACACATCTGGTGGTGTTAGTATGGTCGACACGCCCGACATCGATTCGGCTGTGTTCGTGAGAGTACTTAGAGACTGCGGGACCGCGGAGGTCTATGGTGACCATGAGACGAGCGAGGTCGACCTAAAAAAGAGAGACGTATGGGTGCTCAGATGGAGAACAGTTGGAGAGCACGTCAAGTCTGGTGATGTGGAGTTGATATGATAACACGCTTATGAGCTGGTAGAGACGAAGTACAACAGCTCTATGACACAGCCATTGGGCATCTTCGGAACAAGGAGCGCGCCGAATGGGCAAGAGACTATCTTATTCATGATAAAGGATGTGGACTCCTTGTCGAAGTGAAGCTCATCCGATGCTGCTTTTTGCTGTATCACGGAACACATTCATGATCAACACAAGTCATAAGCCTGCAAGACAAAGATATGTACTGTGCATCAATCATACACGGACAGTCATCCCGCTCAATGCTCCTTCAAAAACTGCAGCATCTGCTTGAAGGCTTCAGCCTGTTTCTCCTTGATCGAAGCGTCCTCATAATCGCCCAAGACAGCAAAGCCATGAGGCACACCGTCGTACACTTGCTCCTGCACCTCCACCTCATTCTCCTGCAGTGCTTTGACGCCAGCCTCACGTATCTCATCCGGGAACAAGGCATCATTCTTGACTGCGACAATGCTCACAGGAACCTCAACACTCTCAAGATCCTGCTGTGTGATCTGTGTACCGTGTGCAATGACAGCGCACTTCACCTGCGGGCCCTGTTTCGCCATGCCCTCCTCAGCCTCAGCCTCAGGCGCTCGCTGCCCAGCTACCACGTCCTTATGGAGGGTCGAGGCTAGCTGGAGTGCATATTTTGCGCCAAAGCAGTACCCTGCTACGTAGATGCCTCCACCGTTTGCGACAGCATCGGCATATTCTTCCTTCATCGATGTCAAGACCTTATCAAGGATCGGGAGGACTTTCTCGGGAGTGTGACGAGCGAGCCACATGTCGATAGTGAAGGACTTGATAGCTGAGGCAATTCCAATCTTGACCTGCTCAATCACGCTATTGTCTTCTTGTGGCGCTGTCACGTTGCCCGAGGTGACGGGATCGCCAGAGAATCTGTCTAATGTCAGCATGTGGGCAACTCCTTGCCATCGGACATACTGGTCAGGCATGACGACCAGGAAACCTTCTTCGGCATATTTGTCTGCTTGGATCTGATTGTTCGTACTGTATATGCCGGTACCTCCTGTGAGGAGCAGAAGAAGCTTCGAGGGGGAGTGTGGATAGTCGCTGGGCTTCGAAACATAGACTTCAATGTCGTTGTACTTGGTGAGCTCCTGATGTGTATTTGAGCGCTGGCGATATGATTTCCTTCTCTTCTGCACTTACGCCGGTTGGTGTCAACCCTGTCGCTGCCAATCAGTCAGCACTGCGGGCTCGCGAGTCTGTAAGGGCAATGTACGGGTTGGACGATCGGTTGTACAATGCTCCTGATCATTGCTCAGCTCATGCTTCTGTCGGAGTGAGGTTGTCATACTCCCATACTGGCGGAGCCTTGGTCAACCCTACTGTCTCCGGGAATGGTGGGCTGCTCAGCTGCATCGCTCTCTGGCGCTCGTGTGGCTACTTCCTCATCGGCCATGGTTGGCGTTCTTGCGTACGATGTACAATCGTTGTTGATAGACAAACAAAGGGTCGATCGCTTCCAGCAGAGCCACGCAGCTGTCTGTGGCGCAGTACCCCACCAAGGAGTGGCGTCACAGCACAGCAGTGATGGGCACAGTCTGTTGAAACCTCGACTCCAGCGCCATGACCACGAGAATACATAACACTTAGCGCACCACGACGTTGCTTCTCATCGACACGAGGGTAATGCGATCGTCCTGTACGCAGGCTTGGTGACGTCTGAGAGTCATCTCACGCTCACTTGAAGGTGACCCCAATGCTTCAAGCAGGGCTATCGCCGAAAAGCGAAATCGATACATCAGAAACACTAAGAGCACGAAGAGCACATAGCGGATGCTATGCACGCCCGGACGAAGACGAAGTTCGTCTCATCACTACGCTCTACACACCATTATCGTCCTGATCGACCATCTTCGTCTATCCTGACCACGGGAAGGAAATAGCTTCAAACTATCAGATGGAAGCGTATACACCAGCAGGGATTCGAGATTGTCGACATTAACCGAGCACAACTGCCATCCATCCCACCTGCACTCCGTCTCTGCAAGGGATACTCACCGCTACACGAATGAGTGGAAACTGCCGTAAGGATGAACAAGTGATACATCATAAGCAGTAAGGTCCGCGGATATTGGCAGATCAATGACCCGCTACAAGGAGTCGTCAAGTGTTACACAGCATTTTTAGGAGCCTCGTGATCCATTTTCCCATCAACCAGGAACACGTTATGTTGTGGCAGCCAGTCATGCCTACATTAGCGCCACTTAGCATGCAAGAAATACCCATACTGGTAATGATCGTGTATTCCTGCATACCTCCCTGCTATATGCTCGTTAAACGTCTACCACGCAATGCGTGGGAGACATGTCTCCAGTCGTCGACATCACAGACGACATGGTCTATGCTCTTGCTTTTCCGCCAGGCTTGCCTTTCAGCTTCATGAATTCGTGAGGTTTGTTCGGGTCTGCCGGGTCCATGAAGGCCATCAATACTGTGCTCAGCTCCTTGAAATCCACTGGCTTGGTGATGTAGCTGTTGAATCCTGCGTCCACACACTTTTGATAGACATCCCCAAGCACATTGGCCGACAGTGCGATGATGGGCAAGTGCTTATGCTTGTTCTTCTTCTCCCACTTGCGGATCTCTTTGCACGTCTGGTAGCCGTCTTTGTTGGGCATATGCAGATCGCATAATATGATCGAGTAGTATCCGTGCGGATGGCTGAAGACCTTGTCGGTACACTGTACGCCATCCATCACTGTTTCCACGCGAATGGCGACCTTGCCGAAGAACTTCAAGATAACCATTTGATTGACCTTGTTGTCCTCCACCAACAACACTCTCTTGTCACGATTGCCCAGTCTCTTGGTCAGCTGCTCGAAGACCTGCTTCTGTGACAGAGCCACTTGTTGTGCACTGTCTTGGGCACGGTCTGCGCTCATCTCCCGTTCCATGTGCGGATCGAAGATCGCACCGAAGCGAGACGGCTTCAGAGGTTTGAAGACGAAGACAAGTCGCTGTGAGCTTTCCAGCTCCTTGTAGTCGAGATTTGGTGTCTTGTCGACAATCTTACGGCGTTGTGCAAGATCAGTGATGATCACTAGTGTCTTAGCTGCCAGTGCGAATGATGACAAGATCTGTTGCACCAAGGTGATGATCTCATCCACATCCTGCAGCACGACAACCACGTGAGTAAAGATGACAGGCTCCGATCGTCGAAGATATGTTGCAAACTCCTCAAGGCCTCCGCAAGCAGTGATCGAGTGAGGAATGTTCTTGGGTAAGGTCTTGTCGATGTGCTCTACAGTAGCTTCTCGACTATACTTGAGTGGTGCCACGACCATGATCGAAAACATCAGTGGTGCATCCGTACTGCCGATAGAAACAGCTGAGTCGCCTGATGATTGCTTTGCCAATGCAAGACCCTGCTGCGCTTTGCCGCTGGACGTCGAGCCAGAGGACGATGTTCGCGTGATAGACGGCAGCGTCAGTTTCATGTTAGTCGGCATTGGAAGGTTATGCTCGGCCGACGACATTGACGACCTCGTGGACTTGATGCTGGAAGTCACGCCAGATCGAATTGATGGATCCGAGCTGGCGGACGACGCCTCTGCTGATTCAATTCCAACGTCAGGTGTGATGTTTACTGGCGACATCATCGGCACACCAGGCGCAAACTTCGACCTGCCAGAGCTGGCACTATCAGTCTTGCGAAGTACTGGCATAGCTACTGCTGGAGTTGGCGGTGGAGCAGTAGGCGGCTGGTCGTCTCGTGTGGGCAAAGATGTGACAATGTAGAAGGTAAATGTCGAGCCTTTACCAGGCGACCCTCTAGCACTCATATCTCCACCATGTAGCTGAGCGAGCTGACGCGAAATGACAAGGCCAAGACCTGTGCCACCATGCTGTCTAGTACTACTGCCGTCGATCTGGCTGAAGCGTTTGAAGAGTGCCTCCGCCTCTTTTTCGGTGAAGCCTTGTCCTGTATCTGTAATGTCAAAGCGGATGGATATTTCCGATTTGGAAGGTGTGGTACGGCCATCCTTCATCACACTGCAACGAATAAACACTTCTCCAGTCTGCGTGAATTTGATAGCGTTGCCGACGATGTTGAGTAAGATCTGTCGTATGCGAAATCTATCGCCCTTGATCTGGGCTGGGACTGTCGCCTCGACAAGATAGTTGAGTTCGAGTCCTTTGTCGATAGCCATGGTGGAAGTCAAGTCGTTCACCTCTTCAATCAGATCTCGTACGTACATCCAGTCGACATTGAGTTGGATCATTCCAGCCTCCGCCTTGGAAAGATCCAGGATGTCATTGATGAGGCCTCGCAAACCTTCTGTGCTGGCTCTAATGATGTTGACATGCTCCATCTGCTCTGCAGTGAGGTTACTGTCTATCAGGAAGTTGACCATGCCGGTGATACCATTGAGTGGAGTACGAATCTCGTGCGACATGTTGCTCAAGAACCTCGATTTCTCGTCCATAGTCTCTTTGAGGTCTCGCTCCAGCGTCTTATGATCGTTGATGTCCGTGCAAGTGCCGTACCACGTTTCTTCTTCGCCACGAGCGCGTGATGTAGGCTTTGCAAGCAGCACTCGAACGAGATGCCACCTATACTCATCGTCCTTGGATTTGAGTCGCACTTCTGTGGAGTATGATTGTCGACCATCTTGGTCCCGTGAGACCTTCAGAATTCCAGTGGTAGCGAGCTCGGAGAGCTTACGCTGTGGGAGGTTGAGTATGGGTGATACAACAGAGTCGTCGCTGCTAGCTTTTTCCGTTGACGAACCGTCCGACGATTGTGCTGATGCCGATGTTGTAGTCCTCTTCGGCTCAAACGGCAAGGATGTAGGCACGTTCGTAGGCTGTTCTGATCCATCGTCAAACATGGGCAGCCTACACTTACTTAAGTCGTCCGGATGTACGTGGTCCATGAAGCCAGCACCCAGAGCGCGTGCCTCAGATTGACCAGAGTATGACATCCACTGTGTGTTGCAGAAGATGACGCCACTCGACCTGTTGACAGCAAAGACGATCTGAGGACTCGAGTTGGCAAGAGCTCTGTACTTCGCTTCAGACGCTTCTGTCTCCTGCTGTCTGGCCGAGTTTTGTTCGGCAATGTGCTGCTCGTGGAAGTCCATATTGGTGCCGATCCAGTGTACTGTCTGCTGTCGCTTATCCTTGAGTGGAGCCGCTCGGACATAGAACCATCGATAGCTGCTATCGAATCGTTGAAGACGCACCTTCTGTTGCAATTGTTGCCCAGTCTTGAGGCAGCGTTGCCATGTCTCCATGTACTCCTTGCGATCGTCTGGATGAATCGCCTGCCAAGGATCTCCAAGCACTTGTCGTGAATCTTGGCCACGATAGATCAGGAATTTGGAGTTGACCCAGGTCACATTGCCAGTATCAGGCGCTGCGGTAAACACCTGGACTGGCAGAGAATCGATTATAGTGCGTAACAGCCGCTCTGAAGGAGGGGGCATATCTTGCGCTTGTGTGTGGGCACGAGCTTGTCCAAGTGCTTGCAGCCTCTTGTCCTCTGTACTGACTGCTGGCGAACCGAAGCTAGCCTGGTAGTCGGCACCGTATGAGTGCAGCACAGAGTGACGGCGCTCATCGGGCATCTGAGCAGAGAGCGTGCGGCTCATGCCTCTGACCGGTCTTTCACCGTCCTTTGAAGATCCACTAGATCTACCGGTCGAAGCTGGGGGTGCGACACCCTCGCCGCGGGGCGTGTCATCCTTCTCATGCGGTCCGATCTCGTCTTCCTGTATTGTTTGTTGTCGCAGCGGCGCAGAAGAAGCGACATTGACTCTGGCAGGCGTGCTTGCGTCTTCGATATCTTTGGCCGCAAAATAATCAATGGAAGCTGAGCCTGTCATTGCAGGAGTGCCAGCACTCCGAGGTCCTCTGCTCCATTGCTGTGGCTGTTGTGATCCATGTTCCCAGTTGGGCGTTCCTAGAGGTGAGCTCAAAGGACTGTGCTTTGAACGGCCAGAATACTCTGAGGGACTAGTTATGCTACCTGTGAGCGATGTGGGAAGTTCATCGAGACCTGCATTGACGATATCGTCCAAAGTCATGGCTCCCAAGCCCAAGGCGAGATCAGTTGGTATCTGACCCGAGATAGAGCGGAGTCGTCTGACATTGGCGATTTGCGAATTCGTGTAAGCGAACTGCTGTGCGAGTGCAAGAGAGGTGGCAAGATGTGGTCCAAACAGCTTCAACGAGGCTGTTAAGTTCGCAGGATATGGTACTGTCGAGGTCAAGATGGACAGTATTGCGATTGGTGCTTTTCGATCGTTATCAATAGTGTTACTGCGCTTGAGCTGAGGTTCGCCTGGCTTGTCCACAGGTTTCATACGTAGTGATTGCATTGGCTGCGATAAGATGGGATGAATCAATGGGATGTGCAAGACTGTACTCGCGCGATCGATACCAATTGCTTCGACCTGGTCCATAGTCGAATAGTCCTTGGGTGTTGACACAGGATTGAATGAATCCTCAAGATTCTGCTCGTCGGAAGGAAAGAAAGGGTTGCGCTCTTCATCAGCTTGTATAGCAGGTGACGGAGCTGGAGACTGTGCCCAGGGTGAGCACGGCATCTGTTCATACTCATCATATTCTCGATGCTGTGTTGTGCCGGCGAAGCTATTCTCGGGCAGTGGAAGCAGCTTGGTTGAATCGAGGGAAATCTTCCTAGGATGAGTTGTTGGTGTATTCGCATCCTGACTGGCATTGCTGTCTGACGAATCTGGACCATAATCTCTGGTGACGGTTACGACTCGTCCGCGTTCCAGCACTCGATGTATGCCGGATATCTCTATCAAGGGGTGTGCTTCATGGTCGAGTGCACGTAAAGTGGCGAAGATCTCGTTGTTGGGTCCAGCATCGACACCACCGGCAACACTACTGAAGTCCGGATCAGTGATGGACGTGTGGCGTATGCTGCCGAATGATTCTCCATGCTTTGGCGTTGGACGGCCAGGACCAACACCACCAGGAAGGCCTGAAGCATGCGTGACGACTCGCTGTGGTCCTTTCGGTCGCATAGGTGCTTTTGAGGATGTCTCTGCCAAGTGCTCACGCACATGTTGTATTGGTCCAGCGTACGAATGTCGTAATTCGAGCTGTGGTCGCAGTCGTTCCGGATGCAGCTTCCGGGGTTTGACATCGTCTACTTCAAAACCTTGACTTGTCGGTAACGTGCTGCGAAGCGTCTGCTCGAGCAGAGTGCGTCGTGATACAAACTCCTCTGGTCCATTCATGCTGAAGGTAGCCTTTTGTCCCCACGGTACGTTCTCGATGTCCGTAGGATCAGCTGGCATCGCTAGGGTGGCTCGCTCTGCTTTAAACTGCTCATGCATTATTCGAGTGACCGTAGACCACCATGCGTCCAGGCCTGGTTCGGAGCTCAATTCGAGGATCAGATTGTACAGGTTTGGAGTCGGAAAGCGTGGGTCCTCGAGCAAGGTGCCTCCGGCACTCGTGGGTAGAAAGTCATTCGATGTGGCTATGGGTGTGCTAATCTCAGATAGAGATGATAGAGATGGCAACCTAGCGGTCCGAGTGCGCTCATCTAGCCGATACGATGCAGTCGGTGATAGTGTGGTGAAGGGCTGATGTACCGCACTCGATCTAGGAACTGACGATGCAACATACGGGAAGGGATATGATGGTGTCCGTGCTGTGGTTGCAGCAATCGGTGTTGCAGGAACGCTTCCGCGGATGGTCTTGGCTGATTCTGTAGATTCCGTCGACGAAGTTGTCACCTCTGTCAGCGTGCTCACATTCGAGGACGCATGAGAGGGCAGTAGCGGTCTCTGAGTTTCGAAAGCGCTGGTTGTGCTAGGAGAGGGCGTGCCACGAGCTCTCGGCTGCAGCGCCAGTCTGGCGTTGACAGCATCTCGAAGACGAGCGACTTCTTCCTCGTTTACCGCTGTGTCTGTGGTTTGTCTACTTCTCAAGACGGAACCTGGATTTGGCGACTTGGCAGTAGGTGTACGCTGCGCGTGTGCAGATGATTTATCCTGACTTGGTCGACGTTGTGGGCTGGCAAAATCCCTTGTTTGAGTCTCGCTCACAGTCCTCTTCGGTGGGAGGCGCACAAGTTGCGGTCTTGCAGTAGCAGGGCTTTCGACATCCGATGGTGCCAGATCGTCGGCTGAGGCACTGTCGTCTTCATATTCTGGATCAGATCGTTCGTGTGGTCTTCTCGACGAGCTCATCGTGGCGCGTAGCCTTTCGACTCGCCTTGACGATGACGTTGCTGACACCAGATCGTTGAATCTTCAGTCACAGTATAGCTAACGCTGAGAGTCATTTGCGAAAGGTCCTGATGGACCAGATAGTTTCGATGCGAAGCGAACTGGCGTGGTTGCGATGATCATGCGAATGTTGTTGTGATGAGTGGTGCGTAACAAAGTGAAATGACGTCGTGTGCAAAGCTTGGTCGTGTGTGTGGCCTTTCCAGAATGTCATCAGAGGACAATGCTTTCAGCCGCCTCCACGGCGATTCACTGGCATCACACTGTTGTCACGCAACACTTGCATACGTCGTGCAGCTGAACACGTAGGCAAACTTACGAAGAGATGCGAGTGCACACGTGCATCATAACCACAGCGTAGGCAGCTTTCAGTCTCACTTTGTCACTCAGCAGCAGACTATACGTTCCTATGTTAGCTGATCGCGAGCAACCAGAACCATAACTTGATGCGCTCACAGCACAGGCGACATACACGATGAACAACGAGGAGTTCCGCCGATTGCTAGCCAAAGAGCCAACGTACGATGACGAACCAGCGTCAGACGCGCGCGAGAGCAAGAAAAAGTCTGCTGCACTGGGTAGCCACAAATCTGGATCCCTTGGTATGGCGCCGCGAGCTGTGAGAAGTGGGAAAGACACGAACTTCTCACGACGAGCGTTCGGAAAGGATGGCGAGCCTGCAACTAAGAAGTTCAAGTCTTCGGCACCCCGAGGCAGCACGATCGCAGCAGGCTACATCGACCGAGCCAAGGCGCGCGCTACAGCAGAGGACAACGCAGAACGGGATGATAAGGCCGAGCGTATCAAAGCTCTTGAAGAGCAGTTAAAGCTGGAGCAGATATCGCAAGAGACATTCGAAAGATTACGAGAAGAGATTGCTGGTGGCAATATCAGCAGTACCCATCTGATCAAAGGTCTTGATAGGAAGCTTCTGGACCGTGTGAGACGAGGTGAGGATGTTCTAGGCGACACACTTCAGCCTGCTGCGCCTGCTATGAAGGTCGCTGCTAAGGTCGACTCGATGGTAGATGTTGACGATGAGCTTGATAGGCTTGAAGACGCCACAATCGAAGCAGTGCAGAAGGAGAAAACCGAGAAGAAGGGCGTCACAGCAACAGGTGGAGCTGCGGGCAAGACACGCACAAGAGATGAAATTATGGCCGAACTAAAAGCACAACGCAAGATGCAAGCAGAAGCACAAACCGCTGCACAACCAGTAACGGACACTCGACGATGGCGCAAAGTTGGAGATCTGTCGAGCAGTAGAATTGAGATCGACCGCAAAGGTCGAGAAGTGCTGATTACTGTCGATGCAGATGGTGTAGTCAAGAAACGAGTTCGGAAGAAGCCGAAGCAGCAGACATATCAGCAGCCAACTGCGCCGGTAGAACCTGAGCTGCCGCCCGCTCCTGAGGAAGAGGTGCTTGACCCCGGTACCGTGGTCATTGAGCAGCCTAGCCAGACCGTCTTGGTGCAAGATGATGACGATGATATCTTCGAGGACGCAGGCACCGACTACGACCCTCTTGGGCCTGACGAAGACAGCGAGGATGAGACAACAGATCTCAATGCACGCCCTAAGCCGCTCCTCCAACCACATCATGCAGCAGACACAGAATCGAAGCCGGCACGGAAGAGAAACTACTTCAATGATGAGCCAAACGCAGCCGCTCAGCCAACGGCCGATCATATGGCTGGAATCAAGGCTGTCATTGAGAAAGCAGGCAAGCTCAAGTCTACGATCGAGCCAGAGCCAGAGGACACTGCCGAAGCCGCGCGCCGTGCCAGACACGCTCGAATGCTTGCCAACGAAGACCGCGATCTCGACGATATGGACCTGGGCTTTGGTGCAAGTCGATTCGAGGATGGCGAGGATGGAGCCGACGGAGAAAAGGTCAAATTGTCAGAGTGGAAAGGCAGCAAGCATAACGCAGACGACGAGCCCAACGACAAAGGCTCTTCCGACAGGAAGAAGCGTAAACCTAAGAAGCGAAAGGGGGATGCTAATAGCTTTGCGGACATTATGACTGTGATTGAGCGACGCAACGGTTCGAAGAATTGACTTGTACTGTTGTACCTGAGATTACCATACAACTCCATCAAAGTGTGTGGGCGGGTGACTGCATGCATGAGGACGAGCTTCGGACGGCCTCTAATACACATTCGACATGTCACTTGTTTCAGGATCCCTACCGCATGTAACTGTGTGACCATCACACGGATGAATGGGTCGCGTCCCATAGGGCAGTCACTTGACTGCAGGCTGCATGTTGACGGCTGCAATCCCCAGATCTTGGTAGAAACCGATGAGATGCACGAACACGTTGCAATATTGACGGCTCGAACGTCACTTGTACAGGACAGCTCGATAGACCAGAGTCGATCCGTACTGACTGAAATATATGCATTGATGTATGAACTCCATATACAAGGGACAACCCAGCCTCCACGCCGTGAAATACGTCAGATCATTGTCCGCATCAGTGTCTGTTCGCTGTCCACGCTGCTCCATTGGAAAAACCGTGGAGATCACAAAAGAGTGTGGTCGACGATCCGAGAAGCACAAAAGAGTTTCGCTGATATGCAGGCCGTGTAGCTGATGCTGCTCAACAAATGTAAAGACTAGTAACCTCTCCAATCGCTTCCTATGTCCTGGTATATTGCAAAGGTAATAGCAAGTGCTGGACGCTGATCGTCAGCAGCAGTATCCGCCCGGAGATGCTTCGCAAATAATCAATACTGAAATAAAGGAAATGCTGTTGCTTAAAGGCTGGTCGTAATGGTGCCGAAAGTGTGTTTTGCGCGAAGTGAATGTGGGTGTGTTCAGACATAAGCTCTTGTTGGCCAGCAACCAAGAGATGTTGTTGTTCAGGTGTTTGGACCATAGGAGAACGAGGTAGTGGCACTTCTCGGCTCCTTTTCGCTCTGGTATGTCCCTTTGGCATCGACTGGTACAGGGAACAATGCTGTTTGAATGGTCTCGAGGTAGAAGCAATCAAGCTGACATGTCGGCGAAAGACCACTCAGTCGCCTGAGGAACGCGATTGTGCGCTCCAGCTTCTCCTCGAACTCTGCCTGTGGCACAAGGGCTTTGACATGAGGCGTATTGAAAGCTGCAGCAAGGACAAGCATATTGCCGAATTGTCTAGGAAGGAAGTTAGTGAAAGTGATATGAGGCGACAGCAGAGTACTTACGCATGAGCAGTGCCGTGAATGTTCGTAATGATCAACCTTGCTGGGACACCATCCAGCGCCACAGTACTCCTCAGTGCTGCATTGACACATCTCTGAGCATATTCCCAAATCGTAGCCAGTGGCATGTGTGCGATCGCCTTGAGCACCATGACATCTGCGATTTCTCGTCGATTACCCCTTGCGTCAAGGGCTACATCTTCCACAGCCGCACCCTGCTGATGCTGGGCCATGATGTGTAAGCAGTAGTCCAGGAAAGGCCGTGTGCTGATATAGATCGCTCCGTAGTACTTGGCGCGCAGTCGCGCAGGTAAGATTGTGGTTGGTGGTTCATCCTTGTCGTCCCATTGATGCTCTTTGGGCAGTGAGCTGCGCCATTGTGCAAGCTCTGTCTCGTAAGACAATAGAGTGCTTTGCAGTGTCGCAATAGACTTGTTCTTAGCTTCCTCCCCATAGAGCTCTCGGTGAATGCCGTTGAGTACTCGTCGGAGCAGGATCTGCGCATTGTAGTGCAGCATCAGCACTGAATCGTCGTATGTGTCGTGCTTGCTGCCAGGTCGAGTGGAGTGCTTGTATGGCTCATCTTCGTCGATCACGCCTCCAGGAGACATCAACATGTCCTCCAAGCTTGAAATTCCACTTCCTGGAAGATGTAGTTCGGCCAGGATATCGCTCTCGAGTTGCAAGCAGCTCCAAGCGGCCATGACTATGAGGTAGTTGCGCTTGTCGGATGTCTTTTGTCTTATTCTGCGTAGCATCTCGACTCTGTCATTCTCGATAGGCTTGTAGAGCTTGTGGCTCTCAATGAGCTCCTGGCATGCTGTTCCCGCTCGTGTAAGCCACCTCATGCTCTCTCGCACACGTGCTAGTTGACCTTTGTAGAGCGCAGCGAGCAAGAACATTTGTGCATGCACGAGATCTGCGCCGTCGCCTTGATCACCCATGATCTCGGCTGCTTTCGCATAATATGCGAGACCTGGAATGGATTCGATGTTCCTCAGAGCGAGATTGCCGCCGTCGTGAGAGCCTCGTCGACTTCGAGCTATGCCGTGTTCCGGTGGTGTTGCATGTGTTCCAAGTATTGAAGTGGGCGAAGGTGGCGAAGGCTTCACGGCGAGGTTGAGTGGAGAGTGTCCATGTAATGTAAGCTGATGAGCCACAGCAGTGCTTGTGTTTCCTTTGCTGTCAGGAATTACACCTGGTAACGGTGTCCTGTGCTGGCATATCTTGCCCAAAGCCAGAATCAACCAGACGATGGCATTTGCTGGCGATCGCTCCGTGATGAGAGGATGTCTAACCTCAGTTACCGGAGGAGGCGGAGGAAACGGCGGAGGGCCGCTTTGTACATTTGCTGACGGGCTCATCACTCGAGGCCGCTTGAGTGGTCTATCAACTTCCTGCTCTCGGGCAGTCACTGCAAAGCCTGTGGACCGCCTGCCTTGGAAGTCTGGGCTGTATCTAGAGATGAAAGTATCAATCAGCTTGCGTGCACGACTCCTGTCGAGGAAAGGATGCATGGGGTGCATGTGAGCCATGTAGCTGTCAAACAAGGAGACAATTGTAGCGCTGTCCAGGTCCAGAGAACCATCTGCCTTGAGTCCGCCAACGAGCGAGAGTGGTCGAGCACTGCCCACATTGGTGTTGTTCACGAACCCACGACCCCAGATACCTTCGCGCGGCGTGGGAGCATTATCTGAGCTGTCATCGCTTCTAGCAGGACTTGCGGGACCTCCAGGTTGTGTTCCGTCTTGGTCGTCGATGCCTTCGCCTTTGCCGTACAGCCTAAGGATGCCTCGATCTTCAGATATGGCAACGTAGTGTTCAGAGGGTATGTTGTCGGGTGGAAACAGAGCAGCAGCAGTCGGCCAGAGTGACATGAGCTTGTGTGGAGGCGTGCGATGGTTTTTGGGCTGTGCGATCTTCGCATGCGTCTCCAGTTCTGGCTCTGGTTGCGATTGTGCTGGCGGTAGATGCTGTACCTGAGCCGGCGCGGATCCTGCTTTGACATGAGGTGACGCGGTGCCGTTGATCTCTTGCTTGACGTCTTGCGTAGTCTCAATTCGTCTCAAACGAGAGTCCACTGAGTCAAACTTCTCCATGATCTGCTCCAACAAGGTCATGATCTTCTCGGTGTTCTTGTCCGTCTTCGCAGGTGGGGTGTCGCGATAGGTACAGGCGATGTTCTGCTCTCGGCAGAAGGAACATGGTGTACCCTCGTCGCATTTTTGCTTGCGCTGACGACACTGTTCGCAAGCCTGCTGCGCTCGCATCGGTTTGCGCTTGCTCACTGCTGCCGAAGTAGCGTATGGCTGCTGCTGCTGCTGCTGCTGCTGCTGTTGGGAGGCGGGACCATACCCTTGCGGATAGTGTATCTGCTGTTGCTGTAGAGCATATTGATTGTGGTCCATCACAGGTGTGCTTGCGTACGATCCGTGCTGCTCATGTGGCGGCGCATGATGAGGATGCGGACCGACCTGGTGGACACCGTTGTGGTGAGGGTATCCTTGATGCATGACATGTTCCATCGGCTTCTGTGGTGGCTCTGGAGCAGGACCAGGCAGGTGAGGGCCGGATTGCGCAGGAGTCAGCGGGGTGTGTTGTTGATCGTGAGTGAAAGAGCGCTGAGCTATGGGCGCAGGTGTGGCATGGCCAGACCGGTTGTGCTGACTGTACTGCTCGTGTCCCTCTCGTACTCCCTCTTGTGTCTGCGGGCCCGACTGAGGCCGTACCGAAGGCAGTCCAGGTTCCTGTCCAAACTGTGCTGGCGCAGGCTGAGGCGGCCCCGGCGGATATGTATGTATCGGTGGCAGCGCGGTAGAGTATGCTACAGATGGATGATACGGGTGTGCTGCGTTATGTGCATGCGGTGGTGGGCCGGGCTGAGGATACTGTGGTGGAAGCGACGGAGGCGGCGCCGGATACTGCTGCTGCTGCTGATGTCGAGTATCGGCGATAGGACTAGGTGCTGTTTGCGACTGTCCTGCAGCTACTGCATGTGTAGTAATTGGAGCAGGAGGGTATGCGGCGTAGGCCTGAGGTTGGTAGTGGTGGCTTGGCGGGTGAGGTTGAGGATGACGAGGAGGAGCTGTCCTTGCCGAGTCCATGGCGAAGAAGTGCGAGCCATGTGTAGTCAGAAAGGCCTTGGGGAGCTACCACTACGGGCAATGAGAGTACACACGGGGATGGGGCAAGTGCCGGGGCACAGGTTTCGAAGGTCCTTCGGCGGTGGTTCCTGGCGCCAATAACGAGATTGAGCGTAGGCCGTTTTGGTTACCAGTCGTAAGCCAGCCAGGGCAGGGTGGGTGGCAGAGCGAAGGGCACAAGTGAGGGTAGGTCATGAGCCGGGAAAGGTGTGTTTGCGCTGTAACGTATGATGGTAGCTTGCGCTCTTCGGCGCCGGTGTCAGCTAGTGATCCGCTGCCCTCTACTAAAACCACAACGCTGTTTAGCTCGACGCGATTGATCCAGCTACCAAGACCTTGGGTCAAGACTAAGAAGGACAGTGCAAACTGGCCAAGGCTCTCCACCGCTCCGGAGAGGATGGGTTTTGGTTCTTCGCCGCAAAGTTCTGACACGATATGAACGCCGTTGAGATGAGCTCGCCTTCCATGAAGGGTCTGCAACATCACGCTATCATGCGGTGCGGCATGAGCGAATGCAAAGCCCTGCAGACAACGTGTGAGGCGTCGGAGTCAAGTTGCTAAATGTCACCCCTGTCGATGCTAGGAAGCAATCGGAGCCCAAAGGGCGGCATGACCTGAGGATGCACAACAGCTGGAAGACATTTTCTAATAATCTCGTGCTGCGAGGGTTGGGACTATCCTTGCTGATGCTTGTGGAATGCTCCGAGATCTCATCGCGAGTCTCTGACAACCTTTAGTCGCGGATTGAAAATCTCCTGCCAGACAGGATGCCTGAACTTGCGGTGTGTGGCTGTTGTCCATGCTGTTGCTCGTCGTCGATGTAGTCTAGACAAGGTTGTGTCTTACAATGGCTGCCCTTTCATGGTAGCGACAAAGCCAAGAGTTCTCCTAGTACTTGTCAGTGGCTAGAGGAGATTGTCATAGCAGAGTTGAACCGGTCGGTCTCCCGCTTCGAGAACATATCGGCGAAGAAACCCACAGTCACACAAGACTGGTCGACCTATCGCCTGACATCGATGACCTTCGACACAGACCCTTGCAGCGCCATTATGATCGAAGGCCGTTGATATGAGTGACGTACTAATCAGCTCGGAACACTTGTCGCCCTTCTAGATCTCGCATTCGCTGCTCGGAAAGTGCTAGAGAGCGCTGATATGGGTACTGCCACGTCTTCACATGAACCGTCTGCTTAACGACTCGATCGCAGTGAACGTGCGCAGCATTGACATCAGCTAGGGTCACAGGTTCGACCGTTTCAAAGTGCAATGATACGACTTGCGGAGGCGTCATGTCTTGCCATTCTTCTGTGGTTCAGAACAGCCAACAACAGACCAAAATGTGGTTTCTCCAGACCCAGCGTGTTTGGTACTCTGCCTTGGAAGCAGGAAGACATAAAAGACGCCTGATGTGACGGCACACACGTGGACGTGCAGCGCTGCTTCGACGTAACTGTCTGTTGCTTATCTTGCCGACCGATATCTCTCCATACCTTGTATCGTTTGACTTGTGAATTACTGATCTTCACCATCGGTTATTGTCGCCTCAGCACAGACTTGCTTGCGAAGCCAAATGGGCCATCGTAGTGGCGTAACTGACGTGAGACCTCGCAATTGGTCGATGACGAAGAAGCTATACGATCGCGGCTCTCAATCAGCTTGTGCATGATTCGGAGTGAGACCTGCGTTCGTATCGTCTTCCTCGAGCCACGGCGTCGACGTTGTCGAGAAATGAGTTGAGCGAGCCACAATCCCTGACGACTTTGTTACTCCGCGGCAAGCATGGGAACAAGAGTCATCCTCGAGTGCTGCTGCGAGCCCCACCGGCGCAGAGATGTCACAGTCGATCGCAAGATGTGCATGGTCACAGGATTAGGATCGCCCTCCAGCCAAGACAGACCTTGAAGTCCATCTACGAGCTCGAAACCGGTGTATATCCTTTTGACTTTTCTGTCTGCCGTGACGCTCCAAGAATAGCCCCCACACTACGGTTGAGCTTGATCGTCACTACCGGTTCATCAAGGAGAGCCTCGGTCTCTGTTGTGATGGTTGGACGGTATGTAGAGGTTGGTTGTGATCATCGAACATCTGCTCCGGACCTGTTCGCAAAGACGAGATGACTCCTGATGATTGCACGACCATGAAGTGATGAGTGTTGACCCAATCTTAAAATGCGAATGCCGAAAGCATAGAACGAATCCTCTGACATGTGGATCGAGCTTATCATTGTGCTGGACGAGCGTGAATCGCAGATGTGCATTTCCTGCGCCAGGGCTATCTTCTGCCTTCACGTGGACGCCTCAAGCAAGTTGTTCACCTTAGCGCGTCCTTTCATCGCCTCTTGTGAAATCGAAGGAGGCGGTATGATCCATACAATAATAACCGTAGTGAGACCGCGGAGGCGGACTGTGCTCCATCGCATGTCGTTTGGACGCACTGCGCTGGCTGTCGGTACTCAAATCAGGTCTAGATGAACGGTGTGCTAAGACCTGGCAGACGCATAGGCTTGAGCTCGTAAGTGCAGGCTGAATTTGGACGCCACAAGGCCTCGTCGAAGCTTGCGTGCATGCTAGCGCTGCACGTCTGCTGCAAGTCTCATATCGTCGCATGCATTGAAGATCACCTGATCTTGCGCTTCGATGCCGTGCAACAGAAGTGACATAACCCCCATGTTTGTTTCCATGGGCGAGTAGCCTGACAGCTTGTGTGACTTTCATGTATGTGCTGGCCGAGCTTATCGTTGTCGCAATAGTAGCACATATGTCGTGTCCTGTAGCACAAGTCAACGATCGCATCATCGCCTATGGATGTTGTGGAAGATGTCCCTTTCCGAATTGTAGTACCATCCAATAGATTTGGCCTGGCGATCATCGATTGAGAGGAGTGGCATGTTCAAAGAAAGGGATGTATGGTTCAAAATGCTAAGGAGTTATGAGGTGGAATTGTGGGTGAAGTTTTATGAGGGTTAACATGGCAAGAGCGTTGTCATAGCAATCGATGCTTCGTTGGACTCATATATGTGTTTACAAACAGACTTGACTGCTCCCAGACTCATGCATACACGCTATGAACGACGAACTCAAGTGAGAACGTTATAGTCATGGCAGGTGCTCGCGACACGGCATGATAGGACGTCTTCCTCCTTGCATGCTTAATGGTCCAGGAACGACGACATATGCGCTGGCCGATGACCTGACTGAAGTTTTGCGGATCCTTTCAGGGCCTGTGCCGTATATACGTCTCATGCGCAGCTGTGACGACTGTCGTGCTCTCTCACCAGGAACCAAGAGCTTAGAGGGCTAGGCTCTGTGTCCCAGAATCGAGCAGCGGCCGCAGTTGTAGAAGTGGTAGCCTCAGACTTGCTGCCGGAAGAGCAGAAACTAGTAATGTAATAGCCCAACAGCGGTAGAGCTAGCCACCTCACGTGAATTCGATGTCGTGCCCAGCTCAGGCTCGCATAGTGCCTGAAGTAAACCGCTGTAGTGATCGTCGAGCAACACCGGGAGTGCGAGAGCCTCAAGTATGCTTTGCAGACAGTATGAATCCATGTGTCGACCTAGAGGGCACCAGCGTTGACCTTCGTGCTGTCCATCCTTTTGCTCTTGTTTCGGAGGAGTTGTCGGGATGGCTCATGCTAAGGTTTCGAGGCGTGACGAGCTCTAGAAGCAAGGAGAGCGTGGCTCGGGGCTTTGGGAGCGCCCTTCACCTCGAGCTGACATCGGACAATCGCACCGGAGTATCGATTATGTGGCCTCCCTTGTGATGTGAGAAATACGTCCATCATCTGCTTGGCAGAGTACCAACTGCCATGCCCAGCTGCGAGGCTCTTATCGTTCAGCCTTATGAGACAACAGTAGGCGCCATAGGATGCGTAAAGTGCCTTGGATCCTTCGTATCCACGATAATCTTACTCTTCGCGTCCCGTGTAGCTTCATGAGCTGGAAGATGGGCTAGAAAGGCTTCTCTGAGCTCATCAAAGTCTGCAGGCCGTGTGCCCTACGGGCTCCTGCATCTCTTCTCATCAAGTGCCTGCGGCTGCGTCTTTGACATCCTCAAGGACTGCTCGCCAGTGCTTCTTGGTTTTTATTTGGTCGAGGACGTGATGATGTTCTTCCGCGTTGCCTTGGACGACGCGATGGCTAGAAGATCGATGTGCTTCGGCTATGTAACACAGAGCAAGATCTCTCCGTGTACTTCCCTGCGGACTAGGAACCTGACACCGAGTATGCCTTCCACTCCAAGCCCAAGATTTACAGCAATCAGGAGACCGAACTTCCGAAGCCAGAAGGTCTCTAAAGCAATAATCAGAGGATTGGTAGGGAGTAGCTTTCGTTGTAGAGAAGAAAAGCTGTGCCCAGTAATCCGCACGTGAGACGTGCTATGCAACACTTCCGATACAGCCATACAAAGTGACCTGGTATCTCTGCAATGCTCGACATTAGTCCATTGACAAATGTGCGCTGCTCTTGTTCGTAGCGTATGACCGCAGCATTTGAGAATGAGCTCGTCTTGTTCACCATAGAACAATCGATTGTGCTTTGAGCAACGGCTTTCAGTCAATCTCCCAGCCGTCTTTTACTTCACGCTCCCTAAGGCTCTTGAAAGCAGCCAACCTTATTGGACTGTGCAATGGGACACCAAAATCGTCTTCGTCGTCTGAGATACCTTCATCGAAAGAGTCGTCATTCACCTCAAAGCTACCAGGGATTCTTCTGCTGGCACCACTTGGACTCTCCACGAAGAACATACTGCCGAAAGTGCCATTAGCGAAGCGAGCAGCAATACGAAGCATGAGAGCTACGAGGTGTGCTGGTGGACCGATAAACGCTGTGCATGCTTTGCGAACAAGCTCAGTGGCAAGGTTCTTCTGCTGTGCAAGCTGCGAAGCGTGTGATCGAGTGCTTGCTGTCGATGTCGAGCTGACTGACGATGTCGAGCAAGAGGTGCTTTCTCGAACTGTGGAGGGATAGAACGAAGTCGTGCCTCCTATGGAACGGCGGGCGAGTATGCGAGCCTGGATGGCGGCGAAGGGATCCTCTGGATTCGAGATCTGCCGCGTTAATGGCGGTGGAGTAGCTTGAGTAGTGTCCTGCGCTGGGACTTGTGGCTGTACTGCGGCTATTGGTGAAGGAACGTCCGCTGCATCGTCCGACTCTGTACGTGGATGGACAAGCACTGAGCTGTCAACATCATCCTCAGCTAGCTCACCCAATTGAGTCGATGTATCAACCTCCAGAAGAGCTTCATTCATGTGTAATGCAGCAACCTCGGCAGCTAGCACATCCTCAAGCTCAACTTCTCGACCATCGAGTCCAGCACTCGAATCAGGTGGAGAAGGTGGCATGTCTGTCGGTATGGACTGGAACGACTTGAGATTGGTAGCCGCAATGTCGTCCTCGAAGGGTGAGCGCATAGACTGATCCAGTGGCTTGGCGAGCAGCTTCGGAGGTGCCGTGACTGATCTCGGTGCAGCTCTTGCTTTTGAGACCAGTTCTTGCAGCTCTGGCGATACAGCTCTGGACGGGCTGCCTTCTTCCTTCCTCAAAGTGTCAACTCGTCTCTGTGGACTAGTCACCTTGCCTTGTGTGCCCGTTTTCCTCAGCCTAGAGCGATCCAGCAGCCACTTAGCATTGTCCTCTGGTCGTAGCCTTCTATTCCTGATATCCTCGAGCTCAGGAAGCTCCTCCGATGAGTTGCGTGCAAATGGACAGGTCGTTTTCTCATAGTGCATAACCTTTCCAAGCACACTCTTGAATTGCTCCACCAAGGCAAGCTCTTCGTCAGTCTCCCCTGGCAGCTCTATCCTGTAGTAGGTATCTGGCATAACACGCATGGCGAACTTCGACACACCATCGACACACCAGCACTGACTCCTGGGCATAATCGCCTGCAGTAGAGTTCCAGAACGTAGAAAAGAGACTGAGCCTGGCACGCGGTAGATCTCCAGCCACCCGGCCGCAATTGTAGTCTCTGTAGGTGATGTCCATGGTAGGCCTCGTGCGCCGCTGCTCGAGCCTGGTGGGGATGTGACTGAATTGGTGATGAATTTGATGATCGAGGTGTGAGGATGCACGAACAATGTGTCTACACTGTCTGCCGTGCCGATATCGACAGTCGGTGGTGTCGAATGCTGAGCGTCGAGTTTGGGAGGGAGGGTAAAGGATCTATTCATCAGCATTCTGACCTTCTGCTCGGGCGTTGAGGGAGCAGTCGAGGATGCCATCCTGTCATTTGCGATACTCGTTCCGAGCCACTGGAATGTCGCTTCCCGTCTCCTCTATCAGGCAGCTGCTTGGTTTATTACACATGGGAGTTGTTGTCGTCGCTGCTTCCCGAGGAGAAGGACCTACGTTTCGCTATAAACACTGTGCCTTCTTCAGGGGCTGACGCGTTTGCATATGTCGCGTGTCCGCGGCTGCTCGGTGATGGTTGTTGTATCACGCTCAGGCTCGCACAGCAGCAGCAGCTTAGTCTGCAGGGCTGCTAATAGCAGAAGACCCAGGATTGAGGATTTGAGCAGATTGTCCTGAGCTCAGACACGGACCTTGATCTTCATCGTGTATTGTCCCCGCGTCGGTTTTTGGCTTCAGCCATGCTTCGGTACGTCACTAATCTCGAGATCAGCAAGCAGCTATAACTGGTTGCACTACTGTAGTCTTGCATATTCGTGTCGACGAACGTTCCTTCACACAACGTACCTTGATGGACCAACATGTCGACACTCGCAGCCTTCGAATCAAGCAGATTTGAACCAAACGCCATCCTGAGAGGCGCGCAGCTTACCATTGTTGGCGCTCTTCGTGCTCTTCAGAACCCAGGTTTGTTTACAAGTCAGCACTACAAGCAGGCTGCCATAGCCGTTGCAGCTGGAATAGGCATACGCATTCTCATCGCCATCCCAGTCAGTGTTGTCCATATTCCAACCTCGCAGGACTGACAGCTACAGACTATTGGCATACGGTTGCTACTACAGTTCATTGGCCTGTTCGCCGACATATCATGGGATGACAACGTTCTTGAAGGACTCGAGTTCATCGAACACTCAGTCCTGCAGGTTCCATTCTTCTTGATGTCCCTGATGCGGTACATCACTCCAACGCTAGACAACATGTTCATGGAAAGCTTACAATGGGTTGATGGCACCTACGTGCAGAAGCACAAGAGCGAGAATCCTAAAGAACTTCGAGCCATGTACTATCCCACGCTGAAGATGTACGATAGCCATGCAAGGATCAGGGAGGAGAAGAATCCTCAGCAGGGCGTCCAGATGTTCCTCCAACGCTTCGGCCGCAAGGCAGGTCTGAGTTTGGGAGTCTACATCTTGTCCTTCGTGCCATATATCGGACCGTTCGTTCTTCCGGCAGCTTCTTTCTATACTTTCAACAGAGCAGTCGGCTGGCAGCCTGCCGTCGTAGTGTTTGGGCTCGGTCTCGTTCTTCCCAAAAGATACCTTGTTACCTTTCTGCAATCATACTTCTCGAGCCGCAGTCTGATGCGAGAGCTGGTGAGTCCAAGCACCTCTTGCAAGATTGTGACCACTAATATCATCTTAGCTTGAGCCGTACTTCTCAAGGATTCAGTACACATCTGCAGAGAAACGCCAGTGGTTCCGTGACCGCTCAGGCGTGCTCTATGGCTTCGCATTAGCCTTCTTCGTCTTCCTCAAGATCCCTCTGCTCGGAGTGCTCATCTATGGACTAGCCGAAGCATCGACAGCATATCTGATCACCAAGGTCACGGAACCGCCACCTGCTCCCGCCGACGTGGCTGAGTTCAAGAAGAGCGATGTCAGATGGGTTAATAAGCACGAGTTCTTGAGTCTGCCTGTCGAAGCACTTGATAAGTTCAATGCAAAGATCAAGCACGAGGATTCTGCCACGATTGACAAGATTCCGGAGGGCAAGCGATTCTCTTGATTATATGCTTGAGCAGATGGAACGACCTGGTGGGCTATTGCAAGCATCGATCTCCTGGGTATAGATTCCGTCAAATTATTCGATGGCAGACGGCTGGATTGTCGTCACTATAACTGTGGCTGATGGTGTCGAGATGCTCTCTCGTCGGTACAACACTTATATTGTTACACCAAGCTCACAAGAACCACAATCCCTATTTCTGTCGAAGATGGACGAGCAAGGACACGGTTATCAACACCAGTTGCTGTAATGGAGATCAGATGCAGCAACATCGGCTGCAAAGACAGGTGATGTCAGCCCCGCAACGCGAAAATCACAAATCCGGCGCGCTACAATGCCAATGGCTAGGAGATAGCTCATCTGCCATCTTGTTTCTTATCTTGACACATCATTGATGAGGCCTTCTGTCGGCAACGCAGTCCACAAGCTCAATCGGGTTATCAACATCAGATTAGGTACCTGAGCTTCCCCTCACAGCAGCGTGTGTATAAGACAGCTATAGATACAATGGATGACACCACTGCAATCATCTGGAACCTCATTCCTCTAGTTGGCCTCATCATCGCCATCACAGCTTTCGTATATAACGGCTTCGTGCTTGAACCAAAGCGAGAGCAAGCCCGAGCAAACCAGTTCAAGCAGAAGTATTGAGCTCTATCGCCAGCATGCCTGTTGGTCCGCTACGATATGCTGCAAAGGTCGAGCTAGACAAAGATCCAGCTACTTTGCCATACCTCCATGTATGTCCATATTGTAGGTGTAGTCTTTGTTATTGACCATCCTGTAGAACCGCTGGCACCCTGACAGTAAGCTCAATGCTTGTCCATGTTATTCTGGCTAACGAGGAAGTCCCGTCGTTCGAAACCATCAAGGATGGCGAGACAGTGAAGATCGAATGCATAGACTGGACAGGCGGACAGATCAAGAACGACGACTCGGCCAACGATATACGAGATGTCGATCTCACTCGTATTCATTACTTGACAGGACCTTTCGACATTGAAGGCGCAGAGCCAGGAGACGTTCTAGTTGTCGATATCCACGATGTCCAGCCATTGGAGAGCCAGCCATGGGGCTACACGGGTGTCTTCTCCAAGCAGAATGGAGGAGGATTTCTTGACGAGATCTATCCAGAAGCGTGAGTCCGTTCATGATCGACGAACGCAGCTAAGTAAGACAGTGCCAAAGCGATCTGGGACTTCGAAGGCATATACTGCTCCACTCGTCACATACCAGGTGTCAAGTTTGCAGTAAGTCACAGTGCAAGCTGCAGAATCACGCTGACAGCTCTTACTGGGTCTTATCCATCCTGGTATCCTAGGCACGGCTCCATCTCACGAGGTTCTCAGCACGTGGAACACCCGGGAGGGACAACTCATCAGCGAATGCAGCCACATGGACAAAGTTGTCGCTTTACCACCAGAGCCAAAGAACGTACACATCGGAGCACATGGCGGCTCAATCAAGGAACAAGTGGGCAAAGAAGGCGCTCGAACAGTTCCCGGACGTCCAGAACACGGAGGCAATTGTGACATCAAAAATCTCTCACGAGGCTCCAAGGTTTTCCTTCCAGTACATGTGAAGGGCGCCAAGTTCTCTGTCGGTGACCTCCATTTCAGCCAAGGTGATGGAGAGATCTCTTTCTGCGGCGCTATCGAGATGGCTGGTGTCATCACCATCAAGTTCTCAGTTATGAAGGGCGGCGTGGCTGAGCTTGGAATGAAGTCGCCATTGTTCATCCCAGGTCCAGTTGAACCACAGTTTGGCCCTGGTCGACATCTCTACTTCGAGGGATTCAGCGTCGATGAGCACGGAAAGCAACACTATCTGGACGCCACTGTTGCGTATCGTCAAACATGCCTCCGAGTTATTGAGTATCTGGAACGCTACGGCTACAGTCCCTACCAGATCTATCTGCTCCTGTCTTGTGCACCGATTCAAGGACACATTGCTGGTATTGTCGACGTAGGTTGGTAGAAAGTGAACGATGCTTGTTGCTAACTTCCATATAGGTACCCAATGTTTGCACCACGATTGGCCTTCCGATGGACATTTTCGACTTTGACATCAGCCCTCATGTGAAGGCTCAGAAGAAAGACATGGGCACTTGTGCTCTGGCAAGCTAGCCGGCACAGGCACTAAGTTTGTCATTCACCGGGCAAAACGATGGTCAATCGTGGCATTCCTGATACGCGCCAGAAGTAGCGACCACCACCGCAAGGACACCATCATGAGCAGCATTTTTGAAAGGACAAGAGTCATGGCATAGTTCTTATGGAATGCCTTGCGATGGAAGTGTTCTGTGCAATCATCATACAGCGCAAAACTCAACATACTATCAACATGGAGTAGCAATGCTGTGATCTTATCGCTAAGCTCTCATTGCATGCAGCTTGGATGCAGCTTGGACGTTTGTGCCAGCACATGTCGCTTGTCAGATATGGGTCATTGTGCTCGGAATCTCATTGCTCACATCGATGTACGTGTATGATACATGAGCTGCATATGGAGTGCACACAACACTCTTCACTGGGTATAATAACACCACACTCCATTTGCCCATCAGCTTGCCCGCCCAAGTCTTGTCCCACACAGCCTGTCTCTTTTTCCTCTCAAATTATAGCACTTGAGAAGCCTTGAGGATCATGCCGACAGCTGGAATCAGACTGACTTGAAAGACGATAGTACGGAGGTAGCTGCCAGAGCGCGACTTGGTGAAGAGATATAGGTAGGTGTATACCACACGCATGATCACGTAGAAGATGGTGTAGCGATCAAGCGTCTCCTTTGGAATCCTGGCGAGGTTGCCGAAGAGCTATGAAGTGTCAATACACAGGTGTGCGCAGGTCCCAATGCAACATACCACCGCAATAGCCCACACTGGGAACCACTCGAAACCATTCTGTTGCGCAGACTGACCACGAAGAATCAGCTCTTCGAGTTCGCTGAGCTTGTTGCCCTGCGCGGCTCTGGCATTGAGTCGCGCAACGAATGCGCGAGGGTTCTCGTTGGACCATCCTCCCTGGACCTTGTTGGCCTCGGCCTTGTAGATACTGTACCAGTGAGGCACTGCTGCGAGAAGGAGGTGAAGAGGAAGCGAAGCAATTGACAAGTTGACCTTGCCGTCGAGCAGTGCGTGGACGAATGCAGACATCTTGTGTTGTGTAGGTCGAAGGAACTGCTTCAAAGCACAATTCTGGAGCCTAAAGCATTAAATATTCAAGCTACATCATTCGGTTATTGTATGAGCCGAAAGCATAACCAAGGCTACCAAGATAATCAAGAATCCCAGGCAACAACTCATACCACCCGTCTTCGAGTTCTCCCGAAGGCAAGCGTGTCGACGAGTGTAGTTTCGTCCTTCTGTCTCACTTGTGTCAAAGTATGTATGGTGATGTTGCAGTACCAGTCGGAGACTAGCAGGGATAGAAGAGCGTAAGTGTTCCCTTACCGTATCAGCCATTGACGGCTTGCGTGACCATGACTATGGTTCAGTTAGCTGCTATTCACTCCTTGTCACTAGTAGTGGGTGGTCATCGTAGCAACAAGTGATGTGTGTAAACCTGCAATGATGTCGTTGGAGAGCGACCTCAGCCCCACGCTAAAGTGAGTGTCCAAATTCAAACACCGAGTATGACCGCACACAAAACATTTTGCCTGTAATCCTTCGAGCGACATGCGACCGAACCAGCCGCATGCGCTGCGAAGATGACGGACACGAAATTCACGACTGACGGCCAGTCAAATGGAGTCGTTGTTGTCTCGAGACAGGAGCTTCTGTCAACGTCGACAAAGCGTAGGACGCTCGAGCTATCTCGACTGAATGATGCAGTGAGTCAAGGTAGGTGAGTTCATCCTCAAATCACTCTCGCGACATGAATCATGCTAATGGCGCTCAGGTATTGATTCTGCTTCCATTCTCTCTCTTCTAGAGGCCCTCTTCAGTACATATCCGCGTTTCATCGATTCTCAATCCCGCCAGGCTGTGGAGACCTGCCTGTCAACCATTGCAGCATTGGAAAATGCACATGAACAGATTGTTGCGTTTGCAAGACACATTGAGAAAGAGTCGGTCAAGACGAGCATAGCACCAGGCAATGCGTTTGTGCTTATAAGATGGAGTTCTCGCCTACTCCAGAACGCCGCGGGACGACGACCTCTCTTCGACGACTGCGGTATGCTGCTGGCAAAGGCCATGATCAACGCGTTGGACACCTTACTCGGATATCACGCGAAAGAAGGCACGACCCTGACGGCCTATCGAACGTGCTGGCGAGCGTTCAGAGCAATCTTCAAATCCTCTTTCGCGGAGGAAGCGATCAATAGCTACATCACATTATTCACAACTAAGTCGAGTACTCCGATGCCAAAGAATGCGCTGGCTCTTGGTATGCTTGCCGGTGTTGCCAAGAGGTTGCCAACACGATCAGAGCTTATTGCAGCACGACGTAAGGACTTCGTCGACTTCTATCTTAGAGAGATCCTCGGTTCGAAAGTCGTTCTTCCAGATTATCTGGGAAACGCAATGCAAGACTTCTTCGCAGGCTTCGTCTCGCAAGACGCACTCCAGCAGGAAATCATTCCAACTATCGAGAAAGCACTTCTTCGAGCTCCGGAGGTGGTACTCAACGATCTTGTCGCCCAGATGGTTGCAGCATTACCGGCGTCCATTGACCTTTCCGACGTCATGGCCACCAAGCTGACCAAGCCACTTATATCGAATGTCAAGTCATCTAATGCAAATGTGCGTAGCGGTGTTCTTCGTACATTCTCGACAATCGCGAAACGCTGTCATGACGCCGATGCCATCACTAAAGTGACCGACGAGATCTTGGTACCGCTCAAGACGAACAAAGTCCCTGCTGCTGATCAAAGGGTACTCTACGCTCAATTGCTCTCTTCACTACCACCTCTTCCACCGATACGTGCTAAGATTACAGATGGCATCGCACCTGTTGCTAGCAAAGAAGCCAACGAGAGTGCAGCAGCAGCAGAGATAGCTGCTATCGTTCACTTCAGTGGCCCAGAACTCAACTCCGGAGTCGGCCTCAGCAAGAGCGTGCTCGAAGCTTTCAGCAAGGGCATCGCAGAGAAGCGTTTACCCATCCGCAAAGTATGGATACAATCTTTCTGCGAACTAGTCTGGACACTCGCAGACGACACACTCGCAAGCGACGGCGTTGCAAACCTCTTTGACAGCTGTCTCTCCAAATTGCTTGATGTCTTCAACGAAGTCTACACAAACCCTACACCGGCCATTCAAAACGGCCACATCGGCGCCGCATGTGCCATCACTGCACTCGTCGTGACATACAGCAGCAGGATACCAAAATTGCAAGCCTCTGCTGAGGTCAAAAAAGCTGCCATTGCAGATCGTATCCTGATCCTCGACCCAAAACCATCATTCTTGCTTAGCCCGCGCATATACACAAAGCTTGTCTCTGACGACGACGTCTCGTGGTTCATCAAGGCACTTGCCGGAACATCCACAGCTTGCAGTACCTCAGACTCGGCTACACAACTAGCATGGGCACAAGCTGTCCTCTACATTTTCTGCAGTGCAGGCATATCCTCGAAATCTCACGCATTGGTCGCAAAGACGGTCCAGGCCTTGTATCTGAAGAACCCATCAGTTATCGCCAAACTCATCGTCAATGGCATTTGGAAGTGGTGCGAGGAGATAGAGCTTGACAACAAGGAGAGTGCCGCAGTCATCAGCAAAACTGGCACTCAAGATGTTCATAAGGCTGTGAAGGCAATTTGTCCACGAGAACAAACAAGCATTGCATCTGCAGACCGTCAGCAGCAAATGGGAGATCTCGTGGTGTTATGCCAGCCATCTCTACTGCCTCGTATATCCTGGATTGACCTATGCTTGCAGATGTCAGTTGATCCAGGCAAGTTGGCCACAGAGCAACCTCAGAGCACCTTCGCTGCTGTTTTCAAAGTAACAGAGCACCCAATATGGAGGTCCTTGCCAGCCTTTCAAAAAGCTGCGTACTCAGCAGCCGCAGAACTTGCCTTTGTCGCGCCAGATGCTGTCACTTCACTCCTATTAGCTCAGATCACGCAGGATCTCAACGCTAAGCAATTGGACGCAATCGGCCCTACAGAAGCCGCCATCTACCGTACACCGGAGGGCGTTGCATTTGTTGATGTGCTCACGAAGCAATCCGCCGTGCAGACTGTGGACAAGAACACCAAGGACTACGACACTCTGAAATGGGAGCAAGAACTACGAGCGCAGCTTGAGGCAAAGAAAGGCTCGACAAAGAAGCTCACGCCAGAAGAACAAGCCAAGGTCAAGACTCAGCTTGCGAAAGAGTCAGACATCAGGAAGACGGTGGCTTCTGTGGACAGTGCCTTGAGAAGAGGCATAGGCTTCATTCAGGCTCTGGTGCATGGACCTCCCACACAGACAGAAACATGGTTCGGACCATCCATTCAGGCATTGTTCGAGGTCATCCAGGCCGGCGCTGGACTACTCCTGGGCAACGCTGCTGCACTTGCGTATATTGCATGCTCTGACAGGATATCGGCCCGGCTTGGTGCCAATCGTCCATTCGTTGGTGTTGCGACTCTACGAGCTGCAGGTCTCACAGTTCTACCAGAGGATTTGTTGTCCGAGCCACTTGGTACTTTGGTGACCAGAGTGCTCTATCGTCTCCGGTTCCTCGGCGAGCAGCGGCCTTTCGACGCAGTCACCTTCAGCTACGCACTACCTCTCGTGTTTCTAGTTCTACAGCAAGGCGGCATTGGCCACCAAGAGAGTGAGGCCATCGATGAGCAGATCCTATTAGCTATCGAATTCGTCTCATTTCACACAGACACTTGCACTGACACTAGTCTACCAAGACAGCATCTTCTGGACACGCTCATCCAGGCGATGCAACAGTACCCTCAGCACTTCCGCGAAGTCAAAGACTGCTTCACAGACTTGTGCAGATGCCTGGCTCCTAGCATGAGCACGCTCGAGACGGACACTGTTGTCAGAGGCACCATCGTCGCTGACTCCTCTGTGCGCAACGCAGTTCTGCAAGCTATCAGTACAGAGCTAGACCTCAGTGATCGACCCTTCTATCAAGAGATCTGGATTGAATGCTTTGACGACAACGAAGAGCACATCGACGTTGCCAAGGAGATCTGGGACGAGAACACTTTGCATGTGGAAGCAGATTCTACACTCGAGCTCCTACCTTATCTGGAACGCAAGGATGTCCAACTCAGACGAGCCTCTGCACGATCACTGGCCTCGGCCATTGAACAACACATGGACGAATTTGAAGACGTTCTGCACAAACTCCAGGCAGCATACCTTGAGCGTGCGAAGCCACGAAAGCCCGAGCTTGACAGATATGGCTTGCCGAAGAAGCAGGACTTGTCTGACCCGTGGGAAGCAAGACATGGATTTGCATTAGCATTCAGGGAGCTGGCAAGGGTCTTCCCAGCCTCCCAACTAGTGCCGTTCATGAACTTCCTCATTGAGAGCGGTCCACTCAGTGACGCAAACAGCACAGTCAGAGACAGTATGGTGGAGGCAGCGTCAGCAGTGGTTACGCAACGTGGTAAGGACCAGGTTGAGGCGCTGATGAAGCTCTGCGAGACGACACTCGAAGGCTCAAGCAATTCTCAAGCACAAGATCTGGTGAATGAAGCTGTTGTCATCCTATACGGTGCTCTAGCTCAGCACTTGCCAGCCGGTGACGAGCGAGTCCCTAAGGTTGTACAAAGATTGCTCGCAACACTCAGCACACCGTCAGAATCTGTGCAATTCGCAGTGGCTAATTGTCTGCCACCCTTGGTACGAGCTTCGACTGGTCAGGCCTCACAGTATCTATCTCAAGTCGTACAAGAGACTTTGAATGCCGACAAATATGCAGCTCGTCGTGGTGCTGCGTACGGATTGGCCGGTATCGTTAAAGGCAGGGCATTTCAATACTGCGAGAAGCACGAGTTTTGTCAACATTGAAGGGCGCCACCGAGAACAAGAAAGCGCCCAACCAACGACAAGGTGCTTATCTAGCATTCGAGCTGTTGTCCTTATTGCTGGGACAAGTCTTCGAGCCATATGTCATCCAGATTGTCCCTCAACTGCTTACCGGCTTCGGCGACGCCAGCATTGATGTGCGTGAGGCCTGTCTCGATGCATCGAAGACCTGTTTTGCATCGTTGAGCTCCTTTGGAGTCAAGCGAGTCTTACCTACACTGCTCGAGGGACTTGAGGACCAGCAATGGCGTAGCAAGAAGGGCGCTTGCGAATCCTTAGGCGCTATGGCATATCTCGACCCACAACAACTGGCCATTAGTCTTCCAGAGATCATTCCTCCACTCACAGAAGTCCTGAATGACAGCCACAAGGAGGTCAGATCATCGGCCAATCGAAGCTTGCAACGCTTTGGCGAGGTCATCACGAACCCTGAGGTCAAGAGTCAGGTCAGCATCTTGCTCAAAGCACTCAGTGATCCGACCAAATACACCGACGAGGCTCTCGACGCTCTCATTAAGGTCAACTTCGTCCACTACCTCGATGCACCTTCCCTGGCACTGGTCGTGCGCATCCTGGAACGTGGTTTGGGAGACAGGTCCGCAACAAAGAGAAAGGCATCGCAAATCATCGGTAGTCTTGCTCACTTGACAGAGCGTAAAGACCTTGTGGCACATTTGCCAATTCTGGTAGCAGGTCTACGCGTTGCCATTGTCGACCCTGTGCCCACAACCAGAGCTACTGCATCGAAAGCTCTCGGATCTACAGTGGAGAAGCTTGGAGAGGATGCTTTGCCAGACCTTATTCCAAGCCTTATGCGAACTCTTCGATCTGACACTGGTGCTGGCGATCGTCTCGGATCTGCTCAAGCTCTCAGTGAAGTCCTTGCTGGTCTCGGCACTGCGCGACTTGAGGATACCTTGCCAACTATCCTACAGAATGTCGCAAGTCCAAAGGCATCTGTCAGAGAGGGCTTCATGTCGTTGTTCATCTACCTGCCAGCATGCTTTGGTAACAGCTTCGCAAACTATCTGGCAAAGGTCATTCCACCAATCCTGGCTGGACTTGCAGATGATGTCGAAGCGATTCGCGAAACTGCTCTGCGCGCTGGTCGTCTCCTGGTAAAGAATTTTGCTACTCGAGCTATAGATTTGCTATTGCCGGAACTTGACCGTGGTCTTGGAGACGATAGTCATCGTATCCGTCTCAGCTCAGTCGAGCTTGTGGGTGATCTCCTTTTCAACCTCACAGGTATCAGTGGCAAAGCAGAACAAGAAGACTACGAAGAGAATGCAAATGAAGCTGGACAGTCGTTGCTGGAGGTGCTAGGAGAGGAGAAGCGCAACAAAATCTTGTCCTCCCTGTACATATGCCGAAACGACACTTCTGGACTCGTACGAACCGCAGCTATCAATGTCTGGAAGGCACTGGTATCGTCACCACGTACACTACGTGAGCTCATTCCGACTCTCACTCAGTTGCTCATTCGCCGCCTGGCCAGCAACAACATGGAGCACAAAGTCATTGCTGGCAACGCTTTGGGCGAGCTGATCAGAAAGGCAGGAGAGGGTGTTCTTGCTACTCTGCTGCCAACACTGGAAGAAGGCCTTCAGACCTCGACTGACACAGATGCTCGACAAGGTATTTGCATTGCGCTTCGTGAGCTTGTGTCGGCTGCATCACCAGAAGCACTGGAAGACTACGAGCAGACGCTTATCTCGGTGGTTCGAACTGCCTTGGTCGATTCCGATGACGATGTCAGAGATGCAGCTGCTGAAGCATTCGACGCCTTGCAGAAGATCTTCGGCAAGCGCGCTGTCGACCAAGTACTGCCACACCTACTCAACCTGCTTCGCTCTGAAGACGAAGCGCAGAATGCTCTGTCTGCTCTCCTGACACTTCTCACAGAGACCACAAGGTCAAACATCATCCTGCCGAATCTGCTACCTACACTTCTCAAATCACCTATCTCGTCCTTCAATGCCAAGGCGTTAGCGTCCCTGGCTGAAGTTGCGGGATCAGCCATGACCAGAAGACTGCAGAATGTGCTCAACTCACTCATGGACAACATCATTCGTTGCAAGGATGAATCGTTGCGTGCTGACCTCGATGCTTCATTCGACGCAGTCATCTTGTCTGTGGACGAATTCGACGGTCTCAACACCATGATGAGTATCATGCTTGGTCTTGTGAAGAACGATGACCACCATAAGAGAGCTTCCGCAAGCATGCATTTGGCCAAATTCTTCCAAGTGACGGAACTCGACTTCTCACGATACTATCCAGACCTCATTCGAACGCTACTTCTCTCGTTTGGTGACGGCGATATTGAGGCGGTGAAGGCAGCATGGACAGCTTTGTCTGCACTCACGCAAAGATTACGCAAGGAAGAGATGGAGTCCCTGGTCGTGTCTACAAGGCAGACACTGAATCAAGTTGGCATGGCTGGACACAATCTTCCAGGCTTCTCCTTGCCCAAGGGTATCAATGCGATCTTGCCAATCTTCCTGCAGGGTCTTATGAACGGCTCTGCTGAACAGCGAACACAAGCAGCACTCGCTATCTCCGACCTTGTCGACAGAACGAGCCCAGATGGCTTGAAACCGTTCGTGACACAAATCACCGGTCCACTGATTCGAGTGGTATCCGAACGATCAACCGAGCTGAAGGCAGCTATCTTATTGACTCTCAATAACCTGCTCGACAAGATTCCGACGTTCTTGAAACCTTTCCTGCCTCAGCTACAGCGCACGTTCGTCAAGTCGCTGGCAGATCCAGCAAGCGAAGTGCTTCGTAGCAGAGCGGCGAAGGCGCTGGGGACTCTGATTACGATGACTCCTCGTATCGATCCATTGATCGCAGAACTGGTGACCGGCTCAAAGACAGCTGAAGCAGGCGTACGAAACGCTATGCTATCGGCATTGTACGAAGTCGTCAGCAAAGCCGGAGCAAACATGAATGAGGTGTCTCGAAACGCTATTATCGGCCTGATAGACTCTGATGTGGACGCCCGAGACGACGCAGCAACTATCACGTACGCGAAGCTTCTGGGCGCATTGATCAAGGTGTTGCCGCAAGAGACTGCAACGCCTCTAATCAAGTATGTTGATCTGGACGTCTCCTGTACTCAAACTGACTTGTTACAGGACCCGAGTTGTCACAAACCATCTCACACCATCTTCCGTGCTCGCCCTTAACGCTGTGCTGCTCGACTCACCTCAAGCAGTCACTGTTGACACATTCGCAGAGATCACACCGAACATCATTGTCCAAGGCATGAGCGATCGTTTGCCTCTTGTCTCTGATAACTGCGTGCTTGCTGCAGGCAAATGGCTTCTCACACCAACCAGCGATAAAAGCCCTGCTGCAACAAAACTTCTATTCGAGGCATTGGCTAATGCGATCGCGCCAGGCGGCTCAATAGATACTCGACGTCTCGCACTGGTTGTGATTCGCACTGTCAGCCGCGAGAACAACGACGTTGTTCGACCGCACCTCCCAGCACTCGTACCGCCGATCTTCGGAAGTGTACGCGACCCCGTGATCCCAATCAAGCTGTCAGCTGAAGGAGCATTCCTATCGATCTTTGATGTCGTAGAAGAGGACAGCGCTGTTTTCGATGCGTACATGGCAGGTCCGGGTGGTAGCTTACCGCCAGGGCCGAAGAGGAGCATTCAAGAGTACTTCAAGCGTATTGCACTGAAGTTGAGCAACCAGGTGAAGGAGAGACGAGAGGCCGAGGGTGGCAGTGGTGGTCTTGGTCTGACCAGTGATGAGCAAGATGATGAAAGAGAAGTGTGGAGTGTCGGTCGTGTTGACCTGGGCGATGGCACATTTAGCACAGATTGAGCAGTACAACATGAGTACCGCCAGTCTGCATGCACGGAGGAGTTATAGCCTTTACAGCGTATCCAGAAATCAGGTTCGAGGAATATTCATATCCACGAACTGTATGCTGAGACACCTTCTGATCTCACGCCTTCCATTTCTTCTCTCACGCCAAGCATGCTGACCTTGCCTTCGCCTGACTCGTCACCGAATTGCCATGCTGTGAAGAGTCTTTGCAGATCGCTGACGACCTGTTCTTTGTCTTCAATTAGCAGTACGATAGCATCATAGCCACCTGCGCCAGGCACTGTGCCTCCGATCACGCCATCAATTTTGCAACAAGCATCGATCAGTCGTGTCTGTGCTGGTGGTTCGATGGGCACATCACTCCCTTCGCCCATCTTTCGAATCTGTCGTCTGATCGCATCGAAGCTTGCAGTAAGTCTGGTATAGTCTGATGTCTTGGCGACCTCTCGCAGCTCTGCGGCCAGATGTAGATTGGCGCCGTCCAAGTCCTTCCAAATAGTATTTGCGGCTTCTGGCTGGCTGACACGCCACGCAAGCACCTTCTTCACCATGCCCGGCGTTTGGCTACCACAACTGACATCACACATGACCATTCTTAGGCCTTTGGGAACAACGACTTCATTCTTGAGAATCTCCGTGTCCCATCTCACGTCAGTCTCATTAACAGCTTGCACAAGTCGTGTAGCAAACGCATCTGTGCCTGGTTCTGGCAGTGAAGATAGTATCTGAGGAGAGAACCTGCGATAGATGCACGAGCCGAAGACAGCAGATGCTACATCAAAGCCACTGCCAACTTTTCCCTGAGCTGCACAATGCGCTGCCTGTGCTAGGTTGTGTAGACGCTGTTTCGCGCCATTGCTCTTGAGGTCGAATTCTGGTAGATAGTGCTGAAGCAGGGCGGCTGTCAGTGCTGTGACCAGGGCGGCACTGGAGCCAAGCCCTGTCTTGTGGACTTTAGAGAGTGGTATCCTGAAGTTGTGGAACCTCTCGCCATTAGGCAGTTCGGCAGGTGTGGTGTAGTAATCATTGTCGGCAAGAATAATCAGTGATGCAGAACCAAAGGAGGCATTCGTGAGCTTGCTGATGTATGAAAGGACATATCGTAGCGTGGTCTCGACGAAGGGATTGCGACTTGTTGGTCGGTCTGCAGTGCTGTGAGAAGAATGGTAAGCCTGATGCTCGGACCATTCATCGATGTGGCAAAATATGCCAATACGACAGGCAAGATGTAGTCTAAACGCAAGAGAAGGTTTAGGAGAAGGAATACCACGACTCACCCTGTTGATTGTGTGATCTCGATGCCACCGTCTTCTGCAGCCTGCTGGTGGATATAGTCCCAGCTTGGCTCGTCAAATTGAGGCGATCTGACAGATATCAAAGGGCTTCCGTCCTTCACAGAGCCGCTCGTGATAACCACATGTATACGTGCACTAAGACCGAAGACCAAGCCAGTGTAGGCTCGATCGAGGACGAGATAGCCACCAGCGACCAAGACCTTGCCAGGTGCAGACACAGCATGCGATGCTGACATTGGAGTTTATGCTTAAGACCGGAACAGACGGTTCGGAGGTGTGTATGATCCCGAACAAACGGCTTGACAGCTGCGCGCAGTGGTATATGGTCCGCAAGGATTGGCGCCCTTTTCAATAACGCTCGGCCGATGCAGACACAATGGCCCTGAAGAAACTCGTCGAATGCAGCAGCTGACCGGCTTTACGAGAATGAAGAGGGAAGCTGAACGAAACAGGTCGAGGAAACGGTGTACGCTAGAAGGCGGGTGGAAGCGTGTAGTCGGCCGAGCTGGTAAAGCTTACTTGTCCTGTGCCTGTCGCGTGTATATCGAAGGTATTTGTAGCATTTCTCTATCGAGTAGACACCGATTGAGGATCACGAAAAGAGCAACGTAGGGCAGAATCGTAGAACGGCACGTCAAGATTTTGAAAGCAGCTCACAGAGCAAGCACAGATGATGTCTTGCATATTCATTCACACGACAGATGACCTAATGCGGAATGGCTCCAGGCAGTGCCGGCGCAAGTCTGTAGCCGGCGCATTATCTTGGCTGCAGCAAGGATCATCGCGTTCGCGAAAGAGTCACCCATCGATTCGTCATTAAATCCATCTGCCTACTCCTGGACGTATATGTTATCTGCCATCAAGTCAGCCAGCGTTGCTGCACACATTCTTTCCGACCATTCGAAACGACCCTCACCTCCTTCGTTGCCATCGACCACTCGCATTTCACAACTCTACTAGCAAGGATTCGATTACACTCCTTGCCACTGCAGTACTCTTTTCGATTTACGATCACCACAATACTACACACCAACCTTGAAAGGCGCGTTTGTTTGACGACTGCACGTCGTCAAATGAACCTACAATCTCGCGTTTGTTGGAGTGTAACATCTCAACCTTCAACTCGAAGGGTCTTACATACCATCTAAATGGTGTATGTCAAGCCAACAGTCCACCTTTCGCGTCTAGCTGGTGCTGCCCTCAAGTCTTTCACACACGGCTACGCACAAACCGTTGTCGCCGCCTCACAATCCTCCTACGCTGCCCAGAACACCTCTGCGACTCCGCTTGCCGACAACCTTCTTGGTCGCTGGCGTAAGGCCGAGAAACACAAGTTCCAGAATGCACTCCAGCAGGTAGATGGCGCAAGGCAGGCGAGCACGTCTGTTGCTGCGCCTCGGCCGGATACAAGTCACCACGATGCGGGTCTCGAGAAATACTTCGATGCGTGGCAGAAGCTTCAACGATCCGAGCCGCGAGAATGGCATCAGTTTCAGTTTGCACGCACCATAGAATGGCAACCGCCTACAACTGTTCCAGAGCTGAACAATTTCGGTCCGGAGTCTGCTGCGGTCATTGAGGATCTCCCACAAGATATTGTCGAGTCTAGGCCGCCGCTACTCAAGAGATCGTACACAACGAGTGCATTGAATGACTTTGGCAAGGTCTTCGAGGACGATCTAATAGCAGAGGCAACTGCACTAGCACAGGTCAACGACGCTATTGCCGAGGAGATCCAGAAGTCAAAAGAGAAGGATGATTCATCTGAGAGTGGTAGTGTGTTTGTAGAGAGTCCGGCCACGTCTTTGGCTGCGTCTGAGAGACAGCCAGACATATCAGCAAAGAGTCAAACCTGGACGGATCAGCTGCTCGCCCTTGTGCAAGCTGGACATCATGCAGACATCCCAGCAACTTTCCGCTCCATGCTTGTGTCTGGTGTTGCTACACCCACTCCCGCAGCCTACCGTGCTTTGCTGCTGTCCGTCATCAGCTTGACAAGCAGCAAGCATCAGAAGAATCTCAAAAGGCTCTCGAGGTCTACTCAGACATGCTGCAAAGAGGCGTCGTCCCGGATTCGAGCACATACAATCTTTTTGTCGAGCTTCTGGCGCAACGAGCTATGGAGTCCTTCGCCCTACTGGAAGCCTCGCAACAGCGACTGACACGCTATGGAGGGCTGGAACAGTCTGGCAAGTTTATGTTCACCTCTTCACAGCTTGAACATGCTATGCTAGCTGAGGACAACTCCCTGTACTTCGCCAGCAAGATCTTCTCGAAAGCTGTGTCTTCTGCTAAGCTGTCTTCTGAAGCTTGTACTGGCTTGATCGTAGCATGCGCAGAGAAGGGGCATGTGGATGAGATGTTCAGAGTATATGACCATGCTAACTCCAGCTCAATCTCTCTAGACACCTCCATCTTCCCACCTATGATTCGTGCGCTTGGCATTACTGGCGATTTGAGGAGTGCCGTCGAGGTATACGACCATTACAAGGAGCTCGCTCTGCTACACAACACTGGCAAGGCAGATATTCAGCGCCAGGACAATAATGTGTATGCTGCACTCATCAGAGCGTACGGCACTGCGGATCGTCTGAAAGGCGGTCTCAAGTTCCTATCTGATGTGCAGGCAGCCACGACAGACCCGATCGAGCTCAAGAAGCTTCGAGAAGTCGTTGCAATCGACGCACTGCTCCCGCTCGCTCTGAAGGACACTACGTTGAGGAACGCTTTCGATTTGATTGCTTCGTTGGAGGGCACAGCACACAAAAACGCCCTGACAATCACAACAGTTCATGCAGCTGACAACAACCTGCTGGAGCAGAGTACTGTCGCCTTTGACATGCTCGCGGGCGCCTCGCAAGACCTAGTAGACCCATCTTTGGCCATGCTTGCAATGCACGTCAGGAATGGCAACGTGGAGGCTGCTGAGCCATATTGGCGTATCATCGAGGCAGCGCCAGCTACTCCTGCATTCATCGAGCCAGCTACCATGCGCACGATAGCATTGATCAGCATGGGCCAGGCTGAACGTGGTCTACGACAAGCTCGCCGCATCTTCTCACGCATTCGCGATGCACAACCAGAGAGTGCCATCGTTGAGAGCTCTGAGCAGATTGCAGAGGCCGTCGAGGTCATTGGCAATTTCATGTTGCGAAACAACCTTTCTGCACAATCTGACGCCAGTGTGGAATTACTTCGGGCAATGGTCGAAAATGGAGGCCTGATAGGCACCATTACAGATCATTTCATGGCACGCTTTGGACCCGAACAGATCTCCCGCTTCTCCGCTGCTGACCTTGAGTTGGTTCTCAGGATACAGGCTGGTGCCATTGTAAATGAGACTTCCGCAGACATTGCTGCACCTGCTCGCTTTGCTTGCTTGTTGGAGAACATTGTTGCTAAGTCGATAATGCCCTCAGCTGAAACCGAGACAATCATCGAGAGGACACTCATCAACCTCGACAAGAATGAGCTGTCAACACTCTGGCACAACTACAGATATCCACCATCACCGATGTTCACCACGCCTAGCTTCGCCTCACCGATCTACACACCTCGCCCAGTCGCCGAGGATTCCTTTGACCCATACATGAGCAAGACCGACATCAAGGGTTCCAACTCGATCAATGAGTTGCTCGAGCGTCCTCAAGGTCGACGGCTGGCCGAAGCTCTGACAAAATTCCGCAACATGCGTCGCATCGGTCGAGTCCCAAGAATGTTCACCTACGGCAAACTCATTGAGAGTGCTGCCAAGGAGAACAATCTTAGCCTAGCTCACGAGATTCTCGAGTTGGCAAAGCAGGACGTGCCATTTGACGCAACGTATCGCGTTGTCCGCTTCGGTTGGCAGCAGATCCTCGACCATATGGTCGCTGGTTGTCTGACACTCAATCGACGTGATCTTGCAGCTCAATATCACCAGGACCTTCGAAGCATGGGCGCCGCTCCTTCGGCGAACACATTCGGACTGTACATCACCACCTTGAAGGAGAACACCAAGACGTTCGACGAAGCCACGGAGGCAGTAAAGATCTTCCACCAAGCCAAGGCTGAAGGCGTCGAGCCGTCCTCCTTCTTGTACAACGCACTGATTGGCAAGCTCGGCAAAGCACGTCGCATCGATGACTGCCTCTTTTACTTCGCTGAGATGCGTAGTCTTGGTGTTCGCCCTACCAGCGTCACCTATGGCACAATCGTCAACGCTCTCTGCCGTGTGAGTGACGAGAAGTTCGCAGAGGAGATCTTCGAGGAGATGGAAGCTTGCACGAACTACAAGCCACGACCAGCACCATATCACTCTCTCATGCAGTACTTCCTCACTACCAAGCGTGATCGTGTCAAGGTACTGAGCTACTACGAGAGGATGCGCAGCCAACGAATCGAGCCGACCATGCACACTTTCAAGCTTCTGATCGATGCTCATGCCACCCTGGAGCCAATCAACATGTCTGCTGCCAGAGATGTTCTTGACGAGATAAAGAACTGTGGTTTCCAGCCTGAGGCTGTGCACTGGGCAGCGCTGATACACGCTCAAGGTTGTGTCAAGCACGACATGGATGGTGCACGAAAGATGTTTGACGAAGTCGTGTCCTCTGGTCAACTTCGCTTACAACCATGCCTTTACCAGGCAATGTTTGAGTCGTTGAACGCCAACCACGAGTCAGCACAATGCGAGGCTCTTCTCGCCGATATGTCTGCACGACGAATCGAGTACACGCCATACATCGCCAATGCTTTGATTCACGGCTGGACTTCTGAGAACAACATCACGAACGCCAGGGCAGCTTTTGACAGGGTCAAGGTTGACAAGAGAGAGCCGAGCACATATGAGGCTATGGTCAGGGCTTACTTAGCTGTCGAAGACCGCGAGAGCGCTAGAACCATCGTTCGCGAAGCACTCAGTCGAGGCTATCCATCAGCTGTGGCTGCGAAGATTGCCGAGCTGGTGCGCTGAAGACATTCTACAACAATTTGATTTGCATTTAGCGATGGAGTTTTCTGATTTGGGATTTCTTTGATGCCTGGGATGTGCGTGGCACTCGGCATGTTGGTCAGGTCGTGGAACGGTGCATTGATGTGCGACGGCTCTTGTGTATACTATTCGGAAGATACCCCTCCTCTCTGCTCATGCCAGTCATTCATCAGCAAACGACTGGCTATGAGGTTTCGTATGAAGCATCTGAAATCCTTTGCTTGATTACCTGTCAGTATGCTCCTGCTCGTGATTCCCAGCCTGGCTGGGGGCTCGCTACCACAACGCCATATCCAGATTGTATAGCAGGACCGCTGATCAGACTGAAGCCATCGGTGTGAGCACCACCGCTCTCAAGTGCCCAAAGACTCACGGCGACGTAGTTGTTGCCACGAGGGTTGAGGATACCCGGTGGGACTGGGAAGGTGTCTTGTGGTCCAACATTGTGTACATACTTTCCGTATTGGTAGCCGTTCACGAAGATCTGGCATCGGTATGATGTGACATGCTGTGTGGTCTGGTTGCCTTGTCCTTCTGTCGCGTTGCCGAAAGAGAAGGACAATGGCACATCATAGCCTTCAGGGATGTTCAGGTCGAAGGTTGTGGCATAGAAAGCCACACCGGCCTGTTGAATCCCAGCATTTGGTCCTTTGCTAGACGACCAGTTTGCGATCGGGGCGCCGGGAAGGTGGTAGCCCTGCCTTTCGGCGAAGAGCGCTCCTTCATTCAATGGTCCACGGGACTTGTCGACGTAGTTCTCTCCGTGTAGGTTGCCAGTCAGCCTCCACGAGAGATCAGACTTGACGTGGCCGGACAAGTTGTAGTCTAAGACACCTCGAGGATTCTTCATCGTCTCAGATCCGACCGTATAGTCTTCATCTAGTCCGGTGTGGTCGATCAGGATGGTGAGTACATACGTGCTGCCAGTCTTGAGCTTGGTTGGTAGGTTGTATGTGTCCGTGTACTCATTGTATCTGTCGGCACCATTGAACGAAGCAACAAACGTATTGTTGAGCCACACTGAATGACCATATGCGTAGCCACCAGAAGTTGAAAGGGTGATGGTGGTCTCGTTACCATTCGCGAGGAATGTGCCACGATACAACAGAGAACCGGCGTTATAGCCATAATCACTTGCGTACAGGGACCGTGGCGTAGTCAGTGGGCGGATCGTGTTGTTGGTGTAGGTCAGGTCTGCTTTCGTCCACAACGAGTCGTCGTACCCTGGTCTGATCTCTGGCAGACTATCGAGCACTTTCCATTGCTGAGAAGAAAGATCTGGTAGTGAGATGGTGGGTTGCTTATAATCTGCTTGCGCAGTGACGATACCATCTTCATTACACTCGAAAGAGATCGTTTGACCGTTCCACGTAAGAGACTTGAGGTTCTGAGGGGCGCCAATCACCTCGATTGGTGATGTTGCGTTGAGGTCGCCTGTCAGATGCAACTCGTTGCCCTGTACCTTGACCGTTCTGAGCAAGTAATCTGTCTTGATGATAGGTGCTGAGCGGGATGTGGTCGCATTGGTGTGATTGCCAGAGACTGGGCTGCTTGGCAGATCGATCACCCAGTACTTGTATGCAGTGTTGCGATCTCAAAAGTCAGTACTCCATATGTCAACCTTCGCCTGTGACTTACCGACGATATGGATATCCAGGCTTTGGAATCTTACGATCCGTCGTTGAGGACTCGTTGTGAAGTTGATAATGGTGCTGTTCTGTGTCTGTTTTGTGCTGAGAGCAGGGCCTGCCATGACTTGACAATCCAAGCGAGGTCCTGATACTGCAAGCTCGTGCTGCTCATTGGGACCTCCATAGATGATGAGAACCCGACGATCGCCATACTGCTTCCAGGTGAAAATCTCTGCGGTCGAGTAGAGGATATCGGTGCCGCCAACATCGTAGTCGACAACGTGGAACTTGCTATCCCTTCCATGTAAAGATAGCTGTCCTCCAAGCTGTGGTACTGTGATAGAACCATGACTAGTTGGAAGTGTAATGTTGTAGTCCGTGGTGTCCAACGACTCGTATCGAGCATGTCGGACGATGAAGAACTTCGTGCGTGTGTCGAACAGTGCAGATGTAGCTAGGTCAACGTTACCAGTGTATGAGGCGTTTGCATTTGTGTTGTTTTGTGGGATCGCAGTCAGGAACGCTGGTGATGCCATAAGGAAGTTTGCTTGGAGCTTCGTCTCGCTGTATTTCTCTCGAGAAACCAGACGATCTTCCGATATTTGAGCAGCGTAATCATATGAGGTGTACTAGCAAGCCAGTCAGCACATGTAGTGTCGAAGTGTATCAGTACTAACACCACCGGGGTGACCAAGGTTGCCCCAATTCGTCTAATACTTATCAGCCTAAGACCGATCACTATACCGGCATACTCACTCCACCGAAGGACATGTAGGTGTTGAATATTGTGACTGAGCAATTAGTCAGCAAGTTGTACGTTCTACACCACTCCTCACACACCTCCAAAAGAGAAGTCATTCTTGAAGAACACCCTCTCGAACTCATACCCAATTAGCTCAAGACACTTTGCGAAGCCAGAGCCTCCCCAGGGGTCGAAAGAGCCGCCCTGAAACTCAACAATTGAGTTCGGTGTGCTTGGACTCTGCATCGTATGATTTCTGCCATAGTCGGTGGGCAGCTTGCCAACCGGCCATGTAGAAGGGTTGGCACAATCGAAGCCTGGTAGTTGTTAGCCACCTTCTCATTTGATTTCACGGTCGCCCACCAAGAGGATAACCATCATAGCCATAGATGTCCACGCCAGAAGGGGTTCCAGGTGTGAAATGACCTTGAGGAGAGGCGTCGTTCTCGATTAGTGGGACCACAATCCCGGCCTTGCGTAGCTGGTCTTCGACGTAGCCGAAGTACACTGGATCGGGGAAGAGAGTGTTGTTGGAGCTCACAGTGTACTCGTTCTCGGGTTGACACAGTATTATGGGACCGCCATTTGTGATTTGAGCTTTTGCCAAAGTAGCGCCGACTTTGGCCATGTAGAGATCGGTGGCCGCGAGATACTGCGGGTCACGAGTGCGTAGGATCGCAGGAATGCGCTGGAACCACCCTGGGTAGCCACCTACGACGCGTCAGCGAGTGTAGCTCAACGAGTCATCAGTACACACCTCCGCTTGCTTCAGCATTGATATACCTGGTCGCTGTCAGTTGACAGTCCACTCACGTCTTAGACAAGCTTACGGTCCAGGTCGTGCTAGGAGATAGATGCCAGCAATCTGTGCTGCCTCGAAGAACGGCTCGAGGGCGAATATACCTTCAGCAATGTAATCACCTCTGGTTCCTTCGACCAACGCAAAGTCGACGTAGAATGAAACGCAGTTATAGCCCATAGCCTTGATCTTCTGGAAGACATCTAGCCAGAGACCTGGTACAGGAAGTCGAAATGAGTGAAACTCTCCCGACCAGAGCATTAGGCGCTCTCCTCGGATAAGGAGGGAATGCTGTTGCATGAATTAGACGCATTCATGACCCTGAAGTCAACTCACTTCGTCCCATGTTACTATATCTTGCAGTGGTGCTCGTTTGTATGGGTGCACTTTGAGCTTTGGCTGCGAGCCCAGCGGCGTTGCTAAGGCCGTGGCAAAGCAGATCGAAAGAGCTGCCAGCAACAGAAGTTTGACAATGCTGTTGTGATGCATGGTGGCTCGATGCTCTGTCAGTGCTACATTTGACTCCTTACCATCTTCGCGGAGTAGTCTACCACACTTATAGACTGCCCAGCAGACAGCATCATCGTTCAGGGCCGGTCAACAAGAGATCGTCGAGAAACATTGTGGATCGATGTCGTAAATGCGAGGTGGAGCCGACGGTTGTGCTCCCTCTGGTATCGAACACCTTCCGAAAGGACTCTTGCGTTTGCGGGGTCAAGAGTGGTCTAGCATGCGTTTGCCGATCGCTCTGCTGCAGATCTGTGTAGTTGATGAGCACCGCGCTGCCCGCGAGCATGTCACAGTGTAATGATCTCTTGATTGCAGATGTGGTCCTCTAGAGCGTGGCTGTCATCTCCGGTGGGACGTTGGAGTATCAGTCGAATGCATTCCGCGGCACTTCCGGTCTGCGAGTTTACTGTCGTCGATACGTTTCTGTCTTCTCTTCGCCGAGTTGTGATAATTGGAGGAAAGCGTACCTCTTGTATGCCGGCAATGCGAGTCCAGTGCCACGTAGGTATATCTGCAACAGTCATTAGTGGCATTCGCAGGACTTTCCTTTGGCTGCTTCAAGTCGAGTAAGGTGAAATCTTGACACTGTAACACTGCGTTTGCTATTTGATGTTGTACAGCTTCTCGCACTCCATTCGACGGGTTTGGTCGTATAAGTAGTCGTCTAGGTGCTGAGTGAATGACTTGACGTACGCCCCTCTTCGCACCGAAGCACCTGTCCGAGCATTCAGATCGCCGACAAGTCTTGTTCTATCACCAATTCATCTTCTGTCGCGTCTCGATCTCGGAATGGAAGTCCAGAGCCAATGATTCGTTCATCTCGCCGGTGTAAATGTCCTCCCACGCAATCTCACAGTCCCTCCCTTGTAGAATCTCGCTGTGGACGTTTGCACTGCCCTGTCCTGCTCCGAGAGCTGCTGGTCGCCACTCACCAGCCGAAACGATTTGGAGTTCCATCTGTCGTTTCACAGGCTCTGCGATTCCATAGTGACGTCTAAGCATTTCCATCTTCAAAGATTCCTGTTGTTTACGCCATGCGACTAATCGTGATTCGAGAGGGTGTGTGGAACTGGTTTGGGATGTTGTAAGCTCAGCTGTGTCAGCTTTGAGGGAAGGAGAAAGGTTGCGGCGGAGAGTGTCCGGGAGTCCAGGTGCTGAAGGAGCGCTCAACGTAGACTTTGTGGAATTTGAGTGAGCAGCAGCCGGTACAATACGCATTGCCTATAGGAGGAGGTGAGAAAGGCGAGACGATCGAGAGCTGTTCGAGCATACCATCTTGACAGAGCTTGAGCTATGAAGCTGTAGGTTATTGTGGTTGTCCCAGCGGTGGCTTTACTTCAAGCACAAGTAGGACGCGTCGTGGAATCTTAATGACAGGAAGCAGATCTGGTGTTGTCTGACGAATAACAAGAGATGCGTTGTGTCGTGATAGTGATATGTTAACGGTAGGCAGCGTAGGTGACGAGTGAAGCTGCTCGCAGCTCATGAATCATGCAGGTTAGTCTCTTAGTCATCATCCTGACTCGTGTATCATCGTGCGTCACTGCCATCGTCTCACTTTCATACATGTACTCTCGGTGGTGTTCACGCTCTACATCTCAGCAACGACAGCTGACAGCTGCATAGCTGTTTACTTGTGAAACGGCAACGTGTGCATGATGCGTCATTTCTGGCTTCAGTCTCAATAGGCACTTCTACACGGAATCCACGATCATCCAACAACACACACCATGGTGCTCGCAAGCCCAAAGAATTGCAAAGGCAGGCAGGTCAGAGACCCACCAGAGAAGCATCTTTGTGGAGGTAAGGACAGTCTACGCAGCCATCGAGACCTCTGTCGACGGTCATGCGTCTTTAGCCACGAAACCTAGATGATTACTATAGCGTAAGACACTTGACTACATTCTACACGACACCGAAGCCGCCAACATCAGAGCTGCTGATGCCGGCATGCCAGCTACCTGCCATGACAGTCCTGATGGCATGCCCGATAAGATTTCAGAGTAAAATGCTCCTGAAACGCTCTTCTACTTCCGCTTGATCCGCATCCCGGCGTACTCTATATAGGGTCGGCGCAAGTTTGCTTTAACGGAATATCAATGTACCTCAACAGTTGAAGACTGCAGCAAGAGTGTCACACACAATATGAGTGATCAGATGGAAGAACTAAAGGCTCGTCCTTATGCTGACTGGCTACCGATGGGCGGTGGCCGCAGTCATCCTCGAGACACACCAGAGGCTGCTGACTACGTTGTCGAGTTCGATGGTTCAGATGATCCATGTCATCCACGGAACTGGCCTACTGGAAGAAAGTGAGGGTGCACGACACATGGTACGATAGTCAACTAAGACAAAACAGAGCACTCATCGCCATTATCGCTTGCCTTGGGAGTTTCGTGGCTTGCTTCGACAGTGCTATCTTTGCTGCTGGTGCTGAGGAAGCCAGCCAGGAACTCCACGTCAGCTCCGAAGTGATTGCTTTGGGCACCAGTCTCTTCGTCCTCGGCTTCAGTTTTGGTCCCTTATTTGCACCAATGTCAGAGATGGTGGGACGACGCTGGCCACTCCTAATCAGTATGATCGGGACATCGATCTTCGCCATAGGTTGTGCAACCGCTAAGGACATTCAGACACTGCTCATATGTCGCTTCTTCTCTGGCGTCTTTGGATCGAGCCCACTATGTGTTGCACCAGGTGTGCTGGCCGACTTGTACAACAGCACTTATCGAGGAGTAGCTGTATCTCTATATGCTCTTACTGTATATGGAGGACCATTCCTTGGACCAGTCATTGGTGCTCAGCTCGCAACAAGCTCTCTCGGATGGCGATGGTCTCTGTATCTGCCGGCCATTCTTGGCTTCCTGAATGCCATCCTCTTGATCGTGCCATACAAAGAGACATTCCCTGCATCCATACTGGTCCAGAAGGCGATCAGACTCCGCAAACAGACTAGAAACTGGGCGATACATGCTGAGCATGAGAGGCTGGAATTCGACATTTATGCCATGATCGGCAAGTATTTCACTCGACCTTTACGGCTTCTGATCACAGAACCTATCGTGTTGCTGATATCAATGTACATGTCGTTCATCTACGGCCTCGTATATGCTTTTCTAGCAGCTTTGCCATACACGTTCGAGCACACTTACAATATGGACGTGAGATCGAGCAATCTACCTTTCTTGGCCCTCCTACTGGGAGTGACTCTTTCCGTATCATTCATCCTCAGTCAGCAGCGTGGGTATGCGCACAAGCTGCAAGAGAACAACGGCAAGTCAGTGCCAGAATGGCGATTGCCTCCTGTCATCATTGGAGGCGTTCTCTTCCCGATAGGTCTGTTCTGGTAAGTCAGTGTGCTGGTCTCATTTCTAAAGCTGACATCAGCACAGGTTCGCCTGGACTGCGTATTCGCAGGACATCCACTGGATGGTACCGGTGGTATCTTGTGTCCTCATTGGATTTGGCCTTCTTTGCATCTTCTTGCCTTGCTTCAATTATTTGATTGATGCATATCTACCAGTGTAAGTGATGTGGTTGCCCAACAAAGTGTAATACTGATTGCAAGTAGGGCTGCATCTGCTGTTGCAGCAAACGTGATGCTTCGATCTGCTGTGGCGGCTGCCTTTCCATTGTTCTCGAGACAGCTATTCGCGAATCTTGGTGTACAGTGGGCTGGTACTCTGCTCGGTTGTCTGGCAACGGTGATGGTGCCAATACCGATCTTGTTCAGAATGTACGGTGCACGACTGAGAGCCAAGAGCAACTATCTGGTGCAAGACTGATAGACTTGATGTTCTCAGCGGCAGCACTCTCCTATACGTGCGACTTGTTCCAGGGGCCAGCTCCGTGCATCAGAGCCTCAAGGTCTCCTGCAAGATCACGTTTCGGTGATCGCCAGCAGTATTCGACGACTGTTGTGGGATACATTAAAGGTGGAGTCAGAGCATCGAGGCTGCGAGATCTTCTAATCCCAAATCTCGCAGTCAGGTGCAATGCGCAGTTCTCACAGCCAGGCCAGGGATGATCCGACCAACTTCATGTGAGCACCAACAAGCAAGGGGGTCTATGGCCACGTTATGCTAGTGCAGGATCATCCAGACTGATGGGACCGAATTCGTGATGCCACCAGGAGTCCAGGATGTCTAGATCATCCAGCATATCAACACCTGCGTCATCTGAGGAAGCCTGCGGAACGAGTGGATAATAGTCGAGCATACTCGAATGCTTTCGGATCTCGGCCTCTCTACGCAATCGATGCAGCTGCAGAAGCGATGTGGCTGTTGTAGCTGCTTCTTGTGTCGCTGCAGTGCAGTATACGTCGTTCACTCTCCTTACACACGCAAGCGCATCACCAAGTAGCAGGAGAGACTCTGGCGTGTCGATGGCCAAAAGCGTGCATACTGTCTGAAAGGGTATGTTGGCCACATGATGCCAGGGCATACCGATTGTGATAGCAGAGTGCACCGCAGTAATGCCTCTTCTGAGGAGGTCGATCACAGGAGCGAGGATGACACCAGCAATCTCGGTGCGTGCTGCATGAAGCCTGCGGTATATGCAAAGCATTAGATTGCACTGTGCCATAACCGAAGGTGGCTCTGTGTGCACTCTGTTCAAGACGGCTTCGAGTGCCGCAGTCAGCTTTCTACCATTCATGTCATTGGCAGGATCCAGATCTTGTGAATATGGCAAGAGTTCCAGGAGCTCTGCGGTGTACTCTCCTGGCCTGGAAGCTGTCGGAGTAGTGTCGATATCACGCAGAACAACTCTGCACCGACCCAGATCGTACGACATCCAGATATTAAGGTGCTGCGCCACATCAAGCACACGTCGTTGCCAATGAGCATCCTGTGCTGGACCGTTTACATTCTTGCGAGCAGGATTGGCTAGACCTGCTGCATCAATGACATGCATTGTGGTACAACTCGCCAACCAGGCTTCTTCGGGCCTTGCTGTCAATCGCAGGTATACTGCACGTAACAGCCAAGCAGTAGCGCTCTGAGACGATGGAGGTTCTGCAAGGGCAGGATCGAGAAGGCGCTTGGCAAGTGAGACAAGCTTCACTTCGACTTCAAGGTCCTGGTCGCCGGCAAATAGACATGCCAGAGCGGCAATGCCGCACAGGACGGCGATCTGTGCGTTCGTGGTGTCCGATGCATTCCAGACGCTGTCGATCATCGCATGTAATGCAAGGCTATCCGTGAACCCGTAACATGGTTGAATCTTGCTAAGATAGACCTGAGCCAGCTGTCTCATTGCTTCTTCTGAGACAATCTCTTGCAAAGTCTCAGCTTGGGCGGTATTCACTTGTCGTGAGCCAAGGAAGATGTTCCATGCCAGCATCCTCATCGTCGGAACGTCATGAGGATCGAGCGTTCTTATCAATGATCGAGCGAAAGCAGCACCCGAGTTGCCTTCGATGGCTTGGAGGATGCCATCATCTCCAAAATGGCCATCGTGAGGCGTCCTGCCGTCCGGACCTCTTGCTGGTGATGGCACAGACTGCTTCGACTGAGAAGTACTGAGAAACGCTGCAGATGGCGAACCAGTGCTTTCGACAAGCGACTCTGCAGCTGTCGTTCTCGCTCGTCTCGAGCGAGGAGTCGTTCGGTAGAAGCAGTCGTACTCGAACCTTTCACACTGGTTGCACGGCTTTTTGCCGTCGCACTTCCTCTTGCGCTCACGACAGGAGTCACAAGCTATGCGTTGTCGTCGTCGATGCTGTCTTATACTTCCAGTTGGCGAGTTCATAGTCTCTGTCTGTCGCCGCCTTGATTGTGGGAGCATGTGCCTCGTGGTTGACGTAAGTGCGGAAATATCTCAAGCCGCAACAGCCGCAGTGGCTTGTAGCAATGCTCGTCCATTCAGGGAACGTAGATTTTATTCATAGATGATGGTTATCTGATGGAGTCATCGGTACTTACGGCCTCTTACTCGTCCAATGCTGCCATGCCCTATGGATGTAGGAGACGACTGTGTCAGCCTCATTGGAAAGCAAGCATTGAGTTTCTGTAATGTGTATTGCAGATGTTGATTGGCCGCCTTGGAACTGCCTGATTGAGCAGAGAAGGTGACCTGTGCACTTTGAGGCGTACAACACCTTAGCCATCGTTGCCGAGGACTAGTTCCTCACGACGCTCTGGAACTCCTCGCAACAGTCTTCAAATGACAGTAGTCATGGACGGAGTTGATCTCATGGCGCAACGATCTACAACGGACAGACTAGATGTATACTGTAATGTTCATGTTGATACACAGGAGCCAAGCCTGGCCCGAAGCATGATTGCGAAATTGCCATCGTCTAAATGCTTGCCAAACAGTAAGACGGAGAAAGACGCTTGAACACTGGACTGATGCAGGAAAAGCTCGATAGCATAAAAGAAAACATAAACTCAGCAAAAATCGCTATACGAAGAGAATCTAACCACTACAGCCGTGTGCAGCAGTCACCCAACCAGTAAGACGGTTGGCGACGTCAGAGCTGTAGCAGTGTGTTGCAATACCATCTTGCAGCTGTCCACTTGCAGCAATCGAGCCCGAATTATAGATTCGAGCTGCTCTGTAATACTTGCTTACATCGCTTGTGCCAGCTTCAGCAATGGTCTGCTTGAGTCCATCACCAGCAGCGGTACCAGCAGCGCCATCAGTGACCATCTGTGTGATCTCGCTCATAGGGCATGGGTTAATGGCGCTTCCGTCGTTGCAGCTGCCAGATCCATCGTGACTCTGGAAGAGACCTGGGTTGCGGACACCGTAGTTTGTCGTTGGTGCGCGAACGCATCCGCCAGACTCTTGCATCATGATGGCCAGCAGGAAACGGGCATCGACGCCGCTTGATGAAGCGACAGACTGAAGAGCAGATTTGAGATTGCTGATCTCGTCGTCGTTGTTGTTCGTAGCACCGAATTGTGTGCAAGACTTGGACATAAGGCCACGGTTGTTCTCGAATGCTGTGTCGAAGTCGACCCATGATGATTGTGCTGGCCATCCTGCACCAACCGAACCATCACCGGTGTACATCTTATAGGAATCGCCAAGGCCTGAAGAGCTTCCAGTCGAGCCGGATGATGCTGATGGCGTTGGCGTTGGAATTGTCGTTGAAGTCGACGATGTCTTGACGGCCGCTACAGTGGTGGTCGTTGGAATCGAATGGCTGAAAACAGGTTCAGGGTGTTGGACGCCTTTGTTCTGGCTACCAGTGACACCTGAAGCTGAGTCGGTCGAATCGGTGTCTGATTGCGCTGGGCTAGACGATGCCGCAGGAGCTGAGGCAACGACCTCGGAAGTTGGTGCTGGTACGGTCGTCGATGGTGCTGCAGATGACTCGACCTCAGCGGCGGAGGATTGCACAACAGGAGCAGGGGTTTGCACTGCCGGCGAGGGGATAGCAGAGGTGTCCGAGGCTCCCGAGGAGCCACACTGACCGAAGCCAGCTTGGCAACCGGTACCACAGTGAGCATCGCTACTGCCGCACCAGCTCTCAGCACTGCAGCATGTAGTGCCTGGGCAAGTCATGCCTGACCAAGAGCCACAAGATCCGTCGTAGGAGATGGTTCGACCGGCGAGGTCACTGAGTCCAAGCAGCTGGTTGCTGCGAGCAATTTGTGCCTTGCCGATATGCTCAGCATGCTGAGGCACTGCTGCCACTAGGGCTGCAAAGGCGGTAATGAGGATTGTCTTGATGGCCATCTTCTTCAGTTGTGATTGTTCGAAACGCTGCCGGCAGCGATTTTTGCGAATGAGCGGACGTGCGAGGGCTGACTGTACGCTATAGATAAAAGAGTGTGTTTGAAGGAGTGATGTCAGTCAACTGCACAGCAGTGGAAGCAGGAAGGGATGGGAAAAGCAGAAGCTTGGTGACGATTCACGACAATGAGAGATATGAGGAAACCCAGACAAACGGGAACTTGCATGACACGCATGACTTATATGTACCTGAGGAGCTCCTCGGACGACACCTGTTTTCAGACTGGCCTAGTAGTTGATGCTCCTCGTGCGGTGGTGAGGGATTGAATCTAGAGGAGCGACAGGTCAGCTAGGCACTTGTACCTGCAGAGCATGAACATGGTGAAACCTTGGCCGCAGGTGGCTATGCAGGGGTTGATGCATGGGCGAAAAGTGCTTTGCGACGCGTGATTGGCGCGCCTCAGGAATGAAGCTATACCACATACGCGCTAAAGAGCACGTACCTTTCGTGAATTCCAGCTCCTTCGCCAAATCATAGAGCAAGAAGTCGATGAGCACTGCATTGACGCTCTGCGTGCCCGGGTGACGACAGATCTCTCGCCTGAGCAGCTCGGTGGCCCAGATGGCGCATCCACGAACCTGCACCTCCCAGCTGCCTCTGTGCTCGAGTGGCAGCTTGCGGTGGATCTGCGCTTCCAACGAAGGGCAGTAGCTGAGCACACCAAAGCGGTGTAGGATTTGGGGCACTCGGTAGTCTGGCCACAACGTCAGCTCGTATCCCTAACCCACTCGCCACAGGTGTGTTGGTTCTTTATATGGAGGCACTCACCTGCGAACATCGTCAGATTGCCGATGTCCCGAAAGGCGCCTATGCCCTGGCCATTGCAGGCAGCATGTAGATCTGCAACAAAGATCTGGGCTCTTTTCAACAGACGTACTCTTCGTCCTTCGTATCGACACTCATCGCGGAAGGACGAGAAATGCTTCACCAGTAGATTCACCAGCTTGCCGGCGGATTTGTCTGCCTTGGATATCAGGTTTACCACGCTCTTATCCTTGCTGCTGGCGAAGTTGGCAAGATCCTGCTCTTGGGTAGTTTGAGGTTCGGATGGCACTTCGGCCCCAAGATTCACCCAACCCTCTTCTGTTGGCGTCGATGTGTCCTCGTCGATCACAGCACTTGCAACTGTCTCTGCAACAGCACTGAGTCCGCCTGACTCTTCTGCATGGCTGTTGAGACCACGTTCGTGATCGGGATTTGAGACATTCGTAGGGCGATCTGTTATGGCGACATCATCTGATGCATCCTGTAGTGTTGCGCCATCGACCGGGACAGCATCTGAAACATCATCGAACTCCTGTAATGGTCATTCATGACACGCTGCGATTGTGACATATCGCCAACCTTGAGGACATCGCCCGCCTCGTACAGGATCGCAATTCGCTCGTCCAACAAAGGGATGTGCTCAGCTGTTGCTCCTCGAAACACCCGTTTGATAACATCTTCGGTACACAAGGGACTTCTCCAGAAGCGAGGTGTGGTGATGGGTACGCCTTCAGACAGTGCCCGTTGCAAACTCGCAACAAGGCTCATATACCCAGTCCATCGCTGACCCTTGTAGTCGATCTGGAAGCGTTCCTCTTCAGATAGCTCCGACCAAAACCTGTTGGGGTCAGACAATGCTCGCTGTCTTCGCCAACGACTGACGAAAAGTTCAGAAGGTCCATGGTGAAGACAAAGTTTGCCATTTCGACCTCGTTGAGCTCCTCGCCGAGCTTAGGATGTATTTCATGCTCGCTCCAGGCTGCGATCGAGTATCCTCGTTCTTGGATAGTCTTCCATATCCTCATTGCTGCAGATTTGGTGCCCCACATATCGATTGAGACATCGACAGCATTGTTGTATATGTACTCAGCATCTGCGAGAACGCCTGAAACACCTGATGAGACCTGATGGCTTTCGAAGACTGCTTGTCTGAACTCACCTGTATCGGCTGAGATCTCGTCGCTGACTTGAGTGGTAATGCTAAGGCGTTGCCTGAGAAGCTCAAGAAGCTCGAAATCGACTTCATCGTCACTCATTGCTTCGTCGTATCGCAAGCTGAAGGATCAGTGCAGTGACATCCAAGGGCGACGAACCATCAACGATTTGGTGAGGGTGTGTAGTGACAAGAAACTGGGCCACAACACCAACCGGGTATTGTGATGTGCAACGTGAAATCTGGGGAGCTGTTCCATGTTGTCTTTCCGGTCAAACGCCTCGCGAACTTGTACAGTATTCCTTCTGCTTCCATAGCCAAGCTCATTTCATTCATTCGTTTTCATCTTCCTTCGCAAACCTGCTCATAGTCGGTCCACGAGTCGACCAGATACGATCCTTCGACGAGGAGCTCTTAACGTGCTCTCCCATCCACATTAGACAGTTTCAGAGCATCCTTCATATGCACGACAACCTCGCGCGGACCTTCTCGCCTTGCATGCACGCCTCAACATCAATCGCACGACCCTTTCGCTGATTCTTCCTCCTACCTCTCCTGCATGCGTACGACATGATGGTCACAACACAGCGCCGAGACAGAGGTCTCGAAAAGTCCTTGTCTGCCTCGCTCAACAAACAGATCAAGGAGAGTCGCATACTGCTCGTCGGCGCAGGAGGGATCGGTTGCGAGGTCCTCAAGAACCTCGTTTGCTGTGGCTTTGGATGTGCTGCCTCGCGTGAGACACAGAATGAAATGAACGGACAGAACGGAGTTGTATCGCCAGCACTGCCCGGCATAACGATTGTGGACCTTGACACCATTGATCTCTCGAACCTCAATCGACAGTTCCTCTTCCGAGCACGGCACATCAAGAAACCCAAAGCGTTTGTTGCAAAGGAGACAGCCAGCGCATTCAATCCCACAGTCAACATTGATGCTCGACATGCCTCCATCTTTGACGAGCAGTACAATGTTGAGTTCTTCGAGAGCTTCGACATTGTCTTCAATGCGCTCGACAATGTGCCAGCACGACGTCACGTCAACAAAATGTGCTTGGCTGCCAATGTGCCTCTGATCGAGAGCGGAACAACAGGATACAACGGTCAGGTGCAGAGCATCAAGAAAGGTCTGACGGAATGCTACGACTGCAACGAGAAGCCGGTGCAAAAGAGCTATGCGATATGCACTATCCGATCCACACCGTCACAACCCATCCACTGTATTGTATGGGCCAAATCATACCTGCTTCCAGAGCTCTTTGGAGTGAGCGAAGATCAATCTGACATGAAAGAGACGACAGAAGACAATGCAGAAGAGGTGGAGAAGCTGAAACAGGAAGCACAAGCTCTGAAGAAGATACGAAACTCAATGGGCGAGCCTGGCTTCGCACAATCAGTCTTTGACAAGGTGTACGAGGAGGATATTGTGCGTCTGGCGTCGATGACAGACATGTGGAAGAGCAAGAAACCTCCGGAGCCACTGCGATTCCGAGACAATATCTGGACTGACGATCCAGTCACAAGAGGCACAGCCATAGCATTGCGAGAGCAAGACATCTGGACTATGGAGGAGAACGCAGCAGTCTTCTGCTCAAGTCTGGATGCGCTGAAGAAGCGTGTGCAAGAAGGGGAGACTACGATTGAGTTTGACAAGGACGACAAGGACACCCTAGACTTCGTAACTGCTGCTGCAAATCTGCGCGCACACATTTTCGGCATCACGCTGAATAGCGAGTGGCAGATCAAGCAAATGGCTGGCAACATCATACCAGCCATTGCGACATCTAATGCCATGACCGCGAGCTTGTGTGTCATGCAAGCTTTCAAGATCATGCGTGGCTTTGCCGCAAGTGCTGCTCAGAACGGTCATGGTCAGGCCGCAGTGCTAGGAGGTTCGAAAATGACGTTCCTTACGTCAAAGAACACAGAGCGGATGATCTCGACAGAAAGGTTGAGCGCGCCTAAACCGGGCTGTCCGACTTGCTCACTAACATATGCGAAGCTCTTACTGCCTGCCGCAGAAGCTCCAACCATACAAGACCTGGCAGATCTACTTAAGACAACCACTGGACTGGAGGAGTTTGCTATCATGATCGACAAGGGCTTGATCTACGACCCAGACGAGCAGGACAACGCAGACAAGCCACTTAGCAACTTCGGCATTTCAGCTAAGAGTAATGGCTTTGTTACAGTCTCAGACGACGACGGCACGAAAGTCGACCTTGTCCTAAGTATGACAGCCACGGACGGCGAGCTCGCTATACAGCCATCTTCCATCGAGCTTCCCGACAAGGTCAAACCGCCTGTGGAAGAGCCTGTGCAGGAGCCTGCGGAACAGCCAGATACAGCTACAACAGGCATGAAGCGTAAGCGCGATGCTGAAGATACAGTCGTGGTGAAGCGACCCAAAGTGGCAGCCGGAGGCGATCCTGTGGTCATCGATGACCCGGATGATGGTACCATCCTACTCGACGATTGAGTTGAGCCACACAAGCTTGTGGAAACACTGTCAAGCTACGGCTTGGTGATAATTATTGATGGGCGGTGTTTTGAGAACAAAGAGCGAAACGTCAACGTCAGACAATGCTTGTAACGATACCCAATGAGTCGTGATGCAATGCATGCAGATAATGTACTTAGTAGATGTACTACACACATCATTCTTCTTTCTCATATGGTGGTGGCGGGGCGTTGTAACGCAGCCAGCCTTGCTCATGCTGCCAGAGGCTTTGAGCAGCAGATAGTCACAAGAGACGGCTGCCCTTGGCATTCGGAGGTGGCTGATTGTAGCGAGGCGGTGCATCGTCAATCTCAGACGATGCTCGGACCGTAGTGTTCTCGTCGTAGTCGCGGTTGAGTGGTGCTTCACTCTCGTCATCGTCATCAGGCGTGTAGATCGTGCTAGGCGGAAAGATAGTACTTGGTGGTGCGAATCGGAAGTGTGGCTCAGTGATGGCGTGCTCATGTTGGCAATTTGGACACGTCGCTGTGGCGCCGATGCCAGGTAGTGGTAGATGTCGCAAGATACAATATGCGTGAATAGCGCTGCGAGAGTTAGCTTAGAAGCAAAGCGCATATGATATATGGATAACTCACAGATCGAGCATCAATGGGACAGTTGCGTATGTGCCCAGCATGATCGCACCGGCATCTAGACCTCGAGGAGAAGATGTGTCAGCCCTTGCCAGCGACAGCACACCAGGCACGAAGAGGCCGATGTGAAACGCCAGCAGTATGCTGTCGAAAGGAATAGCGACGGCGCGTTTCTTCAGGCCGTTTCCAAGGCCGACTAATCCGATGACTGCTGAGAAGAAGGCTGGAATCAGTCCCAGTGGCAGCAAGACATAGCCAGTCTTCATGCCAAAGATGATGAGCAGCACAATACCAAAAAGAAAGTTGTAAACCAGAGCAGTCCGGAGGACCCTGTCCACTGTCTTGTCCATGATGTCGTCTCTGGTCGCTGAGAAGTGTCTCACAAGGAAGGAAGTGGTAGAGCTTTGCTGCTTCGTGGAGCTGTATTCAAGTATTTCCTCCAACCGCGGATGTGAAGGCGACAGGATATTCCTCGGTCTGATTGGTGGACGCTATCCTTGACGATGTCCTCGCGGCGGTCAGTATTCCTATTGTGTGTGTATATACTGTTGTCGAAACTGCTTGGAGACTGTGTTGACCACTAAGCTTCGTGTAATGGTGCCGTCGTCTTGATGTGTTGTTCGTCCTTGTGAGATCGCTGGTGTGTTATTATGCTTCAAGGTCGTCTTCACATGACCCTTTTGATGCATGGCTCGGTTCACGCCGACGTGGATGGGTCTTAAGAAAAGCTTATGTTTGTTGTGATTTAGGGACACCTCTGAATATGCCTGAACACTGCCTAGATAGCAGTGGCATTTGGTGCAGATGAGTCGTAGGCAAGGCGCAGGAATATCTCGTTTGCCAAGTCATTGTAGTCGATATCGTGGTAAGCTCACAGCCACGCAGCTCTCGTTTGGCAGCCTGTATAGTATCGATCATCGTTATCTGCACTGTCGCGCTTCGAAAGACGTCTGAGCAGCTCAGGCTGGGGTGCAGCGAGATGTCGTGTATTCATATCGTTGATGAGCTTCCCTGCCAGTTATGACATAAGCTGCATGGTGGTGCATCGTGACGGCGGAGTGAGGCTCTCTAGCCACGACTACAGCATAGACGGTTGCTGTACATGCCTATGCGGGCGATGCAGGCCGAGTTCACCTTGTGGCGCTCTCTTGTACCGCTTTGATCGTCAGCGACGGGGCTCAGCATTGTGAGCTGGTTCGGATCCCAAGCGAGCTGTTCGGATGTCAGCTTTGTGCATTAAATAATGATCAGAGTGCACAAAGGCTGCACATCGACCACTTGATCGGCAGCAAGCCCGATAGTCAGCATCGTATGAACCGTCTCGTAACAATGAATGCGGAGCAGGGAAGCAGATCAGAAGATACGCTGAGCGGAGGATTCGAGAGGTTATGGAAACGAGCTGGCAAGCGTTCTGCTGCGGCTTCGGCAGAGCCTGGGACGCAAGCAGGAGGCCAAAGTGAGCACGCAGATGAGACCGCAGGGCACATGGCTGACGGCCTGTACTAGAGGAGCGAAGCGGATTCAGTCGATTGTTCAGCGCCAAATCCAGATCTACAGATGAAGAAGCTTCTGGTGGTAGCGGTGGTAGCGATGGTACCGAGAAGCCTCGTAGACGACAGCAGATCTACAATGCCCAGAAGTAGGTTGAGACCACCTGCAGAGAGCTATCAGTAACAGATCCAGGCGACATCGTGAGAAGAAAAGCATTTACATCAAAGGTCTAGAGACCGAGATCTACCAGCTAAGGAACATGGAATCTGCTGTCACTACGCAGAAGGAGAGGCTTCTTCAGCAGAACGCTAGATTACGGTCGCTTCTGGAAGACCACCAGAACGCAGGGATGTCCACCAGTTTTGATCAGCAGCTACCTTTCGCTACTGTGTCGGTTCATCACGACGCCGAGATGCAGCACGAGCGTCTTTTCCTCGAACCTCATGCCCACAGCACTGCTCACGATGATAGCTGGGCAGCGATGGACTTCATATTGGCTCTGGAATGGCCTTGTCGCTCCCACATACCCCATCCTGTCCTGTCGCCTCCAGGTGTACCTTTTCAGCCCTGCGGCGATGCTGCATTCAATGGCCATGGACTCACCATGACATCAGCTATCCTTGGCAGCAGCCTGCACCACCAGTGCATGTCGGCTTCGGAGCTGCCGTCCTATAACGGTATTGATGACAATATTCTTCAGAAATGGCAACTACCATATGCTGAGATCGAAAAGTATGTACAACTGCTAGGTGTGTGCGCTTGCTGACGGTCGTCCTGTAGGCTGGTTTGCCTGGCAGAACGCCTCGAGCTTGATGACGATTTCATCACTCCGGCACAGGCTTATTCTGCAATCAAGGCTCAGTGTCCTCAGCCTGTGCTCCTGAGACGTGTTCTTGCTACCATGAAGTCAGCACTCACAGCACTGGTTCAGTGTCAAGGCTTCGGAGCTGTCATGGACACTACCAAGTTCAACCAGTGTCTTGCTCATGCTCTGGCCCAGAACCTGTAGGTCTATTTGACGTTCTTTCAAAATCTGGCCGAAGACGATGGAGTGTTGCCTGTCTCGAGTGCCTTTCGTGTAGCGGCATTTTTCATACTGCTGCAGGATCAGTATGCCATCATTCTACTACTCAAGTCTGACTTACAATCAAGGTAGTCAGCTGCCATAAGCACCTCGAGGACACTCTCCAGTGGTAGATCGAGATCTGGCGCGTCCTTGGTGTCAAGGTACTTCTCTTTGTGGTATAGATACTGAGCCACGACTTCAAGTGTCTCGCCACTGCTTGAAGTCAGTCTCCTCTGACATCTGAGCTCAGCTAGGACGTACGTGATGTTCTCGAATCGAATCATGTTTGTCTTCGACTCTGCAAAACCTCGTGAGACGTCCAGCATTCCCTTCAGTGTGTGGCTGACGTTGGCAGCCGATCGCTTGACGACGAACGAGAAACCATCGTTGGAGACAAGTGTGATATAGTTGGTCTCAGCCATGATGAGCTGTGTGCTGACAGGATACTTGTATCGCTTATCACCATTCGGCGGTCTGATGCGTATAGAGGCAAGAATTGATTACCGGCAGTCGACTATAGGAGAGCACAAGGTGAGGTTATGATTTGAGCCGTTTCTGACTCCAGGCTTCTTTGGTTGAGGAGGCTCGGCACGAGAATTCGCTCCTGTGCGGTGACGGCATGCCTACTTTGCATCTACATGTACATCAACCTCACACCAACAACTCATCAATTATCCATCGTATCACGATTCAGCAAGACCGCAGCAGCATGCTCAAGGGGCTTATTGATGTCTGCAGCATCAGCTATGAGGCGTCGTCAAGAATGCCTCCTTAGTGCCGACCTACCTCTCCCACGCAATCAGCACGACCAACACTTCATCAACTCTGTTTGATCACGTATCGCCGTAATGCTCTACGATGTGTTTAAAGTCTCCTGAGCGCTTCCATGTAGCGCTACTTGATCCAGAGCACTCAAGTTACATACTTGCGGACATTGATGCAAGGAGTTTTACTTGGTAAGAGATTACTCACTGCAGTCCTGGAGGTCCTCACGAAACGATCAGTCTCCACACATTCGCAATGGCGCCGGGATACGAAGTGATTAGCTGGTGTGCAGAAGCGCTGATCTGGCCGGATCACCGTATGAGCGTGGGTCAAGTTGTCTGTAAGACGTGACGGCCCTACGCGTGTTCTGCACTTTCTGTTTACTTGTCGAACCACTACATCGGAAAGGTTCCCTCCTGTGACATCCTCGACACCAGCTCACCTGTCATCCGTCTATCACAAGGCGATGAAGCGAGGCCGACCGCACACTGCACAACAGACGCCCTTTTGCATCAGCGTATCTGCTCAAAGTACCTAGATGTACTTGTACGAGGCTAGCACCGTCGAGATTTGTGCTTAAACGCCCATCAATGATGGCTAGCTGTTAGTCCAAGGCGATGTTGGCCTATTTCCACCTCGCTGGTACTACTCAATGGCAGAATTCCTGCAGCCTCTTCGTCGGGACTTTCTTAAACCATCCACTGGCCAAGCCTCTCTCAACCCTTGCTCATACTTATGATTCTCGAGCGCGTTATACTGTCACCATCGTGGGATCCTCATATCAGAGCATTCCTGAACACTCCACTCAGGAAACATCCAATTTAGTATAAGATATGGCCGCCGAGAGAACAAATTTGAGCATCACACACAGGTCGCAGGCCAAACATTCGTTCATTCGGCACGACCATGGCATTCATTCGTTCATGTTTATATGCGTTGTCTGCTGTTCCTGCACTTACTATTGCGACGCAGAGTCAGGATCTGCAGAAACGAGACTCGATCATAGCAGCTAGCTTGCGAGACACTGTCAGCGCACTCCAGCTTGGTGCAACAAATGCCCTCACGACCGTTCCTGTGGGCATCGTCGACTGGCTGTCAGGAGCCGGTCCTCATGCCATTTACGGCAACATCAACAACTATGGTACCATACTCATTAGTCAGACAGATGCACTCACGACACCCAGTGGAGATGGTGTCCAGTGGCAGGGAACATCCACGGATGGCAGCCTTCGCAACTTTGCCGGCAGCTCCTTCATACTAAACGACGCTTCCGCCTCGACACCTTCAACGTACAACTTGATTCTCTCATCTCTCGAGAACAATGGAACTATGCAGCTCTGTGGTCCCGTGGGCAGCGCTATCAACCTCTGGTGTAATAGTGCGGACTGCTACAATGGTGGTCTCATCGTTTTCGAGCAGGTCAGAGGCTCTGCGAACACCGCTTCGATGTACTTCCGAAACGAGGTGCAGGCTGCTGCCCCTGCTGCGCAGAACATTATCAACAATGGTGGTGTTCTGATGCGCAGCGCTCGTGTTGACTTCACTCAAAACATTCTCGGCACTGGTTGCTACATGATGAGTAACAGCGCAGTCATGTTCTTGCAAAGTGGTGTTGGCACAAATCAGAACACTGCTGGAACGCCTGCTCTGAATGGCCAATCCATCTACTTCGTCGATGGCACTGCAGCAATGCACATCGAACAGGGCGTCTACAGCGGCATCAGCTCGACCTTTGGCCCAAGGCTATACAATTTTGGCGCCGGTAATGCCATCGAGTTTGCTCAAACCATCACTGCAGTCACTTACAGCGCAGTGACTGGTCTCGTTACTGTCAACTTGGGTGTAAGCAACACTCTGAACATCCTTGTCGGTGCGGGCTACGTCCCAACCGGCTTCATCATTGGATCACACGACGGGTACAACGCTGTCCTCTACAATGCTGCTGCGCCAGCGCTAGCAGCAACACCTCCGGCAGTCTGTCTTTTGACGACTCCTGCCTGTGCGATACTCCCAGCGGCAGTGTCTAGTTCCTCTGTTGTATCACATTCCAGCGCCGCTGCTACGTCCAGTGCCGCTGCAGCGAAACAATGGGGGCGGACTCGGAGCTGGCCTCGGAGGAGGTGTCGGAGGTATCGTTGGAGGCGGCGTCACCATCAACTTGCCAACCAGCGCCATTGGACTTCCATCTGTCTCACTGGGGCTCTCGGTGGCACTCCCTTCGGTGGGGCTCTCCCTGCCTGCCCTCTCGGTATCAGTCCCATCAGTAGCGGTCTCTGTCCCGGCAGTATCAATCCCTTCAGTAGCGGTCTCGATTCCCTCTCTTGCACTGTCAGTCCCATCATTGGCTGTCTCCGTGCCATCGATCTCAGTGCCACCTGTGGTGGTCTCGGTCCCTTCAATCTCGGTCCCTCTGGAGACGCTCTCTGTCCCATCGATATCACTTCCTCCAGTGGTCGTTTCGATCCCATCGTTATCGATTCCTTCAGTGGCTGTCTCTGTTCCGTCAATTTCGATTCCTTTGGAGACGCTCTCTCTCCCGGCCGTCTCGCTTCCATCAGTGGCCGTCTCAATTCCACCGATCTCGGTGCCCTCCGTGGCTATCTCGATTCCGTCGATCCCGTCGATCTCAGTGCCTTCGGCGGCCCTTTCGATTCCATCACTATCACTTCCTTCTGAAGTTGTCTCGATCCCGTCCATTTCGCTGCCTTCGGTGGCCATCCCGATCCCGCCTGTTTCGATTGAGTCGATATCCATCCCGGCGATCTCGATTCCATCAATATCACTTCCTTCTGAAGTTGTCTCGGTCCCGTCCATTTCGCTGCCTTCCGTGGCCATCCCGGTCCCGCCTCTTTCGATTGAGTCGATATCCATCCCGGCGATCTCAATCCCACCCAACTCGGTACCCTCAGTGGGAGTCGGTCTTCCTAGTATCAGTTTGCCGGCGATATCTGTGCCGATATCGAGCATCCTAGAACCTATACTCAGCGACGTCTCTGGCCTGCTCAATCCAACCCTCAGCAATCCCGGTCTCAACCTGCCAACGCTCTCAGTTCCAGCAATCTCGGTTCCTTCGATCACCCTCGGCATTCCAAGCTTAAGCTTGCCATCAGTCAGTGTTCCAGATTTGAGTGTGCCAGCTCTATCGCTCTCACTCCCAGCTGTGAGCTTGCCATCAGTCAGTGTTCCAGATTTGAGCGTGCCAGCTCTATCGCTCTCACTCCCAGCTGTGAGCTTGCCATCCCTGTCGTTGACAATCCCAGCTGTGGGTCTGCCGTCTCTCTCGATTCCTGCCATCGGCATCCCACCGATCGGACTTCCATCTGTTAGCGTCCCTGAGATCACGTTGTCACTGCCCAGCGTTGGTGTGCCTTCGCTCTCAGTCCCTGTCCTTAGCGAGCCTTCACTTGGACTTCCATCCATCAGCGTGCCTGGGCTTTCACTGTCACTACCAAGCATCGGTGTGCCTTCGCTCTCAGTTCCTGTCCTGAGCGAGCCTTCTCTTGGACTTCCATCTATTAGCGTCCCTGGAATTCCACTATCACTGCCAAGCATCGGTGTGCCCTCACTCACCCTTCCAGCGATCAGTGAACCCTCTCTCGGACTTCCTTCTGTCAGTATTCCCGATGTTTCACTATCACTGCCAGTATCGAGCATCATCCAGCCTATTCTCAGCGACATCTCTGGTCTGCTCAACCCATCTATCAGCATTCCTGGGCTTTCATTACCGGTGCCTTCAATCACTGCTCCTGGCGTGTCCCTCCCAACTGTCGGTGTTCCACCAGTATCAGTACCAGTTGTCGGGATACCATCGGTCAGTATTCCTGGTCTTTCTCTGAGTGTGCCATCCGTTGGTGTACCTGGCATCTCGCTGAGTGTGCCTTCAGTGTCGATTCCCGGGCTCAGCGTGCCATCAATTAGTGAGCCTGTCCTTCCAACTCTCAGTGTCCCTGGACTTTCCTTGGCCATCCCGTCACTCAGCGTGCCCGGTCTCTCAGTGGGCATCCCATCGATCAGCCTTCCAGCGGTCTCGGTCCCATCTGTTGGCTTGCCATCAGTGTCAGTGCCAGGTATCAGCGTGCCCGCTCTATCACTACCGTCGGCCTCGATCCCGGGCCTTTCTATCCCAAGTGTCAGCCTTCCAGCAGTCTCGGTTCCATCTGTTGGCTTGCCATCAGTGTCAGTGCCAGGTATTAGTGTGCCCGCTCTATCACTGCCATCGGTCTCGATCCCTGGCCTTTCTATCCCAAGTGTCAGCCTTCCAGCAGTCTCGGTCCCTACCATCAGCATTCCAAACGTCAGCCTGCCATCAATATCGATTCCAAGTATATCCATTCCGGGCATCGTTTTGCCATTCCCGGGTGCCTCAGTACCAGCTCAGGACTCACGTTCGGCTGCTGCGAGTGTATCGACCAGCAGCAGCGCACGAGCAAACACTGCATCTTCGATTTTGTCATCAGCCAGTTTACCAGCACTCTCTATCCCTTCGCTGCTCCCATCGTTCTCACTCAACCTTCCATCGGTTGGCGTATCTGTCGCGGACCAGCTCTCTGTCACACTCGGCATCTCCGTGGCGCCAATCGCAAGCGCTCTTCCATCCGTGGTACCACAAGTCTGCCCATCAGTCTTCTCTTGCTTGGCCACATCAACAAACTCGACCACATGTTTTAGCGGTAGCAGCTACTACGTTCAGTGTAGTCTTTTGATCCAGGGCACACAATTGCAACAAGTGGTCGCGCCAAACTCGGACACTTGTTTTGCCACTTGCGCTGGAAATGCACTCTGCCAGGGTATTAACTTCTTCTCGAATGGTGTTTGCCAGCTGTACTCGTCAGTGGACAACTACATTCTCGCACCAGTCAACGGAGCATTTTCTGCACGTCGATTTGCTATCGCAGGTGTCAGCTCTCTGCCAAGTCTGCCTACAACGTCTGGAGTTGCATCAATACCAGTTGTTTCAGGAGTGTCTTCCGTCTTAGCTGTGTCACAGCAGTCCACACTACCTTCCGGTCTCTCCTCACTACCAATCGTTCCTGGCGTGAGCGTGACTTCTCTACCAGCAGTCACAGGTCTATCTTCTCTGCCAGCGATCTCAGCGTTGTCTTCACTTCCAGCAGTTTCAGGATTATCCTCATTGCCAGCAATCTCCGGGCTGTCTTCATTGCCAGCAATCTCAGCATTATCTTCGCTGCCAGCAGTCACTGCTCTCTCGCTGCCAGCGGTCTCAGGACTGTCTTCACTGCCAGCAGTTTCAGGACTATCCTCGCTTCCAGCAATTTCCGTGCCGTCTTCGTTGCCAGCAATCTCAGCATTATCTTCGCTGCCAGCAGTCACTGCTCTCTCGCTGCCAGCGGTCTCAGGACTGTCTTCACTGCCAGCAGTTCCAGGACTATCCTCGCTTCCAGCAATTTCCGTGCCGTCTTCTCTACCATCAATCTCGGGACTATCATCCCTGCCAGCAGTCACTGCTCTCTCCTCGCTACCAGCACTTTCAGGATTATCTTCGCTGCCGGCAATCTCGAGATTGTCGACATCACTAGTCATCAGTGTTCCGTCACTCACAACTGCTTTGCCGACCATCTCGCCAAGCGCTTCATTGACGGTTGGCCAGATCATTCCGTTCAGTGCGCTTTTTGCCACATCTACATGTGCACCAGCTCAAACAGCAACGCCATGTCCAGCTTGCGATGGAGCTGCATTGGGCCGTGCAGGCAGCGATTACAGCGTTCACTGTGCAGCTGCATACGTTGGACGACCTGTAGGATCCACCAAGAAGCGAGGCGTCGGCAAGTTCAGACGCCAGACTGCGTTGACCTACCAGGACTGTATCACCGAGTGTGACGCCAGCACTAGCTGTCAAGCAGCATCCTTCAACACAGTTGATCAGTCGTGTACTCTGTACAGCTGTGTCGAGAACGGTATCTACGACCCGAACTCACAGGGTTACTACAAGCAGAGTGATGTCGACACAGTGGCTTGCAGCGTCAACGGCACTTCCTCTTCTGCCAGCAGTTTGTTCGGCGCAACCAGTCTTGGCGTCTCTGTTGTGGCACCTTCTACCGCATCAACTGTTGCTGCAGTCTCAGCTTCAGCTTCTGGATTGTCCAGCGTTGTAGCATCGATCTCAGCATCAGGTGTCGCACAGACGACTCTTGAAGGCATTGTCACAGTCTGTGGGCCAGATCATCTACCTCTGGGTGGCACAGTCTTCGTGACTACGACCTACACTTCTATGGTCTCGCCACCTTTCTCCTCGACATCGGCTTGATTTGCCGCGACCTTGGGGATCAACAAACGCAATATGCCCTTCTCTGCTTCTGTATTCACGCAAAATAATAGCATGCCATGATCGAGGGCTTTTGAGCCGCTCAACAAACGGCCTGGAGTATAGGATATTTCGTTGTGCAGTATTAGATATAACATAGCAATCAAACATGATGTCCATTCATTCTACAGTACATTCCGTGGTGTCCAGATTGATACGTTTGATAGATTTGCGAGATCGATCTGGTTATACCAAACAGGTTCTTAGCGTTGGTGAGGCTCATGCAGCTCCAGCTTTCATGCATGTCGATGAGGCGAAAAAATGTCGGCTCCATCATCATTTCGATATCGATAGATACATGTACTGACTTGTTTCTCCATTTGAAGTGCATCAGAACGCCTTCCTACGAACCTGCGAACATCACTCCTTTGCTGACTGAATGTCGAAGACGGTTGCGCGAGCAGCGCTTGCTGGACCACTTTCATCAGCACAACATGCGAAGCATCTCTGTCCCTGGCTGCGCCCGGCCGATAGCACACTCCATCCTGCGCGCGAAACATCCCAGACAAGTCAATGGCTTACAGATACGGCATCAATCAGCGGTGGCAGCAGCTGTGACGGCAGCGAAATCGTTGTTCTCCAATGGCCTACCTCCTCCCGGACCCATGGGCATTGATCCATTGCGAGGTGTCGCGAAAGAGATGAAACAGATGACTGGACATATACGGCAGCTGTTAGGATCAGGGCATCCAATGCTAGACACCGTCTCGAAGTACTATACACAAAGCGAGGGCAAATACGTCAGACCAATGCTGGTGCTGTTAATGTCACAGGCTACAGCATTGATGCCGAAGGAGCAACGAGACACCTTCGAACGAGCTGGCATAGACACGCCGATCTCTTCAGAGTCAATCCTTTCAGACTCAAACCCATCCTCTTCCATCACAGACTTCTCCGACTCTGCTGCACACACGCAGACGGACGTCCTGCCATCACAACGCAGGTTAGCAGAAATAACAGAGCTCATACACACGGCATCGCTTCTTCACGACGATGTGATCGACACCTCCTTCTCGCGCCGTGGCAACCCATCGGCGAATATTGCTTTCGGAAACAAGATGGCTGTATTGGCTGGCGATTTCCTCCTAGGACGAGCATCCGTTGCATTGGCACGTTTGCGGGATCCGGAAGTGACAGAGCTGCTGGCGACGGTGATTGCCAATCTTGTGGAAGGAGAGTTCATGCAGTTGAAGAATACTGCGCTCGACGAGAAATATCCGGTCTGGAGCGAGGACACGATCACATACTACCTACAGAAGACATACCTGAAGAGCGCCTCTTTGATCAGCAAATCTTGTCGATCAGCGGCCCTGCTAGGAGAGCAGTCGAAAGAGGTGGTAGAGGCTGCATATCAGTATGGCAAGAACCTTGGACTTGCGTTCCAGCTTGTCGATGACATGCTCGACTATACAGTCAGCGGACAAGAGCTTGGAAAGCCAGCAGGCGCAGATCTCGAGCTCGGCCTGGCCACGGCACCGCTGATCTTTGCATGGAAGAACAACAGTGAGCTTGGCACGCTTGTCGGTCGGAAGTTCTCGCAAGATGGAGATGTCCAGAGGGTAGGTCTCGTTCATCCAGCGATAATTCATTCCTTCTAATGACTTATTAGGCACGAGAAATCGTCATTGAGAGCGATGGTCTCGCGCAGACAAGAGCTCTCGCTCAGGATTATGTTGACAAAGCCGCCCAGGCTATTAGCTTCTTCCCAGACAGCGATGCTAAGAACGGCCTTATAGATATGTGCTCGAAAGTCATGCAGCGAAGGAAGTGATCTTAAGCGACAGCATACTGGCAGGGTAGCACTACGGCATATAGACGTCATGTACATTTAAAGTGTAACATATGTTGCCACAGGCATAAACCTTGAGACAATGTAGTAGATCCAAGGCGTAGATCGGACGAGATGTGCTGCAGTATGAACAGCATTATCGATACAGCAATGGAAGGTAGCGAAGTCACGATGCAAATGAGACCCAGTATGCCATGCAATGCGGACAGCACTGCTGGCGTCACAGCACATTGGGCAGGGTCACAATACGTTCGTGACCCATCGTGTGCTATAACATGAGTGTCATAGCCGTTGTATCTGAGCTTGATCCATACACATCTCGTACTAATCCCGGTACGCCAGTATATGATGCATCATTCCATGCTCTTCCCGAACACATCACAGCGACACGCTTATGCCTCAGCGGAGAAAGCCTCTGGGAAACGGCGCATGTTGTACTTGAGCTCACCGTGGTTGCGGAGGAACTGAACGTATGCTCCATCAACTCGGACTTTGCCCTCCTGGCGCTTGGCGACGTACTCCTCACGGTTGAGAGGAGTGAATCCCCACTTCTTGGAAACGATGATCTTTTGTCGGCCTGGGAACTTGTACTGACTTCGGCGAAGAGCCTCGATGGCGGTGGCGCGATCTACACAAATTTGTCAGCATCACTGTTTGAACTTAGCACTGCGGCTACACTCACTAGAGTCTCTTGTGCGGACAGAGAGAAGAACCTGGCCGATGTTGACACGGGCAACACTTCCGTTTGGCTTTCCCCAAGCACCACGCATTCCAGTTTGCAGTCTATCGGCACCGGCACAAGACAACATCTTGTTGATACGGACGACGTGGTATGGGTGGGCGCGGACACGCATGTGGAAACCTTCCTTTCCGGCAACCTTGACCAAGTACTTGTTGGCACAGATACGTGCTGCCTCGAGGGCTTCTGAGCTCAGCTGTTCATATTCGTTGGAGACCAGGTGAATGCAGAGAGGGAACTCGTCGACGTTGGCACGCTTGCGACCAAGATCAAAGATTCGGATCTTTGGATCTGGCACACCACGGTTGAATCGGGACTTTGGGTATGGCTGTGAGAGAGATAGATGTCAGCATAATGCTCTTCGGTTTGGCGCAGCGTCAAACTGATGATGTGCGCATTTGACGCCACGGCTGTGATGGATGCATACCTTGTTCTTGCAGTAGCGGTAGCAACGTGCTGGACGACGAGCCATTGCGACGGTGTTGATGAGGTTGTTGTTGGTGTAGAAGAGAGAGAAGGTCGTCAAAGGTGACGTTCCTACACTCTCAGGGCCAACGGTGCTGTGCTTTGAAATCGACTTTAATGCCAAGAAAGTGGGCGTGCTGCACAATCAATTCCGACAGTCACGTGAGTGTCTCAGCTCATCACTCGAAAAGACACAAACTAGACGACGAGCGAAGTGTTTACGAAGGCCTGCGAGACAGCTACTAGCATTGTCATTGAGAATATGTCATTTCTTGTCGCTATAATGGTATCATGACACAGAACGGGCACCATGCCCTCGTAGCTGTGAGAAACGCCAGACACCTCCTCGTATGCAGCTTGATATCTCTAGACTATGCAGTTGCATGCACTATGCTTCCGGCACTTTGTCTACGCTGGGTTTGCGCTCAGGATGTCGGAGTCACCAGCATCAAGGATGGCCATGGTGGAACACCTGAAGAGCTTACCGCAGGCAGTTCCGAGCTCAATCTGTCGTGGCAGTCAGCATTTGTTGTTTCACCCTCCGAAGACCTCGAGCAGAGGGGGATCTTCATCTCAGGGCTCTTTCGAGCAGTTTTCACACGTGCCCTCCAGAGCCTAGACAAGAAGACTCCTTCGCAAGGCTCGCGCTTGATTGTGTATACGTACGTTGTTGCCAGAGAAGTGGTGGACAGCAGTCTTGGCCAACATGCTGTAGTACTCAAGCTCGCTCTTTCGGAGTGGTGGTGTGTTGCCAGCAATGATGATGAGCTTGGCCTTGCCAGATCGGAGGGTCTTGAGCGTGGACTTGTAGCCGAGTGTGACCTTTCCAGACTGTGCAGTGTGTTAGTGAGGTATCGTGAGCTGTCGCGATGGAGTACGTGCCTTGATAGTCAGCGCCAACTTGGCGTTGATGCTGTCAGCAGTCTTTGCTCCCTTCTTTGGTGCCATTGTGTCGAATGTGTGAGATGTAGTAGAGTGTCGACGTAGAGATGGGTGTTTGTGAATGCACAATTTCCTGAGATCGAAATTGAGCAGTGTGGAAAAGAGGCGTGCGCACAGACCATATAATCCACCGTCTCCCGACTCACCATCCTGGAACGCCATCATTCGCTGCCGACCCTGGGTTCAACAATGGGATCGTCAGGAGGGCCAATTGACTGACCTGCTGATAATCTCGTAGGCTTGCGACAGCTGCAGGCGTAGACGTCCCGTGAGCAGCCATATATCATCGAGCTGGAGGCACCAACACGAGTAGCCCTACGCTCGCCATTGCGACGCCATTGCAACGTCGCCGCGGTAAATCTGTGGCATGCGCAGATCACCACTTCGTATCGATGCCTGCTTCAAGCTCGCCCCTGCTCATTTCGCTGATACCACCATAACATAATATCCTGTGCATGTCGCTGTTCCTCAAGCTTGTCCCAGCATCTACACCTTGCTTGCGCGCTAACATTTCAGACGACAGCCTTGGCTCCTTGATACCACATTTCCCGAAGGCATAAGTACTGGCAGCAGTCAACAAAACCAGCATTAGCAGTCACCAACATATCGTATCGCTACAGACTTTTGTTGTGCTACGTTGCGCATCTGCTGCGGCCATCCGTATCTTGTGCGATAACACAGATGAGCAGACGCTAGGATGGCTGCGATACCTCCTAAGAAGACATCCACCCCGAACACAGCTGGCTCTGCTCGAAAGGGCGGGTTGAGCGCTGGCGCCTCTGCAGACACGCCTAATAGAAGCCCTACAAGAACGCCTGCGACTACTACCACGACGACGCAGCCTCCCATGAACAGGACCCGCTCTGTTAGGACAGGCAACCCCCCATCAGCACGAGCTGCTGCACGAAGACCGGCGAGCGCAACACCAGATGCGGCGGATGAAGATGCAAAAGCTGCGTTGCAAGCAAAGCTAGAAGAGTTGCAAGAACAACTGCGGAAAGCAGAAGTTGAAGCAACACAGGCGCAGGAGAAAGCTTCCGTGCTACAGCTCAGGCTTGACGAGGCCAGTAAAGACCAGGGAAGATTGGAGGAAAGTGTTCACGAGCAACTCGAGCGGATCAATGACCTTGAAGTCGAGAGAAAGGAGAGCTTGCGCGCGAAGCGAGAAATGGAGCAGATCTTCGAGAGCGAGCGCATTGCGGTTATAAGGGAGAAAGAGGATATGCAGACACGAGAGGACGAGCTACGATCTTCCATGCAAAGGCTTAAGGAGACCCTTGCCCAGAGAGAGTTGCGAGCGGGACTTGAAGACGATGGCCGACCTGGTCTGCAACGCAACTCAAGCTCACGGAAGAGCTTAACGCCATCACAGGCTGGTGAACAGTTCGCGCCGAGCTCACTCGAACGAAGCGACTCGCGCAGCAGCTCCAAGCTCGTCATGCAGAAGGACAAGATTATCGAAGAGCTCCGGCTAGAGCTTGCGGAGGCACAAATTCGTCTGGTCGAGGTCGAGCACAGCGGTGGTGGACACATGAACAAGCTGCAAAAGGAGATGTATGAAGTCAAGATGCAGAATGCACGATTGATGGAGGAAAACGAGAGCTTTCAGCTTCTGCTTAGCGAGAAGACGTTGAACGGCGATTTTGCGAATGGTGAGCTGTTCAGACCATCGAGCAAAGCAGGATCATCACCGCCTGCCAGCAGACAGCATGGCACACTGGCAGATGAGCTCGAAGCTACCGGGGAGCACGACACATCCGACGATCAGCGAAAACTGCAAGCAGAAGCCAATGCGTTGAAGGATCAGAATAAGGCTCTGACGCTCTATATCAATAACATTGTGTCTCGACTCTTGCAACATGATCAATTCGAGCACATCCTGGACAAGACTCCGGATCTGTTCTCAGGCAAGCCTCCAGTGGTTGCGGCTTCTGGCAACATGGATAAAGAACTGCCTCCACCGCCGCCGGAGAAGGACGAGCCACAGGGATTCCTGTCACGAGCGAGGAGTGTATTGGGAGCTCGGCCTGCTCGTCCGCAGTCGCAGATCATTGACAGTGAGAACCTGCCACCCTCACTGCATACGAATCCACAAACAGCACCTCAAATCCCGCTTGGACGATCTCAATCCACGCGACACGGCCATCGACGAGCCAATTCCGATTGGGCTGCTGCCAATATTGTCAACAACATGTACAGAGGTCCGACGACAGGCGTGGTCAGTCCAGCAAGCCCAGGTCTCGCGTCGCCAACGGCACGTGCTGGCGGGTTTTTCAATGCTCCCCAACCACTCAACCCAGGTCTTCCGCAACGAGTGTCTTCAGGCACAGTGCCGACGATCCCAGAGAGCGATGCAGCTGACAAGGAGAAGGACGGAGATACACCAACACTCCAGCAGCGAGATAGCAAGCTCAGCCGCAACAGTGTTATCAGCGTGCACGACACTACAGCAGGCAGCGAAGCTCTCAGTAATCCGTCGTCTCCACCTCGAAGTGTAGCAAGTGGCGATCAGGTACGCTCTTCCATGGCGAATGCTCCATCGGTTATGGTTGGCTCAAGGATGAGACCGTTGCGGCTTGTCCAGGAGAATGTCATGGATGATGAAGCCGCCAAGAAGGCCGCGAATCGTGGCAGCTGGTTTGGCTTTTTGAACAAGGGTGCTTGATGTCTTACGATACCATTGGCTTTGGATGTCTGCCATATCTCTCGGATCACTACGGGGTAGATGCTAAAATATATGAGCTATATGATAACGGCTTCACTTCATGAATCAATCTACAACGGACGACATCACTTCCTCGGAGTGATATGGCATGAGTTACCTCACTTCAAGCACACTGAGAATGATTCGAAATCAAAATCCAAGTCCATTCAAATATTGCGCGATCTAATTTCTCGCCGCGTAACAATGAGATGAATGTTGAACCATCTCCAGTGACGCCGACGCTAAATTGCAGTTGAATGGGCGGTTCTTTCTTGTGTTTTTCCGCCTCCCAAATAGTTGATCCCACACACACCTGATGCTGAGGATTGCCTCGTCGAGAAAATCTCTCTATGTTGAATAACGCTCCACAAAGTGACGGCCCAGCATTGACACTGCTGAGCCCGCCTGGGGTATTGTATTTTATGTTTCCATCAACGCCTTTTTGTTCTAAAATGCAATGATCGACCCTCCTCTTTCTCTAGATGTCTGGACGACATCTAAAACTTGAGAGTCTTTGGCTTCTCCCATGTGAAGTTCTGGTTGGTGAAATGTCCGTTCTTGGCGGTCTCACGGTAGATTGGGTTGGTTAGGTTGAGCTCCTTGACGATGACACCTGGTCGCATGTCGAAGTTGTTGCGGATGATCTCAACGAGCTCCTTTGAGCTCTTGGTGGATGTGCCGTAGGTCTCAACGAAGATGGAGAGTGGCTCGGCGACACCAATGGCGTAGGAGAACTGGACCAATGCACGTCGGGCGAGCTTGGAGTGGATCAGGGACTTGGCAACCCATCGAGCGAGGTATGCTGCAGATCGGTCGACCTTGCTGTAGTCCTTTCCGGAGAAAGCACCACCACCGTGTGCTCCCCATCCACCGTATGTGTCAACGATGATCTTACGTCCGGTGAGACCGGCATCACCCTGTGGTCCTCCAATGATAAAGAGACCAGATGGTTGGATCTGTCATATGGTCAGCTTATGCTTTCGAGGACATTGAAGCAACTCACGTGGTAGATGGTCTTGTCATCGAGATACTTGGCTGGGATGGTCTTCTTGATGACCTTCTCAAGAATCTCCTTTCGGAGCTCCTCAGTAGTGATGTCTGGAGAGTGCTGTGCTGAGACAACGACAGTGTCAACACGAAGAGGGATGACAGCTCCGTTGTCGTGCTTGTACTCAACGGTGACCTGTGTCTTGGTGTCTGGACGGAGCCATGGAAGCGAGCCGTCGTTTCGGGCATCAGTCATGGTCTTGTTGAGAGCGTGGGCGAGCTGAATGGTGAGTGGGTAGTATTCAGGTGTCTCGTCGGTTGCGTATCCAAACATGATACCCTGGTCACCAGCTCCCAGCTTCTCCAGTGCCTCCTCGTAGTGCAGACCTTGTGCAATGTCTGGGGACTGCTGCTCAATAGCAACAAGAACGTTGCAAGTCTTGTAGTCGAAACCCTTGTCCGAAGAGTCGTATCCAATGTCCTTGATAGCGTCACGAATGATCTTCTGGTAGTCGAGCTGGGTCTTGGTGGTGATCTCACCGAACACCATGATCATACCGGTCTTGGTGGCGGTCTCACAGGCGACTTTGCTGAGCTTGTCACCCTCAAGACAAGCATCGAGGACGGCGTCAGAGACCTGGTCGGCAATCTTGTCTGGGTGGCCTTGTCCGACGGACTCTGAGGTGAAGCTGTTCGGGAAGTCAGTGGGATGTCCTTGACTGCATCTCTCGCTGTACTTACAGGAAGGTCTCGCCCTCAGCAGAGGTGTGTCCATTTGCGAGAGACATGCTGGGCTGTTGTGGTGAAGGTCTTGTGGTAGTGGTGAATTGGCCCGGGATACTGATTTGTCGACGCAAACGAGCTGCTGCCAACGATCTATATGGAAAGAAGTGAGTGGAAAACTCTCAATTACACGTATGAGAAGTGTGAGGAATAATTTGAGACGACTGAGAGCTTTCAATGGTAGAATGTAATGGTAGAATAATGCTAGCCATGAGAGGAGGGTCCTTGCCCTGCATCCCACTTTTTTCGCGCCGCCGACGTTCGGAGCATTCAACAACTGTCCTCTGCCCTCCATGCCGTGCCATTACAAGCTATGGCGTGTGTCTGGTCTGCAGCTTCCATCGGGAGTCTTCCTTCGTGTATGTCGCAGTGGTGTGCGCGTCGAAGGGTTTCTCTGCCGGCATCAAGGGCACCATGAAGAATCTCGCTATAATAGTGGGACAGTATCAGTACTGGCTCACAAATTGGCTGTTGAGCACGTCATTTCACCGCCATCTTGTGGCCTCACATCGTATGATTCCGCATCCTGAGATAGCTGGAGGAATACCCAAGATATAGCAAATAGTATCGTCGAAAAGGCTTCTAGTTGCTGTGGTAAGGAAAATGCTTACATCGAGCTTGAAGACACAACTAATCGCATGCCTGTCGACCCTCTGCCGATCACTAGAGCAAGAATACTGCCATGGACCTTCATCGCTGCATCAGGTCTTGACTGTACGCTCGAATCTTTCTCGACCGGTACTCGCTGTTCGCCGCGACTGGGAAATTGCCTCACGAGGACAAGTGAGGTCAATGCCAAGACTTCCGTTGTCGTCTCTGCTCGATCTTGCTTGCTCCTGCACGTCATTCACTCTCGTCAGACATGGCATCTTACACACTCTTATTGCAGAGATCAGTTTCAGTCCGCTATGCATTCACCATGTCGCTTTCGCAACTGATGGCAGAGACTGGTCGCGAAGAGCACGACGCATAGACATCTTCGAGTGCTGCTACAGTCGGCCCATTTTGCATCAAATCAGGTCGGCGATCATGTCCTCACCTGATTGAGCGAGAGAAGTGCTCTCTGACGATACTACCACATGGACTCGAAGGCTTCACAATACCGAAGTGCGAGATAAATCAATCAGGACTTCTCTGGGCGCTGTTGTGACTAAGTGTCGCAAACATTCTCATACCATCTGCCCAGTCAGCATGTCTGAACGCTGTGCGAAGTCTGCGCTGACCAGCGGACGGCCGTACAGAGCACGCCAAGGTTAGGTACACGATCGCATCTCTTGTTGACCTTGATGTTCTCTTCCTACCTTGATGGCTTGCACTGCACAGCTTATTCAAGCTTGATCACCATCCCTTCTTACCAGTCTATACGCTGCATTGCTTCCTGATCCTCTCATACAAGTCTCCAAATCAATTCACTTCGATCGATTGACAAAGTGAAGGTACAAGCTTCCACACACCTCGCAGTCATTCTCGTTGGCGGGAAAACCATCCTGTTGGAATGACTTTTCGGATGAGCACAGAAACATCTGCAGTGTGCAGAAGCATCATCAGCAGTGCTCACGTTCTCTGTGTGCCCGAGCTGCTAGAGACTGTTCTGCTACCTCTATCCTTCAACGACCTTTTGCGGTCACGAGCAGTATCACGACTGTGGCATGATCTCATCGATACATCGCCTAGCCTGCAGGGAAAGCTCTTCCTCGCTGCAGTAAGCGCGCGACAACCAAATGTACACCATTCAGACGATGACGATAGCGAGACCTTCAATAGTGACATCAGCGTAGTCACATTCCATCCAATCTTGTGCGACCAGAACATGATTGTGAAGCGTCTGAATAAGCTTGCCAATGGCACAACAATGGCGTTGACGGAGAGATGGCGGCATCGCGAAGCACTTTGGAGAAGAATGCAGATACGACAACCACCAATCTTGTCTCTGAGGTTGAAGTGCAGTTACAAGCAAGTCTTCCAGTGCGTGTGTGAGATCCACACAATCAACAATGTCCATGGCATTACAGGGCAAGACCTCATCGATGCGGTTGAGAAACTGGCAAGCATAAGAGCCGGATTAAAATTTGTTCATGTTTGTGGCATCCATCAGGCTTACTTTTGGCCTGCAAGCAGCAAGTGAGGCCGGGCGCTGGGAAGCCATCACTCAAACCGTGGGAAGCACACATCGAATGCGATGGCAAGCACTCTGAACGTCACGCATCTGGCGGATGCCGATACATTGTCGTTTCGCATGCAACTCTACAATGCCAGAGACTGCAGCAGATCCTGAGCGAGCCAAGACACCAGTGACCTTCACAGGTAATCCATTCATTTCGCCCAAGCGGTACGCCCATACCTACAATATCGAACGGTTCCTAACAACCATAGGACGTTCACTCTTGCACCAGATGTCGACGAGATAGACATCCTTAGTCACCACCAGCTACTGTGAGGTGCACACCAATGTGGCCACAACAACGCTGACTCCGACAGAGGTCGTATCGCAAGACGCCTTGATGATATGCATCACGACGTCGCAGGCATCCACCAAGCACAACACCTTCCGGAGCACGACGACAGCCAGACTTCGCAAGGCTGGGCAAGACGTGGTTTTGATCTGGGCTGGATATTGGCATGTCTCATTATCGTCCTTCTGGTCTTGATCAACCACCACTTTGGTGCAAAATCCAGCACACAAATTCATGGCGGGTCGAGTGATCTGCAGCTGACATGCAGGAGAATGCAATGACGAGAGCGCGCTCGTCAAGTTGTACACTGCTTGCATCTCATCCTGATTGCTGCTCATCACCTCTGAGCTGTGCGAAGTATGCTTTGATATCTTCGGCACCCACAGCCTTGCCACTCTCTGCAAATGGCGCGAGAAACTCCTTCACCTTGTCGCGGACATGATTGTACGCCATCACTCCTTCGATGGCTCTCACACGATCCATACTCGAAAGTGCAGCTTCACCTCGCTCAAGCAGAGAGCCGGAGTTGACGCTACGGCCTGTGACACTTTGCTGCTCATCTTGGTCTTCGGATTCTGATATCGGTGGTTCATACGACTCCTCTTCCTCGAGCAGCTGAGGCATCCGAGCAAGTCTTGGAAAGCATGTTGGACAGCGGCAGAAGTGGTCGCGGAAGTCCTCTTTGAGAAGCAGACTGATCTCGGCAGAAGTGGCCAGTGGGAGTGTCTCGTGCAGCGCAGTGGCACCTTCAAGCTTGGTCGAGGGAGTAGCTATAGCCTGCGCAGTGTCTTCAACGGAGGTGCTTCTAGCTTTTTTGTTCTGCATATCACCCGCTTCGTCTTCTGCTTTGCGTTTCCGACCACTAGCAAGCTCATTGACGCTGTTAGACCTCACATGCTGTGTTTCATGCAGAAGAGCTGGAAGAAAGCCTGAAGTGCCAGCATATTGCTTGATCCAAGGATTTGCGCTCACACACTTGTAGCAGATCAGATGGTCGAAATCGTCCTCACTTGGAAAGCCTGCTGGTAGAGGATCCTCTTCAAGTGCGCTGCGACCACCGATCTGTGCTGCTGGCCGATCCTCTGACTCTTCCTTCACCGTCTCCAATGCGTTGCCGTGTGCAGGCTTGTCCTTATTGGTATTCTCTTGCCTAGGCAGGCCCATCAGACATTCTGGATGCCACCAGTCCTCACCGCAACCATCATCCTTGATCGATCCGAGACCGAGACACTGGAACATAGTGCCTTTCTCCTTCTCCGGATCGTAACCCTCGCCGCAACCGCAGAACTTGCCAGCATAGTTCTGATCATACGTGTTGCTCGACGCAGGCTCCTCATCTACCACTTCTCCTTTGCGCCCGGTCGTGGCGTTTAACCTCAAATTGCATGGCGTCCTGGAGTTGCCATACCTTGTCGTACCGCAGTCGCAGACGAAATTTCGCTTGGTAAAGAGCTCAACGAGGTTGTGGTCACCGTGACAGCTAATACTACAGCTGTAGCAGACGCCCGCAGGCGTAAACTGCTGATGTGATGTGGCGGGAGAAGGCGTACAGGTCAGGCATGCGAACACTGATTGTCTGAGTGATCCAAGCGGTTTCGTACAAGTGTCGAACTGGTATGGAAGTGCTTCACGGGCGTCTTCTTCGAGGCGAAGCTGCGACTCGATGTAGTCTGATGCTGTATGGGACTGTTCTGATAGCTGTGACATCTTTCAGTTGATTTTTTGCAGATTACTGGATGGAAGGCCAATCTCAAATGAGCTGCTTTGAAGGGTGTAATGTAGACAAGCATGTGAGCGAGATCTGTACAACATAAGCACTTCTTACACGCGACTCGCTGAGGCGCGTAATGACGGAAGTCTTCCATATTGGGTATGATAAGCGAAGAGCATGCATGATCGCGTCGTGCTAGAACGCGTGGACGCGTTAAGTGTTTTACAGCTCCAATCGACTTGTGCTCATAATACCTGCAAAGCACAACAGCACAATGAGGTAAGGACACACAGCTTGACGCACTACTCATACTGATGTCTTCAGCTCGCCCCTTCGCCCAAGTATGTCTGCAGGCAATCGAGGCCGCGCGCCAGTAGGACGCAAGAGGGTCGAGATAATGAGGATGAGATTGTATCTTCACCTCCAGGAGCGCCGCCGTCCAGCCGTAAGTTGGCATCTGCTACTGGTGACATGATTGCTGAACGTCCATAGCTCCTGCATCATCACCGCCAGTCTTTGGACGTAACGAAGATATCGAGGACGATGATGACCTGGACCCTGAGGACGAGATCGTACGCGACCTCGAAGATCTGGACGAAATGGCAGAGGACGATGCTGGCATTGACCTTTTCGCCGAGAACTTTGACGCAGACTACGATCGCCAGGATGATGATTTCTATCGAGGCAGAGACATTGATGATGAAGGCGATTATGAAGAGATGGATCTCGCACAGCGAAGACAACTTGAAGCACGCTTGAACAGACGAGACAGAGAGATCGCTCGTCAACGACGCATGCCACAGGCTTTCTTGCCCGACGACGATGGCGACATCATGGATCTCACACGCCAGCCACGGCGCCGAAGACACCGATACGATGAGGATCCCGACGATGTCGCTATGGCTGAGGACATCATGAACGAGGAACTCTCCCTCGACGAACTGCACGACGTCAAAACTGCTTCTATTGCAGAATGGGTTGCTCTGCCAAACGTGCAGCGATCAATCTTGCGCGAGTTCAAGAGCTTCCTGACCGAGTTCACTGACGAGAACGGCAAATCAATCTATGGCGTTCGCATCAGGACCTTGGGAGAGGTCAACGCAGAGTCTCTCGAAGTGGATTGGAGTCATCTGTCCATGTTCAAGCCTGCGCTGGCATACTTCGTGAGCAATGCTCCAACCTCAACCCTGCCGCTCTTCGATGCAGTTGCGCTTGAGGTGACGCTCTTCCATTATCCAGATTACGAGCGCATTCACTCTGAGCTGCATGTTCGCATCTCAAATCTTCCTTCAACATACACACTGCGCCAGCTACGACAAAGCCATCTCAATTGCCTAATCAACGTCACAGGTGTTGTCACACGACGAACTGGAGTTTTCCCTCAGCTCAAGTATGTCAAGTTCGACTGCTCAAAGTGTGGCATTACCCTTGGTCCCTTCCCTCAGGACAGCTCAGCAGAGGTGAAGCTGTCTTTTTGTCAGAATTGCCAATCTCGAGGACCGTTCACGCTCAACAGCGAGAAGACCGTTTACCGCAATTACCAGAAGCTCACATTGCAGGAATCGCCTGGCACGGTCCCTGCAGGTCGTCTACCACGACATCGAGAGGTCATTCTGTTGTGGGACCTCATCGATTCAGCTAAGCCTGGTGAGGAAGTCGAGATCAGTGGTGTATACCGCAACAACTACGACGCACAGTTGAACAACAAGAACGGTTTCCCAGTCTTTGCGACAATACTTGAGGCCCACAACGTTGTAAAGAGTCATGATCAGCTAGCAGGTTTCAGACTGACAGAAGAGGATGAGCGAGAGATTCGCGCTCTTAGCCGTGATCCGAAGATTGTCGAGAAGATCATTCAGTCTATCGCTCCATCCATTTACGGTCACGACGACGTCAAGACTGCTGTCGCTCTCTCACTCTTCGGTGGAGTCAGTAAAGAAGCACAAGGAAAGCACTCGATCCGTGGCGACATCAACGTCCTGCTACTCGGTGATCCGGGAACAGCAAAATCTCAGGTGCTGAAGTATGTCGAAAGCACAGCACATCGAGCAGTCTTTGCCACCGGTCAAGGTGCTTCCGCAGTCGGTCTCACCGCCAGTGTGAGACGCGATCCTTTGACACAAGAATGGACCTTAGAAGGAGGTGCACTTGTGCTCGCTGACAAGGGCACTTGTCTTATTGATGAGTTCGACAAAATGAATGACCAAGATCGAACCTCGATCCACGAAGCAATGGAGCAACAGACCATCTCCATCTCAAAGGCTGGTATCGTCACGACCCTACAGGCTCGTTGTGCTGTTGTGGCTGCCGCCAATCCAATTGGTGGTCGATATAACGCAACAGTGCCTTTCAGTCAGAACGTCGAGTTGACAGAACCCATCTTGTCTCGTTTCGACATTCTGTGTGTCGTCCGAGATACAGTGGATCCAGCAGAGGACGAGCGACTAGCTTCCTTTGTCGTCAACAGTCACGGTAGAGCACATCCTCTCATGCTATCAGTGCCTGATGCTAAGAAGAAAGCGGCCGCAAGCAACACAGAGAGCATGGATGTCGATGGAGGTGCCGTCAGTATTGGACCTAAGACAGAGATACGACAGGAGTTGTTGAGGAAGTACATTCTCTACGCTCGTGAGAGATGCAGGCCGAAGCTTTACCAGATCGACCAAGACAAGATCGCACGACTATTCGCAGATATGCGCAAGGAGTCCCTTGCCACAGGAGCATACCCAATCACAGTGAGTTGCGCAGATTGATATTACCACGATTGCTTACACTCTCCAGGTTCGACACCTCGAGTCTATCCTACGAATCTCAGAATCGTTCACCAAGATGCGTCTGGGTGAATACTGCAGCTCTGTCGACATCGATCGAGCAATAGCAGTTGCCGTGGACAGCTTTGTTGGCAGCCAAAAGGTCAGCTGCAAGAAGGCTCTGGCAAGAGCCTTCGCCAAGTACACACTCAATCGACCTGGCGCCGTACGAAATAGGACATGAACGAAAAGATGTCTGAGACGATGTAATGTGATAAGTAGAGAATCGTGTAATGAGCTGGGTATCTAAATCGAAATGTACGATGTTTCTCATCCGTATTACCATCCACGGTGCTGCAATGGATTCCAATCCATAGTGTCCCAATCGAAGCTGTTCAAGTCGATGCCGAGCATCGACGGAGCGTCCATGTTGAGTGTCAGGTCCTGTCCCATGAATGAATCAATGCTGAAAGCCGGATCGACTTCTGGTAGAGCCATCTTCGTTGCGGACCAGCTATCGTCGACACTGAGCTTTGCTACATCGTCAGCCACACGTGGTCCAAGTTGGCTTTGTCGTATCTCTTCGGCCTTGGTGCTGAGTTGCAAGATCAGTGTAGGTATCGATAGCGATCTGCCTTGACGAGAGGCCGCCTCTTCACAGGCCTGCCAGGCTCGCAGTGCAATCTTCGAGAACAACTTGAACACTCGATAATGCTCCTCGACTGTGAATAATGACCTAGCACCGAAGTGCTCGCCCATTACCTGCCAAGCTCGGTCGGCAAATCCAGATGACGGTCTTCTCTTCAGGTCGAGCAGGATTTGGAAGTAAGCTGGCAGTGGAAGATACATGAGTAAGTACCATTTGAATTTCTGCACCAGCGGGCTCGTCATCAGCTTTGTGTCGTACTCAAGCATGCTCAAAGCGAGCGATGTGGCTGTGTCGCGGTGCTTGTCAGATCTACAGCCAGGATCGGCGGTGATGGAGTATGACTCGAGAAGCTGGCTCCTCGCAAGAAACATTCTCGCTGTCCACAAAGTCATGAAGTGGAGAGAGTTCTCAGGATTGCAGTACACCAAGTAATTGTCCTCGATTTCTTGATTCAGTGCATTCATCTCGGCACCAAGAGGTGTATTAATCCTCTGGTTGCGCCTACCGATGAGCTTCAGTGCCGGATTAACGAAGTCGAGGTAGCAGGACATATTGCGCATGATGTCTGCCATTTCACTTCGCGTAACTGCGAAGATTGCTTCTGACGTCACTGTCGATGGTGTCGGTGAGGACTGCATGTCGTGTTGCAGCTCGAAGTCGTTCACGTTGAGTGGCACCCGGCAGTCCCAAGTTGGCACGAGCGTTGTTATAGATCCTGAAAGCTCTCCGAGGCGGCCATCGAGAAGGACCATAGCCCACCACAACCTCCTGCGCAGTTCTGCTTCGAGTGCCGGCTGCTTCGCGTGACTTGACTCGCTGTGTAGGAGCATTCGGCGGGCAATACGGATGGCTATGCCCATCAAGGAAGAGACGGATGAGGATCCATACCGGGTGCAATCGATAGCTGTGAGTGTTAGGGCTGAACGTGCTGGTAGAGGTTCTCGTACCAGATATAAGTACAGCGCAGTCAGCACCTCTCTATCCCTCGTGCAAAGAACACCACAGTTTGCGAGTGCTTGCTGACAGCACATCTGATAGTGCGTCAATATAGTCTCTTTCTCCGCAGCGAGCAGATCGAAGCATTCAGTTTCCGTAAGAGACAGTATGGCCAGGCAGTAGATGGAGAACATGAGAGCATTGAGCGGAGGCTGGATCGTCGCAACATTGCTTCCCGCAACTATGATACGAGGCTGCAAGGTTGGCGTATGGGTGACCTTGAGTAGTGGATTGACATTGTCGAGATATATTTGCCAAAGCTTGAAGATGGTGACTTGATCAGGATGCTTCCTAGAGAGATCGATAGGCACCGCAGGCTGTCCGAACGGAAGTCTGTGGCCCTTCTTCTGATGAATAGAATCCCAGATATTGCGAATCTTATCCTGTGCAAAACCCTGGTCCGAAGCGTCATCTTCGTCGTCACTGTCCTCAAAGGCCAAAGTTTTCTAGCCGAGTTCAGCAGGCACATGGTATACGACATGAGAAACATACCTGTTCGTTCAACGTAGTCCAGTATTCCCTAGTTCATGTTAGTCTGAACACGGTTTACGAGGATCTGGAATACCTGGCGACAAACACAGGTTTGGTATCAGCATCATCGAGGTCGTCCTTCTCTGATGGAGGCAATACTTCGTCGCTCTGAGGGCTTTTCGAGTTTACGTTTCGCCTTCGCTCTGGTTGGTCTCTGTGCAGTGGCTCGAAACTGATGTTGTTCTCTCGCAGCAGGTCTTCATAGTGACGCAGCCGTTCGAGCAATTCGCGCTCAGCAAATCTCCTTCGTCTCTGTTTGGGCAGCACTGCGACTCCTGGGAGACACCTTTCACCGCGACGAGTGCAGTTGTTGCACGGGAACGTGCGATCACACTTGACTTTGCGCTGCTGGCATGAGGCGCACGCCAAGCGTATCGGTGCTGTGTTGGTCGGCGATCTAGAGTCTGTGGAATCCATTGCGACTGGCGAATGGAGGTGAATGCTCGAACCAACATTAATACATGAGGAAGGAGGATGTGTGTGAGTGTAGATGAACGGAGTGGTGGTTGAGATAGGTGACGACGAAGGATCAACGTCCGTGCACCTCGCCCATTATCGCGACCTCGCCTAACTGTTTGGTATGACTCCTTCGTGGCGGGAGGTAGCATTAACAAGGTGTGAGCTGGCGGATCGTGTCATGATCTCACGATGCTGTACACAACAACAGGTTGTCTATGGACACGGGGCGAAGCAACCACGTGGTGGTATGTAGCGCTGAGCGAGTGTTCCCAATTGCCTGGACCAACTCATTCTCACATCAACCCAGCATGATCTCAGTCCAGGAGCAGCCATTGAATGCGCCTTTGAAGATCTTACCAAGCCCGACTCGCTCCCAGATATACTTTTGATCGTTTCTAACCACAAGAAGTGCATAGTAGATTTCCCACTCTGATTCACCACGCTCTCCGGGGTGTGTAGTAGTTCAATCCGGATTCTCGTCCTCTGTGAACGCCTTGGCCTCGGACAATGCAATGAATTCGACCATCTGTCCATCATGCTGCTCTATCCAGTCAGTATTGACTGTGACTGTCCCGCACCAATCATCTGCAGTGTCTGCAATGTGACATCTGGTAAGACCTGTCCCTCTGATCTCTGAGCCAGCAGCAACAACACGGAATTGTTTGAGTCTGGTCCAGAACTGAAGAATCGGAAGATCTGGGAAGCCACGTGATACATCAGGCCACGACCACTCGGTCTTGCGTACTCGATAGGGGTTCTCAGGATGTGATCGGGTGAAGTGATCTCTCCTGTACTGCTCAAACACTGGCAGCGCGTTCAGGAGACGACCCCAACTATCGTGTCCAGCGCTGAGTGGTGTCGACGAAACGCTTTCTGATACTTTGCGGTCGTCTTGTGGATACAATGGCGGAGACGGAGAAGTGCGGTAAACTGGACCAGGACTACGTCGACGATACTCAACCCTTGGACGCTCTCGCAGCTCGATGTCGAGAACGTTTGGTCGACGAGGATATTCCATGGGCTGCTCATCACTATCTGCTCGGCACTCTCGAGAATTCATTTGAGGCTTCCTTTGGAGATAGCGATATCCAGGCTCAGGCTGACTCAAAATTCGGATATCAGTGAAAGGGTTTCCTTGTGCATCGTACCGGACGGTCTTGACCCGTTGAGGTCCCTGCACACCCACTGGAGAATCCATATCCTCTTCACTGTCTGTATCGTACTGCACTGCGCTTCGAGAGAGGTATTCATCGTGTCTGACTTGGCATCCCAGGTATCCTTTCCAGCGATCTTCGGTGCTGGCGTCTTCAAACACTTTTGTGGCGTCCCAGAGTGGACGTAGTTTGCCACGTCCACCAAGGACATGGTATCGTATCCATGTATGCGTCTTGAGCCACTCTCGTACCGTTAGCAAGCTGCCCTCTAACGCAGCATGGTCGTAGGCAATGTCTCCACCGACCCACCCACTCCATGACCAGCTTGGGAACTCTTGACCATTGAAATCGTCGCCCTCAAGCTTGCAGTCGCAATGTCCATCGTGTGTTGTTGTGCACTCGCTAGGCTGCGTCCGAGGGGCTGGCAGTCTTCGACGCACAGCCTGCGTTGGCTGCCAAAGAAGTGCTAGGTCAAAGTGAGATGTAGGCAGGCCGAAGCAGAACGGTGCGCCCATGACTAACTCCATGACTGATTGTATGCCTTTGAAGGCTGCCAGAATATCGCTTGGCCGAGTCAGATCTCTGCGGTAGAACATGGCCACGCATCTCATGTAGAATGAAAACGAACGCTGCTCAATTTCCGCAAACGAGCGTAGAGGAGCGCCCATCGCCTGGAAGGACCATCCGGATCCTTTGATTTCGTTGTGAACGTCTTCAGAGAATGCCGCTTTTCGGCATTGAAAGTAGACTCGACTGTCAGCAAAGATGACACATCGTCTTGACAGGATTCGTTCCTGGAATGTCCAGCCTCTCGTGTTCCATTTGCTGTCCTTTATGACCATCTCCGGCGGACGTGCGATCTGTAGACGTAGGCCTGGTATCACCTCTTCTGTGTCTTGCTGGGCTATGTCCTCATTGGATGCTCTAGCCATTGCACGAAGACCGGTGTCGGCATCTATGCCATCTGCAGCACATATCGTGAAGTGGGCATTGCCATAGATGGTATGCATCTCTGAAGCATTCAGTCTGAATGACGCTGCACTGTCCTGAACGATACAGAGCGCATCTACCCAAAGGTAGCGCATATGCAGCTTCTGCACAAGCTTGATGGCGTCTCTAATGGCGGCAGGAAAGTTGTGAAGGTCTGTCTCAAGGCCACCATGCTGTCTACGCCAAAGTATATTATGCCTAGTCGTGATGTATGGTTTGTCACTTTGTCCCCTAGCGAGAATCAGCTATAGAACAGTCCCGGTCACAGTGCTACACTCACCACACATAGCTCAACGCCACGAACTTGGCTGGTTTGTGACTTCTGGTGCGTGGAAGAGGCTTAAGCTGAAGATCAGTAACATCAATCACGCCGAAGTATGTCTCGTCGACGAGCCTCTCGAACTCAGCCTGTTGTGTTGTTACGCTACAAGCGCCCTTGTGCTCTCTGCGACAAATGTCAAGCCAGCTTTTGATCATTGCTTGCTTGCCTTGATCTGGTTGAATCTCTCGAGCACGAAAGGTGTTGGCCTTCGGTCTGAAGGCAGCTTCGGAGTTGGGAGCGAGGTAAGTCGTCCGATCGGCCATGATGAAGAAAGCAGCCCATGTCTGTAATGAGTCTGTCCAGCTTAGACGAAGGCGTCGGGTGCGGTTCACAAAGACGTTTGTATTCACCTCCTCATGACCATCAACTTCCCATCGAATCTTGGAAGTCAGCACTGCTTCGTCCACCCCTTGAGGCGTGCATTTGCGAATAGTCTTCGCAATCAGATTGCATAGCCTGCACGTCAGAGCTCTCGAGATTATGGTATCAAAACTTGGAAGTTCGAGATCATTGTTGCCAGTACGGAGAGCAAACTTGCCTGGTCGAGGACCGCGCTGAACGTAAACAGGCTTCTGCTGAGCTGCTGTATCAGGCCTGCTGACGATGAAGCTGCCAGTAGTGATGTTGAGCTTCTCGCAAGTCTCGCAAAGCTTTGCTGGATCCGTTGCGGTATGCTAGGTCGATATTTTGGATGATCTTGATGAGAGCTTTTCTCTGCTCCTGCTATGCTATCGTCGTGCTCGTTGTGCTCTGATGCCGGAGGAGAGTTCATTCTTGCTGTCGTAATTTGCCCTTCAGGCGTTCAAGCAGACTGAAACCTGTGTGATCTGTTCCTGTTATGCGGACAGTTTGCCTGCTAGTCGCGAACATCTTGAGCAGCGAGGAAGCACGGTACGTAGGCTAAAGTCAGCCATGCATAGAGCGGCTGACATGCAGCATGCGTGCATCGCGCAGTCGTCTCCGATGAAACGACTATCTCCTCGAAGCGCATCCTGCGGCCACTGCAAGGAAGAGCTCGGACTTAAAGATCTGCTTGTACGGTTTGGTCTCGTGTTAAGTGACGCAGCATTCGCGATAGAAAGACGCGACTTTGCCGAGCCTTCAGCTGGGGTGTTGAAATGTGCAACGCCCGACTCCATTCTTCCTCAGTACACGACATGTAGCCTTGAGCAGCCGCCAGGCGCTCCTCAGCATGCCTGCTACACTTCAATCACCGAAGAAGGCGCCGGCAAAGCGACCTCTACAACCCAACGTCGTTAACGTCGTCTTGGGCAACCTGGCCATCAAACCATGGTTCCCATCGTTCTATCCGAAAGAGCAGGTCGAGGGCGATAGACTCGAGCGATTGTACGTCTGCCAGTGGTGCTTCAAGTACACCCACGAGATCATGAAGTACTGTGCACACTGCAAGGTGTGTCCGCAGCAGCAAGAGCCAGTGGGAGACTCTATATATGAGAAGGACGGCTACGCTATACACGAACTTGACGGTGAGGAGCACAAAATGTATGCGCAGAACCTCTCACTGTTCGCCAAACTCTTTCTGGACACAAAGTCGGTCTTCTTTGACGTCTCGTCTTTCCTGTACTATACGCTGGTATCAAAGCAAGCAGGTGAAGAAGGACAGGTGGTAGGGTTCTTCAGCAAGGAGAAGATGAGCTGGGATAACAATAATGTGGCCTGCATCCTGGTGTTCCCTCCGTGGCAGAGGAAAGGCCTGGGTCAGATCCTGATGGGAGCATCGTATGAGCTTGGCAGACGAGAAGATCGATTTGGTGGACCAGAACGACCTCTGAGCGGACCAGGACAGCGAGGATATACGACATTCTGGTGTGGTGAGGTATGTCGGCATATCCTACGCACTCCTGCCAAGAAGACAGTCACGATCAAGGACATCAGCGATGCTACATGGATACTACCGGACGATATTATTCTGGCACTGAAGGAAATGGATGTATACGAGCAGAGGAAAGCCGGTGGTATCTTAATACACAAAAGCAAGGTCAGAGCCTGGGCGGAGCAGCATGGTGTTTCCAAAGAGTCGCCTGTGGATGTTGGAGCCTTCATCGACATGGCTTATGAGACTGGTAGTGAGAGCTGATCTCGTTGCACCAGCATGGTCGTGTTGTATGGCAGCTCGATAGCTCCTCGCTGCCAATCGAGGAGCTGCCAGCTCATTAGTACTGTTGGCTTGTATCACATCAGATATCTTCGATGTCGTTCGTCCATTGACCAATATGAGAGTGCGATTCATCTCTACGCTTACAGTCTCTACTGAGTGATTGCAAGAAGATTAGTGAAATAGTACATCATTTACATCGTTCCGTTCGTCTAGTGTCACGCAGACACGTTGTTGCAACCGTCCTTGTGTCTGCATCATATCGTATCATTTGCATTGTGCTCCAGGGCGAAAGATGTTGCTCACCAGTCGGCTGGACTCCGATATGAGTTCTCCTCCTTACAGACGACCTTCCGGGATGTAGACCGAAGGTCCAGCTGGGTAGTGCTCTCTCGGAAGCTTGGTATAGGTTGAATGAAAAGGCTCGGACTGTCTGAGAGGCTGTTCGCATACTTCCACCACCTGCACGTCATCCAATCTGCGATGTGGTCGATCTCGTCCAGGCCATATCCATGATGCTCTCTTTGAGATAGCTCCTGTTGAATGTCGGCAGCGGCACGGTTGAAGTAGTCTGCCAAGACTGTGCAAGCTTTGTGCTGTGGATGAGTCTCGATCAAGAAACCAGGGTGCTCTGTGGTGTCATCATGGAGACGTGCCCATCCTAAAGTATGGAATGGTGTGCAGAGGTTGAAGATGAATCTAGAGAAGCGACCGTATGTATCCTCCCATTCTTCAAGCTTGGCACGCACAGTAGCAGAGATCTTGAGTTTGCCGCAAAACTCAATACGATCATCGACATAGAACTTCTTCTCTGCAACATCGTAATTGAGCCAGATTGTAGCGGAGAATGTGCTCAGCTTCATGTAGTGGTAGACGATCTCCTCGCTCAGCTCTGGGTATTGCTTACAGATCGGTGGTAGCTGTATGTCCTTGACTGCCAAGGTGTTGTTGCCGTAGGCTTTTCTGTACTTGCGTATGCGCAGTGACTTCGACAGCTCGTTCAAGAGTGCGTGCTTGTTTGTCACGCTCGGTAGTGCGTGGCGAGATGCACGTGGTGGTGTTAAGACAACTGCCTGTTGACTATCGCTGTCGTTTCGTGTGTATCCAATCAAGTCCTGTGCCTGTAGCATAGATCCTTCAGTGTTACTGCGTGGTGATTCAGTCACGTCGCTTGATTCTTGACTGTTGTAGCCTGTGAGCTCGATCTTGTCTTCGTCCGTGTCGTCGCTCGATTCCGATCGGCTCACGCAAGGTTGAGCCCGAGTGGCAGCTGGAAGCTCCTTTGAGAAGTCTCGGTGCGTGATTTGTTCGGTATGCCTCACTGGCGACTCCTCAGTACTCTCGTGGGCAGAGGTGTTGCTTTCGCTCTCGTTGTCGTATCTCTTGATGTAGAAGGACCATCCCTTTTGTGTGAAAGTCTTCACTGGCGATTTTGCGTTGAGCTCGTTGACGGAGGTGTCGTCGTCGCTGTCAGCATCTCTAATGTAGTCTAGCCACGACGGGTCCATCCTGAAGGTTCGTGATAGTTCGATGGAATGGTATGAAGTGAAGGAGGCCAGGCTTGACAGGTGCTCAAAGAGTGTCGATTGTTAAGCTATGTGCAGAGAGAACCGCATCCAGCGAGCACTGCTGCCGATGGTATCATTGACTGCTACGACTGACGGCGAAGTGAAGCACAGTGGTAGAGAGGGCGCCTAGAAGCACACCGAGTTAGTAGTCTCCTCGACCACGCTTTATGACTACCAGCTCATGCACAAGACCACGACTATGTGTGGTTTTGACAGCATCACGCCGAGTCGTTTTCTGATGATGAGCTCTATGATGTCTTCTCCAGCACCATGCTAGAAGCATGGCGATACTGATGAAAAGAAATGTTCAGCAATGCCGAAATGGGTTCCAAAGATTCCCTGCCGATCGTGAGACCAACAGAAGCAGTCAAGTTGATAGTTTTCAACTAGCAAAAACGTAATCTCGGACGAATCCTCACTGATGTACGTAAAGCCCCTGTAAGAGTCAGCAAGAGTTCGAAAATGTAGGTATAGGAAACCACTTACGTGCACTAAGATGAAGAGCGGAAAGGAGGAGGGAAAACTTCGAAGGTTATTATACCTGCGAGGTTGGCCTGTGCGTCGAGCGGCTCCACTAGCATAACAATAACATGACTCAACCGTCGCCAAGCGAACTTCACTTTGCCGCGTACGTCGATGCACGGCAGCTACCATGCTGCGTAGCATGCATACCGGCGCCGCGTTGACGTGAGTTATGATCACGACACAGTCACAACGCGCCTCACCAGCTCAGCAGTGACTCATATTGTGTAACAGGCCAATAGAAGGACACCGGCTGATGCCAACAACGAACCAAGCATCGCTCAACGCCGCAAAGCCACATGATTCAACATCATCTCGATCACTCGGGCATATACTTTTGATACCTGACGACGAGATCGCCAAACGGCGAGCGCTGCGCATGTTCCTGTACAGTACACCGAATACTGGCGTGGGAAGGCGTGGATCGAAGAAGTGCGCTCAGCAGTAGTTGTCTCGGCCCAGCATACTGAGAAGATCATAACACCCAGAGCACAACGGACACATTTCATCTTTGATACATCCATAGAGGACTGCAACGATATCCCTGCTCAAGAGGCACAGAAATCCTTCGACTGGTCATATCAAGGCTGTCAAGTCTGCCTAGATACAACGAATTGCCTTTGATCTTGCAGGAAGCCTGTCCAAGACTGGTCATCGCCTCTACCAAGGCCTGAGATCGTGGACTGTGACCTGTCGCAGAACCAAAGATGCATATCATACCTGTACTGTCGGGCGCAGCTAAGTTGGCGAAAGTTCTGATCTCTAACGATGATGGTTGGGCAGAGCTGAATATCAGAGCACTCTACGATGCTCTGGACACTGCTGGCTTCTCCAGTGTCATCTCAGCACCAGCCATCAACAAGTCGGGTACTGGCTCGCTCGACACTCCAGCAAGAGAACTGGGACCCAGTGGCTGTGAGTTCGGCTCATGTCCACCTTATAGTCCAGCTGTTGGCCTCAACAGCTCGATGACGAGATTTAATGTAAGGTCAAAGAACACCAGCACTCATCTCTGACACCTTCAGTACGTGAGCTCATATCCTGTGACATCTGTCAAGTATGGCATTGAGGTTGTGGCGCCGACTACTTTTGGCGGTCCTCCAGACATCGTCGTCACAGGTAAGTAACAGACACTTAGCACGACCTCCTAATAACGAGCAGGCGTCAATGTCGGATGTAATCTTGATGTTGCAGTACTGGGCTCAGGCACAGTCGGCGCTGCGTGCGAAGCTGCGAAGCAGGGCATTCCAGCCATAGCTTTCAGTGGTTGCACAGGCTCTCAGATCAGCTGGGAAGAGAAGGATCCTGGATATTCTACAGTATACGCCAACCTTTCGTCCAAGATTGCTGAAGAGCTGGTCTCGTATGGGAAACCGTATCTCCCGCGGAACATCTGGCTCAACGTGAACTATGGCGAGTCTTCGAGCAGCTGCTCTTCATCAAATGATTTCAAGTTCGTCCTCTCGCGAATCTTGCCGGCAATTCCGATTATCACCAAAGAAGATCTGCTCATTTGTGACAACAACGGAAGACTGCCGACTGAGAGGATGGTTGTGAAGACACCGGGCTGCTTTGCGTCGATCAGTGTTGGTGAAGCCAGCACAAAGTCGACAGCTGACGCCCACACTCAAGCTGTAGTGTACAATAAGCTGAGAAGGTTGTTGTCATGTCTTCCAGAAGCAGAGAAGCAAAGCCTTGACCTCTAAGTCTAGCTCGGGCACGCAGGCTTGACTTCCACCTCCTCCAGCTCAGCACAGCCGACCACTTATTGCGTCTAAGCCTGCATCACCGCTTCTCAAACGCCTCGTCTACTGGCTTGGCGCATGATACTCGCTGCAGCCAAAGCTTGAGATGGCGATGGATGTGTATGACGACTTCCTTGCTTGCGAGAGAGGGACCATCTTCGGCCGATAACACCAGATGGCGCTCAAGGCTTGACGATATCGAGCGCCGCTTTTGGCACCGTCAATTGCTGTGTAGAGTCGCCGAAGTGAGAACATCACTCCAACGACCATCTAGCCAGCTCATATCTTCGACTTCTCATCATCTGCGTCCGCGTCTGCTTTCTCAACGCTCGAGGCAGCACTGCCCGCTGACTGCAATGTTTCCGCTTCCTCCGTGGCTTTGTGCTTCGCACCGAGAGCGTCAATCTCCTTCCGCACCTTTTCTTCATGCCACTTGGCGAGGTGCAATGTTTCGTCAATCTCCTTGGTGAGCTTGCTGACCTCGTCCTGCAGAGCTTCATCCTTGCTCTTCTTTGGTTGCGCAACGAGCTCAGCTGTGGTCTTCAGCTCAGTCTTTGCCCACACTGCCTCGAGCTCGTTGAGCCACCCGCAGCCTTCAGCGATCGCACGAACCTGCTCATCACACTTGCCCATGAGCAAGACATCGTCTGCTCTCGAGCCGATGCCACCAGCTCCGCCGAGATTGATCAGTACTCGAGGTATCCCATCTGGTAGGCGGCTTGGCAGACTTGCGAAGGGTTGCACTGTCAAACTTGAACCCATGACGATCATCAGATCTGCCTCGGACAGCAATGACATGTTTTCGAAGAAGCCCGAGGGTAGCGCTTCACCGAAGAACACGATCTCAGGCTTTACCAGTCCTTTGCAGTCGTGACAGCGTGGTATGGTCATGTTCGCAACATGCTCTCTGAGTTCATCATCAGGGTACGACTTCTTGCAATCGATGCAGCTCTGCCTCGCGAATGAGCCGTGAGCTTCGACGATGGCGCTATCAGGCACACCAGCAGCGCGCTCGAGGCAGTCGATGTTCTGTGTGAAGAGCTTGAGTAGCAACCCTTTGTCATGAAGAAGTCTGATGAAGGAGTGTGTGATAGTAGGTCTGAATTTGCCAGGATACAGCTCATGTGCAAGCGTGTAGAACGGCTCTGGGTTCTCTCTGAAATAGCTGATGTCAAAGACAGCTTCTGCGAAGGGCAGGTTCAGCCTTGCAAGGTTTGCATACAAGCCAGTCTCTGGTGATCGAAAGTCTGGAATGCCGGCGCTCGTGCTGATGCCTGCACCAGTGAGGACTACAATCTTCTGTGCTTGGCCGCTCTTGATGTACTCTATCAAGCCTTGGAGGGACCTGCTTGATAGAGTTTGTGGTAGCACGCTCTCATCGACGGGAGTGCTTTCTTCGTTGCCCATCCTGGCTCGTCGTCGCCTGTTCTTATGCACGCCGGCTTGGCTGCGACCAGGCCTATGCTTGCAATGTGTGATAGTGAGCCGTACGAGACCGCTGTTATCGATTGTACGAGAATGTGAAGGACGTTAGATTCGGATCGAGATAGGTGGCGCCCACGTTGTCCGACGCTATGAAGAGGTTCGACCCGATTCGGCATTTGAGTTCATTCTTCTGTCACCACCTTTGAAACTCTCGCCCAACATGGACATATACATCAATCGATAAAACGTTAAGGCATGGACGACATAGGTAGGTCCACGTCCAAGGCATTTCCTTCTCGTACCTTCCTTACCATCCATTGCCCAAGATGTCTTCGATCAGGTCGTACTTCTATGCCAAACCGTCTCAGACAACACTCAAGACAAACACAGCTGTAGAGATCAAGTCTGCACCACCATCTCCACCACCAGAGAGAGTCAGCGCGTGGTCATGGCGACGACCTAGCAGCTGGGGCGAAGAACGTACGCCGCGATTGTGCTTTTGATTGCTGCCATAATTGTCGCCATTGTTGTGCCTGTTGTGCTTACCAAGAAGACCAAGGGCTATCCCAACTACTACAAGATCAACTATCGGCTGCAGGAGACCTGGTCTGGCGACTCTTTCTTCGGCAACTTTGACTATTACATCCAGCCTGATCCCACACAAGGCTTCGTGACGTATGTCAACGAAGGCATTGCTAAGGCGAAGAACTTGACGTACTCCAATGCCAACACCGCCGTCATCCGTGTGGATGACACGACAGCTCTAACGCGAGCTGGAGGGCGTGACTCTATCCGTCTTGTGTCCAAGAAGGCATACAATGGTGGGCTCTTCCTCTTCGATGTTGCTCACGTACCGTACGGCTGTGGCACATGGCCGGCCATCTGGATGACTTCCATCAGTAACTGGCCAACCCAGGGCGAGATCGACATCATGGAGACTGTCAACCAAGGTGGACCGAACCAGATGACTCTGCATACCTCCTCAGGCTGCTCGATGGGAGGTCAACGTAATCAGACCGGCACGACCCTAACCACTGACTGCTATGTGCGGTCTGACAGCAACGGATCCTGTGCTGTTATGGGCTCTGCCACCAGTGCTGGCCAAGCTTTCAACGGAGTTGGCGGCGGAGTGTACGCCTTAGAGTGGCGAAGTGAAGGAATCCGTATGTGGTTCTTCGAGAGGAGCAATATTCCAGCAAATATTGGCTCTCCAGACCCAAGCAGCTGGCCAGCAGCATCTGCGGACTTTCCAAACACGAACTGTGACATCGGGTCCCATTTCAACGACCTCCACATCATCACTAACATCGCACTGTGTGGTGTCTGGGCTGGCGCAGCAGATGTCTACAATGGACAGGACCACTGTCCAAGCAGCTGTGTGAACTATGTCACTGCCAATGCGAGCGCGTTCGAGCAGGCGTACTTCACGTACAACAGTTTCAAGATCTTCGCGGCTAGCTGAGGTGGCTTCGCTTCATCTAGTGGTTCAGTAGTGAATCGCAACGGGAAGAGGCACTGGCCGAGTGACTTCTTTCTGAAGCTCTCGAGCCCAGCACACCTTCGAGTCTCCTCTTCTGCGCAACCTTCTATTATACAACATTGCGCCTGCTTCACCACAAAGCGCTTCCAACCTTTGAACGACTCTCGAGAGCGTGCTTCCAGCATGCCAAATCCACTATGCGTAACAGGCGAAGAGCCTGTGATCGACAACATCCTCCTACAGCATCTCAAGGAAGAGGGATTCGACGTTACCTATGTCTCGTTCATCTCCGACCGTGCAGCCTATCGTGAGACGATGAAGAGCATCGGCAAAGAAATTGGTCGAGCCCATCCCTACGGCATCATAGCTTTCGGAGACGCAGCCACTGAATGCCTCGACATGCATGTCAAGCCAGGCACCAATCTTACAGCCATTGTCGCCTACTACCCATCCGGTGTACGTAGACCGACTGCACGATACCGAACCAACAATCAAGGCCCAGTGCATCTCTTGTGCCATCTCGCAAGCAAGCAAGACATCAAGATAGCCTTCAAGTCAAACACGACCAAGTCACATGCCTACACCTCTGTAGAGCCAGGTTTCGCTCAGCGAGCCAAGTCAGAGTTCAACGAGGCTGCTTCCACCCTTGCTTGGTCACGCACACTCAGTCATCTACGCCGAGCATACAAGATGGAAGAGATCGAGACAGTCTGGCAGCGTCACTTCGACCTGATGACTATAGCAACACATGATGATGATGGCGACGACAAGTACGCAATCTTCGATACAATGACGAGTGACTACCTCAGCAGCAACTGTGGTGCTCTTGACGAAGAGTCTGCTGCTTGCCTCCCATGCTCATTCGGTGTGCACAACGCCGATGCTTGGTCCATCTCCTCGATGTCTCGCGACATCACTGGTACAGTGCTTACTGAGCTCATCGAAGTCACCACCTGGCATAGTCCAACTGGATCAATGGCGCAGCCACGCGGGCCTGCAGCCTCCAAGCAAGTGATCACCCCGGTCAAGATCACGGCTCGGTTTAGAGATGGCAAAGTCTGCTTTGAGAAGTGGTGTTGGCGCAATACTGCTTTGTTGCATGCGCAGACACCGAAGAAGTGATCTCCATACTGCCAAGCAACAACCCGGAAGACCAGCCTTGAACGAGCGCTGGGACTCGAGATTGTCAATGGAGTATTGACGGAAGTGAAGCCAGCACTATCATGATCTGGTTGAAAACGAAGACGGTTCGCCATGTTGAGTTCGAAGATCATGGCAGAAAGCGAAAAGGCACATACGTAGCTCTATGCTCCTCAATCAACCAATGAACTTGCATGTCGGCAGTCTGTATGGATTGACGTTGTCCCAGTATTTGTGTCGAACTCCCTTCCATTCGTCGTTGGCTTCGAGGTTCGGTACTTGGATATCGAGCCACTCGGTGTCAAGGCCTGCTTCGTAGAGATCCATCTCGACAATCTGTCGATGTCAGCATTGCTCAATTACACTTCAGTACACTCACCCTTGTGTAGACGTCGTAACAGATTTGTCGGTCAGCGCCAAGACCGTTGTAGAAGCCGAAGAGACCAGCGCTGTCGAGAAGACCGATGACAAAGTCCTGGAAGAAGATCTTCAGATCTTTGTAGTCCTCAGCGTAGGTGTCGAAGTAGATGGCATCCAGGACGACACCTTGCTCAACCAGCTTTGGGAACACGTCTTGCCAGCGACCCTCGTGTACGGTGACATTTGGCTTGTCGTACCAGCCCTTCTCGCGCATCCGCTGCATAACCAGTGGGTGTGCTTCAATGATGTGATGCATGCCAGGATTCTTCTCAAGGAAAGCACCGTCCACAATACCCATGCCGAAGCCAACATTCATGGTCCTTAGTCCAGCCTTGGGCACAAGCTTGTCGACAGACTTGTACATGATCTCGGTCTCCCAGTCCATCATAACAGCATTCTTGTCAGAGTCAAGCAGTCGGTCGCCAGAATAAGTGAGCTCGGAGGCGAGATAGTCCTCGCTGTTTACGTTAGGGTTCTTCAGCGCTGCCTCGATTGGCTGTGTCGTCTCGCCATCAGGTGCTGTAGCTGTGAGATTCGGCACACTCGAATCTGTTCGTGGTCCGCTGGGATTTGGTGAAGGCTCAAACCCCTCAATTGGCTCTTGTGCAGCTCCGTTGGTCACCTGTGTAGGTCGTCGATCGGGTGTCGGCTCAAATCCTTCGATCTTGTTGTCTTCTGAATCATCCTCTTCCTCCTCGTCTCCCAATGGCTCGTACTCGTCCAATCTGCTCAACAACAACTCTGCTCTTATGCCTGCCTCAACAATCGCCTCATACACATTCTTGAGACCAAGCCTCAAGGCTATACAGCCCGGTGTTTCGTCATTGTTGTCAAGATCGTTCCAGATTGCTCCGTTCTCGAAGAGAACTCTGACTGTTGCTAGGGCTGCTTCCTCGTCAAGAGCATGCTTGTGAACTGCATCGCCAGCACCATCGGCTCCAGAGACGTCAGCGAGATCGTCGTCTTGTTCGCAAGCAGCGACGGCAGCGTGGAGCGGTGTGAAGCCAGTGTCTGAATCTTGCACATTCGCGTCTCCAGGCTCAGTCAAGAGCTTTTTCAAGGTGTCGTTGTCGTGATTGGTGGCAGCGAGCAGTATTTCGTCAGTCTTTGTATCCGTGTCGATCTCGGCCGCCATTGCAGCTGCATTCTGCTGATCACTCATTGTAGGCGGTCTCAGTAAACTTTTACTTTCCCTCTCGTCAATCTTGCAAAGAAATATGGATGCCCCACCTCAGACGGCGGGAATGATTGGGATTTTGTTTGGCCAGCGACCAGCGACATGGTGCCGGTCTAGTCGAGCCTACGAAGAACTCAAGCTGTTGACTATGCCGACTATGTGCACATGAAACACGCTTCGTGCGTCGAAGACGCGTAACGTATGCAGGAAGCCTGGTGATTCGGAAGGAGAGCTCATGCTCGGAGAATGACGTCCATACGAAGAGGAGTTCGTGTAAGCTGACTCGCATGAACTTACCATGCTGCTAAACAGGCTGATCGTCCAGAAGGACTGGGAAAATTGCAGCAAAACTACGCACGAGCAGGGTTCTCTACACACAGGGAGACACATTGTTGTACCTGCGGAGGGAACCTCATGGTATAATGTAAGTGTCTAAACCACATCCGTGATCGTCTTGTCTTCGTCGATACTACTTGCTTCGTTGTATGCATACGGAGCAGTGTACTGCCGGGACGAGTGTCGAGATTGCATACGTCGGTGTTCTCACGAGTGATGATGGCACGACCATAGCTGGCTGACTAGGCTTGTACGTTCTGCAGCTCTTCATAGCTGTGGACGTTGCCCTACAGCCTGCTGAGTTGGTCGACTACAGCTACATGGAGGTTCGGCATGCCCTGCTTCCTCCCGAAGACAGAGGAGCAAACAGCTTCAGGTTGGTCGTCATCTGAGCTCGCAGGCTGCAGGACCAGGGTATCTCGTATCACTGCCGGACAGCGTGGATGAGAGCGAGATCGAGCATGATCATCATCCCTGTATTATGATGGTGGTGATATGTGTTGGGTTTCGGTCTGTGCTGCCTGAGCAATGGACCGGGCATATGCACCACTTGACTAGTTGTCTGGACGCCCTAGTATCGTTGTCTGCAGTTGATATTTGTCAGACCGGACCATGTTAATTGCTGCTACTGATTATCATTATGCTCATAGCAGGGCTCGTGACCTCCAGTATACAGACAATCGTGCTATTATGGGAGTCAATTCGGTGATACATCCTTGGTGTGTGTGCATTGTGTCGATGATACCTCCTGCAGCGTCTTTTTGAGCATATGTTGCTGCGCAAGGTCACAAGTAAGTGGTGCATAAAGCCTCTTGTGGAATGACGATCAATCGCTGAGCCACGACGAATGAAGCAATGACGGGCTATGATCCTGCTCCACAGATGAACGATACTTGCACTCTCACCTACCAGGCTCGTAGTCAGTACGAACCTCACCTGTGTCCTACTACGAGTCTCGCCCAAGTCTCAATGCTAGGTGAGCGTCGCCAGGCCGGCATGCTACAACAAGAATTGCGAGTATGCAACACATACATCTTCGAATTGATCTGCCAAGCCGAAGCTGACGTTGATCTCGATGCTGTGTAATGCTCAGGCAGATCATCACACTAGCGTGCTGCAAGCATCTTTGTACGACACTGCCCCTGATACGGTCCTGTGTGGCTGTGAGCGTGTCGATCGGAAGGACATGCTGTAGATGCTTGGAGCATAAGGATAATGAAAAGCGCCAAGGGTAAGGCTGACAATCACGAAGTCGAAGGGGGCTGGGAAATGCCTTGAGTACTGCCACAGCACTGTAGTCGGAAATGCCAGCGCATCAGTACGTCCTTCGCACTCGTCAACGATGGGCACCAAGTGAATCTTCTCGTGGTGTGAAGCCTACAGGAGAAGGATCGAGGTTAGAGCGCGGTGAAGCTAAAGATACGACTGCCATTGCGTCATGCCCATACATAGCAGCCTACAACACGAAGAGAACTTGGCATAAGCAATCAATGGATCCTTCAACCTCCGTCACCTGTTAATCTGTCGACTCACAAGAGATGCCATTCTTATAAGCTCTCGTCACCCTCACCATGTCTCGACGCCCTCCCATAACACAGAACGACACCCTCGATGCGCCTCAGCTGAGTGGTGTCCTGCGAAGAGATGGAATAGCAGCACTGGCAAGCTCGACTTCAGATCGGGCGCAGTCTCAGCCTACGCTCGAAGGGCTTGGTTCAGCCGAATACACTGCGAGAGCTAAGTCGGAGTCGATGTTAAGCACTGATGGAGAAGACTCGTTCGAGGACTACGACGAGATCAAGATCAATCCTGACACACTTGTGACAAACACCCGAACGAGTATGGATGGCGCCGAGACACATCCCAACAATGGCAAAACCGATAAACGCAAGAGCATTCAAGTCACCCTTGAGAAGACTGGCAGCAAGGGCAGGTATGTCCTCAAGGCCGACGATCCTGAGATAAGAGATATACTTAAGAAGGGTATCGAACGACAAGAGCTAGAGGCATTGAACAAGAAACCCAGGGCCAGGTTCCGAGACATGGTGTTCACAAGACAGTTCACGACATTCGACCGACAGAATGGCAGTGCAGCCGACAGCCCATTCTTCGGCTTCTTCACTCTGTTCTGGATTGCCATGGTTCTCATGTTCGTTCAGGTCTCGATATCCAATTGGAGAACTTACGGCAGTGTGCTCGGCAACCAGCAGATCATCAAATTGATGCTGAGCAAAGACGTTTTGCTGCTTGGCATTGTGGACGGAGTCATGTGTGGGTCAACCTTTTTCACATACCTTTTGCAAGTCGCCGTGGCCAGAGGATATATCAACTGGTCAAAGTCTGGTTGGATTGTGCAAAATGTCTGGCAGATGGGCTTCCTTGGCACGGCCACCTGGTTCACTTACTATCGAGACTGGCCCTGGACGCACACCATATTCATCGTGCTGCATTGTTTTGTGTTTCTCATGAAACAGCACAGTTTCGCCTTCTACAATGGCTACCTGTCATCGGTCGTGAGGCGACGAGATCTTTTGGAGCGCAAGCTCAAACAGTTAGAGAAGATCGAGCCTCTAAACTCACCCCCAACCAGTCCCGTGGCTAGCAGAACACCCAGTGGCTTCTCTTCGGGCATGAACGGCCCATCCAAGAGGCGTCGTCCATCGATGGGTCCTCGTGCTGGTACGAACCTCAACATCGAGAAGTCTGACGTTGCAGACGTAGCCCGAGCAATCGAGTCTGGTCGACCACTAGATCTTGAACAGCTACAAGCTTTTGAGTCCATCATCCAGACAGAGATCTCTGAGCTGAACAAGGAGCTTCAAGGCAAGAGCGAGACAGCAGAGAAAGCATACCCACGCAATCTGCGTCTACTAAACTTCGGCGAGTTCATCTGCTTTCCAACGCTTGTCTATGAGCTTGACTACCCACGACAAGAAAAGATCAATTGGTACTATGTTGCGGAGAAAACAACAGCGACATTTGGCGTACTTGGTGTCATGATGGTGATCAGCCAGGCATTCCTCTATCCACCAATGGCAAAGACTGTCAGAATGAAAGAGCAAGGACTTCCCTTCGAACAAAGACTCAGCGAGTTGCCATTTGTTGTCAGCGAGATGCTCTTCCCACTGCTTATCGAGCAGATTCTGACGTGGTATGTCATTTGGGAGTGCATTCTGAATGTGCTTGCGGAAGTTACACGCTTTGCCGACAGAGGCTTCTATGGCGACTGGTGGAACAGCGTCTCCTGGGATCAATATGCGCGAGAATGGAATCGTCCAGTGCATCAGTTTCTCCTCCGACATGTCTACTACAGTAGCATCAGCACGTTCCATCTCAGCAAGTATTCGGCCACATTTGTCACCTTTCTGCTGTCTGCGCTCGTCCATGAGTTCTGTATGGCAGTCATGTTCAAGAAGGTGAGACTGTATTTGTTCTGGCTGCAGCTGGGACAGATACCTCTTGCTGCTATGTCACGGAGTAAGTTTCTCAAGGGCAGAGTCATCTTGGGAAACACAATCTTCTGGTTTGGATTGTTCGTGGGACCGAGTCTCCTCACGAGTTTGTATCTGATATTGTAGCGAGATCAATTAGACAGCCTAGACTAGAGTGTAGCAGCATTGCACCTTATTGTACATAACCCCATCTAAACGTGCTCCACAACCTTTGTTGATCGAGCTGTGCTTGGTGATCCTGACTCTCCTTGATGATAGATCATTTCCTGGCATGTCGCGAGTCTACTGAAGATACTTGCTGTCGAACTCGATCTCTCCAGCACGGAGCAGTCGAGCCATACGAGTGCTGTAGTAGTGGCTGACGGGTTGTTTGAAGTTGTTCTCCTTGTGCTCATCCTTCGCAAGCATAGCCATACGAGCCAGAGCACGAACGACATCCTCCTCTGCGATCTCGGCCCATGAACTGTGCTCGTATATGTGCTGCTTCATCACGTCCGCCTTTGCCGTTGATTCGGCCTGATCGACATTGCGTTTAACGAGGTTACCTCGTGGTGAAGTGAGCAGGCTTGGCATTGCATGCAGGCGCTCAGCGAGAATTGCAGTGTTGAGGGTTTCGGTATTGGAGCTCGAGCCGCAATCACCAACGACAGACTGAGCTTCTGGTGAATTGACTGGTGCTGCTGGTAGTGCGAGGCCGCCGGAGCCGTCGCTGAAGGTGTTCACCGTCACCTCGGTGGGAAGAGTGTCCAGGCTTGGCGAGCGACGACGGTCAGTAGAGATCGTAGTGTCATCGATTGGTGAAGCTTTGAAGTCAGCGAAGTACTCTGGACATGCGATTCACCTACTATCACCGCTTGTGAGAGCAGTGCTGGAGACCTCGTCTCCGTGCTGGGTGACTAACCCGCCAGACATGACGGCAAGCATTCCCGAGGTCGGCGTTATGCTTCGATGTTGTTGAAGAGGTTTCGAGAGCATGAGAATCGCTGGTCGCAGGTGAGTGTAAAGTCGAAACTCTCGCTCATATGTGAACGTAGTTTATATTGAATTGCATGCCCCTCCTTGTGATTGACTCGATCTTTCAGATTCGCCCACTTCATGCAGGAACCGTACTTATCCTGGATCTCAGTGACGCATGATCATTAGAGACTGTTCTGAAGACAGAAGTTGAGGATGGTAGGTCATGCATGGCGATCTGGCTGTCCTGCACGGCCTCTGACCTTCGAGTCTCCAGTCTGCTCTTCACCCATGGAATGAGGTTGAAGTAGCCACCACAAGCGAATATGCCGAGCCAAAGCACGAACTCAACACCATAGATGGCGAGACCTTGGACATCAACCTTAGGCTGGAAGAGCAGCGACAGGAGTGAGGTCAAATCACCCAGAGCATCGAGTCCGACGAAAAGGAAGGAGATACCTCGAACGGTCTTATGTCGCCAAATATCGAGATAGTGTCGGAGGACGCCAAGGGCAAGGAAGAGTGCGGCAAGCACAGCCATCAGTGTTAGTGGCCATTCGATATGCTGTCTGGTACTGGCTTGCAGCGCGAAGATGAGAGCAACCTGGACACCACCCATCAACACAGCGATCGGAGCTGCTGTCGCTACACATCGACCAACGCTCCATTTGTGCTCATAATAATAACACTGAGTCCAGGTGATCAAGCTCAGGCAGGTGAGGATCTGTGGCTGTACCAAGAGTGCGACGTTGAAGTTGCTGACGATGTTGTACACTCCTAATGGTACTCCTGCCCACGCCCAGAGCATCATCTGAGGGGTCAATCGCGGTGTCAAACATGTAAAGAGGGAGCTCGCCTTACCATGGACGGCTGCAAGCCGACAGCATTGTGCCTTCTATAGTTCAGAAAGATTTGTGGCAGCAATTGAACTGACCAGCAGACAGCTCCAATCGTGCCCAATACATTGGCGGTAACAGGAGAATTCATCGTACTGGAAGCAGTTGGAAAGTGTAGAGATCCGCTCGAAGGGTGAAGTGAAGTCATCTCATGTACTGACCGCGAACTTGGACGGCGCCGGTCTCGGCCGACAGCTTGACGACAACCCAAACTCGTCGGGTCTTGCAACTTGGAGCTCGTTCGGTTGCTCCGTTCGAAGCAGCGTTCCGTTCGAAGCACGGTTGCGAACGGAGCCTTGGCAGCAGTTGGGACGGAATGGCAGTTCGGTGAACAGCGTTCCGTACCTCCCACTCGAGACTACGTTCTTGGTTCGACTTCCTTAGGTATAACCGCTCGCCTGGAGGCCTTGGAGCAGTTGGAAGTGGCTCGAATGAGACGAATGGAAGCGTGATATCCAATTGACCTTAGAGACTTCGCTCCTTGCCGTTCTGGTTCTCAAAGGCTTCCTTCGAAGCTATCGTCACCGAGAACTAGCTTCAACTCAAATAACAACGTTTCGCTGTATACAGACGAATGGAACGACGAACGGAATGCTGCAAACGAACGCACCTTATTACTTAAGCAACACCATTACTACTGCACAGACGAACGGAACGACGAACGGAACGGTACAATCGGACGACCCACTCGAGTGACTCCATTGCGCTCGCTATAGACGAACGGAACGCTGCTCAGAACGGTGCTACCGAATGCACGCTTAGCTGCTTGATGTCAACCTTGACTCTACAAACATTGATCACTTGCAATGCTCAACTAATCTTCGTGCGCTGGACGTGTCGTGATTTCCAACACACTCATTCAAGGGTCATCAATCCGTTATGCGCTGTCTGTGACATGCTCCAATGCATGAATGATTCTCATATCCTGTTGGCTTGAGCACAAAGGATACAGTGATTACTGGAGAAGAATTCTTGCATACTTGGGGTTCTGCTCGTCTCATGACCAATATTCCCAACCCTGCTTTCGTCTCAAGCAATATGAACACCACGAACGCAATCAATCGGCCAAGCAACCCTGCTTCCTCGAGTGGGCGACTGAGCACGACTCCAGCTGGGGAGAGGCGAGGATGTGCAGGAAACACCAAGCACATCAGGCAAAGTGCGAAGGTCGAAGTAGACACGACCGGGTCTGTCCTACTGCCACCAGCGTTCTTGAGTCGACACCGAGCAACTCTCCGGGCAGTTGCTCCTGATTGTTCTGGAACTTCGTGACCACAGGACTCAAGCTTGTCGATCTCATCCCGAACCTCAAGGTGATGAAGCATTAGTCAGACCTCGCCATCGCTATGGCGCAGACGAGTCGTACCATGTACGACAAAGTCATGTACTTGAAGAGCATCTTCTGCAACGACGTGAGTTTCCCTCCTTGAAGACTTGCGGTCTTCTCAGGCTATGCAGGACTTGGTGGAGAAGGCTGGTGAAGAAGATATGAGCAGTGCGTCAGGGCTCGGCATCGTCGCACATGCATTCGAGCAGGCAGAAAACAAAGCCATGTTCCTGTCCTCACAAGCTGCAGATGAAGACCAAGGAATTCTTGAGCCTGAGGGCCTTTGGCTACCACCACTCCAACATAGGGCAGGCTGGAGGATCAGCTGGACCTGTCCTTGACAATGTTCCTCGCAAACTTGCGATCGTCCATATCAAGCTTCCAATCAATACCAGTCTCACGTTCCAGTTGTGTGCCGTCCAGTTTCGAAATCTCTTCCCACTCATCGTCTTCCATGTTCATCAGCAGAGTCATCTGCATGCAACGCGAGAAGACATCTCGGAGCTCATATCTGCCGCCACGGACAGCAGCATTCATGATACCGGTAATATCTCTCTCAAGCCTGACAGCTCCCAGCTCATTAACCCTTCCATAGTACGAACGTATGCGCTTCTCGAGAGTTTTAGCCAGGTGTGCGACGGTTGTGGTGAGCAGCTTGTCGTATATGCGATCGGTAGTTATGCGCTTGATGGGAAGCGTGAAGGCATGCCAGCCTCGTTCGAAGCGTTGTGCTACGAAGTCGTCTACTTCGCCATCTTCATTGCCCTCGTCTCCATCCTCAAGGTAATCTGCATCCCTGAAGGCATCCGCCAGTACCGGCCGCAAGCGAGGGCCCATCACTTGCTTGAGCATGGCACTGACGGCCTCGCTGACTAGCTCGGCAATCTTGGCATCGAATCCAGACTCCATGCCAGTCATAGCCTTTTGCACAAAGACAGACTCATTGCCAAATGGGAACTGGTCCATGAGGAATGACTGAGGATCATCACTCTGCTGGCCAGAGCTCTCGCGGACGATACGGTGAACATAGTCTGTTGCCACGTCGAGGTTGTTGAGCAAAACCAGAAACGAGACAATGAGGTTCTCGGGCGGTAATGCACCCGAGATAGCAGCTTTGGGATAGCTCTCGTCGCGCATCTTGCGCTGGATCATGCCGAAGAAGTCCGATCCCAAGACTCGTCCAATGGAGGGTACAACGCTCGACACGACCGGTTTCTGTGACGTTGCCAGCGTTCGCTGCAGTACCTGTTTGACGATATACATAACATCGTCCACGGCAGATGTGATGTACGGAGGATTTGAGCCGAGAGGTTTGAGCGGATTGAGTGTGAGATCAGCTGGTGCCTCGTCCAGTTGGAAGGACTTTTCGACGGATCGCCTGAAGAAGAAGCTGGCCATTGTGTTGAACGGATCGATCAGCAAGTCATTGACCTTCTTCTGCAAGGTGCTGTGTACGATGAATGCAGGCAGGTGTAGTTTGACATCGTCTTCAGAGGTCGACGCTGTCTTGCTAGACAAGAATCGTGTATACAACGACCAGCGGCCAAGCATCGTTGCACTCTCGTTGAGCAGGGCATCGATGTCCTTCATATCGATGCCTTCGTCCTCACTGACCCGTCCCGACGCAGGAGCAGGCGAGCCCGTTCTTGACGGAAGAGGATTTGACTTCTGAGTATTCAAGAAGCTCTGCACGAGGAAGTTGAATGGATAGCTCTTGACCTCCGTCAGTCTGCGACTAATCTTTCGCTCGTCCGCCCAGGTGTCGAGTATGAGACTACCTTGAAGATCAGCTTCGACTTGAATGCGCTCGATGACCTTGATCATGCTGCCTACGCCATAGTGCCGCTCGACTAAAGGCTGGTGACCATCAATGATCTGGGCAATGTGCTCGAAGAGCTTGGTTAGGGCGTTTGCATAGAAGAAGCCGTCCTTGCGAGCAGTCGAGTTCATGTTAGTCCTGGCTCTTGCTGAAATGCCGCCACAGACATAGCTTCCATACGCATCAAGGCCGACGTCAGCGCGATCGATGAGAGGGAAAAGCTTGAAGAAGCGTGTCACTCCAGCACCATTGCCCGCTTGTGCTGCAGTCTCGACCTCCCTCAAAAACAATGCACAAAGGCTCTCGGCTGCAGTAGTGAGTGTCTGTCGCGGTGTGTCCGGAACCTCAGCAGTAGGCACGATCTGCTCGGCAAAGGCACCATCGATCACAGCGTCGGGGATGCGTGAGGCACGATGAAGATAGCTCGCTGCATTTTCCCAATCCTGCGGCATGCCCATCGACCCAGTGACACCAAGTACGCATGACTTCAGCTCAGCGACTTGCTCTACGACCTCCAATGTCGCCTTGACAGCAGCTTGTTCCTGGTCGAGTTTCCTGACGGCGCCAGAAATGCGGTGCGCAGTCGAAGCAGCCGATGAGAGCATACCATGGCTTATGCCTCGCACAGCTACCACCTGAGAGCCAAGTTGAGCCCTTGCAAGGTCGAGTCGGTGTAGTTGTCGAGACAAGTCCTTTTGTGCTGCTAGTAATTCGTCTAGTCGAGCGGTAACAGATTCCTCTCGTGCACTGAGCTCAGCGAGACCAGCTCTAATCTCATCTTGTGTCGCAGCAGTGCGTACGCCTGGCCTCTCACCTGCACCTTGAGCCATTGCAAAGCATCGATCCTGAACGGTCTTCGCACTCCGGACAATGAATATGTGGCTAGAAGGATGAGGAAGTGGTCAGCCAATCACAGACAAGTCAGTCCCTTACGACACATGGTTTGGGCCGGCCCAAGCGTTTTGTTGACATCTATAATTGTGCTGTACGACCGGAGGAGATCGAAGCACATCACCCGACCAGATGCTGCTACAGACCTTCCATCGACTTACATTCTGATCTCCCCGTCTTGCTTAAACACCTCAGCTGAAATCGAGGCGATTGCCGCGCGGACTCATCGAGACCTCGTGTTATCGCAGGGATTGGTCTGCTAAGCCACGGTGACGTTCTTCGCTTGCGTTGCTAGCTGCATGATTGGCGACACTCAATCCATCCTGTTACAAGGCTTCTAAAACATCCTTTGACGAGACATTGTACCTACCTTCAGTTTCGCCTCTTTGTTCATCTTGCATTGCGCTCCTAGGCATTGTTTTCTCGAATAAGATACATACGCCGCTCTTTGCAAGCCACCACCTCACGACAAACCCTATCCTACAAGGACACTCGATCACATGCAGACCCCCGAGAACACTCGCTAGATAACGTACACGTTCAATGGACATCGCCGGCCATGTCGTCCTTGAGGCTGCTCATATATACGCCCGAAATGACACCACGTCCTCAGGTTCGACAACGGTAGAGCGGCCGGCCGCATACAAGACCGTCGGTATCATATTGGCAGTATGCTCAGGTCTCTTTATCGGCGTCAGTTTCGTGCTCAAGAAGGTTGGTCTCCTCAAGGCCAATGTCAAGTACAACGAGGAAGCAGGAGAAGGATATGGATACCTCAAGAACGCATACTGGTGGACCGGAATGACACTGATGATCCTCGGCGAGATCTGCAACTTCGTCGCATACGCCTTTGTTGACGCTATCCTCGTCACGCCACTTGGCGCGCTATCAGTTGTCGTAACGACTATCCTCAGTGCTATCTTCTTGAAGGAAAGGCTGAGCTTTGTGGGCAAGGTGTCATGCTTCCTCTGCATTATCGGCTCAGTCGTCATTGTTCTCAATGCGCCAGCGCAGAGCGCAGTGGCCGACATACAGCAGATGCAAAGCTATGTCATTGCGCCGGGATTTCTGAGCTACGCCGGTATCATCATTGTCGGATGTGCCATCGTGGCTATCTGGGTTGCGCCAAAGTACGGCAAGAAGAGCATGCTGGTATATTTGACGATATGTAGTCTTATTGGAGGACTCAGTGTTGTTGCAACGCAAGGTCTGGGTTCAGCGATCATTGCACAGATCAACGGCAAGCAACAATTCAACCAATGGTTTCTATACGTGCTGTTCGTCTTTGTTATTGCAACTTTACTGACAGAGATCATCTTCCTCAACGTAAGTATCACAAAAGACTCACATTTCAACACTAACACCTTCTCTAGAAAGCACTCAATCTATTCAACGCTGCTATGGTTACGCCTACCTACTACGTCTACTTCACATCCGCAACGATCGTGACCTCAGCAGTACTGTTCCAAGGATTCAAGGGTACAGCAGTGTCGATCACGACAGTGGTCATGGGTTTCCTGGTCATCTGCTCAGGTGTGGTGCTATTGCAGCTTGCAAAGTCGTCTAAGGATGTTCCGGATGCTGCAATCTTCAAGGGCGACCTTGATCAAGTCCGCATTATTGCACAACAGGAGGAGCCAGAATACGAGCCACGAGCAGACACAGTTCGTGGAGGTGCTGCTATTGTACGCGCGATGAGTCGAGCCAGAACGATCAGACAGGTTCAAGAAGCTCACCGCATCCATGATGAGCGTATGGAGCCAATTGGAGAGAACGAGCAGGTGGAGTGGGACGGTCTACGACGACGAAGAACCATCAGCAATGCCTCTGGCTCTGTGCATATCAAGCGCAAGCCAGTACATCCACCGCTTGGAATGTCACACTTCCCAGACGATGTTAGTGAGCCCGACAGCGAAGTACATCCAGGCTTTTTTGGACGCATAGGACGGAAGAACACGTTCTCTACGAGTCATAGCCGACGGAGTGGCAGGAGTCCCGTCCCGCTAGAAACAGTCGCTCCCGACGACAAGCGTGAGTCGACTGCGACTGCTGCTGAGCGAGGACAGATCTATGGAATGTATAGGCACTCAGATCTGCCTACGGACGGCTCACACGATATCGACACTGCATATAAATCGACGACGAGTGGCAAGCATCTGCAATGGGCCGGCGATGTGGCAGAGAACGAACGGGATCATACTTCATCCAGAGGGAGCAGTCTAGTGCCTCCAAGAGTGCCACCACATGGGCAGACAACTGGTCAGACGGCAAAGCGAGCATTCTCTTTCACGAATGTCTTCCACAGACATCGATCCGACGCTAGCAACGAAGGAGCCAGACCAACTAGCCGTGGTCAGCACAGCTTCATGAGCAGACAGAGTGACCACCACGACGTTACTGAGGAAGAGCGGCTGGGTTTGGTACAAGGCGACTCTTCTAAGCGGCTGCCGAAATATGACGAGGTTCCGAACGAGGAGGAGAGCGACGACTGGCAGCTGAGCACAAGTCCAGAGAGGCTACCCTCGAGGGACGACATCGGCAAGACCCGAGGACGAGATCCCTACGATGACTATGATGATGAAAGCGACGATCCTGATATCGGCAAACCAAGAGTACCTGGAGGTCTGGATGATAAGTAAGACCCGTTTGTATGATATATTGAGCGTCTGGGAAGCATGCGTGGCGTGGCTTTTCGTCTACGAAGACTTAACGACCACCTGCTGGACAGGTCTATATGCCCTAGATTATGTTAGATCGATATTGTAATAATACTCCTCCAGATAGCGCTGCCTTCAGCAGTCACTTGTGGTGCCTGAGGCTCAATATCGCTTCCCGGCCGACTTGCCTAGTGCCAGGCATCATAGCTCGCGTGTACAGGTCATTGTACCTGCATCAAGACAACAAATCTACTTCACACACCACGATTAACGTCCATACAGCGACCATCCTTCAGACTGCTGTAGCTACAATCGCCGCATCAGTGGAAGCTACTCAGACAGTATGGCGGCAGAAGATGATGCCAAGCGCATCGAAGAGGCGAAGAAGTTGTCGAAAGAGCAACCAAAGAAGGCGGAGCAGATATATCAAGAGATCTTGTCGAGACCGCCACCTACCAGTGACAAGGCCATCAGAGATTATGAGAATGCTCTTCTAGGCTTGGGAGAGCTGTACAGAGACCACAACCGACCAAATGACCTGGCAAACCTCATACGGCAAACCCGAGATGTGCTTACCAGCTTCGCTCGTGCAAAAACCTCCAAGCTCGGTGAGTAGTATCTATGCTTTGGCGAGGTGCGTATGCTGACTGCTCACTAGTCCGACAACTCCTCGACCTGTTCGCGCCGATTCCCAACACCCTCGAAACACAAATCTCGGTGACGAAGTCCTGCATCGACTGGGCAGTGTCACAACGCCAGGGCTTTCTCCGACAGAACCTCGAAGTGCGTCTGGTTGCGCTGTACATGCAGAAGCAGAGCTACTACGATGCTCTGACGTTGATCAACAATCTCTTGAAAGAGCTGAAGAGATTGGACGACAAGCTAGTATTGGTGGAGGTGCAGCTGCTGGAGAGCAGAGTGTATCATGCGCTGGGCAATGTGCCAAAGGGTAGAGCTGCTCTGACAAGTGCGAGAACCAGTGCAGCATCAGTCTACACGCCACCTCTGCTGCAAGCTGGGTTGGACATGCAGTCGGGACAGCTCCATGCAGAGGACGGCGATTTCAACACAGCATTCTCCTACTTCATTGAGGCCATGGAGGGATTCGCCAGCCAGGACGAGACGCAGAAAGCGACGTCAGCTCTGCAGTACATGCTGCTGTGCAAAATCATGCTCAACCTCGGCGACGACGTCAACACACTGATGACCTCGAAGAATGCACTGAAATATGCTGGCAAGAACCTTGATGCAATGAAGGCTGTGGCGCGAGCACACTCGAACCGAAGTCTGGAAGAGTACGAGCAGGCGCTTCACAACTATCGCTTCGAGCTGGGCAGCGATAGGTTCATTGCGCGCCACCTGCGCCGCCTGTACGACAGTATGCTTGAGCAGAACCTGATCAAGGTTATCGAGCCGTTCTCAAGGGTCGAGATCTCACACGTCGCGCAAATGGTTGGGCTGGATGTGGCACAGGTCGAACGCAAGCTCAGTCAGATGATCCTCGATCGAGTCATTATTGGCGTGCTGGACCAAGGAGCTGGCGTGCTCACCGTGTTCGACGAGACGGAGAGAGACAAAGGGTACGATGCCGCACTCGACACCATTGAGAAGCTTAACAGCGTGGTCGACGTGCTCTACACGAACCAGGCCACCCTACTCGAATAGCAAACCTCTCCCAATGAATAATGGCATTATTTGATGCACCCCACTTTACGTATGCCATGCAGCAGGCGTACACGATCAGCCGCAAGCGTGAGGTTCTGCTGCAGGTATCAGACGTCTGTCGCTCACGGGGATAAAGAGCCTTTGTGTGCAACCTTGTCATCTGTGCCGTGATTTGCAGCGGGGTGCTCATCAGTCGCCTGCACAGCTTTCGACCTCCTGCATCTCTGCACGGCTTGCACAACCTGGAGAGATTTGTGTCATTTGCCTGGTTGCATTCGAAGCGACGCGTCCTTATGTGCTGTCGACGCCCGGTCTGCCTCGGAAGGAGACCAAGTCGAGTCAGATATACAAGCTTACCGGGCTATTTGCATGGTAGAGAAGTATGGGACCGCTTCCTCATTGTGTTCTCTTGACTCGTAACGATTGATGAGGACGATACGCAAGCGAAGTGTACTACATTGGAGAGTAGTCATGACAGACCAAGTGAAGTGGATAAGCTGAGCGAGATATTTCTCCACTGGCTGTGTATATCCTCCCTTGTCATTGGGTTACTTCGAAGCCATGACATGTTTCCCAACGGCTCTTGGCTTATCACATGTAAATGCACATGCATGGCTCAATTAGATCGAGCGCTAAATTATCGGCATTCTCAGCTTGGTTCTGCTGTAGTCGTCGCACGAAACCAATACGGGAGCAGGCAATAGAGTGTGAACAGTTCCCAGGGTATACCAGGAGGTGTGGCTGAGTCTCGGATTTTGGGATCGAGATCGACGAAAGCATGCTTTCCATCAACCAGCCGTGTCTGAGACGTCATCCATGGGAGTGAGATGAAAAGAACCAGACTTGTACCTCTCAACCAGTTCCCTGGGTAGCCTCTCTGCAAGTCGATCAGCAACAGCGGGTACGTACCATCTCAACGAGTACGTTTTTAGTGTGGACGAGGGGCACAAGGGACCGCAAGTTCGATGGGAGGACAATGAGCAGAAGGAAGTGCTAAAAGGATATGTCCTCTACGTCCTAAGAGACTCAAGACGATCCGGTGCTGGCGATCTGCAGCGTAGCAGAGAGCTCCGCGAAAGTTGGCATGGTGAAACTGCCAAAAGGATGCCTTACCTTGTTTGCCCTGCCGTGTAGCTTATCTCTCTGAGCTGCAGAAGAGCGCGAGGAATGATAGACGCAACACTCTACTTGCTGCTAGGCACCACGTTTTCGGCGCACGGCTCATTTCACTTGACAGCGACACCCCTTGCAAGTCGTGATACCTGCAGCATGCCCATCAGGAGCTAGAGCAGATGGTTACGCGGAAGACGCTCCTTTCGTGTGATGTGACCGGATACCAATGGAAGACAAATGATGGGTGAAAGAAACAAAAGCAGCAATGTGACGACGACGATGAGTAGTTCCAAGCTTTCCTGCTATCACACTGAGGCTCCCTGACGAATGAGCTGCGCCACAGTAACGGAGCCGTGTGAGATGATATGACGTGCCCAGCTCTTTAGTCTTCTTTCACATGCCAATTTCGCAGCACATGCTTCCTGGGAAAGAGAGGTGTGGCATGGTAGCCGCATCGCGTAATGATGCTACAGTACCGGGTCCCTGCTGTGCGATCAGAATAGCAGAGCAGCTTGGATCAACGTGCCCATGCATATCGGACTCAACAGATCCAAGGCTGGGCCTTGATTGTATAGCTATCGAGTGACTGCCTGCCTGCCATTCCTGCCGCATTCCCCTACCTCATCGACTGCCAACTTTTCTCTTACCACCACCATCATCCATCCTCTGCCATCCCTTCACCTCTAACCCAGCTCAAAACCACAACTGATACCCGTCCCTGTCTGTTGTGTTACACGAAAAACAATCCACTATTGACAAGGAACAAGACAAACTGTGAGTTCTCTCCGTGGCTCGCTCACACGAGGAAGCACAACTGTGTAGATCATACGCGGCACGCAGAGCAATCTGTGCTTTCTTGCTATCATCACGAAAACAAGCTCGCTGACCACTCTGTTTCAACAGCAACAGCTACAGCTACATTCTCATACCACATCACCGAATCTATCATGCCTCACGCCACTGAAGAGATCGTCAATGGCGATAGCTCCAACTCAAAGACCATTTCCCACTTGGCTTCCTACCCAGCTGTGTCAGACAGCATTGACACCTTCAAGTCACACCCATATGGCAAGAAGTCTCTCGAGATGGCCAACGACGCCTACACTCGCTTCGCTAAGCCAGTTGAGCCATACCTCGAGACCCCATACTCATACGCCAAGCCATATGTCAGCAAGGCTGATGAGTTTGGTGACCGTGCATTGAGCAGCGTCGACGGACATTTCCCAATCGTCAAGGAGAAGACCGACACCATCATCGAGAAGGCCAAGAGCACCGCCTTCTGGCCATACACATACCTGAACGAGACATGGTCTGGTGAGTATTTCACATCGATTGAACAAACAGCTGCTGACCATATCTAGACGAGTACAACAAGACCGCTGGCCACAAGAACCGTGGCAAGGGTATCTCTACCAGTGTCCTCGCTATCGTGTCCACCGAGCTCCGCATCGCCAGCGACTTCTTCCACTACGTTGCTGACAACCTCCGCCCAGCCTATGAGGAGGGCAAGTCCAAGGCCGACGACCTTGCATCTGCTGCTCTCGACAAGGCTTCCGAGTATGAGCGTTACGGCAAGGAGAAGTACGCCGAATTCAAGGGCCAGGCTCAGCAGAAGGTAGACGAGGCTTCATCTACTGCCTCCAAGAAGACCGATGAGGTCAAGGAGACTGCTTCCAAGAAGACCGACGAGGCTAAGCACGAGGCCCAGAAGACCAAGGAGAAGGCACAGAAGTGAGAGTGTGACATCGGAAGTGAAGACAACGACGACCCTCGACTCTCTCTCCGAAACATCCAATCCTGTGGATGAACGAAAAGGAACATTCCGAATGTCGATACTCTTTGATATGAGATCTGCGTGGACTTTAGTAAATCGGGCAGCATGAGATTTATAGCATCAATACAGCGTGACAAAGCATGGGAGACCACCATCAAGCATGGCATGAGACAGTATCTGTCATCTCGAGACGTGAGCAATGCTATCTCATCTCACTTCAGCACCATTATACCATAAGGATCTCTGTCCACTTCACTGACATGGACTTCGAAGTGCTCGTCTGTATCGTCCTGCTCGCGGATCTGTGACCACTGCACTAGTTAGCGTGTGTTTAGGAATGTACACAATCCAGCTCACCTGATCCTTGATCTCTTCCTGAAGCTGCGGCTGTAGCACACTGTGCAAGAAGCCTCGCTCCGTGTTCGAATGAAAGAGCGTAATGACGCATTTGCCCTGCTCGATAGCCGCAAGTGCTTCGTGGTGGCTAAGCTCACCAGTGAACAACAAGTCGACATCCTCTCCGTCTTTCTCCATCTCGGAGAAGAGATGGCCACCAGAGCCTGCGCATATCCCAATGCTCTTGATCATCATTTCACTTGCTGCTTTGCCCTGCGGAACTGCAATTGGGAAGCCCTTTGGATTGCCAAGTCCGAGCCCGATTCTGTCGACAATCTCTGTCAGAGGTACTGCTGACGACAGGCGTACTATTCGACCCATGCCAGCACCGTTTTGTCCGCTCACTGACACTTTCTTGATCGGGTACCGTTCATGCTTCGTCGAACCAAGCTCCAATGCACTTTCGTGTATCGACAGCTGGGATGGGTGATGCTGTAGGGTGTATGTTGGTCGCGCCGGAAGCTTTGCGGCGGTGTGGTCGTCGTTGTCGTCCTTTGATGCCAAATCTCGAGTGGGCTCTCCAGAAATGATGTCTGCCAGCCAGTCTCCAAGTCCTCCAGGTGCAGCATCAATAGCAGTATGAGGACTGTATACCTGGGACTTCGTCAACACATCTTCGCTGTAAGGAACAATGACATACACTGATGCCTTCGGCCGCGAGTCGCAACAGACTTTGTTGTTGTGTATTCTGCAGCGTCAAGCTCTTAAGTCCTCGAAAGATGATCGGATCTACGCTTCATTCATTATCAGACTGTGTTGACGACTGGGCTGTGCCACTCACGGTAAGCCACTATACAGGAGTCCCTCCTCTTAATTGCCTCGTCAGCGACAGCTTTCGTAAGATCGATCGTAAGAAGGACGGAGTTTTGTTGTTGTCGTTCTTTATTGTATGGTGCCTCGAGGAGTACTACATAGTTTGATTAGCATGGTTACGTGTAGACATTGCTTGAGCACATACAGCCTGTATTGTCGAAGCTCTTGTCTGCAAGTGCTTCGGGATAGCTAGAAGGTTAGTCGTGGACGGTTCGTGAAAGTGTTATCATAACCTACAGTTTCCTCATTGCAGCGACCACGGCCTGCGTGAAAGGCGCTGAGCCCACCGGGGTGCTCATCGTACTGTAGACTCGTCGTGCGATGCTCTTCAGCATGAATGATGAGCATAGGATCTTGTGAAACGAGTGATGGAAGGGAAATATCCAGGATTCGCGAGCTTTCCAAACGACACTCGCTCTACGTCATCTAGTATCGCGCTATCACGTGCGGGTATACATTTTCCGACCACAGACAACAGGGAAAGCTGCAAGCGAAGCGACATTCCTTTGCAAGATGAGCGCACGAACCGATAGTGAAGCCGCAGAAGTGCAGGCAACCTCAGGCATTACTCCGGATGCTCTGGGCGCGACTCTAAAGGCGAAGATTGAGGCGACTCATGTCGATATACAGGATTTATCAGGTCGGTCGCGACTGAGACCACACCGATGCTGGCTAATGCATGGTAGGAGGCTGTGGCCAAATGTTCGAGGCGGTGATAGTTTCACCACAATTCACCAAGAAGACCACGCTAGCACGACATCGACTGGTCAATGGAGCACTCAAGGAAGAAATCGCTGCCATACATGCTTGGACGCCGAAGTGCTTCACTCCTGAGGAATGGGAGAAGAAGCAGGCCAGCAGCTGATCTACGGACTAGCTTAGAAGCACTCGAATCTCGTCGTTCGTACGAGGGAACAAATCCCTAAGCAGCATCGACTCCTCCTCATCACCATTGACAAGCTTGGTTCTCTTCTCGTCCGCCTGCAGAAGCAAACTCTCAATCTCCTCGAAGTCTTCACAGAACTTCTCAGCAGCATTCTCGATGACCTTTCGTACAATAGCTTTGTCCTCCAACTGATTCAGGAAAGCGCGAGCATCCTCGTTGGCTGTCGGTAAGAATGCGTCCAGCTTCTGTGCTACAGAGGCCAGCTGATCGGAGTCTGCGTATAGAGGAGCTAGGTCGTCAATGGTATTGAAGTTATCCACAAGGTCTTCCAGTCCGGATTCGTGTGAGAACCATTTGTGTGTTGCTGTTGTGAGCAGATCGATGTGCTCATCGACCTTTGGTCGCAGGTCTTCTGTGCGGTCAGCAAATGCGTACGTACTGAGGACGCCTCTCGTAGCTGTCAGGCAGTTCAAAGCAAAGACATGGTTGCCAGGTGAGTAAAGTCGCTTCGAGATGCTTTCACAGCCCGCTAGGTATGGATCAAGAGCAGTCTCCAGAATTGGTTGGAAGCCTTCTATACGCTGGTTGCGATCGGCTGTGGATGCAGAAGTATCATAGCTCTTCATCAGTGCCTGCAAGGTCTCCAGAGCTTCGTCCAGGAATTCAGGCGGAGATAGGTCGTCCTCGTTGACAAAATGATCTACCTGGAGCTGGGTGATGTGATCACGCATGATCGAGTTGAAGCTCCGAAGTGCTGTGCCTGATACTGGTCGGATCGTCTCAAGCATTGCTGCATCAGTGCCGAGTAGTGAGGAGAAAATGTTGCAGTAGAACGTCACCAGATTGGAGATCCTATAAGCAAGAATGGCATCCTCGTGGCTTTGAATGACCTGCTCAGTACGCTGCTTGAGCTGTCGACAGACTCCTGCAAGATCACGATTGACGAGATCATTGAGGGCATTTCGTCCATCAAACACTTGCGCAGGCTCTGCAGACCATGGCTCGCTCTCTATACCAGCCTGGATGCTCTTCGCGATCTCGTCACCCTCTGAGATGAACAGGCTTTCGAGAGCCTCACGCTCCGAGACTGTAGCAGAGTGCGCCCATGCAAGCATGTCTCCAACATAACGCAAAGGATCGTGAGCCGAAAGCTCTATCGCCTTGCCCATGACTGGGTGCTCTCGGTCAACAGGCGCACCAGTCAAAGCAGCATAGAAGTTGTTTGACAGCACATTCTCCCGAGCTTCAGCGAAGAAGTCAAGACAGTTCTGGAACATGCTCGGTCGCTCTGCCAGTACTCTGAGAGCCCTTCGAATGGCAGCACTGATCTGAGGGTTCTCCAAGTCGAGCGTTTTGAACTCGCGTTGTATCCATCGGTAGAGTTTGTTGAAGGCGCCATTGAGCTGTCGAGTGCTCTGCTCCAGGATCTCCAGACCCAACCGCTGATTTTCAGTCCCAAGCAAGATCTGACAGTCTTGATGTATTTTCTTGACTCTGGTCAGAATGCGGAAAAAGTCGTCATTGACGGGCTCAGCAGACGAGGTAAGAGTTGAGAGGTCTGCGTCAGACACAACAAAGTGCTCACTGAACGCACGAAGTATACGTTGCTTGTTCTCGATCTGATTCTTGTCAACCAGGATCGACTTGGCTTCGTCCAGCATTGGTGCAGTTTCTCGATGTGATGCCGCGATGTGCTTGCGCATCTCAGCACAGCTGGACTTCAGGCTATTGATGGCAGCGCCGACACGTTTTAGCTGCTCAGCAACTCGGCCAAAATCACTGACGATCTCGCCATTGCATTGTATGAGTTCTTCTTGCACATCGAGACGAAAGTTACGCCGCGTTTCTGAAGAGTTTGTGACTCCTCTGGAGTCCAAGATCGACAACGTATCGCGGATATCCAGATCTGCATACGATGCTGAAAGGACATTGGTGACGCGAGTCTGCAGAGCATTCGTTCTTGGCTGCGGTCCTTGTGGACCGACTCCTGGAGAGAGTAGAGAGTCCATCAGTGGCTCGCCTGGAGACATTAGAGGGTTCGCAGAGTCTATGGTCGGCATGTCGCTAAGATAGGCGTGCGGATCTTGACTCAGGCACGATGTTGTTGTACCGAATGTGCCGCGACTTGACCTTCGCGGAGGGATTGGTGTTGTCACAACGATATATGCTTCTCAATAGAGTGCTAGTTGTCACAAAAGCGTGACTCGGCGGTCGGGCATGATTCGGTGCAGCTCCGTGATGCCTGAGGCATATCATGACCACAACATTGTACAGTACATGTATGGGCCTCACATCAACGACCAACCTCTGCGGCCCTTTTAGGAGTCACGGCGAGACTCGCATCGCGAAGCATTGCAGCATTCGAGTATGCCTTGCGTGTGAGAGGATCCGTCGAGGTCAACAAATGGTCGTCGCTGCTGAAGACGATGCACCGACTGATAAGATCATCGTAAGCACACTCTAGAAAGGTTGTGCTACAGCCAATGCCCGATATAGCGAGGGAACGTCTTTTACGATGTCCTTGTCTAACCAATAGGGAGACCTTAGAGCCATGCTTTCGGACATCGCCAAACAGCTTTCGGTACAACAACAGCCCTGTGATGGTGATACAAACCGTTCGACAACAGCCATCGCTGTATGGAGGATTCGCTGTACCGCTAAGGACCGTATAGAGATAGACTCTGGAAACAATCCGGACACAACATGGCCGAACTGGCCGAAACTCCATCTCTCGTGTCCAATAAAGCCTCCTTCAGCCAGCAAGACACACCATCAGCGACATGTGAGCCCGCCACGACTGATGGATGCAGCGCCAAGCCGGAAGACCAGTCACAATAGCCCTCTTGACCCGTCTGACACTGAGTAGCTTGGTCGGACCCTCTATCTTCACCTTGTGAATGCTGCTGAGGTCGAAAGCCACGTCTTTGTGGCCGCGCACGAGACAATGCCAAGAGGTTCATTGACGCTGAGGCGTACGCAAGCGTCAGGCGTAGCCATCGTATAATGCTCTGCATAGACAAGACAGGAAGCGCCTTGGGACGCCACCACGTTTGCACAGCCTCAAAGGCTGCACTAAAGCTCGCGGGGTCCCTTGCCTTTGTTGCTCCCGCACTTGCATCAGCAGGAGCTATATGCAAGTCCGATTAACATATTGCAGATACATCGATCTCACGCGACGTTGTCTAGAATCATACCGCACTACCCAGACCAACGAGCCATTCGCCTGCGCTACCAGCATCATCAACAGCACCACCAGTCGTGACTGACCAGAAGCCCACCCAGTCATGGGAAAATCGTAAGTCACAAGCCCTCATTGGAGCGCATTCCGAAGGAACGATGCAGATTTGATCTTGAGCATGTTTGAATTGCTTCAAGGGATGTGGAAGCAGCACCGGCACGTGGCAGCACGCTCAGCATCAACGATCTTATGGAGGACCAAAACTCTACGCATCTCAATACCTCGAGAACCAGCTCACTCAATTACGCTCGCTCGAGACCACGCCCGATCCCTCGTCATGAGTCCAGCAGCTACCCGCAATGGAAGTCCAAGCAAGAGTGTGCACTGAAGATCGGTCTGCATCGTTTCGAGGAAGAGATCGCTGCTGCAACAAGGATATCGCGGTTGGAGTTCACAAAGGACTTGCTAACAATGCATGTCGATAGTCAGAGCAAGCTGTCGCAGCAAGAACTGTCCGACCTACAGAAAGCCACACATTTCGACAAGAAAGAGCTGCAACAATGGTACAAAGGTAGGCGTCACACGCACTTGATGCGGACAGTGTTGACAGATGACCAGGATTCTTGAAGGACTGTCCAGGCGGTATGCTCTCGAAGCAGGAGTTCCAGAAGATCTACAAGCAGTTCTTCCCATTCGGTGATCCGTCATCGTTTGCAGACTACGTCTTCAATGTCTTCGATTCTGACAAGAGTGGTACCATCGACTTCAAGGAGTTCATCGTCGCTTTATCGGTCACCAGCAGAGGCCAGATGGAGGATAAGCTTGACTGGGCTTTCCAGTTGTACGACATCGATGGAGATGGCAAGATTAGCTACGATGAGATGCTGCAAATCGTGCGAGCAATCTACAAGATGGTACGGCCGTGGGGTGTGATCGTGCAACGTTGGACTAATCGTCGTAGGTTGGATCCATGGTGAAACTACCTGAAGACGAAGACACGCCAGAGAAACGAGTGGACAAGATCTTCAAGCTGATGGACAAGGACCGCAATGGTACCTTGAGCAAGGAAGAGTTCAAAGAAGGAAGCAAGAAGGACGAAACGATTGTGTCAGCGCTATCACTTTACGACGGATTGGTATGAACGAAAGCACAGGGTGGCGCACCGGTAGAACATTTGAGGGTACACCTTGACGGCATGAACCTTGCTCGGAAGCTGCAGAGAGAAAGATGCACATCCCGTGGTCGCGGAGAGTGTATGCATGACAGCAGATCAGCTTATCATGCAGTACATCAGCCCGACCAGTATGAGAGCAGCAGGTTCACTTCTTCAAAAATCAATCTCCTCAGTATCGCCGGAACAACGATGATCTGCACGATCGTTAGCGAGACAAGCCATTACTTGCGATTGATCTCCTCTACTGCACGTGCCCTTCGTACCGTTTCTTTCGTCTAATGGGGTTCGCTGGGTGATAGTGCATGTACATAATTGCCCGAGTGGTACCAATGTCGTGGCTTGAACTCCACCGCGACTCATGGACAGACTCTCGCACGTGCTGCATCTCTGCACATCCGGAGTGTCGCTTGTGTCTTTGCTGTGGCAGCGTCCTTCATTTTGAAGAATGATCAGATGAAGGGTAAAGCAGAGTTGCGGCAAGCGAGAAGCGTTGGCCGAGGTGGAGACGACTGCGAGCGCTAAAGAACAAGGTGGCGCTTTCCGCACATTTGCGTCTCCTCTCAAGAGAAAGACGCAGCTCACGGCACTGTGAGACCGCTTGAGAGACCACACGACGTTGCTGGCGTCATTTGGCCAATCGTTGTCACTATGAGCCAATTAGACTATCAATCTGCCTTCCCACCTGGGTCTTTCTTTCACAATCAAGCTTTGGCTCAGCAGCAGGGCCAGCAGGGCTTTCATGGAGCTGCGCAATCAACAGGTCAAGAGCAGTCGCCCAAGCCTGCAGCACAACACTTTCTGAGCCAGCAGCAGCTCCAGCTAGAGCTACAGGCACAGCATCAGCAGCGATCCGGTGTAGCCACTGATGGCATGTACAATGCCTCTTCAGCCCAGCCCGCCGGTAAGCATCACCCTTCATCTCTCACGCACACAGATTGCACACACACACACATGCTCCTTTGCTCCCCACATCCCTTTCGTCCTGTCATGTAAGACACGAGCACGATGGATTAGCCTCACTCGTCATCATGTGACAGATCGACTAATCTGCCCACTCAGATTAGCCTCTCTGTTCTCGTGCTTGTACCTCAGACCCCCATAGCTGACGCGATAATGCAGGTCCATTCTCTTCGGCGCCTTACTCTCAGCCCATTCCAGCAGGAACGGCTCTCGCGGCGCAGCAACAGGCTGCCTTGAGGCACAGTGCGTCTCCTCATCAGCCCAACTCGCCGTTTGCTGCAGGTACTTCACAAGCACCACCACCACAGCAGATCAGATATCCAATGGCCGCCCCTCCTTTGCCGAATACACCCTTAAACACACAGCAGCCCACGACAATATCTAACCCGTCCACCCCGCTATCGCCTAGCTCTCAAAATACCGAACAAAGCAGGATAAAGCTGATACTGGAGATCAATGCAGACCTGCTGGAAGAGATCAGTAATCTACAAGCTCAAGGCAAGGGCGGATTGACGAGCGCGCAGAAGGCTGTGAATAAGGACGACAAGATTGCTACAGATGAGTACATCTCAACGCTGCGACGCGTTCAAGCCAATCTCGCCTATCTCGCACCGCGAGGCAATGTACCTGGCTCGGCTCAGAAGCAGGTCCCAGGCCCGGCACACATGACTCCTCCACCTCAGATGCCTCAGCTGCAGGCCAAATACGACAGACTGAAAGAGCTTTTCCCAGGTTGGCGTGGTCTTGAACAATTGCAGCAATCTGGCACTGCTCGAACTAACATGAATGGCACACCTTCGTAACTTATTTGACGTGGCATGTGCTTCGCAGGAGACGATCCCCTGGTCGTATCGTCCACACCGTAGGACGGGCTACTCTGCACTGCATCCGTCAAATCAGCAATCCTCGCTGTGGCACTGGTTCCAGCGATCTTGCTTGCAACCAGCTTGGCTTCGACTGGGTGAGCATGCCTTGTGTGCAGAGATTGTGTACATTATTATACCCGCATCGCATGGCGTTGGAAGAGGACTAGCTGCTCCACATTGTATATCATTAGAGCTCCTGCTCTCCATGTTCTTCTCAGAGAGTTCATGTAACCTGCTAGTGGTGGACGCTTGTCGTCGATCAGTGGGGTCATGTTGACATCAATGAGGTTCGCCGGCTTGAAGGAGACTACCAGACGACTTGCCTACAACTTGCCACAAGCAAATCTTTGAAATGGAGGAGCTCAAGACATTGAACGAGTATCTGAAAGCTACGAATGCCGACGGCACATGTGTCTTGGAGGCCGTCACAACATGGTGCTCTCAATGCAAGGCTATTGCTCCATTCGTCGACAAGATGATGAAGCAATTTCCCGACGCACGATTCTACAGGTATGACACGGACACTGCAGGCGACATTGCACAGGAGCTTGGCGTTACACACATGCCGACATTCCACATTTTCAAGGACGGAGATATGGGCGACAGTGTCACAGGCGCCAAGGCTAAGGAGATCGAAACAGCAATCAGAGCGAACTATGATGGCAACATTGTTGAGCAGTGAAGTGTCCAACAAGGTGGTGGACGAGTGCTGCGCAGATAGAGTGAGCTGTGAAAAACAGCCTTCTAGACGTACGGGTGGTGTCAACCAGGATGATGAGCAGGTGTCGTACAGACCAGACGGCTCATAAGCGCCACAACCGGACGATGAGCTGGAGCAGCACTTCCCTTGCCTCGCTCGAGATTTGATCTTGCACCGGAAGCAATTCACAGTATTCTTGGCATGAAGTCCCAGCTTTGGTAGCCCTCCCTCACCATTGATCATGCACCATCTGGTCTTATGCACAACCAAGCACAGCGCGTACAGACCTCAGCACTTTCGCGAGACCTGGCTTTTTGCCTTCTCCTTGATAATCTTTGCTCGGCTCGGTATCAGCTGTATCGCAGTGTCAGCTATGGCCGTCGTCGTCCTCCACGTCTGCTAGTACCTGTCGAGTTCTGTTCGTACTTTCTCAGTCGTTCAAAATTAGCCTCTCGTTGTGCTTTGCGTGCAGCTCTGGCTCTGTCCGCATCGGCATCGTCCTCTTCACCATTGTAATAGGCTCGTCCCATGATTGACTGCGTTATTGCTGTCCTGACAGGACCGTCAGGCTCGGCCAGAACAGATATATGACTGGCGTGGCTGTGCAGACGAGGCAGTGCAGACACGAAGTTTCATTGAACAACGGTGAGCTTCCATCTTCGTCAGCACATCTCGACAATGCTGGAATCGATACAGCTTGCGCAGACAACGTACGTCGTTCCTCAAGGCATTCTTTCGGTCCGTCGCTGCAGAGCGCAGACGGTGAAATGGACAGCAGTGATGCATCCTTCAGCAGAAAACGAGGCTATCGACGACTTGCTGCAGCTATGGCCTGGGATCCTTCGATGGCAGTCTTCTCTAGATTCCGCCAGGCAAACGCTCTGAATCTACTCTGTCTACAATCGGAGATCAAGGAGATTGAGCTGAAATTGAACTTGACCATCAACCATGATGACCGACGAACGGAGGCCAAGTCATGGTCATCTGACTTCGATGCACTACGCAGCTCTGGTAAGGACAGTGACCAGTGGAGGCTCTTCATTGAACTCAGAGCTCTGTTAGAGCAGTACAGTAAGTCCTCCCAAGTCGACACAAGCGTTGCCTAAGCTGATCTCCCCATTACAGATCGTGCTCTGAGAACACAGATAATCATCAATGATCAACCAGATCCATCGCAGTACGACCTCAAATTCCTTAAGGAATGGCTGGACTCAAGTCATGGAGGAGCTTCGGCTCTCCGAGGTGCAGGATCGGACACCTGGTTCGAGTTCGAAGAGGGAGGTAATCGCTTGACTGACTTGGTGGCTCTGAACAAGTCAAGTGTACATGCGAGCGGTGTAAGACAGATCAGCAGCTTCATCTTGCCACGGCTGGCAAGACTGCTACCGTTCGTGAAGATCAAGGTACAGAGCATTGTACAGGCTTGTTGACTTCTCCACTGACCAAGCACCAGTTCGATACCTTCCTTGCAGAGGAGGACGATACCACTTTCCAACACTTCTCCACGAGCGACGCCCTCAAGACAGCTGGCGATAGACTGCTTGTTGTGTTCGCCACAATCTTGGTTCTCATCCCGGTCGTGGTGTTGCACTTCGTGACGAACCCGGAATGGAGATTACTGCTGATCGTTCTATTCACATTGTCCTTCACGACGATCATGTCGTTCGCCACAGAAGCTAAGACATCCGAGATCTTTGTTGCTGCTGCTGGGTTTGTGGCTGTCCAAGTTGTCTACGTTGGTAGCGTGTGAGGACAAGTGAGAGCTGTCTCAACCCATCGGACGCTCACCTAGCCCATATATCATCCCAACCAGCAGGATTGAGCTCTAGAGGACCTTTGAGCGCTCCTGTACGTGGTAAACGTCCTTCTCCAGGCTCCGGCAGGCAGATCCACTCACGGACGCAACCAGGAACGTCCTCCTTGGCATGGCTGATGACTAGGAGTGCTTGCTCGGGAGAAAGCCCTTCGAACATGGCTGACTCCGATCCCTTTGTGGCTGCACCGTCAACGACTGCTGCCACCTTCTGTCCCTGCGACAAGAACAGTGAAGCCTTGTCACGGACTGGCTCATCCATGCCGCTGAAGGCTTCATCAAGGATCACAAGATCCGGACTAGCCACAAGAGCTCTCAGGAACAGTAGCAATCGCTGACTGGAAAAGCTTAGCCCGCCAAAGAGCAAGTTATCAGCCCATTCCAGGCCACCTGATGTGCTTGAGCTGCGATCTGGCTGGATTGTGCCTGTCTGTAACTCTACAGCAAACCACTGCAAGAAAGCATCAACTCGTTGCGTCGCAGACTCATCTAGACTCGGCTTTGCCATAGGCGCATCAGCCCACGCAGATTCCAGCGTGCGTCTCACAGTGAGTCTCTTGGGAAAGAATGCATGGACTTCGGGACTCGAGTGGCCCATTCGTCTCTGCAGCTCAAACAACGTAATGCCGCGCTCTCCTGGCTCTGGTAGTCTTGATCGGCCGAAGAGCTTGACAGGCAGACTATACGTCTGCGGATGATCAGACGTGATGAGACTTAGCATTGTAGTCTTTCCAGAGCCATTTGGTCCAAATATGCCACAGCGTTGTCCTCGATGGAGTGACCACCAGAGTCCGGCTTTGCTCTCGCCGTTGATGTCTCGCTCCCAGCCGCCGAGCACAACCTTGTCGCCGTATGCTACTTTGACACCCTGCATGTCGATCAGGGCTTCACCTCGAGGCAGAGGTGGCGCAGTCCGCGCAAAGCCATCTTTGCTTAGCTTTGACTGCGAGCCAGCTTCGACATGCTTTATGATGCTTTGAACACTCTCTTGCGTCATGCTTAGCACACTTTCCTTGCTGTCCTGTGCAAGAACGCGATTGTGCTCGTCTATGACTAGCAGATGGTTGATCCATTGAGGCACGCCATCTTCTGGTCTCAAGCTGATAATCAGCCGTGGCTGGCCTGCTGTTGCGACCTGCTCGAGTACTCCTGATAGTCGATGAACAGTGCTTGGGTCCAGTCCCATGAAAGGTCCATCCAACATGAGTAGCGCAGGCTTGCTCATCAATGCTTTCGCTATACGAGCTCTTCTTGTCTGTCCGTTGCTGAGATTTGACACCGGCATGTCTAACAGGGCTGCAAGGTTGAGCTTCGTGGTGACATCCTGCAAAGTTACATGGTCGATAGTGCCTTCATCGACCTCGAGAGCGTTCAGATGTGTGTTGCCAAGCAGGTAATCACGCACACAGAAATCGGTCTCCTCTTTCCGGCTTTCGTACCTGGCACTGAGGTATGCTCCACGAACACTTGTGCCACTCACATTACTGCCACGATCCGCATCGAAGCCGACATACTTGATGGCCTGGTGTTCGGTGAGGCCTCTGTCCGACAGTCCAGGATACTTCCGACCTGTCGGTGGTATTGCTACATGCTGGCCAGCCAATACTTGCAGCACGCTGGTCCTCGAGAGTGATGAGGGTGAAATAATCGCCCATAAGTCCTTATTCTGATCGTTCCCAGAGAGTGTAAAGCTGAGATTCGTGAAAATCGGCGAATTCGAGCTCGCAGAATGGTCTGATTGAGGATAGGTACGATAAAAGGTCGTGTCTTGTATTGCTATTAACGGCTTGGTCGATATGAGCCTTCGGGCTCTACGTGGGAGCCATACGGCGCCAACACGACTGGTTATTCTGTGCATTGCAAAGCTGCATGTACGTGTAGTCGATTGAAGCTTGTTCAATCATGATTTGAAGAGATCTTCATTGCTGTGACTCAGACGGTGGTCTTGCTTGAGCCATTGGGTGACGTACAAACCGTGCATGAGATCTTTGCTTGCAACGCCGAGGTTTCGGCTTCGTCATCAACAACGACCACAGCAATGTTCTCATCACTACAACCATCAAGACCAAAGGCAAGGCTCGTTCGTGCGCTTGGGTTTACCACGCTGACAGTAACAGATACATGATACCACCGCTCGTAAACCTCTCCATCAGCATCAGATTCGTAGCATCAAATCACCACGTACACAGATAGAGGCAATGCCGCCTCACCAGGCTCCAGTACAGTCTCCTGCTCTGCCATTGCCACAATTCAACCCAGCTACCATGCATCCAGTCTTCTTCACAGAGCATTGGCGAAAGCCACCGTTCCAGATGCCTATGGCAAGTGGGTTTAGTCCCGTTGCCACAGGATACGTGTTCGGCGACAACAAGCGACGGAACACCTCGACCAAGCTCTAGAGGATGATCGTGAGCGTCGATCGCGTAGGTGAACACCTCCCCTGATGTGACGATGCCGCTGGAGAACGCATTCGAGTCCGAAACAGCACCAATGAGACACAATCACCCAGCTCAGACATCAGCATTGTGGCTGAGAAACATCATAGCTGCAGTACACAGCTGTTATCATTAGTGGACTATGCATTGCGGTTGCCCATCACGGAGCGCCGTCTACCGAGTCTGCTGAAACTGCAAACATGGGCAGCTTCTTTTTGCTGGGCGTGGCCTGGCTAGCATCCATGGCCATGCTGTTGTCCTGACCAGTGCTATATCCGGAGACCAAACCCGCAGCAGGAGGGTTCACATGAGGTAGCGGTACAGCATGATCTGCGGGACTGCCATCAAGTACGTTCTTGGACGGCTGACTTCCAGCTGTCAATTGCGGACGCTCGAAGGTGGTCCTGGGCGACGCAAGCACAGGCAGTGCGGGCTCAGAAGTGGTTGGCGCTGAAGACTCGAAAGGGTCAGACACTGGTGCTACTGCATCGTCACGCGGCTCTTCATCCTTCTCTTCCTTCGCCTCAGCTGCCTTCACTTTACTGCGACGAGCGTTGGCTACGAGCCTCGAGAAATCTGCGTGGTTTTTCTTCATCCAGCCATTACCATCAAAGTCCTTCTTCATTATGCCGTTTGGCACAGACGGCGCATTTCCTCCCTGTGTACGCTCCCATGTATCAAGATCACGCAGGAGATCTCTCTTGTTCCGTGGGTTATTTGAGTCGCAATTGGCATTCCAGATGTTCACCCATGCTGTGTGTCGGCGCATCATCAGCTGTTTCGATCCAGAAGGCGGTATACCCAGATCTCGCAGCTTCTTCGATAGGTCCTTTTCTTTCATCATTGAGTAGTTCAGTTCGTTCAATCGGTCCTGCGGTCGACCTGACATCGGTGGCTTCTTGACGCTTGTTGCTGCCCTCTCGCGTGCTTCGCGCTCGTCCTCGCATTTGTCTAGATGTGGTTCCACCTGTTCGATCTTCATGCGCTGACCGCAGCCCAGTGGACACTCGACCAGGCCATCATCTACGATCTGCTCTTCTGGTACGAAAGTCTCGTCCTCTGATTCCTCGACTTCGACAACCTCTGGTTGCGATGTCTGCGAACCGACAATCCTACGGCTCTTACTTCTCGTAGTACGACCAACAGGCTCTTCTGGGTAGCTGTTCTCCGACTCAAGTGCGCTCCGCTTCCTCTTGCCAGGTCGTTTGGACGCCGCATCGGCTGCGAGTTGTTGCTCTCTTGCAACTTTGATTGTTTGTGGTCTTGCATCCACGAATGTTGCGACCACTTCTTGAAGCTGCCAGTTGTTCCTGAGCTTGCTAGCCTGGTCCTGTGTGCGGCAAGCTGGACAACAGCCATCAGTCGAGAGTGCTGTTCGGATGCATTTCGAGCAGAAGGTATGTGAGCAAGAGGTGATCATAGGTGTATCGAAGAACTCCTTGCAGATCTGGCAGTGAAGCGCATTCTCCAAGGACGAGAGTCCAGCGAGCGGAGTGCCCAGCCAGTCCGTCGAGTCTGGTATGTTGTGCGCAGCGTCCATCGCATGCTGTGAAGTGGAATCAGAGGTCGTTACGGAATAGAAGCAGTCGTAATCGCGCTGGTAACTTTAGCGAAACCGCGCACATTCACGCGTCGCCCGCGCGTCATCGACGAATTTGAAGCTGTTTCGAGAATTGTTGCTGGTGACAATCTGGAAGCAAGACAACTCTCGTCGAGAATGCCTTTGGACACATCAGCATACAATCTCGCGCATCTGCGCCTGGACGGTCGCCGCTGGAATGAGCTCCGCCGCCTACACGCCCAGATCTCAACACAAGCAGCTGCCGATGGCTCAAGCTACCTCGAAATGGGCAACACAAAGGTCATATGCACTGTGAATGGTCCGCAAGAGCAGAAGAAAGGAGCTGGAAGCAGAGATCAGTCGAATGAAGCGAAGATTGAGGTCGAGATAGGCTTCGCTAGCTTCTCTGGTACAGACAGAAAGAAGCGTGCAAGAGGTGACAAGTATGAGTGGGACACCATGCAGCAATGCAACGACTGACGGCCACGTAGGAGGACATCAGAGATGCAGTATACGATATCTAGCGCCTTCGCAGCAACACTACTCACACACCTCTATCCTCACAGTACCATTGATGTGCACCTTCATGTGCTTTCGCAGGACGGCTCCTTGCTCGCAGCATGCATCAATGCGACTACATTAGCTCTTATCGACGCAGGGATACCCATGACCGACTACATATCCGCGTGCACGGTCGCGACGACAGCAGCGTTCGCAGATCGAGAGGAGGATGCCGACCCGTTACTGGACGTGAACAATCTCGAAGAGCTCGAATGCCCATTTCTGACCATTGGCGCTGTCGGCGGCGCGGTAGGCACCTTGATAATGGAAACACGAGTGCAAATGGCTCGACTGGAAGCCATGATCGCTGTCGGCCTCGATGGCTGTGCACAAGTCAAGACGATCCTTGACAGCGTTGTTCGAGCGCATGGCAAGAAGATGCTTGAAAGCCGGATGGGCTGAACAAACGGATTCCCTCAGCGCTCAAAGCATAGGCTGTCGAACTCTGATCAACGGCCAAGCTTCTACCAAGCTTTTGGTGACACTAGTCGCAGGCCAATGACAACGGCTTCCTCTCACGTTGTCAAGCGCTGTGGCTTGAACATCCCCTGCATGAAACAGCTCTACATGCTGTACATGCGCGATTTGCACAACCAGACAGGCGCCTGAAGCATTCAATGGCCTCCAGATATGGCTCTGAACGTAGGCCTACTGACTGGCGGCCAGCACCAAGAGCTGTCCTTGCGGCACAACAGGGGAGAGGCTAATGACCGTTGCTATTTGTGGGACAACCTCCTTGATCTCGTATACACATTTATTGACCTGACTTGCAGAACATTTTCCACATTCTCTCGCAACCCTCCTCTTCGATCAAGCAGACACCATGTTGTTCTTACTGCTTCCTATCCTAACCTTGTTGGGTTCCGTCCTCGCTCAGGATGTCGGAGCTCGCTCCACATTCATTTACAACTCTACTGGTGCAGGCACCAAAGGGAACTACTTTCTTTTTACGATCAACATCGTCAAGTCCACCGGAGATATCTACTTTCACTTCGATGCACCGGCTAGTGGATCCTGGGTGGGCGTGGGCTTTGGAGACAAGATGCAGGGAACTCTCATGATACTTGCATACCCAAGTCAAAACACAACGGGCATCACCATCAGTCCGCGCGTTGGAAACTACAAATCAGAGCCTACGTACGACTCGAGTATCAAGGTTGAAAAGGTCTGGGATTCTGCGTTGCGCACACCGAACACTATCGACAACAATATCAATCAGATGTACATCGATGGTGTATGCAGAGGCTGTGCGAACCGGACGGGTAGCATTCTTGACCTCAGCAACCAGCGAGCGCCTTTCATATTCGCTACCGGACCTGGTACGGATATGAATACTGACGACCTGGCCGCACCTTTGAAGAGACACAACTTCTATGGTTCATTCAATCTGAATCTGACCGCTGCTACGTCCTTGAACAGTGGCTCAGTGCCTCCGCCAGTGAATGGCTCGTACAACTACAATGGTTTAGGCACAACGTCCACCAACAAGGACACCAACGCCGGACCTGCCATTCATGCCGCGCTGATGTGCATAGCCTGGATATTGATATTCCCATTCGGCTCTCTATTGCTCCGATTCTTCAACAAGGTCATCTTGCACGCTGTTATGCAGGTTATCGGACTCGTCTTTGTGTTTGCTGCCTTTTGCTGTGGCTGCTACATCAGTATGCAGTACAACCGTAGCAAGACATTCCGATCTGCTCATCAGGTCATCGGTCTGATCTTGATGTTTGGACTGCTGGTGCAGCTTGCTTTGGGCATTGTTGGCCACAGAATCTTCAAAAAAACCGGTTCGCCAGCCAAGTTTGCAAAGATTCATGCTATCCTCGGGAGTATCATGATCGTAATCGCCATTATCAACGGCGGTATGGGCTGGGGCTTTGGCGGTAAGTGGTTTCGATGCGCTGCTGATGTCGCTGACTTGTCAGGAAACCCTTGGATGAACACGATCTACGCAATCACCGTCGCTGCGATCGGTGTTCTGTTCCTAGCCGCGCGACTCACTGCACACTGCTGCATCCGCCGACGACAGAAGAACAAAGCAGAGTCAATGCCGGAATATGTTGGCCAAGACGGCTACCAATACCCTCAGTTTACCTCAGCGCCAAAACAGCCGTATGCGAATGCTATGCCGATGCAGACATTCCAGAGCACGGATTCAGTGCCACAATATTCTTATCAGCAGCCGCATCCTCGACCGATGGTTTGATCGATTGAGTGCGCCTTAGTGTGTCGTCTTAGCGGAGTCGTAGCCTTATGATAGCGTAGGCATGTTGGTCTCAGGAGACTCTTCTGCTTCTTCTTCAAGCTGATCACGATTCAATGTCATGCTCTTGCGCCAGACGTAGCCAACCATAGCAATGCCCACTGCCAATGCTGTCGACAGTAGCACAACGTTGACTGGCACTGGATCGTCGTGGAAGGTTGTATGTGTCAAGGCATCAAGTCCGGCTTGTGCGAGATTGCAGATTCCGGCAAGACAGATGATCAAGCCATATACCTTGCCGAAAGTTGCGAAGCCAAACACCTTTGCACTGTAGTCCGAGACAGCAGTGTAGTATAGTGGACGGTAGACAACGAAGAGAGCTATGTTAGCATAGGCTGCCCACTGCTGTGCAATGATGCCGAACGCACCGATAGCTGTTGCAATGACTACCAGTAAGAGCAGGACGAACGGAGTTGAAGTGTGATCGAGCACCAGACCGATGAATGGAATGGCAATGACTCCGCCAAGTGGCAGAGCAACATCAAAAACGTCGTTGATCTGTGAGGCTGCTTTACTGTCGTGAAGCAAAGCTGTGTATTGTGTGCGAATAGTAGCGACAAAGTAGTTGATTCGTAGCATCTGGAGGACCGTGAATAGTGCGATGAGAATGAACCAAGGTGTAAGGATCTGTTGTGCTGCAGTCCTTCCGTGCAAAGCTCCGTATACGCCGGACGTCTGGGCGTGCTGCTTGCCTTGCTTGTTCTGATCATCGCCAGCTTTAGAGCCGAGTAATGTCGTCGTCTCTGTGGCATTCGTCTCTGTTTCCTCGGTGACAAGCTCACCGACAGACTTGTAGGATTGACTTGGCATGACGAAGATTTGTGCGAGCAAAATGGCCGCAGGCACTACCAGGTAGATCAAAAAGAACTTCTTTGGAGTGAAGCTGCCGTCCGATCCTTGATACAAGAGACGATACACCAAGAATACCGCACTGCTCGTGTCAAAGGCTCCTGTCAGGAGTGCCAGGATGGAGCCAGAATACTTTGAAAAGGTGTTGCTGAGCTGGAAAGCTGGAATGAAAACGAATGGCCCTCCTATCGCGAGGAATAGATATCCGGGAATGTATGCATCAAACGGGAGGTCCTGCGCGAAAGCCATGGACATCGCTCCCAGTGCTAGAAAGAATGTCCCCACAAGACTTGCTATCCTGGGTCCATATCTATCGAGAATGGTGCCGACTGGCTAGAGATGATCAGCTTGAGATCTATGAGGGTAGACAGACATACCAGTGCACACAGATTTGTGCTAACCGCCGCAAGAGTGAACATGAGGTTGAGCCTGACCTCTTGACCATAGCATACGCCATGCTCAAGCTCGTCGCCAGTGCAAAGATACTGGTACACACCTTGCTGTACGAGAACAGGCTTCAATGCAGCAAATCCGAAGACAGGTCCAGCAGCTAACAAGCAGTAGACCACGGCTATAGCGACCTGCACCATACGCTTCGTCGCTGATACTTCGAAAGCCGGTACGGTCTCTTCTTCAGCTCGTGGTGGGACATAGTCTGCTATGGGATTGAAGGAGAGCTTTCGTCGTTCTGATCCTGTAGGTGATTGTCCTCTCCACTGATCGAATGCCTCCATAGAGGATCTTCTTTCGAACAGCGCCATGTTGCTAGACCAGAGGAAACAGTGTGAGAAGATCGAGAACGATGTAGAGATGCAGCTAGTGCTGCAGTGATGTCAATGGATTGTAGGTATGTTGAAAATACGGCGTGACCACGCAGAGATAAGGTTAATTGCGTTTGTCATGCTTGCACAACTGATAAGAAATGCCTGTCGGTACTTCATCACCCAAGTCTGCAGCAATGCAGCTCGGGCTTGTCGGCCACTGTTCTCATCTCGACGGATAGTCTTCAATCGCAGTTATGACAACATTCTGAAGTTATGATTCTGTCGTCTGGTGTGGACCGGAATGTTAGCTCAAATGCTTATTCTAGCTCACCAAGCTTGAAATTCTCAACCCTGCGCATTCTCAGAGTCGGGACTGCATCTACGATTGATTCTATAGACAAAAACATGTCTTCCAACCACAGAAGAAGGCGAGAAATTGCAAAAAATTGATGAAGTCGGCGAGACTCGAACTCGCGAAGGTTGCCCAACTAGTAATTCGGGAAACCAGACAGTAGAATCAAACCTGAAACTAGCGCCATAACCACTCGGCCACGACTCCTGGCGAACCAGAAATTGGCTGAGAGTGTACAAGGCGCTGGTCGATGGTGCGATGGCAGGGCTTCGTGTAAGAGAGCGCAGCGATGAGCATGCTGAGATGACATGGCGTCAGAGGCATGATCTGGACGATAAGGGTATGTGGACGGTAGCCGTCGACGAGCTTGAGACGGCTGTACGGCGCAGCAGCGTGACATACGTCTGGTTAGGCACTCTGCAGGAGAGGGATAGTGGACGGATGGCAGTGTATACCGAGCCATTCAGCGCGTGTGGAAGTAGGGTAAATCTCTTGAGGGGAGATCAGAGAGTGTCTCGTCTCGTTGACAGTAACAGGTGTGTAGTCGAGAGTCAAGAGGTGAGGTCGTGATGAGTTAACAGCTGAGTAGAACGTCGTAAAACGGTCCCATTCAGCATCACGGTTGTAAATGCTGTTGTCAGCGCTCTGTGTAGTGAGTGTACGCACCACCTGGTGGTACTATGAGCTATAGGTTAGCATAATAGCATGACAAAAGCCCAGCATGGCCCTCAATGGCACTCGCAGACTCGTGCTTTGCTGCTGTGGACTTGATGTTCTTACAGGCTGTGTCAATGTTGTAGTATCAGTGTATAGTAGCGCTCTGCAGACACCATGAGTATATTCGCTTACCTTCTGGTGTGGTATACCTCTTGATAGTGGTACCGTGAAGTATGGTAATGGGCTGGCCATCCACAGGCTCAGACACGATACACCCGACGCAACAAATCGTTCCCGGATGGATTGTAGGTGTGGTGGTTAGGTGCTGATCGAGGGAGAGTTGGTGACTTCAAAGACAGGTGAGGTTTGTTTGTTCTTGGCGAAGCTCTTGACGGGCAATCGCTATCCTAGCCTATGACTAGATGATGCTATACTCCCATGTTGATCAAAGTCGACGGGTGCGGACACACTATCTCGACGAGCAAAGTGTGGTGCTAGAGGCAGAGCATAGACGAGAACGAGCATGTGTCGTATGTAGACGTAGATGGCAGCGCGTTTCTACGCGTAAACAGAATGACGTAACTGTGATACATCTGGGAGGATGTGACTACACTTCTACATTCCTTTAAGGACTGCTTCACAGCGCGCACGAAACAGCTTTGCTGCACTTTTGATAAGTCTCGATGGCAGCTCAGGACTCCGCAGGACACAATATCAAACATCTCGCTTGATTGCCGTCTCATCGAAGACAGGAAAGCTATGCCAGGCATCCCACCATTGCTTCTCAAGGCTCAGTGGCCACAGCAAGTGCAGTACCGGAGCAAATTTGCCTTCCGCGAGGCGCTGTACGTCCTCATCGACAGGAGCATCCCCATCCCGTCGAAGGTCTTCGATGCCTTCGCGAGTCAAGCGGCAAATGCCAGGTTTGTCGTCGCGCAGATTTCGCATGCAAGTCCAATCAAATGTAAGGTGCGACAACAAGTCTCCGAGTCCTGGAGTCTCGTACTCGCAGACACTCATAGCGGCATGGAGTAATGGACGCACTTTGATCTGCAACTTCTCAAGGGGCGGAGCGTATTGAGGCCTAGAACTGGAGATGATGCTGAACATCGACCGAGCTAGCTCTTCGTCGACAGCAACGTCCTTCATGGTGTAGTATACTTCATTCAGGCCGGGATCGCCGAAGCGTACTGGATGAGTTGACTTAACATTCGGGACACCTACTCCGGGGTGGTATCGTGTGTGGGCTGAAGCTATGCGGAGCTCTATCTTGCTGACCTTTGGTAGGGAGCCCAGCTCACGGAGAAACGCAGCTTCGTCTGGGGTACTAGCATTCCGCCGCCACCCTACGCCAAGCTCTTCGAGTCCTTCACAAGCCCGGAGAGCAACGAGAAACTTATCGTCGACATTCGAGAGGACGTCGAATCGTTGCAGCTGATGGCAACTGTTGATGATCTCGTAGAGCGCCTCGGTGCTATAGTAGGTTTCAAGTCGCAACTTTCTGAGGCGCGGCAGCGAGCAGCACAGGGCTACTACGACGTCTTCGCCGCCTATGCAATTAGAGCTGGTGCTCAGTTCTATCAAGTTAGGAAATCTGTCACCCACCTTGAACCAGTCGATGCTGGAAGAATCTCCGAGGATGTCCAAGTCGAGGCTGCGCAGACAACTGAAGTCCGTCTTAACACAGTGTTTGAATGCCTCACTAGCACCCCAGAAATACAGCTCCAAAGTGTCAAGACATCCCAATCGTGGCTCTGTGTGGGTCTCACCGAGCCAAGTTGTTGGTTTTGGAGGCGGATCTATTGCATTACAGAGCAGTATGACTTCCTTCAAGTTTTCCGCTCGTCCAGCGACCATCTCCATGACAGCACCGAATATCGGGAGATGATTCCTCGACATATCTGGCCAAGTGTGGATGCTGTATAGACATGGTGATGTTGCGACTGCGAGATCTATAGCACTGATCTTAGGAGGGACCGGATGATATAGACTCGGGAGATCAAAGTAAGGCATATGAAGTCGACATCGAGGTCGGATGGACTCGAGATATCGGAGGAATTCGAGCGGGATCTGTTGTGTACTGGACTCCCAGCTCACATCTCGGAGAGCAGGGAGCATTCTGAGGAATCGGAGTACATGCTGCACAGAGGAAGGCCGAGTATCGACCGAGTACTCGTTCTCGTTATAGAGGTTGAGCCGCTGAACGTATCGTAGACGATCTGGACTTATGCGAGCTAAAACTTGCTCTACTTCTGTATACGTTGTCCTGTTTATGACCAGAGTGTGGAAGCGATAAGGATCTGAAGCATCCCTGCAGCGACGGCTGACACGAGCGAAGTCGTGCAGACTTTTGGGGTCTAGATAGTCAGCGATATGCATGAACATCTCAAGCGGAAGGTCTTCCATGACTTCAAGTCTCAATGTAAGTTGTCTGGGTTTCAAAATATGAAGTGCCGAGCTTTAATCGAGAATAGGAATGTCGACAGATTTAGAGAATGGGTAGGTGGTATGAAGTGTAAAGCTTCCTTCGAGGGTGAGAAGGATATAAAGGCACAACATGCTGCTTGAATCGACGAGTAGCAGCGAATTGATACTGGTCGGCCTGCTGAAGAACAATGAAATGACCCTAGCAAGGCATAAAGGCATTGTCTGCTTGACTCGACGTATGTTACCTTTGACAAAGGATCTCTTTGACAAGAGATCGCCGACGTAGCGATGGGTATGTGGAGCGAGATCGTTGCCCAATCTATAGGGAGAGCGTTGAGAGACTGATGTGTCCTTGAAATCGACACAACGATATCGCCATTGTAGCGTTGGACGGCGTTGATGATGCCGTTGATTGCGTGATATGGAAGAGGCGTGACTTTGGCGTAACCTTGTACTTCGACAAGGTCAAGGGAAGCTCTTCCATGCCGTCTATTGCCGCAACGTGTTGTCACAATTCAGTAGTAATCACCACACTTGTCAGCTGGCCACCTCCTCTTCCAAGCTGGTCCATAGATGTATACGACAGGAACAAGCGCAGCGAAAGCGCCCATGATGCCAGTATAGATGTTCATTGTCTTGCTGTAGCCAAAGTCGGCGATCCACTCAGAGACCCGGAAGGAGAAGATGAAGGCCAGCAAGCAACGGAAAGATGCAATGTTCACCAGTGACGGACCAGCAAGATGCGGATATGTCTCGAGGACATACACCGCACCGACTGCATTCGCACCGAGAAAGCCGAATGCCATCAGGCCAAGTGCAAACAAGAAGAGCGCCCAATGATACCGAGAAGGATCCTCTCCGGTGATGCCAAATAGCACACAACCAGCCAGAGCGGTAATGATAGGGAGGATCAGGTTGACAAGTTGATTTTCAGGCAGTCGTCGGCCTCGTGTCTTTGCCATAGCATTGGCAACCCAGTCGGCGACTCCTCCGGTGATCACAGCGATGAAGACTGCTGCAATGAGCACAGGCACTAGACAGAAACCAAGGTGAAGAAACGACCATCTACCGAAGTTAGCATTATTGCCTGAATGGTGCTTATGACTTACGCCCATGGCTTGACCAGGAGGTTCGCAGCGACAGTATACGCTGCTGCCAACGCTGCTGCCATCATGGCGCTGTGTAGCATAGTGATGAAGAAGATTTGAGGATAGAAGAATGTGCGCATGGTATCGAGGAAGGCATTCCAGCCTTTGCGCCATTCCATCTCTCCGTGGAAGAGAGCCAGGTCCTGGTCCATTAGTCAAGTCTTGCTGGAAGTGCGGCTACTCACCCATTTCCAAGTACGTGGGCTGTACTCGACATCAGCATCGTCACGAGGAGTGCCCTCTAAGCCCGAGTCAGCAGTGATCATGATCGCAGCACAAGTTCATACCCATCTCAGAACGAGTTCGTGCGTAACGAGTCTCCGGCATGAAGAAGAAGCAGCCTATGAGGAAGAATCCCGCACCAGCTGCTGTCATGTAGTATACCCATCTCCAGTTGAGGTATATGATGATGTAAGGAGATGCAAATCCGAGAGCGATAATGATGATACCCTGAGCAGCAAACACTCCACTCATCCAGGTGTTCCTCTTGTGGACGTGAACCATGCTGTGATTGTCAGCGGCGAGTCTTGTCCTGAAAAGCATACGTACTCTTGTATGATGAAGGGAATCAGCGATTCCACAGTTCCCGCTCCCACCGCCTGTACACAACGTGCTGCTAGGTGTGAGTCCAACGAAGCACTTGTGCCGGACCAGACACAGCCGATGATGGCGAGCACTCCGGTGCCAAGGACTATAGCGCGACGACCAGTTGAGATAGCCAGCGGGACGAGAGCTAGGTTGGCTATGCCGATAACCAGCACTGGCAGCGAAGCCAGCAGGTATATCTTCCAGATTGGTGGTCCGCCAAGGCTGTCCAGTGCCTTCAACGGATCACTGCCTGGTGGTAGGAAGTTGGCGCTCTCGGTCCAGGGCAGGAGCAGTTTTGGGTCCAGACCAGCATACTCCAAGCTGAAGACTGGCAGCATTGCGCCTAGAATGAGCTCTGCAGCCGCTGACAGCGCTCCGAAGAAGCACAATGCTGTGCAACAAAGCAGCTTGTGTGTCAGGGTCATGTTGAGCGGGTCCTTGGGATCCCGAGTAGGTGCTGGCTGGAGTATGATGTCGCCGTTAGCATCGAAGAGAGCAACATTGTGAGCTTGTTGTGCCTCGATTGTGGTGATGGCGGTAGCGGTGGTGTTGACATGCTCCAACTGTGCGATCTCCTTCTCTTCATATTGTGCTGCCTTCTTCTCTGAAGCACTGTTAGGTAGCTCTACGCTATTGGCAGCCATAGTCTTTGCCAATTGCTTGTTGATGGTAGACATCGTAAGTGGTGATGGAGAGATTAAGTTCCCACAACCCAAGGTAGGCAGTATGTATACCTACATCTCCGCCCATACTTGGCAATTGCAGCGGTCTGTATAGCATGGACCGAGGATTGTAGGGACTAGATGGACTCCGGTCGACTTGGCACTACAAGGTTTAATGGACGCAGGTACAAGCAGTTCTTTGCAAGGTGACATCCAGCGCCACAGACCTTGCTGCATTGTGGCGATATTTTCGACCAGTATACATGCCTGTCCTTAATGTCAGCTGTGTGCATAGCCCTCTTCCCTACTTGGGTTCCTGCTTTGTGTTAAGCGACCACGACTGAGGTTTGTCGAGGGTGTGGTTGGAACATAGATTGGAAGCACGGTCCTCCGCTGGCGAAGCTTCCTTCTGATTGGTGCGCATATGATTACACGAGCGGTTAGCTTGCGGAGAAGTAGGGGGACCATGGGACCCACGGCACATCACCAAGAGCTGTTCGTTCTGCAACTATACTCACCCGATCGACCTGTGCGTCTGCAGGAGACTGGCGGAAGCATTGAGCGTCTTCCTCTGCTTGAGATGCAACTTCCCTCACTGTAACAGTGTCAATGCTGATGAAGAGCAGGGAACCCATAACGTGTACTTTCTCGAAGGCGAAGGACTGCATTGAAGCTGTGAGGACAAAGTGCTGACGATCATCACACCCTGCCACTTGCAGCGACTGGTAAAGCTCAATGCTATCCGTTCTGTCCAGGTGATGTGCTAAAGATGAGGTGCACAAGCTGATTGCTTATCTCCACAACGACGCTTCCAGCTCGTCATTGAGCCTGAAGGTGGCAGAACCAATCTATCCCGAACATGCAGGACAACAGATCGATCTGCACTGCTCGAGAAGGTCAAGGAGGTTGGGTTGCAGCCCGCCACGTTCGGGCCAGGCGTCGACCAGGCCTATGACAGACTCGAGGTTCTCTCAAGCATCGCGCCCAGAGCATCCCGGATGGCCTCATGCCAATGACAATTGCGACTTCTAGCTCATCCTGGTCGCTGCATGGAAAGAGGCTTCAGGCATATCTCTGTGCCCGATACGCAATGTCAACTGTGCAGCACAAGGCCTTATCTAAGCGGTTTGAAACATCTCGCCGGTCCTACGTCTTCACAGACTTTCAGAACCTGTAGCACGCAAGGCTTCAGCCTTGCTAACCCTTGGCACGTTCCCGCTCGCAATTCATGCTACTAGCAAGTCAGAAGACACTTTTGTCCATCGTCCCATCTTATCTATCCATTGGGACAGTCTTGGTCCTTCTCCTCTGATACTCTCATTTCACACCTCATTTCTTTTTCCGACTATCAAAATCACAATCATGACCCAAGTCAACAGCACTTCCGCCAGCCGTGTTCTCGTCGGCATCTCACTCTTAACATATTCTGGTCCGACCGTACTCATTTCCGGCAGCTCCACCATAACGGCAACAACATCTATCCAGAAGGCTAAGATACCTTTATACACTATACTAACGCCTCCAGCCGATTGTCTATCTGCACCTTTGACAAGCATCAGCAGTGGAGGTACAATTCTGTATAAGAGACACGCATCCGACCTCTCCAACCAGCTCACAGGCCTATGCTTTCCTACGCTCTTTTCTCTGCAACAGGATCCGGCAACTTCAATAGAGTATTCGCCAGGAGTGTGTCCATTGAGCTATCATGCAGCTACGATTGGAATCGATCCTACTAGCGCGGACACAACTACCAGTTATTGTTGCTTAAGGTAGTGTCCGTACTTGATACTCTCATTCGCTTGACTGATGATGCTTTAGTGGCATGTCCTTCTCCTATGGCAGCGGGTGCTACAGTCTTGTCACCTCGACCACAACCATCATCAAAAGTTCCTCTGCCTCGACAGTGACTTCGTCCTTCACAGCGTGGGATTGGCCCATCCAGGTCGCTTGGGCCTCCACTGACTTGACATCTTTCACACCTGCGTACGCTCCATTGCCGGGCAGCGTATCAAGCAGTGTCTTAAAGGACGCATCCAGTACCACGCGAAGCAATGCTCCTAGCGACATGCCTAATGCATCTCATCCTCAGACGGGACCATCGGCTGGTGGCATAGCTGGTGTTGTTGTGGGAGCACTCGTCGGGGTCTGCATCTTGCTAGCATTAGTCTTTGTCTTGTTGAGGCGACGACGAGAGCAACTCAAGCAAGGGACTAACCCGCCTGCTTACGCTGCACAGAGCTCTGAAACGGCAAAAGAATATGCAAGCACGAGAGCAGAGCTGCAGTCCCACTCGATTCCTCCAGAGCTTGGCGGTGAGCAGAATCGAGCAGAGTTGCAGTCCCATTGGACTCCTTCGGAGCTTGCCGGCATGCAGACTCATGGCTCAGAACAATTGTGATTTGCATCAACCAGTGCCGAAGAGCGCTAGGTCGCGCTTACGTCATGTCGATTCTGATGTTCATGAGCAATGCAGCTCGGTAGGGACGCCGAGACTAGCTGACCAGGAAGAGTAGCGCTCCTCCTCCGTATCTTACAGCTCGGCGATGAACAGCCCTGAGGCCAAACTCATGTTCGGTGTCATGATTCATATCTTCCAAGGGTATCGTCAATGTGTTGTACCGTCAATCGTGATTCCAGCTCTTCAAGTGCCATCATATGTTCTGATCCTCCCGCCACGAGGACTCTGTTGCATGATGAAACGAGGTTCCTGGCGCACTTCTGGGCTCTCCAACTCGAACGGATCGGTTATGCTTGACACTCTGCGGGATGTTGCTTGTGAGAAGCTCGACACCGAATGCATGGCTGGATGTGGGTGACGCTCGACGGCATTCTGTGAAGCTCTCGAAACGAATGGCGTGAGAGCACTGCCAACAGCTGCCCAGTCACGAGTCTCTGTTGCTTTTCGCGGCGTTTCATCTTCCTCGTAGGCATAGTCATCCTGGAATGGGTCGTGTGGAGGCTGCTGTCGCACAATTGGTGAGGTCTGGACGGATGCAGACTTGTTCATCTGATAAGCCGATGGTACGATCCACTCCTTCGAAAGTCCCGCCTCGATATGCATCCCGGGCATCTTAGAAGCAAGCCCGCGATCAGCATAGACGACCTGCTCAGGCACAGCCATCTCAGGCGAACCCTTGTAGCGACCAAAGAAGCCAGGAATGTAGTCAGCGGCGATATTGGGTGTGCCGGGCAATGACTTGTCCGGGTTCATGACCGTTAAGCGACGAGGTCCAACAGACTCTCGCCAGCTCTCCTTCTCGCTGAACGGCCGTGAGAACTGATCCAGATTGACCCTGATGACATTGCCATCAGCAGTCCTGAAGGACTTTATGCTGCTGCGATTGCGTCCGGCTAGGTATGGTGTAGGCCTGAAGAAGGAGTGCTCGTTCGCCAGCATAGGCGGACGCTGGCTCTCAGGTTGCTTCTCATTGTCTGTTCTGCGTTTCCATCGTCGGCGACCGCAGCAGCACAATATCAGCAGAATGGCTAGGAACACAGTGCCGCCCATCGCACCAGCGAGGCCGCCCACAACTGCTTGCTTATGATAGTCAGTGTTATTGGCCGAAGCCATGGGCGTGCTTGCTACAGCTGCTGCATCTGTCGTGGTAGATATCGGCCACGCTGTCGTGCTTGGCTGCAAAGCTGTTGCGACAGATGCCAGCGAGGTAACGGTTTGACTTGTAACTCCTTTCACTTCCGGCAATGAAACTGTTCTACTGTCAAGTGAGCTTGATAGCCACGATGAGATTAGAGTTGATGTGCTCGTCACCAGGTCGTTGCTTGTTGAGCTGGTTGATGTGCTGGTCGATGTGCTTGTTACCACGGTACTCGTTGCCAGGTCGCTACTTGTCGTGACCACCAATGTATTACTCACCACATCTCTGCTTGGTATAACCGCCGAGCTGGACAGGACGATTGGTGAACTCGTTGGTGAGATAGAATCTTCTGTGCCACTCGTCTGCGGTAGTTCGGCAGTGACCGTCACCGCATCTGCTGCGGTGAAGTACACTGTGACAGTCTCCATGATAACTGGGTCGCCATAGGCGTCAGTCGTAGTCGCCATGCATCAACGTGCTCCTCCAAGCCCAACACGCAGCGTCTGTATCGCGAAATGCTCCCTGAGCATGTTGAACTTCGAATGCAGGAAGAATTGAAAGGAAATTGCCCACCTTGACGATGCTAGGCGCACATGTCGCAGAAAGACACGCATGACCGGGTGCTTGTCACCTGCAAACGGGCACCTGGCCGCCATCAATGCCTTGCTGCCCTGGCTAACAAGGTTTCGTGGCTGCGCGAATGCAGGTACAAAGCTTGCGAAGCCGCGGTACCTTTTGAGCTCGAGGAATGGGGTGGATGAGAAAGCCCAAGTGTCACGAGCACGTGTGTTTCACGGTGTTCGTAGCCGCTCAGCTTGACAACCACTTACATCACCCCGTCTTTGTAACCACGAGCATCCTCGGCTTGTACTATTGAGCCTGACAGGTCTGGGTGCTCTGCACCTGAGACGAAAGCATGAAGATGATTGTACAGCGTGAATAAGCAGGTATGGATGCTCGCTCATGATTATGATGATACGGATATATTACATGTCTGAAAGCCCTGTCTTCGCCACGCTAAAGTAGTATAGAGGCCAGTGGAATCAAGCTCCAGCAGGCACTGGAGGCTGGTCACTCTCAGGCTGCTTCCCTGGTCGTTTGATCGTCCGATCCGCGTCTCGAGGGATCCTGCTCATGCGCTCTCGTTGTTCTCTCCTCCAGTTGTTCATTGCTTCCCGAGATCTGATGCCAGCTACAGTCTCACCAAGGCCTCTGTCGGTCACAGACTCTCGCTCGAGCTGGCGCCATTGGCTTCGTCGTGACTGTCGATCTTTGAGACGGACATCCCTCTGATTTGTTCTGTCGTAGGATATGCGGACTCGCTGGACTTTGCCCAGGCGCTTTAATCCCCAGGCTGAGGCTGCACCTGTTAGCAAAACACACAATCCTGATATGCCGAAGAAGCCATATTCGCTTTCCTCGATGAAGTTCTCGAGATTCATGCCGTACAGTGCTGCAATGAACATGCCAACAGTTGTGCCGAGAGTGAGGACACTGAATTTGAGGTCTAGCAGCATCAAGCTGTTTCGATTCGAGTCCAGGATTGCACGGATGATCTCTTCAGTATTCTTGATAGAGGTCACCAAGTTCGAACTGACCTGGCAGATTTCGTCTGCAACGTTGTAGTAAGACTCGAGAAGCAATTCGATTTCCTCATGGTTGTCCTCTTCTCGCTCCTTACCAGCAGCCTTCTCGCTAAGGTACATGGCAGCGAGATCGTCGTCCGCTTCGAGTATCTCATCGATGGCGTCTCGTACAAGTCGTGCCTTTTGTTCAAAGGTACTTAGCCTCTTGGAGTATATCAGCAGATGACGCAACTTGTCTCTATCGATGTCCTCCTCTAGATCACGCAGGATCCTGATGAGCGGCTCTCGTACGCCTTCGAATTCACTTTCCAGCCCGTTCGTCGCTGATATGAGCACAGCTTCGAGCGCGCGGAATTCGTAAGGCAGAGGAGCACCAGCATGCAGAGAACTTTGCTTCTGTCGCAGCTTTCCCTCCAGGTCGTACATAAACAGACTCTGCGCATATGAGTCCGTACTGCCGTATACATCAAAGACCAGCACACGGTTGTACTTGATCAGACATCTGATATGAAGCAGATTGATCAAGATAACGCTTGGTCTGACAAGAATCGATGGCAGGACCGAGCTGTCGATCTTGCGTAGATCTCGTGGCAACAGTGAGTACTTTGCTATCAGCTCTTGCTTCTTGAACTCGCCACTGACGAGTACAACGTTTCCATTCTCGTCGAACTCTGTACATCGCATCTTAAGTTCGTTGCTAGGCTTCAGTATTCGTCCTCCAAGACCCGAGTTGTCATCGAGACCGAGCAATGGTAGTAGGTCATCATCTCGATATCCTCCCTCCGTACTCTTCCGTGGTTTGCCAAATCTCGACCAGAAGCCATCACGATTGATGCATGACGTTGCAAAGGAGTGCTTCCGTACTTTCAGCCTCGCTTGTGTTCGCTGTTTGATGAGTTGAGTACTGTGAGCGTGTGCTACCAGATCGAGCCCCTTGGAGCTGTGCCGTGTCTTTGGGACGCCGCGAGGGAGAGAGGTCGTGTTGAAGCAGCTGTCGATATCTGAGGGCTGTGAGAGGAGATGGGCGAGGGAAAGACGTTCAGCTGATATCGCAAATATCGAAGGACGGTGGGTGAGGGAGCGGTGAAGCCATGGGCGGCTTTCATTATTTGCACAGGGTAGTGATACGGATGTGTTGTTGACGATAGAGATGCGCATTCATAAAAGTCGCGCAGTCTCGTGAATGACGATAATGGTCCGTGCACAAGGTCATGGTATCTCCTTCCACATCGATTCAATGTGGACAACACTCCAATTTATCGTTGGCATACAGACACAGTCTGTTGCGGCTTATGCCTATAGCATCGTCCGACCAAGTACGATGGATGGGTTTCTCCTTCCATCACGAACAATCGTCTTCCACCCACACGCATTGTCTTGCTAAGCTGGTCAAATGTTTCAAGCCTAGTTAATGCCGGCAGCTTTTCGTCGAAGCCATCGAAAGTCCCGAGGTGGCTGTCTTACCTGCAAGCAGCGTCGTGTCAAGGTAGGTGGCGGATGCTTTCTGCTGAGTCGCAACTCATACCGGTAGTGCGATGAGGGCAGACCACAATGTAATACCTGCAGTCGCCGAAGAGTAACATGCAACTATGCAGACATCTTGCAAACACTGTCAAGAACAGCAATCGACAATCACACATCACCTGCCAGCTCATCTACCCTTCCAGCACAGAGCTCACACACTTCTGATGGCTCAGAGCTCACACCGCAGCTAGCCACACCGATCAGTGGTCTCGAGACTGATGCCACATCGCGATCCCAAGCATTCGACTACTTCGATCTTCGCTTGTTGTCACACTTCCATACAAAAGTTTGTGCCACACTGGACGAAGAGGACAACCAACCACTGAAATGGTCTGATCAGCTTACCAGCAGCAATTTCGAGCATCCTGTCGTCGTACACGCGCTTCTAGCCCTCTCTGCGCTTCACCAGGCGCGTTACGACGAGCAAATCACGGAGAAATGTCATGAGAGAGCTATCGCGCATCACACAACAGCTCTGAGCTACATGATCACTACATTGGCGCAGCTGGACAGGACGAATGCAGGGCCGCTGTTCATGGGTAGTGTCCTCATGTGTCTGTATAACTTTGCGTCAGGCCCTCAACCAGGGCAGTATCTGGCATTCAGCAGCAACACGGACGCTGAGTGGATCTATCTTCTCAAAGGTGTGCGCTCAATAATTCTGCATGCGCCGGATCTACCTGGCCAATTGATCAAGTCGCCAAAGGAAGTCGCTCCAGCAGATTTCCCTAGCCACGAGACCTGTAGGACAGCCCAAATACACCTGTTCAGGTTACGACAGCACACCGAGGAGATGGGTACAGCTGACGTATATGCAGCAACACTGGAGAGGTTGACGCAAGCCTTCATCGAATCGTTCGATGGTCAGCGGCCACATTCGACAAGAATATCATCGCATAACGCCTTCAAATGGCTCTATTTTCTCGAACCCGAGTATCTTGCGAGGTTGCAGTCGAAGCAATCCCCAGCTTTAGCGATCTTCGCGCACTTCATCGTGCTTTTGCACTATCTTCGGCATCTATGGTATCTCGAAGGTTGGAGCCACCACATCATGAAAGGTGTGCTCCACTATATCGACTCCGACTACAGACACTGGCTTCACTGGCCTACGACGGTCATAGAGCTATCCATCGAAGTTTGACGCTCTATGTCACCGGTATCACAATTAAGGTTTTCGTATTCGTGTTATGGGTCCTTGCCATGCCAACTGCACCTCACGACCAGGCAGACGAGACATGGCTGTTGCCTGTGCTTATGCCGAGCGCAGCAGCATACGAATCATATGTGCGGGCAAGTCGCGGCTGTACATGACCTTGGCGAAATCCGGTGAGCATATAAACCACTGCGAAGGCGCGTTATGGCAACAGGACATTAACAATGTTTCGGACATCGATCTACGCTCTATCTCTAACGGCATCGGTCCAGGCCAATGCTTGGAGTCGTGCAAAACATCATTCCGGGTCTGAAGGTACACCATGGCCGCCTGCACCCTCTCCTGAGCCAATCGATATCATTCAGCTGCCTTTACCACCTGTAGCACCATCAAACGCTACCGGTGCATGCTCTGGGGACATCAATCCTTGGAAGACTGGCTGCATCAGTCAGACCACTGGCTTACAAGTTGGCAATTTCTATCCAGGTGGCGATCACGTCTTAGCGCACGTCGCATTCACGGGTGCCCCAGCAGCACCAGATCCAGCTAGCATCTATCTTGGTCAACAAGTTATCCTCATCAAAGCGGATGGCTCTACGTTCTCGAATGGTGATGCTTGGAAGTGTATCACTTGCGGAGTGCCAGCAAGTCGCAATGCTCTTCTTGCCAAAGGATCTGGAGATTATTCGTATCCTCAAGCTTTCCACGATGGCAAGCGCATTCTAGCAGGCACATTCATCATAAGTTGTGGAGATCACGACCTTATCGACGATGATTGTACAGCTAACGAGACTTCGGTGTACCAGATTCGTCTAGATAACCAAGCCGATCACTCTGGACCTGGCGCATCGATCAGAGAGCTACGACTACATCCAGATAATGTTCATATCGGTCTGAACTCATTTGGAGTCACTGCTGGCGGTGCTCTCTCACAGCATGCATACTGGGGTCGCCTCGACTTCAATGCGGCTCCCACGGCGGGCACACCTCTCACCACGCTACGATTTGGCGAATGTCAGCTTGCTCATCGACAGCACATCAAGCTCTGCACCAGTCTACACTTCTGGCGACCAGATCCTGTTCAACAACAGTGCTATAGTTATCGGTGAGCTTCGAGGCTTTTCTGGTACTGGGGACGAGATCACATACATTGGATACCCTGTCGAAACCTGCAACATCGATGTCTTCGCAGTGAACATTCACACCGGCCACGTGCGTCGTCTTACGACACATCCTGGGTACGTTGATCCAGTGGAGTTCTCGCCAGATGACAGCTCGTTCGTCATCCTCGACACCCGAGGCACTGGCCGCACGGAATTCATGGACGGCATTCGATGGCTGCCACCGGTAGCAGACCAGATCACAGCCACTGCATGCTCTTCTGTTCGCAACAACGGCAATCGCCGCTTCTTCCAGCCTTGGCTGCTCGACCGATATGGTGATCGTGATGGCTACTATGGCCAGAGTCTCAATAACGCACACAAGGGAGAATATGGTAGCGGCGAGTTCGATGATCCTCAGTGGAATGGTCAGGCCGATGCATGGTTCTCTCCGGACGGCACCAAGATTGTATACTCGCAGGCTCAAGCCGTCAGCCCTGCCTGCGGAGGATCCAATCCACTACCCTGCTATAATTCAACAGAGGAAGGTGGACGAGATGGCCGAGTTATGCTTGCCACATTGTCCTCGCGTAGGCCACTTCCTGATAGAGAAGCTGTTGAGCCTTTCAACGATGTCATCCCGTGGGCCACAGCGTACAAGCCTGGTGAAACTGCTCCAGAAACGTCATATATCAAGGAGGGCCAGTACGAGTTGAAAGGCACGTATAGTGGCTACGCGCAGATTGAGATCGTTGAGAACACAGCCAAGAACGCTATCAAGACTGTTGTGGTCAATCTTTTCGACTATTCTGGCCATGCTGGCGGCGTCATCAATGGTTACCAAAACATCTCTCTCACGACGGAAGCCGTCACGATCACCAAGCTTGACTGGTACGCAAATGTCACTCGTACAGGTACCGATGCTGGCTGTCAGCATACGAGCGAAGACGGTTTTCACATGAGCATTGATGCTCTGACGAACATCTTCGAGGCGAATGGCACACTCACTACCAGCGTCGATGGTGTGGAGTATGATCAACCTCAGGACGCTACTTGATGGCATGATGTGGACTCGAACCCAGCATACCTCAAGCTTTTGTGATCGTCGAATTCCTTCTTGATGCAGCACGGACTATGGTTCTGCACGGTAATCTTCCGATGAGTGACGCAACCTAACCACTCTAGAGGCGTCCGTCTCGGTAGGCGACTGAGCTTCAGATCATACACGGCCTTTGGACGCCTCTGACGATGCAACAGCAACGATATTTGAAGGGTTGGACACAGCACTGCAGCGTGTATTGGCAGGATGATCAACACTGGTGCTCTTGGAAGGGCTAGTCATTATAGCCAACGATTGATAGTCTGTGGAAGACCCATCACTACAGCGTCGTCAAAGACTGTTCTATCGCAGCTCTCGCAGCTGTTTAGCGCATCGAACCCAAGTTTGCAAGCTCTGATACTAGCAGCACGTCAGCAGCCTCACGATGGTGTCTGAAAAAGCCGATTAGCGCTATCATGACAGAGCCATGTTGTCGTGGCTGGCATGCCTTAACTTCTCTGTGCTCCTACACACAGTACTAAGCAGACTCCTGGCACCATACCGATCACATGGCGAGTCCTGGTTCACGACATACACTTATGTCGGCAGAGCATGTATGTCAGGCTCGTGGATCCATCTACATCAATGGATGATGAATGATGGACGAGTCCATTGGGTTACAAGCGTCACTATCGCTCTCCTCGCACCACACCTCGTCAGTCAGTATTGGGAAGCTCCGCTGGGTTCTCAGTGCAGTAAAGCAGTGCGTGGTACGACCATGAGTGACATAACCTGGACGACAAGAGACGATGGAAGCGTGCAAAGATTCGCCACCATCAGAGCTTGACTTTTGCTCGACGCCAGACGAGCTCAGTCGCGACAATGCCAGACCGGGATCGGGGTCGCCAGAAACTCGGTCGCGTCGCTGTAGGAAAGAGTGTGAGTAACCTGATGGCGGTGTTAGCGACAATGCCAGGGACAATTAGCCGTCCAGCGAAAAATATCTCAACTGGGAGCTGTCATCTCGAAGTGCTGGTCGTGTCCTTGTGCGTCGTGGAAGGTACATGTAGCTGACAGAGGACGATATTGTCGCGATGCCATAATCTTGGCGGCACGCCTGTGAAGTCCGCCCAAGGACCTTCGGGTCGTGATAGCTGATCAAGGCCGGGCTCTCGAGGACCTACAATAATCAATTCTGTGTTCGATCACTTGGCTTGTCATTGTAGCAATCTGACCGACATGCACTTCTTGTGTGTGAAGTACGTCCCCAAGCCGCGCCAAAAAAAGAATCGCAGACGGTAAGGCTCGAGTCTGCGAGCTATCTTGGATCAATGTAGTCGCTTTCGTGATACTAACGGAGAGAGTGAGCACTGCAGACAGCAATTGATCAGCCATGTCTACAGGTTAATACTGACTTATAGAATTGAAGCATGTTTGGAAAATACCGGCTGACACTTTGCGCCTCGCTCCTTTGACACGTTACCTGTAGGTGTTTCTACAACTTCCACCGCCTGCATTTCTGTTCACGCACATACGCCACAGTATGCGTATACAGTGCATCGATGACACTGCTCTCGACAACATGGAGGGCTGCGCTGCTCTTCGGGCTCACGCTGAGTGCGCAAGCAGCACCAGCCATTGATGTAGAAGTACAAGCCGCATTCCCGGCACCACCATTCTTGCTTGAGCTCTTGTAAGCATGAAGCAAGCCATATCGAGATCGTGTGCTGATCAATTTGCAGGGAGACAGCTGCCGAAGAGAACGCGACCTCATATCATCCACTACTTACCTCGATCGCAAACGGCTACTTCGATACATATAAGACCGACGCTGAGCTGTACGAGAGCTTCAGGGCTCTGCTGAAAGATGAAGGACATCTTGGGAGGGATGACCTGTCTTCGTTCGACCTTGCACTGTCGTTACATTCAGCGGCACCGAGGATACAAGCACATTTCCAATACTACAATACTACCATTGAGCCTTCGATCGATCAACACAACAGCGAGGCATGTGAAAGCTGGGTCTATGTCCCATTCAGTGGACAAAGATACTGCACACCAAGCATCGACGAGAAGCATGCACAATCAGCGAAGTCACTGGCGAGTACGGACGAGATCTTACCTTTCGATCGGTTACTGGGCGCTGTCAATAGCCAGCAACCCTCGATTCTATACGCAGACATCACATCTCCATCCTTTCGTCAATTCCACAAGGTCCTCAGCACAACAGCCCAAGATGGCAAGACATCCTACCGAGTACGCTATCGACTAGCGAGAGACAGCTCGACCACACCGTTGACGGTGAGCGGATATGGAGTCGAACTTGCTCTCAAGAGAACGGACTATATTGTCATTGATGATCGTGAGGCTGAAGAGAAGAGCGAGAGAGAGGCACGCTCAGCTACGCTCAACGACGAGGAGGTCTCAGACTTACGACCACTTGCTGCCTCAGAAGTACGCAATCTTGCCCTGAATGCAGCTGCATTTGTGCTTGCGAGCGATGATCCTCTTGAGACGCTGCTCAAGCTGACGCAGGACTTTCCGAAGCATTCAAGCGCTATTGCAGCTGGAAATTACTCGAACGAGTTCGCAAAGGAGCACACAGCAAATCGAGAGATTGTCCTGCCGCCAGGCTACAATATCTTGTGGATCAATGGTGTTCAGATCACACCTAGAGACGTCGATGCATACTCGCTGCTGGAACATCTACGACGAGAGCGTCGACTCATCAGCAATGTGCAGAAACTGGGCCTCAACGGACCACAGGCAATTGAGCTGCTCACACATGAGGCCATCACCAACTCGCAGACCGACCAGGACGTGCAGCGCTACGACTGGAGAGACGTCAACGAAGGCGGCAATGTCATCATGTGGCTAAACGATCTCGAAGGCGATAAGCGCTACGAGGACTGGTCGTCCAGCATCACCGCACTTATGCAACGCACATATCCAGGACAGCTTCCACCTGTTGCTCGAGATGTTCACAATCTGATCCTTCCAATGGACTTTTCCAACTACAATGATGTTTTAGAGATCGTTGACACCTTGCAAGGGTTTGTGAAGCGCAAGGTGCCAATTCGCTTCGGGCTCATCCCTGTCATCAAGTCAGACAACAGTCTGGAGCAAGCCAAGGTTGTGTATCATTTGCTGGAGGTGTACGGTCTCGCAGCAGCACTGGACTACCTCGAGAACTCTCTGAAGACCGCTGGACGTAAGTACGGACCTCCGGCGCAAAAGATCTTCGCAGCTTCTGTTGAGACTCGCAAGGTCAGGAGAGACCAGACAGCACTACCTTTCGCCGACATTACTGGTGCCGAGCACCTTGAAGCCCGCATCAAGGCTGCTCAAGCATGGACACAGCGACTTGCATCTACCGGCGCGGTGCCGTTGTTCGTCAATGGTGCTGCTATCGAGAAGACCGAGGAGTGGCTGCCAGCAATGAGCCAAAGAGTTAGCATGGATGCCAGATTTGTGCAGAAATACCTTTACGAGCAGTCCTGGACTGAGCAGCTGTTCATTCCGGACTTGTTCCTGGAGCATGCAGCCTTGCGACGAAATGTTCAACTGGTGCCTGAAGACGACAAGACCGTGCGACATGTCAATATTGGCGAGCTGCCGTTTGCTGAACTCCCTAGCTGGCCTTCAGGTGTAGATACTGTCGAGAGCGAGCTCATTCATTTGACAGTGGCCACTGATCTGGACAGTAAGCAAGGCTTCGAACTGCTGGCAGCAGCACTGGCACTCCGTTCTGAGCATGACAACATCGAGCTGGCCGTACTGCATGTGCCTGGTTCAAGCGAGCAAAAGACAGTGTTGTCTGGCAGGTCCTTGGCTACATTAGCGGAAAGCATCTCAAAACTGTTACAAGAATCTACCTGGGAAGAGGTGTACGAAGGCCTAGGTTCTGCTGACGGCACTGATAACGTTGTCGGCCATTGGACGAAGTTCGAATCGATAGCACAAGCTGCAGGCATTTTAGAAGGTCAACAAGCATTGATACTCAACGGTCGTGTCGTTGGCCCGTTCGGCGCTGACGTCTCGCTCGAGCAAGATGCACTCGAATCTCTGCTTAGCTATGAGCGCAAACGACGACTCGCACCAGCAGCTACTGCGATTCGAGCACTCGGTCTCGACGATAGAGCCAAGACTCCACTAGCATTTGCGACCATCTCCAACCTGATCGCACTATCACTGGTTTCCGATATACCAGAAGGGATTTTCGACGCTCCGCCGACAGTACGAACCAGCCTCCACAAGAAGTGGCAAGATCAATACACTTCCTTCAGTGTAGGCGATGCACAGTCTTCGTCTATTCACATCGTCGCTGTCATCGATCCGACCTCAGAGACCGCTCAGCGCTGGACACCAATCATCAATACTCTTTCACAGCTGGACGGCGTACACATCAAGCTATTTCTCAACCCTAGAGGTGGTCTGGAAGAGCTTCCAGTCAAACGCTTCTATCGTTATGTAGTAGAGCCAAAGCCCATCTTCGACAGCGCTGGATCTCTGCAGGCTCTCAGCGCTAGGTTCCAAGGCCTACCCGCTGATGCCTTACTGAACATTGGCATGGACATTCCTCCAGCTTGGCTGGTTGCGCCCCGAGACAGTGTACACGACCTGGACAACATCAAGCTGAGTGCTGTCAAGAGTGGTAGCGACATTACCGCTATATATGAGCTTGAACATATCTTGATCGAAGGCCACTCGAGAGATCTCACAGTCGCATCTCCGCCACGAGGAGTTCAGCTTGTGCTTGGTACGCAGGCTGACCCTCATTTCGCTGCTACCATCGTCATGTCCAATCTTGGCTACTTCCAGTTCAAGGCGAATCCCGGCATCTACAACCTTGCCCTTCAGGATGGTCGAAGTGCTGAGATCTTCGCGATTGACAGTGCTGGCACGCTTGGATACAGTGCACAGCCAGGTGATGAGAGCACTGAGATTGCGCTCATGTCGTTCAGAGGTGCTACACTCTTTCCCAGACTATCACGGAAGTCTGGCATGGAAGATGAAGATGTTCTCGAAGCATCAAAGACGACTGTCGAGAACCTGGCTGATCAAGCAGGCAAAGCACTCGCAAATGCAGGGCTTGCCGGCACGCAGAAATACCTGTCCAAGGCAGCTCAGCTTGGATCAAAGCTGCTCTCTGGCAACAAGCAGCTGGGTACATCCCAGCACGCAGAGATCAATATCTTCTCTGTGGCCTCAGGTCACTTGTACGAGCGTATGCTCAACATCATGATGCTATCAGTCATGAAGCACACCAAACACACTGTCAAGTTTTGGTTCATTGAGCAGTTCTTGTCACCATCATTCAAGACGTTCTTACCTTCTCTAGCAGAGGAGTATGGTTTCCAGTATGAAATGGTCACCTACAAATGGCCCCACTGGCTACGAGGTCAGAAGGAGAAACAGCGTGAGATTTGGGGCTACAAGATCTTGTTCCTCGATGTGCTGTTTCCACTCGATCTCGACAAGGTCATCTTCGTCGATGCTGACCAGATCGTTCGCACAGACATGTACGAGCTAGTACAGCACGATCTGCAGGGCGCGCCGTACGGTTTCACACCAATGTGCGACTCGAGGACTGAGATGGAAGGCTTCCGATTCTGGAAGCAGGGCTACTGGAAGAACTACCTCCGTGGTCTGCCCTACCACATCAGCGCTCTGTACGTTGTTGATTTGAAGGAGTTCCGTCGTATTGCTGCTGGTGACAGGCTTCGACAGCAGTATCACCAGCTCTCAGCCGATCCCAACAGCTTGAGCAATCTAGATCAGGATCTGCCGAACCACATGCAGATGGTGTTGCCTATCCACAGTCTACCACAGGACTGGCTGTGGTGTGAGACGTGGTGCTCAGACGAGGCATTGACAACGGCGAAGACGATTGATCTTTGCAACAATCCGCAGACTAAGGAGCCCAAGCTTGATAGAGCTCGTCGACAAGTCCCAGAATGGACTGTGTACGATGACGAGATCGCTGCGGTGGCCAAGCGTCACAAGGACGCCAGTGCTACGGGTCGTCCTGTGTCTGGTGATGCGTCAGACGCCGGAGTACAAGGTGAGGAGGAAGAGTCCATTCAGGAGCGACTTCAACGCGAGGACGCCGAGAAGGAGAAATCCAAGCATCTTCGAGATGAGTTGTAGATGATAGATCAAAATGCAGCCGTTTCCAGCCAAGCGTTAGTGTCTGTCGTCCGCTACCTGCGGTTTCTGACCGTCTGCACCTCTTTGCCGAGCAGTATAGTGTGTCGTCATGCTGCATCATTTATGCATTGACCGACGATCACCTCCGCAAATGCCGTCAGAGCCTCATCAATCTCAACTCTACCTGTAGCACAGGCACTCACGTCACACATGATCTGCCAAGCACATCATCGTTTGCATTCATACTAGCATCTTCATAGGTCGGGTTCGCAGCACGTTGACTAGTAAGGCCGATCGATGAGCAACAGATCTCACTGGTGATCTCGGTCTGCTCCCGCGGGCAGTGATGAGTATAGACGAGTTTATATGCTTCTCCCTCTACCGTTCTCTATTCTCTCTACTCCCTTCCGATAGCATTGAGACACAACATGCTACAAACCACTTTCATTACTGCGCTGGTTGCAGGTTTGGCCTCGGCTGTCGACCTTGCTACCGATCCTGGTGTATATGGACCTGCTCTTGAGCTCGTGCATCTATACTATGATGAGTTCCCAACAGGAATAGCAGTCTCTTCGACTGGCCGCAGGTTCAGCAACTACCCTGGAGGTCTGGATGGCAACGATACCTACAGAGGCACCGGTAACAAGTACACCATCGCTGAGCTCTTCCCAAACAACACTGAGAGAGCATATCCGAGTGAGAACATCAATCATCCACCAGGAGGCGCCATCAACTACACTACTTATCCTCCAACGGGTATGCGAGAAGTAACTATGTGAGAGTGTAAACGCTGACGACTGCAGGTGCGAACTATCAGAACTACCTGATCGGTTCACAATCCATTGTCATCGACTCGCTCGATCGTGCATGGATTCTGGACACAGGCCGTGTAGAGGACCTCAACGGCACACTAGTGCCGTCATCATACGGAGGTCCTAAGCTCGTTGGTGTGAATCTCACCACCAACGCAGTGATACAGACTATTGTCTTCCCGACCACTGTCGCTTACTCAGACTCATATCTCAACGACGTCCGTTTCGATTTGCGAGCCAATCTCACCGGTACCACTGGCAAGGGAGTCGCGTATATTACAGATTCGTCCACCGAGGGCCGCAACGGCATCATCATTGTCGACCTGGGCAGTGGTAAGAGCTGGCGCCACCTCGATGGCAACCCTACCGTGCACCCAGAGCAGCAACACCTCGACTTCCTTTGGGGACAGCCAATATACGCTGCGCAGCCAGGCAAGCCATTCACATACCAGAACTTTGGCTCTGATGGTATTGCATTATCCAAGGACGGACTGACTCTATACTGGAAGTCCGTTGGAAACAGATACCTCTACAGCATTCCTACCGCCAGACTGCGAGATCAGAGTGCAAACTCAGAGGTCCTTGCGCAGTCTGCCATCAACAACCACGGACAGACAGGCATCACTGACGGCATGGAGACTGACACCAACGGGTTCATCTACCACGGCAACATGGAGCAGAACTCTGTTGGTTTTTTCAACCCAGCCAATGGCACTGATCAGATCTTCGTGCGAGACCCACGACTCAACTGGATCGATACCCTGTCAGTTGGCACTGACGGCTACCTGTACTTCACCAACAACCAGCTGGTCTTTGGTAAGCTCTCATACCCTGGCACAGACCGAAGGAAAAAGCCATTCTCACTGTGGAGGGCGAAGCTGCCAAACAACGGCACAAAGGTTCTCCTTCGCTAAGAGCTTGCTGTGATCACGATCGCTACGATATGTATATCTATACTAATATAGTCTACTCTGTTACCTCAGTGCTTGCGTGTTGTGATCGACCAGCTGGTCCATTCTGTGAACATACTCGGCTGAATCTTACTCTTGGTATCTTGGTACCACTCGCTTTGCAGTTTGGCATACTTCTCAGCAATGGCGACGTAATGTGTGGTATCTACTGAGACCAAGAGCTTGGCGACGAAGAGACTTGATCTGCTGCAGGCATTCGTATGCAGCTTGGAGCCACCCTCTGTGACTTCGGAGTGGATGACTGACAGCAGCGCGAATAGTATTTCATGATCGTTGGTGGGCGAGTCTGCCTTGTGCTTGTTGTAGGCATCGAAATACTGCTTCAGCACCGCAAAAGCCTTCTCGGCTGTGGGTTTGCTCGTTGTCGTGCGGATAAGCACAATCAGCGGGTGTATGAGCTCGACAGCATTCACGCTCGAGTACTGCGTCTTGACATAAATGCCAAGAAGGTCGAGGATTCTGTTCTTGAAGTTGATGATGTTCTCTCGAGCATCTTTGTTGTCCTGCTTGGCAGTAGACTGTTTCTGACGTTCTTTGAAGATGGTTGCCAAGTGCGGCTCCAAGGCCATCATCTGTTCGTCGTCCATGTCGGAGCCGTCGTCGTCTTCGTCCTCTGCAACAGCAGCAGTGCCGAGCGCATCGGCTAGCTTGCGATCAAAGGCTGCTTCTTCGTCTTCGTCTTCATCGCCATCCTCATCTCCGTCTGATGTGTTTTCAGTGTCACTGTCAGACGACTCGCTGTCATCTTCAGTCGTTACGAGACCATTAACGATCTCCACGTCCGAGTCATCTTCAACGTCGACAGCCTCGTTATCGGAACTTTCGTCGGATGCTTCGTCTTGCTGTGCATCTCCCTGCTGATCGAACAATTCCTGCTGTCCACTTGCACTCTCCTTCTGCTCAAGGATGTCAAGCATTGATCTCAAGCTGTCAGAAGTCATACTTGCTGCGAAAGCGCCAAAGACTTGCTCAGCGAGCTTCTTGTATATCGTCGAGGGTCTTGAGATAAAGCTGATGATGATCTCTACAAAGACAGTCTTGGACTCAACTGACGAACTCCACGATTCAATAGACATTAGCAAATCACTCAATGCACTGACGGAATCTGGCTCATCACCATATACCAGTAGCACAGTCATGCTCAGAAGGAGGTGCAAGGCGTATGATGCTGTGAGGTCGTTGCTCACATCTTGGACAGCACCGTTTGAGATCGCCTTCAATACCTTTCCTGCTTGTTTCATGATATCTTGCTCGCTCTTCTTGGTGCGCTGTAGTGCTTTTTGACTTTGTAGCTCTGATAGCACGAGACTGGGACCAAGAGCTGCGAGCTCGATCCGGAAAGTGAGCAGATGGCCAAGACAGGATGTCAGTCTCGTTTTGAACACAGATCTCGTTGTTTCTGTAGGGTGCGGGTCGTACAGCTCGTCAGCTTCCTTATTGTAGCCGACCATGAGTAACGTCTTGATGAATTGGCTCAGCCATGGCGCCAGTTGGTCATAGCCTGACTGCTTGACGAAAAGATCCGACTCTTGACGACGAGATCGAAGGGCTGAGATCAGTAGATCTGCCATTGTTCTTCTTCGAGTCTCGGCTTGCGTAGTCTCGTTCGTCTTGGGTTTCAAAATGAGTTGCTGAGCCAAGCTCTGCACTTCCTGCAATGCAGCTGCATCAGCCTGGGCGAGCAGTGTCTCTACAGTCTTTGTTTTCGTTATCTGGTCGAAGTTGACACCGCCATGTTGCCATATCGGCGCTAATAGTCTCGCTGTGACGGAAGGCTCGAGTTTCGACCTTGCGAGGAGAGCATTCAGAGGTGCCTTGGTGCCCTCGAACAGATATCGATCAGCATTGCTGCGATGATTGACAATGCATCGAACGATCTCGGGCGAGATGACGTGCTCGAGAGCTGCTCCATTTGCAAGCCGCAATGCCAACGTCACAACCTGAAGACCAAGCGCTTTCCTCTCATTTGATGATGTCGTTGCGAACAGCCCATGGCTAACGGTCGACTCCCAGAAGAGATTGAAGTCTTTAGTGCTGTCTTTGCTCAGCAGTGCGTTCAGCACTACAGTCCATGCGAAGCTGGGCACGATCTGTCGGGTACCGCCTTTCTGCTGGGTATCGTCGTCTTCTGTCGACACTTCCTGCATGACTTTCGACAGGATCGTGCGCTCTTTGGATGACAGGGGATTCTGGTGGTGCCAGACATGTTTTGGTAGGGTGACCCTATCGCTTTGCACCAAAGCCAGCCACAAGGCTACACCCTCAGGCGTTTTCCATAGGGACTTGGCAGACCAAGCGTCAGCCAGAGCTTGTATTCGTTCATCGTCGAGATATTTGCTGTCTGTACTAGAGATGAAGTCGTAAAGCATCAGACCACATTGTTTTCGGAGCCATTGGCGTTGACCGGCAAGATCTGCGACCGCATCTAAGAACGTTCGCCATTCCTCGCTCGAGACCTTTGTAATCGTTTTTGAACCAGTCTGGAGCATAGCCTGAAAAGCGAATTGTCGACCGAGCGAAGCATCGCGCTTCTCCTGTCCACTGACGTTGCCTTCAAGAGTGGTAAGATTGACAATCCTGTTGGTGATTTGCTGCAACGATTGAGACTTCTGAAGTGCAATGCGTAAGGCTTCTGACAGGGCGATGGAGAAGCCAAGTCGAGCGGCTTTCCTACTACTGCTGACACCTTTGATGAGTCTGGTAAGAGCTTTGTCTATTGAGCTCTCCTGATCTGCTGCATCCGCGGTGAGATGCTTGATCAATTCACTGGCTGCTTTCAAGCGGACTTCTTCGACTTCTTCGGCGAGGTCATTGTAGATCTTCGCGAGCGCAATATCGTTCTGCGAGTACTCTTTTCGTCGCTTATGGCTAGCAGCATTAGTACTGCCATCCTCAAGCTGCCTCTTGTGGCCGCCCATGCTGATGATGCTGTAGATGTAGAGGTTAATAGTTTCTAGAAAAAGTTGATAGACAGTTGCACGTGCAAGACTTGGTGCGGAATTGATTCCGACGCAGGATATTTGAGCATGCCTCGCAAGCTACAACATTACCTCGTTATGAAGATGAGCATGTCTCTGCGCTGGACGAATGCTATAGCATACTATGTTGCATAATCGAAGCCAGTCAGGAGACCATCGCCTGGGTGAGACTGCTTTAAGCTACCACTACCTGGCACGAAGTCGGAAGCTTTCGTCTGATGTTCATTCAGTGGCTGCTATCTAGTTGAAGTGCAGTGTACGGGAACAACTCTAGGCGTCGTTGAGCCTGTACCACCGTCTCCAGGATAGTCCCATGTGAGCTTGGAATGCGTTTCGCTGGGAGAAAGGTCTTGTTCATGTCTTCGATCGCCAACGTCAAGCAATAGAGGATAAGCTTTTCAAATGGAGATGATGTGCGGAAGCAAAGGTGGTAACCACATACTAGGCATGTATCTGCTGCAGCAGCTACCTTGTACTTGTAGCAATGATACACACCGAGCTGCATTGCATAATGAATGGTCGTACTGGTAAGGAGGATGTACTGACACATCTAAGTGGTGCGTTTTGACCCTCAAACATGAAAACATGCTTGCTGTGATAGGAGGCAGATCCACAGAAAGGTGTACTTGCTTACTTCTCACCTGTGTCTGTGTGGAGCTCTCCTCATCGAGCTGACTCTTCTTCACCTACCTTCTATGACTCAAGCCGGAAATATGCACGTAAGAGACTAACAGGCGACATTCTGCTCCTACAATAAGTGGTCCATTGGCTGACTAGACTGTGTGCGTGAGGTCCTGCTGATCAGCTGACTGGTGTTGCTCAACGGCAGAGCATACCGAACCCGATTATCGAAGTGTTTACCATCTCCAAGAAGTGATCCCACACGAGGTCAGGTTGCACGTGTGTCGGGTTACGATACTTGTCCGACCAGTCGTGCGAGCGTGCTTACATTGGTCTGCATCTACTCGCAAACGACAGCATAACCTGCTGAAGACGTCAGTGTCAACGATGAGAGCCTGCCGCTAATGCTTTGTAGTCATGTCTTGTTTAGACAAGCAGAGATATCGATAGACTGAGTAAACAGGTATACCGATCGACTGATCGCATCGCCGAGCATCCGTCCATAAGATCACGATCTGGAGGAAGCATTCCAAAGCAGGTTTTCGGTCATGAGCTGCATGGTACTGTCTGGTCTTCGGGCACGATCTGCGACTGGAGCTGACATCATGCTTCGCCACGACATCTGCTTGAGCTACATGGTGCTGTGCAGCTCACGAATATCGTACTTCACGCATCAATAATTGGATCTTGCTCCGACCAGCGCTCTTTGGGGGGCCAGTCTACGACCGATCATTGAGTCTCAAGGACAATCTGCCTCGGACGAACTGATCGCGCAAGGACTGCTCGTATAGAATCGTCTGTCCACGCCTTTAGATCGTCTGGTGATGAGACCGAGACCAGTTGCTTGGGTCTGACGAAGGATTGATGGTCGGCATAGCTGGGTGCTGATATAGCAACCTGACGTCAAGTGACATTCAGAGTGATTCGATAGCCGTTTCGTCTGGTATCTCACGTGCATACGCGCTGGCTCGTGAGGCGCTAGCAGAATGGCTTTGTTTACTCAACGCGTGCTCCAACTTCCTGCGAAAGACCACAAGCAGGTGGAACCATAGATCCATGCAAGGCATACTGTGCCGCCATGTTGAACTCCCTGCATCTCCTGCGTCGTCTCCACCTCTCTACGCGCCACAAGCTCTGTGAATTGTCTTTTGGCTTCGTCGAGGCGCTTAGGAGATTGCACAAGAGCGGGAGTAGCTAGCTGAAAAGGCCAATTTTGGAAGACAAGAGGGTTTTGCACAGACATCTGGCCATCTTCAGCTCTGAGACGACCCTGTGGCACATCGCAAGGCGTCCTACGGCTAGTCCAGAGTAGCTGGCTCTGTTTACCATTTGCTTTTTTGGCACTGGGCGTACGCGAGCGCTCCGGAATTGCTCGAGCTGGATAGTGTGCCAACATTGCTGTATATAATCCTGCAGAAGGTGTAGAGAAACAAGGCGATGAGATGAATGCTCGATCCATGTATGACGTAGAAAGAGAGGTGCAAATCGAGAGATCAGTGTGAGATCAATCGATCAGAGCGGGCAATCGGCAAGCGCTGCTTGAAGGTTGCGCAAGGACTTTGTCAGGCCAACAGTCCACGCAGCAAGATAAACGCTTTCTCGCTTGGCAGCGCGTGCTTTTTTGTGCCTGGCCAATCCAGCCTCACTCTGGCTCTGTCTTGGACCAACGACGGATCATGGCGCAAGAACGGCGTTCTGGTTGCTTAGTGAGACAGAGTGGGTATCTCCAGCATTGACGTGACAATTGGAATGTCGGAGGACCACCAGAGTGTGCAAACGATCACTGCATGGACGACAGGACGAGGCATAATGTGTGACATCCGCCGGAGGATAGAGCTGCTATCTGAGCCGTCCTGACCAGAGTCCAGAGACCTGTGGTGCCACGTGAGAGTGGTATACCTCGAGAGGCTTGCGGCTGAGGTTTCGAAAGTGAATTTTCCTAAACGGTGCATCGGCTGATCGCTATAACGGCGGCTCAGCAAGCCCAGGAATGGCAACAGCTCTCTAGAACACATGCCATTGTTCTCCAGGTTGATGGCTCGCGAAGAGGGACTGACAGGGTGATCGGGGTTGTCTCATGCGGAATCTGCACTGCCAGCAGGACGATCCGTGGTGAATCCTTGCAACATCGCGCGTTTCGATGATCGCGAGGTGTGCTGCAGCTATCGACGATTCAGCTGGACAGGAACAGGTTTGGCTGGGCAATTGATCGACCGTCTAGTTGTCAGTTCTGAGGAACAAAGGGCTGTGAACACACATTGTCATTCGCTGTTGGGCAAGCGCTGGTTCGGAAAGACCGTGAGCGTAAAAAGGCTGCTCAGACTGACTTGGGTTAAGCGGGGACAGGTCCCGGTCTGCAACCATAGCAACAACCAGACCTTCACCTTGCACGCCTTTAACCCTCACCATTACCCTCACTTTCTTCCCTTGCTCCACGCTCTTCCTGGTATCCAGCAGCAACAATCGACTTTGTCGACGTCGAGCAAGCTCCTTCCCTGTCGCCAAACCACCTGGTCAATGGTCAGCCCGACCCATTCATTTGAGCCCCGGACAACCCATCGACTTGCCTGCGTTATGCTTATCGGAGCTATCTGACCGTCGTTCGTACTTCGTCGATTCGTTAGCATCTATCCAGCATATCAGGAAGCATAGCCTACAGCTGGACAGCGCATTCTAAAGATCGAAGGACATCAAATCGGGGATACTCTCATTCACAATTGGAGACTACCAGCATCATACGACAGCAGATCATACTGAAGCATGGAGTTCTCATCACCATTGGCTGCCATGCGGCCTCAACCATGCCCTACGTGGAGGAACGACATGACCATGGGACACAACCTGTTCCCGTCGTTCGGTCCAACCTTCGACTTCAAGACCATGAGCATGCAACAGCACAAGCCACAGCCACCAATGAAAGACTACTTCAACGCCAGACCAGCTCGCGGCTCATCGCCAACGTCAAGTCTGACTGCTGACCTCGATGCCAACTTTCACATTGACAAGAGGTGAGACACAAATGACAAAACCAATGAGAGATGGGCCGCGACTAACACAAACACCACAGTCCTATGCTGGCCACGCCGAGAAGGGCCCTTTTCACAGCCAACATATTCAAGGCTACGAACAATGGCGGTAAGCTAACCTGGCACATTCCAGCGGGCTATGTCCGTGATTGCTCAAGTTTGAGTCGCTGACGATCTGGAAAGTTCCGATGGCTACACCTCCTGCAGAGCGTGAGGTCAATGCCACTCCCAAGTTCGCGTCTTCCTCACCTGCAGTCGATATGATGGACGTATCGCCATTGCCTCACAAGCCACCCTTCCTACAGGTCACCCTTCCATCACCAACACCCGAAGCAACCCCAGAAGAGTCGATCTTGTCGCCTCAGCTACTCTCTCCTGATATCGTGGCTGCTCCACAGCCGTTCCCAATTCCAGAGTACGTCTGTCATTGCTGAACAGAGAGGCCCTTAGCTAATCATGTCCGTTCACAGGAGAAAGCGACCTGTCACACGACCTTCTCTCACTCGTGCTAAGGGTTGGTCGACCAGCAGTATCAACCAGCGTCCTGCCAGCGCAACTACAGAGCTTCCACCCTTTCGTTTCGGCAATGTCGCTACTCTCACGAGCTCGACGCCGAGCTTGATGAACGGCTTCACAGAATCACCAGTCGAAATGTCACCTCCCAATGCTATCACAGTATCTTCAGCTCGACGACCTTCCGTTGGTACAGCAAGCCGAGTGGCAGGTTCGCCATGTTCTGGACACATTCGCAAGCCATCAGGTAGTCGACCCTTCAGTCGTCCTCCACGCAAGCAGATGAGACGATCCCTGAGCATGTTCCAGCACCCTGACGATGTAATGAAAGAAGAGCAGGAATCCTATAATGTACAACCCTCCTTAATGTCTATGGTAGAAGTCGAGACGGAATACACATTGAAGCTACCACACTTCATTCCTGATGGAGAGCCGGATAGCTTGCCGCGCATCACACAGGATACAATGGTCGACATTCTCGAACAAAAGCATGCACACCAGTACAGTAATGTCCTTGTAATTGATTGCCGGTTCGAATACGAGTACAAAGGGGCCACATCGAGAACGCCGTCAACTTCAACGACAAGCAGCTTCTCGCGGACAAGCTTTTGCCCACCCTCCAGCGCCGGGCACTCTTGTGGTGTTCCACTGCGAATACTCTGTGCACCGAGCACCCTGACAGCGAAATTCATCCGCAACCATGACCGAAAGGTCAATGCCACCAACTATCCAAACCTCACCTATCCTGAAATGTACATACTGGATGGAGGCTACAGCCGATTCTTTGCAGAGTGCCGCTCGAAGTGCCAGCCTCCAGCATACGTCGAGATGAACGATGAGCGTCACGAGCAGGCTTGCGAACGTGGAATGGCAATGGTCAAGCAGAACCACCGACAAAAGCTGGTCCGACATCAGACCTATGCCTATGGGCAGAACTTCGATGCCATGGACTGCTCACCCACACAGAATGGAAGAGCCATGGCGCAACGAAGTCGAAGCACCTTTGACATCGGTCCAGATCTGGCAGCAGGCATCGGCGAGACCTTCCAACGACGAATGGCCTCATACTGAACGAATCTCTTTTTCTTCTCTATTCACATGCAATTCTGGCGCGAATGTCACAGCGCGGCGTTTACTGGCAGCAATGAGCTCAGGTCGAGCCTAATTGTCATGGGATTGCGAGCTTGAGCAATACGTCGATCTTGCTACAAGCTATGTGTCAATATGTCATGGTTGAGAAACAACCTCAATGCGAAGGAGACAGGATAATCAATGGTCTTGCGCCTTGATGAACATCAATCCTCCGATAGCAATTCGGCTTTGCCGGTTATACATCTTATGTCTCTGAAACGAACTCGTCAAAGTGTGTACGTCTGTTTCATTGTCTTATGACTATCAGCTCATGCAATGCTCGTAACACATCACGCTACATGGTATTATCGCCCCCAAATGCATCATTTCGTAGCTGTGGTCCAGCATAAGATCAAACTCCTGCCTATCCGCAATCATCACGCCTCAAGCAAGATATCGGTAGCTCGGAACAGGTGCATCCTCGATACGCTCGAGATACTCGCGTTCGATGAGACTTTCAATCCTCTTCTTGATCATGTTGACGTCTGGCTTGAAGCGCACAACCAGTTGTGCGATCGTCTCGTTGATCAGAGCAGTGTGAGAGAGCTCTTTTCGCTGCTTCATGATTCTCACAACAGCAGCTTCGACCGCGAAGCCACGGCTGTCGTTGTTCTTCTTCTCAGTCTCCTTACGCTCGCGATCGCCTTCGACTTTGTTGCCGGCAGCGACCACATTGACCTTGATGCGAACGAAAGGAGACTTGAAGTTCTCGTTGAAGGAGAACTTGTCATTGAGGCTGATCTCTCGACTCATGGGTTCCTTGATCAAGAAGCGTGTCTTCTGGGCTACAGCCAATGACTGTAGGTTCCGGTTGAGGTCGGGCAGAGGAATGTTTGTCTGTGCCTGGATCTCCTCTGTGGTAAGGAGCCTCCCGGAGGAGATTATTGAACAATAGTAGGATGAGCATGGAATATGTCGAGCAGTTGACATCGTGTGTACGCGACTTGCCTTCTTTGGAGCCCTTGGGAAAGGTAGCCTTGAGGTCGACATCACCCATATTGCTCATCCAGGTAAGGCGGCGACCAGAATGCTTCTCAGCATAGAATCGCTCAAAGCCGTGCCGTATCCGCTCGATAGCCTGTGGAAATATGACCTTGGGTCGAGCACCTTCTTCCTCATCAAGCGAAGCACCTCCTCGGAATGCTTCAAGCGGCCAGGTCATGGAGGTGAGGACGCGAACGTTGAGGTCGACACGACGAGGATCTGCATCACCCAGTCGTGCCACATATTGCTTGTAGCCAGTCGAGTATTCCTCCGATAGTGTCATATCCTTGAACATCGCCTCAAGCTTGAGAGTGAAGCTGTTACCGAGCTCGATCTTCATGCGACTAATCATCTGCTTCTCCACATCGATCGACTGGCTCCTGTTGAGCAGTAATCGCTTGCAGAGATGCTTCTTGTAGTAGTTTTCGAAGTAGTCCTTGTCCTGCAAGAATCGCAGCAGTACAATGGCCTTCTCCAGAGTTGCGTCTATCTCGGCTTCGGTCTTGTTGCGGATGCCTTTCTTCATGTTCTCGTCAATGAACAATGAAATGTATTCGCTGCCTCGTGAGAATGAGTTGATGACATCTCCCATGCTACGGTTGAATGCCACCTGCAACGTCTGATCAGAGCCAAAGGCTTGTGCCCATATCTGGTCGGATTGGTCCTTAAGAGTAAGAACATCTTCAACCCACTTGAGAGCTGCCACGGTCTGGTTGTTCGTTGCCTTAGCTGCGGTCGGCTTTTCCTCTGCTTTGTCGTCAGTCGGCTCCTCAGATGACGCTCCTGGGAGTGCTTGAGATGCTGCGATGGCCGCATTGTTGACATTGGTGCCTTTTTCCGTGATGATCCTCTGCAATGCTTTCGTCAGCTCTTGCTTCTTCGGATCGACGCGCGCCTCGAGGTCGTAGATGTCGCCTAGCTGTTGCATTTGATCGTTGTCGACCATGTATTTGACGCCACTTTCCATGTCGATAAGGTTGCTGATCTTGTGTCGTATCATCTCGTCTTCCACAACTTTCTGTATCTTGGAGGTTGTACTCTCTGACAGGGTCGAGCGACAGCGGTCGTTCTCCTCCTGTATGCGTCTCTTCACATGGCTGCAATATGCTCCAGCATCCGAGTCCTTCAACAGCCGCTCACTCTCCTCCCGATAGAAATTCTGGCTCGTATCCAAGAACTCCTGCTCGAAGCGCGTCAAGTAGAGTTTGTCGTCTTCAGCCTCTCGCTCGTTCTCGTACAGACCCTCAAGCATGTATATGTTGGACTTGATGAGGTACTGATCAATCTTCTCTCCAGCGCGATCCATCTGAATCTGGTCGAGGACGATGCTCGTCAAGATTTCGAGAAGGGTTGCCATGTTCGACCGCGCCGGCGTCCGTAATATCTGATCTCTGAATATGCTCATTGACTTCGCGAATATGGATGGCTGTCGATGATCGGTACAGTATACACGATCCATGTACATGAGGACGTCAGTCAACATGCCCATACACAGCTGATGATCTTCCCATGCTTGTTTGAGTGCGCGCAAGAACATTTCTCCAGCAACTCGCTGCTCCGCCGGCGTCGCCGATGTGCTACTTCCCATACCACTCATGAGCAGAGCTGGCGTGAGAAGCTTCACAATGTCGCTGCGCACCTGTTCGGCAAGCCATCGCTCTTCAAAGCGTATCACCTGTGTGTACAGTTCCTCGCCCTTCTTCTTAAGAACTATCTTGTACGCATTTCGGTAGAGCTCCTCGAAGGACAATGCGGATGCGTTCTTCGTGTGGATCTCCCGAAATGCTCGTTCGAGGACGGCCCAGGTAGACTCGAAGTCCAGGTCGGCATTGTTCAAGCCCTACTGCTTGTCAGCAAAACTTGCGCCGAGTGCTTGCGCTCGAGACTTGCTCACCCTCTTGGGAGGTCTGATCTTCCCGCGATTTCGGGTGGCCAAGGAGGCCATGAATGTGGTCCCTCAGCACGAACAGAGCTATTGCAAGTGGTGGGGTCTGATGGCGCCGATATCGTGATGATGATGTTTGGTGTGGATGGTCAGGTGTCGGCGGACAAGAGGAAGAGTAAGTGGATTCGGGAACGAGCTGGCGACGTATGCAGTGGAGGACAATGAGAGTGTGTGTAGGTTACTTCGTGCGAGTAGTTAGTTCAAAGGCATCTTGAAAGACAAGTGCATGCGTGGTTGAGCACAGACCCTCTGCAGGGAAAAACGTCCGCTAGAAGCAAAGTAAACATTCCAGTGGCAGCCTGTCCTCGTTACATCACGCAAACGATATGCAGCGGTCAAGCATCGTGTTAACTGCGTGTCGCCGGCTGTCTCGACAAGCCGGACCGCTTGCTTCTGACGTACAGAGAGCCAAATGGATACACCAAATCGGCAACAGCACAAACGTTCGACGTGTGCTACCGACGACACATATCAGAGGACGAGCCTACTACTCAACCACTGACGCAGAGACCGTGTCCTATCGACCTTTGACTGATAGAGATGACAACAACGATGCCGACGCCGCAAAGCGAAAGGCAGACGTTGAAGCATACAGAGCAGAGCAGCCTTCATACCAACTGACTTTCACCTGCGCGAAGTGCATGGAGAGGTCATCGCATAGGATATCGAAGCAGGGTTACCACAGAGGCACGGTGTTAGTTAACTGTCCAGGGTGTAAGAACAAGCACTTGATCAGTGATCATCTCAAGGTGAGGAAGTTTGCGCCGCGATAGATGCTGGGCTGACAGCTGTGTCAGATCTTCTCAGACAGAGGCATCACGCTTGAGGATATCATGAAAGAGAAAGGAGAATTGCTGAAGAAAGGCATACTCGGATCTGATGGAGATGTTGAGTTCTATGAAGAGTCTGACGACCAGCAATTCCTTTCATGAACGAACGTGCTCCTGAGCATCTTGCTCAAAAACTCTCCTCACGGCCTGGCGGTACCATTGCAAGACTATCACGCGGGACGCTGTTTGGTTAAGCGATGTGTACAGCCTGCAAGAAGTCTTGCTTCCTATTTGTGCCTATCTCGGCGACAAGTTCGGCCATGCTCCCGACCTCAACAACACCTGCGCCGTGCTGAAAACTCCACTCCTCTTCGGTCTCCAAACGGATCTGAAACGCCTGCCAATTCAACGACTTGAGCTCTGCCACATGCTCCGCCACAGCATGTGCTGGACCTGAATAAACGAGAACACCAGGGTAGCCAGGCTTCGTCACTCCCGAAACACCAGCTATAGGCGGCGACAGGGCCTGCTTGCGCTTGTTCGTATTGAGAAGATGATGAAGCCAAACGACCACGGTGCTCATAGCTCCTACTTCAGCTTGGACCGCGCAGGGCATAGCATCTGTAGTGCTCTCGGCATGAACCATTGACGCCATATCTTTGAAAGCATCTAGGAGAAGATCGAGTATTTCGATGCCAACATCACATTGCTTTACTTTAGCCTGCATCTCATTCCTCAGATCATGCTTCTTGACCGTGGCTGTGAGGATTTCAGGTAGTGCTGACACGAGATAGTCTTCTGGTATTCGAAGAGATAATGAAGCGCTCAGTTCCTGGTCCGTGAAGACGACTTCTCGCCTGCTTTCGAGCCATCTCATGTTCTCCGGATACATTGCTTCCAGCATGCTAAGCTCAACTTTCAGCCTCTCATCTTGCTCCGTTGCATCTTGCATGATGGACTTCGTTGGAGTCATCCGAATGTAGCATTCGTTGCGAAAGCCTTAGTCAGGCGTCGCGAAGCTGTACTGTCGTCTGACGCGCATATGAAAGGCAATGGTGGCGCTTGCTGTTGCAATTCACATTCTCATGAATGCTTCGCGACAATAGCGTCAAGGGAGCTGATCACGGGCAATGCTAACACTACCAGCGATGACATCTCATCAAGACCCTTGGAGCCATTGCTCTTAGCACGAACGCGTCTCGACGCGCTCCAGGCTACGACGTCATGAAACCAGGATACCATGACACAACATCAGTGAGTTGATTACACAATGTGAACCACAAGAGGACGTGCCATCAAAGCTTCGATTTCATTTCTGATTTCGCATGTCCATTTCACCTTCAATCATCTACATTGCACTCTAATATTTCTTCATCATTGTTCAGCTCTCAACTTGATACTCTTCGACTTAAAGCAGAAGCAGGATACATTCTCACTACAAGGCAATCACTAGCAAACATGCCTTCGACTCGTTCTTCAACCCGGGGAGACACTAACTCCAGCCCTGTATCAGTCAAGAGCACTACAGGCAACAAACGCAAAGCTGACGGCACTCCTGATGGGAAAGCTACCAAGCGTGGCAAGGCAGGCAAAGGGCAACTGACGCTTGAGGAGACCATCGAGGACAAGCCCGCCGATGCAGCCCAGGAGCATTCTAACGGCACAGGTGAGACAATGAACGCACTGATACCGAGCATGAGCTTACAAGCAGCAGCTGAGCACAAGCCTACCAATGGACACTCTGAGCAGGGCATCGAGACGAAGGATGCGCAATCTAGTCAGCAGAAGTCAGACGAGATACAGGAGGAGAACGCAACACAGAACGGAAAGCCAGCCGGTGCACCAAATGTGACAGGACAGGAGAAGGCAGATACTGATGTCACCATGACTGACGCTCAGGCCGATGCTGGAGCACCAAATGCTCTCGACAAGGTCAAGGCACAAGAGGGAGAGGCAGGTGCAACTACCAAGGTGAGTAGTTGTTGCGTTATGCTAAACTTTACTAAAGATCGACCAGGAGGACACTACCAAAGAAGAGGCAGAGCCTGACCAGACCGCTGCCGGAGATGCAATTGAGGAAGACAAGCAACGAGCAGAGGCCATGCCATCGAACATCCTTGAGAAGGGCATTGTCTACTTCTTCACCCGTGGCCGTGTTGGTACAGACGACCCCAACAGCGTTCAAGACCTTGCACGAAGCTACTTTGTGCTTAGACCCCTTCCTGCTGGCGCAAAGCTCACGGAAGGCAGCATTCAGGATGCGAAGGCCAGCCGACTGCTTGCGCTACCTAAGAAGGTCTGGCCTAAGAGTGGCAGAGACAGGTTCATGGTTTTCGTGGAGAAGGCCAAGACAGATATGGCGAGCCTCAAGGAGGAGTTCTTCCAGGGCTCTGAGTATTCTACGAAGACAACAGGCACTCGACAGACACCTCCAGTCACTCCTGTAGGCGAAGGAGTCTACGCTATCACCACCACCGGCGGCGGTCAAGGCACTTCACATCTCGCCTATATGCTCACCATTCCAAACACGATTAGTGAGGTGCAGAAGGATCTCGGTCTCGCTGAGAAGGGCAGCTTCGTTCTCAGCCTGAAGAACCCAGAGGTCAGCGGACCAGCCAATGCACAATTGCCTGAAAAGCCCGATTGGCCAAAGGAGTACATCGAGGAGTTCTCTGGACGCGGCTGGATGCCAGTCCACCCCAAGCACCTCGACTATGCCAATGCACAAATGCTGCTGATCGGTGAGGACTTTGAGTCAAGTAACAACCTCGAGGCGAAGCCACAAGACGAGAAGGATGAAAAGAAGGAGACACCAGAGGAGGAGCTCAAGAAACTCGAGGAAGAAGATGAACATCGCGTGGAGGCATTGAAGGGAGATGATTCCATCTTCGCTGACCTTGGTCTTTCCAGTAAAGACTACCCCAAGGTCATGACGACCTGGTAGAGACTGAAGCCGTCGACGTGTGCGGCGCTTGACGCTGTTGTTGACTTGCTTGGTAAGTCTACGAAAAGTGTATTCTATTAAGTCATGTATTCTGTTGCAAGCTATGCCCTCAAGCGTAGACTGGCGCACCATTATTTGTATCATTAAGCGCTGATGCTTGCGATCCTTCGGGTATAGCAATCAGCGCCTGTTTCGGAAAACGTTCTCTTGAAACAATGGTTCGCTATGGGCCGCCAGCTTCATTTCGAAGCGCTGAACAATCATGACCTCGCCAGGATCTCTCTAGAATGGTAGCGCCAGACCACAGGTTTGCGACGTGAGTATCACACGGTGCTCAGCGAAATCATCAGCTGTTATGACCAATGGTAAGATAGAGACGAAGATCTGGCGGCCAGCATGGCGGCCGCGCAGGGTCCTGTGTAGCCCCACCAAGCACAATCCTCCAACATCTCACAACACCAAGACAATCGGTCCATTCTCAGCTTGAGGATCTGGACAGTAAGTCATTGCGCACATCCTGAGGCTCGCGGCGTGGTTCATTTGTTATTACTCGAGGCTCGGACCCATCTGCAACCTTCACCACGACTTCTCGAGCCCTGGCGCCAAACAACTTCTCCTCACCCCGAGTACAATCGACTCAGAGCATTATACAAACCTGCACTTCTGATAGCACACAGTACGGACTCTATACTGTCACTTCAGTCTACTCATGCTGACATTCGCCAGTACTACGAAGGACAATCGCAAGAAGCACAAAGGAGAGAGACGAGAACAGCAGGTATGTTAACACAAAGAACATTCCGCGGGACGCACTGCATGAATACCTGTCAATGGTGGTAGAGACCACATGCCGGCGAATGGATTGCTTTTGCACCTGCAGCAGCCGTCTTGAGCACAGTAGACTGACGCTGTGTAACAGACACAGCCACTAGAGCGATCAGTTCAGCGCCGACAACAGCTTACACGCCTCCATCCCCTATATTGCATGCAAGAGAAGGACAACCGACTTCAAAATGTCTCGAGCTGCACCAACTGGCGGCTCGCGCAAGATCTCGTTCAATGTATCTGAGCAGTACGACATTCAAGATGTGGTTGGTGAGGGTGCCTATGGAGTTGTATGCTCAGCACTCCACAAGCCATCCGGACAAAAGGTGGCTATCAAGAAGATAAACCCGTTCGATCATGCGTGTGTATTCAGGTTTGCATGATTGAGGCATCTGTTGACATATCATAGTATGTTCTGCTTGCGAACATTGCGAGAGATGAAGTTGCTGCGATACTTCAACCACGAAAACATTATCTCTATCCTCGATATCCAGAAACCACGCAACTACGAGAGCTTCTCAGAAGTGTACCTCATTCAAGAACTCATGGAGACCGACATGCACAGGGTCATCCGTACACAAGAGCTGTCCGACGATCACTGTCAATACTTCATCTACCAAACACTTCGAGCCCTCAAAGCCATGCACTCTGCGAACGTGCTCCATCGAGACCTCAAGCCATCGAATCTGCTGCTGAACGCCAACTGCGATCTGAAGGTGTGTGACTTCGGTCTAGCACGGTCTGCAGCGAGCACGGAGGACAACCAGGGCTTCATGACAGAATATGTTGCAACACGATGGTACCGAGCACCAGAGATCATGCTCACGTTCAAGGAATACACAAAGGCTATCGATGTGTGGTCTGTCGGCTGTATTCTCGCCGAGATGCTGAGCGGCAAGCCATTGTTCCCTGGCAAGGACTACCACCATCAGCTCACACTTATCTTGGATGTCCTCGGAACGCCAACGATGGAAGACTACTACGGCATCAAGAGTCGTCGCGCTCGAGAGTACATCCGCAGCTTGCCATTCAAGAAGAAGATTCCATGGAAGGCTATGTTCCCAAAGACATCCGACTTGGCACTTGACCTGCTTGAACGCCTACTGGCATTTAACCCAGCCAAGCGTATCACAGTCGAGGAGGCACTGAAGCATCCATACCTTGAGCCATACCACGACCCAGAGGACGAGCCCACAGCAGACCCGATCCCAGAGGAGTTCTTCGATTTTGACAAGAACAAGGACAATCTTAGCAAGGAGGAGCTGAAGCGTCAGTCTATCGAGCCACTTTCGATTCCCCAGCTAACAATACCAGGTCTCATCTACGAAGAAATCATGCGGTAAAGTAACCTCGATCAGCACATACCTTCTCCATCTTACGGACATGGTGAATATCACTTTCTTCTGAGAAATGATGACTAATAGATTGATTAGTACCCCTTTACCTGGCGAACATGGAGACGCCAAGCACTACAAAGAGGATGTCCAGCTCGAGAGCGCGAGGTACTATGAACTCCTCCGAATCTCTACAGAGCATACCCGTACTGCGCTCACGGACTCCACACGTTGCCTGCACGACGATTGTTTCCCAAGCTACACTCCTTACAATACACCCTCGAAAGAACCTCTCGTCAGAGCGGCCATACCGACATAACTGGGAAGGACATATGACTGACGACTGCATGTCTGAAGAAAGCATAAGCTATGGCAGATGTGAGCGAATGCTATGATTGGTTCTTTGCTTGGTCACGACGAGTTTTACTGTCGATAAATTGTCATAGTCGATTTGCACTACGGCTCCTCGCAGCACATGATCTTTGCCAGTGTCCTTCTGCACCGTTTACCTTAGCTGTGTCTTTGTCTTGTGCTCCAGTGTATGTAGTGCATCTGAGCCAATCATAACAGCCGCGATGACTACACAGTCTCGGCCGAGCTCCACGCCGAAGTGCGGGAAGGCCTGGATCGGCAAAGAAAGCAATGGCTTATCTGATCTCGCCTCCTCCTACATCATCATCCTATTTGTCCTCTTACACAGATACCATCAAACAACGACAAAAACGAGCACGACAATGTACAAACGCACACTCGCCAGCCTGCCAGCTCAGGCATCTCGCGCTCTCGCTGCGAGCGCCACTCGACCAACTACATCCTTCACACACATCGCTGCGCCCGTAGTACAAAAGATTTCATCGAGGAGATCATATCACGAACGTGTGCTGGACCACTACAACAACCCAAGGTTTGTGCACTCCTTGTAGAGCGCCACTTGCGCAGGTCTGTCAGTATACTGACTGCGACTACAGGAATGTTGGCTCTCTTCCGAAAGACTCATCAGATATTGGTAAGGACGCTTGTACGTCGGACACGTCAGTCGCTGACTCTTTACCCCAGGCACAGGACTAGTTGGTGCACCAGCATGTGGCGATGTCATGAAGTTGCAGATTCGTGTGGACCCAGACAACAACACAATCTCAGATGTCAAGTTCAAGACGTTTGGCTGTGGTTCTGCCATCGCCAGCAGCAGCTACCTCACTGAGTTGGTCCGTGGCATGACACTGGAGCAGGCTGGCAGGATCAAGAACACAGAGATTGCAAAGGAGCTTTGTCTGCCGCCCGTCAAGCGTATGTGGTCTTGAGGATGCGTATATCGAGCGTTAGCTGATGACTCAATAGTGCACTGTTCGATGCTTGCAGAGGATGCCATCAAGTCCGCCATCAGCAACTACTACACAAAGAACCCAAACGCAAAGCCAACGAATCTTGGAGGAACCGGCTCATCGATGCCGAAGATTGAGGTTGAGACTGTCACAGAGGCACCGGCTGCATCAGTGGCTGCATGAGCAAAAGCAGAGAATGAAGGAATTATGCATCACACCATTCGCTTACACATGTTGAGGAGTCTATGTACGGAGAACGGATCATGAAAGGTGGCTTCCGGAACGCGTCGCTTCACACGTTGTGGTATAACAAAGACCTCGAGGATGAGAAGTTATTGAGATCACACCTGAGATATGACCTCTGCCTGATCACCAGGCTTCAGCTTGGCCAAGAACGACGAGGGCCCCTCACATACTCAATTGACGAGGTCGCACAAATATGAATGTATTTTCAAGCTACATATTCATCTCATTGTGCTGTTGCTCTGCATAGCATGCTCGCATTCGTTGTCTTGGCGTGCTTCTCGCAAGCCTAGTGCTTATACCTGGTTGGTGTGTGGTTTCTCAGCAGCTGTGCCTTCAAGCATAGCCTTTGGATCGCGAATACCCATGACCTTGCCCTCCTGCACACGCTTCAAGGTTAGCGCAGCAATCAGTGCAGCACCAACACCTGAACCGTCCTCAGCAGGTAGGATCTCAACTGGGTCGTGTCCGCGGCCGAGTGGCTTGCCATCTCTTCCTTCGGTCCAGTCGAGAATCTCCTTGAGAGCCACTGCGCCGCGCTGCTTGAAGTGAGGGTACTGCCATATCGTTAGCCATGCCATAACACAGAAGCGAGAATCGTACCTTGTTAAACACCGAGCCATCAGCACCCACGTGAGCAGTCTTGTAGCCCTTCTTCTTACAGATCGCAGCAACACCACAAGCACTAAGTCTGGCGCTGCGAGTACCGATGAGCTCAGCAAGACGACGAATCAACTCGAGTTCTGGCTTCGTAGTCTTAATCTTAAGCTTGTTCTCGAAGGTGTCGTGAGTCTCCTGCAAGTTCTCGTATGGATCGTTCTCAATATCGGAAAGGAACGAAGCATCCAGTGAGTATGGCTTGTGCAGAGCGCTGATATCTTGGCTTTCGAAGACCTTGACATGTGGCTGCTCATGGAGGTCAACAAGGACAAGTCGGAACAGCTCACCCAAGTACAGACCGGCGATCATCTTCTCGAAAGCCTGCTGGCCTGGACGAGGAGAATCCTTGTCAATGATGATATCGTACTGTGTTCGAGGCAGAATCTTGTGCTCGTTGTCAAATGCTCCCCACTCGCAGTTGATGGCGATCTCCTGGTCAGGATCCAGCTTCATATGCTCCAGCTTGGGAATGTTGCCAGCAGTCTCCATGTAAGCAGCGTTGCAGCCTGTGCCAAAGATGCAGCCGACCTTCATCTCTGTGTCCGTGTAGGCACTAGCTATCAGGGTACCAGTTGTATCGTTGATCAAGGCGGTAAGCTTGATTGGCACGCCACGCTCCTGGAGAGCAGCCTCGAATGGTGGCACGACATCCTTGCCCTCGACACCGTCAATGTCGAAGCCCTTGGTCCAACGCTGAAGCACTCCGTGGTCAATGTAGTCCTGAGAAGCTGGATAGGAGAATGTGAAGCCCAATGGCAGCTTGTCAAGCTTCTCGCCCTCGTGGTGATACTCAATAAACTGCTGGAGACAGTCTGCGATATAGCCCCAGAGCTCGTCAGCATTACCGGTCTTGAGATCCTCTGGCATGCGGTACTTGGACTGAATGATGTCGAACTCGCCCTTGGCCTCTGGAAGGTTGATTTCACAGACACGCAGATTGGTTCCGCCCATGTCCAATGCCAAGAACGTACCAGTCTCATGTCCGTCAGGGAATCCCATAACCCAAGTTGGGTTCATTGGAATGCTGCCTCCTTCTTTCGATAGACCCTTGGCCAGCTCATCGATGAAGTGGTTGCTGATTGCCTTGAGCTTCTCGCTGTCAACTGTGAAAGCCTGCTCGAGGCGCTGGATCTCTGATGCGAGGTCCTTTGGCATGTCTGCCATGGAGCCACGACGGCTTGGCTTTCTCTTTGGTTGAAGTCCCGCCATGGTTGCGATGTGTTTACGAAGGAGTAGGTGCCTTGAATAGCTCTTACTAATGGGGTGTTCGCACAATTATGTGACAGCCTCTTCAATTGCGTCGCTACTCGTGCAGTCGCAGGTAGCCTATTCATGTATGAGCACAAGTCCGCCGGCCAAATACTTGCGGTGAATGCATAGAGCGGCTATGAGGGAGTACAGTACAGGCATACCTTGTAATGATTCCGGCTTGAGTTGAGCGCTCGAGGTGATGGTACAACTTTGTGCGAGTGGGTAGCTCCTCTGACAGAGCTCTGCAAGGATTGAGGAGAGTGTTGTTGAGGATTGTATTGTCTGTCAAGAGCAAGCAACATCCGGTCAACTTTTGTCGACGACCAATGCCCCACTCTGATGCAACCCACCAGATTGAGGACAAGTCAGCTCTTATGGAACGATTACTACACAATATGGGAGTGTCCAGGGCGCCTATTCTTGGAAGACGGTACTTCAGTGATCAATATGAAGCTGAGATGCGCTCACTGCACGTTGTAGACTGTACAGCATTGGCATATAGTTGTGTCATTCCGACTGCCGTTGTTCACGGACGTCATCGGGACGCTAAGCTTGGCTGAGGCTTGAGCTGGACTTCTATTCAAGCTCTGTCGAAACAGTAGTAAGCCATAACACATAATACCAGACACGTACACAGCATCAGCCGAGACCCATCAACAACCACATAGTCTCTCAACAAAGGTAAGTTCTTCAATGGCAGGATCTCACCTAGGTGGCACCACTGACAAGGACCATCTAGCAAAGCCGCAATCATGTCTCTCGCACGTCAAGTCCCACGCTTCGCAGCACGCATCTCTGCACGACCAGTCTCAACAAGCGCTGTCCGCATGGCTGCAGGTGATGCCGGAGCTCCACGATCAGGTGGCGCTGCTCAGGGTGATGCCTTCACCAAGCGCGAGCAGGCCAGCGAGGACTACTACGTCAGACAACAGGAGGCTCAGAAGCTCGAGGCACTCAAGAAGAAGATCGCTGACGGAGAGGCACAGCTCGCAAAGGACCGTAAGGAGCTTGAAGGGCACGAGAAGAAATAGAGGAAATGTGCGGTCGATTTTCTTGAAGCACGCATCACAGTTTGCCATATTCATGTAGTGTAGGGAGCAGCTCGTCCAGCTGATGAACATCTGTATCAATCATCACTCCTCAGCAGTGCAAAGTGTGTTGGTTTCATAGGTGATTGATGATTTAGCAAATGGCAGTGTGGCCATCAGCACCGAATCACGCTCGCAACACAGACAAGCAATGCAGATCTCAGAGGACATCGAAATGATTGAGCATCAACGTATTTCATTTCCGCGCGCCTAAATACAGAGAAAGGACCGCATATTGAACGCCCTCTCTCCAGCAGCAAGTAGTTAGATGCTGGCAGCCTAGAGTAGTCCCTCTGTATAATGTCGAGCTCATCCTTGGCCGCCATGCAATGCAAGATATCCTCGTCAAAGAAACATGAAGTATCTATCGCCACATCTAGGACTGAGCGGTGGTCTCCTCGTCGTCTGCCGAAAGAGCCTGTCGCTTCTGGGTGACACGCTCCTGTCGTCGTTCGCGAGCTGCCTTGGTCTTTGCACGCTTGGCGTCCATCTCCTCCTTGAGGACACGCTCACGTGCCTTCTCCGCCTTGGCCTTGTGAATCTATAGAGCATGGTCAGATATTGCTTTCAAAGATAATCATGATGTCATCACGTGATGAACATATCAAGTTGAAAAGGTAAACTTACGTGCTCGACGAGTGCACGCTTGTGCTTGAATGTGTTACCCTTGCTCAGGTGGTAGAGCTCGTGGTAGAGGTGCTTGTCGATCTTGCCTGCTGCGCGGTACTTGACCAACAGACGGCGGAGCACTCGGAGACGACGCATCCACATCACTTGACTGTATCAATCCATCAGCCCAATGCCCAAAATGCATATTCCAAGAGCGTTGCCATTATCTTGGATGGTATACGCTGGCGTGGTGGTAACTCACGTTGGCATTCTGGCGTCTGCGGTACCCTTCCTCTTACCGAAACCTCGGTGTCGTCCAATTCGTCGAGCAGCAGTGAGCTCACGGGCACGGGAGCGAGAGTGCATGGTGACTGGCTTGCGGATGATGAGGCCATCTGCGATGAGCTTGCGGATGGTCTGACGAGAGTTGGCGTTGGAGATCTCGCTGACCTCGTTTGGATCGAGCCAGATCTTGCGCTTTCCGCAGTTGCCCACGGCGGCCGCGAGGCGCTTCTGAGTAGTGAGATTGACCCTGTAGAACATGCATTGTCAGTGATTGTTCGGGCTACTCGTCGCTGTTGTGCGTTTTGGTGGTGGGATTGCAGAGATTGCGGTGTGCCCTTTGTGTGGTCGCCACATGGCTGCAATCGTCGAAATGCCGGTGGTACTGGGGTGCAGATGGATTGCGAGGTGTCGACTTACATCTTTGCTGTATGTCAGTGATGGATGTCGATGGTCTGATGCGCAGCACCTTAGATGCAATTGTAAGGACGTTGACGCTGAAGTCGTGAGAGCGGGCTGTGTGGGCTTGGCACAAAGCAAAACCCACCAGAATTAAAGCGGGTCCATAAGCTTGGGGCAAAATCACTACTACTCATTGTGAGTCGTGCAGATTCATGGCATAGTACAGCAAGCCTTGGTTATACATTATACTAGAAGCAGAGTCCTGACATGTCAAAGACTTATCTGAAACTCTCGAAGCGCGCAGCATCTCTGTGTGAAGAGATAAAGTCCGCCGGGACCGCACTGCCTGCTGATGCGGTAGTGCAACAAGTGATGATTATGCAGTTCGAGCCTACAACAGCTGTCCTTAAATATAGTCCGGATCACGACTGCTCCTCGTGCTGTCGGCGAGATAGCTGTCTCGCGGCTCTTCATGTACGTCGGTGTCAATGACGTCCCACCACCCTTGACTTGCACGATCTCGTCCGTACCTGTTTAAAGGTTCAGGAGGAAGCACAACCTCTACCCAAGACATATGGTCTTCGAAGACGTCTGGCGTCTGCCCTTGACCAGCGCGAAGTGTCTTGAGGCTTCGGACTGATGGTGCGTGCCTTGGAATCGATGTGCGAACTGTGTAGTCGAGTTTGGTCGTGTTGCCTAACCACAGCCCCTCCAGCTTGATCCAGTGTATAGGATCGCGGATGCCACTGATCGGTGCTTCCTGTTCGAGTGCCACTGGGCTTGGTCCGTCTTCGTCCAGCCACACAAATCTCAGCTGCTTGACAGTTCCAGCGAAGCTCGACAAATAGTCATACAGCATCTTGTGGAATAACCGCTTCTGAGCATCATTGAGGTGTGCCATCGGATTGTGGATCTGCAAGTCCAACCTTGTGATATTCTGCCAGACTCTATACGCTGTCGCTGGAGCTTGTGCTATGGCGCCAAATCCATGCCATCGCATGACCACGATACCCATCGCATGCAAAGGCTGGAAGCGTACACGCTTTAGATTGGGCAGCTGTGCACGCTCGACAGCACACCGCAGAATTGTCAGGACGTATTCGACGTTGGTGCTGCCCGGCCATCCAGTCTCTCCTTTCACACGGAAGGTGAGGGTATTGATGTTGCCGAAACAAGCGAGAATCCCAGTCCAATAATCTATAGCGCGCCCTTCTGCATCAGTGTCGACCACCCTCTGGTCAGCAGTCGTTGTTATGGTCAGAGGTTCAGGCATGGGCAACACTGGTGACGTTGATATATCGCAGTCCATTGATATCATTCCTGCCATGATCTCTCTAGAAGAACGTATTTCGCGCGTTGTTCTCGGTGAAAGCTGAGAGATATCCAGACTGGCTGCATTGACTGCGTCTTCTGACACAACACTGCTGCGGCGACGAAGTGCGTTGCGAACGGTGTCCCACAGTGGGCTGGGACCGCGCTCTTGTGGTTGACTTAAGCGAGACGAGCTGCTGAGTCGTCTACGCCAGCTTCGAGGAGTTTCCCGTGTCGGACTTGGCTCGACTTGTCCAACCCCGATCGTCAGCTCGGAGCACGTCAAACCGATTCGCTGCAGATCGTCAAGATTATGACCACGGCCAAGAGGTGCTGTTATGTATAGCTTTCTGAAGATCGGCCCGGTCTCCGAAGTACTCTCAGCATTCATCTTGAGTGCTTGTTGGCCAAGCGCTGCTGATCTTCCTGTGCAAGTAGGTCCGGTAATATAAAGCACTACAACTTCATGCCGGCAGTGAATGCTGAGTTGGTCTTGGTATAAGTACCGTCAGCCGTCGACACAGTGATTGCTGCCAATCCGAACATGCCTTACTAAGCCGAGTGCAGCTTGTGCAGGTCAACTGGTGACCGCTCACCATCACAGCTCGCACGGTCAAGGTATACCGAGCCGTTCATATCCGTACGCCTTTGCTTCGAAGTAGGTTGACCATAGCACCAGCCTGGAACCCTGCCCATTGTACGGTATTGCCAACTGAAGAGCCCAATACCCGCACGTCCTCCAGTCGTCGATCTAAGAACGCTTCGGTGTCCTTGAAGTCCGTGCTCTGATCTTGCGTCTGATAGATCTCTGTGGCAGCGTAGACACTGGACAGTGAAGCTCGTTTGGTATACCACGAAGTGTCGACGGAGGTGTCGCCGGCCAAGAACCATATCTCGTCGCTCAGCTTCGCCAGCTCGCTAAGCGAGGCAGACATGTTCTCGAGAAGAGACATTTGCGCGAGCGCTCCTTGCCAGTGGGCGACAGTGCCTGCCTCAATGTTGCCTCGCAGTCGTGCCAACACCAAGCTGCGCACTTTCCGCCCTACACCAATTTGCGCATCGGGAAATTGTACTCGGTCCTTGAGTCCGACTCTTTGCGTGACCAAGTGGTACCTGATGACTTCAAAGGTGCCCTTGGGAAACAGATTGGTGCTGATATCGAGGTATCCTGCATTCTTCGCGCCATCGCTTAGTGCTTCCTGAGTGAAGCCGTATATTGGCACCTGACGTAGTGCTTCTGAAAGTATTGCTGTCTCTTGCGTCCCATATGGAGGTGGTTGCTCATGCTCGTACGAGTGGTAGAATGCTCGAGTTGAAGCGGCGATAGATGGTCGATATGCTGCGACCTTGAACGCTGCTCTTCGAGCAGCTTGGGCTGTCACCGTCATATTGGAGACACGATTTGCGATCATGTTGAGCAGAGGAGTAGCGTCTTGACAGCGTAAGATGGAAATCATATTCGCATCGACAAGTCTGAGGTCATTGCTGAAAGCTTGGACGATTGTGACGGTTGAACATCACCGAGCGACTACAACAACATCTTGCGTCTGGCTACGTGATATGGATGTAAGAGCGGCCCCGTAGGGTAGAGACATGTCGCGGCTCCCATGATGAGCGTACCTCCGTTTGTCACTACAGCTGCACACAGCGCTGTCAAGCTCTTGTAGCCACTTTTCTTTGCAAGGATTGCTTGAGATCAAACTAACAATTCAGATTGTGCCTCTATACTTGCAACTAACAAACAGGACATCTCAAGAGACGGTTGCTTTAATCACGATGGCGGTAGCAGCCTCACAGCGGGAGGCCGAGCACCTTCGTGGTATCGTTGATATGGGCAGCAATGGCATACGCTTCTCAATCTCAACATTGCAGCCTCCTACCGCTCGAATCATGCCCACCTTGCACCAGCATCGTGCAGGAATCTCTCTCTACGATGCACAATACTTCACTGATGGTCAGAGACAACCAATCGGTGCAGCTACGATCGTGGATGTGGTTACAGCCTTCAAGCAGTTCAAGCAAACATGCCAAGACTTTCGAGTACCAGAAAAGCATATTACAGTGCTCGCTACAGAGGCAACGAGGACGGCGATAAATTCAGAGGACTTTCGCAAGCAGATCAAAGACCAAACAGGCTGGGACGTTACCATGCTCCCTAAGGAGGAAGAAGGACGGGTTGGCGCCATGGGAATCGCTAGCTCATTGCCCGAAGCAAGCGGTCTTGTCATGGACCTAGGTGGTGGTAGCACTCAATTGAGCTGGCTTGTGAAGAAGAGCGATGCCTCCGGCATACAGATGCCAAGTACTGGTGCAGTGAGCATGCCATACGGTGCCGCTGCCATGTCGAGAAGACTAGCGGAAGCACAAGCTACTGGGAAGCTCGAAGATCTGAAGCAGGAGATCCGCTCGACTGTCAGAGCTGCATACGACAGTTTGAACGTACCCACCGAGCTTCAGCAGCAAGCAGCCGACAAAGGTGGCTTCTCTCTGTACCTGTCAGGCGGTGGCTTTAGAGGTTGGGGTTATGTTCTCATGAGCCAGCATCGCATTCAACCATACCCGATACCAGTGATCAATGGATTCGCTGTCTCTAGATCCGAGTTCCTTGCTACTGACGTCGTACGATCGGCTGCTGTAGCAGCGTTGGACGACGAAGACGATAACATATTCCGCGTCTCTGATCGACGAGCATCGCAAGTCCCAGCTGTCGCCCTGCTCGTGACAGCGATTTCGGAAGCCCTCCCACAGATCTCAGAGATACGATTCTGTCAAGGTGGCGTCCGTGAAGGCTTTCTTTCAGCTCGCTGACGCCAGAGATCCGCGCTCAACATCCTCTGGTTGTTGCCACGCAACCATTCGACAGTGCTGCATCATCAGAGCGTGTAGTGGATCTCTTGATGTCAGCATTCCTCCAGAATCCAGTGCAGGCACAAAGATGACTATAAGAGCATATTCAATAGAGATCTGTTGGATGCCTTTGCCAATATGATGTTCTACCACTCCAGTCACACTAAAGACATACAGGCATCAGCTGCGCTCCACAGCACAATCACAGGAATCCTGGCGAGTGTCCACGGCGTTCTACACGAATCTCGCGCCGCCCTTGCCTTGCTGCTTTGTGCTCGATGGGGTGCAGCAGTGCCGCCCAACGATGAGCAACTCAAGCGCAATCTTGAAGCTTTGGTTGCCTCTGGGATGACTCTGTGGTGGATCAATTACATTGGTGCTGTCGCAAGCTTCATAAGCGCATGCTATCCGGCAGGTATCGTTCCAGGCACCGAGAAGAGACTGTCATTCCGCACATCCTGGACGAGAGATGCCAAGGGTCGTTCGCAACTAGACCTGCGGATACACATCGATAGCAGCCAGGATGTCAATGCACTTGCGAAAGATGCGAAGAGCATCGAAAAAGTGGGAAAGCCGAAGAGATGGATAGGAGGTAAGGACGGCGTGGGTCACAAGGTGACCGCCGAGATTGTATAGTCATGTTAATGGTATATCTACTTCAGCAAAGGTTTACTATTCATCTCCCGAGTCGCTGTCGTGTGTGTCGTGGTGCTCTTCTTTATATTCACTATCATGCGTCGCCTTGCTGCACCAAGCTGATCGCTTCCTGTGTCAGACACACTTTCAGAGTCGTCTCTACCATGCAAAGAATGCGCAGTTTCGCTCATGTCGGCACATCCTCTATGGAGGAGCAGTAGCCTTCTGACTGGCAGCGAATTCCTGATCTAGTTGTGCGTTCGCGCCGTCAACGTCGCTCGTCCCATCAGTGCTGGATTCCTCGTCAGAGTCAGTAGCTTCAGCATCACTTGTGTCATGGTTGCCAGAAGCACGACCTCTCGCATCTGCGCTATCCTCATCAGCCCGATCAGGAGATACAACAGCTCTGTGCTGTAGTGTGTTGCTTTCAGGTCCACCATTCGGCCTGGCAGCGACGATCGTCTCGTCCGCCGTGTGGCTTGCAGACAACAGTGCTTTAGTCTTGCGAGGTCTGACTGTGGGCGCATACTTGCGCTCCAGCTCTGCACCGCCTGAACGCTCCTTGATCACAGTGCACAGTTGGTAAGCTGCTTCAGCAGGAGGCAGGTCGTTGAACTGCGGACATTCTGACGAGAAAGCCTCGAAGACTCGCCTTCTAAGCCTCGTGGTGAATCTGCTGCTTTTGTTCTTCTCTGCACAAATACTCCAAAACGTCATAGGGTCTGCGTATATTGCTCTTCTGTCAGGGATGCAAGTGGCGAGTTCGAGCAGAGCGTCGTATGCATCACCTTGACCGAAAGCAGTTTTCCTTTTCTCTTCAGCTCGCTGCTCAAGTGATGATTGCTTTATTGTGCGTGGAAGACTGCGTCTCCGCTTAGTAGATGTGACCGTGCCAGGCGTTCGTTTGAGCATACTCTGGTATCGCTCGCGGCATTGCTTGGCGCTGCGAGTGCTTCCCATCTTGGTGCTGACAACACTCCAACCCACTGTTAGCTCTGCATCAACATTCGTAGCAGCGTCGTCCTTTGCCACGAGAAGAAGCTCTTGTACGATGCCATAAAGCTTGTTCTCCTCCTCGATGGACCATGGTCCCAGCACAGCATGTTGGCGGCTGACAAAATCACGCCAGCGGTCTCTGCAATCTTCTGCACGGCGACCAACACTAACCGAGATGATGGCCCATTTGTCTGGACTGACGCTATATGCTCGCCTGAGTGTGCTATCCTCGGCCTCGGTCCAAGGTCCGCGCTGCGCTGTATGGAAGTGCCGTTGACAGTATCTGCGTATAGAGGGGAACGATCGACGTGGGATCTGCTCTACGATCAGATCTCTCAGCTCACGCGATAGTGCTGATCGCCAACTTGCAATCTCGCGCTTGAGCTCTTCTTCACTGATGTTGTGTTTTGAGAGTACTTGCTGGAAGACGTTGTCGATGATACGCTTCTCCTCGATGGAGAACGACCCAGAAGCATGGTCTCGACGAGCAGAAGTACTTCCAGGAACAGAACTAGCACCACCGCCCACCGCTTGTGTCTTACTTGCCGACGCAATATGTCCCTGTCTCGCTTTGACGGCCGAAGAGATCGGGAGTGCTGCAGATCGTGATGCACCAGATGTCGAGTCCTCACCGGCAGATCCTGGCTCTGTGGTCGCAAGTCTGACCGTTTTCATGGGCACACTCTGTGTTGCAAGCACTGATCTGCTCAAGCTTGATAACGCAGCTCGCGCACGAGATGATCTTACCGGCTTGTCTACCATAGGCTTCACAGCCTTTGGGCTCCTCGAAGCCTTGCCCATGACTGCGCTGTTCTTCGCCGAGGGTTCGAGTGCAATCCGAGGCTTTCTAGAGGAGGCCTGGGTCCCAACCTTCACACTGGCCAGTGACGAGCGCCTGATCTCCTGTGACATGGGCCTTGATTGTTCTTCCAAAGACGACTGTGGTATAACTTCTCGTTCATCAGACTGCAGTCCTGATGGATGAAGAGAATGCTCATCGATAACCTCAGCTTCTGGAGGCGAAGAAGGAAGACTCGGTGAGGGTGAACTCTGCATGATTGCGTTCAACGCCAAAGCTGCATTGAGCTGGTTCGCTGCAGACACAGCTGCCTCGAGAGGTGCGCGAGGTCGTCTGGACGGGCGTTTCCCGGTATAATCATCGTCTGATGGAGGTGACCGCATTCGAGAAATAGCTCCCTTGGTCGCAGCCTTCGACGACACCACATGGCTGTGATCATTGTGTCCATGCTTGGCATGTCTGCTCACGTTGTTTGACTTCTTGCCTGACCCCTTCGTTACACGCTGCGCGATCCCTTGAGCAACTTCTGCAGTGCGACTGATCGCCTCTTCCTCGTCTGTGCCAGTCTTTCGCCGCTTTGTCCGTTTGCTCGTCTTCACAAGTGTCTCTGGAATCTCTACATGCTCTTCTTCGACTCCATTCACCGCTAGCTCTAGTTCGAACTCAGGTCGGCCTCGCTTTCTGCGCGGCCTTGATGGAGTATCGATAGCGGTGTCTCGAGTAATGACCGGACGATATGGCGCGTTCTTGCTCGGTCCTGAAGACTTCATCTGGAAGGCCATGCTGTCCGTCTTCCGGCGTGATCTCGTAAAGCTTTCATGACCGATCGCCACAGAGATGTGAAGAGTCGATGAAGGTCATAAATCCGACTATCGTCTCTAGGCTTGTCCCAAAGAGTGAAATCCTGGTTGTGTTGCAGCCGAACAAAAAAAGTCAGCGGTCGAAAGCAGATCAGGCAATCGTCGTGTTATGAGCGTGATGCACCAGTTAAGTATGCCGCAGCGACTAGACTGCCTGAGAGTCTAGCTCCGAGCCTCGAAGTCCTTTGGGGATGCAATCAACGATATGTCGTGTTGGTGGTGGTCGCGTTCGAGTATGTGTTAGTTCTGGCAATAGATCTGCATGGTGACGGAGACGCACGGATCAGCTTTGGTTATCCTTACGACTCTCCCGGATCTTGCTCATACCATCACTACAACACGACAATCTGCAAGCAAGTCAGGCAAGTGTTTCTCGTACTCCAAGGGCTGATCCGAACCCGCTGGACTGGCAGTGGACCTCACAAGATTTGCGTCGCTGCACTATCTGACTTCTGCGGCGAAAGTCAATTCATACTCCGACAGAATCGTGCACACTTGGCAGAAGAGCGATTGCCATGGCTATTCAGGAAGAACACGAGCTTGACGAGTACCAAGATGGGGACCAGCAATTCCCACCTCCACAGGAACGAGAGGACGACGACAGTAAGGATCAACATGCTTCATATTATCTAAACATCAAGGCACATTGGGGATTGCCACGCCTAGTAGAGACCATCATATTCTACAACTTCGCCATTCTTGGATGGGGCTGCCTCATAGCCGCAGCAGCCATCGCGCCGTATCTACGCACAAATTCTGTGCCATTCATAGTTACGATCACTCTTGGATTCGTCTTCCACTGGTCAGCATGGTTTCAGACAGCATTCGCCATGTTCCAACGGGCGAGCTGGAGACGGGAGGAGACACTCGTTGAGAGAGTACAGTTCTTGTTCTTTGCTATTCGATTACAACGACTCATGATTGTAAGTACGTCCAACTCGGGAGAACTACCACTAATCCTGCCTCAGCCAACGGCGGTCATCTGCCTTGTCACCTTTATACAGGCATATGCACGACGACACGAGTTCCATATGATCACATACTGGCTTCTCTTCTTGCTCATGTTCATCGTAAACACTGTCTTTGCGGTCATGAACGCTTACAACAACATTACATGGTCAGTTCCATCGCTTCTATCTGGGAATACCTAAGGCTGACCATCATTAGGGAGGCTGACCGTTTGTGGTTTAACGACAATGTAGACGGCATACCCAAAGTTATTGTTGCAATACTCGGCGTGTAGCATTTACAAGTATACTTATACCACGTCAGTCATCTCGTTGTGCAAAGTCGTTGAGAATATGAGGCATATAAGCAGATCACGTGCGGGCGCGCCATGGCGCGTTTTAGGCGACGCGTATGACACGCGCTATCACAGATCCACGATCTCAATAGTTGACACTTGCCACCCTCGCTGATCGATAACACAACATTGCTCGCTTGCATTTGGCATGGCTGTCGCTGTTGGCAAGGAGAACATTGCGCCTCACAAGCCTCGTGCTCGACTCTACGGTGGTACACCGCAATCCGCAGAGCGCCTCAGCAAACCGTTTAGGTGTCCTGGTTCGAGTGTGGCAAGGACTAGTGTGGCAAGGACATCAGACAAACCAGCTCGCAAGCGACGAAAGGTGGACTACTGTGACGGAGATTCGAGCATTGAAGACAACAGGCCCTACTCGAACGACGATCGCCTGGCCCTCGCCACACGAGACGCCAACCGTTTCCCAGTCTTCAAACCCCGAGACAAGGAATCTGCATTTCGCGCACGCTTCTCTGTTCCACTGAAAAATCGAGACGTCACAGCCTACAATGCAGCCCGACCGCCACCACTGCTCGGCCTTCGCCAGGGCACAGTCTTCGTCGCTAAGCCACTTCACGATCCTAGTGGTGAATTTGCGATTGTCCTGTACGATCCGACTGTTGACGACAAAGTGGTAGTGCCAGAAGAAGATCAAGCCAAGAAGGAGACCGAAGGGAAAGAGAAGCCGAAACTGGACGAGCCACTCATGCACAAGAGCCTGGCAGATATACTTGGCATCAAGAAGAAGGTGGACACTGGCAACCCTCGAGTGCCGGTTGTGATTGATCCTCGACTTACGAAGGTTCTCCGTCCGCATCAGGTCGAAGGTGTAAAGTTCCTATATCGAGCGACGACCGGCATGATCGACGAGAAGGCCAATGGCTGCATTATGGCCGATGAGATGGGACTGGGCAAGACCTTGCAGTGCATCACGTTGATGTGGACTCTCCTCAAGCAATCACCAGATGCTGGCAAGAGCACAATACAGAAATGTGTCATTGCATGTCCTTCATCGCTGGTCCGCAACTGGGCTAACGAGCTGGTCAAGTGGCTTGGCAAAGACGCCGTCGTACCGTTCGCCATTGATGGCAAGGCTACTAAGGAGGAGTTGACACTGCAACTTCGTCAATGGGGCTCTGCTACAGGTCGTGCTGTCACTCGGCCGGTGCTCATCGTATCTTACGAGACTCTCCGCCTCAACACTGCCGAGCTGGCTAACATCCCAATCGGACTCATGCTATGTGATGAAGGTCACAGGCTCAAGAATGGCGAGTCACAAACGTTTGAGGCTCTCACTTCGCTCAACGTGAAGCGCCGTGTCATTCTCTCTGGTACCCCTATACAAAACGACCTCTCAGAGTACTTCTCGTTACTCAACTTTGCCAATCCGGGCTATCTTGGCACTCGTCTGGATTTTCGCAAGCAGTTCGAGCTTGCCATCCTGCGTGGACGAGATGCTGATGCTTCAGAAGCAGACATGCAGAAAGGCAACGAACGACTTGCAGAACTCCTCACACTGGTCAACAAGTTCATCATACGCAGGACAAATGACATCCTTTCGAAGTACTTGCCTGTCAAGTATGAGCATGTCGTGTTCTGCAACACCGCGCCCTTCCAGCTGGACCTCTACAACTACTTCATTCGATCACCAGATATTCGCGCTCTGCTGCGTGGCAAAGGTTGTCAGCCTTTGAAAGCCATCAACGTCCTCAAAAAGCTTTGCAATCACCCTGACCTTCTCAATCTACCTGAAGATCTGCCTGGTTGTGAGGAGCATTTTCCTGCAGACTTTGTACCCAAAGATCAACGTGGCCGCGCCCGAGACGTCAAACCGTGGTATTCCGGAAAGATGCAAGTCCTTGATCGCATGCTCGCAAGGATACGTCACGACACCAATGACAAGATCGTATTGATATCCAACTATACACAGACGCTCGACATATTCGAACAGCTCTGCCGTGATCGCAAATACGGTTCGCTGCGCCTTGACGGTACAATGGCTGTGAACAAGCGACAGAAGCTCGTTGACAAATTCAACAACCCGGAAGGAGAGGAGTTTGTCTTCCTCTTGTCGTCGAGAGCTGGCGGTTGTGGTCTCAACTTGATTGGTGCTAATCGACTGGTCCTCTTCGATCCTGATTGGAATCCAGCCAGTGATCAGCAGGCTCTGGCACGAGTGTGGCGTGACGGACAGAAGAAGGATTGCTTCGTGTATCGATTCATTGCCACAGGAACCATCGAGGAGAAGATCTTCCAGCGACAATCACACAAGCAATCATTGTCGTCTTGCGTTGTGGACAGTGCTGAAGACGTGGAGCGTCACTTCTCACTTGATTCACTGCGAGAGCTCTTCCAGTACAATGCTAAGACGACTAGCGATACTCACGACACTTTCAAGTGTAAGCGATGCAAGGACGGCAAGCAGACCATCAAGGCTCCTGCTATGCTCTACGGTGACACGAGCACTTGGAATCACTTCACGAATGACGGCGTAGATGGACCAATGGGGAAGATACAAGACTTGTTGCTACGGCAGGAGACCACGGAGAAGGACGTCAGTGCTGTTTTCCAGTATATCAGCCACTGAGCACCTCATACATCCTTCGTAAGTAGTGCGGAAGCATTACTAGATAGTGGATGTAGCAACGACCTGTCATGAATGCTATCGCTCATACGACTACTTGTCATTTGTCAAGTATCGGAGACTGTACATGTGATCATATTGTCGTGGATTCGCAGCGAACATTACTCAATTCGGAGAGTGCCAAGACTTCTCATGTGAACACATATGAATGCGCAGACATTCACTTGAATCGCTTGGGCGGTTCACTTGACAACCACACGTGCTCAGACAGACCACAGCAGCTACATATACCACATTAGTCCGCCATCACAACGATCGATGTCACATCGCCACAGTCTTTACGCACCACTGGGCTCAAGGCTGTGGACTGTACAATGTCTACCGAGCTCAAAGAAGTTATGGCTACCGAGCCGCGCAAACCACTGAGTCAACGACAGGACATGCTCCAAACTATAACATTCATCGTCAAGGATATTCAGCAACTCTCCACCGAAGCTGGTTTCATCAAGCCCTTTCCACGCTCCAAGCTGCGAAACAAGGACAGTAGGAAAGAATGTCCAGAGACATTCCTACACTTGCTACCAGGAGAGTTACGCAACCGCATCTATAGAATCATTGGCTTTCCCTCAAAGCGTCAGCACCTCGACGATATCAAGGAGCCATTCCTTGCTCAGGCCATTCCTTCTTTGCGCCCAGAGATACTCGCCATGCTCTTCGCTGAAGCGACATTCGAAGTCGATACTTACAGCGAGCTTATGGTGCATTCCTCGTACATAGCGCCACAGCGAGCAAAGTTCCGTGGTGGTCGCTACGGTACAGGTACACTCAAGCTTGTGCAAGACAACTGGATTCGCAAAGCAGACCAGCTTGCAGTCAGATTCCACCATGTCCACATACAGGTTAGGGAAATGGACGGCAGTAAGATCTGCCTTATCGTGCTGAACAACACTCGCGGAACCAAACGCAATGGACCTCGCATGTCTGTGCAGAGTGTCACCTCTCAGCATCTCAAAAGTCGACTCAGAGACGCCAAAGACATGGCTCTGAAATATGTTCGAGAGCTTCGCAAGGACAAGGACCATCCAGGCTTCGCACTGGTGCACCTCGAGAAGATTGCTGAGTACTTCAAGGACCCCGACACCGTTTCCTGGAAGACTAAAGCAGGCTGAAAGACGTATTGCCTTGACTGAGTCATCTACCTGCGAGATGAGATAATCGACATACCATGCAGAAGCCTGCTGCCTGGCTGGACGAAGCATGAGCCTTGTTCTGCGTTCGAAAGGGTTGTGCGGCCGTATGCTTTTCAGCCATCCTCCAGATGTACACCATTATCATCGACTGCCTTGGTAGTTTTCGTAGTAAATGCAGAAGCAACACTACTCACACCTTTGGCAGCAAGGTTGAGACCTTGAAAGCGTGATTCAGAAAGTCGCTTGCCAGCGTTCACACTCTCGACGATCCAATCGGCGGTGACGAACTTGATGCCTTTGCCACCAACCCGTGTAATCTCTTTGTGTATCTTGCTTCCTGCTAAACCACCGCCACAGCTGCCAGCTCCACTTGTACGTCCGACAATGACATGGGTGATTGAGCGTCGACCGAATGCAACGCTTGTATGAGCGCCATGGGTGCTAAGTAGGTATTTGAGCTTGTGGTCTGATATCAACGGCGCGGTTGATCCGTTGATGTAGATTGTCAAGCCAGCGAAGATCTGCGGTACTGGCTTCTGTACTGCTGAGGTATTGCTATATCCAGCATTGCAGATAGATGTGCCCAAGTCGACCTTACTTTTCAACGCAAGAGGTTCAATCTCGAGATCTTGCCTGTCTTCGTGGCTTGTCCAACTGGTCTCTCGTATGGTGCCATCCTGATTTCGAAAAGGCGTGAATGGGTTGACAACGCCAGTAGGCTTGAGATCCTCAGACACTTCTAGCTTTGCCTTTTTTGCAGGTCGTTCGACATTCTTGTTCACCTTCATACTGTCCCATATGCTTTGCTGACCTCCAGTACGCAGGCCACTGGCGCCTCTTGCCCAGCCGCCGTTCTCCAGCCTGCCATCTTTGCCAAAGTCCTCGCTACCTGCTCCAACAGTGTCTGAGACTCTCTTGCCACCACCAGAACCTGATGTGTACTGCTCTCGAAGTTTCAGGTTTCTGGAGGACCGCCATGACGTACTTCCAGCAAGGCGGCTGTCTGCCCTCTGATGACCAGTCGCAGATGAGTTGAAGGGATCAAAGATCGACTTTGTCGGCTTTGCAGCTGTGGGTGAACTGCCCGGCATGATCACCGTTTGGGTGGTACAAAACCTACCGCATGTCGTTGAGCTCGGACAAATCTGACTCGGGTCTCGTGTGACGAGTGGTTGCTTTTAGAACTGTGCTCCCGATCAGTACAACCCACCAGCTGTACAGGTCATGCATGTTATTAAGAGGACGAGGTGGTGTTGCTGTGGGGATGCATGACGCGAAGTTCGCGCGTGTCACGAGACTGTCTGATAAAGTGGATGCATGAGACGACAACCCACAGCAAACACAATCTACAGACAAGTGATGCTTCATACCAAAGCACCAGTCTCTCCACGGCACATCTTGTCATGGGTCCCACGAAGCAGGCTCGCACGAGAGCATCGTTGCTCCTCCAACCCATCTCATATGGGCATCAGCCATGAGCATCATTTGCCGGCATCATGAGTCTCAAAGAGCTCGATATTTGCACTGGTGTTCGCTACCAGCGATATCCGAGCCCAGATATGAAAGTCTCTTGCCCCCAAGAGCGCGTTGTTACTCAAACGCGAAAGCACGAACAGGGAGCAAGATCAGCCAATTTTACCTTCGACTGAGCACAAGGTGGTATGCTTTAGAAAGCCTTTACTGCTACAGACCACACACTTCACTCATTTCGATCGTTATTACCCTCGTATGAAAGGCTCCGTACACGTATCATACTCATCTCACTCCTATTCTACCTTCAGACAGCACCAGGATGCGTTTCCACATACTGTTGACAGTACTGATGCATGCACCAGCAGCACTGTCAGATTCATCGATCACTACTATGAGCTCAAGGTCCGCTCCACCATGGCAGCTTCTGGCAGCAGACCAGAATAATTCACAGTACTGGTTCGAGCAATTCAACGAGACGCTGTCCACGATGCAGGCAACTTACTGGGTAAACGCATATTGGCCCTCGACTCTACAGTGGATCAATGCTTTCTTGAGTACTCTTTTGTCAGCCAGTGGTATTATGCTGTCCATGATCAATGACACCAGCGTATATGGCACAACAACAGCATCACTGCACAACGCCATCAACGACATCTACCAGGACATCAACCAGTTTTATCCGAACGAGGATACAACCCAGATCTTTGGTGCAGCCTACGATGATGCTCAATGGGTTGTGTTAGAGTGGCTCGAGGCTATACGGCTCATTCGACGCTCAAGCCAGGCCGGTGTGGCTACCTCTGGAGCTGACATGGCTAGCTTTGCTCACAGAGCTCATATCTTCTACAACATCGTGCAAAACGAGTTCAACTTATCCCTCTGCGAAGGTGGACTTACCTGGGATCCGGCCAAAACGACATACAAGAACGCCATCACAAATGAGCTCTTTGTGGCGAGTTCAGCTGCTATGTTCTTGTATTGGCCAGGCGATAACGATACCTCGCCATATCCAAGCACTACTTACAACAAAACGCTCGACCCATTACCATATCTCTCTAAGCACGATAACCTGCTTCTGAGCAACGCCGAGAAGGCTTACGATTGGATCAAGAACCACAATTTCACTAATTCGCAAGGTTTGCTCGTGGATGGCTACCATGTTTCGGCAAACCAGACGACATGTGACATGCGCGTGGAAACCGTCTACACTTACAATCAAGGCGTGCTGCTCTCTGGCCTTCGAGAGCTGTGGCTGGCAACAGGAAACCAAGATTACCTAGCAAGCGGTTATAGTCTTGTCGACGTTGTTATCAATGCTACCGGATGGCTCGGGTCAGATGCTAACAGCACAAGCGACTGGGCTGGCCTCGGGCGTCACGGGATCATGGAGGATACCTGCGACGTCTACTCGAATTGTACCCAAGATGCTCAGATCTTCAAAGGTGTCTATTTCCACCATCTCAGCCAATTCTGCCAACCGCTGCCTACAAGTAACGCTACTTACGGAGGGACGACGGACTCCAATATTGCTCAACAACACCGACAGACATGTGCTGGATATGCATCATGGGTGGCATACAACGCTGCTGCTGCACTTAGCACGAAGAATAGCACTGGTATCATTGGCGGTTGGTGGGCCGCAAACTATGCTGGCCATCAGAACTCCTCGCTGGTACCAGCTAACGGCACAGATCCAAATACGCTTGGCAGAGGCAGGACAGTCGAGACGCATGCGTCAGGCGTATCAGTCGTGAAAGCTGCTCTAGATTTTGACCTGTGGCAAAGACTTAGCTGAGAGCTCAATAGTAGAGATGGATTTTATGCCGTGGTATTATTATACAACTGTGCTGCTCAGACCATGTTCATCGACCGTCTCGTCCGCGGCTCTTCTCAGATGCAGTCTGGTTGATGTTGAGACCCAGGCCCTCAGTGTCCAAGTAGACCTTGTTCTGGCTCTTCTCCAAGATACCAGCAATGTTCCTGGCATTCTCGAACTCTCGTAGATCCACGTAACTTCGGCTCTTCTTGATAGCCTCACCGATCAGTTCAGCTGATCGCGCCTCACCCTGTGCTCGCACGACTGTGGCCTGCTTCTCTTGACGTGCCTTGTCGACAACGAAGGCAGCTCGTTGTGCTTCTTGCTGTGCGACCTGCTTTGCTTCGACTGCTGCAGTGAACTCTGGAGAGAAAGCGAGGTGCTGCGAAGTGTTAGCAAGGGTAAGTTTCATGTGCGCTGTGATCATACTGTGAGCGAAACATCATCGAGCAAGATGTTGAATCGCGCTGCTCTTCGCACGAGGTTGTCTCTGACTAGACGCGAGACACTCTCTCGCTGTGTGATCAACTGGCTGGCGTTGAATTGGGCGACAACACTCTTCAGGACCTCATTGACAATGCTTGGTAGCACTCTCTCGTCATAGTCCTGTCCGAGCGTTCGGTAGATCTGTGGCAAAGCGTCGACTCGTGGACGAGACAGGACACGGCAGGTGATGTTGACCATCTGAAGATCCTTAGTGCCTGTTAAACTGGCGATCGAGCGTGGTCGGGCTCTTGTGTCACTTGAAAGTATTAGCAAAGCCTGGGCTAGAACAGGAGTGCGTTACAAGATGACGGGTGTCTCGAACCAAGGAATCTTGATGTGTGTGCCTTCACTGTAGATCTCCTTGCTCACTCCTCCTATTCGGGTGTACTTGATAGCACGGTGTCCTCCATCGACTGCAACCAGGTCAGTGATGCTGCCATATTGCTGGAAGTGGCCAACTCGTACCGTTGTAAAGTGCATTGTTAGCTGCGTAGACGAGAACTACACCAGCTACGACCACTCCTATGCCTCCAAGAGCTGCCTTAGGAGCTGGGCTACCACCAGCACCGCCACCGAACCTGTTCTTGTATCAGCATATGTGCTGCACTTGTCCAGTTGCTGCCTCCTCACCTTTGTCCCTGCTGTTGCACGGTTCGCAGCTGTCGCTGGAAGTTCTCCCACATCTGCTTTGGATCGGCCATCGTGTTGCGCTGTAGAAGGGTTCCTTGGATTGATGATCCTGATGAAGCTATTTGCTTGCATGTGTAGCCCAGCGCGCATCATCAATATTCGGGACTACCGAATCCCGCTAGCTTCTTTGGCCATCATAACCGCAGAGCTGCAGCTCTGAGACCAGCTGTTGTCAACAATAAAATCACGTTTCACCTCGAGATCATGAGCGAGATCTTCTCGGTTGTACACTCCGGATCACTTCAACACGCCCATTCGTTTCACTTCCAGGACTCTACCTTGCTTTTAGCCCGCGAGATCAGGACGACCATCACCATTGTTGTTGCTGGAATCGTAACCGTTTCGTTGATTCAAGCGCTGGCTGGGTTGAGAACTACAAGAAGGACTTGAAGAGTAGACTGAAGTATACACGAACAGCTGGTTCACGATCAGGTTACAAAACCACAATGATTGTCAGGAGCGCCCTTGCAATTGGCCTCTCATTGCTCACAACGACCACTGCGCAGGGTGTAATCGAAGGCAGCTCCTTTGGCCATGCAGGCAATCTAGCCCCAGATGGACAGAAGATACCAGGATGGTTGCTCTCCACCACTGAGCACGATCCGCGCATACTATCAGATCGAGTGTCTCTGACGACGATCTATCCAGCAAACACAAAGGGAGCATTATGGGCGGAAAGCAATATCAACGCCGATCAATGGACTGCTGAGCTGGAGTTCCGCGCTTCTGGAGGTGACTTTGGCACAGGCAACGTACAGCTATGGTACGTGCAGAACAAGGACGCTGTCGAGCAGAATAGTGTGTACAGTGTTGGTAATTTTGATGGTCTGGCGATCGTCATCGATCAATATGGTGGAAGAGGTGGTTCTGTGAGAGGCTTCTTGAACGATGGGAGCCAAAACTACAACTCTATTGGCAATCTGGACAGTCTGGCCTTCCCGGACATTGCGATTACAGCTATCGCAATTTGGGCAGGCCAAGCAAGTTACGAGTCAGCAATCGCAACGGGTTGAGTGTCCACGTTGACGACAAGCTTTGCTTTTCGAGTGAGCAGATCACTATCCCTTCGAACTACCGTTTTGGCATCACAGCCGTTACTGCTGAGAACCCCGATATCATCGAAGTGTTCAAGTTTACAGCCCTAGGAGGAGCCATTTATGGTGCAGATGGCCAACAACAGCAACGCGAGCAACGTACAGAGCAGCATCATAGTCAAGGCTCTCTACCCAACGCTCCAGAAGCTCTTCCAGATCGTTCAGCTGACGAGATCAACTCTAACGATGCACAATTTGCTGATCTGCACAACCGATTGCAGTCACTGCAGCATCAGCTTGCAGAAATACACACGCAGTTTGGTGTTTTGAGCTCGAAGCTCGATGAAAAGACCGGCGACATCACACGCCGGCTTCCGAACATCCCAGACCATGCAGTGAACGACCTCAACACGAGAGTGATCAATATTGAGCGTATCGCGCTGCAAATCCAGAGGGATGTTGAAGGACGAGACTACAAGCAGCACTTCAGTGAACTCAATGAGGCTATGGCCAATGTTCGAGGCGGTCTGTCACCAGAATCACTAGGCAAGAGTAAGTATCTGATGGTCTGATGTGGTCTGTCTTGCTAATTCGTCTCTAGTTGTTACCGCTTCTGCGCCAAGGATGGGCTTGTTCCTCTTTGCGGTCATTGCTGTGCAGGTCGTGTTGGCTGGGGCCTACGTGTTGTACAAGCGAAGACGAGCTAATGCTCCCAAGAAATACTTGTAAATGATACGAAGATGAAAGTGATGATTTTGTCGGCGGCATTGCAGGAGTTGGAAAGTACAGAGTGAGCATGTATGGTACCACTAGTTCTGTGTGGTAAATGTTGCATCGGGGATCTTGTGGTCAGACTTCTAGTTCGATGTCTTCTCTTCTTGCTCTCAGCTCGGCTTCACTGCTCGCTTGAAGTAGTGTCTTGACACCCACGTTACAGAACACATGCCAGCCTGTTTTGTGCTGTTGTGTAATCTAACACCCGGCCAGACGTCCGATGTAGTGCGTGCACACAAGGACGAGAGCTAGGAAATTACTTCGGAGATAGCTTTTTCGTCTTGTATATCAATAATAGCATGATATGGGTGTTAAGCATACTTCGGACCGTTATTATGCTTGAGCTATTGCAAGCTTTACGCTGATTCGTACCGCTCTCTGATGCACACCTCCAACGCCTCGCTGAAAGATTCATAATCGTGTCAGTCCTTAAGATTGCTTCGTTAGAGACCCGTTGAGCTCGTCAAACAGAACACTTCAAACGACTGGTGGTCCTTTGTCATCTTTGTTCTCCTCATTTGCCTCAGCTGCAGCCTCAGCATTGACGTCCTCCATCTCACGTTCAGCTCTTCCTTCGTCCCGCTGTAGAGCAGCATCGTCAGTCATTTGGACGTCAGCACCAGCTGAGCTGACAGTAGGCTTTGTGCCAGTGAAACCAGGCTGCTCTGTTGCTACAGGTTCAGCATCTCCATTGGTCACTTCAGCTTTGACGTCTTTCGGTGCTGTGTCGATATCCATCTTATCTGGGTCCTCTTGAGTAACAGCGACGGTGGTGCCGTTATCTGGACCGTTCTCGAGTGGGAGCTCGCCATCGGCCTTGGCATGGAGCAGATCCTCTGAAATCTGGGCGTTGACCGCAGTGGCTTCCGTTGTTGGGATAGTAGTGTCAGCGTCCATAGCAGTCTCACCATTCACGCTTTGAACCTCGTCTGGAGTGGCGAGGCCAGAGGCAGGTGCATATGGGTTCTGGTAATCCATAATTCCAACACGTTTTGGTCTAGCAGAACCTGGCTGTGGTCTGGCACCGTTCGCCTCAGCATGTTCGTCGTTGTCAGAGTCTTCGAACTCATCATCGCGCTCTCGTCGCTTGTCCCACTGTCGTTCTGTAGTGCGTTTGTCTTTGTTTGCTTCAAGGTCTTCATCTGCATCGTCGAGTTCATCTTCTTCTTCGTCAAGTGTGATATCCATGCCGACATCACCACGAGGCACCTCCTGCTGTTGGACCGATGGGGCATGTGCTGTGCGTCGCAAGTTGTCAATGATCTGATCGCGGATCTTCTCAAGGTACTCCTGGTTGTTGGCATTGTCCATATTCGACGGTTTGACGTCAAGTTCGAAGTCTGGACTGTAATACTCATAGTAGTCAGTGAATGGAAGCTCTGGGCCCATATCTTTGCCGACAAGGAGACCGGTTTCGAAAGCCCATGTTCGGGCGACGTTGCGCATAGTGTAGCCACCGCCTCCAAGGATCAGAGTTGGCAGACCAAACTTCTTGACAAAGTTAACGCAGTTGGCATGGCCGCGCATACTGAGGTTGAAGCAGCCAAGGCGGTCGCCACTCAAGCTGTCACCTCCACACTGAAGTACGACAGCTTCCGGCTTGTAGTACTCCATGACAGCTGAGATGATTGGCTCAAAGATGCTCTTGTAGCTCTTGTCATCAATGCCGTCGCGAAGTGGGAAGTTGACAGAGTGATACTTGCCCTGGCCGACTCCAATGTCTCTGAGTTCGCCAGTACCTGGGAAGTACTCGCCGTACTTGTGAAGTGAGACTGTCATAACACGATCTGTGCTGTAGAATGCTTCTTCGACACCATCACCGTGATGGACGTCGATGTCAATGTAGAGCACTCGATGATGGAATCTTAGGAGCTCGATGATGCCAAGGACTATGTCTGCAGGACGTCAAAAAACATAAGCTGGTGAAAAGCCGATCGTTACTTACCATTGATGTAGCAGAAGCCACTGGCCTCGCTCTTCTTGGCGTGATGCAGACCACCAGCCCAATTGACAGCAATGTCACACTTCTTTCGATTCAGTCTTGCTGCACCTTCCATGCTGCCTCCTGCAGAGATACCACAGAACTCGAAGAGCCCATCGAAGACAGGACAATCATCTCCAACGTTGAACTTGCCCTGCTCTTTCGAGAATTGTTCCATGTTGTCAGGTGTCACTCGCTGAAGGAAGTCGACGTACTCGTCTGTGTGGAATTGTGTCATCTCGTACTTTGTGGCTGGCTTTGCACGGTAGATCTCAATGTCTCTGTACAAGCCATAGTTCATGATCAAGGAATGCGCCATTCGAATACGGTGTGGCTTCATGGGATGGCCTGCATTGTAGGCGTAGTTGCCAATGTCGCTGTCGTAGAAGTAAGCCACCTTTTTCGGCTGTGATGGCGCTGCATTATTGCCAGCTCCGGCCTCATCAAGAGGTGCGAGAGCTTTGGACATTGTGCAGATGTGAGTGTTGTGTTGGATGGAAGAGAGCAAGGTGTCGTTTGTGGGAGTCGCAGGATATAGTGAATGATGAAGGGTGCAATCAGACAACTACTGTAGTGTGATAAGCATCGCAAAGCTGGGTCGAGGCGGCGGTCTTGAATAGTAAGAGACGGGAGTAAATGTGATATTCATACCGCAGCGCTCGAGAGTTCACTTCAGATTCTGCCGCACCATAGCTAACCCAGGCGGTGAAGGCTGAGCGTCGTGTGCTCTGCTACCTGTAATCACTAGCTAGTCTTGCCTCACACGTACACTCACTTTCCTGCACACCACCGCAACCATGGATCGATTATCGAGTATGATGGCTGCCGCCCGCAATATGGGAGGAGGCGGCGGCGGCCCAGCACAAGATCAGAACCTCATCGACAACGCCGAAACTGTATATATATCATCACTTGCACTACTCAAAATGCTGCGACACGGAAGAGCTGGAGTACCTATGGAGGTCATGGGTCTGATGCTAGGAGAGTTCGTGGATGACTACACAGTGCGGGTTGTGGACGTGTTCGCGATGCCACAGTCAGGAACAGGAGTGTCTGTCGAGGCGGTCGATCCAGTGTTCCAAACAAAGATGATGGATATGCTGCGACAGACAGGTAGACCAGAGACGGTCGTTGGCTGGTACCACTCACATCCTGGTTTCGGTTGCTGGCTGTCGAGTGTCGACATCAACACACAGCAATCGTTCGAGCAGTTGACGCCTCGAGCTGTCGCTGTCGTCATCGATCCGATTCAGTCAGTCAAGGGCAAGGTTGTGATCGATGCCTTCCGCCTCATCAATCCGCAGACACTCATGCTCGGGCATGAACCACGACAGACCACGTCGAATATTGGCCACCTCAACAAACCCTCGATACAAGCACTCATCCACGGTCTCAACAGACACTACTACTCCATCGCCATCGGCTATCGAAAGACTGCGCTCGAAGAGAACATGCTGATGAACCTCCACAAGACAGTGTGGACGGAGGCGCTCACCATGCCAGACTTCCACGCTGAGGAGGAGCGCAACCAGGCAAACCTTACCAAGCTGGTGTCCTTGGCAGAGGGATACGAGAAGCGAGTCAAAGAGGAGACAGAGCTGTCGAAAGAGCAGTTGCGCACGAGATATGTCGGCAAGGTTGATCCGAAGAAGCACATAGAAGCCGTGGGCCAAGAGCTGATCGAGGACAATATCGTGGCAGTCTCGCGACAGATGATCGACAAGGAAGCTTCGGTACCGACACCAGGTGGTCTGCCGGCACATGCGACGAATGGGCACTCGAATGGAGACATTGAGATGCACGAATGAAGCTTGCGCTGTTAGCCGAAGCCAGCACAGGAGCCGAAATGTACGATCATTACTTCTGGGTGTCGCCAGATCGCACACTGGATGAATGCATGTCTAATGACTAGATTAATCATGAAAGACGCGCGCGCGAGGCACAGCGCCTGGTGCCTCTCAGAAGATAGCGCCACAAAGCGCGTAGCCAATCAAAGCCTCCCAAAGCATCGTACAACCTGACTTCGAAACAGTTTCGACTTCATCTCTTCTGCTTCACGTTGTGCTTCGAGTCTGTGTCTCATCAATTGATACGACGTCAACGTATTGGTTGCGGACGTCTCTTGATGCTGTGCTTGGTACAGACTACTCTTGGCACGTTTGACGACTACAGGCGTAGACTCTACGCTACCACTAACCGCCGGCAGGTCTTGATATTGCAATACTCGTTCGACTGGCTGCAGCGAGAAAGCACTAGGATATGATTCACTCATCAAACCTGGGCTATTCTCAGTCATCTGGGCATACGCGTCTGCCGCGATGGAACACGAATTGTGCGTATTGTTCAGGTGATGTTGAGAGTTCACCTTCACTGAGTGACAAAGACTCTTTCTTCCTTTCTCTCACTCGGGGCACATTGTTGCCATTGTCACATTGTTCTTCGCGCAGGTCGCAGCTAATACACTCTTCGATTCATCAATAAAATCTTCACCTTTGGCTTTGATAGCTTGGTCTTCAACAAGAACTTCATTCGATTCTTCCCAGCACTTCTCACGAGTCCAGCATACCTGCAACGATCAAGCGCTCAGCACATTCCGTGATCTATCAGCTAACAACCGAGTCTAATCATCATCATGCATTCGATCATCAATACCGTTCTTCTTCTTGCTCCAGCAGTGCTGGCTCACTCGTGGATCGAGCAGCTTCAGCTCATCTCTTCGAACGGAACATACACAGGCGATCCAGGCTATGCCCGTGGATACGTAGCCCGAACTGATCCTACGTTCGACGGCTACGCCGATAAGTGGCAGCTGCCGAGTCCAGAGACTGAGGTTGGACGCCTTCGCATCAACTCGTCAGATCTCCTCTGCCACACCGCGCAGCGTACTGCGAACTACACCACGAAGTATCCTAAACTTTCTGTCGCTCCCGACACCTACGTCGCTCTGCGTTACCTGGAGAACGGCCACGTCACTCAGCCTTGGATCCCAGCAGGCAAGCCTGCAGGTTCAGGCACTGTCTTCGTTTATGGTACATATTCGCCGGCCGCAGATGAGAAGATCGCAGATGTCCTTCAGTGGACCACTGATGGCACGGGTGGCAATGTTAAGGGCTGGCTCATGACTGCGCAAAACTTCGATGATGGTCGATGCCATCAGCCAAATGCAGCTCCCATCTCCATCCAGCGCCAGATGGCTTACACGGACGGTGTGCCCGGTCAAGAGTCTTGGTGTGAGACTGACCTTCACATCCCACAGGACAGCAAGGCTGGTGCTACACTCACCCTCTATTGGATTTGGTCTTGGCAAACTTCGACCAATACAGAAGGCGTGGTTTGTGGCAAGGACGAGTACTACACCACTTGCGCTGATGTTGACATTGTGGATAACAAGGTCACCATGCACAATCTCTTCGCTGCTCCGGACGTTCACGTACTCGTCCAGCAGGACCCGCAGCAGAGCGCTGTGAGCGACTACAAGTCACGCACTGCATTCGCAACCACTCCTAACCTCATCACCACGGAGGGCTGCTCGATCACCAGCGTCACTTCGAGCTCTCTGCCGGCGACTCTCACACAAATGACTTCCTTGCCACCTCAATTCTGGTCTACATTCAAGCCAGATGCTCCAAAGCCAGCAGCTCCTGAGCCAACATTACACTCATCTTCTGCACAATCCATTCCGACTGTCAGCTCGACCGTTACAATGACCTCGACTCGAACACTTACAGTCGTCCATGCCGAAGCTACAACCTTGGCGACTCGTCTGTCTTCTAGCCGAGGCGCAGAGCTACCAGTGTTCAAGTACTCACCGTACTCATCAGCAGCTACTGCACAAGCTGAACGCCAAGCTCGAGCCTTCGTAGCATAGCGATGCTGGCCATCCATGAAGCACTTTTAGCAAGGAGTTCAGGATACCTCAATGATACACTAGTACAGTTGTACACACGATCTTTTGAAAGCACTCTACTCCGTTATCTCATGTATACGCCGAATGAATCTGTAAATGCCGTGCAGTGTGAAGTCTACTACTCGCGGTATGCGAATGTAGCAAGGCTGACCTACAGTCAACTGAACAAGTCATGCTCAAGCATGCCGCAAGATAAGCAACCATGCATCAAGAGCGTATAGCCAGACTGACCCGTACGTACTTCTGCTGTCTGTGCGAGAAAGAAATCCCGATGATTTCTACTTCCGATTAAATGCGTGCTCTATACCACTTGTTCTCTCAAAGAGCTTGGTTCAGGCTTTTTGCGCCTACCAAGCAGGGTAGCATTGTCGAGACTGAGCTCAAATGCGCCCTTACTCTTGACCTGACGCTTAGCTGCAGCAGCGACTTCAGGGCTATGTTGGCCATAACCTTTCTGTTGCGGCTGCTTTGGCGCGGCCTGCTGTCGTGCTTGTGCTGCGGCTGACAGCGTTGTGTTGCGCATCTGGCGCTCCATGCCTCCGATATCCGGCTGTCCAGCCTTTGGAAGCTTGGCTTGCTGGGCAGCTTCGTAGGATGCCGAGCCAGCCTCATCATCGTAGTCCTCATCCTCGTCCAGAGCATTCAGCGAGTTCAGAGCCATGCCGCCACGGAAGCCTTGCTTGAAGTTCTTGCGTCGCTTACCCTCTTCTTCCTGGCGATGCACAGAGTACCCAACGTCGAAGACTTCGCGCAAGTTGACAGCTCCCGGCGATCGGAAGTCCATTCGTCGTGCACCTGGAGTCTCGTCAAGGTAGGCAAAATCGGGCTTCATTGGACTAGCATCCTTGACATTCATTTGGCCGGATCGTGTATAGAGTGGTGTTGCAAGTGGTGGAGCATCAGCTGCGGCGTTTGTTGGCTCGTCTGTTCCTCGGATCCATGGGTGGTTGAGGAACTGCCTGATGTCATAGCGCTTGTCTGGGTCGACAGTCAAGAGATGTGAGACTAGATCCTGTGCCGATTTCGAGATGTCGTCCCACCATGGAGATAGGAAAGTGTATTGTCCTCGTGCGACCTTCTCAGTGAGCACCTGGATGCTTTCATCGTAGAATGGTGGGAAACCACACAGCAGAGTGTACAACACACAGCCGAGTGCCCACATGTCGACCCTCTTGGAGTATCGCTCATCCTTGACGATTTCTGGAGCAGTATAACCGACAGTACCGCACGGCGTCATGGTCTGGCTGTCCCAGATGACCTTCGACAGGCCGAAATCAGCGATCTTGATCACACCGATACCACCAGCACCGACACCCTTGACGAACTCGCCCTCATCTGCCTTGTCCTCCTCATCAGTAGCCTTTGGGTGAGGATTCTTTGTTGGAACGAAGGCAGTTGGATAGAACAGCAGATTCTCTGGCTTGATGTCACTAGATTGTGTTAGTGATGGCAATTCTTGTGCAAGTCAGCACGTACCGATGCACAACACCAGCCTCTTCATGCAGATAATCAAGCGCCTTCGCGACCTGTACAATCACGTGTCGTGAGAGGTCCTCGCTGAAGTATGTGAGTCGAACAATCTGGTGGAACAGCTCTCCACCAGGACAGAGCTCGAGGATGATGTAGTAGTACTGTCGTGATTCTGAGAATTCGACAAGCGAGACGATATTTGGATGATCCAAGTTTCGCATGATCTGTACCTCCTTCAAGATGTTTGCTCTCTATTAGAGATGACGTCAGCTCATGCTCGCTGTCTCGAACGAAGCGCAGCGGCAACAAGGAGCAAAGGAAAAGATATTGCGCACCTCGACTCCTTTTGGCGCCTTCTTCTCGAAATCCGGATGCAGAACATTGGCCTACCATGGTTGGCAACATATTTGACAGAACGCAGCGTGAAGTGGGAGTGATGTGGTTGGGGTTCGTTGCATAGAGAGGGAAGGGCAGATCGTGCAGGGTGGTTAGCATACCTGGGTCGAATTCATCTCGAACTTGCGGACGACTTTGATGGCAACCTCGCCGTAGGCACCAGAGTTATCCCGAGCTTTGTAGACATTGCTGAAGGCTCCGTCTCCCATCTTCTCGATCAAGGTGTACCGATCCAGACCTGGATACTTTGGCAGCTTGCCCTTACTCTCTCGCTCTTCAGCCACGATTCGCTCGAGCACCGAAGAGTCATAGTCTTTGGCCTTCTGGTCGCGCTTCTGTTGCTTCTCGACAGCATCAGCGGCAGCATGTCCGGCCTTTGCTGCGACATTTCGGTTGTCCACCGCAGCAGCTGAGTAGTCTGCGTGTACCTTCGGAGGGGCGTGCTCGTAGAAATTCGGTTCACTTATGCCGCCGTGCTTTTGCGGTTGTGCGTGCACGTTTGAGATGTGTGTGGTGGCTTGGTCTTGAGGTGATTTGCCGTCTCTAGCTTGCTTGCCATGACGGATGAAGTTCTTGAGGTTCTGGATCGTCGACATGATGGGCTATTTTCTGATGACGCAACCGTCAGAGGCTGCGAAATTCGCACAGTGAAGCAGCAAAGACTGCGTGTGCGGCCGCGTATGCAAAGGAAGAACGACTGAACTGTCTATGTAGAGGGTTGTCTGTGAGTGACAGGGTCGGAGGAAGAGGTGAGGTGACAGTAAGTGCAGTCGTGATGCGTAGAGGGGAAGTGTTGCAGTAAACTGGGTGTGTATGTAAGCCAGGCGGCTTTCCAGGCCTACATACGTCATTTCTAGCAAGCAACAAAGAGCAACGCGAAAGTGTGTGCCGTCAGAGGTTGCTCTCTTCGCGAGTAGATGCATCTGCTGTGGAGACCTTGCAGCATCACCTCTGAAGACTCGCGCGAGTTTTGTCTGGAATGACCTCAACGCTTGACATCGCTATGATGCTGTTCACTACGCACAACACTACCGAGAGCTTCCTTGCCAGTAGCCAGCCTTCAGCCATGTGAATCGGCATGGATTACGCTGTAGATCGCCCTCTCCTGCAGTCGTGTGTGCTGTAGCTGAGCCGGCGATCGCCATTCCTCTGGGACGATGAGAGCAGCGATCGATGACCTTTCTGACCGCATGGCGTCACTGATCTTTTGTCAATTCGCTCATGGCAGAGATGATTTCTGGTTCCTGTCGCAGAAATCAGTTAGCCACAGTTCACGCACCATGTGTCGTCACTTGGCATGAGAGAAATGCCACAAAGCTGCACACGATTCCGTGCTTAGAGCGACAGCACGAGCAGCAAGATTCCTTCTCTTTCCTGCCGCTTCGCAGTGGCTTGCCTTGTACGAAGGACATGGCTTGAATTGCAATGAGCTGATATGTTGACGAGTTTCCAGCTTGGAGGACTCTCGGAGGAGGCTGCTGTTCATGCCGACCTCGAGACAACGACTGACACTACCGACTGTCTCCTATCATCGTGTTCAGATTGAGCTCTTGATATAGACCGGGCCTTCAAGTACCAAGGTGCTGGCATAAGTCTTCATTCATTCCTATTTACTTGTGTGTGAGCCCAGCCTCTTGCTTTGATCGCCCATCAGGCTGCCAAGTTGTTGCTACAATGCAGCATGATCCAGGGGTATGGTCTTCGATGGATAACGATCTTGGCTGTGCTGTGCAATTACAGCTTGTGGCTCGATCCGAGATGACTATGCTGGCGAGCAGAATAGCCTCTGACATGAACGCTGTGTTGGAACTTCACATATCAATACTTGAGACCAGCAGCACTTGGCAGCATGCGTAGCAGCGTAGGCTTGTCAGGCGCGTTAGAAACGCCATGTCTTTCACACACTCGGCAGCCAAGAATATCTGGTTGCAACTCCGACTTTACGCGCGAAGCTATTGCGGCTGGAGTGTTAAGATGTCCTGGTGGTACAGCCATGATTGGATCCCACACTCTTCGGCAATGACAGGCTTTGTCCTGCCACGTTTGTCTCAGAATCTGGAGGTCATGCAGACTTGAGCCAATGCAGAAGAATATGTAGCACCTCGACAGGGTCCGCCTGGTCGATTTTTGCTTTAGGTTGCCGAGTTTGAGCTTGTTAGCATCAATCCCTAGGTGAGAGAATATGGTAGGCGTTTCAGGAGAGCTGCAAGACTCAGGGCCGTTCCCTTGTTCGCAGCGGCTATAGGACGTCTTCCTGCTGACATTACAGCCAACGTTCTGATGCGATGTGTTTCTGAAAGTAAGCAGCAGTGTTAGCAGCACATCTTGAAGTGCAAATCATTACTTAGAGATCGTGCGAGCTAGAGGAGAAGTCACATTCCAGTACGTGTGGGGCAGCAACAGCCTCGGACGATCCACAACTATCATCAAACCTTCCTCCTCACCAGGCAGCTACCATTGCATTGAAACAGTATAGGACAGCTCACCTTCCACAAAGCCTTTCTCGCACTCCAGCCGATTCACTTCAAGCCTCCATCGACGAGCGAAATCAACGATCCGCCATAGACAGGCATCCTTTCTGCTCTTCATTCCTACACATACCAGAGTGTGGGCTGTAAACATGAGACTGCAGTCAATAACCCACACCACATCTGGCCGAATATCTCATTTCGATTCATCTGTCATCAGATAAGTCCAACACTGGATCAAGCCTACCGCATGTCCCCATCGACCGCACGCGGCTCAAGACCCAGGGCGGCGGGTCACAGGAATCTTGCCTATTAACAACAATGATGGGAACAATAAATTCGCCCAACTCAAGCATACGGGTCCGTGGGGGTCATACAAGACACAAGACTGCATCAACAAAGCGTATCGGCAGTGGTGATGAGCGAAAGTACATCGAACACCTTGAAGGAGAACTTTCTGCTGTCCAGAGCGAGCTGCCATCTGTTGCACAGGAGCATACCGTGAAGATGAATCGCATCAACGCGGAGAACCGCCAACTGCAAGCACAACTGAAAGATTGGGAGATGCGATATGACGAGGAGGTGCGGGACTTCGTGCAACAACACAACGTCGTGGAGAAGCAGCTGAGGAGCAAGAACTCGAATCTGGAGGACTATGCGAGCAGGGCTAAGGACCGTGTGATGGAGCTCGAGTCGCAGCTGGAGAGGATGCAGCAAGCTCTCGAAGGAGCAGAGGCAGCAAACGTACAGCTGGAAAGGAGAATCGAGATAATGTCAGAGCTGCTGACCTCCGCTCCTGCTGAAGCGCCGACTCGACGAGTGATGCGCCCAAGACCGATGAGTATGCTTCCTCGAGTTCCGGATCATCGCGGCTCTTGGATCGGTTCGCCTGAGCGCGCACCGGAGTTGGGCGCTCCACAGTCTCCTGCAGGGAGCTACGGACAACCGCGCGACGGCACCCCAGAGATGTTCGAGCCTCTCGAACGCATCGTCTCGAGAGGTTTGGCCATCGCCTCGGCAGACATCCGAGCGCGACGACAACGACCCACCACGATCCGCCAGGAGCTCTACAGTGTCTGAACACTGGACACTACAGGATCAGGCAAGATCGAGACCTACACGCAGAATGCGACGCTTCAACAATAGCAATGGTCCGAAGCCTCTCATCTTGCCGTATACAACGCAGGATCCTCACGCACTGATGGTATCACCTATCGACAGACAGGACGCTCCTCTTGACTTTTCCTTCCGTCGATCAGTCCATCTTGATACGCGTGCGAGTCCGGTCCTCCCACGACCACGTGCAGTCACTAGTGTCAGTGAGAATGCACTGCGCCTGTCTGAGTCACCTATCGACGAAGCAAGTGAAGGAGGGTTCCAGCGCATGCTCAATCTCGCCCAGCAACGCTCTGGCAGTCGAGCATATTCATTCGTATCTACAGCAGAACATGCTGGCACCGCAAGTCGAAACCTCCTGGATGAGCTGCACGCTGCCAAGAGCGACGAACCGCAAGCCACACCAGGAGGTGCCAATGACGACTTCGAGCAATTGTCACGTATCACCACCTTGGAAAACGATGACAATCTCTTTATGATACCCGCTCCAATCCTACCATCGCCACTTTCGCGCAACATGTACACAACCACACCACAGTGGGAGACAGATAGCGTTGAGCTGTCGCCATTATCCTCGAGGAGAGATCCATTCAATCCTGCCCTCGAGAGTATAATGGGACCTCTTCGCAGCACCAGTCCTGACGCCGATGCAACACCCAAGGCGATTGCTAAACGAGGAGTTTCGCCCAGCAACGAGCATACAGATGACTTAGGCCTCTCAGCTCTAGACCGCCTTCGCACCACATTCGGGGATCTTCTCTATTCACCTGCAGACCTTGCAAGGATGGTTGTGCATGCCGCTCAGCAATATATGCATATCCCAGCTCCCCTTCTGTCTGTTCAATGGTGGGTCGTCGGTCTGGTTTGGGGACCTATGGCTAAGCGCCGTATGAACGACAACAGCAGATATGGCGCAGAAATGGTCGGTACTCGTTCACCTTCGCTCGCACTGGATGAGAGCATGGCCTACGGCACAGTATACACCTCGCCTGTCTCTGGTCTGCGACGACGTGCCGGTATGGCTGGTCCAGGCAAGAAGCGCAGTGGAAATGTTCAACACTGTACCCAAGAGAAGACGCTGCTAGCGAGGCACAATCCATTGCTATGGGTGAAGTTCTCGATCACCTTGGCATACGCTGTTGGCATAGCATTCACTTCAGGACCTGGTACTCTGCTTCCTGGCAAGCAATGCACTTGCCCATCCTGCAAGCACGCAGATTAATGAGTAATGACCATGATATCCACAGCTTCTATAGATTAGTAAGCATGATCGGTAGATGAGTTGTATGACAGCAATGTCTAATACTATGATCTCAAGAATGCTACCTACGCTATCAGAGGTGTCTCCTGCTGACCAGCTGTCACACAATGGAACAGAAGACTAAAAGTTGTGCAAGATGGACTTACGCTTAGTCGATGCACCAGACTTTTGATGCATCCCAAGACCGCTGAACAAGAGCATAGCTGCCAGAAGCCAAGTAGACGATCCAGCCCATCAGTTCGTCCCGCTTCTTTTCAGTGTTGCCTTGTAGAAGCTTAGCTAGTTGATCGTCTTGTACTGCATCGGAAGCAATCTCTTGTAGATGCAGCACAACAGCATTAGGCAGTTTCTTCAACAAGTCGTCATCTGCCCTGACAGGTACCTCGTCTGGTGCTTTGTCGCCAAGTCGAAGCAATACCTGAAGCTGCACATCTTGTGACAGCTGCCATGCAGCTTCGAGCACGAGTGACTGCGAAGGTGGTGCTTTACTCAGGTGCGCAGTCTCACATGCGTGTACCGTAGGCTCTTCTCCTGACACATCTTCAGGTACAGTGACCACCAGCACTTCGCATGTGTCAGTCACTACAGACTGCTCGAGGTCAAACCTGGAAAGAATAACATGCCGGCCTCGATTACATTGAAGGATATTGCGTATGGTGATGTCCGGAGCACGCTCTGATCGGGGTAGCAGAAGCAGGAGGTACCAGTCCCTTTCAGCTCGACGGACATAATACACAGGTACGGGAAGTTGAAAGATGCCATCCCAATATCGCCCATCGGCTTCCGATTGTAGCTGTGGTACCAGCAGCTCGAAAGCTGGAAACTTTGCTTTTAGGCCGCGTGGATGTATGGTGGCAAAGTCATCGATGTCCTTGTTGACTGCCAAGGCCCAGAAATGGACCGCAGCCATGAACGTGGACGGCGACCAGCGGAAACCTGGAGTGGTGAGCCGAGGGCCTGTGAAGAAGATGACATGCCTGGTGAGACCTCGATGTGCTGCCCCATAGATCTCCCAAAATACTTTCATTCGCTCGCTTTCTGGCGCCTGTGCAACGTCTCCTTGATTGAGGCGGAGGAAGGTGGCTAAGCACAATGGCTCATCGGAAGCGACTGAAACGGATCGCCTTCTTATTGCAGAGTGTAGTCTGGCGATACCTCCGAGCCGATCACTATCAGTTACGTTGACCGTGTGTCGAAGTTTGCAGAGAGTAGAGTATAAGTGCAGAAGCAACGGCGAGTGAATGAATTGTGTCTGATAGCGTTGACGCAGTTGTGAAGCAACCACATCCATGTCGACGGCTTTGTCCTTGAGTTGTACCCAGACACTCCTTGCCAACGCACCTTCTTGCAACGTCCTTGAGACCGCCATCAGCATATTCTAAGCTTGGAACCGAGAGTACTTACCAGAGTCGTCTTGTCCAACTGGAGTATACGAACCTTGCGGTAAGTTCCACACAATCGAGCTCGTCGCTGCCATAGCTGGCTAAGGCTGCCTCCAAGACAAGCACATGAGTTGCCTCTTCATATATCTGTCGCATGCGTACGATGCACAGCAGTCGATGGGTCAAAGACTTGACAGGACAGCACAAGGTGTCAAGCCATAGTAATATCTTGTCATGGCCTGCCTCTCGTGCCAGATTTTGTACAGCATTAGCCACAAATGTCAGTTGACATCGCGGCAAAGCATTTCCAGAAGGGTTGCCAAGGCCATCAGCCCAGACGTGTGACAAAGCAACGTAAATGCTATGCTCACGCGAGCTCACCACTTCCACCTTGAGCCCATACTGCGTATCGGTCTCGTCCAGTGAAACGTCTAGCAAAGCGATATATCCATCAGCCAGAATACCTTTGACTGCTTCGATATCGACGGCGATGCTGCCACATCTCTTGTCAGCACACCGATGCACGGTGGGGCGCTGTGCCGCATCGTACTGGTTAGCTGCGCAATCTTTGCCAACACAAAGGCTATGGTCTTTGATCTTTGGCTGTTCAATCTTGCTCAGGTAGAATATGTGCTGGAAACCATAGAAGTCGTTCCGCCACTGCTTGACATCTGATGGACACCAGCCTCGACTGATCATGAGTCTGCTAGTCTCGTCCGTATGATACAAGTCCCAGGACGTTGGCAATGAGCGTGTACCTTTGTCAAGTGTCTCCAAGATCACTTCATCGAGAGTTTCAGCAACACTCATGAGGACCAGCAGCAGGGTTCGATCACAGTCGAGCCTGTTGCGAAGAACCTTGAGCATCCGGTTGGTTTCCAGAATACATTGAACAAGATGCTCCAAGAGATCCTTACCTCGCTCTTCAAGATGATAGTGCTGGACGATCCATTCGTCAATCTTATTGCTCAATTGTAATGTGCTCAACAGAGCTTGTCCGTCATGGCCTCCGTCGACGATAAAGTGGTCTGCAGGCGCCTTGTCGCCAAATACTTCATGCAAAAGGCCGAAAAAGAGCCATGTCTGCAAGAAGATCTCGAGGTCGCGCGCTTCTTGCTGATTCAACAATGCATCGTAACGTGGGTGGTTACCAGCAGGCAGCAATGTGTCGTATATATGCTTGAATCGACTGCGTTGCGGATAAGTCATGAACGGACCATTGTCGTACGGCTCGGCGATATATCGAGCTCGTTCGTCACTCGCAAGGACGGCGCCTCGTGGGAGAAGCAGGTGCTCCATAGGTATGGATATCGCATCGCGAGCTCGAGTGGAGTGTCCGTGTCTGAACTGAGTCTGGCAAACACCACCCTTGGGTGGATGATCGCGCGGTATCTATGCAGGGTGACTGGGCCTTGAGCCTGCTAGTTGTCCTGAGCATATGTGCCCTAGCCTCGTCACCTCACTTACTACTGCAAGCTAGAGGAGACATCGGCAGCCTCCTGCAGATAGGAGCGCTACGCAGGACAGACATGCTCAGCTTGGAGCAATGAGAGCTCATGGGAACACTTCCGCAATGTTAATGTCAAGACCACGTCTCGCAAACTAATCTTAGAACGTCAATGTATGCGACGTCTCCGAGGACGACCTAAAGCTCGCTGCCTCCACAATTCTCCAGGGTGCTTGGTAACCTGCAACTACAGCATAAACATAGCTCAATCTCATCTGCCTAACTCACCATGGCTCGCAAAGGAGAGGACTTGCTAGCTGAGCTCGAAGGCCTTGGTGGCGGTGATGATCAGCCATCAACCGCCAACACAGCTGCAGCCAACAACAACATTGACGACGATCCCCTCGCAGACCTCCAAGCACAGCTATCCGCCAAACCAGCTCAAACGACCTCAAGACCCAACACACCTCGCCTCTCCAGCTCGACAACAAGCGCTGGCACCAGCAAAAGGGCAGAACACACTCCAGCGTCATCGGGTCAGAACAGCGGACGCAACAGCAGTGATGAGCGCAATCGTGGCAATGTGCGTAAGAGCAATGAACAATCGCGCAACTTCCACCAAGGCATTACACCTGGAGATGAGATCGAGGACGAGATGAGCTTTGCTGCCTCAACGAACACTACTGGCACTGGTGTTGGCTGGTGGGGAAGCATCATATCGTCCGCCAGTGCGACAGCTACAGCAGCTATCAAGCAGGCTGAGACTTTGACTAAGGACTTGCGCAACAATGAGGAAGCAGCACGCTGGGCTGAGCAGGTTCGCGTGTTGGGAGGGAAGAACCTTTCCAATCTTCAATCGCTTTCTTCTGATTTGCGATCACGGGCACTGCCTACATTCACCACACTGCTTCAGCACATCGCTCCACCAATCTCCGCACACGAGAGGCTCCAAATCCACATCACACATGACATCCTCGGCTACCCGAGTCTGGATCCATTGATCTACAGGACATTCGAGAGGACAATGGCACAAGTTGAAGGTGGAGAGCTTTTGGTGATACAGCGAGGCAGTGAAAGCAAGGGCAAAGCACAGTCTTCAGGCGGTGAGGGCTATCGAGGCGGCCTGCTCAGTAACTCAAGTGGCTGGACAGATGGACCATGGTGGAGAGACGTGAGCGTCAAGAGATCGCTGGGTACGGTGCCGGGTCTCAAGGAGGGCACAAGACTTGCGCGTGTCAGTGCAGAGTCATACTCGCGCGAGCACTTTGACGGTCATGGTGGCGTGGAGGAAGCTGCCAAGAGAGCAACAGAGACACTGAGCGAGACCAACCCAGTCCGCAGCTCTGATATCTTTTGTCTATCCAGGCCATCAACTACACACAAGACAAAGACCTCTTCGCCGACGATGCGCGAGCAGAGAAGTCTACAGCCGTTGCTGATCCAGATGACGAGACTGAGGAGAGCGTTGCCTTTGCGATCTACCTTCACGACCCTATCCATGGCATCACCTTCTCGACATTGTCGCAGTCGTTCCCAGCGAGATGGTCTGAATGGCTGGATGCATCAAGCGATGCTGATGACGAGTCAGCTTTGCCAGAGTCGATCCGAGGCATCATCGAAGCAGGAGGAGTCGATCCTCGTGAATGGGTTGCAGAATGGCTTGAAGAGGTCTTAATGCTTGCGGTAGGTGTCCTAGCACAGCGCTATGTTGCAAAGAGGATGGGTGTTGGTGAGGGTGGCCTAGGTCGCGGCAAGAAGAGAGTTGAGGAGTCCTCACTTGGTGGTGAAGCTGCTCGAGCTTTGTAGACGTATACAATCTGGTGCCGGCGAATTGCTAGGGTAATGATCAACGACTGCGTCTCTGGGTATCCATCCTGTATACTTCGTCGAGGAAAGGACGCTTGTGATTGGCCGATGTACACCTACTGGAAGCTCCAGGAACAGTAGTTGCAGGCTATTCTTGCTTAAGCACGACCGCTCCTTGACCTTCCTGGCTCCAGCCATTCAGGATGAATATATATCTTATAAGCATCAATCATCATGCTAGACGAGGATGTCAGTCGCACTGACACACGGCTCGCCGCGCGATGCTCGCCAGTTGTATCGACATCCATGGGAGACAAAGATCAGGATTGATCGACCAATGATGAACCCTGTCAGAGAAGAGCCAACGCCTCCTGCGGTCGAACAACAGCATGCAACGATGACCAAGGTCCAGGCTCGCAACGAGGACGGTCTGATCATCTTCACTGGGCTTCATCATAAGCATGACCAGATGCAATTGACGCAGTCAACGATCGACAACGACGACAACGAAGCTCACGGCCTGAGCCCGCGCCAGATACATCGCAGTACGAAGAACGTGCCAAGTGTTGCATTGAGCTTTGTTGAGAGTCGATCAGCATCGCCGACGCTCAACGGCGATGGACCGAACGCAAATGGGACATACTCGCGCGAGTATACGCTGCGACACCCAGAGATCGCCTGGGTGCATCGTGGTCAAGGTCGATATCGTCCAGAAAGTGCATTGTCAGAGCGATCGCAAAAGACGCCATCTACATCGCAAGACCAAGACTTGCTGCTTCCAGAGCTCCGAAAGTCCTTCAGGAGTCGAATTAGCGACGCTTCAGAGGATGACCATCCTGAAACTCGATCGGAGGCGAAACGTCTTTCGCCACGAGCGACGCGGCTATCTGATACTACCTATACTTTACGGAGGCGACAATCTGACCAAAGTCCGCGTGCTGCCGAGTTACGAGAGGCTCGCATGATGAGACGTGCCGCTCCGTCTGCAACGTCAGGGGGCTCGCAGTCGACAGACATACTCGACGATGACGAGCCAGATAAGACATATGTGAAAGCATATGTCGAAGCGCATCCTGAGATACAGTTCCGACACTGCGGGAATGGGTTTTATAGGCGGGTGGCAACGTCACAGGCAGACTCTGATCTCAAGGTCGGCAGGAGGACATCCAGCAGGTCCTTCACTAAGTCGGATGCTTCTCCGATAGACACAGTCACGTTGCACTCCTCAGAGCTCAAGAGCTTTCCGAGCGACAAGTTCCGTCATCGTGGAAATGGCTTCTATCGGCGTGAGTCTGCGATCTCGCAGAATACTTCAAGCAGTGGTGCTGCTATTACCGAGCGGTCCGCATCACCGCTCGACATGGCCGAGACTTTTACGAAGGAGGAGATGCTGGCTGCGAAGGCACTAGATCCCGATGTCGTCTTTGTGCATCGCGGCAATGGTCGCTACAAACGAGCTGGCGATGTCGCTAACGAGTCGGCTGTTGCTGCTATGAACGATACACAATCAAGAGTAACTTATAACAAAGACTATGTCGACTCACATCCTGAACAAACATTCCACCATATCGGCTATGGACGCTACAAGAAGGGCACTCGTAGCGCACGAGTGTCTGTCCTTTCAACCGACGAAGCCGCTAACGGTCGGCTTTCTGGCTTGGTCACCAAACAGTACGTCGATGAGCATCCCGAGCTTGTCTTCCACCATCGAGGCCAGGGTCGATGGGCACTTGGTCCCCGTGCATCAGTCACGACGACCAGCGCACCTTCTTCACAAGAAGAGTCCAAGCTCGTTGACAGAGACTACGTAGACGCGCATCCCGAAGAGACGTTCCACCACCGTGGACAAGGTCGCTGGGCAAAGGGACTGCCACCACCTGGCAGCAGCAATAAGATGGCTGTCCGTGGTCCAGTAGTGCTAGAGCAACGAGAGCAGCGAGAGCAGACCCTGCCTGTGCCAGACACAACCAACGTCGAGATGAGAGCAGACGACCCAGGATACTTCGAGCTATTCAGAAAGGAGGAGGGACCACTAGCTTATCCACATCTCGAGTGGTTCTATCGCGGAGGCGGCAAATGGGGTAGAGTGCCCAAGTCAGCAGTTGAGGCCTACGAGGATGTCTTGGCAAGCGAGCGCAAGCACAAGGGAGCCAAGGACACTGTTCAGACTCGGTCCGAGTCTCATATGCATGTTGACACAGACGGTCGTGAATTTGGCAGTCGCAGAGGCAGTCAACAAACACTTGTCGTGCCAGCCTTAAAGCGCAGGCACAGTGCATTGCACGCCGGCGATGCCGATGATGTCGAACAGCAATCCAAGCATTCTACACCACGTCTCAGAATGCTCACGGTGGAGGAAGATCAGCTCGGTGAGGAAGATCTCCCTGAGCTCTATCTGAAGGAGTGGCCGACTTCAACGGCGGAAGAGGACAACGACGAGGCCGCGCACATCTTACGACAAGTCTGTCGACCTCTGACGGATCCCGAAGCCTTCATCAAGGCGATGACAAAGCTTGACGTTTCGACACGTCCTACAGAAGTCTTGTACAAGATCGCCAAGCATGTGCAAGCAGCTCTGCAGCTCATGCAAGACGAATATCTCGAGCACGACAAGATCACAGCGCCACACGCACGCATACCTCGGAGGGTAGCCACTGGCGGTCGTCTACCTGTTGAGCCACAACTCTTTGAAGATCGGAAGGAGGCTGATCTCTATGACTACCAAGTCGATCCCAAGAAGATTGGCTACCAGGACCCTGAAGAACAGAAGATCTCCCGTGATGTCGATGGGCGAGAACTACGAAAGCGTCGCAAGCGAGGAGAGCTTGACCCAGACAGCATCCTCTCCGAAGCACCATTGCCACGAAGGATGATCAAGCCAGTGGAACGATTCGAAGGTGTGCCTGGCTCCACTCGTCGGAGCCGCCTTGTTGATGCTAGCAAGCAAGGCAGTGTGACGCCCGACCGTTTCGGCACACCAGAGAAGACGAAGACCACTCCTGACCTCCATGCCCTGGCAGAAAGTTATGTCGCACCCAAATCTGGACGCTGGGCAAATCACGTTCCTAAACGAATACAGGAACTACGAGGTGGAACTGCCGCGGGAGCTCGATCAGAAGTTGCAGGAGATGTCAGTGGAGCAGAGGAAGAAGAGCTTCCGTCACCTACGAAAGCAAGTCCTACGAAGACACCTGCTAGTATCATTGAGTCTATCGAAGACGAGATGGAGATTGAACGTAAGCCAATTGAGGCAATATGAGGCTCGTGATACGAAATGGAGACATGAGATGACAGCAGAGGCACCGTCCGAATACTATAGGACTTAATCGGCACTCGACCTTGTCTCGCGGCGTGTATCATAGTGTATCTGTATTCATGACTTTCGACATGTGGCTGACAGTGAAACCAGTAGCACTGTCCATGGTGCCGACAGGATGATACACCTGTGAGTCTATAATGAAGCCTCGCTTGGCATAGAACTTTCCGTTGATCTCGTGGATAGTAGTCAGCACGAAACGGATCTCGTTGACAGAACGATCTTGATCCCTCCCAGTCACACGTCGAAGCATCTCACCCTCGCACAGATCAAGCAAGATGCTAGCCAGGCCCTGCTTCTGGGCATTTGGGTTGACGCACATGAGCTTCAGTTCCCAGCCTTCTATACCGGGAGGCAGAGGGTCATGCCTGTGGAATGTAGCATTCCGTCGTGCTGTCTCGAGCTGCGACGGCGTTGCACCGACAACTTCAAGGACAGGCTTGTTCGCAAAACGCCACATAGTAGCTGTGGCTATGACTTCAGTATCATTGTCCGTGTGATGTATGATATAGGTGAAGGTCCCGGGAGCTCTTCCCACCTCGTCCAGTAGATACTGCTTGCTGACTATGCGATCTACATTCGCTGGAAGGACCTTTGCACTTGCATGCCCTCCTCTGAAGGCATCATTCGCAACCGTCTGCAGCGAAGATAGGAAGTTTGATTGTGCTAGTTGTGCTGGGGAGAACAATGTTATCGTTGTTGCTTCGCCATTGATCTTGGGTCCTGGCTGGCTCGCGACTGGAGTGTCGTAGTGTCCATGATTGAGGTCTGATGATGTAGAGGAATCGGCAATGGTGATCCCTGGCAATGCGGTCATTGTACGCTCATAGAATGGTCCAAGTTATCAGCGAACCGGCAGGCCCATCACAATGTTCGGCACGACTTTTTGACTCATGTCTTGGCGTCATCGGCATTATATGATCAAAAGAACGACAGGTCAATAACTCTACGCAAGAACGATACGATCTTTGATGTCTTGTACTGATTGTACCTATGTGAAGTTCTTCATCTGCCTGACCGTGTGCTGCAGGCTCAACGCATGCCTCAGCACAAAGGAACCTACACTTCACAACTCATGCTCAAACGCTCTAGGATAGCTTCTCACGGCGGTCACGATACCAACTGTCCAGGAATTGACGACGTTCCTGCTGTGACCATCCTTCGACGACAAGTGCAAAGTCGCTGACGTTGTGATAGCCTTGTGACTTCGCCATGCTGCAGAATTGGCGCTTGCAAACGTCCTCTGGCGGCTTGAACTTGTACTTGCGTGAGGTCCTATCGTTGTCTTCGTATTCCTCGTCTACTAATGGTGCCTGAGATTCGGCGAAGGCTCGCTCGCGGTTCCATTCAGCGTCTCCTCCGGCCTTTCGAGCACGAGAAGAGATCTGCATCTCGATTTTGCTGGTGCCAATGACCTCTGCGTTTTCATGCGTGTACGTAATACCGGCAGCATCGAGCACTGCCTGGATGGGATCTTTCTTCTTGGCAATCTGCTTCGCTTTCTGCCGCCGAGAACCAGGCTCGTCGATGATGCTGGCAGCAAGCTCAGACAGAGCTCTGTCAGGGTCGTCAAAGCTGGCATCATCCTCGAGACTGTCGTCGCTGTAAGCTTCCAGGTCAAGACCAACAACCTCAACGCCGGCGCGTGTCTCGGCAATGTTGGTCTTGTTGACAATGTCCCGAAGAGCCACACTGTCAGCCTGCGGTGCGAGCAAGTTGGCAAGACCGAACATCTCACCTTTCTTGCTGTCATCTCCCTGCACAGCCTTGAAGTATCGACGCTCTGCGCTCGCAGTATATCCAATGTTCGCTTGCTGCTGCTTGTAGATCTGTCGAGCGTAGATGTTCTCTTCGATCGTACCTTTGGAGATAAGCCGGAACACATCGACGTCGCGAGTCTGTCCAATGCGATACGCGCGGTCCTGTGCCTGCAGATCGTGTGCAGGATTCCAGTGCGGATCGAAGAGTACGACTTTGTTGGCGGAAGTGATGTTAAGGCCAACACCACCAGCCTTGGTACTGATGAGGAATACAAACTGATGTGCCGATGAATTGAACTCATCCACAGTAGCCTGACGTTCCTCGTATGACATCTTACCGTCCAGATATGACACGTTGTAGCTGGTCGTGGACTGGAATAGCATTTGCAGTATCTTGATCAGGCGGACCGAATGACTGAAGATCAGAACCTTGTCGTCGTTTTCATACCATAGTTTGAGCATCTTCTTGAGCACTCGCCACTTGCCACAGAAGTCCTGGTTGGCGTAAGCGAAGGTGCTGTCACGTTCACTGTAGATGTCGCTCCATTCTTCAGGCAATGCAATTTTCAAGAATCTGAGCTCTTTCTGGTGCCTCTCCTCTTCCGTCTCACTAGTAGGCACTATCAGTGATAGGTGATTAGCGAGCTTCTGGAGCATCTGGAGAGCCGGGAAGACTGTAGCTTTCCAGGAGATGCCATCCACTTCTTCATAGCAGCACCAGCCCTGGGACTTGCCGCTGCCACAGTCACAAGTGTTGGGAGCATTGAGGACGGCTTGGATGACATCAGATGTGCAGAAGCTGTCATAAGCCTTGGATTGCAGTGCTGTCAACGGACAGAAGACGACCTTGTCGCTCTTCTTGGGTAGCTGATCAGCGATCAGGCTTTTCATTCGACGAAGGAAGTATTGTGGCAAGAAGTTGTGCACAAGCTCTTCTGCAGTGTTTCTGGCCTTTGCGAGTTGAGCAACTGTTGCACTGTGGCTCTGACCTGCTCTCAGTGGCTCCGAAACATTCATTCTCCAAAGAGCGAGTGTGCTTGCCTTACCAGGATTCGCCCAGTTCAGGAGCGTCCATAGTTCTTCATACTTGTTCTGTATGGCTGTGCCAGTCAATCCTATACGACAGAGCGCGTTGATGTCGTTCATACACTTGGTGGTCCGCGCGCCGCTGTTCTTGATGATGTGGCACTCATCTGCAATGACACAATCCCATTGAACAGTGTTGATGAGTCCGACGTCCTTGCAGTAAGTTGTGTAGGTCGTGATCATGATCTCTAGAAGGCCCGAAGCAGCAGCAGCAAGGGCGTCTCGCTTCTCATGACCGTGATACTGGTAGACTGTCCACCAACCCCATCGCTCCAGCTCATTCTGCCAATTCAGCATCAGTGAGCCGGGACACACAATGAGGATTTTCGGGTACCATTTCTGTCCATGGGTCCGCCTGAACTTACGCATACGCTTGGCGTCACGTTGGTCACCAGTCTTACCGAATGCTGTCGTAAGAAAGGAGATGACCTGAATGGTCTTTCCAAGACCCATATCATCGCCCAGTATGACACCTCTTTGATACACGAATGCTTCGTGAAGAAACTCTGCGCCTTGAATCTGGTAATCTCGAAGCCATTGTGCAATAGGTGCTGGTATCGTACCAGCAGACTTCGTAAGCTCAACATCTCGGTAGGCTGTCACTGGCTTGATATGTGTGAATTGTGGTCGCTCTTCTTGTCTGTCGAGCCGCTCGTCGCCTGAGAAGTAAATCTCGTCGTAGTCTGGAGCTATGCGAAGTCCTAGTGCTTTGAGCCGTTCACAACGTTTGTCGAAGTCTGCTCGTCGATTTGCGAGGTACGCTGGCACAGTCTCGATAGTCGACTCGATCTCATCAAACTCATCAGAGTCCAAGATAGCGTCACTGTCGATGTCGACTGGCGATCTTCGTTTGCGTGCTTTCTTTGCTTTGCGGTCTATCGCGGGCTGCTTAGCAGCACGCCTTTTAGATGGCCGTGCTGTGGTTTCGGCGGAAGGCCTGGACCGGCATGCAGAATCGTGTCGATCAGACTGTGTATCGGACCCTATCTCGATGACTTGTTGATCTGTGCGTATTGGCTGCTTGCCGTGTGCCGTCTTTCGTGCGGTACTAGGAAGAGCATTATCATTCAGGTCGTCAGTGTCGACTTCAGAGCTGTCGTTAGCCTGCATCATGAGGCGTGCAGCTTGATGCGCCAGGCTTGAGTCGCGAGACCGCGGAATCAACGAGCTGAACTGACATATTGCATTGATCTCGGTTTTCTTCGCTCGACGCAGCAAGTGTGAGCAGTGAATCGTGATATATTGCCTTCGGGTTGCACAAGAGTGCGCGCCACACTTTACGCGAACGACGCGTGATGTCATCGGGATCGACAACATACATTTTTGACGTGCAGTAGCAGGCAAGCACACCTCCTCCTCAATATAGCTACACATAGCTGCACACCGCAGTCATTGCACCCCTTACGCTCGTGTCCGGGCCCAGGTAAGTCAGGATCATCACGCATAGCATCATGTGTACGACCAGATGTGCTCTCGCGCGAATGGAATGGAAGGACGCATGGTACCAGGATACACAAGCTTGAGGAAGAGTGCAGAACCATGAGCTCTTGCCAGGACAAATGAGACAGCCACCTTCCTTGCTTGCTCGACACCTGATCTGTCTCCAGGACAAGTATAAATTCTTTCACCTCTTTTCCCTCGATATCTCAAAATCCTCACTCCTGTACATCTACTAGAAACCACCGATCCATAGCAAACATGCTTGCAACAGCCATTCTCTCGCTCCTCGCCATCTCTGCGGGAGTAATCGCTCAAAGCTCCACCATACCCGCTGCTACGCCAACTCCTAGCATCTACGCCAACAACTCGCGAGAGTTCTACATTCGCACAGAGCTCAAGGTGAAAGATCCAGCAAAAGCCCGCTTCGACGACCTCTGGCTGTACTCATATCATACCGGAGCTGGCCTAAGCGATGTCACCTTTGCGAAGAACAAGACCCAATATGCTGCGAAGGGATGGATCAACTACACAACCCCTGACAACGGACAGCTCACCTTCGCCCTGGGCAGTAGCTTTCCGTGGACAATGTCAGCTGAGTTCAACTCATACAGACTGTGGAACCCTCTGCACATCAACGTTGGTCTCAGCCAAAGCTTCGGTTACTACATCAATGACACTGGCCTAACATGGAACACTGATTACCACTCTGGCCTAAACACTTCCCACTCAAGCTTCGGTGGTTGGTTGGGTGTGTATCTCCTGAGTCATTATATCAGTGCTAATATGTGTCAGTCTGCGACTGGTGGTACGCCAACTCTCCTCAACTCTTCTGGCGGGAGCGCTACTTGAACAGCACGGATGAGCTGTGCAACTGCGCTGATGTTTACTTGTGCCCAGAATACATCTGAAGCTGCTCCGGAGCGATGTGGCTAAATCTTGGTATCTGAGGTACTCTTCTGCTGCGACAGTCGATGGTCTATCCTTGTAGCACCTGAGCGGCATGTACAATCGTACAATTGACGTATGACATTGTGGCTGTATGGTTGTTTCATGTGTCTGCTATCGCAGCCTCATGTTTCGCAGGGGTCTCGGCCTTTGCTAGTGTTTCCGTGACGATTGCTTTCGATGGCGATTCTAACGCCGCGAGCTTGAGACGCATTTCCTCAGCTTCTCTTTCAAGTTGCGCTTGCTTCTGAGCTGCTTCTCTATCGATCTCTGCTTCGCGATATGACTTCTCCAGACGTTCCAGCTCATCGTCGACTTCAGCTTCGTCTATAGGGTTGTGACTGTCTTCGTTCAGAGCCTGGCCGATCTCGTCCGTAGTCATAGCCTGCTCCTTGAGTGCATCCATCACTTCATGAACTTTCTCTGCGCCTCCTGTCTTCTCATTGAGTGATTTTAGTGTCCTTCCAGCTGCCTCCATCACACGAACGATCTCGACCTGGTCAGCGGCTTGTTCGATCTTGACAAAGACTTCCTCAAGTTGTTGGAGGGTGCTAGTTCTTTGCTCCAGTGTATTCTGTGCCAGCTTTTTCGATCGCAGGGCGCTCTTTGCTGCTTGGTTGTTCTTCGCTGAGACGGCCTTACGTGCAGTCTGGTCTGCCTCTGCTACTCGTGTCTGCAAGCCGTTGACTTGTCGCTGCAGGGTTCTGATCAGAGCTCTCAACGACGCTATGTCGATATCCTCTTGCGTGATAGGGCCTGCTGTGGTCTCTGAGCCGAATCGTAATTTGATCGTCTGACTCGCAGCATCATATGTGATGATTTGACGGTCCCGACTCAAGTACGTTGCGAGTATCTTCCAGTCGTCTTGACTGATCTGCTTCGTAAGCGCATCGACACCTGCGAGCTCGTCGATAAAGTTGTCCTTGGTGAATACGCTGGTGGCACTCGACGAGACTAACGCATCGACCGCTGCTGTGACCGCAGTTGCCGACTCCTGTCTCTGTTAGCGAACACTCGCAATAACATCACGTCCACTCGCCTCAAGTAATGGTACCACAACAAGTTCTACACGCTCCAGAACGTCACCCGACTGCCTTGTCCCGCCAAAACCAATCTTACTCAATCCCCAGCTGACCACTTGCCATGGCGTGGGAATGCTGCTCTTGCTATGTATGCTTGTCTTAGCTTTCAGAAAGTCTTGCTTTGGCAGCAGAACATTCCGAGAGATGCCGTAGTCCACTACAGCTCCGAGTGCAAGCGGTCGCCCATATCTATTCGAGGCTAATGATCGTGACAGTCCTTCACCAGTGCGGATTATGTACCGATCTTGTGTTCCAGGTGTGTCTGAGACAAGACACTGATCTCGAGCTGCGCCCTCAAACACCTTCAGCCATACTTTGCAATTCGCCTCATAGCCCTCCGGATTGCTAGTTCGTTGTGATCTGAAGTCAGAATAGAGTGACGCTGTTCGAGCTGGACTGCCATCGTCAGTCCATAATCGTAGTGCTGACTGATATCCCCACCTGGCAAAAGCCGAATCGTAGCTTTGAAGGTCTGTGGACACCATCGTAACTAGATGCATCCACTGCTATTCAGCTCCTACACATGCTGCATTACTGGCAGATGGCCGCGGTTGTTGGAATGTTTATCAACTACGTAGTCAAGATCAAAGCTCAACCCCACATGAACCCTGGTGGTTGTCAGGGCGGCGCCTGCAGGTGGGGGTGTGTTAGCACAACGGCTCACAATCCATTGTGTAATATTGACTCTCCCCTGTCCAGACTACCAGCAGCACAGCTCATGCGACAGTATCAAGATGTCTGGCGCAGGTGAACACCATGATCTCGAGGTCGAGCAGGTAAGCAAACACGCCCAACCATAAGACAGCCAAGTGACAACTGCTAGACCGAAGGCTTCAAAGTGTCTGCATCTAAGACGCTAGACGAGTACCACCAACTAGACCAGGGCGATGAATCAATGCGGAAGTGGAAAGAGTCGTTGGGTCTTCCAAGCGGCGATACGATAGACGATGGCACACCACGAAAGGTTGTCTTGCTGTCCCTGGGGTTGGAGATCGAAGGACGACCAGACATAATCATTGACTTGACAACACCTGGAGCACTCGAGGCGTTGAAGACACAACCCTTCATAATCAAGGAGGGTGCCACATTCCGGATGAAAGTGCGGTTCAGGGTGCAGAAGCAGATCTTGAGTGGTCTCAAGTACGTCCAGAGCGTGAAGAGAGGTCTGATCAGGTCGAAGATGCAAGAGATGATTGTGAGTAGGAAGATATACTGGACGACTCGAGGGTTCTGATAATCAGCAGGGATCGTACGCGCCCAACACAACCAACAAGCCTGAGTATGAGAAGAAATGTACGTTGACAAGGAGTAAACGGAAAGATGTACTGACAAGATCAGTTGAGCCAGAGACCGCCCCATCGGGTATGCTCGCTCGAGCTGGCTATGAGGCTGTGTCTAAGTTTGTGGACGACGACAACGAAACACACCTGCAATTCGACTGGAGCTTCAGAATTGAGAAGGATTGGGTATCTAAGAAGTAAACCTGGAGCTGAGATCGACCATAATGCAAGACAGGCTGCGCATTCGAGCATGACCACGAAGCACGAACCCAGCAGGATCCCATGCACTGTCCTCGGAGACCAGAACGACCGTTATGAGCGGCAAGACTGCCACGAAAAGCTAGTTAGATTGCAATGATGAGCACGCTTAAACGCTGCAATGAAAGATGGTGTCCGAGACTGTCAGATATCGATATCACGTCCTTTGGCGTTCCGCAAGCCATGGAGGTCGCTGCGGGATGTTAGTATGAGACAGAGAATCGATGACCGCACTCACTGATACTGCCGCACAAGAGTGCCCTCCCCACCATGTTCCAGATCGATGGAGTAGACAAAGAAGTCGCCCTCGTTTGTGGCGACCATAATCGAGGGTGACTGATTGCCCATGGCGACTACACTCTTCTGCGATGCACCACTTGGACCGCGAGGGACTCGCACCCATGCAAAGTCGCGCTGTGGCTCCCAGATCTCCGTTACTGACGATGGCAAATAGCCTGCTGCGCGAGATACCAGAGTATTGCTCACGTTTTGTGATGTTCGCCGCACCATCGACATGAAATTGCTCGAGCGCACAGTCTTACTCGAGTTCTCCTCCTCTTCGTCCGGCATGATGCTGTCGCTTGGGTCGTCTGATGTCGAAGGACTCACGCTGCCTTGCCGTGGTGGTGGTGGTGACGACGCCGCTGCCGACGATGCTTTTGGCTTCACTGTCTGACCAGGAGGTGCAAGCCTGAAGATATGCACCGTCTCAGTCGCCGAGGAGACGCACAGCAATGTCGACGCAGCATTGAAGCTCATGCTGAGTATTCGTGACGGCATGCTGCCTCTTCTGAACTGGTATAGCTTCTTGCCATCAGGTATCGAGAATATCCTTATCACCGTGCCTTTCTCTGATGCTGTTGCCAGCAATCTTCCGTCATTGCTCAATGCTAAACATGATACTGCTGTCTGGTGCGCAGTTACCACGGTCATCTCCTCCATCTTGTTGAGGTCGTATATCAACACATCTCCACTGATGTTTTCTTTCGATACTGCTTTCGGGACGTGAGAAGCTTGTGCTTGCGAGCCTGGAGCGCTCTTCTGATAGTGTGGAAGGACGAGATAGTTGTTCTCGGAGCTAGGCGATATGGCACAAATGCCTGTGGGATTCATCGGTGTCAACTGGGAGTGCAACATTCGCATGTTGCTAATGTCGTACGCGAATACTGTATCTTCTAGCGCCACGATGAGTCGTTTCCTGTTCATCTTGACCGCAACGATCATCCCATGGAAGGAGAGCTCGCATATTGTTGAGCTTCTCTACCATTGCCATCAGTAGTGTTCCAGCCGTATTGGTTTCGGGCATACCTTAGTGTTGACTATCCTCAGTAGACGAGGTGTGACCACTGTCGCAACCAACGACGTTGAGAAGAGTTGTTCAGCTATTGACACATCCTCGTCAAGACTCTGAGACACTAGCTCGAATGGATCAGTGCTATAGATACGAAGTCCTCGCGTCGTGGCTAGTGTTGTTAGCAGACATGCTGTATGGTAGAGCTGTTCTCCGACCTGCTACCAGCTGTGAGTGGTCCTGATTGAAGGACACCCAGTTCAAGGCAGCCATGTTCTCTGTGATGTCTAGGATGGCTGTATCACCGAAGGGATCCTATCTCCAGTCTTCCAGCATGTCTCGACACACGCCAACGCTGCTAGCCTCGTAGGTGTGATGGTGCGAAGACCGCGCGGTTAACAAAAGGATTGTTACGAGAGTGGTTCCGTTGTGATCTCTGGGCTTGTGACTGATACTGATCTGCAGTCCTGGAAGCTAATTTGATGGACGCCATAGGGCTGAAGAACCTGAGGCATCCAGAGATCAACATCTAATTGTGCGCTGGTCATGTACAATTTCAGATCACGCCTCACTCATCGCTGCTGCTGCAGCGACTGGATGAACATTACTACACGTCTGTAATAACAATCGCGAAGCTCTCACGATGTCGATTCCTCGGCCTCGAGAGGAAGGCTCATTCGCAGTTGGCAGTGCCAGACGAACGAAGCTTCAAGCCGAACTCGACCGGGAGACTACAGATGACTTGATACAGCAGACCAATAACTCGAGCATTGTATCCAAGCGCAGCGTCGAGAAGCTGTACTACGATGGCCTTTCGTACTTTCGTCCTTTTGTTGGCAAGTTCAAGCGACGAAGCCCTCTGATCAATAGAGGCTATTGGCTTAGGATGTGGGCAATCGAAGCAACTGTCTTGCGATTTCTCGAGGAGTCCACAACACGGCGTAAGGTCGTCATCAACCTGGGATGTGGCTAGTGAGTGCACAGGACTGGCTGGTATTGCATCCACTCATCTGTGTAGCGATCCTCTTCCTTGGTGGTTTCACGGCGAATACAGTGCTCTCTGCAAGGATGTTAAGTTCCTTGACGTTGACTATCCGGCGTTGATGCAGAAGAAGGCTGAAATGATCAAGCGTACGACAGAGCTTACAGATCTGCTACCAGGTCTGGCTTTCACAGCGGCTGACCAGGGCGTGCTGTGTGACAGTACAGGTTATGCCGCCATTGGTTGTGATCTTCGAGAGCTCGAAGCTCTGCATGGACTACTCGAGCAGCAGGGTATCACTTCCAGCAGCGCGTCTATCCTCTTCGTCGCCGAGGTGTCTATTGCATATATGGATCGACCAGGGTCACAAGCGGTCATACAGTTTGGTTGTGGCTTTGCAGACGCTCGTTTCTGTCTGCTTGAGCAGCATCTACCGGATGGTAAGGATCATCCATTCGCGCAGACCATGTTGAATCATTTTGACAAGCTACGGACCCATTTGCATGCCATAGGTACCATGTCAGAAATGAAGAGCCGCTTCGTCGAGGCAGGGTGGCCCGAAGGTAATGTTGACATCCGCTCGCTATGGCAGCTATGGTCAGATTCAACATTCTTGCCAGTCGAGAAGAAAAAGGCGCTTGATAAGGTCGAGCCTTTCGATGAGTGGGAAGAGTTTGCCCTTTTTTGCTCCCACTACTTTCTTTTGGTTGCCCACACGACTCTTCAGTGTCCGAAGCGCAGGGCAGAGTCATACCCAAGTCATTTGTGTACAGGAGAAGGTATAGTATGTGAGAAGATAGAGTCAGCGCCTTGCATCAGACGCTTTGCTACCCTGATGGCGGCAGACGGATCACCAACCGATGGCGATACAGACGACTGGCAGCATATTGCTCGAGGAGTTACCGGTGGTCTTGGCCAGCAAGAAAGACTTGCCGACACGGCAACTTACGTGGTTGGCAAGGGAGACGATGACAAGATCCCTGGTCCGCCGTTACCTCATGGTCTGATGTGCCACACCACGACCGAGATAGGAGGCGGGTTCACTCTCCAGGTTGGAGGTCGAACATCGCCGGACAAGGCTTACGCAGACTGCTGGCTACGTGAGCACGGAACATGGCGCAAGATCGAATCTCTTCCTCAGGGACGCTATCGACATTGCGCTGTACCACTCCACAACGGACAAGGAGTGCTTGTTTTTGGTGGTAGATCAGGCAGCGCTGGTCCTCCTCTCTCCAGCTTCCTCCAATGGACACCACAAGCCGGCTGGAACGATCTGCCAACACAGGTAAAGCTGGAGGGCAAGACAAATGTGTCGCTTGCACGCTTCGGGGCAACAATGATTCGCACATCTTCTCACGGTGGTGACGGTCTCATATTCGGTGGCCTGGACGATAGCTACAACATTTGCCAAGATATCTGGCGTTGGACGTACGACGGAAACCAGAACGTTATCTCTCTCGAGCCATGTGCATTCGACATGACGCAAGATCACACTGATCTCGTATGTCGATTCGGTGCGCAGACATTCATGTGGAATTCAGGCTCTAACGGCGAAGTCATGATTGTTGGAGGCATTGGAAGCATTGGTCTTATACCTCAAGATTTTGAGTTCTACAACCTGGACACGCATCGAGCACATCCATTGAAAGGACATCGACCACTTCTTATCGGTACAAGTATGGACTCACAAAGACGACATCGTTCGGGTGTGAGTCTCTCCTTCGGGGGAGGTGCTACATGCTTCTCTTTTGGTACATACTGGAACAAAACAGTGATGGCCTTTCATCCAGAGCATGTCGAGTATCAACCAGCTCCTTGGCGGCTCTGCACAGGTCACAAATCGACACAATTCGTTGCTAGGCCAGCAGAGCTGAACGAGACGAAGAGTTCAACCCCAGCAGCCACCACCGCCGTGAAGGTTATTCAGCTTCAGAGCCCCGAGCACTTCCAAGAGCTACTTCTCGAAGATAAGCCAGTCATACTTCGTGGATGTGATATCGGGCCCTGCGCCTCGGACTGGACACCGCAATATCTGAAGTCTGTCCTTGGCAGCCGCGAGGTCGTCGTGCACGCAGCAAGCACTCCTAAGATGGACTTTCAGACGAAGAACTTTCGATATGAAGTTCGCAACTTCGGCGACTTCATCGACTCTATCCTCAACGGCGAGCTGCTGTACATGCGCACATTGTCATCACATGCACCGACCGAGAAAGCAGCTTCGCTCGCCGAAGACTTCCCACAGATTGTTACAGACTTTGTGCTACCGCCTGAGTTAGCATATGTGGCTGAGAATGCTCATAGCACACCTTTGCGTATCTCGAGCAAGACCATCATGTGGCTACATTACGATGTGATGGCCAATGTGCTTTGTCAGATTCGTGGCCAGAAGACACTCGTACTGTACCCACCTTCGGATGTTGCCTGTTTGCAGCTCGAAGACGGAATGTCCAGCACATCGCTCGATGTATTCGGTTCGGACCCAGGTCCACTCGCGCGCTGTCACCGCTACGAGGCCGAGCTAGCACCTGGAGACATCCTCTTCATACCGTCTCTTTGGCTTCACGCCGCTGCGCCGACGGACGATCTGAGCATCGCCGTGAACGTCTTCTTTCGCCATCTCAAAGAAGGCTACGCCGCCGGCAAAGATATCTATGCCAATCGCGATCTTGCTGCATATGACAGAGGCAGGAGGGACATCGCCAAGATAGCGAACACGCTCACTGGTGTGTCTAGTGAAGTCAGATTTCATTATATCTCACTGCTCTGCCGCGAGCTGGCTCCCAACAACGACCACAAAGCGCCACAGATCATGTATGGTACCCGAGAAGAATGGCAGGTATATCAGAAAGCAAGGAGGGATACTACAAGAATCCTAAAGTCCTTTTCGAAACTCCCGAAGAAAGAGAGAGGATTCTACCTTACGAGGCTAGTATTGCTGCTGCGTCTGACGTGTACGGAACCGGAGGTATGAAACTGAGCGCTCCCAGCGAAGGGGATCGCACATTGACTTTCGATCGGTGTCGCTGCTTACGAACGACTGGCGCGGGCGCGCGCTACTATCGTAAGCTGCCGGGCCGGTAGAACGTGGTTCAGCTTGATATGAGACGACACCCATGCAATTGCAATGCAATACCTTGGACGAGTCGTCCTTGTACGGCGACTAAGGCGAGGTTGAAGCTTGTGGCGCATATCAGCACTCATGTCTGAACTTCTGTGCTGTTTGCTGTTGTAATCGTTCAGCTTTCACACAAAACATGCTCAGCGTCGCGGACGCAAGGATCATCGACGATTCTGGCACTATGCCGGCCAGCTGGTGCAGCTTGGCCAATGGTAGCGTGACCACCCTGGCTCTCGCGCGACAACGATGCATGCAGTAAAGGCAGGACCACAGTGGTGGCTGTCCAAGCATGCCTCGAATCTCTCGATGCCATTTTACACTGCTGCTGGAGATTGATTGTTCCACAACCGCACGGCAGAGCGATAAGCGACTGAATGATGCTGCCGGTTTTTCGGAGCCGTCGCCGGCTTGTTCTTCGCGCGAGACAGTGGTAGAGGAATGACTGCGGCCCTGGCCAGAACGTTAGATAGCGAAGCGCCCAGAATTGAGCACTGCGAGGAAGAAAGATGTTGGAGTGTTTTGGCTTAGCGAGACACAAGGAAAAATGGCTGCACATGCAGCTTGCGTTGCGCTCGATGGCGGGGCACGCCTTCCAAGTCGAGAGTGAGAACGCATCCTTCTCCACCACATCTCATATGCTTCTGAACTTCATTCATACACTCGCACATTTGAGATTCCTCTGTATCCACGATTCCATTCTCTTCGCTGTGTTTTTACTGGGTCTCATATGAAACACGCGTCGTCATGTAAACAATCACCTCAGTGCCACGATTGAAACACATTCCTCAACAACCCCTCAGAGATATTGTAATAACGAACGATTGATAACGACTGGCTGCCGGAGAACATTGGCGGACACACTTGCTTGTTAGTCTAAAGTCACATACCGGAGCCTGAAGTGTAATGGCTGCCATCTGTGCGAGAGCAGAGACAGCGACACCTCCCTCACATCTCTCCATAAACACCTCACAACGAGGCACACCTTCGACTGTGCCTAATAAACACCTACCGTATTGTTCACCTGGCCCTCGACCGTCAACACGACAGCTGGATACACCACCGGCATCGCCGCCTGTTCCATCTCAACTGATCGAGACAAACTCCCTGACCTACCCTCCTACTGCATATCAGAAGCTGCGCGATGAACCGCCAATATATGCCATCACAGCAGCAGAGCTTAGTGCGGCACTGGATCACTTAGCTACACAGCCATTGCCATCACCCAAGCAGGTCTTTCCATGGATGCATGGCTTGCATGGCGAGAATCAGCTTCAGCTTGCGTTCTTCACAGCCCGCAAGAAGTCCCTCAGACGGACGCCAAGATGTATCCGTGGTATCACAATTGTGAAGGCAGGTGGAGACCTCAGCCATAGCAAGATCAAAGGTGCCATTGGACCTGATGAGATCTTGCAAACTTGTACTGCGACAACGGACAAGAGCGGCGGTAATGATAGTGGATTTCTTGACGTCGACCCGCGAGAAGGATTCAGTGTTCGCAATTTCCAGATCCAAGCAGGTAAGATGGCGACAGTCAGCGACATTGTCGTATACGGAGATCTCAAGACTTCGAAGAAAGACGTGGTGGAGCTTGCGCACCGAGTATCGCGAGCGCAAGCCAGCTGGTTGAAAAAGATGGATTCACCAAAGAGTGAAAGAATGTTCAATACATTCGTGCTAACTGGTGAGTACGGTTAGTGACGCCCAGACTTGACTCACATTACGCAGATAAATGGTCTGTCGTCGAATGCGATCAGCCTGAGATGGTGGCACTCGACCATCAAGGCTGCTTGACTGGCAAGGTCATGGACTTTTTCCACTGGGAGAGGATTGAAATGTGCTCAATGGCAGCTCCATCTGAGATCGCACGCAATGTCTGGCTCGGGCCAACGCCAGATCCTAATCTTGCAGGTTTCATCGACCCAGCCGTGCTCAACGTGGAAAAGTTCGATCTCATGATTGAAGCGAGTGATGTCGCTCAGACGCCAGACCAGAAGGTCTTCACGATACTGCAAGAGCTTTTGGATCGTCGCTCCAAGACCAGACAAGGCCAGATGATTCCACAACTAGAGTTTCCAGGATCTGGCTCCATCATGCCTCCAACGTGGTCGCAGAACGAGGTTGACGGGCTTGTCGATACTTGCGCTTGGATCTACCAGCAAGCAAACGGCACAGCTGAGGATCGTAAGAGAAGGGACAGCAAGCTCTCTGGCACTGGAAATCGATCGTGATGGCGATAGTGTCATGCACACAGAGGAATGCCCAGGACGCAAGATATTGATCCACTGCACGGATGGCTACACTGAGTCGTCGCTGTTGGCCTTGACTTATTATATGTACGCGGAGTGTGTTCCAGTGCATGAGGCATGGCTGCAATTGCATCGAAACAAGCAGCGAAATTTCTTTGCGTATGCTTCGGATGTTGCATTATTGCGTGCGATCCAGCCCCGACTGCTGCAGTCGTCCCCTAAGCATTCTGGTGATGTGCGTTCGTTGTGTCCACCGGTTCCAGAATGGCTCGAAAGGATCGATGGCAGTCTTCCGAGCAGGATCCTGCCGTATATGTATCTCGGGAATCTTGGACACGCCAACAATCCAGGTCTCCTTCAGATGCTCGGCATCGGCCAGGTGCTGAGCATTGGCGAGCCGTTGACCTGGAGCACAGAGGCTCTGTCGAAGTGGCCAGCGGACAACTTGATGTATGTCGACAAGATACAAGACAACGGCGTCGATCCTTTGACCGAAGACTTTGGACGCTGTCTTGAGTTCATTGGTAAGTTGCAGCGCTGCCTTGCCATGGATCATACTGACCAGATGGTAGAACGTGGTAGAAGAAACGGTACCGCAACGTTAGTCCACTGTCGAGTAGGCGTATCTCGCTCTGCCACAATCTGTATCGCGGAAGTGATGAACGAGCTTGGGCTATCATTCCCGAGAGCATACTGTTTCGTGAGAGCGAGACGTCTGAATGTCATCATTCAACCGCATCTGCGGTTCTCGTAAGTTCCCAGGATTTCGTTACAACATAGCTGACACGATCAGGTACGAGCTCCTGAAGTGGGAAGAAGCCCAATGTGAGAAGCATGGCAAGCCGCTCCGTCGGGAGCTCGAGTGGGCAACCATTTCCAGAGAGATTGCGGCGATGAATCGTCCTTATGCTCGCCAAGGTTGAGCACTCCTGGCTTTTGACTTGGACCTGTACGATTGTGTGAACGAGCGATGAGCAATGATTTCTTATGATGGATGGCTGAGAAGATACGGGGATCGTGACGTGGACATGGCGAAGACTCGGGCTGTGTTGATGAGATAGCCAAAAGCCTGTGGTTCTTTCGTGATGTTGTGCGTCTTTCTTCTCCTTTCGAGGGCAATGATAGGTATCCTTATGCTGTATGGAGGTATGCTACTGATCTCTATCGATCTTGTGCTTCTCTCGAGTGGTTGTGATGATCAGGTTTCTAGGCAATGTGGAAGGGCTGTGAGTGATGGGAAGATGCGGTGAAGCACTCCTGATGTGGTCCCGGTGAAAGATTTTGTATGGTCTTGCGAAGTGGGTCTTGACATCAGCCTTTGATGTATTTCCTAAGAGCCTCAGGCACGACACCTTATCATCGCCCTACCTCCATATCTGACCTCTGCTACCGTGCCTAGACCTGTGTGCCTGAGAACCATATTCTACAGCATCAGGGTGGCCATCACGAGCAAGACCTCAAGATGCGTCCGCCACTGAGGATCGCAATTCTCGAATGCGATGAGCCCATGGACAACACAAAGGAGCGCTACGGTGGTTACAGAGGCGTGTTCGCAGCCCTTCTCAAGACCAGTGCTGAGAAGATCGCGAAGGACGGCTCACGTGAACCACAGATGGACATAACAGCCTTCGACGTCGTCAAGACAGAGATGTATCCTAGTCTCGACAACGTGGATGCAGTCCTGCTCACAGGCAGCAGTGAGTGAGACACTCTTGGCGATAGCAAAGAGATTGTACTCATGGTCAAGACAGAATTCAATGCTTTCGACAATGATCCCTGGATCCTCAAGCTGGTTGACTTCACTCGAAAAGTGCTGAACCAACAACGAGTCAGATTGATTGGAGTCTGCTTTGGTCACCAGATCATCGGTCGAGCATTAGATGTCAAGGTTGACAGAGGTGACAAAGGCTGGGAGATCAGTGTTACGCCAGTGCAGCTCTCAGCCAAAGGACAAGAACTCTTCGGTGTCAAGGAATTGGTACGTCGGAAAGCTCGTCTTATGTCCAGCGACTGACAACGATCAAGCAAATACACCAGATGCATCGTGACATTGTGTATACACTACCACCATCGGTCGAGAGCCTTGGTCGCTCACCTGTATGCGAGGTGCAAGGCATGTATGCACGGAAGCGCTTGATCACTGTGCAAGGCCATCCAGAGTTCACAGCAGAGATCGTGGACGAATTGATCGAGTCGAGGTATGCGAGAGGCATCTTTACCAAGGAGATGTACCAGGACAGCATGAGCAGACTTAGCCACAAGCATGATGGTGTTGCTTGTGGTGCTGCATTTCTGCGGTTCTTACTTGACGACTGAGGCGATCTTGTGAGATAACGATATTAGGTCAGCTTTATATCGTTGCCCTTGTTCGATTAGATACTTACACGAATGCACCACGGTTGACGATCGAGGCTCATGATCAGTGCCAGCTTGTGAGTGACCGTATCGATGGGCGCACCCCGCAGTGTCAAGAGAGACATCAAGGAACAGAGAGTTTCATAGTCGCAACGATCACTGGATTGTCCAATGGTGCTGACACCGAGGCTGGAGTCAGTTTCTGTGGCACTTCGTTCCTGGGTTAGTGGCGCATGTCTAGCCTCAAGCAGCATACTAGCGTCGCCCTGATTGCGTGGTCTCAGCGGCTTGACAGTCAACCAGAAAGTCTATCCCTCCCCAAAACATTGCGGCCGTGAGGTCTTCCTATCTTCCTTGTTTCAAACCTCTACGTCAGCAGCCATTCATCGACTGTTGCACGCAATGCAACACGATCACAAACGCCTGCATCTCGCGTGACAACATACAAGGAGTCCTCTCCAGACAACCTCAAATTCGTCCAAGAGGAGGAGATGGGCAAGCACTCGTACGGTATCGTGCTGGATGCAGGATCATCCGGCACACGAGTGTATATCTACCGATGGGAGAAGCCAGAGAGTGTAAGAAACCATGGCGATTTGATAGAGCTGGCCAAATTGCCAAAGATCAAGACGAAGAAAGAGTGGATTAAGAAGATTCATCCTGGTGTGTCGACCTTTGGTGCAAAGCCTGAGCTCGTAGGTCCAGAGCATCTGGCGCCACTGCTCGATTTCGCGCTCGACAAAGTGCCTACAGATGAGGTTGCGAATACGCCCATATTCCTACTGGCCACAGCGGGTATGCGCCTTCTTCCGGACACTCAGCGAAGCACATTACTCGGCAGTATCTGCTCATACTTCACGCACAGCTCGAACTTTCTCCTCCCGGATTGTGACCTCCACATCCAGGTCATTCCAGGAGAGACTGAGGGTCTGTATGGTTGGATCGCGGCCAACTATCTGTTAGGAGGCTTCGATGCGCCGGAGAGGCATGATCACGGAAAAGGGCACCACACATATGGCTTCCTCGACATGGGCGGCGCGTCAGCACAGATTGCATTCGCACCGAACGAGACAGAGACGCAGAAGCACGCCAACGACTTGAAATTGTTACGATTGCGTTCCATGAATGGCACGGCACTGGAGCACAAGGTCTTCGTCACGACTTGGCTAGGTTTCGGTGCAAACGAGGCTCGAAGACGCTATGTCGAGGAGCTAATCAGTTCACATCCGGCAGGCCAGGAGTTGCCGGATCCGTGTCTTCCTGTTGGTCTGCGGGTCAACAAGACTGGAGACGAGCTGCCCAACATACCCAACGACAAATCAGCGTATCTCGTAGGCACTGGTCGCTTCCCGGAGTGCCTGAAGTCAACCTTCCCACCCCACAGAAGGACGAGGTATGTAAGGATCCGCCGTGCTTGCTGAATGGCATACACACTCCCGCTATCGATTTCGACGTCAACCACTTCGTTGGAGTCTCCGAGTTCTGGCACACTACGCACGAGATATTCGCCCAAGCGCACAAGGACAAGGCCTACGATCTTGACAGCTACCAGAAACAAGTCATCGAGTTGTGCTCGCGAAACTGGTCTGATCTCAAGCAAGATGTAGTGAAGCATGTCTGGGGACAAAAGGTGGACGAGAGGACGGTGGAAGAAGTGTGCTTCAAGGCAAGCTGGCTGATCAACATGCTGCACAGTGGCATTGGCATACCAAGAGTTGGTGTTGAAACAGGAAAGCACAATTTGGGCAGTGGCGGCAACAAGACAAAGGCTATAGTCGACGGCGCCAAAGATCGAGGTTTCTTGGACGCTTTCCAGGCTGTGGACAAGATTGACGGTACTGAAGTGAGCTGGACGCTTGGAAAGATCGTTCTGTATGCCTCGTCCCAGGTGCCAGCAGCGCACGATGCGGAGGCAGTCGGCTTCGGCAGCAACAAGCAGGGTGTGGCAATACCGTACGACTTCCAATACCCGAGTGTCATCAACGCCACAGCATCTGGATCTGGATCCAAGCTCTCAGACGACGAGGCCGACTGGCACGACCGCATCTTCAGTGGCAGCTATTCGCAAAGAGTACCGGGCATCCTCATCTTCCTCCTTATCCTGGCGCTTGCAGTCTACCTTCTGTGCGGCCGAGAGCGAAGAGCAAGCCTATGGAACAGGTTCTTTGGCGGCAAGTCCCAGTCCAGAAGGAAGAAGATTCCAGCACTCAAGCTGTTCGGCTCGAACCACGGCCCAGCCTACGAGCGTGTCAACGAAGAAATGGACGATGCAGACGTGGAGCTGGGTAGCATCGCAGGCTCTTCCGTCGGCGAAGCACCACAAGAAGACTTTGCGTCCACATCGCCACCTCGCACTGGACGTACATCAGGTGTTGCAACACCAGCTCCCTTCGTGGTTTGTCGCCTGGACTACTCCCGCGGATCTGCTAAGATCAAGGGATACTTTGATCGTATTAATATGCCGAACACAACAGGATCGGCACGACTAGTGACGAGAAGCAGGAATTCCAGTCCAAGTCGGGCCAAAACACCACTCGCAACTCCTTTCACGCCACATTCACCCTTCGCATCCTTCAAGACCAGCGTGGACTGATTGAATTGCTCCTTGACCCTCTTAGCGTTGGCGTTTGGGAGAATTTCACTTGCATATGACGAGGACGAGATACCCGGATCGAATAGATACTCTTTAATTCATAGTAATTTCCAACAGATTCTGTATAACAAGACGGGATATCATCGTAGAACATAGGGACTAAGCATTAATCACAACGCAAAGGCAGCCATGGCCACGGCAGCTCCAAGAGCCGCACCGTTCGTAGCTACTGCACGGATTGCAGCACCGCTCTTTGTCGACGTGCTAGCCGTTGTGGCGGCAGCGGCAGCTGCTGTACCAGATGAACTTCCTCCACCCGTGCTGATAGCAGCGACGTTACCAGGCTTGTTGGCACCACTGATTGACTTGATCGCAAGGCCAGTGATCGCAGCACCGCTGACATCGTACACAGGCAGTTGAACGGCGGTCTGTGTGACAGAGACGAAGCTGCCGGTCTGAGCACTAGAGACACCGGCAGAGATGAGCTGGTCGGCGCCATCTGGAGCTGAAGGAACATTGAAGTTGGTTCCAAAACCGTCGCTAGAGATCAAGCCTGATGAGCATTTCGGCGGCTTGATGGAAGTTGCAGAACTGTTTCCGCTAGTGATGAGAGAAGTATCGATCTTTGCGTATTGCGCATTCAATGCAACAAAGTCCGGACGCAGCTGGAGGCTGCCGTTGGAGTATGCATTGACCAAGCCATAGTTGTCAGTGTCTTGTGTCCATTCGTAAACCAGACCTCCAGATAGAGCTGTCATCAGCGGACCATAGATAGCAGCGACCTCGTCGAACACTCGAGGACTTGGCTTGTTGCAACCATACTCGGAGAAGAAGACAGGAATGCTGCTGTTCGAGAAGAAGGACACTAATTGATCGTATTGGGCAGTTTGGAAGGACGATGCGCTGCCGCACCAAGAGTAGGAGTTCAAGCCGAAGAAGTCTGAGCCACTGTTGTCACCGTTGTCACACTGGAAGTATGCCCATGTGTCCTGCAAGATCGATCGAACATCGGCTGCGCTGTAGCCAACAGGGATGGCTCGTGAGGCGTGCTTGGCGATGTAGTTCTTGAGGTCTCGCTGCACTGCTCGGATATATCGAGGGTTGTCCTTGGCAGTAGGAATGTCGTTGATGACCTCGTTACCAGCAAAAAAGCCGAGCACGTTGTCGTATGATTTGAAAGCCTCTACGACTTGAAAGATGTGACTGAGGTATCCAACATTGTATGAGTTCGCCGGAGCTGATCGATCAATGCTCTGTCCAGCCAAGGGCGAATTTACATCCAAGATGATGTAGATGCCTGCGGCGTTGAAGATAGATGCACACAGATCGTGGTTGAGCGTAGGGTCGACATTATAGCTGCGGATAACGTTGACACCCATACTCTGCATAAGAGCTGCGTCTCTCAGACATATCGTGCCGTTGCTCAACGGATCTTGCGTGTTCGATGCTCCATATCCTGACTGTCCACCTGGCTGGTAATCGATACCGAGCAGCTGCAATCGATCGGAACCGACGAAGAACTCTTGTCCGGAGATGGTGGCCGGAGTTACTGCTGCAACACGGGCAGTAAGGGCATAGATGGCCGAGAGAAGAAGTGCCTATGATCGTAAGTGATGTTGTCCGCTAGGACAGGCTCCCAAACGTACTCGAGACATGCTGCTAGATGGCGGTTATCCAAATGCAATGCCAATGTGAATGGATCCGATCAAGCCGATGAACGATGCAGTGAACCTTTGTCCAACGTCCTCAGATGTATGCAAGAACAAAGAATTGAAGCGCAAACATGCAAGAAAGGTGATCTGGCGCCGAAAGAATGTACAGTGAAGAAGTATGCAGAAATTACAGATGCTGGCCACACAAGTATGAGGATACGAGGAGTGTTGTTGACGGCTAGCTTATTATTGCCCCTGCCTCCCCACATCCGCCGCCGAGTCTAAGATCTATTTTGTCCGACCAATCACCAAACGAGGATGGCTAATATGGCATCCGAGTAATTGTCAGACAGCACTATCTCGATACAGCATGCAAGGATCGCTGTGTATTTGAAGAGTACCACACGCCATCTGGTCTATCAGCATCACAAGAAAAAGGAACAAAGTGCAGCCACGATAGCTAGGGAGCCGATCATGTTGCCTACAAGAGCTGAGGCTTCGCCCTTGTATGCTGTACGAGCTAAGGAATCGTCAGTTCTATGTGCTTAGGACGATTCGCCACTTACTAGTCATTGCCGCTCCGTTGCTTGTCGATGCACTTTGCCAGACGTCGGATGTAGCGGATCCTGTCGTGCTTGACAAGAGTCAGTACGATCCACGGGCAGAACGTGAAGTACTTACGATGAGTCGATGTCGTATAGTGTGATACTTGATGTGCTCCAGACAGTGTATGTTGAGGAGACGGTATGCGTACTTTTTGCAGTTGGAGGGACAAATGGTAGTGTGGCGACTGGCGTTGTGTTTACTACACAAGTAGTTGTGCACGCTATGGTTGAGGTTGTGTGGCGGATCGTAGGGGTACAATATGTTATTGTAGAAGTGATGGTGGTCATTACTGTGCTGATGCTGGGCTTAGGGATAGTTTGATAGCAGGAGATATGGCTCGAGCTGGCATGAAAGCGTGAGGCAGCCGCTGTCGGTTTGATTTGCAGAGACGTTGAGGCTCCGCGCGTACTGAGGTTGCAGTGAGAAGTCATGATCGAAGCTGGCACCGAGGAGCCCATCAAGAGATTTGACGAGCACGGCTGTCCACTGCCGCTGCAACGACATTTTCGAGTCGATGCAGATGCGGATGGCGTGGTCTTCGGCCGTGCAGTCGAAAACTTGGTGTACTAGGCTGATAATTGTGTCCTGAGTGCACAAAAGTGACGAACGAGTGTAAGTATGGCCAGAGGAACAAGGCTTCGCGCTGAACTTGGAGTGATACGCTGAGGCTGAGGCAGAACCTTGCGGTTTCGTACGATATCGTCTTGAAGAACATCCATGCGAAGCACCTGGTCTGTGTTTTGGTCTGTTGCTTGATGCCACTGTTTGACTAAAGGATTGAGATGCGAATGAGGACGACCTCTTGGACGTGTATGACGGCAAGGTTGTACCAGATGAGTAGAAGGCAGAAGAGCTGCCTCGGGAAGAAGAGCCTGACCTAGATGATGCTAACGAACGACTGACAGAGTGACTTGACGGTCTGACTGATGACAGCACCTGTGCCAGACTCCATAAGGAGGATGACGCTGAATGAGAGACATTGGTCGGGGCCGACAACCGCGAATGAAAGGGTGATCCGGTAAGGACAGCAGTCGACGCTGACGGCAAACTCGACAAACTAGAGCGTGGTGCAGAGCGAGATGGAGTTGTCGTAACGGTCGGAATAATGACGGTGGTATTGCTTATTGTACTGAATGAGGCTTGCGACGTTGATAAGAGCTTAATGAGCGATAGAGCTGGGTTGCTTGGCTGTAGCAAGCTAGATCTTGACTGTAGTGAGGACGGTACTGGGATCGATGAGCTTGAGCTTGAGCTTGACGATGAAGAGGTTACCAACATAGTCGTGATATTAGACTCAGCTGCGGAGCTGGATCTTAACATTGAGCCTGTCCACGTGACCTGAGTTCCACTCGGGCTGCTAAATATCGTCGTTGCTGGTAGGGTTGTGACCTCAACTTGCGACGTGACCATGAAGGTAGTGTACAATACTGATGTTGACTTGGTCCTGATCTTCGGCTTGAGCCAGATTTGTGTGCTCTTGTGTGTCGACATCTTGAGCTCCTCCACGTGAGACACGAGGACAACGGCAGTTGTAGCAGGCATCATTGTAAGCTCCTCTGTATGAGTTACGAGGACAATTGCAGTTGTGGCGGGCATAGTTGTGTGCGCGATCAATGTTCCCTCTGCGATGGACCAAGATTTTGTTGGCTTGTGACGTCTGGTACATTTTCTTGTGAACACACGGGACTTGCAATGGCCATGCTTGTGTTGAGCCTGGGTGACAATGGTAGTGGCTGGCCAGTCTGGATCGTATGGGACTGGGGACCGGCAAGCCTCGGCGTCTCGTTCCTCAATGCCGTGAGCGACCTCAGCTTCTTCTGAGTCGACGCAGAGAATATCCCGCTCTTCTATGACATGTGCATCTGCGCTGCCTTCTGTGTGCTTTGTAGTGTCCACTTGCTGATCTGTGATGTCCAGTTGCCCATGTGCCATAGCGCCAGCGGCGACGTCGTCATTTGGCAGAGCAGCTGTCTTTCATCAGCCGAGAGAGCTTCTGCTGCGATAGTCAACATACCTCCCGACACTGCCAAAGGCAGCAAGGTAAGCGCAAGTAGCAGAAGGCGTTTGAGTGCTGCCATAGTGAGAGAACACAGAGAGTGAGGTGTAAGAAAACACAATGGGATGATACTTGGCTGAGCACATATAATCTATACTCTCGCTGACCACTTACTTGGATGGATCCGCTCGAGTAAGATTCTGCATTGCTGATGCGGGTTGTTTCTTACATTGTTTACGGGTCAAGCTGGCGTTTCCTCTGGCCTCAGAATGGCTGAGAGGGCTACCGCAAGAGGGTCATTCTCCATCAAGCTTCATGAGCCAAGGTACAATGAGGAGAAGTGGGCCGTTGGTGAGAGGTCCACAGACCGGATCGCGGTCGTAGGATGTCAGCCACTGCACATCAGCACAACCAGAATGTGGTTCTCTGCGCCGAAGAAATGTTGTGTTGATACAGGCTCAGTCCCGAATGCAGCGCAAATGAGCTTTGTGAGCATCTCGATGAACCCACTCATAGCTCTTTGCAGCGATTCATCCTGGGTATCGTTGATCGCAGCCATGCCCAGTTGAAACCGCAGGCAGAGTCTGTTGATGAGTGCAGTGTAGACACAACGCGACGGACTGAATCACCGAATGAAGGATCAAAGTGCGGTCGAGTGAAGCTCAAGTGGACACGCGATGTGGTCTGTGCACGCGTTTGTTGACTTTAGTGTTGACTCCAAGAGATGGCATGACGACAAGCCAGAGCAGTACTATACAAGACTCTTCAACCTGACCAGAATACCACGCGATGCCGACTGCAGACTACAACCCACGGGCGAGCATGGCGCGCACCTTGCAGACAAATCAGCATAAACAGAAACGCGAGGAGGATGGAGATACTTTCTTGACACTGGTATGGCACCACATTGAGACGACGCAATATGCTGACTGTTCGTTAGCCCGACAAGGAGATCACAGGTTGTATCAGTGATATTGGCCTCAACTTCACCGTGGACGACTTGCGCAAACCCAATCCACAACAGATACAGAAGATTTTCGAGTGGTTCGCCGAGCTACTCACAAACACAACGAGAGAAGTTGTCGCACCGGCGATGAAGATCGCAGCAGAAGACATGTGCGGCGACGAGGCCGATCGAATCTTTACAGCTGACACTCGTGAGCTCATGGCCTTCTTCGTGACGTTACGACGACTGCTCCTCGAATGTGGCATCAAGGATTTCACATTCTCAGACCTGTACCGACCGACGCACCAACGCCTTGTCAAGATTTTCAGCTACATCATCAACTTCATCCGATTTCGAGAATCGCAAACAGATGTGATCGACGAGCACAGCAACACCTCAGAGAAGACGAAGAACATGATCGAGCAATGCTATCACACAAACCAAGAGAAGGCTGAGCAGCTGGAAGAGATGCAGCGGAATAGAGAGAATGTCGAGATTGCGCTGCAAGAGAAGGAGAAACGGACACGAGAGCTTCGGACACGATTACTGGAACTCAAAGCGAGCCAAGAGCGTGTCACTGACAAGCTGGAACGAGTAAAGGCTGAGCAGGCAAAGCTCAAGACAATGCTCGAGGACAGAAACGTCTCGATCATGAACACGCGACAGGAAGCAAGCAAGTTACGACCATATATTGAGCAATCTCCTGCATCGCTGGAGCAGTCATTGCGAGAGCTGAGCGCCAACCTCAATCGAGACCGAACAGAGACCGACAGATTGGACAGACGGTCGAGAGCGCTGCAAACGAGCTGTGACACATTCACGACCCTGACCACAGACATCACGATGCTATATCGTTTGCTCACGGACACGCAGAACGACCTACAACGCGAGGATGAAGAGCAAACAAAGGCCAACAAGAACCGTGAAGCGCTTGCAGAGCAGACCAACAACGTTCGTGAGATCGAGCGGCAAGAGAAGATGCTTAGAAAGCAACTCGAGCAGTGGCAAGCACGAACTGAAAAGCTGCGAGTCGACGCAGAAAAGAAAGCCACCAGCGCAAGAGAGAAGATGGAAAGTCTGAGGGCGACGCACAAGGAGCTGAGCATCGAGCGGCGAGACCGTGGTGAGGAAGTTGAGAAGAGGCGAATTCGGATCGAACAGACTGAGAAAAAGGTATGTTTGTTGGAACTCTGTCTTGATTTACGCTAACTCCCAACACAGATGGTCGACCTGAAAGAGAACATCGAGCGAGAGGTACAGAGTGCGCGAGAGGAGTACATGAAGATGGAGAGTCACATCCGGTTGTACATTACCGAGATGGAGCAAAGTATATGAGTGAATGACAATGACTTGCCAGACAATCGTGCTCGGTGCCTACGAATGGTCAGCCAATACTCCTTGCAACGTCTTGATCTCGTATGGTGTGAGCAAAGTGTAATCAGTTGTTTGAGCTCTTTTATTGGTTCCACATGATTGTTAGGAACAGGTCTGTGAATAAAAGGTTTTCATCCTTGGAAGTGAACAGCAGGGTACAACATACCTAGACGTCGAGAAGTGGTTTGTTAAGCGATGCAGCCCACAATGCTGCATCATTTCAACTCGTCGTTTGCTTGAAGATCATCCATCTTTCAGCTACTTGACGTATCTTGATCGTGCGACCGACCCAGCCGCGACTACCAGGTCCGAATGTCTTCGTGCGAATGTCCACGATCCCGATATCTTCGTCCCATGGATTCGATGGCGCTGCCTGTTCGACGGTATCATCCGTGGTAGGTGCAGCATCTAGCGCATCCGAGGTCTGCATGGCTGGTGAAGTCTCACACAGGATTAATGTCGCACTAAGCACATCGGCAGCATCTATAGCCAGCGCGAAAGTGCGGTTCAGACCTTGCGCCGAGAAAGAGGATGTCGGCCTGTGAAGCGAAATTGGGTCGAGGACAGCAATGAGAGTTCGAGATGGTTGCTCGCCGGTTGATTGCTGCTCTTGTCCTGTTTGGCTGACTGGCACAGTGAGCGATGCTAAGAGCGCTCTAAGCTGGACAAGGTTCGTGACGAACGCGACTCGCATCGTACTGCAAGAAGCAAGCAGTCGCATAGTCAGTCGTGAGCGTAGCGAACGCTGTAAATGTCTGACTGTGAGATCCAGATTGCTCAGGTCGCGTTGATCATCGCTCGTCGTGGGTCGCTTCACATCCTCCTCAAGGCGCGTTACGAAGGCCTCTCGAGACGAGCAGATGATGCACCATGACGGCAAAGTATGGTTGGCAATGATGTGCTGGACGAATTGTAGTAGATTGTAGTCTTCTAAGATGTATGGTTGTATTGTGCTGCTCTGCATTTGAGGTCGCAGTAGCGTGCTAACCGGCGGCTCCTAGCACGGAAAAGTTGACCATACTGGCATTTGCCTTGGCCGACATGCCGACATACCGCTGATGCTGATGACAGCAGGGCGCGAGGACTGATGTCTGTCTAAGGCGAGGTTGAAGATGAAAAGGGCGAGTCCAGAGGAAGTCGCAAATTCTTAATATTTCATTACCGAAAGGTCTGTGCGCGGTCTCCACAGCATCACATCATGAGAGCAACAGGTAAACTTTGGTCTGATACATGCATCTCTACTTGTTAGAGCGTCGGGATGGAGTCTGTTTCGAGGCTGGGATCCTTGCTGGAGAGTGGTATGGCGAGTTGATCACCCTATATTGCTTGGCGCTGACCTCAATGAAGCACGAGACCTCACGCTTGAGGCCGCAAAGGATGTTGGCCCCCGGAGATCGACTCGGGCGCTTCCTGCGCAGCAGATCAAGAAGTTGCTCGACAGCAGAAACGAGCGCGATGTGCTTGATGGATTACGACGAGTTGTGTCCGTCAGTCGCACTCAATATTACGACAGTCGTGTCAAGATCTGACGACTTGACAGATGCAGTACACGAATCCTCCTCAACCGACATTAACATATTTCCCAGCAGTGCTGAAGACACTATCGAATCAATCACCTTCGACCAGGCCCTTAGTATACAACTATTTGCTCCATCATGCAGAAGCCGATCCAGATACTGCCTTACTGGCGATCAACACAATTCAGAAGTCGTTGTCTGATAGCAATCCACGTGTGCGTGCTCTCGCCCTGAAGACAATGGCTGGGATCAGAGTGTCAGTCATCTCACAGATTGTGAGCCTAGCAATCAAAAAGGGAACAGCAGACCTCTCGCCAATCGTTCGCAAAACCGCTGCATTGGCTTGCGTGAAGTGCATAAGGTTGGACCCAAGCACACGACCACAGATTGAGGAGCATATCGCTGTCTTACTCGCAGATCAGCAGTATTACGTCGCTGGTGCAGCAGTACAGGCGTTTATGCAGATCTGTCCAGATCGTCTTGACTTGATTCACCCAGTCTATCGCAAGCTCTGCAAGATGGTCGTCGACATGGACGAGTGGGGACAGATAGCAACTCTGCGTCTTATGACATTCTACAGCAGGAAGTGCTTCCCACGACGAACAAAACGTGTCAAGAAAGCGCCGACCCAAGAGCAAAGAGCTCAAGACTTTTATGCAGAATCTGACACTAAGACCGAAGAACCAGGAGACTACGACGAGGTCGAGGATGTCGAGCCAGACCTCGATCTGTTGTTGCATTCTGTCCAGCAGCTGTTACAAAGTCGTAACTCGGCTGTGATTGTCGCTGTGACACGATTATACCTGTACTTATCACCATCAGGATATCTTAGCAATACTGTTGGACCTCTGATAGGCCTCCTGAGGTCGCCACAGGACATCAGAGAAGTCGCCCTGTACAACATAGCGCAAGTCTGTGTCAAGCTACCAGCACAGTTCGTGCCACATATGCGCCATTTCTTGGTGAAGAGCAACGACTCGTCAAGGACGCGGATACTCAAACTTGAGCTTCTGACACTCGTCTTCAAGTTTCTATCAAGCGAGGATCAGGACCTCATCTTAGCCGAGCTGGAGCACTTCTCGCAAAGCCATGATGCCGAGCTAGTCCGGGAGGCTGTCAGAGCTATAGGACGCTGTGCTCAGTCTGAGGACGCTCGCACTTCACGTAAGTGTCTTACGTTACTTCTCAAGCAGATCCACAGTGCAGACACACATCTTGTGGGAGAGGCTGTCGAAGTGGTACGGCATATGATTCAAAGGGAGCCTGAACAACACAGGAAGACAGTGATTCGACTGGCGAAGAACCTTGACACGTTGGTCTCACCAACAGCTCGTGCAAGCATTATCTGGCTTGTGGGAGAATCTGCTGGTCACGACTTTGAGAATAACATTGCACCCGACGTATTGCGGATCCTTGTGAAGGGTTATGCAGCCGAGACGGATATCGTCAAAGAGCAGATTGTGCTTCTAGGCGCAAAGGTGTACCTTCACAACATAAATGCGAATAGCGAAAAGCGAAAGACGATCGAGGCTTTGAACAGTTCAGATGCTGCCGCTCCTGAGCCCAACGGCGAGGATGATGAACAGGATCAGATATACCAATTATTCCAGCACATCCTCCTTCTGGCACGATATACATCAAGCTACGACATAAGAGACAGGGCCCGCATGTACCGGTCATTGCTCTCAACAGCAAGCAGCACAGAACTTGCGAGCTTGCTTCTTTTGGCGCCTAAGCCAATACCTCAAGCACCTTCCCCGAGTGAGCTGCGCAGAGATCTCACTCTCGGTACAGCCACACTCGTTCTCGGAGATGAAGTTGGAGCTGGTGGTCTTCGAGGCTACGAGCAGATCCCGAACTGGGTCAAAGCTGGCGACGAACCTGATCAGCGCCTTCGTGCGGTAGGGGAGACCAGGGCAGAGCAGTCTCTACGACAATCAACATCTGCTGGTCGACAACTTGATGATGCACTCGAGGCAGATCCAACGTACAGGAGCGCAGGATCTAAGGCCAAGACTCTTGATGACTGGTTGGACGAAGAAGATGACACTGATGCTGAGGATGATAGCGAGGATGAAGAGGACGAAGAGGAGTCCTCAGAGTACGAAAGTGACACCGAGAGCGAGGAGGGAACTGACAGTGAAGACGATGAGAAAGCCGGCCTTGTGCGACAGACTGCGGTCGATTGAGACTGCATGTGTGCGACTTACTATTCAAGGCCTGCCTCCGCGATCTATACCTCGATCAGGTTGTCCATCTGGATAGTGCATTGTCTCAATCAAAGTGCTATTGCAGGCAAAGCCTTGGTGTCGATAGCTGCAAATGAATCATGCAGAGCAGGGAGTCATATCAACTCGGACAGCTACAGGCCTGACTCATATACTCTTGCAAAGAAACTACTCGGATAGGCCGCTGCCTTCGAGCAACCTCGACTTTGTAGCATCGATGACGCTGTAGCATGAAATATCTTATGTCTTCCTAAGCGTGCCAGCACACAATGAGGCCGATCAGATTACCTGTGCTGCTCGAAAAGACGTGAGAAGACGAATGTGAGATGAAGTGGATTGAACGTGAAAAGTCCACGACGAGCAGTGCTGTGTCAGCCATTTGCTGCAGGACACACTTTGAAACGACCCCGAACCATGCTGATCTGACAAGATGTTGACAGAAAGAAAGCCGTACAGAACACTCAGCCTATTTGCGGCGCTTGTCTTGATGCGTCACATTTGCTTCCGCGCCCATCTGCTGATCATCCTCCTGATCGTGGTCAAAGCCACGCTTGTTACCTGGATAGTGCTCCCTAGCCAGGCGTGTCCACTTGTTCTCATGTGGTGATGTGTCGCTAGCTGCCGTACGTTGCACAGCGTGGCTACTGACTGGGCGAGGAGGTCCCGTAACTCCAAGTCTGGCAAGTACTGCATCTTGATCGTCCTGTCGAGACTCGTGTGCACTGCGTCTGTCATTGTAGAGATCGTTTGAAGCAGGTCCGTTGACTCCATGGTATCTGTCTTGACTTCTGGACTCTTGACGGGACCTTTTGTTGTGATCGTCTCCTGATGGTTCAGTATCTGTCTGACTGAGCATTCGCTTTTTGTTACTACTGCTGTGCTGATCTGAACCCCTCCTTTGTTGTGGTTGTTGCACGCTGGGTCGTCGTAGATTGGGCTTGTTCTCCAGCCACACTGTATCAATGCGATTGCGGAAGTCTGACTTTAGGCGTGAAGAGTTCACAAGATTAGTTGTGTTGAGAGGAAGAGATCGAAAGATGAGATCGTTTTTGATGTGATTCCACTCTGAAGTCTCGCGACAGGCCTTGAGTTGGATCGTGCAGCTGCTCCACTGAATGATGATAGGACACACAACGATCAGCATCGTACTTCTCCTTCGGATCCGGCGCCGAAGCTACCTCGTTTGCCTCGGTCCACGTTGCGGGAAGTGCCTTGTGTGCAGGAAGGGCAGTCTTCATGTTGACCAGGCCTATGCTCAAGTCCTTGACGATCTCGGACTCGCGTGTAGCATAGTAGCAAGGTCTGGTGTATTCGCAGTAGTCTTCGTGTGACTCATCGAGATCGTCATTCGGACCGCTAGCCTTGCCCTGGTCAAAAGCGCCTGCGATGTTGATGCTTGGAGCCGAGTTGTGGCGTTGGCGTGCAGCTTGCTCGACTAGGTTATGTGGTTGAGGTGGCGCTGGCCAGGCAGCTGAATGACTCGTCAATGGATGTGCAGATTGTGGGACATGCGTCGCGTATGGCGACTGAGCGTAGGGCTGGGCAGAGTATTGTTGGTAATAGGCAGAGTAGTCAGGATAGCCAGGATAGCTGTAACCGTAAGCAGCCCAATACTGCTGTGCCTGTTGCATGGAGAGATCGTAGGCTTGTTGGTTTCCAGCTCCTACTCCATAGCCCCAAGCGTTGTATGGTGTTGTTTGAGCTGCTGGCGGAACATAGCCTGGTGGTGGAGCATATTTGGTTGTGATCATGCCACCAGTCTTGACCTTTTTCGCAGGTGGTCTACACATATGTTAGTGATGCGAACAGACGGCAGCTTTCGAAACATACCCATTCGACTGGTCGTACGTCGGCATTTGAGGCCAGTGCCCTGGCGGACTGTACCCATGCTGCATTGCACACTATCTTGAAAAGATGGAGGGTAGGGAGTAGAAGAAAATGACTATCGGACAAGAAAACGTCGATTTAGAATCGATGAGGCGACGACGAATGAACTCGAAATAGATTCAGTCTTCGAAGGAGAAAGCTTTTGCAAGTCGACACTGATGGAGAGGTTCGATGAAGCTGTGCCAGACACTGCAGGAGATACCTCCCTGCTTACATCAGGGATGATCGAGTGAGTTGTTCGTAGTATCTTGAATCTGTCGCAATGTAGGATCTGCAGCGTCCGTCAGTGATTGGCCTCGTGATTCGATCCACGATGGCTGACGGCGATGGTTTGAACGGGATAACAACAATGTTGTGATTGCAAACAAATTATTGGCAACGTGCCACGAGTTATGACAATCGCTAGCCTTGTGCAGAAGTTGTGGTATGCAACTTCCAGTCGAGGATAGATGTCCACAGAACCACTTTCGAGAATCATAGCCTCCTCTTCTCACTAACTCCTAGCTGGCAGACCGAAGTATTGTCCATGGATTGAATTCGCGCCTTTCTCCACGTCGACAGCGCATTGCGTCCGAATGACTTCGCCATTGATCGAGCCCAATCCTTTACGGATACACCTTCAGCACTTCCGTAGATATGCCTGGTCTTCCAGGTAAGGCATCGCTACTCACCCCTTATATGGTCACTGATAGTGTGCACAGCTAGTGTAGACCTTGACGAATGTATCGATCGACTCTACCGAAAAGAGCTTCTCGCCGATTCAGTAATTGAGGCGATATGTGCGAAGACGAAAGAGCTGTTAATGAAAGAGAGCAATGTTGTACATATACAGGCGCCGGTCACTGTGGTTGGCGACATACACGGACAGTTCTTCGACATGATAGAGATCTTCAAAATCGGCGGCTTTTGTCCTGATACCAATTATTTGTTCCTTGGTAGGTCACGCGACACACATGGATACTGCTGGAGACCACGTATGCTGACTAGGAGGTGCAGGTGACTATGTGGATCGAGGTCTCTTCAGCATCGAGACAATCAGCCTGCTAGTCTGTCTAAAACTACGATATCCACAGCGAGTACACCTAATTCGTGGCAACCATGAGAGCAGAGGTGTCACACAGTCCTATGGTTTCTATACAGAGTGCTCGCGCAAGTACGGCAATCCTGCGGTCTGGCATTACTTCACAGATATGTTCGATTATCTGTCCTTAAGCTGCGTTATCGACGACAAGATCTTTTGCGTGCATGGCGGGTTGAGTCCAAGCATACATTCGATCGATCAGATCAAGATCATCGACAGATTTCGAGAGATACCGCACGAAGGTCCGATGGCAGATCTGGTATGGTCAGATCCGGACGCTGAGCGAGACGAATTCAGCCTCTCGCCTCGAGGTGCTGGCTACACTTTTGGCGCACAAGTGGTCAAGAAGTTCCTGGAGGTCAATAGCATGAATCACATCCTGCGAGCACACCAGCTGTGCAACGAGGGATACATGGTCATGTTCGACGATCGGCTTTCCACCGTCTGGAGTGCTCCGAACTACTGCTATAGATGTGGTAATCTTGCGAGCGTGCTCGAGGTCGGCCCAGGAGGTGAGCGCAAATGGAATGTGTTTGATGCTGCACCGGAAAATGAGAGTCATCGGCTCGAGCAGCAACAGCAACAGCAGCAGCAGCACGCAGGAGCAGATCCAGTCAGAGATTACTTCTTGTAGATTGCATGAAAGGGCGTTTTGGGTTGATACTAGACGGGAGAGATACCACAACGAGATGTAACATTCGAATATGACATATGAAACTCATCGAATCCATTACAGTGGTTGCGTGCCAACGCGTTTGTTGTGTCACAAGTCCCGAGGCTCCAGCCTTCCCAGATCACCACCAGCTTCGCGACGTCGATCAATTTCGCTGTGCTGAGCTGTGACACCTTTTCCGTGCAGCACGGCTGCGACATGCACATTTGCTCGAAAGACGATGCACCGTGGCCATGAAAGCCACTCTAACGACACTCCTTGCGACTGCATCAAACCTGTACGGGATCAGAGCACAACAGCAGAACGTCCTGGATCCGCAGCTTAGGGCCAAATATCTTGCAGCATGTCCAGCTTACGAGCACTACTCGAAGGTGCCTCATGCGCCCTTTAGCGATGGGCCACTGAATTTGCCCTTCCAGAGGCCAGCAGAGATATGTCGAACCTTCACATCGAGATGGGTCGAGACGGTCATACAGGATATGAACGAGCGCATGATAGACAAGGATCTTGCACGAATCTTCGAGAACGCATTTCCAAACACACTCGACACGACTGTACGATGGCATGTCACAGAAGAAGAGGCTGGGAAAAAGACCAAGAGTGCGTGGGAAGGGACACAATCATTCATCGTTACTGGAGACATCAACGCTGAATGGCTGCGGGACAGCACAAACCAGCTCGCGCAATATCAGAAGCTGGCTAAGAAGGACGAGAGTATTGGCAACCTGATACTGGGAGCTATCAACACACAGGCTGAGTACGTTCTGGAGGCACCGTATTGCAACGCCTTTCAGCCTCCACCGCCCAGCAAGCTCAAGCCGATCGCCAACTTTCAATCTGACAACGTCCATCCTGCTGTCGAGCCCTCACAAGTCTTCGAATGCAAGTATGAGCTCGACTCATTAGCGGCGTTCTTGTCCTTGACGAATCAGTACTACAACCACACCGGATCCACAGCATTCCTGACCCCACGATGGACCTCAGCAGTCGAGACATTGATCAAGACGATAGATCAGCAGAGCAAGTCGACATTCGACCCTGAGACTGGCGCGTTTGTGCAACAAGAGTATCGCTTCCAGCGAACCACTAACACTGGCACTGAAACGTTGAACCTCGTTGGCAATGGCAATCCACTGAACTGGGGCACTGGTCTTGTACGATCAGCATTCCGTCCCAGCGATGACGCTACAATCTTGGGCTTCTTGATTCCAGCAAACGCCATGATGGCGATCGAGCTACAGCGAACAGCAGCAATCCTAGCACAAGAGGGAAAGCCAAAGCTCGCAGACGAGTTACAGGCTCGTGGCGATCGAATACAAAAGGGTGTCTGGGAGCACGGAGTCGTTGCACACAAGGAGTGGGGTCATGTCTTTGCATTTGAGGTAGACGGCTACGGCTCGTCGATACTGATGGATGATGCGAATCTGCCTTCATTGCTTGCGCTGCCGCTCCTTGGTTTCGTCGGAGTGGACGAAAACACCTACAAGAACACTCGGAAGATGATCTTGTCAAAGCAGGGTAATCCATATTACCTCGCAGGCGATGCATTCCGAGGCATTGGCGGTCCACACATTGGGCTGCAGAACGCCTGGCCAATGTCTGTGCTTGTCCAGATTATGACCAGCGATGATGATGAGGAGATCGAGAGACTGCTTGATATGGTGAAAGCTGCTTCGCGACTGGGCTTAATCCACGAGAGCATCAACGTCGATAAGGTCGTCGAATACAGTCGTAGCTGGTTCGCGTGGGCCAATTCTGTCTTTGCACAGACTATCCTCGATCTCGCTGAGAGGAAGCCTCACATTCTCTTTGGCAGTAGTGCGCCGAAATACGTGTTAGACAATTGATAGACTGTCAAGGTCATGTACTGCGATCTGTAGACTTGGATTTTCCATCAAGTGCTTGCTGTCTCAAGCGGTCCCATGCACTTCCAGCTGGTTTGACAGCCGTGCTGGGAGTCGACATGCTGTCAAGTGGATCCTCAGTTGGCTGACTGCGCTGACGTACTGGTGTCGGTGTACTGGTCTGCTGAGGAGCGGGCATGTTCGATGCCCATGCCTGCTGGGCTTGCTCTGCCGTCTGCCTATCATTCAACAACTCAGATTGAATGTCGAACGTTGTGTACTCGGTCTGAAATGAACCGCCTGTGGGAGAAGCATCATCATGCTGCTGCTGAGCTGGCCGCCGAGCTTGAGCGATCTCTTGTACATTTCTCCTCTGCCGTCTTTGTTCAAATGTCTCGGGCTGCGTAGTGCCAGAGATGTCTTGTTCACGCACTGGCGCCTTTGCTTGTTGTGCTCTCTTCCGCAGGGCCTCGTTATACTCTTTCAGACGCCCATCGCTTGCAAGCCTGACAGTCAAGACTGTGAGACCATAAGAAGCGAAGAATATCTGAGAAGCGACCACCCATACTGCTACATGTGCATTTGCCCTTGTGAACTGCCATATCATACGAGCCCTGAGACCTTCGAAAGGTCCAAACTTATTGTACCGGAAGTTGCCTTCATCTGTCATGCTCGGGGCCCAGCCTCCTGGAAAGGAACATTTGCCTGAATTCTGCAAGAACCTGAAACCACCAATTGCTAGACCAACAGGTGTGCCAGTCGTACTCAAATTGACAGCATGTGCACTGCTGTGTGCGAATGCTTCCGCCTCCTCTTGTCTCACTGGACGATCCAATATTTTGGCTGCTGCGTCGCAGCGCTGTCGTACTAATGCTGCTGTCAATCTCATTAGGTCCTTCTGGCTGGAGAAACTGAAGAAAGTAGCAGCTCGTGGCAGTTGATCGAACGGAATGAGAATCTGGTTAGGTGGTGGTTGTGCTTGGATATATGCTGCTCCAGTCAACGCAGCTGGTGAGCTATACGCATCGGCGTCTGACGGGGGAGCCTCACTGTCAACGAAGCCAGCGTTGGCTAACGCTAAGACTTCTTCCAGGACCATCGTGCAAGTGCAAGCTAAAGCAGAAGGAAGACCGGGTTGCTGTCGGGTTGAGTTGTTGGAAGGTCGGAGCTCAAGCTTCGAGATGAAGTCATCAATTCTACCATCACGCGACTGTGCATTGTTCCACACTAGTTCTACCCTGTATGGATTATTGCCAGTTATAGTATACAGTCAATAAAGTCTGCTCTGACAACGGGCTATTGACTCTCGATCCGCTTCTCAATGATTCCTCTTCCTCAGCATTCGTGGCTTGCCCCCAATGTACACAAAGCAGAGCAAAGAAGTCAATGCGCATATGCCTGCCAGCACGATATTCATGTTGCCATAGCCGATGACTTGCTTCAGTTCTCCTCCTAACTCTGGACCAAGGGTCAATCCCGCGCTGAACACCATGCTATTGAGGCCATAGAGCTGGGCGTACGGTCCATCCTCGCCGAAGAAGTCTGGGTTGACCTCGTAGTACTTTTGTACCACCGCGCCCGCTTCAACGATGCTTGGTGCCCCAATTCCTGCCAGACCTATCCCGCAGAGAGCGAGCAGACCGCCGTAGAGGAGCATCTGGTCCTTACCGCCAGCGTGAGGGAGGCGTAGCAATACCAGGACCGGAACCAGGTAAGCGTAACTGCCAACAGCAACAGGCTTGGTGCCAAATCGATCAACGAGCCAGCCAAACACTGGACCAAGTATCAGGTCAAATAATCCAAGCGGCAGAAACAGTATGCCTGCCTTCAATGAATCGAAGTTGAACATTTCTCGAGCAACTGTCGGGATGGTGGCGTCGAAGTTTGCCAATAGCACGGCCTGTATGAAGGCCACGAGCAATGCTGTCAACAAGCGAGCATCGGCAAGACAAGGCAAGATCGGGATCAACCTTGCTATCCTTGGTTGATTCTCAGATATCTTGAAGGCAGCTAGATCTTCCTCTTTGCTGCCAAGGAGTGGTTGCTCTTCACCGTTCTCCTCATCGTGATCGCCGTGCTGTTGCGAGGCTGTGTCTGCACCATCCTCAGGCTGTGCATGTTTCGGTTCGTATCGGCGGGCGACTTTCTTTTCAATGACTAGGAGCCGCATGACGAAGTCGATCGCAAGCACAGCAAAGCCTATGCCAAACACTCCGGCATATCCGGCTTTCTCATACAGGATGCCACCAAGTAGCGGCGCAACGAGGTTGCCAACAGAGATGAACGAGAAGATCTGCAGCAATGTTAGCACTGGGCCTCGCCTACATGTTCTACCCACGTACCGAGCCAATTGTTTTACCAAGGTTGTCTGGTCCTACAGTCTCGAGACACAACGCCAGGCCGATCGTCCAGACAAATGCAGCACTGATGCCCTGCAGTACTCGTGCCACTGCCAGTACAGCTACACTGCGTCCTAAGAACAGCAAGACTGTGGCGCCAAGCAAAGCTGTCAGACCAAGCAGGAAAGGTGACTGTCGTGATGACATGCGATCTGCCAAAATTCCGGCGATCGGCGAGAACAAAACTGAGGCAGCTGCATAAGCGGCGAGTAGTCCGTCGACATGACTCTGAATCTGCTCATCTGGAAGCCCGATACGATCTTGAAGCATAAAAGGCAGGATCGGAACAACAAGACCGTACAAGAAGAGGTCAACGAACAGACCTACCGCCACTGTTGAGACGATGAAGAGGGTGTTGCTTCGCCATCGTAGTCCAACAGGCTTTTGGCTGTAGTCATTCTTGATCTGGAGTGAGTTCAGTAAGCTGTCCCATCTGGTAGGTGCCATCCGGGCAATGGCAGCAGTAAGCCGCTCTGTCCTTGACACGTTGTATGGTAAACGTACGGAAGAGGAAGAAGATGTGGTGACCTCACTCATGGCCGCTAAATTTTGCGTGGCTCAAAACTCAATCGCGATAGAGAGTCGGCAGAGAGGATTGTGTATAGCTGGCACGATACCCTACACCGAAAGACAAAGCTCTACTCTGAGCTCTACATCGAGTCTGCTCTTCGTCGCACTGAGTGTGCAGGCAGCTCAATTGGATGCTGGAACAACATTGAACAGCACATCCATGCGCGAGCGTGACTAAGCGTAACGCTAGTAGCCCTACCAAGCTAACTCGATCGCTCGTGAACTTCTCATCACTGTCCACAACGCGACAACGACGCAGCAGCTGGCTGACAAAAGGTAACACAATATCAGTCATCAACATGCTGGCCGACGGGGATGGCTCTCAAGATGGCGAGATAGCGCCAAACGCAACGTTCGTACATTGCACTCCGTGCGAACACGCGTAAGGAGTAGAAGCAACTGACTTTTTGCAGTGTCTACGTATGGATGAGCTCTTGCTCGATAGTATGAAACACTGATTGAGAACAACAGGTACGGAACATCAACGAGCGAGTGAAGATTCCAGTACTTCTCGAGGCTCTCCGGGGCCTGTTTTCAGAATATGGCGAGATTCAAGACATCATAGCCAAAAAGAGCCTCAAGCGTAAAGGCCAAGCTTTCATCGTCTATGACGAGATCGAGAGTGCGCAGAACGCCATAGATGAGCTTAATGGCTTCGAGATCTACGGCAAGCAGCTGAGCGTGGACTTTGCCAAGACAAGATCCGATGTCACTGTTCTCAATGAGGATGGTGAAGAAGCGCTCGAAGCGCACAAGACGCAACGCATTGCTACTCGAGGTCAGTCACAGTGCTTGAACTCATTCTCGAACCACTGACATGACACAGAAGCCAAAGAAGTCGAAGCTAAAGAAACTGCAGCAGCTGCAGCCGCAGCCGCAGCAGCTTCTGCTGCGCAACAATCGACGAAGCGCGAGCACGACGATGATGACGACGCTGCACAGCGACCTGCGAAGATGCCCAAGGTCGCCATGTCAGCAGTTCCCGACGAATATCTTCCACCCAACAAGACCTTGACAATTCGTGAATTGCCCGCCAATGTCACCAAGGACGATCTCATTGCGGCTTTCGGCAGATTCCCGAGATTTAGAGAGGTGCGTACAGTACCTGGCAGGCCACTTGCTTTCATCGAGTTCGAGGATGCAGAGGCAGGCGAGATTGCGAAGAATAAGGCTGCAACCATGGAGATCCATGACCAGCGTATTCGTGTCACTTACCGCAGAGCTTAGTAACTTTGTTGGTTCGTGATCGATGGCATGGTGGAGCCTAGCATTGCGCATCTACATGCAGTGTATCAAAAGATTACGTCTTCATCACCCTCGTCGCCGAGAACATTGCTGGATTGCTCGTCGTTCTCCTTGTTCTCACTGTCATCTGTCTTCTTCAGTTTCTTGACTCGCTCCGCCTCTTCTGCCGCAGCGGCTTTCTCTTTCACACCCTTCACCTTCTTCAGTCGGAAGAACTCCTCACGATCCAGTTCATCCAGCTCACTGTTGATGTATTTGATGGTGTTCTCTGTTCGTGGGATGATAACGTGCTCGCTGTGGATAGTCAGTATTGCAGCAGATGCTCACGTTCGACTCACATTGCATTGACTCTTCGGTTGACGACCTTGATCACCTCGTCGAGTATCACGAACGCCGTCTGTAGTGAAGCCAGCTCTACTAAAGTTTCAACAGCTCTTGTGTATGTCTCTCGACACTTCGCAACTTGCTGTCCACCCTTTCCGAGACCAGTCAGGTTGAAGTCACTCTTGCCCTCGTCATGTAATGCTTCGAACTGTGGTAGGAAGACACCGCTGACGTTTTCTTGCTTTGTCTTGACCTTGAACTTGGCTTTTCGTACGCTCTCGGTGATCTGATATGTTATCTGATTGTTGCCAACTGCATAGGTGACCTCAGCGAGGGAGAAAGCAGCAATTTGCATCACTCGACCCATCTTGCGCTTGGCTTCGTCGATTCGCTTCGTTATCTCTCGGAATCGCTTCGTGAGTGCCTCTGACTTTCGCTTGAGGAGATCGTGGCCTGTTTGTGCACCTTTGAGCTTCGATTTCATCGCTCCCAGCGATTGCCGTGTCGGGAAGACAGCTTCCCTGTCCTGCGATAGCTGTTAGGAGGGCATCCTGATCATATTCCTCTACCATACCTTGCCAGACATTCTGGCTGCTGTTAGAGTCGATGTCGGACAGCGAGGAGATGACGACGCTGCAGCGAAGAGTGATTGACGATAACGCTGCTTCTTACAAGCTGGTAAATCTCAGCACAAGACTACGAGATGTGTCCTAATGTCACAGCAACGAGTACATGTAGCTACTGCAGATGACGTTCGAGCTTCGCAGACGAGGTTGCGAGATGACGCTGATTGGCTGCTCATCTGCATACGTGAGCCACTTCAGCTCGTCTTATCACAAGCTGTCAATGGCTATAAGTAACGCGACTTTCACAGTAATTCCTCTGGCAGTGCGTCAATCATCAGTTGACTTGAATACAGACACGCCCCACAAATGTCCTGCTGGTCCACATAGATTGAGGCGCCTAGTACATCAACATGCTCGAAGCTGTAACCTCCTAAAATGTTGCCAGCAATCATACGAAGCAACCAGTAGGATTACAACACAAACTACAGGCGTGTAGGTCCCAGTGAAACCTGACGACCGAGTGAGCAGGTGTATTTGACCATTGCTCGCGTGAGCGCAGCCGATGACGAAGTCAATGCTGCCAAGGTAGAGTGCAGGTCGACCAACGATTCTTCGTAAGCTGTTCTTACTAGGTCGACTGTCCCTGGGAATCGCGCGTAGGCCTACTACACAGCCGAAGACGATGTGCATGTGGATGCTGAATGCTTGCTCTGTCAAATATACTGCTCTCGTTTGAGCTGTCCCGTTCGACAAGAAGCCACTGAATAGAAATAATGCTACTTGTCTTGTGGCTAAGTGTAAGGCAGCTGCGTTGACGACGTACTCAAGCTCATGCTTGGGAGGCCAGATGGTGAAGACTGCTCGTAGGATGCCATAATTGATCAGAGCCTGGTTAAGTCCAACATAGATGAATGATAATCCGGCCAAGAGAGGGATATAGTTGACAGATCGTACGAAACGTAGCTGGTCTGTCGAACTTTGCGATACCCCGTCAGCTGGGGTTGACGTGAGTTGCTTGGTGATGAATGCTCGAGCTGCGTTGTCAGGAGTGAGAGCCAGAGCCACAAGGATGTAGCACATTTGCAAGATAAGAATCAGCGCAAGCGTGACCGTTGCAGTCGCGACATAAGCTTGGCAAATCCTCTCGCACAGTGCTTCTCGACGACCCCATCTTACCTGTCGGACCAGGATTACGACTGTGACCAATGTCGTGAGTATCAGAGCAAGTCTTGCCTCGTCGGTGTTCGGGCAGAAGTAGCCACTGGCGGCGAAATATCTAGGGAGGCTCGGTATGCTGAACCAGAGGTCATGATGGTTTGTCTGGGCCATCTTCGACTAGACTTTGGCAAGAAGTGACTGAGCAGTTGGCAAAAGGCTGGAGGATGTGGCCTTGTTGCAGCCGTAGCATGAATGCCTGATCACAATCTAGACAATTATTGCTGTTGCCTGCTGCGATTCATACCATTAGCTCGAACGTGCCGTCGCAATCGCAAAAGTGCTTTGAATAGAGCATGATGCTGCCTCATGACTAGAGGCACGAAGCGGCTCTAATCGTGCAAGCATCTTTGTTGGCATGTCTAATGTCAAAGACAGACACAATGTCGATAGAGGTGGCTGCTGCCTCAACCACATCGGCTAAGACCCGGCGGTATTTCGGCATTCGCAAACGTCTAGTACACAAATTATTGGCCATACTGTACGGAAGCTCTTGTACTCGAACGCGCCTCAATCAATCTTGTTCTCGTTGAGCACGCGATCTTCGAGGCGATGCCCACTTGACCGACGTGCAGTGTAGCTGCTGACGACACTGACCACCAAGCTTTGCAGTATTAGCGCATGGCTGGAGTATGCACGGTCAACTTCTGCGTACACTGACACCGCCATTCACCATCACTCTAGGCAAAGCTCGACCTCAGAAGGAGCTTCCTCCTCTTCCGACGTTGTCGCCCGCCATGCAAGAGGCACCGGCATTCCACCTCATCCTCTCGAGCGACGAGATTTACGAGCAGGACATCCTTCGCAATCCCACCTCCATCCAGCCGTGGCTAGACTATGCGCAGTTCAAGAGACAGTATGGGACGGTGTTAGAGCAGTCATTCGTGCTGGAACGAGCTTGTCATGCGCTGCCGCGCAGCTATAAGCTCTGGAAATTGTACCTCGAGCTGCGAACAAGTCATCTCAAAGGCAAGAATCCATCAAGGCATAAAGCAGAGTTTCAGAAGGTCAACGCGCTTTTCGAGAAAGCATTGGTCTTGCTCAACAAAATGCCAAAGATCTGGGAGATGTACCTGTCATTCCTGACCCAACAACCTCTGATCACATTCACACGCCGTACCTTCGATCGAGCTCTTCGAGCACTACCGCTCACCCAGCACAACAGAATCTGGGTGCTATACAGACCTTTTGTCAACTCGGCTGGTGGACAGACAGCGGTGAAGGTCTGGCGCAGATATATCCAGCTCCATCCAGAGCATGTTGAAGAGTATATCGAGCTGCTGGTTGAGCAGGGACAATATACCGAGGCCGTACAGAGGTATATTGATGTGCTGAATAACCCCAAGTTCAAGTCTCGGCAGGCCAAAGGCCCATTCCAGCACTGGACGGAGATGCTTGAGGTTCTCATCGATAATGCAAAGCGCATACCAGATCCCGTGCCACTGGAGAATGGTAGCGCACTTTCTGTAGATGCCATTGTCCGATCGAGTCTACAGCACTTTCCTGACCAGCGAGGTATACTCTGGGTCGGTCTGGCACGATACTACATCAATCTTGGTGTCTACGAAAAGGCGCGGGACGTCTTTGAGGAAGGCATCACTACTGTGATGACAGTACGAGACTTCTCGGTTGTGTTCGATACCTACGCCGAAGCAGAAGAAGCGTTGATTTCGATCAAGCTTGAAGAATCAGCAACAAGACAGCAGAAGGGCAAAGTTGATGTGGACGCCGATCTCGACCTCGATATTCGAATGATGCGATTTGAGCAACTCATGGACCGACGACCATTCCTCATAAACGATGTGCTGCTGCGACAGAATCCCAACAACGTCAATGAGTGGCAGAAACGTGTGGCTCTCTGGGGCGACAACAAGCGCATGGTTGTGCAAACCTACACTGATGCCATCGCTACCATCAAGCCTAAGGAGGCTACTGGACGCTTTCACGACCTCTGGACCAATTACGCAAAGTTCTACGAGGCTGGTGGTGATCTTCGGAATGCTCGAGTCATTCTCGAGAAGGCAGTCAAGGTGCCATACAAGTCTGTGTCTGATCTCGCAGAGATGTGGACTGAGTGGGCTGAACTGGAACTACGCAATGAGAACTTCGACCAGGCTGTGGCTGTCATGGCTACTGCTACGCAAGCGCCGAAGCGCAGCACAGTCGACTACTTTGATGAGACTTTGAGCCCACAGCAGCGTGTACACAAGAGCTGGAAGTTGTGGTCTTTCTACGTCGATCTTGTTGAATCTGTCTCCAGTCTCGAGGAAACGAAGAAGATCTACGAGCGTATCTTCGAGTTGCGGATCGCCACGCCGCAGACTGTCGTCAACTTTGCCAACCTCCTCGAGGAAAACGAGTACTACGAAGACAGCTTCAAGGTCTATGAACGAGGACTCGATCTATTCTCATATCCCGTGGCCTTCGAACTCTGGAACCTGTACCTTACAAAAGCGGTTGATCGCAAAATCAGCATAGAACGACTCCGAGATCTGTTCGAGCAGGCAGTCGAGGACTGTCCGCCGAAGTTTGCCAAGACCATCTATCTCATGTATGGTGCGCTGGAGGAAGAGCGTGGTCTTGCAAGACATGCTATGCGAATATATGAGCGCGCAACAAGAGCGGTGTCCGAGGAAGATCGTGCTTCGATGTTCGAGTTCTACATCACCAAATCGGCGTCCAACTTCGGCCTCACCTCTACACGATCAATCTACACAAGTGCTATTGCAGCACTTTCGGACAAGGACGCAGCCTCTATGTGCATTAAGTTTGCCGAGATGGAAAGACGACTTGGCGAGATCGATCGTGCCAGAGCCATTTACGGACATGCCAGTCAATTCTGTGACCCAAGAGTCAATCCTGCATTCTGGAAGAAATGGGAGCAGTTTGAAGTTCAGCATGGCAACGAGGACACGTTCAAGGAGATGCTGCGCATAAAGCGCAGCGTCCAGGCACAGTTTAACACGGATCTAAACTTCATCGCATCCCAGGCTGTGGCACGACAACAAGCACAACAAGCTGACGTCGATGAAGATGATATGGACGACAATGGCAAGGCTGATGCCATGGCACAGCTGGAACGTCAAGCCCGCGCGCCTGTCGGTTTCGTCGTTGCCTTTCCACAGGAGTCGAAGGCGGAAACAGAAAACAAGCTGAGCAGGAGAACATTCCTGTTGAGGTACACAACGCCGACGCCATTGACCTCGGTGATGACATATGATACGGTGCAGTGTACATTGTATAGCTACACAGATAATGGACATATCGGACTACCCTCTGATACCAATCATTGCCGTCATCTGTGCCATACATTTGAAGCCACTGATAAGGTGTTGTTGGTCAGCAAATGAATGCCCTTGCAAAGGGAGCCCGGCTCGCTTCTGCATCCAATCGTCTCCCCACCAATATGACCACCACCAATACAATAGAATCACACACTGGCACTTCCCAGATGCTCAATGACTTCTTTCAACAAGCAGATCGAACTTCGAGCGTGGTCTGACATACTTTTCGCGCCACAAAAGAGCCTGGTGACCCCACCATAAGCGATGGACGATGGAGGCACCAAATGATGTGCGACACGGACACCTGCAGCGCGGCACGTCACGAAACAATCCAAGAGACTCGAAGATCGACGTACCTGGACACACACAAGACAGAGAGGTAGCAGCGCATACCACAAAGCCGAAATCTCGCAGTCGGAGGAAGGCTACGCAGGCAGAGGATGAAGATATTTCGAAACGGCGCTGTGTGAGCACAGCGTGCATCGCCTGCCGGTAAGGCTGATTCTGCGTCTCTTGCGCAGAACCACAGACTGATTGCAAAATGTCAATAGCAAACGAAAGAGTAAATGCGATGGCAACACTCCAGCATGTGCAGCCTGCTCACAGGTTTACAACACAGAGTGCATCTATGATCCCAACTCTGACCACCGACGGAAGGGAGTGTACAAGAATGATGCCGACAATGTCAAAGCGAAGGATTCTACGCTTCATATCCTCATACAGGCCATCCTCAACTCCTCCGAAGACGACGTACCAGATCTGATACGAGACATTCGCACTTGCGAGAGCCTGGATGACATTGCTGAGCGCATTGTCGCGAAGAGCAACGGTGAAGAGGTGGACGAGGATCTGGACAATGACGAAGTTATGCTATCTTCACCACCGAGCTTCGAGTCGAAGCTATATGGCAAGATGGGAGATCTACGGCTCGATGCAGGTGCGGTGCGTTACATTGGTGGAACTTCCAATCTGATATACGTCGGCGAAAGCGGCAGCATACCTCAGGACAGCCATGGACAACCGCAGCATGAGAGCTATATACTATCATGGACCCAAGTCACGGACGACGCGGAGTTGGTGCAGCACCTGCTCAACATGTACTTCACATGGCATTACACATTCTTCACCACATTACCGAAACAGCTTTTCTACCGAGATTTCGAGCTAGGGCGACCACCGGCAGGCCGAGCACGATATTGCTCGCCTATCCTTGTCAATGCCATGCTTGCGCTAGGCTGCCACTTCACGGCGCATACTGGTGCTCGTGATGTGGCTGACGACTCTGCCACAGCAGGCGACCACTTCTTCCGCGAGGCCAAGCGTCTGCTCATGGAGGACGACGTCCTTGAGACGCCCGACCTCACGACTGTGCAGGCGCTGGCGCTGATGTCGGTCCGGGAGGCTGGCTGTGGCCGTGAAGCTAAAGGTTGGGTGTACAGTGGAATGTCATTCCGAATGTCACAAGACATGGGTCTGCATCTCGACAGCAAGCAGCTCAGCCATGACAACCAGCTCAGTGGGGACGAGAATGAGGATGATGCAAGGAAGATAACCTTCTGGGGTGGTTTCCTCTTCGACAAATGCTGGTCGAATTACCTGGGCCGCTTGCCTCAGTTGCCTCGATCCATTGTCACCACTGACAAATTCGAAGTATTTCCCGAGGAAGATGCGGCAGACTGGAGCCCCTATACGGATTCCGGTTTCACCGCTGCCCACTCCCAACCAGCTCGCACACGGGCTGTCGCCTTGCAGATTGCGAAGCTTTGCGAGATAAGCAACGACCTGATACAAAACTTTTACAACCCCACCGATATGGACAAGGTGAAAGGTAAGCAGTCCGAGCTCAAGAAACTGAGTGAGATACACACACGGCTCGAGAGCTGGCATCGTGAGCTGCCGCAAGAGCTTGAGCCGAAGGAAGGAGGTCTATCCAGCGTGCTGGTCATGCAGTAAGTCTGTCACTTGGTCTCGCCCATCTCTGATCTAACCCCTGCCAGCATGTTCTTCCAGCTTCTCTTCATTCATTTGTTTCGGCCATTCCTCCGGTACACTGCGGCAACGTCACCGCTTCCTTCTAATGTGAGTCCTCGGAGATTGTGCACACAAGCGGCTACCACGATCTCGAAGCTTCTCCGGTTGTACAAGCGCTCCCACGGTCTGCGACAGATCTGCAATATCGCCGTGTACATTGCACACTCTGCCTGCACGATTCACCTGCTGAACTTACCGGATAAGAACGCTCGTCGTGACATTATTCACGGCGTCAAGCACATGGAAGAGATCGCGGAAGGATGGCTTGGTGCTCGACGGTCGCTAGGAATACTTAGTGTGCTAGCAAGCAGATGGAACGCACCGCTCCCATATGAGGCTGAAGTCGTCCTTTCGCGAACAGATGCCAAGTTCGGACCGTACAAGCGCGACGCCCAATCACCTTACGATACGGAGCCCAAGCCCAGCGCTACAATCAGCATGCCCTACATGCCGACCACACCTCATATGGTGCAACATGTGCTCGGATCTACGATCTCAGGCGTCCAACCGCCGATGTTCAGCCATGCTGACAACGTTCAGCACACACCAACCACATCATTAGGTGTGGCGCAAGCAGAGGAAGCCGCAACGATGCTCCGTCCCACAGGCAATAAAATGTCGATCACAGGGCGAGGCAGCAAGAACTTTTCCACGCCACGATCGGATCAGAGTCCTAGTGCAATTTTCGGAGGCATAGAGCAGCTTCTCCGCGACACTCAGGATTGGGCGTACAAAGACCAAGCGCAGTTTGGTGCCGGGTTTGGTAATTGGAACGGTCTAGACGATGATCAGACGACGACGACGACGACAGCAGCCGCAGCAGCAGCAGGCTGGCAAGAGACACGAATGATGAACAATGCACTGCAGCATCCTTCGCTTGCAGTAGCAGCTCCGCCTGCGCGTGGCAGCCCTGCATCGTCTGCAGCGTTCGCCACTCACACAGCGACGTCAGTGAACGTTCAGGACAGGCGTACGCCTAGTGATTGGACAGGAGGCCTAAACAGCATGAGTGCGAGCGATATCTATAACTCGATGATGAGCTATAACGAGGACGAATGGTATCAGTGATCTGCAGCAATAGTTCTACCAGGGTCCATCTTTGAGATCGCCGATGGCTGCATACGTCCTCCAGCTTTTCTCATCCTCGCCGCCGCTGCACACGCTTCGCTACTAGCAAGGCACATGGGTGAAATGGCTACCACACAACTTTTTCTGTCCGCTCCCACCTAGTGTCTATTTCTTATGCCGTCGTGTTTTGTCCGACCAGGTAGGTGAATGGCGTCAAAAAACGCTGGTCCAGCCCAGTCGAGTGGATAGCCGACGGGCACACGACTCGCAGGCATATATTACATCAATCCACACTACACGATAGAAGCTCGGAATGGCACAGGCCGAGCAGCAACGGCAAGCTTTACACGACTGCCGTGGCCCAGCTTGGTGGTCCTCTGCCTGCTCTCGCCACACGACTCCGGTCTTACAATATCGATCGTCGCCACACACTGGAGAAGCCGTCGCGATGACAGGTCTCTGAACATCTCGATCACACAACTGTTTGGTAGCTATGATCTACAAGAATGTTTCCTCTCCTATCGCTTCCTGGGAGAATGTAGTTCAAATGATTTGATGCAAGTATTAGCGCATAGCGGCTCATCGACACGCATTGGATGAGTGACATGCTGCGGCTTCAAACAAGACCACCGACATTTCCACAAACCACTATGCATCTCCAGCGATCCTTCTTTCTAGACTTGCTTAAGCCCAGCCTCCCTAGCAACCGACAACAGCATTACAGATGTCTTGGGTTGTGTTGGGCACGACGAACGACGACTAGCTACCATCGACAGCCATTTGCTCCATTGACCTCATTGCTTACCTCAGGCAGCAAGATGTCGAGCGAGAACATCATTGAAGAACAGGTGTGTCTTTCAGAAAACAACTTTTGGCAGATCGATCGAGCATCATTGCTGACAAGGTCTTTTCTCCTCCTGCAGAAGGCTGCCAATTTGGCTAGAATACGGGACAATCAACGTCGTTCACGCGCTCGAAAGAAGGAATACATTACCGAGCTCGAGGAACGATATCGCGCGTGCGAGCAGGTTGGGATCGAGGCTTCTGCCGAAATGCAGGCTGCCGCTCGACGTGTTATCGAAGAGAATCGATTTCTTCGAACCCTGCTTAAGCAGCATGGCTATACTGATCCTGATATCGATCGCGCAATCCAGGAAGGAACTTCATCCATGCCGTCTGTACCGAATCTTGAAGCTTTGTTCGGTCAACGGAAACGACCAAACACCAACTACGACTCGAGCAGCAGCAGCACTGGTCAGATGCCGCACTCAGCAGGTTCCAGCTCGAACCCGACACCGTCAATGTCTGCAGCACGACACTTGCAGCCAACCGCGGATCCGTCGCAGATGAGCCACCTCTACAACACACCCTATGCAAACCCGGCTGTGAACGCATCTATGGCAGGCTCGTCCATGGCTCAACCGGGCTTAATGTACGGCGGCCAGTCGCAATGGACGGCGTATGCCACATCGGGTGTCGTACCTAGCAGTTCGGCGAGAATGCATCAGCAATACGACGGTATGCCGTCCATACAATCGATCAAGTTAGAGGTCGGTTATGGACCACAAGAAGAGATTGATGCCCAGAGCACGGGTACTCGATAACAGACGGCTACCACGCCTACAGCGTGGGCAGAAGCTACTCACGATAATGAGAGACGAGATGAAGAATTTAATGCGCCCGACGATCACGTGGTTTTTGGCTGCATTAACGTTTGAGCATGTCCCGGAGTCGCGCGTCTGCACTTATGAGCAAGTCCATTTCAGCGTCGATATCGACTTGACTGCTGACGGCGTTGTGGAGGATATCAGCGCAATCCTTAAGATCGCGCTTCACTTGCTGCGATTTAGCACTGTCCAGCGTATCAAGATTGAGCCAGCACAGCGTCAAACCCCGGAGGATTTCACCGCGATGCACGACCATGCGTGGCCAGCACGATTGTATGACGGCTCTCACCGCAGCGACAGCGGCTTGTATAAGCTCTAGTCGCTCTGCTGATAGGGGATTTGATAATGCTTCGTTCAGCATGGGCAGGACGAATTTGAGATGTTTGACGAACTCGATGCCCAGTTTGTTGACGAGAATGATCAGGTCATGAAAGAGCATGGTCATGATGGCGGGATGTTGGTTTGCGTGTGTAAAGCCATATATAACACCCCTTCGCACAATCCTGTCCAAACACATTACTCTTTCTGGAAGCGTTGTCTTGGTCGAGGTGGGAGGAGTGGCAGGAAACCTCACATCGGTGAGGGCATAGAGAGCCTGGTATATCGCTGGCAGCAGCTGAATCGACTCTTGCTCGTTGGTCAAAGGTGGGAGGTATGTGAGGCACGGCAACAAAGCTTCTTCGAAGACCGGTCCAAGACCTGTGCGCTTAAGGAGATCGACTGGTGTGACAGAGAATATCACGCAGGAGGTGCGCACCGAAGTTTTGTACTTTGTCTCTCTGTCATCCAACAGTGTGAGTGTCGGTGGTATTAGCAAAGGCCACAGCTGCTGAACAGTCTCCTCGTGGAGACTCTGTGTCGTCCAGGCCAGTAGGCTAAGAGCATGGACGTTCTGCGCGTTCTTCCACGGTCTGGCGCTCTCCTCATCGTCGAACGAGACCGGTTGTATGTTCCCTCCACTTGCACGTACGCGGCCCTGTTCAGTCACGTTGTCTGGCTTGGTCTTCAAGAAAAGAGGACGAACGGTAAGCTTGAGGAAATGTACAGCGAGCGAGTTGGCGAGCTCACCTTGCTTCTTCACTTCCTCGATTGCTTCTTCAGTGTTCGTTTTGCCTGGATTGCGCAACTGCCAAGCCATAACCACGTCCAGCGCGTCTTTCATCCATGGTCCTGGAGCTGTGTTGAGTGCTTTCGCTAGTTGCTTGCCGTCTAGCAGAGGTTTGAGCTGATAGGCATCGAGAATGTCGAGGTCGCGGAGGTGTTCGAGGAAATTGGTGTACTTACGCTTGTACGCTGGAAGAGCTTAGTCAGGCATATAAAAGTCAGGAGCTCCAATGCTTGTTGACTCACCTTCAGTCTGCTCAGGGTTGTCAGATATGTCAGCGAGCAGAGCGAACAAGAGTTGACTGCGCCAAGTGGAGCCCCAGCGTCTGATCTCCATGCCGAGATAGTCCCTTGTGGTCACCGTAGGCGCAGTTCTACGATCAGCGATCTTGCGGCTCTGCTCGTAAAAACGATCCACAACCGAACGGATATCTCCTAGGTTACGTATAGAGGTGGTAACTAGTTCGCAGGTCTTACTGGTTGCCTTGATGCCTTCTCGAGCGACCTGGGAAGCGATGGGCGGCAGAGCCTTGCGGCCGGGTTGTAATGGTCCAGGCAGTGGTGCATCGCGGTAAGGGACTAGAGCGGCCAGTTGCCATGCAAGATATCGTTCCTCTGAGTCTCTCACCATCAGAGTATGCAGGGAAACATCTTCATCGAAGATTGCCTCCAGAGTGTCGATGGTGTGTTCCGCGCGTTGTAACGACGGAGAAAACTCCGCCGGCGTGTCAGTAGTAGGATCGCAGAAGATCGTGGTGTATAGATCGAGAGACAGAATCAATCGCAGTGCCTCATGAGGATCGGGTCCACGCAGGGCCTTCTCCAGTTCTAGACCAACTCGCTCCCGGCTGATCTTCTTCTGAAGCATTGATTTGATTTCGGATTGCTGCATAGCCTCTAATGCCGAGGACTCGATCGGCCAACCCAAGCGAGAAGCGAACCGAATCAGCCTCAGAACGCGCAGAGGATCGTCCATGAAGGTCTGGTACGGCTCGAGAGGTGTGCGCAGTAACTTGTCACGCATGTCTGTACGACCACGGCCTGTGAGGTCCTCGAGCTGCTGAGTGTTCAGGTTGTAGAACATCGCGTTCACAGTCGCATCACGTCGTTGAGCATCCTCTTCAGGCGTACCAAACTCCATCTGGGGATTGCGGCTCTCCTCGTCGTAAGTCTCTTTTCTGAGATTGACGAGATCGATGTCGATTCCGAGTACGCTTGTGAAGACTGTCTCGAGGTGTTTCGACTTCTCTGGATTCGCAGCAATCTTGTGAAGACCTCTTACCATTTTCGACTTGTCAGCTTTGGCAGCAGATTGGTCCTGCTTTTCGGTAGTCGCGACGCCTTCCAGTCCATACTTCTCGGGATTGCCTGGAATCTTGAGATACTCAAGCAACTTCTGGCCGAACTTCAGGCCCGTGAGGTTGTTGATTGCAACATCGATATCGTGGCTAGGAACGCCTAGTAGCTTGTCGCGCACCCAGCCGCCAGTGAACCGTAAGACTATTGGATCTTGAGAGGGAGAGCTTGCTTCGATGTATTTGGCTACGTCAAGAAACAGATCTCTGATTGTCGACTCGGTCTCATTAAGTTCTATGCTTGTCGTACTGGGAGGCTCTGTGTCGACTTCTTGTATCAAGCCCATCTTGAAGGCCTTGCGTTGGCTGGCAACGGTGCTTGAAGAGAGTTTACGCTTCTTGGCTCGCTCAAGCGTAGTGAAGAGCTGTCGGGACGGTGACATGCAAGAGTTGAGCACAAGTTGACATGATATTTTCCGTGTTCGCGGTGTGATGGAACGCCGGTGGAGAAGTCGTAGGGCCAGGTGAGTCAGAGGCGCTTGCGACCTGCTCATTCATGCGGCATATGATCTTCCAGAAGCTGCGGTTATGTCGAGTCCTCGTACGCTCGTAGGTAAAGTTGCTCTTGACTGTGTCAATGTGCGCAGTCACTCTCCAGTGTGATGTTTGTCGAGGGACGAAGTCATGCCCGGGACTTTTTTGAGCCGCATGCTTTGGCGTCATTTTAGCATCCGCCCAGCTAACCATGCCTACGCTGAACATGATTCCTAAGCCGCACGACAAATCCTGGCTCTAGTGATCAATGAATCGCATAGTGAGCCCGACGACCTCTTCTCCGTCTCGCAGCCATCACTCTGATGCCACCGACGTCGGATGATCCTCTGCAATCGCCGCAGGACTCAGATCAAGATGTGGGCGGAGGCAACATTCGCATTACGAAGACCAGAGATAGCCCACAGCGACCTACAAACCCAGCGCTGGCGTCGGTAGCGAGTCTCGCATATCGTCGATCTAATGCATCACTCTCCCAACTCTTCCAGTCCACGAGTTCCCTTCCCTTACCGTCTGGTAGCAACTCAGGTACAGTCACACCCAATGCAGCCGCTGTAAATGGGTCAGTCTTCTCGCCGGGGAACTCGACGAGAGTAGGCTCTCCTGCGCCATCTGTGCAACAATCCAGCGGAGCTGTGCGAGAGTTGGTCTTGAATGCATTCGCACCTCATGTATCAGTGCTTGCTTCGCAGGACGCTGAAGAGCTGGTAAGACACAAGGGCATAGATGGAGGCTTGCTGGAGCTGCTACGTCCTTTTGGCGAGCATGTGCAAGGCAAGGTCACAATCAGAGACAGTAATGGTTCGAGTCTGTCATGGGATGACTATGCAATACGATTTATTGGCGTGAAAGACGGCTTAGAGAGCCCGCGCATGGCAGATCGACGGAGCACAGATTCTGCCAACGCACAGAGAAAGACCGGACATGAGAGGGTCTCTTCATTGGAGTTCAAACCAGCACGATTGAGATCTGGCGGAGACGTATTGCAGGTTGAGGAGCTTGTGGAACGCCATTTGACCTTCGCAGAAGAGCAGTCAGGACCCATAGTCGCTGATTATCTCACACACAAAGAGGTTAGCCGGCAGCAGAGCTCGCAAGGAGACTCACCTTTCTATCTGCTTTACTTACGGCGACTGCTGTCTGGCATGCCCATGGTACCATCAGAAACCATCTCACATCCAGTGGCAACAGTGATCGCGATCTCTTCGAGGTCTAAGGCACCTATCGAAGAGCTGCGCAACTTGTTCGCATCGTCAAACTCCGGCGACGATCGGCTACCACAATGGGTACAAAACGAGTTTCTAAGATACTACATCCTTATACATGACGAAGACTACGACGACATTCAAAAATCGATCGCGCTCTTTGACCAGATGAAGCGGCACTTTGGCCTGCACTGCCACCTCTTGCGGTTGCGCAGCACAATGTGTACCATCAGACGACGATAGCTCCAAGCTGCCGCACTGCGAATGGAGTTCGGCAGCGGAAGAGCTTGCAGAGATCATCAGGCAGGAGAACAGCGATGACGACGATGACCCATCACCCTATATTTTCGAATCAGATGCATCAGCAATCAGAGCATTCGTGAGAGAACTAGTCACGCAATCTATTGTGCCAAGCATGGAGCGAGCATCGACAACCTGGAACGACCAGGTAGCTTCGAGACGAAGAGGTATCAGTGGACGATTCATGTCACTGTCCAAACGTATCACCACTTTTGGAGGACGTTCGGCAACTCCTGCGATCGGCGCAGGAGGCAGCAACTACGATTCCTTGCAAGGCTTCTATCGACCCGACGCTCCTGAGGCGGTAATGCGCAAATTGGCCGATTACTCTCTCATGCTACGTGACTTTAAGCTGGCGCAGAGCACGTTCGAGATACTTTGCCAGGACTACAAGAACGATAGGGCTTGGCGGTACTATGCTGGAGCGAACGAGATGGCAGCGATTAGCGGTCTTCTGGCCATGGGCTCTGGCCTGAGCACGAAGGTGAGGACGGAGTCCATTGACCAGTATCTGGAGACTGCGCATTACTCGTACATCACACGAGTGGGTTCGCCGTACCATGCTCTCCGTACACTGCTGCTCGGCGTTGAGCTGCTCAAGCCACGAAACGGCAGTGCACTGGACGATGCTGCTCGCTGGCTTAGCAAGGTCCTTGACGACAGACTGGTGGGATCCGTCGGTCATGCACTGCTTCCTCGGAGCGAATCGCCTCATGCTTCGTGGAGCGAAAGGGATAGGTGGCCTACATAGTGGACAACGGCGGCGCAAAGCAGCTTTCTGGAATACTCTCGCCGGTGAAGCTTGGCTACGACAGGAGAAGACAGGGCAAGCTGAGAAGTGCATCCGAGAAGCAGTGCGACTGTATGACCTGCGGGAAGACGAGACCGGCTTCCAAGGCATCCGACGCTTCCTTGTGGACTTGCAGGGTGCTGTGAAGGCGAGCCGTGATGGTCCTCAGCCATTTGACGGCGGCTTGCCTGACCTGCAGCTCGATACACAGACAGTCATCGAGCCGCTGCAGGACGAGACGCCGCACTCGCCATTGCGAGCTCATCGAAAGAGCGTCAGTATTGCCTCTGCTACATCTATGCAGTCGGCTAGCTTCGATCCTCTCGGCGCGATGCCGATTGTCAATGAGGCTGGTCCAGGTCTATCTCAACAAGAGAGACGTGACGACGGTTTTGAGTGAGGCATGTATGAATGAATGACGGCATTGTATAGAACCGTCAGAGCCATACTATACATTTAGCGAAGGCGTAATGAGTTGTCTGGCGTGTACTATGCGTATGATCTCTGTAGCCACAGCTGTGCACATGTAGGTCCTAGTCATCGGTACGTGTGAAACGTCTGCTTGAGTCGTGTTTGTTGTCGACATTGCTTGGTCTCATCATATGATTGCTATGCGTAACAGGATTCGATTGCTGCAAAACAGTGAGAGATCTCACAAACCGCACGGCCTCAGATCTCTCACCTCGAACAATGACGCATGAACGTAAAATGGTAAGGCTGGGAAACAAGACCAAACGCGATTTGGCGTGAGCAACGAGCCAAAGTCTGATTTTATCCCTCTATTGCTCATGGCAGCCCAGCCACACAGCTGCTCATTTCCTGTGTCACGCTACGCTGGCCCGCTCACTCCCTTGTCTTTCCTTTCTCCACACAATCGTCACGCCTTGACGCATTCACTTCATTCTATCGCACAGCTGTCGCGACATCCCCTTCTACTTCACCATATCTCCATAGCCAACGGACAGCATCACAAGCAATCTACTAACGGTAGTGAAGTCGATTCGTCGATTTGGCACGTGTGCTTGGCCGGCGCAAAACTGAACGCCTCAAGCAACGACCTCGAGCTTTTTGCGCTACCTGCTGCGCGTCATCCTACACTGCAATATCCTTCTTCCACCATTGCGCGCAGACACAGCAATCGCACACATCGATAACATGGCGCCCACGCGATCATTGCCGTCTGAGGTCAACCCACTGCTCGCAGACGTGCCATTACGTGAGTTCTGTCGCGAGCGGCCGCTTGTGCGCGCATCAACAGCAGCTAATATGACATCAATGCAGACTCCATCCTCGTCGAGCAGCGATGCCTTGGTCAGACCGAGCTCAAAGTCAAGCCCGGTCAGGTCGGCACTACCAATGCCACCAAACCGGCGAACTTGGGCAAGCTGGACTATGCGCATCTCCGAGTGCCTCTGCCTCACGATCTGAAGCGTAGTGGTATTTTCACCGCGGGTCACAATCGCAAGTTTCCGGATGCATACTTCCTGATGGTGAGTTGGAAACAGCGCGATGTTCAGGAGTGAGCGGAGCTGACAGGACGATGATAGCGACGATCGAGCGACGGTTTCGTCAGTGCGACAGGCATGTTTAAGGCTGCATTCCCATACGCATCACAGGAGGAAGAGACTTCGGAAAAAGATTATATCAAGACATTGCCAGCCGCGTCGACTGAGGAGGTTGCTGGCAACATCTGGGTACATCCAGATCAAGGTGAGTTTACAAGTCAGTACTCTGTAGGCGTATCTTCTGACATTCTCAGCTGTTGTGCTTGCCGAGGAGTACAGTATCGCAGCATGGATTGCAGCACTGCTCGATCCAGAAGACATCATTCGCGGTGGGAAGGAGAAGGATATCAAATCACCACCTCCATACAAGACGGCAGATCTCACTAATGGAGCAGCGAGCAAGAGTCCCAGCGAGAAGAAGAAGTCGACTCGTGGGGCACGCGCTACAAGAGCCGACTCGCCAACGAGCACAACAAAGCAAGCTGCACGCAAGATAGCCACTCCGCGCAAGCGTAAGGGTCGAGCATCGAAGAACGAGGACGATGGTGCATCGATCGCTGCAACTGAATCAGTCAATGGCGAACACAAGCCGGAGACTGTCCGGGTAGAAGTCGAGACCACCACTGAGCCAACTGGAGACGGAGAAGAGGCTGAGACGACCAAGGTCAACATCGAGCTGCCAGCAGGCTCATCACAGCTTGATCTACCAACGGATGCTGAATCAATGCTTGAGAAGGCTCGTGAGATGGTCGCCGAAGCTGCCAAACTCGAAGGCACAAGCTCAGGCAAGGGCAAGCGAAAGGCAAAGGACCTGGACGAGGAGCCTCTGCCTGCGAAGAAGGCCAAGGTCGAGATCGAAATCAAGAAGGAGAAGATCAAGCGAAGAGCAATCACTGGTATCGCTGCAGGTCTGGCTCTCGGGTATGTTTGTTCCTTTGCTAGCTTCCGATTCCATGGCTAATCCACATCACAGTGCACTGATACCTAGCATCGTGGCTGCGCTCCCTTGGCCATAGAAAGAGATGCTCAGGCCGTACCGGAGGAAGATAGTCGTTACAAAATTGCGCGTTGCTGCAGTCCGGTTTACCCGAATTTGTTCACAAGATACCAGGTTTTTCATTATCAATTGTAGTTCAAGACGGTCGAAAAGCGCCGTCGAGGAGTCTGGACAGAAAGACGTCAGAGTTGGTGTCAAGACGAGCTTGCGGACTTTGGTAGAAACAGCCATGGTAAAGGGTAGCAAGTCTCCTTGATGCGGTGTGTGCAATAATACTGAGATACATATCGGTATGCCAATTCTGACGCTCTTCTCTCGTATTGTCCCGTCCACGCATCTTCACATTGACCTCCCATCCATCACCTGCTTCTTCCCATCGCCACGAATGCGCTACAAGTTTGCAGTGATGGCCTTCTCGACGGCGACTGGGTTGGCGCCGACAACCTCAGCAATCTTCTCGCCGTTCTTGAAGATGAAGAACGTTGGCATCGCGCGTACTCCGAGCTCCTGTGCGACATCTGGCGACTCGTCGACGTCGAGCTTGTAGAACTTGGCGTCAGTGTACTTGTGTGAGAACCTGTGCATAGCATGTTAGCATGAGTATTGGAAAACGAGCCTGAGGTCGACTTACTCAACGATCTTTGGTGCGATGACCTTGCATGGACCGCACCATGTTGCGTAGCAGTCGAGAATGACAAGCTTGTCCGAGCCGGTGACCTTCTCGTCGAACTCGCTCTTGCTTAAGATGATATCAGTATCAATTGAACAAAGTTTCAATGAAGCGCTGCTGCTTACCCCTTGAGGTTGTGGACTCCAAGATCGGCAGACATGTTTGCGTAGAATCTGGGTGTGAGGATTGGCTGATATAGGCTTTGTTTGGGTCTGAAGAGTGTGGAACTGTTGTAAGAGCGCGTGAGCAGTGATCTTCTCAGTACTGAAGCGGACATTCAAAGGGAAGTGGGCTGTTTTGGGCCGAGGGCAGGTCGTTATATAGCAGAATGTCCTAAGTCGATGATTAAGCTTGTACGCTCGAGTGTCGTAGAAGCTGCGCGACAGGAGGCCGTTGTCGTGACGATGCTGACGATGGTGGTGATAAATGGTGAGGGTGATGATGAATCGATCTCGCTGATTAATGAGGCGAGGGCTCCCTTGTCAAAATTTGTGTTTCCTCTCGGCCACTCGCTATGCAGACAAAGAGCGATCGTTCAGATCCGCAGCCGCAAAGCCGGAGCATCGGTTTGTCGCAGACTGGAAGTGCTGGTACTGGAAGAGAGGACGACTCACCTTAGGTTCTGTGGTTTGTAGAGATGCTGAGCAGGAGAAGAGGCGTCGCGTCTATGACAGCTGCAGGTGAAGACTGGCAGCCAGGCGGCAGATTGCTTAGAAACAAAGCGATGACGTGCGAGGGGTGACTTCCTGCATGTACTGCCTGCTTCCCTCTACCTGCGCGAGAATGAGGATAGCATAGAGCGGTAAATCGGAGTGCTTGCTGTACTTGTCCTTCAATGTTGTACTGCTTGTTCATGCCGTAGCGGTCTGAGACACGATCATGTCTGTCTGCATGCGCTCGGCAGGCGATAGTAGCATCATTGAACACTCACAATACCTGACGGCAAATGATGACAGTAGTGCTGTACAATTACAACACTTGACGGCAATGATTGACACATACTCAAGTGATCAGGGTTTATACATGTGATCAGATCACAGCGTTGTGAACACATTCTAATGCTATGGCTGGTGCTTAGGAGCCTCAATGGACACATATTTACGACGGTCGTAACCGCACAATCCCTGCACAAGAACAGTACGCAATTGCACTGTGCTTGGATATCACCAAAGGTGGACTCATATGACCAGAAAGCATTGTAGCTGGTCTTTCGAATGCTCCAATCTGCAACCCTATAGCATGGCACAAGCCAGTCAGCCATGTGGGTATCAAAGAACCAGAGATAGAGCAATATAGGCAATCAATGGTCGTCGCGCCAGCACGCCACAGCGTGGACGGTTGTCTTTCGTTGAAAAGAGGTGAGGTATTAAAAGAGTGTCGTGAATAGGTGACAGCCACGTCTATGTCGGCTGCTTGTTGAGTACAAAGGAAAGAGCGAAAGCAGCGTCTTACAACGTCGTGACAGTTTAGATATGTCTCAGATCACTTGATCGTCGCAAGTTGATCCTCCGGTGACTTGTAAGTTGGACTCGTTGGACTATTAAGTGCTTGTGACATCCGTCGTGGCGCTATGTCGAGTAGCTTGGCACTGCCAGCAGACACCTGGCGTGCGTGGCGGCTTCCATAGTCGATGCTTCGTGCGCTCCGGACCTGAGCACCCTCACTAACCAGCTCGTCTTCGTCCGGAGAGTCAGACAAAGCAATCTCGCCAGCACTGAAGTCTGAAAGGAGTCCTTCTCGAGAGCGTGCTGCTGGTTGTCGATGAACGAGCGTTGGCTTCTTGCGTAAGCTCTCGTGCACAGTCAGTGGAGGCGTTCCTGGTATCTCATTCTCTGCCAGGCTTGCGCCGACTAGTGACGCACTAGCTCGAGCTCGAGCTGTACGCTGCGCATCTTGGAAGTACTCAGCGTCCCTGTCGCTGGCCACTCCGAGGTCTTCGAAGCTGGCATTGAAGTCTGGCGTCCTTCTGAATGAGCCCAAGCTTCGTGACAACCCAGACTGTACTGATGCCCGCTTGATGGAGCCGCCACTTGCAAGCCAGGAGCCCTCGGAGTCGACTGATGCCATCGAGGCTGAAAGTGTGCCGTGCCGAATAGGACTCACAGGAGTGTCGGATCGTGCATTGGCGATCTCAGTTGCAGCAGCGCCACCTTGGGTGTCTTCTTGTGTATTCAAAGCGTGCTGTGCGGCCGCGGCCGCTGCAATAGCGGCTGCGTTCGCTGGCAGCTCTGGTGACTGTATCCGAGAGTCTCGTGCCGAAGTTGGAGCGTCAGGGAGGTCTTCGCGGAACTTGCTAAGTGTTCGTGTTGGTGTGCCTGTCGATGATCGTCTGAATGCAGAATCTTGCGTGGTAGTGAGGTGCAGTGGAACTGGCGGTCGACTCATCGATTCTCGAGATGTGTTTGCGAACGACGTCTCTGGGACTTTCGCTTCTCTCTGTGTGTTGGCTCGGGTGAAGAAGGATGCCCAGGCTCCTGCTCTACGTTCCTTCGATTGAGACCCTGTCCTGGCTGTTGTAGTGGTGGCGGTTCTCTGTGGTGCTGGTACTGACGTGCTTGCCACCTGTGGAGGAAGTGCGTCCAGCGCCATCAACGACGGACGTCTACCCTCGACGGGCGACAAGGGAGGCGTGATAGCAGTCGCCATTCGCACCTCTCGTGCGGTGTGTATCACTGGCGGGTCATCGAATGGTGTCTCCAGCGGCGTCTCCAGTGTTTCAGCAGGCTTCTCTAGCTGCTTATCTTCAGCCACCGGAGTAGTGACAGGCGTCACGAAAGGATTGTCGCGCTCAGCTCCAGGCTGTGCTTGATCGATAATGCCCAGGCCAACGTCTGCGGCAAGGTGAGGCTCGTCTCGTAGAGCAGGGTGTACAGAGGTTGGCGCGCGGTCGGCAACCGGTCGCTGTGGTGCTGCAGAGAAGCCAGCTTCCAGCGCCTTGTCAGCCTCAGCAGGCTTTCTGCTCTTGCCACTGTTTCGCCGCGACTTGTCGACTGCACGGAGCTTCCGATCTAGTCGTTCCTGGCGCTCACGCTCCTTCTTCTCTCGACGTTTGGCGTCACGTTCCAGTACAGCGCGTATGTCGTTCGAATCGAGAGCATCCGCTTCTGCGCCGATAGTTTTGTGTCGTCGTCCTTCCTTCCTCATTGGTGTCTTGTCTCTGGCTTTCTCCTCCATCTCACGACTCAATGGTATAGATGTGTCAACTGTGCCCTTCGAGGGGTAAGCTGGAACATAGGACAATCGGACTGCTGGCCGAGGATTGCTCCAGAAGTGCTGTATTTCCCAGCCTGGCTGTTCTGCTGCAGCAGAAGATGGTGCTGACGCAGGCAAAGTGTCTCCAGCAGACGCAGCTTCATTGCTTGTGAATGTTCGTCGTTTATAGCTGTCGCGGCGCGGTGGTCCATCTCCCGGTCTCTTGGGAAGCGGCACTGCTGCACTCATAGCCCTGATCTCCTCTTCTCGCAATCGCTCGTCGGGCCGCTTCTTGGTCGACTTTCTCCGGAGGGAAGTGCCATCCACTGTGCTCCGTTTGGAGCGCAAAGTGCCAGGTCTCGAAGAACTGCCCTCGGTCGGGCCAACACTTGTCTGCGAATATGCCTCGTTCAAGAAGTTGTACGGAATCTGGGCACGATCCGAGTCGACTGGCCGCAGATGCGGACTGTGTTCCAGCTTCCATTTCACTGGCAGAGCAGTGATCTCATCGACACTCTCTCGTCTGCGATATCCTCCCTCGATATTCTCTTTCCCACGCTGTCTCGTAGCATCTTTGTCCTCAATCATCTCTGCTTTCTCTGCCTGTCGTGATCGTCGCTTGTTCTTGGTTTCGGACGCAACAGACGGTCGTGTAACGGGTGCTGCAGTGCCCTGCAGGTTACCAGACTTCTCTGTTAAGGGCTCTGCCGCTGTGTCATTCATGGTCTTCTGCCGTCGCAACGTGAACGGCCATAAGCGCATCGCTGCGGATGTCAATCGTCCAGCGAAGACATGCCCCAAGGTGTAGGTGTGATCGTGGCAGAAGCGTTATGTGAATGAAGGGTCCCTTGAGACAACTTCTCGAAGCACGAGGGCTCGTGTGGGTGTTAAGCGCAGCCTCGGGTGAGTGGCCAACGTTGGTTTGGTTTGCAGTAGTGAACGAAAATGAGTAGAGTAAGCTGTGGTCAAAGCGAAGACCGAGCTCATGCGCTCACCAAAGAGCGTCGTGATCGTCACTAGCGATGGGGAGCCACAGCGCGCATTGACCTCCTCTGGTCACTGAAGCCTCGCAAACGTCAACGGCAGGCTGAAATAATAGTGATGGAATTGACATGTACACCAGATGATGGATCTCGAACACATCTGCCAATCACTCACTTGTAATGCGCGCGTGATGGACGGGCGGAGGTAGGTACCAAGTAGCCGTCCGCAGTAGGCTCACTCCACCTCACGGTGCGATATGGTTATCATTGGTTGTTGTTGATATTGCGTACAGCTACGCCCTTGCAGAGCATCGGTACTACTCACGATCCTTGCTGACGACGTTCCTGCGTCTAGAAGGAACGAGGAGAGATTGTTTCATTTACCGGTCTGTCCAAACCCATGGCCATGGGTACTTCTACCCACCTTCAAAGGGTCCTGTCACAGAGTGGGTGGTGGCTAAAAAGCACGATCAATGTGGCGCTGAGTAGTGGAAAACCTACTGCAGACAGCACTCCCGTCCTCCTCGCATCTCCACAGCGTCATGATGGATCCTTCTCGACTACCTATGACGTTCATGCTGTCAGAACAGGAAATGCAGAGGTTGGGTGGCGGTCAAATCACTGGTTGTACATGTGTCTTGGTCACTATCATGCGTCTGATGTCATTATTGATATCTGGAATGCCACGAGCTGTAAGGCTGTACAATGCTCTGGGCAAGGACTCTCAGACAGGACCTCAAGACTTCAGGGCATATTTCTCGGCGCCGTATAGGGTGCCCACAGACGAGCAATCCAGTTGCTCGTTCGCGATATTGTGTTGCTTCCTTGGTGCCGGCCGTACTGAGATCATAACTTGTAGAAGTTCAGCCAGCCACAGGCCTGAAGCTCAGCGTTGTCATCGCTCGAGGACATGTTTGGAGCTCCAGCAGTCGTGACGAGACTCAGGGAAGCATTGAACTGCCATCTACTCTCGTCCTCCGATGTAGCGATACACGACAGAGAAGTCCTTGCCCTTACACTTCTCGTCCGCCTCGACAGCAGTGTAGATCTCTTTGGCATACGCTCCTAATTGTGGCACAACATCAGCTTTCGTAGCAGCTAACAAGGCCAACTTGAGATCCTTGAGCATAAGCGAAGTGCCGAAGCCTCCGTCATATCCTCGACTCGCTGGAGAATTCTCGATTACGCCTGGTACTGGGTTATTGATCTCGCTCGGCCAGCACTTTCCAGTCGCAGTATTGATCATGTCTGCCAGCTTCTTCGGATCCAGTCCCCATTTGACTCCCATGTTCATCGCCTCGCATGTTGCCACGTTGTTGAGTGCGAGGAGGTAGTTATTGGCGAGCTTGCCCTTGAGACCGCTGGTCTGCGGCCCAAGATGCACTACTCGCCTACCCATGAGTTTCAGCACGTTCTCAGCACGACCGACCAGTTCGTCTGGTGCTCCGATCATGAAGGTCAATGTGCCAGCGCTGGCACCGACTACACCACCTGACATTGGTGCGTCAATGAAGTCTCCCAGACCACTGCTACGTGCCGATTCTGCCACTTCTGCTGAAGTATCTGGGTCGATCGTACTAGTGTCAATGAACAACCTCTTTTGCTTTACGGCTGGGCTCTCGAGTAGGGTTGCAGGCTCGAGAATCTTCTGGAAGACCTGCCGAACGTGCTGTGGTTCGGGGAGAGCGGTGACAATGATTTCCTGCCTTGGATCAGCGCATACTCCTTGACCTGGATAGTATATAATATGGATGACAGGTCGATCAGAGGATTGGCTTAAGTTTGTGAATCATAGCAACAGCGTACGCTGCCAACTTAGATCATATATATCGGAAAATGGGTTGTTCATCGTGTTGGACTTTCGGAGATGTTGAAACTCACGCTCTTTTCTGCAACCTCTCGTACATCCCTCGCCGCGGTGACATTCCCTAGCTCTTTTATAAATTGTTCTGTCGCAGCAGCGTTGACATCGTGTATTATCAAGGTATCGCCTGAGGGTAGCTTGTTGCGTAGGTTCCTGGCCATAGGATAGCCTAGGAAAATCAGTCGAGAGTCGTGCATGAGGATGTCTTCCACGCACCCATCCGACCCAAACCAATGAATCCATAGCTAGCTTGCAATAAGGAATGCGTTGTGAAAGCTCGTCGACCTTCTCTGCGACTCGTTCGTCGACAGCATTGCAGCAGTGAAGCTGTTGTGCCAGTAGACAGCTTCATTGAGCTGTTTCAATATCGCAATAGGTGCACGGCTAGCATCAAGATCATCAATCGACCGAACGATGGAAGCACAGCTCCGACTGTGAGTTGCCGAGAATGAGCTGCATGTTGTAGCCCTGATGTCGATCACACAGTCGGCTCACCTGCGTTCAGTGTACGATGCACCCGCGTGACTGCTGTGTCAAAGAGGAGAAGGAAAGAAATTCGGCAGTGGTTGAAGCTTTGAGCTCCACCTGCCCAGCCCTACAACTTCTACAAGCATACGAATATAAGACGACTACATCGTCTTTGCCGATCCCCGACTGCTCACGACACGTCAAGCTGTCTCTGTGCATCATTAGGACTCGAATTTCCTTGGACGTCAGGTGGCACATGTTGTAGGATGCTCTTCTGAGTTACGAGACGATTTGCACTGTCGCTGGTCGTGCTCAATGTATGCCTACCACTGTCCAGCATCAAGATGTCGTTCAGCCATGCTGCTTGTCAGTCCTCGACAGGCATCTTGATCCGCACCCGAGCCAGAGAAAGAAGTATCATACGCCATTGCAGGGATTCCAACGACACTGCTGGTCAAGGCATAACTTGAAAGCATCAGATTTGGTCACACAATAAGTCGTACACAGGCTTCCTGCCATTGCCATCTCTGCTCGTCTCAGCCCATCACCTATCTCGAATGCAAGTATCAGGTTTGCATACGTGATGATTTAACTGTGTTCTAGTAATTGTCTCTTGCTGCAAAGCTCATTCGGTGCGCACCAACGTCAAACACTGCCACTACGTTTTTTAGGAAGACATCGCCAAGTATGTACGGTCCATTCGATGGCTGTATTGCAGTGATGCACAAGCCAGTGTCTGGGTCCTGACCAGCCTCAGTCGTGATGATAAGGTCAAGCTTATTCATCACGAAGTCCGTCCCGTTGATGCGAACAGAAAGATCTGGAGCCTTTGCATCACACTCGGTTTCGAACACTCCAACGTACGAGTTGAATCTCGCAGGTGGATCGTAGAGTGCGTTAATGCGCTGAGCCAGAGAGTACGGCAAGTAATTCAATGTGGTGCCTACGAGCTTCAGCATGCTTACGCACAAGCTCAAGAATCATACTTACCACTGTCCACTATCACAGGAAAAGTGGTTGCGCTGAATGCCTTCCAGAATGGCAGGCGTAGCCTGTCGAGGAGTCCTCCTGAAAGAGAGAAACCGTTCGGACGGATTGTGTAGTAGCTATACGCCACGCCAGCTCTGCCTACCGTGGCCAGATTCGTCATCTCGACTGTGGCCGACACGAATGTGTGGTTGAAATCGACTGGTGGTAAGCCTCCCAATGCAAGGTACCCTCCGACGGTGTCGTTGCCACGTTCCAGTGCCATCGAGAACACCGAGAAGAGACTGCGATCCAAAGCTGTCTGGACAATTGGGCTGTACTCAACCAAATCGCTGTCCGGATTGTCTTGAGTCGGGTCGTCTCCCTTGTAACTGCTGGTCAACGCCTCATACGCAAGCCCAACGATACCCGTTGTCGTATTATCTCCTAACCAGTAGGCTGAATCGATCAAGGCAATCTCTTGCTGTGCAATGGCAATGCCAGCAATCGAGATATTCATCAAGCCAGTCTCACCAACGACAAACTCTCCACTGCCGTATGAGACATTGAAGTTCTGGTCAGGAATAGGCCCAGCCGCAAAAGTTCCAATGAACAACGGACCGAAGCTGCAATACGACTGTGAAAACTCAATGCCTCGACGATTGACACAGTTGAAGTCTTTGCTGGCAATCCAGGTATCAGACGAACCAGTGTCCACCAGGAGGAGCAGATCAGTACCTTCGAAAGTCACCGTCGCTGCATAGCCACTGCCGTAGGCCGTCGTGATCAGCGGTGCAGTGCCGTTCGAGGCAAGATGGTTCTGAAGAGCTGCAGAACTCCCTGGTGTCAAGGAAGACTTCCGAAGTGTGAGTACATTGGTGCTTAGCTGTAATGAACCTGCGTCTCGTGGAGATAATGGTCGTTCAGCAGCGTGTGCGTACGCGATGAGGGCGCCTAGGGAGATGGATGTCAACAGCATGTCTTGTAGCTGAAAAGAGCTGCCACCACGACTGCAGGTGCGAGATCTTAAACAATGACACCCAGTCGAGATGCGAGGGATGTTCGTCACACATTCCACCATCTGCACAACGCTTGGCACACAATCAGCCGCGTGTCGCTGTACCAAGACGACGGACAGCAGGTGAAACTCTTGTTGCACAAAATGCAGGGTTAGGCGTATGTGTACATCGCTGCTGTGTGTCATGTATTAACTCTACATACGGTGACATCCCAATGCTCCAGCTCAGACGTTCCATCAGGAACGGGTATCTCGATCTCATGCAAAATGCAGCCCACCCACACCATCCAGAAATGCTGTGTCTTTTTATTATTACATTATAAGTATGCCTTTGCTGTTTTAGGCTGCCCATTACTGGGTACGCCATTCGCGTGCTTCATAAGCCCTCTCAGGTTGTGCAGGCGAATCTGGCTGATGCTTGGCGGTAATATGAAGAAGGCCAGGATCGCACATACGAGTGCTACCAGGCTTGTGATGTATGTGTACCAGACCCAGTCTGGCACCACTCTTGGTCGTGTTCCCGAGCGCTGCGTGAGCTGCTGTATCTCTCGGTTGAATGCATCGGTCATATTGGTGCGACTGAACTCCATCTGTACGCGCTGGCGACCTTGCTCGCCCATGCGTTGCAACGCATCCTCGTTCGACGGGATGAGAACTTTACGCATGACTTCTGTCCATGCTTCCGTCTTATTTGGGCTTCTCAGCCAACCTGTACGGCCATCGTAGACGGTTTCCAACGGTCCGCCAGTATTAGTGGCCAAGACAGGTACACCCGCTACCATTGCCTCGAGTGGCACAATGCCAAAGTGCTCGTCTGATGGCGTGTAGACTAACAGACTTGCAGAGTTCAACAGGCGGGTCTTCAGCTCGTGTGGGATAGACAACAGGAACAACACGTCAACTGAGGCGGTCGCGAGATCCGCGAAGCCGGTGTCCTGTGGCCTGAAGGTAGTGTGTGTAAGGTTGAGACTCTCGGTAAGGTTCCTCATCATGCCGTAGCACTCAGCGTTCTCCGGGTTTCGAGGATCGAAGCCTCCAGCGAGAACGAGCTTTGCGTTGGTTCGTTCCTCCTCGGCAAGGCCTGCGTATGCTTTGATGGCGAGCGCGAGGTCCTTCTTACACTCGAATCTGTTGATGCTAAGCAGGATCTTCTTGTCTTGCCATATCGAATCGGTACGATTCTGAAGAGCAAGATCATCAGTGTCCACGCACGGGTAGATGACCTTCAGATCGCGACTTCTAAGCGCAGGGAAGGTTCTTCTAAAGATGTTGCGCGTGAACTTGCTGTTGACTGCGATTGCGTCTGCGCATCCAGTGGTCCAGCTTTCGATAAAGTCGAACGGAATCCTGTACACCATGCGAATAGGGCGCATGATGCCACTGCCGAATTCGCGTAGCAAGAGCTGATCAGGGTAGTGGCCGTAGAAGAGTATTCGCGCCTTAGGATAGAGGAACCTGAGTAAGGGAATGCACGAGCTCAGCTGATCTACAATGAAGACGTCGGGATCCAATTTTCGAAGCTCCGATGTGAGCACGCCTGAAGTCAGGACCAGCGAGAGCTGACGCAAGATGGAGAAAAGGATGCTCAGTCGACCTCCAATGGATGGAGGGAAAAGCGTGTCACCTCTCACTCGAACGTCCAGGGTGCCTGTGATGGAATGAATAAGCTTTCGAGCTTTCGGAGCGTGCAGCTCTGCATCAGAACGTACCATCTTGTGTCTCCTCGAAAGAATGCCCAGGATCGCAGTAAGAAGTGAGGACTGTGACATTGTGACCTAGCGACTGCAGTCCTACTGCAGCGTCGATCACCAATCGTTCGGCACCTCCAATGCCTAGGTCGGGATGTAGGAAGACGACATTCTTCTCGTCTTGAACAGGGCCAGCCATCGCAGGCGCAATGGAGGCAAGGATCCCAGCGGTCCAGCAGAAGATCAGAAAGCCACGCATACAAGGAGAGCGACGTCGAAGGGCATCGACCGTCAAGGGTAAAAGTGTTCGTAAGGCGGCCGCGCGACGAGAGCTTTGAACAATACCTTCCCTAAACTGGCTTGGGGGCTGATTCGGCGCAGCGCAGTGGGAGTTAAAGGATTCGCGCTGTGATTGGATGAGATGGTGAGATCGAGCGCACGTTCACATCAACGGCCTTCCATGGTTCGTACCTTGTGTGCGCAGCAACTTCCACGATAAGAAAAGATCGCCCAGTGGGAGTATATATATAAAACGATCTGAGCTCAGCCTGCATGGGGCGAAGGGCGACGCGTTGTACAGCAGGACGAGAAGAGCTGTAGGCGCGTAGGTGTCATCATTTCGCATAGCCGCTTCTGGAACGTGTTCGGCAGAGAGAGCTATGTATATCTCATTCCACCCACGACTTTTGTCTAATCGCCAGGCAGCATCCGTGGGATTGGTGACGCCAGAGCAAAGCTTCGTGAGGTCGTGTTTAGGTGCACACGACACTTCCTACAACGCTGACAAAACAACATCCACAGACGCACGCTAACATATTGCGTGCTCTTCCATCACCACACTTTTCATCCCACCGCAGCGGCTTCCGCATCTCAACTCACTTGTCCGTCGTCATAGCAGGCGCAGTCAAGCTGGGTAAACGACGTCTCTCCGGAGAGGAGGCAGTGGCCAGTCCCTTGAAAAAGGTCATGACAGTATGTGACATTGTCCAGGCTCGTAATACTCAATACTGATCCTCAAAAGGAAACCAACGGCAAGATGGATGTCGACTCTCCGGCTGCCGCCGTGCAGCAGCTCAAAGACGCCAACGGCGAGATTGACGAGTCTCTGTACAGCAGACAGCTATATGTGCTTGGACACGAAGCCATGAAGCGTATGGGAGCATCGCATGTGCTTATTGTCGGATTGCGCGGTCTCGGCGTAGAAATCGCGAAGAACGTTGCCCTTGCTGGAGTCAAGAGCCTGACACTGTACGACCCGAAGCCAGCGGTCATCGCAGATCTATCCTCGCAGTTCTTCCTTCACCCTGAAGACGTCGGCAAGCCTCGCGCAGATGTCACGGCTCCTCGTGTCGCCGAGCTCAACCCGTACACCCCAGTCCACGTCCTACCTGGACAAAGTCTCACAGCCGATCTTGCACAACTGAAGCAATTCCAGGTCGTGGTGTTGACAGATACACCACTGAAAGAGCAGCTTGAGGTCGCGGAATACTGTCACCAGCACGGCATCTTCATCGTCATAACGGATACTTTTGGTCTGTTCGGTTCGATCTTCACGGATTTCGGCAAGAGCTTCACAGTAGCGGATGCTGATGGCGAGAACCCACTCAACGGTATCGTGGCAGATATCGACTCGGAGGGTCTTGTCTCCGCTCTGGACGAGACGAGACACGGATTATCAGATGGCGATTTTGTGACATTCACAGAGGTTGAGGGCATGGAGGGATTGAACAACTCTGCACCGCGCAAGATCACTACCAAAGGTCCATACACATTCTCCATTGGCGATGTCTCCAGCTTGGGCTCTTACAAACGTGGAGGCTTATACCAGCAGGTTAAGATGCCGAAGTTCTTAGACTTCGAGCCATTGAGCGTGCAGCTCAAGAAGCCCGAGTTCCTCATTTCCGACTTCGCCAAATTCGATCGACCAGCTCAGCTTCATATCGGTTTCCAAGCACTTCACAGCTTCGCAGACACTCACGGCCACTACCCGAAGCCGCACAGTGATGCAGACGCCGCAGAGCTGTACAAGATCGCGCAGTCCTTGGCCAAGGGCAGCGAGGAGCAAGTCGACCTCGACGAGAAACTTTTGAAAGAGTTAGCATATCAGGCACAAGGTGACATCACTCCTATGGCGGCATTCTTCGGTGGTCTTGCTGCGCAGGAAGTGCTGAAGTCAGTTTCCGGCAAGTTCCATCCCATCAAACAGTGGCTGTACTTCGACTCTCTAGAGTCGTTACCAACATCAGTGAAGCGCAGCGAAGAGCTTTGTAAGCCACTGGGCACGCGATACGATGGTCAGATCGCAGTCTTCGGCAAGGAATTCCAGGACAAGATCGCAAATGTCAAGCAATTCTTGGTAGGCGCTGGTGCTATTGGTTGTGAGATGTTGAAGAACTGGGCTATGATTGGTTTGGCTACAGGACCCAGCGGCAAGATCACAGTCACCGACATGGATCAGATCGAGAAGAGTAACCTGAACCGACAGTTCCTATTCCGTACGAAGGACGTTGGCTCACTGAAGAGTCAGGCAGCGGCCAAAGCAGTGGAGGCCATGAACCCTGATCTCAAAGGCAAGATTGTCGCACTCAAGGATCGCGTGGCACAAGACACGGAGCACATTTTCAACGAGGACTTCTGGGAGAGCATGGACGGCATCACAAATGCCCTGGACAATGTCGATGCAAGAACATATGTCGATCGTCGCTGCGTGTTCTTCCACAAGCCGCTACTGGACAGTGGTACTTTAGGCACAAAGGGAAACACTCAAGTCGTGCTGCCACGGCTGACCGAATCCTACTCCAGCTCGCAGGATCCTCCAGAGCAATCGTTCCCGATGTGTACACTCCGCAGCTTCCCCAACAAGATCGAGCACACGCATTGCATGGGGCCAAAAGACCTCTTCCACACATACTTTGCAGGCTCTCCGGAAGTTGTCAATCTGTATCTGACACAGAAGGACTACCTTTCAACTCAGTCCGGCGCAGAGCTGCAGTCGCTACACACACTTCGAGACTACCTCGTCACAGACAAGACCACGACATTCGACGAGTGTATCGAGTGGGCACGCACACAATTTGAGAAGCAGTACAACAATGCTATCCAGCAGCTGCTGTACAACTTCCCTAAGGATGCCAAAACATCAACAGGACAACCATTCTGGTCTGGACCAAAGCGTGCACCGGATGCCCTTGTATTTGATCCCTCGAACCCAACACACTTTGGCTTCGTCCTTGCCGCAGCGAACTTGCGCGCTTTCAACTACAAGATCAAGCCAAACAATGACCGAAAGTACATCCTCTCGGTGCTTGAGCGTCAGATCGTGCCAGACTTCAAGCCAGATCCTGGTGTCAAGATACAGGCTGATGACAAGGAGCCTGATCCAAACGCTGGCAGTGAAGCGCCCGCTGACGAGAACGAGGCAATCATCAGATCATTGCCTCGATCAGAGACACTCGGCGGCTTCAGCCTGGAGCCAGTCGACTTCGAAAAGGACGATGACTCCAACTTCCACATCGACTTTATCACCGCAGCCTCAAACCTTCGTGCCGAGAACTACAAGATTCAAACTGCCGACCGACACAAGACGAAGTTCATTGCTGGCAAGATCATACCAGCCATTGCTACTACTACAGCACTCGTTACTGGCTTGGTCATTCTAGAGCTATACAAGATCATTGACGGCAAGGACGACATCGAGCAGTACAAGAACGGATTCGCTAACCTTGCACTGCCGTTCTTTGGCTTCAGTGAGCCCATTGCAAGTGCAAAGGGCAAATACCAGGGACCAAACGGTGAGGTTGTCATCGACAAGCTTTGGGACCGCTTCGAGACCGACGATATCACTCTTCAGGAGTTCATCGACCACTTCAAATCGAAGGGCTTAACTATAAGCATGATTTCGTCTGGAGTTAGCTTGTTGTACGCAAGCTTCTATCCGCCTGCTAAACTGAAGGATAGGCTGCCACTGAAGTGAGTCTCTAGCCACGACACTGTTGTGCCACACTAACATAAGTCTAGGATGTCTGCATTGGTCGAACACATCAGCAAGAAGCCTATACCTGAGCATCAGAAGAACATCATCTTTGAGATCACTGCAGAGGATGAGACAGAAGAGGATGTCGAGATCCCGTACGTCATGGTCAAGTTAAGGAAGTGATGGCCCGCGGTGCGTGTACAAAGACCAAGTTACGAGACACATATGAGGAGCATTAAAAAGGCGTTCACCGGCAGGGCATGGTGCGATCGTCGAGCCAAGTTTCAACCACGAAGCAAATCGTATAGATCTCTAATCGTAGACTGGAATGCATGTTCGAATGTATACATGTGATCCGATATGCTCCAGTATAATACAGTTCTGTAGTGTCTAGCTCCGGTGAGCTACACCAGATGATCTTCCAATGCATGCACGGCAGCGTCATATTGGCGGCCATACTCTGAGCTCCAGGAGATCTCGTTGGTTGTAGAAGTCGCCAACTATGATCAGCACAGTATCGACTGTGGTTTGAGTGTGCTTTTCTGGTGACCGGCCAGACGCCTCTTCGATCGGGACTTTGCAGACAGACTCTCGCACATAGACTGCTCGTTTTGCCAACTCTCGCAGGCCTTCAATTTGCTCCTGGTCCATGTCAAGCTTGTCCGGAAGTCGAGCGAGCAGCATGTACATCCACCATCCGATGTTCTGCGTTATTTCGCGGTCGCCCTTGAGGAAGAACCTCAGAATGACAAGATGAAGCAATTCCCAGGTGGTCTCAGCACTCAACTCTTTAGCCTGCAGCATGGACGGCGACGTATCTCTCAGGAAGTTCACGCACTCTAGAAACTCCTTGTTGTCGAAGGGTACCTCCTCGATGAACACTGTTTCGTGCGCATAGGTCAGTTCATCTTCGGTGGCCGGTTGCTTTAGCAGCTCGCGCACTTGCCGGAAGCCTGCCGTGATCGCATTTACATATTCTTCTTCCGGCGCAGGTTCTGCTGGAACGTCTGGTGGCTTGGAGATGTAGACGCCGTTAGCAAAGGCGCCTTGGTGACCTGCGGACGAGCCATTGAGTCGAACATCAGCATATGAATGAGCAGTGAGTAGCGCAGGTATGGCTTGGCGTTCATGTCTGTCGTGGTTGTCAGTGATGTCCTGCTGTAATTTACCATGGTAGCCATTATCGAGCTGGTTGAACTCACTGTACCGACGCAAGATATGCCATAGCCTCGTCTGTCTCACTGTCGTAATCATCCTCATCGTCAAAAACATTGCTCTTAGCCATGTCGGGAAGAAACATGGGTCTCATGCCAACCTCTTCGTACGCGGCAGGCCTTCTCCTGTCGCTGAACCCACTTTCGATGCATTCATCCTCAGCTTCATCGCTATCATGCAGTTGTCCTGAATCGTCTTGCAGATCTGGGGACACCTCCTGACTGATCTTGACCTCACCATCAAAATGAGCTGACTCGTTCGACCCTCCTGCTACTGCTTCTCCTTGTCGTACTGGGTGTGACTGTTCTAACCGATCAATGGATCTTGGGCCATCGGCCTGATGGTTCATGCTGGTGGTCGACCGAGTGGAACCTGCTGGACTTGCCATCGCTACACTGAAAGCACTGTGAGTACCGTTCACGGCTGCAACATCTTCATCCTCTTCAGATTCGTAGCTAAGCAGGAAGCGCTCGTTCGGGTGATATGGCGCGTCGAGGGCGGCCTTGGGTCTGTCGCGTTCTCGGCGCTTCTTGGGCATTTGTGTATCGCTTACCTGTGTTGTGTGCTTACAGGAGGTACGTAGCCGACCAAAAGATGTTTGACCAGATAGTGGTGTTAAGAGGACGGAGTGGAAGACGTCCGAAGAACTTCTACACCCCAACGCACGGGTCAAATAACGCCAAGACAAGGTAACATTCAGTACTACAATACGAGTCAAAGACACCTGGAAGTGGCCTCGGTGTGCCAGTGAGTAGGAAGACTCGGGAGTCAGAGGGTATAGATCTTGATCTGGTATCTATTGTCATATCTACAGTCGTTCGATCGACAACTTCAATCCTCGTCCTGATATGATATCTTACGCATCTCTCCAAGACGATGCCTTGCGGCAGAAAGCGCATTCTCGAGCTGTAGAATCTCAACCTGTGGATGGGGTCAGTATTTTCCTGACATGCCCGCTGCTTACTACTCACCTGTTGTTCCATCTGTCTGACCTTAAAGTCATGGCCACTGAGCTTGCTATAGTCCAAATCCTCGTCGCCGTCGCGCTGCTTGCTCTCGATGATAGCTTGCACTTGCTTAACAAGCGAGCGACAAGCACTGGTGACAGCTTTGCTGGCATCTTCCAGACGCTCTTGTGTCTTAGAGTTGAAGGCCGCCTTGACACGAGACGCAGCAACAAGCTGAGCTGTAGACGCTGCCACATCATTCGATGCCACAATCAGCTGCTCAGGACTGTTGCGGCCAGAGATTACACCATCAGCCGTCTCAATCAGCATATTGGTTGATCGAGCGACTGCTTTAGATGCAGAGATGAGACCTTCCGTCCATCTGTTGTTCTTCTTGTAGAATGCAGATCGACTCATGCTTGTACCACGACCTTGAGCCACAATCTCTGACTGCGAGGCTGTCGCTGCCTTGATCAATTGTGCAATCGCATTAGTGACAGCAATAGCCGCTGCCAAGATGGAATCGTGGATCTTGAGCTCGTAAGTGCTGTACTGGTCCCGTGGCTTGTTCATGAGCTTCGTAAGACGATCAGTAGCATCCTGGATTGCTTTTGCAGCATTCATCATCTCACGGTCCACAAGGTCACCCAGGTCGCCAGACTGGTTGGTGATCTTTGTCTTTGGTGCGAATGCATCTGCCAGTTTTGATAGACTGTTTAGCGCAACCTGCACGTCGCTGTTCTTGTTGAGCACCACGTCAAGCTTCTGCTCGTCCTCAAGGCCGTCCAGTCGGTACGACATGATACCGCGGAAGAAGTCGACAGTTAAGGAGGCACTCTTTCGTGCGGCATTGATCAGCTGGTCACCTTTCTTGTCATCACTGGCAAATCTAGTCAGACCCTTGGTGTTTGAAAGCACATCAGCTATAGCATTGGCGAACGTGTGTGACGTGCGGATGACTTCTGAATGTGTCGAGTTGGGCCCATCAGCGATGAAGTTGTTGAACGCTGTGCTAAACTCCATTGCGGAAGCTTGTGCATTCTCGATCTGACTGAGCACGTATGGACCACTCGCGCTCTGGTTACCTGCTTGCATAGAGCTGTCGAGCTCGTACAGAGCATCATCAACTCGCTGCACGCCAGATTGTAGAACAGAATCGATAATCTCGTTGATCTTCTGGATGTTGTTGAGAAGCAGGACGTCGATCTGCTCATCCATAGCCTTGTCTGTTACGCCGTTGCCTTCTCGAAGGGTCGCAACCTCGAGCAGGGCCTGATCCATACCCTGCTTATAGATTTCCAGCTCTTCTTCTTTCTCACGCAGCATGCGCTCAAGATCTGAGCTACCCTCGCCCAACTTCATTTGCATATTGTCCAGGCTGCGCGTCTTGTTCCTCAATGCCTCCTCAAGATCAGCAATCTCACGATTGTGGCGAGACAACAACGCTGAGAGCTCATTGCCCTTGCCCCGTTCTGCGTTGTCTGCGCGCTCCAGCGCCAATCGTAATTCTCGCTTGAGCTTGTCGAGTTCATCTCTGTGGCCTCCGGATGACCTGTCCTTTTCGTGCAGGGCACGATCTCGCTCACGGATCATATCCGCAAGCTCAAGGTTCTTCGTCTTCAGCTCACGCTCCAGCTTCTCTCGCTTGTCTATGGCCTCTTGTGCAGACGCTGCCTTCAATTGAACGCCCTTGAACTTCTGCAGCAGCTCAAGATGTTCATGACGCAACTGGCTGTACAGCTTGGCAAGTGCTTCGTATTTGGTGCGCCAAGTGTTGACTTGCTCCTGCAATGCCCGTATCTGATCGTCCTTAGATGCGTTCTGTTGCCTAAAATTCTCGTTGATCTGTGCGAGCTCAGTCTCGAGTGCCTTCATCCGTCGGTCATACTGCTGGAGCATAAGCTGGTCCTGCTCGTATTGTGCCCTGGCATTCAAGTTCTCCCGCTCAAGTTCAGCCATACGTCCCTGTGTCTGTTGTGCCAGCTGCTGCTGTTGAAGTTGTGCTAACTCCATCTGCTGTTGCTGCTGTTGCAAACGCTGCTGCTCCTCAAAGTCTCGTTGTGCCTGCATTGCCTGCTGTTGCTGCGCTCGTTGTGCTGCCTCATACTGTGCCTGCAACCTCCTCTGCTCTGCTTCGTACTCTTCTTGCTGTCTAGCCTGCTCATTCTTCCAAAACTCGTTGATGGGTTCGGGATCAGTGGCTGGCACTGGTGGCGTCTTCGGCTTCGTGGGCTCTTCCTGCCGTGGTCGTGCTGGCAGAGCAGGTCCATTCTCGTCCTCGGAAAGAAGGTTCGGTGGATCCTGCGGCAGCTTGGGTATCGTGATCAGAGATGTGAGATATCTCAGGTTGGAGCATTCATAATAGAATCGCACCAGGCGGTAGTGCTGCGCGTCATAGCGACCTCTCAAAGGACTCAAAGCTTCGTCGTCGCCAAGCGTTGTATGCATAGCTCGCAGCATGCTAGTGATGAACTTGTATATTCCATAGCTCTCCTGCACAAACGGCACCAATGAACTGATCTTTGCATCGTCGTTGCTGCCTCGGATGTGCGCAAAAATCAGCTTCTGTAAGCTCTCAATCTGGTCCTGGAGATTCATCAAGTCGCTAATGGTCTCGTAGCCTTCATTTGGATCGTTGATCGATTTCAATGAGATGTATTCCTCGTACTCGAACAGACCATTGAACTCTGGATGCACACGATGGAAGGTGAGCTTCGACACGAGATAGTGTACGTACTCTTGAATAAGAGGTCCGTATCCGCCCATGCCATTGCCCATACCAGAGAATCCACGCACCAATCCTTCTAACCAGCTAATGTTCGCCTGTGCCTCTCGAAGAGCAATCGGATGGCCCTCCTGCAGGACCTTGTGCACTGTGATCAGTGCTTTAAAGGTCTGAACCTCATCCGCTTGGATGGGCTGCACCTTGATGCCATTCCAGAAGGACAAACTGCTCTTGTGGTCCCAGGTATACACGATGCATGCTCGGACATGCTTGCGTTTCGGTGCGGACTCGTCTGGGCCAGTCGCTTTCTTGATATGTGTCGCGAGATCTGCTTCTGTCTTCGTGAGGTTCACGTTGCGCGAAGCATTGTAGGAAGTGCCATAATGGCGAAGCTTCTGTCGATTGCTTTGGAGGCAAGGTGGTCGCGTTAAGAGCTCCGCTATGCTGTCAGTACATCGAGTGATGGTGCGACCGCAAGGACGCGTGTGTGTAATAGGCTGCAGTGAAAATAAAATGTACCTCAGCTAATCGCATACGCGGATGTCGCTGGAGAGCTTCAGAACGCCTCGCCTGCCACGCGGTCAACGAACATCGAAGCTTGGCGACGTCATGGTCACAAAGTGACAAACTCCGATTGACAGTATCTATGAGCGGACTCAATCATTGTCTGGCTTGCTATGCTACATAACTGATACAGCTAAAGTACATTCATGTTCTGCTCGAAGAAGTCGAAACCTGGAGCTCTCCCTGCATGTACACCAGGAGCTGCAGTGGCTGATCATCTTCGCTTCTTGCCACTAGGCTTCTTCTCATCGTCGTCGAGAGTACTGTCTCGATCCTTCTTCTTGGCCTTGCGTTCGAGCTCATCCCAGTCCTCGCCTTCTTCCTCGTCGTCACTAACTTCTTCTTCGGAGGCTTCGGCGGAGGCATCATCGTCGAATTCGCTCTCATCTTCACTGCTCTCGTCACTAGCGAGCTCACTTCCTGAGACTTCGAAGGCAGATTCCTCTTCTTCCTCTTCGTCATCCTCAGAATCTGACTCGTTACTCAGGAAACTCCATCCGCCTTCAGCGAAGAAAGCATGTGGATCAGCAATGAGAGTCTTCATGATGGTGCCCCAGTTGAGATTGAGCGGTCCTTCAGAGAAAGGAATGTCAACACTGTCGAGCCAGTCCTTGACAGCATCAAGAGACTCTACCGGGATCGTGTTGATCTGTGTGACTGGCCGCGTGAAGTCCTTGTATATGACAACCATGTCAAAGTTCTTCAGTCCAAATTGCACTCGTTCAAGATGGACGACTTCAATGTCTGTCAATGTGATGACTAGGAATGGTGGCTCAGTAAGCTGCACCAGGCAGTCGGTGGTAGGCTGGACCATGACAGAGCTTCGACTCGGCACACCATTGAATGCGAGATCGCGGAATGGCATGTCTACACTGAGGCCATCGCTTTTGCCAGCGTCGGCGATCTTCTCTGCGAAATTCCTGAACTCCTTGTCGAGCTGTGCACGTCGTCGCTTTTCTTCTTGTTCTGCCTCGAACTCTTCCTCGTCACCATAGCGATGCTTACGCTTACGGTTACCGGTCTCGTCGAATTGCATCTCTGTTGCTTCGCGGTAGAACTGGACGTCCTTGGTCTTGCGCTTACCAATGAGGATAGGGTCGATGAGATGAATGTGGATGATGACAATGAGCTCGCCAACGCATGGCTGGAAAAAGAGGTGCTTGATGTTGGAAAACGTAATGTCAACGCGTACACCTCCGGCATGCAGGTATCGAAGACCGTTTTGGTGTATTTCAACAGCACCACCGATGCGCTTGCTTTCCAATGATGGACGCAGAAATATGTTCTCGAGACGGTATGGTCGTCGATTGCGTACCTCGATCAGCTTGTCCTGCTCTGCAACACCTTCTTGCTCTTTCTTCTCTTGCTCCTTTCGGACTGCCGACTTCTTCATATCAGTGATAGAGTCTGCAATGTCCTGCATGTGTCCGGCATCACGACTTCGGAAGGTCAGAGAACGAATGAATTGTGCTGTAGGATCCTCGAAAGGCTGGTCATCCTTTCTGCCCACGCCCTGGCCTGGCGAGAGGAAGTTGATCCGCAAGAAGGTGAATTTGGCTTCGGTGGTTGTACTTGCGTTCTTGATTGTGTTGATGTGGAAAGGCACTGGTCGGCCCATGATTGGAAGAATGATAGTATCGCTCTTCGCATCGACAAGGATTGCCAAGTCCTTGACTTTTGTAGGGAACTGGCTGTCTCGCTTGTATGATTCGAATCGCTTGAACTTCTTCTCTTCGGTGCCGTTGAGGTTGCCGTGGCCCTCCGTGTACTTCTCGAGACCGTCGGCGTGCTTCTTGTCATGGAGCTCACGCTGATGCTCCCGTCGGGCGTTCTCCTTCTCCTCGTTTGCAGTCGTGCCTCCTTGCGCACGTAGACGAGTCTTGGTGATGTTCGACTGTGCGACTGCACCAATTCTCGAGTCCTTCTTGGCCTTCGCTGGCTTCTTCTCCTCTTCATCCGACTCGTTGAAGAAGAATGAAGTGTCCTCTAGAGTCGAGGAAGCTGCTGCTGTGAAGATGTTTGGCTGACCCTTGTTAACTCGATTGTTGTGGATGCGGACCGTGTCGCTAAGCATCATTGAGTACTTTGCATCTCGCTTTTTGTCCTGTGGCTCTGGATTCTCAACGTCTGAGAAACCAGTCGAAACGACAAATGTCATGCCGTCCTTCAAGACCCTCGTATTCTTGGCGTTCAGCAAGAGAGAGCCGTCTCGAGGCTCTATTCCAATGCCGTAACCGACCACACGGACGAACTTCTCGGCCAGCTCTGGCTTCTTCGATTGCTTGATGAGATTAACAGCCTTGTTGTAGACGTCCTTTGCTGCCACGCCCTCTCGCAGCTCGTTGATGACTGCTTCGTGTACAGCAAGCAGGAGCTTGTAAGTGCTCTCTTGATGCTTGTTTGGATCGACCAAGTATGTTCGTGCGATCATAGAAGCATATGTCATGTAACGCAGGCCAAGTGCGCAGACAATCACGCCCGCATGAAGGTTGTTGTCGTCAGGATCGCTCGTAAGTCTGAGGTCGTAATTCAATCCGCTCATGACTGTAGGACTGACACTCCACTCAAGCTGCAAGGGATCGAACTTGTCAGAGGACTTCATCTTGCGGAAGAACTTCTCATCATCGATCTTGTTTGCGACCTTCTCGGACAGAGCCTTGTGGGTAATCTTCTGATCCTCGTCTAGAATGCCAGACATTGTATCAACGAAGTAGTCGCTCATGAGGTATGCTGTGGCATGCGATGCATCTCTGATCATGCGCAGCTCATTCTCATCTTTGATAGCCATAGCTGCGGATAGCGCAGGGCTGATATCAACTTCTTCCACGCTCTTGCTAATCTCGCTGAAAGCCTGCTTCCATTCTGTGACAAATGGGCCAGCAGCAATATCCTTGGCGATCACACCGACCTTGTTGCCTGCATTTTTGATGATATCCAAGCATCGATCGAATTGCTTCTTGTTCTCGTCTGCATCTTTGCCTCGAATCAAGATCTCGACCGGCGTCTTCCCGTCTTTCAGAGCCTCCAGATATGTCGCCTTCTTCTTGGTGGTGATAACGTAGAAGCCCTCGGTGGTGATCAGGAACAGTGTAGTCGGAAACTCGTAGCCCAGCAGCCAGTACTGGAGCGCATTTGCTTTGTGGAAGCCAGCGACTTCATCGTTTTTGCCGACAATGACTACGATGCTGCCAGCATCACTGAAGACGCTGTTGCCTGAGCGCTTGTCTGCTTTCCACTGTGTGATGAGAGCGTGCAAACGTCCGTGGAATGCCTGTTTATCGATGCTCACTTCATCCGCCATGATGCTCCGCCTAGCTCGATGTGTAGGCGCGCTTCTTAGGGGCGGTTTTGTGATGCTTGAAGTATGGAAGAGGAGGAAGTGTGGTAGAGTTTGAGGTTGTCAATTATGGCAGGCCAGGCATGAGCTCACAAAGATCTCGCGCCGCGTCGCGTGTAAAAGTGGAGACCGTGCCGCTTCACTTTATGCTGCGTAACAGTACATAGCACAGAGGACGATTTTGGCATTATGCTACTACTTAATCGTCGACAAGTTTGAGCTTCTCGGAATCGCTACTTTTCGTCATATAGTGTGAGCGCCTGATGCGTTGCTCTATTCACGTTTCCATCCTATCTTCGACTGCCAAATGGACAATCATGCGGCAGCACACGTGAGCGCGAACCATCGGCTTCAATCTTTGTGCCCGACACTGAAGCCGTGTGAAGCAGCGCGAGAAAGGGGTGCGTTCTCAACAAGCTTGCGTCGAGCACCATTTGCGAGAGCTTTTCAGCTGAGCTCTTCCTCACATCAGCGTACTCAACTCATGCGCGGAGCAGTATGTCTGTACACTCTCTTCCAACCTAGCCTCAGCAGGTAGCGTCGCGCTGGGATCGCGTAACACTGCAGGCTCGGAGCAAGTGTTGCTCCTCACAAAGCTTAGTACGAGTAAAGACATATTGCGAGTCAGCAGCATCACGATCGCACGCAAAAGGTGGGTCAAGAGTCGACAGCATAATGACCTACCAAGAGCTTATGGGACGCCGTGCCCATGAGCTCATGGTGTAGGCAGAACACAACATTGTTCTTAGAGGATCAAGCACCTGCTCACATCGTGTCTCCAATATGTACCGCACCCGGATCAACGACACAGGACAAGCTGGGTGTCAGACTTTGCCAAGCAAATGTATACGCATCGCGAGAGGGCTATCATTACAGGGTGGACTCTGCACAGCAAGATATGATCATCCTATTCACGGTCAGATCGAGATTGACAACCACAGGTCGCATGTCTTCGCTCGTTCCTGCTTCAAACTCATGCAAGACCTTGAATAAGCCAGTGAAGCAGTCCTGTTCGCAGGCTATATAGGGGCAGAGGAAGTGGCTCTTGACCTGAAGCTCCTGCGCAATCTCACGGTCGAGCGGTGCCAAGAGCCAAAGCTAGACGTCATCGCGACCGTATTGCGAGTCACAACCCGGAGCAATTCTCGGATGGACATAGGTGAGGGACTCCAGCAGAAGATCAATAACATCTCGTAGGGATTCACCACGGCCTACTATACGAACGAGCTAGATGCGGCTGCTCTGTGGCAGGCCGAGGCTTGTTTCGTGGAGCTCGCTGGCGATGGCAGCATGGATGAGCACAAGTGAGGTCACAGAACCTTTCACCAGTGGGCAGCCCATCGCAGCAGCTGTCAACAAATCTGGAGATACAGATTTTCTGGTAGAGGCACGAACAGCAGCAACCGGGCTCCAGTGATGAAGATCACTTTTTCCTCACAGATAACGACCATGTCGTCCGAGCGTACAACACTGCACAAGCCGTCGACGAACTGTAGTTGCTATGTCTATGCTAGGCACCTATAAAAAATCGAGTGTATCAGGTGATCTAAAGAGCATCTGTGCATGGCGCCATGCATGGCCAGATCATTAAGAAAGGTATGGGTAGACAGCCTTAGAAGAATGTGATCATACAGGGGCACTGTGGACAAGATGGACTCTGGTGGGTCACTGCCTCAGATTTCAGCACTCATAGAGCTGCAATACTACGCTATCGTACCAGTTCAACCGTACAATTGACCGTGTTGTCAAGCTTGAAGCGGTTGACAATCGTATCACGTGACTATATCATCACCCATCAACCCAAAGCAGTTAGTCGAAATATAGGATGAAACCGCTCGATCGAGCACTTCGACAGACACCAACGTCGACATCAAGGTCTGAGAAGCGTTACGGACGCTCTCGACAGACAGCACTATCGATCAGCATCAGCTCCCGTGGACATGTTATACCCTTGATACACTGAGCATGCACTATGCTCCCAGATCCTATCTTGACACCCGATATCAGAGAAGGCCTGACACGACAACACAAGTCGGATCACAAAAAGCGCAAAGACAATGCCACCACAGGCTTATCAGCAGCTGGCCTGCGGGCTGTGAGTGCTAGGTTTGTGAGCTTCTACTTCAGAGCTCCTATCAAGGCCTTCTTTCGGACCAGGGTTGAGTGAGTAGCTCCATCATATCGTACTCTTTATCTGACCTCCATAGTTATATGGTAAGGCACTGATGACAGTCCACAGCATCCACTGATGTCGACAGGGTTATGTGCGCGCCGTTAATCCAAACATAAAGCCCGGTGATCCCTGGTCATGGCGAATGACATCGCCAGTCCTTCTGGCCGAGGCTGTCCGGCGATATGGCTTCCGATTCATACCAGAGCAGGTGTTACCGCCTTTACTAGCTAATGCTACGGTCGGCGCCGTCCTATATACAGCATATCTCCAGACTCTCGGAGCCATACACGAGCCATCAGGAAGAGGTTCAAAGCGTGTCTATCCGCCACCATCGTTGCAGACGACCGCAACTGCCGGCTTCGTTGCAGGATCTGTCCAGAGCCTAGTCGCAGCACCTCTAGACGCTTTGCAAGTACGGTTCCAGTCTGCAGAGCTGCTCAATCACAAGTATAAGAACATGTGGGTTTATGCTTGGCGAAAGGTCCACGAAATTGGAGCCCGTGGTGTCTTCGCTGGCTACAGTCTTTCATTCTTGAAGGACTCCCTCGGTTGCGCATTGTTCTTTGGCAGTTTCGAGTATATCAAAAGTCAATGCTTCTACAGCTTCGTCAGCAACTTCTACAGCCACTATGCCACCTTGTCGGCCGCTCAGAAAGAGGAAATCAACGCACAGAGCAGCATATACAGTAATCCCGTGATAAGGCCGCACTACATGATCGAGCCAAGCTTCATTCTCGTAGCAGGTGTCACAGCATCGGTCGCCCAACAAGCTGTGCAGCATCCCATCGGACGTGTCCAGGACACCCACTACGGACGGCTAGAGTATATTGACACCCACGTACATAAGAAACCGGGACAGGCTAAGATCAATGTGATGAGGCTCTATGCAAATGCCTACAGGAAGACGCTGAAGCAAGTCTACGTGCATGCGCGACGAGCAGGAAGTCTTAGGAAATGGCTATACAGGGACTTCTTCATGAGCACACTTAAGCAGGTGCCTAGTACGAGTGTTGGTCTTATTGTATTCGAGGTGGTAAGGCGAAAATACAGCACAGATGAAGATGCTGTGAGGATAGAGAAAGATGGCTATGACATCTTACTACCATGAAGGCACAGTAGATACAGCATTGCATACACTTCAACGACTATCAATATCACAAAGGGCTCCGGTCACTGGCGGAGCAAGACGTGCATTCGTCATTTGGTCATGTGAGGGTTACAGGAGACTGAGCTCCAGTCCATAGCTTACAAACAAACTGTTACTGACTGGGCAGTGATGTTAGCCTCCGAGGAGGAACTTGAACCACCGATGCATAGCTCAAGTGGATGTAGGAGCTGGCATGCCATAGGTGGCTAAAGTGCTGGGGGCCCATGGAATATCACGCTCGGCGCCCTCTGAGACTTCGTCGGCGCAAGTGATGCCTGGTGGACCACAGCTGGACCATGGCTTCCAACGACCTTCGATGGTGTCTTGGGTGTCTTGAGCGAGTTCGGTAAAAGCAGAGTCGCCAGTATCTGACTCAACCTCATCTGCACAGGTGATGCCACGTGGCCCGCAGCTAGACCATGGCTTCCAACGACCTTCGACGGTGTCTTGGGTATCTTGAGTGACCTCAGAAGCAGAGTCGACGGTATCTGACTCAACCTCATCTGCACAGGTAATTCCTGGAGGACCACAGCTGGACCATGGCTTCCAACGACCCTCGATGGAGTTGTCCTGCTCTTCAGTAGAGCCTTCAGAGACTGCAAGATCTTCAAATGCACCTATTCATGTCAGTCGTGAGCTGCGTGCAAAGCAGGTATAACTTACAAGTGATGCCAGGTGGACCGCAAGAGCTCCATGGCTTCCAACGAGCTTGAAGTGTAGAGGCGTCGCCAGTCGATCGAACACCTTCGAAATGTCAGTATAGAGTCTTGGCGAGGAGCGGCTCAACTTACACTGTGTGCCTGGGTAGCTGCAGATAGAAGGACCGACACGACGGCCGAAGATATGGGTGACGATAGGAGAAGAGATCTCAGAGCCTGCCTCACCTTCGCGAGTGCCTAGAACTGTCAGTGATGCTTTCGGCGTTGTTGTTGGAACACTCACAGCGAATGCCTCCAAAGTGGCAGGCAAAGCTTGGAACAGTGCGGCCAAAGAGAGCAGTTAAGCCATCGAAGCTTTCAACTTCTGGGCTTGCATTGCGAGTGACAACGCGTGCTGGTGCAGCATGAACAGTGAAGAGGATGGTGATGAACGCAAGAAGCGTCATCAAGAAGCGTGGAAACATTGTGAAGGCGTGCGCGATGGTGCGTGGGTAGTTATGGTTAATGTTGATGGGTGATGTTGGTGAGAGTGCGCGCGAGTGAGAAGGAGGATCTTATGCGACGTGCGGTGCAGAAAAAAGTAGGAAAAGCTTGGCAAACACAGACCTGATGAGGAAGGAGCGTCACGTGGCAAGCGAGCATTGATATATCGTGATATCTCTCTTCTTAGGGATGCTAAAAGAACAGTAGCTTCACTCGCTTTTTCTCAGCAGTGTACCTCTCTTTAAGCTGAGGACGTGTGAGCAGCGTGATAAGTGGCACCTGCAGCTCCTTAATGTCGAGTATTCCTCTCTTCTTCTGATCTATGTGCGAAGCATCGATCACAATTCGCTCAAGGTGATCGATCTTGAGAGAATCTAGGCTCGTCAGCGAAGGCCAGGTCTTGTAGGTTGTGCACATACCATTGTCTAGTAGGTCGATGAGTCGTTGCGGCGTCCCAACACCAATGCCCATCCTGGTCTTCTTCGTGCTCTCCAGAGCTTCATTCAGTTTGATATGTTTGGCAAAGAGCTTGGCAACCATGCTGTGCTTCGTCTGGAACTTTCGTAGAGCACGAGTGAGATCCGCTGCTCGCATTCCTGCAGCTGTGATCACGATGGTATGCGGCGAGCCCATAGCATTCGGTGCGTTTTGGAGCTTCTGAGTCTTGTCCTTGAATTTGTCCGAGACACAAGACTCGAGAAACTCGGCAAGTCTCTCTGTGTTCCTCTCTGCGTTCAACGACGTTGTGTCAAGGATTGCTTTAGCTGCACGATATCAGTACGAGATCAGAGCAGTCTCAATGTTCGTACCTGAGATATGAATGTCGTGTGCTTCAATCGGGCTCAGATCAGGTCTGAATCTTCTCGTCCTTTGTGCAATATGATCTGCCATCAGGGCTGGATCCATATGTGCGATCGCATGGTTGACGTTCGAGTCCACGTCTAGTGCGTCATCCTCAATGTCTTTGGGCTTCTTCGTCTTCTTGGCTTTCGGCGGTCGACCATCTGCTCCGTCTCTCTTGCGCTTTTTTGACTGGTTTGTCACTTCATTGTCAGAAGTGTCGATGTCTTCGATGAGAGGAACTCCCTCGAGGTCGCTATCTTCTGCTGACATGCCTGAAATTGTGCTGTGAGGCTGTAGTATAAGGAAGAGAATGGCTGCGGTCAAGAAAATTTTGATTGCTGATTGGCCAGACGAATTTCGAGCTTCACCAGGACAATAGCAGCGGAGTCTAATCCCTTCGCTTTGCCTCTGCCATCTCAATATGTGCTGTGGACCGTTGCGCTGCTCTCATCTGCTGATGGCCAACAGCCCCATGATGCGAGACGCGAGCTGACTCTATGGTACTCACCACGACGGCAAGGTCGTCACCTCTCCAGCGAAGTCGCGAGGACATCTATGCATCGCACGCTGGCAAGTTATGCACTTGCACTCATGCCAATTATTGTTTCCTGCGCATCTCTCATAAGACAAACGGTCGGATCTACTGACATCGACTTTCGGATGCTGACCACTCGAGAGCGTGTGGTCGCCTACAGCTTGACCAACCAACTTAGTCTGATTTCCTGTGACGAGCAGTCCAGACGAGGAACCAAGCACGCTCGATCAGTAGGAACGACACGGAGGTGACGAAACGAGCGACAGGTCGATGCAACTCATGCCGATCTCAGGCTTCCTTCCGGGGAAGCATTTCCTTGACAAACCTCTACTCGACTATGTGTCATCATGTCCGCACCTGGACGTCTCATTCGTACCGTGCAAGCATGTAACCCCGACTCTTGCAATGGATGGAGCTACAGCAGGAAGACTGGCTTGGCTATGCATTCGACATCTGATGACCAGTAGTTCCGCTCCCACAGTCGATCTCGGCATGCTTGAGTTAAACACGAACTGACACGACTTCTACCGCGTCACAAGCGAGCACGAGATAGTCGGGCTAATGGCATCTGGCAGATCCGGATGAGCGAACAGCGAAGTCACTACCCAAGCGGCGGGCAGCTTGTGTTGAGCAAGCCAATCCAGACAACGCTGAATGATTCGACCTTCAGGCTGCAGTGCATAGCTGGTCTCGCGCCTCATGGATCCTGGTTGGAACATGCGAGGCTCCACAATCAGCCCCGAACGTGCCGCCCAAAGTCAATCCTCGCTGGACCAGGTACCCATGCCTTTGGTGCCCGACTCCATGTCATCACTGACAGAACATAGACCAGTTGCCGCCTTGGCTCCGTGGAATGGGCCCCGATCGTGGTCTGTGATAAGAGCAACGCAACGCCCACAGGGACACGCCCTCGCTGATGTCCTTTCCCGTCACAATTACTGAGGCTTGTGTCGAACACAAGAGCGTTCGACGGTGGCCACACGCTCGTGACGCAATTGCGCAGCGTCATTAAAGGTCAATAGCGAATACAAGCATTCGTCGACAGGGCGTGCCAGGACAAGATGTCGAAGATGAACTCTAGCTCAGGAAAACGTACATTCAAGCCTACACCATCTATGGTCACTCGTCAGCACTCCTATGGATCGGCGATTGCAACCAGTCCCAAGACAACCGTCGATGCGTCTGCAGCCTTGTCACAGATGGCGTCCAGAGTGCAGGCACCGCAGAGATCAAGCTCGTCAATCTCGCTCCCAACGAGCCCGTCATCAGCTCTGTCGCGATCACCAAACCAGACGCACCAAGAGTCGTCATGGGACTCGCGGTCGAATCGATCGTCTATAGCCTCACACTCATCACGCGTTGACAAGCGCCAGATTTGGAATGACTGTAGCAAGCAGAGCAGTGGCTATGTTAGCTTTCCTGCCTTCGATGAGGACTACACACAAGCTGCACAAGTCACAGACTGAAAGCGCAGCATAGCTTTGTCAGTCAACAGTGCTACCGCGGCTCCTCTTTCGTCATGAACAACTCAATCAAGGCCTGTTTGCGCTTCGTGTGCACCGCTTTCTGCTTGTCTGTACCATCTTCTGAGGGATGAATGGCAGCCTCAGCAATGATCCTCGCCCGAGTCGAGTTTCCGCTATCTGCATGCTTTGGAGGAGACGAGGACCTCACAAAGCCTGTCATACGCCTCAAAGCGCTTGTCTTGGACCCAGAACTCTCGGCCTGAGGCTCGTGTGCGTTCTTCGGGCCAGCGAGCTCCTTCGCGATGCGATCGAGCATGGTCGTCACCAGGATGAAACAGATATTGTTCGGTGGTGATGTCGCAAGGATCTCTTGTATAGCGGTCCGTTCTCCCTCGAGATCTGGCTTATGTTTGAGCTTCTCGTGCTCTGCCAGCTGGTGCTCGATTTGCGACCATTGAGGCTCAGTCAGGATGCCACTCGGGATGTTGCAAAGAAAGACCAGCAGAAGATTGCAGAGCATATACAATCGTTGATTCTGGGGCACCCGCTCTGGAAAACTTTCAACCAAAGAGACATCACTGTCCAGAGCATCGCAAAGATCACTAAGTGCATCGGACCACATCAGAGTCTTGCGCTCCGTCCAGCCGTCCTCGTCGAAAGGCCATCCCGAATAACGATCCCACGGTGCTGTGATAAGGTCGTCCGACGCCGTCATATGCCATTCAGCAATTACACGGGTGCTCAGCTCTTCGATAGCCTCAGTCAGGCGAAAGAGCTCTCGTGGTGCGGAGAACTGGACAGGCGAATCAAGAGACAGCCTATCCAGCTTCTCATCGAGGTCTTTCTTCGAGCTTGCTTCAGGACTTTGTCGTTGCAGCTTCCTTATACCACCCTCTGGTATACGTATGAGCTTCTCGATACCGCGGCCTAGCGAGGTATCTTGCCAGCGTGCCCTCACGGGAATGAAATGATCACGTCCACCATCAACACGCAGCAACAAGATATCCTCCAGAGTCTTGGCGCCGTCGTTAAGGGCTCGGATCATGCGGAGGTCAAGGACTCGTATCTCGAGTGCCACGTTGATCGTATCACCCGGCTCGAGCGTAATAGACTTGGTGGATGTCTTGGCGCTATCGATGGCATCGTCGTCAAACTTGATGTTGAGCCAGCTTGGTGCCACCCCAGTATCCTGTCCAGGTCCGATTGGCCTCTCGATCAATGTAAAGCTTGCCGACACTTGGCCTGTGTTGGCAATGGTCAAATTCCGATGCTTTGCCTGGCCCCATCGTACATCGCCGAACCACACTCCCTCGAAGCTCGCAGGGTCAACATCAGACTGATCCTTACCATCAGCACGATGCTTGTCGACGACCACCGTGACTGTTGGTTTGGACTCGTTCTCGGTCTTGTCAAGCTCCTTCACCACATCCGCGTGGACTTTTGCCTTCAAATCCGGCACAACCCGATCGTACTTGAGCAGGAACACTGCGTCAAGCGGTTTGTGGTCTGAGGATAGAACACGCTGGTGCGTAACATAGCATTCTAATGTCAATGCATCCTCGAACCCTCCTTTTGTCACTACAACGCCATCGTGGGTATCATCTTCGTCGTACTCGTCGTAATCATCGTTAGCCGCATCTTGTTCTGGGTCGTAGTCGTATAGTATGTCTTCGTCAGTACCAGCCTGATCTGTACCTTTAGCTTTCATTTCTGCATCTTTCTTCTTTGCATTCTCTTCTTCGGCGACCATAGCATCAAAGGCAAGCTTGTCTCGTCGTGTCCTGTACAATATGCGGTCGCAAAGCTGGGTCCTCTCTTTTGTCGCTCGAGTCAAAAACACCAACACTGCCTACATCATACTTGTAAGTAGGCAAGAATCGTATAAGACCCTCTCTCCAGCCGTCATGAAATGCTTTCCTCGCCTTCATCTGCAAGTGTAGTTCGTCATGGGGTAGAAGCGAGTTGAGGGTGGTCTGCAAAGATGTGGGATCATCGCTCTCGGCGACTTCGTCGAGGAGAGTTGGTGCCGAGCCAATACTGTCCATGCTGTTTCGATCACTGGCCTCAGACATGGAGCTAATCGAGCTTGTCGTGCTGCCTCGTGTTCGCGCTCTCTTCTCGATCGATCTTGTAGCTTGCTCAATCTCCTTCTCAACTTTCCTGGCAGCGGCTTGACTCAAGTCATACTCATTGCGAGTGTGGAGCATAAGAAGCCTTCGAACATCGTCACCTGGGATACCTTCGAGTCTGTAGTTGAGGTCACCAGCCCAAAAGGCAAAGTCCTCGTCGCCGAGTTGCTCTCCAGTCGTTTGCTGGAGGTCCATCACATCTTGAAGTGGCGCAAATCGTGTCCGCTGGATGATTTGACTTGCATCCCAATTCCGTCTTTCCAAAGCCGTCTTGTCTGCGCCTGCTGCAAGATGTGAATTAACGAAGACGATTCGAGTAGTGTCGCCGAGCACGATACGTGCGGTGACAGCTCCTTTGTTGCCCATGTAGCCCCCAATTCCCGTGCCTACACTGGTAGTGCTTACACCACGGATCTCTTTGCCAATCTCCGGCGCTGCATATACAAGCAGCAATAACCCTATCAGCTGCTGTTCAGCGATAAGCATGTATCCTTTTGGCAGAGCAGCTTCCAGGGCGTCCTTCCACTTCTTTGAGGTGGAAGGGTCTGAGAACGGTCGTAGAGCTTCGGTGACGGCATTGACATCGACCACTTCTTGCAGAGCAAGCACATACAATCCGATGTCATCATCCCCTGTGATCGTGCCTTGATCGCCTGCAGGTATACTGGACTGCTTCTTGTTGAACCTTGCCTCCTGTTCCTCGACAGGTTCATGTCCGACTGATCCATTGCTCTCTGGAACATCCTTGCCATGGAGAAGTTCTTGATCCTTGACTTCGAGCCCAGTCAATGCCTCTACGACGCCTTTGCCTTGTATGAACCATCCTGCGAGATCTTTCTCCGTCCCTTTCAATGCTGCAACATTCCACGACCCGACCTTGATGCGCACGTGCTCGGGACGAACGTACTCACTTCGTCTGGCGAAGACTGCTTGAGATAGGCTCTGAAAAGCTGGTTGCTCGTCGACGTGAGCTGGAAGCGTTGGAAACGAGCTTGGTACATCCTGTAGAAGACTCGCAGCGCTAGACACACTTCCTTGTGTACCATGCTTCTTGGTTGTCATTGTCGCGTGGTGGGTAGAAACTGACGACTCATGGTTCGCTCAGTCTGCATTGACTGTCTGATTGGTGGCACCTGATCGCGTGACTGTGTCGATTGGCGAGGCAATAAGGTACTTGGTCCAGCCAATAATGATGTTGTTGATGATGGATATAGCTGCACGAATAATGGTAGAGGTCTATTTACGAGGCGTCTCATTGGATCCGCGAATTGCTGAGCTCACCTCGGCCCTCTTTTTATCACAACCTCATTGGCGTCGATCACAACAACTGTGCCTACACTGAATGGCTGCATACGCCGGATATGGACTTTGAGTGTTTTCTGCTTTCCTCGAATCCTTGCGGTAAACATATCTCTTACGCCCCTTGCAGCAGACGAACTCTCACGCAACACAACACAAATCTCACTACCACATACAAACACAGCCAAAACACAGAATACAATGCCTTCGAAACGCCGCTCAGCGCAGCCTCAGCCAGCTATACTTAGCGACTACGATACAGACCCACCAGCGCCAGCGCCAGCATCACTGCCAACACCGCAATGGACGCTGGATTCGCTCAACGAAGAGGTGCTAAGGATGTATCTACCCGACCTCGACTACATCTCGAAGGTTGCGCCTTTCACAGTCATATATCAGTTCTCGCCGGAAAGCCAGCATTGGGAGAAGAACGGATGTGAAGGAACACTCTTCTTGTGCAAGATGCCCGGAGCTCGATATACTGTGGTGGTTCTCAATCGAAAGAGCCTGGACAACTTTGTGATGGAGCTCACCAGCGCCGACGATGTGGAGATCACCAACGAATACGTTATCCTGCAATCGACGAACGATAGCGGTGTGCCAACGATCTACGGCCTATGGATCTTCAACGATGATGGCAAGTCGCCAAGCACAAAGGACATTTTGGGCATGGCGATACAAGACGCAGCTATGAAGGCACAACTAGCAATCGAGGCAGCGAACGCTCCGCTGTACGATGAACATGTACAGCAGAGTAATGAACAAGCCGCACCCAATCTACCCACGCAGCCTGCACAAATACACCAGACCTACGGACAAGTCTCACACGAGCCGCGCGCGCAACCTGGACAACCTCTCGATATCAACAAACTATTCTCGAAGCCACAAATACAGCAGGAGGTACACACAGCTCCGATGATGGATAACGCTGGAGTCAACGGGCAGCAGCTGGATCTGCTGAAACTGTTTGGGAATGGACAAAGTCGACAGCAACACTCTGCTGCTACTCTTTTCCCTGCATAATGAAGTCAATTGCATACAGGGTTTTTAACGAGAGCAGCGAGTGTATGCTTCTGTAATAACACATGTACATAATGACGAATGGACGAGTGAAAGACATCCACTTGCTCGGTCGAGCATGAGCAGATCCGTGATCGAGCCACTACCTTGCCATGTTCCACGGTCTCGCTGGTTAGTCGTATTCATAGGCCACTTGCTCTTGTCATACAAGGGTGATAGTAGCCTGGTGTACAACGTCCACCCTACGAGACTCTAGCCAATGCACGAGTCTCTCTTGTATAGCGGGAGGTGGTCCGGTTGGCTTACCTCCAGACCAATACCAAGCCTGCCACCAGTCCCAGGATTGGAAATAACCAATTCGCTTGAAACAGTCTTGTTGCTCTTGGCTCGGCAGCAGAGCTATACCGTGCACTACAGGCAAATCCGAGAAGAGAGTTGAAATAAGAGGTAGTAGATAGACTGATGTCTGTGTGTCATGATCCCAGTCAAGATATACTGTCACACTTCCTTCAAGCTCGTTCAAAGTCACTTCAACTTCCCGCCGAAGACTGTTAAGGGAAGATTGGCGACTTGTACAATTACCAGACAAAAGGGCGGTGTATGCCAGCTGTAGTCTTGCGGCTGTGATGGGGCCGAACGTATCATCTCCAGTGAGCTTGATATCGACGTCGATGAAGCTGGCATACTGATCGCACAGGCGTGCATGCATCTCAGAATCTGTCGAGCTGTAGAAAACTGGTGTATCGACAGATAACCAGGACCACGACGGCGCTCGCCATTCTAGGTAAGTCGAAGATGATCGCACTGTAAGCCAGCAAAGTTCGCGAACAATCGTTCTCTTCCACATGCCTACGATGTAAGTATCTCCTGTGTTCTCGGCATGCAGCCGCGCTATGCCAGCCAGGGCTGGTAGCCTGTCCTTACCAAATGTTAAAGACGCATGAGAGTATTCTGCAGCGATCGCAGCCCAGGACCACTGTGTCTGTGGCATCATCTCATCGGGAAGCTCGTTAGGGTTCGAGGTCCCAGTTGGGTCATCCTGACGAGCATACAGGGCTTGGCAGTGCCAGTGCACACCTCGATCGCCCATGTACAAGTTTCGAGTTGCAAGTAAGCGCTCTTGCAAAGTCCAGGCTCGCAGTCTGAGACAGCCATACGTTTCGAAGTTATCGATGGGCTTCACCATCACAAGCTCTTCTGACTTGACTCGTGCTGTGAACTGATGGCGAGTAGACTGTACACTCCTGAGGCCACCCTTGTGAACATTGGTCGAAGAGTTTGCCGCAATGTTGAGTACAGCACCTCCATAGATGTCTCGCATCAGAGAAGATTCTCGCATCCAGTCTGCCTCAGATCCTTGAATGATACAGAGGGCATCGATCCAGATATAGTCAATAGCAAGCCCTTTTGCGACGTCTATCGCTTCGACGAACGTCTTCGGCAATGCGTCCATCGCAATAGCGGTGGAGAGGTCGGCCAAGGTCTCTCCTGTTAGCTTCAGGAAGTTATCGCAGCCCCAAGTATAGCTCAATGTTGCATAATGTGGCATAATTTCGAAAGGTGATGTCGGCTGTACTCGAGGCGTAGTACCGGCGATGGACAGGATCCGAGAAGGTCTCTTGAAAGTCCTGCCGGTATGACACATGGTGTGGCTGCTGCGACAGTTTGCTAGCCATTGCCTAGCAATGCTCAAGGTATCAGGCTGCATGTCATAATGCTGCTCAGTCTCTGCAAGATTCTGGATCAGTTGCATGAGAGACGATGTATCAATACTCACCTGTGGCAGATCTGATTCGAAATCCAACTTCGGTGCCCTCAATGTCCTTACCTGGGTTCAACAGCCTAAGTAGCACATGCGGCCATGGACATTCTTCTTCTTTCTCTGGAATGCACCAAGAGTCCTTGACGCAGAATGAAATGGATAGACGCCTTCCCAGAAGAACGAGTCTTTTGTCAAGGATATAGAAGGGCCGCAGACGCTCTGTCGTCCTGAGTTGAGCGAGCCAAAAGAACAAGATTTGCAGCCTTTCTCTGCAGCATCCATCATGTTGGTCAATGTGTAGGTGCTCGGAAGGTCTACCCTGGAGTAGTTGACTTGGGTTGGCCAGGCTTCGAAATTCGCAACGCAGCTGCAGCAGAATGGTGTATGGCCCTGCTGCCACTGTGTTGCTCGGGCGATCCTCTGCTCAAAGTCAATCCAGCTAATGTTATTGTTCACTTCCTGATCGTTTGGCCATGCGAACGAATTGTCAGATTGGCCACCTTTGGATGCCTGATGGTCCTTGTACCATTGCTCCAGTTGCAGTTTGACCTCTTCCGATGGCGACTTGACCTCGGTTGACATGTTGCGCTCGCGAGAGCACAGCAAGCGTCTGGCAAGAAAAGATGGATGATGACTAGACACATTTTGATGCAGATCGAGCGAGATACATGCATGACGAACCCGCTCAGCCACACAGACTCAGAGGCCTGCGTTGTGCACTCTGCTCTGGTTGGTAGCAGCTCAACACGACACAGTCATGTTAGGCCGTACATTGACCTCGAATTTTATGCCATCACGTCGCTGGTATCGTTCGAAGTACTGTTGTACCGTCATGCCACAAATGATGAGACTAGGTAGTTTGATCTGAAGGAATGTGGTGCACCACAGTGCTAGCGGGAAGAGCTCGAGCTGAGCTACAGCATTGGAGGATCGTTGGAAGCTGGAAGCACCGTAAGCTTGAGGCGACGAGCTCACTGTAGACCGCACGAGGAATATCGTTCTCTGCACTTGTGTATGTTTGCCAAGTCGCTACCTCCACGTGATGAAGCAGGCCATAAGGTCTGTGCACTCGGACAAACGTCACTCTATCTCCTGCCTACTGTATGCTTCCATCGTACTTCATGTTGCCTCGTCACCGAATAGCACATCGAGTCAGGCTACATCACCTCCCGACAAGCATGTGTACTGCGATACAGACAACACCCTGCAGCCTGCATGCCTATTCTTCAAGCGCTGAGCACTACATGAGGACGAGCGATGAGCATTTTGGCTAAATAATCTTCACCTTGAAAGACATAAGCATACTTTTAGCAGCCGCTACACCTATTCGTGGGTCATCGCAGACCATTTTGGCGGCTGATACGAGACCTCTGTAGGTTGGTAAAGCTCAGAGAGGTCGGATCTGTTGTACGCCGAGCTGCAGGAGATCCACACCTTTCTCGTCGCTGATCCGAAGCTCAAGAACCTTGAGAACAGCACTTTCGTCAGCAACGGCCGCATTCTGGTGCACGAGAATGGTCTGACAGTGGAAACCAGACAATCCAAGGTCCTGGCAGCTAACGTGATGGACTAGTTCGATACATCGACGCAAGAAGAGGGCATCGTGCTGAACGACGAAAGGCTACTATGAGATAGTCGTGTGCTAGTGATCCATAAGCTGCGGGTTCTGACTGTACTCTGTATGCATGGCCAGTACGCTGTGGTGTCCGCACGTTGCGTATAGACAACAGTCAATGTGTCGTGCTGCGTGTTGCTCGAATGACAAGAACTGAACGAGGAGGCCTTGCGCTCGGGGAGTCTTGACCGAGCTGGAAGGCTCGGTCCGAGTGTCGATCACTTGACGCCACTAATCAGCATTCGCACGTTGACGAGCAATTCTCATAGCTCTGTCCTCTTCGTACGAGATTGCGGCGCAGCTTGTCGTTGCCTTAACTCCAGAGGCACGATGATCAAACTGACCGAACCAGTGGATCACTCTTATCAATCGCGATGCTGCATCGACGTCAGAGGCAGCTCGTCCCTGCGGCGCAGACAGACGGAGACCACTGACTGGCTCTGCGTGAACACCCGTGCGAAGCATCAGCACCAACACCTCTCTCAAGCCGCTCTTCCAAGCTTCAAACACTCATCATGACTAAGTACGACACACAGACAACCGCAGACATAATTGTCAAGGATCTGGCCACCCACATCGCCGACAAGGTCGTTCTCACCACAGGTGTCAGCCCTGGTGGTCTAGGCGCCTTCTTCGTCGAACAGATCTCAAAGGGCAAGCCAAAGCTGCTGATCCTCGCAGGACGATCTGCAGAGAAGCTCAAGATTACTGCAGAGGCCGTTGGCAAGTCTGGCGTTGCTACCAAGATCGTTGAGCTCGACCTGACATCGTTCGCTCACGTCAAAGAGGCTGCGGCAGCCGTCAACGCAAGCGATGTGCCTGCCATCGACGTCCTCGTCAATAATGCTGGAGTGATGGCAACCAAATGGGGCAAGACCGCTGACGGACATGAGATGCAGCTTGGCACCAACCACCTTGGACCGTTCCTCTTTACAAACCTGATCCTGCCAAAGATCATGGCTTCCAAGGATCCTCGCATTGTGACAGTCGCCAGTGACGGGCATCGACTCTCGCCGTTCCGATTCGCAGATTACGACTTCCACGACGGTGCCAATTACGACGAGTGGCTGGCCTACGGCCAGAGCAAGACTGCAAACATGCTCATGACGCTCTCGCTGGCTCAGAAGCTTGGTCCAAAGGGCCTGACTGCAATCTCTCTGCACCCAGGTGTCATTGGTACCAACCTCGGAGGTCACATTGACTGGAACAAGCAATTTGGAGACTTGCAAAAGGTTGATAGGCTGATGGGCAACTTCGAAGGCTGGAAGGAGGGCTTCGACTTCAAGACGCCAGAGCGAGGTGTCTCGACACACGTCTATGCTTCCTTCTCGCCAGAGCTCAAGTCTCACAACGGTGCTTACGTGCTTGACAGCCACATTGCCGACCCCACCAACCCAGAAGAGACTGTCAAGGCTTGGGCTACAAGTGCCGTCGAGGCAGAGCTGTTGTGGAAGCTCAGTGAGAAGCTCACTGGCGAGAAGTTCTTGTAATTTGTGTATGAGAATAGCCCGCTGCCCTTCCCAGAGGTCGGAGAGATAGGCACGCCAAACGACTACTTCGTTCAGTACAGTGACAATATCAATTCTCGAGACAATCATGGCGAGTACAGCAGAGTGCGATGCCAGTTGCATTGATCTCGGGTGACTGTGATAGATACACTAAGTCCCCAGACCAGTCCACTGTCTTGATGTTAGCGAAGAATCCCTGGTCTGTAGCACTCACATCAGTCCCAAGTACACAGGTCGCTCATTCGTCGAAGTGTTGACTGAGAATGTGGTAGTGACGCCAAGATACATGCCGTTTCCGCCTGCTCCTGCAAGGACACGACCGACAATCTCAGCAGCCATATTATTAGCACCGCCGCATAGTGCTGATGCGCCTAGGAACAGGAGTAGAGATCCGATGAAGAGATGCTTGGAGTTGAAGAACCGCAAAGAGTTTGCCAAACGGTAGCACAAGCTAAGCCTGTCAGTGCCAGACTTGCAATGTCGATGCACACTCACAGCACTACCTCCGAGAACGAAGCTGGAGTGCGTAAGTACTGAAGCTAGTGGCAGTGAGTGTATGTTGCACATACCCAACCGAAAGCCAAGGAAGCTGATCACTACTATTGAAGTCGTTGACGATGGCCTGAAATTAGGTCAGCATTCATGATCCTTTTGAAGTCGTACTGCTTACCGGCACAATGTCGGCCACGATGGTGTTGTCCAGTGCATATATAAGCGTGCTAGTCAATGTTGCGAGTACGACCAGAAACCACTGTCGATCCTGAGCATTTGCTGTCAGAGGCTCATCTTCCATACCTTCAAGCCGTGAATCTGTCTTGGTGAGGCCGTTGATGCTTCGATGGCTTCATCATGCTGCAACGCTGCCTCTGAATCTGCTTGTCTTGCCTTGTCGTTCTCTACGAACTCAGACATTGCGTAGTTGTCTATTGTGCATGTGAGGCTCCGGTTAGCAAAGGAAGATGCCAAGCACTCCAGCAGTGACCCTCGACTTCGAGTAACAATGGGAGATCAAACGCTCGCCTAGTACAACGAACTCACACACGCAATGCTTGACAACCGTCTGCTACTGCAGAAGGGCTTACTCTGCACCCGTACTGCTTGCAAGTTCCTTCTTGGAGCACTCGGGCCGAGTGTGACACCGGCAAGCGATGACTCTGCCCGACCATGGCGCAAGCTCACACTCGATGTATACTGCAGCACTTGGCGAGTCTTGTCTGTCAAAGACAGAAGAGGCTGATCAGCCAACGGCTTGATCGCTGCAGAGCATCCACAGCTTCCTCTGATATCATGGACAACATCTACCAGCCAACAGTTGCCGGCGGGTTGTTTCTTGCAGGTGTTGCTCTGCACCTGTTCTTTTTTCGACTCTCCGAGCATCATATGCTGGCTGTCCGTTATGTCTCTGTTGCGATCGCTTCCTGGTTGGGACTGGCGGTGTGGCTTGGCGCCAAGCTTGAAGTTGGTGCTCTATTGGCGCTGTCATTGTCGACCGCTGCCGCTGCGGTCGTCCTCACGGGTACACTGACCTCGCTTGTCCTCTACCGCCTCTTCTTCCATCCCCTTCGACACTTTCCTGGCCCCCCCTCTTGCGAGATTGTCCAGCTTATGGTGGACGATACAAGTTTGGCGTGGCGATGCGCACCACAAGATCGTCGACATCCATCGCAAGTACGGCGCATATGTACGTATCGGCTCCAATTACTTGTCGATTGCAGATCCTCTGGCAGTGCCGGCAGTCTATGGGCCTGGAATACCTTGTCGCAAGGCGACATGGTACGACGAAGATGCGCCGCGCCGCTCTATCCACACTTCGCGCGACTTCGTCTTCCACCAGCAGCGCCGCCGCATCTGGAGTCCTGCTTTTAGCGGCAAGGCTCTCCGCGGGTACGAGCCCAGAGTCGCTCGGCTAAACAAGGCCTTGGTTGAGCAGCTTGCAAGAAGCAACGGCGAGACTGTCAATGGTGCTGCGTGGTTCAACTGGTGGTCATTCGACGTGAAGGGAGATCTGGCCTTCAACAAGGACTTTGGCATGGTGGAAGAAGGGCGGTCGCACTATGCTGTGCAGATGCTCAACGAGGCGATGGGCGTACAGTGTCTGAAGCTTCCAACGTGGGCCTTCCGCATCATGGTGGCAGTTCCTGGTGCAGCATCAAACTACTGTAAATTCATCGGCTACTGTGATGATCAGCTGACAGCTCGATTGAAGGAGGAGCCAAAGAGTCCCGACATCATGAGTACACTTATACCCACTGTAAACCCGAGTGATCCTGCGCATGGCGTGCTCACGCTACAGGCCGATTCGAGGACGATTATCGTGGCTGGCAGTGATACCACAGCAGCAACGCTGACACATGTGTTCCTTGAGCTGGCCAGGCATCCAGAAGAGGTCGAGAAGATTTGCTCAGAGCTGAGCTCTCTGCTCGCCGCTGGCGAACCTGTTGAGCATCAGCGCATCTACAAGGCGGACCATCTGAATGCCGTCATCAATGAGACGCTGAGACTGCATCCAGTGCCGCCCTCTGCCATCACCCGCAAGACACCGAAGGAAGGCATCCGTGTTGACGAGAAGTATATTCCAGGAGATGTCACAGTGTCCTGCCCACAAATTGTCCTCGGTCAATCAGAAGAGTGCTTTGAGGCTGCCGAAGACTTTGTGCCAGAGCGATGGTGCTCTCGTCCTGGGATGATCAAGGAGAAGGCAGGCTACGTTCCGTTCTCCTCAGGTATGTGGCATGCTGTCGTTCGGTTTGGCGCTGATTGGTCTAGGCGTGTACGGCTGTATCGGCAAGCCTTTGGCGTTGATGCAGTTGCGGACGGTTGTCGCTGAGATTGTATCGAAGTTCGATGTAGTGTTTCGTTCGGGCGAGAATGGAAGCAGGTTTCTTGCTGAGACGAAGGACCAGTTCACCTACTGTTTGGCTGAACCTTCCTCTTCGTTTTCTGCCACGACAGATAGCTTGAGAGCTGGACAGCTTGGGGTTTTACTTTGGACTTGTGCATTTTGCTGAAGAGAAGTGCGATTGTCGTTCAGGCAAACAGACGTCCAGCGCACGGCCTACTGCCATGCTGCTGTCAGCTCTAGACAGCGATAGATAGATAGGTTCATAGTGTCTCTTCTACAATCAACACAAGCTCATGAGAGGCTACTCGATGCCTTGAAGAGAGCGCCTCTGATGCCAAAGAGTTACCGCGCCTGCGAGTCTCGCTGCTGCCACTCGACCGACACAAACATTCCGCTTGTGACAAGACTCGCAGCAGACAATTCCTTCGTCCCTGCAGACAGCAAGACATGCCAGTGAGTACGCCAACGTCTCTTCAAAATATCATCTTTCCATCAGCATCAAGCAACATCAATGCGATTGTCTCTGAATTGAGGCATGATGAGCTGTCCATCAAGAATCGACTACACTCCATAAGACGCGATGCACAATTTGTTGGAGAAGTCGCACGCCTGCTTGGCCTGCCACTCGTAGCCAACGAGAGATGCGGCAGCTGGTATATTGAGCCCGAGAGGAAAGCAGGTAGTGCCTATTTCAAGTCCACGGACGGACACAATGGTCAGTGGTCGTTCAGTCTGAGGCGGCTTAATCTGCAGCTCTTGGACATCATTCAAGAGGGTCAAGGGTAAGTCCGAGCATCAAGAAGACGACAGGGCTGATCATATAGTTGTATCATAGTTGACAGCACACGCCGAGGGAAGAGTATGCCAGATGCTCTATCGAAGACAGTGCCTATATGGATAGCAGTGCTCAATAGATTGCTGTTTCCCACCTACGAAGACCACCATCCGCTGCAGACACCGCCGACCGTCGTCTCAGGGTTGGAGCATGCCCAAATTGCACTCAGGATCGACGGCTTCGTTGAAGATGCTCGAAGGCTATCCTTGGACATCGGCAAGTTCAAGAACACTCTCCGAAAACCGCTTCAGCCGATATGGCTTACCCCGGCTACAGACCTTCAGAACATTCGCATCAACGATCGCCGCTGTTGGCCCGTAGTACTATGTACAGCGTCAAGCTGTGACTCCGTTGAGCGTTCGACAGATAGAGCGTACGTACAGGGCGCGGCCGACGACCACGAAAGCTGGGCTCACGGTTTGTCTGCTGTCACCTTCTGGCAACACCAAGGATTGCTGCTCAATACTCCAGAGTCTGACATCGACGCTGAGATCAGTCACATAGTGCAGATGGCTGCACAGCAGATCGTGGACAGACCACGAATATTGATCCAGCCGACGTCAGGTCTGTTCATCAGCAATAACGCAAGTGCCTTGAGTGAATCCGGAGACATTGACGTCTTGGTATATTGCTCGGAGAGACAAGAATCTCTACTGGAAGACGCCTTTGCTCGGAGCGGGAGGTTGTGCATCCATCTCGTATGCTCTGAAGGCAAGAACGGCAGCAGACAGCTGCGAGTGCAACTCGAGAAGTTGCAAGCCATTGCAAAGACCAGTAGTAGCAAGACGATCATGTGCACCTGTCCCACCGGTCGTGATCTGGCTGTTGGCGTTGCGCTCACTCTACTGTGCCGGTACTTCGCAGACGACGGAAATCTCGATCGATTGTCGACTTCCGCCATCAACAAAGCCACGATCAAGCAGAAACTGAGCTGGATCATGTTGTCCATGCCAGACGCTGCTCCTAGTCGGGCAACTCTGCAAAGTGTCAACTCAATTCTGATGAGCTGACCTCAATCGGCATCACTGTCGACATCGTCGTTGAGCCACTTGCTCATGTATGGTCCGTCGAGCCAGTAGCCAAGGCGCTTGTAGTACCCTCGAACACCAACACCAGAGATGATGGAGATCTTGCTGCTGCCATGCTCATTGCGAGCTATGCGTTCTGCTTCCTCCATCAAAAGGGTACCATAGCCTTGATGTTGGCTCTTGCCCTTGACTCTCTCATGAATGGGTACAGCAGATCCATAGACATGTAATTCTCGTACAAGACTGGTCTGCTGGCCGACAAGCTCTTCCCTGTAGGTATATTTCTCTGTACACTTTCGAAGTCGAAGGAGTGCAATGAGGATGTCTTGCTTGGGATCTTCGTAAGCAAGGAATGTTTCCCAACCTCCATTCGCAGCATAGTCCCGTCGAACGAGTTCCACCTGGTCAGGTAGGATCTTGTTCTTGACCTCATTGATACCTACCTCTCTCGTACGGACATCACGACATGTAGTGCCAAAGTCTTTCATTCTGGCAAGTGCAAGCTCTCGCAGGTTGCCGTTTTCAACGCCGGAAGTGACCAGAGGCATTGGGATGTCTCGCTGCACACGGTAGATTCGCGTCCAAGGCGGGATCAGTGCTAGAATACGAGCAACAAGATCGACCAGCACGTTCGGAGTGTAGTTCTTGTAACGATCTGTGCGCCAGAGTTCGTACAGACCTGTGCCTCTAATGACGAGTGTTGGGTATATTTTGAGACCATCCGTGCGAAACGCTGGGTTCTCAAAGTACTCCTGGAACTGGAATAGGTCTCGCTCCAGGCCAACATTAGGAAGATCTGGCATCATGTGAGAGACGACTTTGAAGCCTGCGTCTTTCGCCATGGCAAATGTCTCGCAGACTGCCTTCACAGTGTGCCCTCGGTTTGTGTCTCTCGCTACATCCTCGTAGAGGGACTGTACGCCAATTTCGAGTCTGGTACAGCCATAGCGTAGCATGTCGGTGAGATGTGGCGGTAGGCAATAGTCTGGTCGTGTTTCGATAGTGATGCCGACACATTTGGTGTTGCTCATCTCTCCAGCCATGACTGCTTCATCCACGTCATTTGTCTGGTAGCCTGAAAGAGCGTTGTGAAGTTGTGAAATGAACTCCTCACGGTACTTCGGATTGAGACTCATAAATGTGCCGCCCATGATGATGTACTCAACCTTGTCTACACTGTGTCCAAGGTTGCGGATCTGATCGACTCGTCCTCGGGCTTGCTCGAACGGATCGTATCGTGCTCGAATAGCTCGCATACTCGTAGGTTCGTAGCCTGTGTAAGACTGCGTTGAGTACTCAAAGTCACTATCTGGCCCTCCTGGGCAGTAGACACAGATATTGCCAGTGTAAGCAATGTGAGGGCATCGATGTGGCTTACACATCACCGCCACGACTGCAATACCAGAAGCACTTCTGATAGGCTTCGCTATCAGCTTCGGCAAGATGTACTTCTTATACTGTTCTGGTACTGCAGCAATAATGGCTGTAAGTGGCGGTTGACTGGAGAGCCAGTGTTTCTTGGCAATTTGTCCTCGTAAGGAGTTGAGATTGATGTCTTTCTTCACGCCACTCTGCTGAGACCTCTCGTAGTCTTCCACAAGCGCATTGGCAATGTCGGCACATGCTCTCAGGTAGCGTTCGTTTTCTGGTGCTAGTTTCTTGATTTCTGCTGCTCCAAGACGCCTCTTGCGGGTCTCGACTTGCGTCGCAGTCATTGTCGCCATCTTGGGCTATCAGTATCGATCTCCTGATGCTTGAGAGGAGGTTTGGTTATTGTTGTCGCGGCCGTGATGCGAACATGAATTTTGTCGCCGTGATGACATGAATATCGAAGACTGTCGCGATTGGCTGGCGAAGCGAGGGATTCGCTAAAGCTCACAAGTCTTCAACAGCAGAAGCAGCCAGCTTGTAGCTGATAGCTACAACACCATCAATCCTCAATCTACACGCTGCCGACCTGAGCGCGACATATCACAGTCGCCTCGATGCAGTCCATTCGTTCACCGCTGACACGAGCTGTACGCTCCAGCAACCTCACGCGTTCCGCCAACTACGCATCCTCATCTGGTCTGACTGGGTACGCCTCAACCAACAAGAATCTGCGCATCAATGATCAGACCAAGGTCATCTTCCAGGGCTTCACTGGCAAGCAGGGAACCTTCCACGCTCAACAGGCAATCGAATATGGCACAAATGTGGTTGGAGGAACAAACCCAAAGAAAGCTGGAAGCGAGCACTTAGGCAAGCCTGTGTTTGCCAATGTGAGCGACGCTGTCAAGCAGACTGGAGCCACTGCTACAGCACTCTTCGTGCCACCACCTCTTGCTGCTGCTGGTATCGAGGAGGCGATACAAGCCGAAATACCACTGGCTGTCTGCATCACTGAGGGTATCCCACAGCACGACATGGTCCGCATCACAGACATGCTCAAGACTCAGAGCAAGACGAGACTGGTTGGACCAAACTGCCCTGGCATCATCGCACCAGGTGAGTATTCCCCTATCACACTACAGGCACAAGGATGAGATCAATACAAAAAAACACATGATAGGAAGAGTATGACCCTCAATGGGGTTTGATTAAGTTTTAAAGAATCTGAACGACAGCACGAGACATGGCATCCGCGTTATATATCGTTTTCGAGTAGCACTAACTCTTCACAGGCCAATGCAAGATCGGCATCATGCCAGGTTTCATCCACAAGCGCGGACGCATCGGTATCGTCTCACGATCAGGCACCCTGACCTACGAAGCCGTCAACCAAACCACACAGGCCGGTCTTGGACAATCACTCGTTGTGGGAATTGGAGGTGACCCATTCTCTGGCACAAACTTCATCGACTGCCTCAGAGTCTTCCTCGAGGATCCAGAGACTGACGGCATCATAATGATTGGTGAGATTGGCGGTTCGGCTGAGGAGGACGCAGCAGACTTTTTGAAGAGCGAGAACAAGGAGAACAAGCCTGTCGTATCATTCATCGCTGGTATCTCTGCACCACCAGGTCGACGAATGGGTCACGCTGGTGCAATCGTGTCTGGAGGCAAGGGAGGAGCAGACAGCAAGATCTCTGCCCTTGAGAGTGCTGGTGTCATCGTCGAGAGAAGTCCAGCTTCTCTCGGTAAGACTCTGCACGCTGAGTTCGTCCGACGAGATTTGATATAGATTGCCCAGCATAACTTCAGCCAGTTCTAGGTGCTCGATCTCTGTATACAGCTTGAGCGTTAATCACTGCTTTGCTTGCGTATATCGGCCAGGGACTGGACGAGTCTTTCAAGAGGCTGAACCATACCTTGACGTATCTAAATTCACCGAGACCTAGGACGAGTCGGTCGCCGAGAGGCTGGGCATGCGAAGCGCAGCTCTAGAAGCACACCAGAAGGTAAGACTTGCAAGATCGTACCAATAGCGCATGCACTATCGTGCTACCAGTGGGGCGATCTCTGGCCATGGTCGACGCGGCCTCGCATGGTATGGCATGTACAAGAGCCTCGCGTGGCATTGTGGTATAGCATTTGTAAGGCACTGTGATGCAGATCCACATAGGTATACCACTAGGTCAGCCTGGTCCCATGCTGGTAGCGCGGGTAGACAGTGATAGCACCTACAGATCACGGTTAGAAATTAGCCAGGGAGCAGGACAAGCCGAAGAAAGTAGCAACTCAGGACAACAGACGACAGCACTACGCTGCGGTAGCTTACATGTGACAATCTGCCTGCTAGCTGAACACCGCAGTATATCCAGTCCGTGCAAAGGACCACGGCGTACAGATTTGACAGAACCACTGCTCGCTTCGTGATCGATCAACATCCCATCTCGTAGGCGAGACACTGTCAATAAATGGAAGTGTGGGTGAGACTAGCAGCTCCCTGTTCGTGACTGCAGGGCGCGATCCGAGTGACACAGTACAAGGATTCCCAGACAGAGCACTCTTGCATTGAAGCTGGAGTCCGATGCCGTGAAATGATACGGAGATGAAAGGATCACACTTTCGCCGAAGGAGGCTCAAGTGACTTGCAGTATCAAGGATCTGCTTGGTGGTACGGCAACGCCTTGTGCACTACGCCGCTACGACTCCGAGTCAGTGACATGTGTGGCGCTGAAGTGAAATCTGCTCGCGTGCGCGAAAGAGCTCGACTCGATTGCCCGACTCAAATTTGTGGTAAATTGCCAAGCTGAATTTTCTGTGATTAGCAAGCTCTCTTGGCCATCTCGTGAGCCGGACAGCCGAGCCTGCTGTGACTATGTGCTGACCATGTGCCGGAAGCTTTCAGCTGCGTACGAGGTCATCTGCCACTGCAGGTCACCACGTCGAAGCCAAGCGTGTGACGTGGTCGACAATCACCGTAAACGGCGAGGTCCACGTGAGACACGACCCAGGAATGAGCGTTCGCTTTCAGCCTTTCATAGAGCTGAAAGCAGACGGTGGTACGACATGTAACCTTCTCCTTCACATCCGAGGTAACCACGAGTCGAGCCGCCTCCATGTTGTAGCAGTGGATCTGGGTGCGCGTTTCGTGGTAGGGTGGATCGAGATGCTCTAATGGAAAGCAAAGATCGAATCAGAGACATCCTGACTTATGAGCTTGTATCCATTGGAGATGGGGCCCCGAAGGAAGCACCGAAATACGCAAATCAAGAGGATGGCGCCGATCGTGTAGGCGCGAGCTAGTCTTGCAGGAACATGCGGAGACGGCAGCATGGTGTATGTGCTAGGAGTTTTCCCGATGTTATTGCATTCGCCTGGGTGAAGATCCTAATGTGCTTGTCAGCCACCATTTCCTGCCCGCACAGGCATCTCTCGCCATGCAGCTCGACAGGAATGTACAATGGTTGTCTGGGAGCGAAGCAGCAGACAATGGGAGTAAAATTCCAGTGCAGACATTGTTCGCGGTTGGCTAGCCAGCGGCGAAGGGTCCTTCGAGAACACTTCTAGCTCTCCTTGGTCGCTCGCTGGCTCGAGTGACGGACTGTGGTAGCAGTGAGTGATGATGGTGGTGGCCTCGCATACATGACGAAGGAAGAATTTTCTCGCTGGCGAAAGGCGTGTCTAGCCGATTGAATGGGCGCTGAGGAAGAGCGTGTCTGGTGGTTCGCGACAATGAACGCTAGACAGAAAGAGCTGTGATGCCGGCGACAGTGAAGCTGCATGTGGTCCGTGCGTCCCTTTCTCCGCAGTGTCATGTGGCTGCAATTGTTTAGAGCTCGGTTGCCTTCGCTACATAAAGCTGTTTGCGCTGATCCTTGTTTCTTCTCCTTCGCGCATACCTCTACACATCGCACTGCGAACACTGTCACCTACTCACAGTAAGCAAGCGACACATCAAACAATCATGCCTGGCACCGCCCTTGCTGCGACGGCAGACGTCAACCGTATCGAAGCTCCGATCGGTATGTGCATGCTCAAGCTCTTCGCTGCTCGAGGACGCAAGCTGACCATTTCGCAGGTGTCCGAGAAGTCCTTCTCTGCTCTTTCGGCGCTTTTGGCGGTATCTTCTTCGGATACGATAGTGGATACATCAACGGTGTCACCGGATCCTCAGTCTTCATCCAGGATATCCAGGGCGCTGGTGCAACCAAGCTCTCTGCCTCTAACTCGTCCCTCATTGTCTCCATCCTATCTGCTGGTACCTTCTTCGGCGCGCTTATTGCTGGCGATGTCGCCGATATCATCGGTCGCAAGTGGACCATCATCATCGGCTGCGGTATCTACATTGTTGGTGTTATCCTTCAGACAGCATCTTCTGGACTCGGTCTCATCGTTGCTGGTCGTCTGATTGCTGGTCTTGGAGTTGGTTTTGAATCAGCCATCGTCATTTTGTACATGTCCGAGATCTGCCCACGCAAGATTCGTGGAGCGCTTGTTGCATGCTACCAATTCGCCATCACAATCGGTCTCCTGCTTGGTGCATGTGTCACCTATGCTACCGAGGACCGCACCGACACTGGATCTTACCGTATTCCGATCGCCATCCAGTTCCTCTGGGCTCTCATTCTGGCTATCGGTCTTTTCTTCCTGCCAGATTCACCACGCTTTTTCGTCAAGCGTGGTCGAGTCGAGGCTGCACGCAAGTCGCTCGTCAGACTGCGTGGTCAGCCAGCTGACAACGAGTTCGTCGAGGCTGAGCTCGCTGAGATCATCGCAAATGAGGAGTATGAGCGCGCCATCATCCCTGCTGGCAGCTGGTTCAATGGTTGGGCAAACTGCTTCAGTGGCTCTGTCTTCAAGTCGAACTCCAACCTGCGCAAGACCATCCTTGGCACCTCTCTCCAGATGATGCAACAGTGGACTGGTGTCAACTTCATCTTCTACTTTTCCACTCCATTCTTGCAGGCAACTGGCGCCATCAGCAATGTCTTCCTGATCTCTCTCATCTTCACACTCGTCAATGTGTGCTCAACTCCAATTTCTTTCTACACAGTAGAGAAGTTCGGACGTCGACCACTGCTCATCTGGGGTGCATTCGGTATGCTCATCTGTCAGTTCCTCGTCGCCATCATTGGTGACACTGTTGGCTTTAACCACACCCACCTCAACCCAGCCAATCCATACAACGCAGATGGCTCAGCCAACATGCTCGCAGACAACACCGCAGCTGTCAATGCTCAGATTGCTTTCATTGCAATCTTCATCTTCTTCTTCGCCTCCACTTGGGGACCAGGTGCCTGGATCGTCATTGGTGAGATTTTCCCACTGCCAATTCGATCTCGAGGTGTTGCTCTGTCTACTGCCTCCAACTGGCTTTGGAACACCATCATTACCGTCATCACTCCTTACATGGTCGACTCAGACAAGGGTAACCTCCAGAGCAATGTTTTCTTCATCTGGGGAAGTCTCTGCACATTCGCCTTCATCTATGCCTACTTCCTGGTTCCAGAGACTCGCGGCCTCTCACTCGAACAGGTCGACAAGATGATGGAGGAGACTTCACCACGTACCTCCGCCAAGTGGCGACCAACCACCACTTTCGCAAGCGAGATGGGTCTCAAGGACGGTGGCAAGCTTGACATCGGTACTGCTGAGGAGGTCGAGCGCAAGGGATCTATCTACTAGATGGGTTTCGTAAGAGCATGAAAGTCAGGACATACCTTACCTCAACATTATGAGCATGATACTACGACGGTGTTGGGTGTGGTGCTGCTACGGTCGAGAGGTAGTGGCTGTTTCGATAACATGCTTCTTCATGTATCTCAACTAGGCAGGATTGCCTTTTCTCTAATTAATACAATTCACTGCATCAACATCTCATTTGTGTCAAGTGTTTATGGTGTGGGCTATCTCGCCGCCTCGAATCGATGCAGCCTCGCCTGTTCCCTTCGAGCCATGCTAACACTGTGTGACCAGCTGTTCGATCACCTTGATAGATCTGACACAGGTAGCTGGTTTCATGCTCAACACAGCAAAGGCTTATAGATACCAATTGCAACAGCGGGTTGCGCAGATGCGTCTAGAATACATCAATGGCCTCCTCCAGGTTCTCCGTGCCTGCTCTGATCCACGTCTTGAGACCATAGGCAATCAATAGTGACGACATGTGGTATTATGTCGGTACAGACCACCCATAGCAGGTCATTCCATTTGTTTTCCCAAGTGAAGATCACTTTGGTGCTGGATTCTTAAACATCCAGACCCTTATGTGGCCGCCTTGGGCTTTTTCGTGCCATACTTCGACCTGCTCGTTACTCTGTTTCCGACACCACCCTGCGCGAAATCAGCACGTGAATATTCAATGTAATCCTGTCGGCTCACCAGATCCAATGCGCCTCGAACAAGGTGATACTTCACACCTGGACAATCCTGAGATCTACCACCTCTGACCAGGACCACGGAGTGCTGCTGTATATTGTGTCCTACACGAATCAGCACAATCCAATATTCTGTGTCTGCCGACGAACCTTCTCCTTGAATGTATGCTGTAATGATCTTCCCACTGCTCAATCGTACTCTTGCAACTTTCCGCTCTCCTGAGTTGGGCTTCTTTGGTTTCACTATGCCGACTCGCAAGCATACTCCCTTCAGTTGCGGTCGGTCCACCATAGCTGGCGATGTAGGCTTGCGCGCTCGTTGCTCAACGCGGCATCCTCTGATTACTTGGTTGTAGGTTGCTTTGGTGCGAGGAGTTTGCGAAAATGATCGTGATTTTGCTTGAGCGACGCATCTGAGCGGCTGCACAGCTGGCGCACGAAGGCAGCCGCTGAAGCGTAATGGCAGTCGCAACAAACCAAAGAAGGGATTCGATGCCATGATGTGTGCTTAAAGGTTGCGACGAGATAGATGAGTTGTCGTGAAGTCATGGTGGACAAATCTGAACTCCGCACAGACCATGCGTATCGAATACATTAGCACTCTTCTATATGTATGCGCTCTCTACGTAGTATGCCTTCTATTGTCTTGCCTTTGTAGGCGTTTCTATTTCTTGAGTCCAGCCTCACCCTTCTTGTAAGCTTCGAAGCCTTCCTTGGCAGCATCGTGAACTGTGGTCTCACCAGCAACAATCTGCTTAACCTTGCTCAAGATGGACGACCAATCCTCAAAAACTGTGAATGGGACTTCCTCACGGACACAGTACTCGATCAGGTCTATAAAGTCAGTTCACGATTGTGTCTCGGCGCTGTTGTCTTACCGTGACCCTTCTTGGCGAAGAGCAGATCAGTCTCCCTGGCGGCAGACAAGTCTGAGACGCCATCTCCGGCGTAGAACATGGTTGGACGCTCACCCTCTGGCAGCTGTGCGTAAGGACGAAGTGTCAATGACTTATCGTGGCCGAAGTGGCTAGCATTGTCAGCCTACAGCTAATCGGCATGCTCAAAGCTTACCTGTCATCGTGGAACTTGATCTCCCAGCCGCCCTTCTCCTCGATAGTCTTGCCGGCACGAGCTGCGACGTCGTTGCTGACAATGTCGAGCTTATCATGGTCCGGACCGACCAGATTCTTCAAGATGGCGCGAATGATCGGCTCCATACCAGAAGAAACGACGACTGTCGGAATGTTGTTCTTCAGGGACCACTGGAAGTACTCGTTGAAGTATGGATCCAGCTTGATGTTCTTGACCAGGAGATCAATACACTCCGGATATGGCGCGGTCACAGAGTCCATCATGTCCCGGAAAGAGTCTCTGCACGAATATGAGCGAGTCCATGACAGTGTGCTGATTGCAGTCGCACCTGAAGCTGACCTTTTCCTCAAGGACATCCTTGTTCAACTGTTTTCGCTTCTTCTGGCCGAAGCCAATGTTGTCTGTCTGTACGAAGGTTAGCTACAATTCGTGTGATTGCTGTATCCTCACCATGTAGTCATTGCTATCGGTCAGAGTGATGGTGCCATCAAAATCGGTGAAGAAGATGAACTTGGGGTTCTTGAAAGGCGAGTTCATCGCTGGCAGATCTGCTGAGTTCACCATGGTGGCTGATATTGATAAGCGTGGATGGTCCGTTTAATTTCGTCCTTGTAGTCCGGCGTGTGTTATTCAAAGCTTTCCTCCTTGAAGAGCAATACTTTAGCAAGATATCGAAGCAAGCACAATCGGAGATCACAAAAATTTGGTTGATTGTGCTATCTGGTCTTCCTAAGCGTCAGAAACTACGTCAATGGAGGGTTGAAATAAAAGTGGAGCCAAATCAGGAAGCTGTGGCAGTCGAGATACACGACTTGGTCTGCAGGAGTATCGCAGGATGTCAACCTCCTATCAATGTTTGGCGACTACTGTGCGTCGTGTATCAGTACGAAGAGTTCACCGAGCCGTGACCTCGACATACTCTACAACATCATGGACGTGCAAGTCATGTCAAACGAGACAACAGGCTCAATGGCCTCATCCGACGCGCATACAGCTTGCGACAAGACCGTTTTCGATATCAAGCAAGCAACGAGATGAGAGACAAGACTTCAATACGGTTTCTAGCACCAATGGCCGGCCACAGACGCCTGCAGCAACATCAACAGCACTTCCTTCACATTCCGCTAAGCAAAGATCAGCATTCTCAAAACGGGTCAGCGAACTGACGGATTCCATCTTGGCAAGAGCATCAGTAGCTGGACAGCATATCAATACATACACCGGCACAGACTACTCCGGGATAGAAGCTCTGCGGCAGGAGATAACGGAGCAGGAGACTGGTGTTCGCGAGCGCCATACTGCTGTGAGCGCGGCGAAGGAGCGACACTCTGATGCACGTACGAAGCAGGCGACCTCACAGAAAGAGATAGTGGGTCTATTGGAACGCAAGTCGTCATGGAGTCCCAGCGACCTCGAGCGATACATGACACTTGTGCGGTTGGAGCATGTGGATGATCAAGCTGTGCAGAAAGCTACGGAAGAACTAGCTCTCGCCGAAAGGGATCTCGAAGGCACTCGATCTCTGCTTGAGAAGCTTGAGCGGAAGCAATATCATGAAGAGCAGATCTGGAGCGACACGATCCGCAGGAATAGCACGTGGGTGACCATTGGATTGATGGGTGCAAACATTCTTTTGCTGCTGGCTCAAATCTCCATTTTCGAGCCTTATCGTCGGCGGGAGATCGTGAAACAAATTAAAGAAGTCCTCGACGAACGGAGCACTGGAACAACTTCAGATGCAGTCGTTCAGCAGGTTGATGCTATTGTTGAGCCCATCAATGTTTCACTTGAGCAGCTTGAGGAGCCCACCAGGGTCGTCGAGTCCACGAGTGGTCTTTTGGAGCACCTTGACACGCCCACGCTGACCGTCAAGCCCGTCACAGAAGAGATCGTCCCAGAGCCAGGTGAATCTGACAGACCCACGCCACAGGCCTTCACTCACGACCTGCAAGGACAGCTTCGATATGTACAGGCAATGTTCCGCGATCTTTTCAGCGAACGAGCAGTCCAGCTGAAGCAAGTCGACGTCACCACTATTGCAATCGAAGGTGCTGCTGCAGGTGCTGCGTTGACCACTGCTATAGCTCTGCTCATTCTGCGAGGCTCTCATTGAAACTCGCCGAACTCCCCGTCATCGAATCCGAGCGCTTGCGCAGACTTACCGCTTGGCGGCGGTGCTATTGCGAAGTTGTCCAGACCACTCTTGGCATGCGAAGGCGGAGGTGCTATCGAGAATAATGCCGCCTCATCTGATGTGGATGCATTCGTGCTCGCAGGCTGTCGACGAGCCCTACCTCCCACCTGTATATGTATCTTCTCGCCCTCTTTCAAGCTGAAGTCTTGCTTCGTCACCTCCTCCAGCTTATGCTGTCCGCTGTTCTGCTGTGCACTACTTGTGCTGGCCATGCCAAGCACCTTCTGAGCCTCCGAAAGTGCGATGCCGAAGTCAAAAGCTGCAGTGCGGTCCTCGAAGCCAATTCCAAGAGTGGCTTTCATTTTACCTGACTGTACTCTGATCGCGAAGAAGCGGCTGCTGTCGAGAGCTGGTTGAACGACAGCTGTGCTGGTATAAGGTGCCGCTGCGAAGAGGTCGCCTGTGTTTGCATCTTCGAGGACAATCACAGCGCTTATTCTGTCGTCGATGGAGGTCTCAAGGATACGGATTCTTGCTGTAAATATCTCTTGAGCTGTCGGCTGCGTCGGCGAGGTCCAAGAAGAGGCATTGAAGCCTTTGTTCGAGGTCAGCGACGGGATCTGATACACGTGAACGTTGCTGGCAATGAACAGCACGCGCTGAATAGCATTGTCGGGCAGTGGTTGACCACTAGTCGGCTCGACCAGCATGGTGCTTGTTCATTGTAGCTACATAAGCCTCACTGATGAGGCTCTTCACAAGATGCCATCAGGGTCCAACGCAGTGCCCCACAGGCGCCAGCCAGATCGCAGACATGTGAAGAATTTTGGGGGTATTACTGTTGTGACGACACTCTACAACCAGCCCAGGATGTCGCCAGCGGTCCTGTTAGATCATACTACAGGCACAGGAGACGCAGCAAGCGATCCAACGGTCAATGCGCTGCGCAAAACAATCACAGATGAGCAGGCACCACTTGCGAACAGATTCAGAGCACTATTTTCACTCAAGCATCTCGCCTCACAAGAGCCTCCTACACAACAGACCCTTCCCGCAATAGAAGCAATCGCTGCAGCATTCGCCTCCCCATCAGCTCTCCTCAAACATGAGCTCGCGTATTGCCTCGGGCAGTCCGGCAAGCTGGACGCGGTTCCGTTCCTGCGTGCAGTGCTCGAAGACTATGGAGAGGATGCCATGGTGCGACACGAGTCCGCGGAAGCTCTTGGCGCAATTGGGGACCAGGACAGTCTGCAACTGTTGAAAGAGCGGAGGGATGATCCGAAGGAGGAAGAAGTCGTTCGAGAGACCTGCGTGATCGCAGTCGACAGGATAGAGTGGGAGCATTCAGAAGCTGGAAAGGCTGAGAAGCTGAAGCAAAGGTAGGTGGTGACGACGATAGACTATGGCCTGGCTGACAGACGTAGTGACTTTGCATCTGTTGATCCAGCACCCCCTCTAGCAGCATCCAACGCAGCAGCGTCGATATTAGAGCTGGAGACAACACTGCTTGATACGAAGCTTCCCTTGTTCCTAAGGTATCGTGCGATGTTCGCGCTGCGGGATCTGGCATCGCCGCCAGACTTGCCGACGGCTGTACCAGCAGTGCTGTCGCTTGCCAAGGGCTTCGACGACCCATCGGCATTGTTTAGACACGAGATTGCGTTTGTGTTTGGTCAGCTCTCTCATCCAGCGTCGATACCGGCGTTGACGAGAGCTCTGGAGAAGCAGACTGAGCAGAGCATGGTACGACATGAAGCAGCTGAGGCGTTGGGCTCGCTGGGAGAAGAGGATGGTGTCGAGGATATACTCAGGAGATTCTTGAATGACCCAGAGCAAGTCGTTAGAGATAGCGTCATAGTCGCTCTCGATATGGCTGATTTCGAGCGCAGTGGCGAAGTAGAGTATGCGACGATACCGGTAGCTGCGTGAATATAATGTCGTAATGAAAGACAATGCCTCAGGGTGGTCTTGCTCGGATATATATTCGACGTGCTTCCTCAGTTGTTCTCGTTCCACTTGTTGAAACACTTTGGGCACGTATAGAAGATGGTTGAGCCTTCATCTGCACTACGAAGTTGTCGTTCGTGATACCTGACCTCAGGTTCACCGCACTTCGGGCAAGCCACAGCGATGCTTGCTTCAGCTGGCTTCTGGTCGGGAAGATCTGCTACGTCTGAGCGCAGCCGTGTCCGCAACGTTGATGGGAATGCAGACGGTTTGGATGTTGTGATTATGACCTTGTTGGAGGTGTCTATGCGCTCTGTCACTACAGACGAAGCATTGATTCGTGCAGAACTAACCTAGGTTTTCGGTGTAACAAACATCACAAATTATCTTCGCCCTTTTCACCGTGTTGGCGGCAAGAAGATTGCCACAAGCTGTACAGAAGACCAGGGACCCGATTGCTGCCATGTCTGGTGGCTACAGATCTTGAGGAGTTTTTGAGGCAGTTCTATATAGATTGGCGAAAAAAGACGCTAACCTCAGGGAGACGTGCATGGCGCTAACCATGACGGGCAATGGGAGACGCTACTCGTTTGCTACTTCTGTTTGCAGCACGTCCTTTCGACTTCCTTCGAGATATCATGGCACAGGTTCCGACAGGTCATTCAGACGAAGCATCATGTCTCTCCACAAAGCAACAGTCTGCGAGTCAGTAACCTGCGACGACTGAGCATAGTGACTGTTCAGTTCTCCTCAGCCCACAACACATCATCGAACTTGAGCATCCTGCTCAACAACTCTCTCCAGGTGTCTTCCAGAGCATTGTCGCAGGAACTTCGTTCTTGAGCGTCTGTTAATATAGCGCTAAAGAGCTTGTGGACGACTCAAGCATGATCTGCAATCCCAAGAGCTGTTCGCAACTTCGACCTCTCATGAACTCGCTCGCTCCCTTCCAGCCCTGATCTGGTCTCGTTACGATCTTTGTCAGCGCTCAGTGAACATCTAGGAGACTGATACTGGTCGGATACCCGGGCAGAAGCTATCTCTCGCGAACACTGGAGATCGATATCTACTATGAATGGTCCTCCAGCTCAATTCGGTCTGCAGCAGCATGCGCAGCAAGAACACAATGGCACAGTACTGGCTCATAAGGTCAAGACGCCGACGGTCCAGCAGGCTCTACCGTACACTCCATTCACTTCGATTATACCCTTCGACCCTTGTGAGTGTCTGCAAGCACATGCCACATTCACTCGACTGACGAAACATAGCGATCATCAAAGCACCAGCCTCTTCCTTGATCACGGCAAAGGACGTTAGAGTGCTCGGCACAGAAACATCGAAGCATGCTCGCAGTGTGTTGAACAAGTTGAGTGCCGGTGCTACGCGAGCAGAGGTTGCATCAGAGCAGTGCCAACAAACACTTCGCGACGTGCAGAGGCTTCTCAAGAGCAACAGCTTGACCCAATTGTGAGTGCGAATGACAACTGAGCCAAGCTCAGGGCTAATCAGAGGCTTCAGCAAGTTCCGCAAGCCGTTAAGACATAACACTAAGAGTGAAGAGAAGCCGATCAAGTCTAAGGCACCACATCTATCTGAATTTGCGAGAATGATCTTTGACTCGGTCTCTATTGAGATCAGTCATGATAACGTGGAAGCTCGCACTGACTCACCTGCAACATCCAAGACTACCACAACAGCTCAGTCTCATGCGACCCCTAACGAGGCCAAGATGACGAGCGCAGCTGCTCCAGCAACCAATACTACTGCCCAGAGTAAAGCAAAGCTTCAGGCTGCTTGGCAACACAACTCAGCATTCACAGACAACAGTGTTTCGACATTTCCAACAAAGTCCGCTGCGCAGCCATCAGTGCCACATACAAACGATGACGGCACTACGGTTGGGGCATCGCACATCTCGGTGACAGCACTTCCAGACACTAAGCAACAATCTGTCGTTCGTTTGAGCACGGGAACTCACGGCACGATTCATGTCGACCAGAAAGCGAAAGGACAGGCTTCTGTGCAGGCTCTGACGACTCTCCTCATGGAGATGTTTGATGCCGAAGACACTATTGTAGCAGGAGACGACCTCAGCCACGAGATACTGACCATCTTTCTTTTTCAGGACACCACGGACGGACCTAAGCATCTGCTCACACAAGCCACACAGACTCGACTAGAGAGTGCTATCCAGAAAGCAGCCAGCACAGGTCGCCTGGACAGCATACCGATAGAACATCTGAAAAGGGTACAGAGATTGTGTGACGATATCGTGCGGTCTTCGCTCGAAGTCCCTCTACAATTGCAAGATGGCTGGACGGAAGCAGAAGTCGAGGAATGGGAACAGCGTCTAGTTTCAGCAGACGCTTCGCTATCGGCTGTTCGAACACTCCTCAAGATCATGACTGCTGGCTGTGCAGATCGGGAGTTGCAACCAGAAGATTTGGTCCGAAGTCTCCTACAGACTATGCGCAACGTCGCTGAAACCGGCATCGTTGCGATGGTAGAGACTCATGGCGAGAAGAAGAAAGAGGAGCTAGGAGCTACAACGAAGTTTGCAGTCGGCCTCGAGCATCACGACCAGCTACTGGTCATCCTACGAGGCTTCACGAAGGCATTGAAGTCGCTAAACGCACTTCTAGCAAAAGTCAATGTTGACGAGAGTGCAATCTCGAGCATCGTGTACATGTGCAAGCTGCTAATCTTTGCAGAGAATGCATCCACTGACCGAGAGTCAATTCTCGGCGTGCAGACATATGAAGGATCGCGACGATACGCTATGGACGTTCTTGCTAAAGTCTTCGACAGATATGCTGAGCAAAGACAGTATATCTTCGACGAGGTCCTGATGTCTTTAGAGAAGCTCCCAGGCACGAAACAGAGTGCTCGACAATTCCGTCTTCCAGATGCTAAGCCAATACAGCTTGTCTCTGCGCTGATCATGCAGTTGATACAAACGAGTGCCACACGCAATGGTCCCAAAACCTCGCAAGACGACGATGGAGACGAACACTCCTCCGGGGATGAAGATGACAGTGAAGACGATCTTGCCAAAGACGACTCACCGTCGAAGAAAGATCAAACCAAGAACCTACCCACCCTTGTGGCACCTCTGGACCAAGCAACACAGGGCAGTGCGATGTATGTCACCAAGACGCTGGTAGCACGAGCACTTGGCACAGCAAAGAATGCAGATGAGCCACACCGAAAACTCCTTGACATCTTTACCGAGGACTTCCTAAATGTCCTTCCGCTCCCTGAATGGCCCTCAGCAGAGATTCTCCTTCGTTCTCTGCTCAGACAGATGCTGGCCATCGTTGAGAACAAGAAAAGTGGTGTTCCTGCTCGCAACTTCGCTCTAGAGTCTCTGAGTCGTATGGGTTCTGGCATTCTAGAACTACAAAGCCAAGCACAGTCACATGCGAGGGGTGTTACAGAGTCTGCGTTGGCAGAAAGGCTCAACAATATGCTGCAGCAGAATATCGATGGTCAACATCCGGATGACCTACTGCATATCGATGGCCCATATCGGATCATGCTAGAGTACCTGCACGGCAAGAAGAGCGATGGAGCTCAAACACATACTGCTATCGGATTCGACCTCCTACAGTGGGCTCAACAGGTCTGCAATACCCGCGACGTCTCAACAGACCCAGGCACCGAGAACGACTCAAGTACGCTTCTGCAGAGTAGACTGCGTGCAATGATGGTCAATCCACAGTGGTTCGAAACCAATGTTGCATATGACAATGTCTCGCCCGCGGAAGGACGCCTAGCAGCACTTGTCATTATCACTAGCTCACCCTTTTGCAAGGCATTCTCGAAGATCTTCAGCGTACTTCTGACCAACATGACCAGCGAGCACGCAACAGTCAAGAGCAAGAGCTTGCGGAGTGTCGTCACCCTTATCGAGACAGATCCAGCGGTACTCGACCGGAACCAATACATCCTACGAAGCATTTTACGCTGTACTGAGGACAGCTCACCAATTGTCAGGGATGCAGCTCTTGGTCTGGTCGCACGATGCATGGTATTGCGTCCACAACTCGATGCAAAGATCTTTGAACACATCATCCTACGCACGGAAGACTCGGCGATTGGCGTACGTAAACGTGCTCTCAAGATGCTCAAGGACATCTACCTGCGTAATGATGTCGTCGCTATGCGCTCGAACATTGCTACATCCATCGTTGGCCGGATCAAAGACTTTGAGGAGAGTGTGGTCGAGCTAGCCAAACAGACCATCGAGGAGATCTGGTATCAGCCTCTCTACAGTGCCGCTCTGCACGACCAGAGCCTAGCCGGCATCAAATCCGTTTACCAGGCGCAGGCTGCGTTGCTTGTTCAAGCTGTCGAGTCCAGCGAAGAAATGCCTGAAGCACTAGCGTCGTTGTTGCATGAGTTACTGCAGGAATCGAAGCATTCAAAAGATAACACCGCCGTCTCGAAGAGACTCGTTGATGTGCTTTTCAACGGCATCATTGACAGTGCAGATTTTCCAGAAGACATCACACAAGGCATGTTACTTCAAGTTCTAGCTGTGTTCGCACAGGCGAGTCCAAAGCTTTTGACGGCGTCGCAGCTAAAGCTTCTTGAGGCTTACACTGGCAACCTGTCTACCAATGAAGACCTTACCATCTTCCGACTCGCGCTCATGATTCTACGACATGCAATGCCTTATGCTACTGGTCTGCAGAAGGACTTCCTTGCCAAGTTACAGAAAGATCTCCTTGGCACCCTCGGCAAGCTTCCCAACAGCGAGTATCCAGAAGTGGCAGCCTGCCTGTGGACTATTGACGGCGAGTTGAAGAACACTGAGGTACTCGTCAAAACGCTTTGCTCCGTACTTTCAAACATACGTGGCTCTTACGGAAAAGACACTAAGGACGAGGCCGTTGCACGCAAGCTTACAAGGCTCATGTCTCTCGCAGGACAATTCGGCAAAGCCTGTGACTTCGAGGCGCATCAGGCCAAGATCAAAAGCAGTATCCCAAGCACCAAGAGCGATACTGCAGCTGGACTCATTATCGAAACACTGGCACCATTCGGCATACCAAATGAGCCACTAGTGATCAGGCGCGGCGCTCTAGAGTCAATCTGTGCTGTCTGTCAACGCTGGCCAAAGCAATTCTTGCGAAGTGATGTAGGTGGCTTGTTCGACGCATTGCTCAAGGAGAAAGAGTCTTCGCTTGAGAGTGTCTTCCTCGAAGGCTTACTGGGCTTCTTCAGCGGCCAAGAGGTGTCGACGACAAACACCAGCGATCCTGAAGCAGGTGCTACTGGTCGCGAAAGACTCGCCAAGACATACGTCGCAACAGACCAGGATGGTGCAACAGCGTCGTTATCTCAGCGTTATCTTGGACAAATACTACGACTGGCTACTGGCTCGGTGGGCGACACCGCGCTCATTGCCACCAAACTCGTCGCGAGCATCGTCCGTCAAGGTCTGCCACATCCTAAAGAATGTGGACCATCACTCATCGCTCTGGAAACGTCTCCGAATGCTGCCATCGCACAAATAGCGTGTGCTGAACATCGCACAATGCACGAGAAGCATGAAACCATCATCGAGAAAGAATACATGCGAGCTATGGATCGAGCGCTCTTGTATCAAAGCAATGTGGTTGGCGACACTAGAGGCTGGACAGGGAACTCACCTGTACCAAAGCTTTGCTTCTTCTGGGATGTGCTTAGAGGTGGCAAAGCCAAGGTACGCATCAAGTTCATCAACAACATCTGCTTGAAACTTGTATTCGAGCCGGCAGATCTAGACTTCTCCCACGGCCCGCCAGCACAGCTGTCTTTTGTGCGATTCATGGTGGAAAATCTTGCATTGTTCGACTTCGACAAGACAGACGAGCTCAAGCTTCTCATTGAAAACTTGAGCAAAGCCTTCGCAACGACAGGCACAGCATTGGCACAATCGATCGATAGCGAGGTCTTCAATATGAATGTCACTTCGCTGGAGAACAGCCAGTCTGATACTCACCACAATCAAGATCACCACGTGGACAGCTTTCGACTAAGAATCCTGGCAACATCTGCACAGATCCTTCTGCTTGTTGCTGAAGGGCGGGCTTTCCTTGTGCGATGCTGGGGTGGACAGAAGCTGCTCAACAAGGACAAGAATAAGGATTCCTCCAAGGGACCTACTCGCACGTCGAATGCTGCTACCTTGATCGATGCGTTCGTGAAGCGGACTGAGCAGCTGATGCAGCCTTGTCCCGATCATGCAAGTCAAATCGCGGTGTGTCGAGCTTTTGCAGAGGTGGTGTCGACGGACAATGATGTTGATGTTGGCAGTGAGGACGAGGATGACTTCGAGGACGATCGAAGTCAATCTAAAGATCCCAGAAGCCCTTCAGTCGCCGGCACACCATCTGGCCGCAAGCGTAAGGCTGCTAGTCAAGGTGCGACTGGACCACGGAAGAGGGGACGTCCTCGTAAGACGCCCAGCTTCATACGTGTGGACGACGATGAGGACGCTGAAGGGGAATGGGAGTGAATGCATAACGAAATCATGTATAGTAGTGTACCATTATTTCAATCACGACTTATATTTCTGATGAGAACCGACACCTCATGTGCCTTCACAGCGGGTTCGCATGCCCTCTCGTCAGCAGTGAAGAACCAATGTGTGGTCGTGACACCCACACAACCCCGCGATATGGATGTGTAGTTACTCAAATGAGTCTCACTTGTTTACCGATAGTGCGGTTCGTGACGCGCGCTATGCATGCTATGCAGCTCTTTATATCCGGAGATCTTGCTGCCACACAGATATGCTGGGCGACTTGTGGTGACTTCACTTTCGCTGACAGTATTGCTTCACCTCACTGATATAACACTGGAATGATATCAAACCTGTTGGTGCCAAAGCTGTTCGATCAACTCAACACTGGCTAGCATGGTCGGGCGACACAGATCAACGACCATGCGTTGTGTTGGCCACAAAGTATGGCTAAGATTTCCTGCAACAGCATTAGCGAGATGCTCCTCGACACGACTGTACTTCACTTCACGACCATGCCAAGGCCAAGCAGCATCTACCATTGATGCATCGCCGCAAGACCAGAATCCTGCAATACGATCGATACCATACAGCGAGTTGTCCATCGGCGTGCCCACAGAGGTGCGTAAGAACGAACGCAGAGTTGCCATGACACCGCAGAATGCAGCACTTCTGTTGAAGAAAGGCTTCAGAGAGGTTCTTATTGAGACCGGAGCTGGACATCATGCACAGTTTCCGGCTCATGACTACGAGGAAGCTGGTGCCACACTCGTCAACGCCAGTCGAGTATGGACTGACAGCGATATTGTGCTCAAAGTGCAGCCTCCGAGACTTTCCACTCGAGGTGTTCTCGGCGCCAACAACTTCATCGAAGGCTTTCGTCCAGGAGGTGTCATCATAAGCATGCTTGCCGCGACGCAGGATCGTGCAAAGCCAATACTCGACGCTTACACCCGGAAAGGTCTGACCAGCTTCTCCATGGACATGATCCCTCGCATAACTCGAGCACAGACTTTCGACGTGCTCAGCTCGATGGCCAACATTGCAGGCTACAAAGCAGTGCTTGAAGCATCAAACATCTTTGGGCGCTATTTCACTGGCCAGACCACGGCGGCTGGAAAGATTCCTCCCTGCAAGGTGCTTGTCATAGGTGCAGGCGTTGCCGGCTTGAGTGCGATTGCAACCGCTCGCAGACTTGGCGCCATCGTTCGAGGATTTGATACAAGATCTGTCGCCCGAGAACAAGTCCAAAGTCTCGGTGCCGAGTTCATCGAAGTGGATATGCAAGAGGATGGAGCCGGTGGAGGAGGCTATGCCAAGGTCATGTCCAAGGAGTTCATCGAAGCTGAGATGCGACTGTTCATGAAGCAAGCTAAAGAGGTCGACATCATCATAACCACGGCGTTGATTCCAGGACGACCAGCTCCGGTATTGATCACAGAAGAGATGGTCGCAGCTATGAAGCCAGGGTCCGTCATTGTCGACCTGGCAGCTGAGAACGGTGGCAATTGTGAGATCACTGTTCCAGGAGAGCTGACTGACTACAAGGGAGTCAAAGTCGTAGGCTATACCGACCTGCCTTCAAGACTGCCGACACAATCTTCGACGTTGTTCTCCAACAACATCACCAAGTTCCTACTATCAATGTCGCCAGAGCCAGGACACTTCGGAGTGGATCTAAACGATGAGGTCGTTCGTCGGTCTATTGTAACCTACGAGGGCAAACTTCTGCCCAGTCTGCCGCCTCTAGCACCACCGGCTCCGGTCATCAGCAAAATTGAAGATGTCAAGGATGCTGTCAAGGCAGTGACACCTTGGCAGAAGGCAGTTCGTGAAGTCACAACTGTGACTGCTGGGATGGGCACCGCTCTGGTCCTTGGCAAGATGACTGGTCCGCTCTTCATGAGCAATGTCTTCACATTCTCCTTGGCGGGCTTGATCGGCTATCGAGTTGTCTGGGGAGTAAGTCCTGCTCTGCACAGTCCATTGATGAGTGTCACGAATGCTATCTCTGGAATGGTTGGAATTGGTGGCTTCTTCATCATGGGTGGAGGCCTTGTCCCACAGACCTTGCCGCAATGGCTAGGAGCTGCTTCGGTCCTGTTGGCCTTCGTGAACGTCTCTGGTGGCTTCGTGATCACCAAGAGAATGCTTGATATGTTCAGACGTCCAACTGATCCTCCGGAATATCCTTGGCTATATGCGGTGCCGGGATTGCTCTTCGGAGGTGGTTACATTGCTGCAGCTAGCACTGGTATGGCTGGACTGGTGCAAGCAGGCTACCTTGTAAGTAGTGTGCTCTGCATCGGCTCACTCACTGGTCTTGCTTCGCAGGCGACTGCTCGAGCAGGTAACCTCATGGGCATTCTTGGTGTCGGGTCCGGAGTTCTAGCATCGCTCGCTGCAGTTGGGTTCGCGCCAGAGACTTTGCTTCAGTGTGTTGCTGTAGCTGGGTTGGGAAGCGTCATTGGTGGCCTGTTAGGTCGCCGAATTACACCGACAGAATTGCCTCAAATGGTGGCAGCTCTGCATTCCGTCGTTGGACTTGCTGCTGTGCTCACAAGTGTCGGATCGGTGTTGGCGGCGGTCAATCATATTGACACTCTGCACCTCGTCACCGGCTATCTTGGCGTTCTGATAGGTGGCGTAACGTTCACTGGATCGATCGTCGCCTTCATGAAGCTGTCTGGCAGGATGTCGTCTCGTCCCACGATCTTGCCAGGCAGACATCTGATCAATGGTGGCATGCTCACTGCAAACGCTGCCACCATGGCAGCATTTGTCACGATGGCGCCCGGCGCACCTGCAATTGCCGCTACCTGTCTCGCAGTCAATGCCGGTCTCAGCTTTGCCAAAGGCATCACAACCACCTCTGCAATCGGTGGAGCTGATATGCCCGTCGTCATCACAGTTCTAAACGCCTATTCTGGCTTCGCGCTGGTAGCCGAAGGACTGATGTTGAACAGTCCGATCTTGACCACAGTTGGTTCTCTGATCGGTGTATCTGGCTCAATTCTGAGCTACATCATGTGTGTCGCAATGAACAGAAGCCTAGCAAACGTGCTGTTCGGCGGCATCTCCGCTCCAGCCAAGACTGATCAAAAGGTCATCGGCGAGATCACCAAGACAACTGTCGAGGAGACGGTGGAGGCGTTGAAGAATTCCCAGAAGGTGGTCATTGTTGTCGGCTATGGCATGGCTGTTGCAAAAGCTCAATATCCCATTGCCGATTTCGTTGCATGGCTACGCAGCGAGGGAATAGAGGTCAAGTTTGCTATTCATCCTGTTGCAGGTCGAATGCCAGGACAGTGCAATGTGCTGCTTGCAGAAGCCAGCGTGCCTTACGATATCGTGCTGGAAATGGACGAGATTAACGAGGAAGGTTTCGAGGACGTCGACCTGACGCTTGTGATCGGTGCCAATGATACAGTGAATCCGATCGCATTGGAGAAAGACAGGTGCGTAAGTCTGACATTCTTAAAGCCGTACTGACAAGTTGAAAGTCCAATCGCTGGCATGCCAATCATTGATGCCTACAAGAGCAAGCAAGTGATAGTGATGAAGCGTGGAATGGGTAGTAAGTGTGCTGAGCAATAGGACCGCCGTGTACTGACACGTCTAGGTGGCTATGCTGACATCCCTAATCCAATGTTCTATCAGCCAAACACTAGAATGCTGTTTGGTGATGCGAAGACCAGCTGCGATGCCATCAGGAGTGCTTTGAAGGGCTCTTCTTGAGCTGGAACAGCCAACAACCTATGGAGTGCGTCGGTCCTGCTGATAGAGGATGTGTATGGGCCGTTAATGGATGGAACCACAGCATGCATGTCGTAGTCGTTGCAATGAAGGACGCTGCTTGAGTTCTGTCGTTGCATTAAACAGTGCTCGGGATTACTCGGGAGCTTATTCTCGCCGAGCATGAGCAGCATGTTCATAGCTCTCACATCTGTATGACTCTACAACATCCGGTGTTGTTCTGCTATGATCTCAAGTGAACAGGCCTAATTCCTACGGACACGATCAAGACGTTATTGCTCGACCTGTCAAGCCTACAGATGCGTTCAGATAGAACAAAGACTCTGCGACGGGCAGCTCTTTGTCGTTGATGAGTACCCGTGAGGTTCGAGAGTGATATAAATGTCGCTCTAGGCTTCATCTGTTAGCCGATCGTCATCCACTTGTTGCCAAGACCATCCTCGATAGATCATTTCCTACAGCTGTCGATCGAGCCGTGATCTTTGAGTGAATGAACGCGGTGGTCCGAGCGCCCGACAAACCGACGTCATGCCCAAGACGCGAAAGATTTCGAGAGCTCCACGCACAACAGCAAACAACAACGCCGACGACAACGCTGTCAGTACAACCAATCCAAAGATTGAAGAAGCAGAGGACACTGTTTCCGGCGTCAAGAGATCCAGCAGTCTCTCAGAAGAGGCTTCCATGAGTACAACTCGCTCGCTACCGCTCCTGATTTGCAGCATTGGCAACCCAGGATCCACGTATGCGAATACTTTACACAGTGCTGGCCACACAGTGATTCAGCGTCTTGCTGACAAACTCAACTTCCCACCATTCAAGAAAGATCGTGCCCATGGTAATGGTCTTCTCACCCATGGCTTCGCGCCTAGCGGTGCGCCATGGACACTCTGGCAAAGCACATCTTACATGAACGTTTCCGGTGCAGGCGTCGCTGCTGCATATCGTGCCTGGTCCCGAGATCTACCTGATGGTGAGGGACGACTGGTCGTGGTTCACGATGAGTTGGAAAAGCCGCTAGGATCCGTCAACTTGAAGACCACACAGGGTGCAAGTGCCAAGGGACACAATGGCTTGAAGAGCATAAAATCGTCAATTGGCTCAGTGCCTTTCGACCGCATCGGAGTGGGTATCGGAAGACCTGTCAGCAGAGACAGCGATGAGGTGGCTCGATATGTGCTGCGGAAAATGACACCCAATGAGAGAGAGACGATTGGTAATGCGGTTGATGACATTGTCTCCAAGCTTGAGCAAGTGCATTGAACTTCATGCTTGCAGTATGTTGACAATAGCGATCTGCAAGATAATGGCACCTACGACCATGGTTGAGAACCTCGACACAGCTTGAGCGATTGCTGTTCGGTTTATCACCTCACATCGACCAACTACAAGCGATCTTCGGACTCAGATGCATTGATCTGGGACTCCACTTGAACCCCTTGTCAGTGGACGATCTGCGGAGTATGTCTTGCTGCTCGGGTCTTTCTAGCTGGTTTGGTCTGCCCTATCTATACTGGTGCAGGGTTTGCATTAGCATGGAGTTGCAGCCTCTCTCCAACACATATCCTGGGAATCCTGGAACGAAGCTCAACGTTTTTACAATGGAGTTGAAGCTGCCTGCTGGATGAGCGGTCCACATGGTCCTTCCAAAAGCTATGAGCATAAAGCAAAGTAAAGCTGCAATTTTGGCTTTCTTGAGCTCTTTTCGACTTTTGTTGCAACACTCGTTCAACTGGGAAGTATGGCTGGCCAAGTTTTCACCTGGCTATCTTTGGCATCGCTATGTGCGGCACAGATACATCGTGGGCACAACGACGAAGGACAGCACCCGCCACAGATGAATGGCGGGCATAACGACAAAGCGCTGAGTGCAGCACAAATCTACGACGAACACAACGATGGAGGACAGAACATACAAATTATAGCACAGACAATTGGCGAGATCAACATCATTGACTTTCCCGAAGACGATGCCTGCTGTAAGGATAATGGTCATGGTCACCATACAGGTAGACCACATCCGTCATACGCGATTACTCCAGCAACCACCGCACAGCTACCACCTCAGAGTCAGACACAGCACTCAATCGTGGGGGTTCCATTGTCAAGTGCCTTGCCTGGTTCTGGTCAACAACCTGGTCATGGTAGTCGAACCTCAAGCTTGACCTCCAGCCATTCTGAGCAGTCAATCGTGGAGCCCCAACCGTCTACAGTATTATCTGTTCAACAGCCTGTCAGTCAAAGCCAATCTACAGGCAGGAAATCTGGACCACAGTCTACTATTTCTTCTACTTTCCGGTCTTCGGCGCCACGTGCGAGCTCGCCCACGGCCTCTGTTCAGCCGTACTCTTCCATCACCGCTCAGGCATCATCTCAGGCCTCTCATATGATGAGCATGAGCTCCGGGTCTTTATCTGGCTCATCTTCACTAGATGGCCAACCTTCGATATCGAGCAGGAGTCAAGCATCGTCTCGAGTATCGAATAGCCAGCCTCAAGTATCGAGAAGTAACATTGCGTCCTCACCTTACAGTGCGTACTCATCGCGTAGCCAGCCTTCCGCGTCATCGAGCGCTGACGTACTGTCGCAAGCATCACAGAGGTCAAACGCTCAATCTCAGATGCCAAGCTCTAGCATTAAATCCTCGGTACATGGTCTGCCTTCGGCATCAAGCAGTGCAAATGCGAGACCGCAGACACCAACCGCCCAGTCTTACTTGCCCAGTAGTACCACGGAAGTATCTAGGTCGCCTTCTATCAACAGTGTAGCTTCGTTGTCGCTTGCTTCTCAAATGGCATCTCGGCCGTCCAAAATCCAGTCGCAGATTCCGAGCAACACTATTACAGCATCACTATCAGCATCCTCGGTGCATACTCAGCCTTCGACATCGGTCAGCTTCTACACAGCCTCTCAGGCGTCGAATACTCAAAGGCAGAGTTCAAGTAACGTTCATGCATCAAGTTACGCGTCCTCATCAGGTGCGATCTCATTAGTATCGATGAGCACTTATGCAGCATATCAGCCTTCAAGCGGTACGGCTGCTTTGTTCCGCTCGAAAAGTGTCCAGTCTTCAAACACGAGCAGCACGAGCGACGCTGGAGGGTCATTGTCTCTTAGACCAGGCTCACAATCATCCTATGCCTCAGCATCACGATCAACGAATATTCTGCCCTCGATGTCCCCGTCGCTGCAAGCTCAACCATCTCCATCTGCATCCTTGTCTATTCGACCTCTGCCGTTCTACTCGTCGAATGAGCAAGCGACAGGATCAGCATCCTCATCATTGTCTGCTCGACCTTCGCCATCTCATTCGTCGACAGGGCAAGTGTCAGAACCTTTGTCATTGTCTGTACAACCTTCACTGTCTCGACCGTCAAGCGAGCGAGCTTCAGTTTCTGTATCGATCTCTATTCAGCCATCGCCTTTTCGTTCATCGACGGCGCAAGCGTCGGCGTCGGTCTCGTTATCATTACAGCACTCGCCGTCTCAGTCGTCAGCTGGAGCAGCATCGGCGTCCATGTCGTTGCCCGTTCGGCCTGGCTTGTCACAGTCTTCCATGTGGCAAGCATCAGCATCGGTTTCCATGTCGTTGCCTGTTCAGCCGTCGCCATCTCGATCGTCGCAAGGATTTCCATTCGACTTGAGTGGTACACATCAAGCAGTACGGTCATCTTCAGCTGATCGACAAGGACAGTCTAGCTCGAGCTGGCAGTTTCCCTCACTCTCAGAGCCAACAGTGTTTGGCAGCACAGGACTACCGCACAGGACTTCGTTCACACATAGTGCATCGGCTGCATCAATACACTCCTCTCTCCGAGAAGAGTCTACAGGCTCACGACCTAGTTCAGCAGTAGCACTGTCGTCACGTGGACAGCAATCTACACGCGGTAGCTCTGGTCTGCCTCTGCTATCATCTCAGATGCAAAGTCAGCTTTCGAGTGCCATACCTGCGCATCACTCCTCATCGGGTGGACTGTCTCCGAGACCAAGTAACATTTCTTTAGCATCAAGCTTCTCTCCAGCTTCATCGCAGCTGTCGGCTAGCTCGGGCATAACAGTACAGCCGTCCTCTTCTGGAAACCAGAAATCACAAATCCGAACGCAGCAGGTATCACAATCCTCCGGACTGCAATCACGACATGCGGGTGGTCCATCTGCAGCACCGAGCTCGTCTGACGGAGTCTTTGCGACGTTCACTATCTCTCTAGCATCGAGATCTGCGTCGCAGCGGAGCTCGTCGTCGGCACAGAGATCCAGCTACGTGGTCTCACTGGCATCCCAGACGTCGTTGGCTGCCCTTCCAGCGAGCCCAAGTAGCGCACTTGCAGCTTCTCAGTCGTCGCTGAAACCATCTTCGACATTGAGCAATGCGCATTCCCCCAGCTCAGGCTCAGCAACACACAGCAACACGAGTTCAGCTCTTCCGTTACTTCTTCCATCGTCAACTGTGCCGAGCTTTCATAACTCATGGGCATCTTCTCATATAAGATCGACAAGACCCGGCAGTACTAACACAGCGTCTTCATCTGTCCTGTCACAATATCCTGCCTCGAATGATTTGCACTCATCGACTAGTGCGCCTAGTGCTTCAGCCCAAGAGCACAGTGCGAATAAAGTCTCGGCCTCTGTACCTGTACAGTCGACCACATTGCGAGGATCTCAAATTGCTTCTTCATACGGAAGCTCAGGAGTACGCAGCAGTGGCAATATTGGGCCTTCGTCAGTCCTCTCAAAGCCAAACATGTCAAGCCTGAGCCTACCACTGCAAAGCAAGTTGGCAACGCAAACGAATTCTGATACAGTGCCTTTCTCTATTTATTCTCGATCACGTACAGCAAGCACTAGTCCGTTATTACAGACTGGCTCAGCAACGCGAAGCAAGTCTGACAAGGGGACTTTATCTCTTGGTACACTGTCGTACACTCCAAGCGAGTCTGGTCAAGCTATATCGTATGTGAGCTCACCGCCACAAAGCAGCGGTATCCAGACTTTCTCGGTAACACGAAGCAGTCCCTACGCAGCTTCTTCCTCGTCGGTTGCATTGTTGCCAGGGCCAAGCGGCAATGTGCGAACTCAGTCCACTCCGACCATGCAAAGCAGTGTCCATACAGCTTTGTCGTTCTACAATACATCACCGCTAATCTCAAGTGGAAATACAAAACTACAGGCCTCCTCAACCCTGCGCAGCAGCATCAACACACTGTCTCCCTCACATGAGTCAACACCCATACGTGTTAACAGCGTCAGCTCAAGCAGTAGCAGCAGAAACTCATCCTTTTCGTGGTACGGAAGTTCGCCATCGCAGATCAGTACTCGATCTTCTTCATCGTTGCCAGACATTTCCTCTGCAGGATCTGTTGCGCCACACTCGGGGCATCCCTATGACTCTTCCACAATATACAGCAATATCTTCACTGCTTTGGATTCAGCTCTGTATACAACTTCTTCGAGCAATGCTCAAACAAGCCATCTTTCGTGGCAAGATGCGTATCCAAGTACAGCACGTCAAGCATCAGAATCATCTTGTAAGCGCTCGACAGATTCGCCCTCAAGGCCAACAACAACAGGCGGAATCTTACCATGTCCAGTCGATAGCGTGTTGGGCGTGCTGAGCACGAGTCAACTCTCAACGACAAGCGTACATCCGTCCTTACAGCACGGAAGCTCAGTGGGAGCTGCTTCGTCTAATCGCAACTCCAGACCTTCGACTTTGCCCAGTGCGACAATGTCATTGTCACAGCACACACTCTCTACATCAAGCACTCACCAGTCGTTGTCGATTATTCAAAGTCCGCCCTCTGGTCAGACACTGGCTGTTCCTCCTTCACTAGTATCTGGGCCGAGTCTTCTACCTGCAGTCATGACTTCGCACTCTCTAAATGGTCTCCCTCAAGTGCAAACTCCGGCAGCTTCAGAATCGAGCTTAGGCGGTGTGCCTACAATAACGATTGTGCCTACCTCTGACGACGCGGACGCGGGTACTGGTCAACATGCTTCGACGACAGTCGTTGTGGTGCAGCCAGCAGCAATGGGTGCAGCAGGCCACGGGCCATCAGCAAGCACCGTATTACGGTATCTCGCATATGCTCCTGTAACTACGCTGGTCACTGTAAGGACATAGTTGGTAGGCTGTCAACAACATATCCATAGGCATATACACAACATGTATAACATGGACTTCTGTCTAGGGTTCTCTTGCGAGTTGGCTCGCATCCATTCCGGCTATCACAACCTCGAACCCAGTCAAAGTCACAACTGCCGTGCATGATGCGAGCACCATCTGCGAGCATTAACTGTGAGTTTGGATCGTATTGACTGGCAACTGCCAGATGAGCAATAAGTTCTGCGTGCACCTCCAAGTTTCGCTTTCCACATCCTGCTCTTCTAAGCATATCACCAGCTCTACACTGCCATCAGATCCCATACCGCAACGACAATCTACCATCACAGTGATAGCACAACGATACAGACACGATCCCCGAGCCATGTTTGGTTATGGAGGAGGGTACTCTGGCCTCATGCGGCATCACTCTTCTGCAGTCGTGATGGCACCACCAGTCATGATGGCTCACACAGTAGTCTCGACCCCAGTGTACGGCGGCGCTATGTATTGGGGAGGTTGGGCCGACTTCCATGATGAGTGGGCGGATGCCATGCATTGGATGGCCCAGGTCAGTAATATCGTGATGTCAAGGAAATTGGCTGAAATTTCACCAGGATATCTATATGCTCTGGCGCCGTTGGCAAAGAGACATCTCAGGACTCAATCTTAGTCGAGAACAGCAGCGACAGAGCCTAGAAATGCTCGTTAGGCGAAGTGGAGTGCGCGGCTACGAGCTTGAGGAGATAGTGGACCTACTGCTGGACACAACACGCCGAATTGGTGCTGATGAGTATGGCCATGCTGCGGGCTTCACAGAACGAAGTACCACAACAACTCGTTCGAGGAGAGATCGAGGACGGATCCAAGAGCGTGGTGAACAGCGATCTCGACAGCGCAGTCGCAGCCGCAGTGAGTACCCAGGAGAGCCAGAGCAATCGAACGGTTCTCGTGACCGTGGACCACGGAGAGTCTTTAGCGATCGTTTCACACCTTCTCCAGAAGCCCCTCGGCCAGATCGTAGACAGCTTGATGGCCTTCCACCTCAGCAACATCCTTCCGGACCCATTCGACAGTATAACTCACAACAAAGCTACATGGCCTCGTCGAATGATCTCAACTACCCTGAGTCGCCGTCTCCACCAACCAAGAAGCAATCTTCCAGGAGAAAGACTAACAACTGGCAGGCCATGCCCTTCATGGCAGATGAATCTCATGATCGCATGATAGAGCAGGGCGGAAGCACGAGCTTGATGCAGCACGCTGAGCCTTATGGCCTTCCAGAGGCACGGAATATGCAATCGACCACGACGACCACAACCACTACAACGACTACAAGCAGTCAGTATGGCGGTTCTGGAGTTATGAATTCAGGAAGGAAGCGAGTGTCTCGCCGAGCTGGCCGGCGTGCGGACTCAGCACCTGACGAGCTAGATGGCCCGTATGTACAGCAAACACTCCCTGCACCAGGTCAGCATTATGAGCAGCAGGCCCTTCCCACTCAAGCACAGGCTCATGGTCAGCATCCCCCTCCTGCTCCAGGACAGGCGTATGGTCAGCAAGCACTTCCTGCTCCGTCCAATCAAGCATATGGACAACAGGCGATCCATCCGACCAGCCAACCTTATGGACAGCACGATGTGTACGCTCCAGTACAGTCACAAGGACAATTGGCACTCCCACCAGCAGGCCAGCAAGCTCAGCTCGTGTATGCTCCACAAAACATGATGCAGCAGCAGCTCGTGTCAGTACCTCGTGAGAAGAAGCACAAAGGCAAATTTGGGTTATCCAAGTCGAGGTCCAAGCAGGGAGAAGAGCCTGAGTACGGCCATGAAGCTTTGCCATTCCCACCAATGGCTCAGATGGCAGCGCTCAACGTGAGTGGGTATGATCTTGCTCCCACTGGTGACAGAAGAGATTCGAAGAGCAAGGACAAGAAAAAGAAGAAGTCCGGCTGGTTTTGACCTGGTGAGGGCCACGCCTTGATGTCTGTCATCTCGATGCGTCATAAAGTGCTTGGATGTTTGGGCAGCCGGTCAAGGATCTTATGGTATTGATGTTCGTGCATAAGCTGTCGTGCTTAGTAGTGGTAGCAGTTAGTATATGGGCACTGTCACAGGCATGTAACATAATCACTGAGGACTGCCTCAATTGGCCAGATTGGAGACTGCCTGACGGTACGTAGCGTGACGAAAAGGACTCATGTCCGAAAGTCTGTCGTATAGTCGGCCATAGCTGACATAGAGTGCGAGTGCCTGTGGTGCTTTTCCAGGGATCAGGAACGACTCATCAGGCATCGGAGGAGTGGTGTGTCTCCCAGTGGAAAAGAACAGATGTAGCACAGAAGTACAAGGGGTCTTGGCGAGAATGGTCGGATCGAGAAGCTGTGCAGGATGGTGTCCTCATTCGACGAGCACGGCTAGCAAAGCAGGGGATCGATTAAGCTCCTTCTTAGCCACGATGTCTATCCGCTTGACCGCTCATCTTTCTCATCACTTTAACGTTAGTTGGCCACGAGCTGTGCGATGTGCTCTACCCTCTCCATTCGGCGAGGAAGGCAATCTGCGGATCGAGTCGCCGTTTCGCGTGGTCAAGGGAAGCGAATCCTTGTGCTCCTGAATGGTTGTCGTCCATTCCTTTGATGCTGGGAGCTATGCTGGACCGAAGTATGAAGTGATGTGTTAGGTCCCCGATTTCTTCAACTTCAAGACTCCACCTCAGCACAACACCCTTCCACTTCAAAGCTCTTTCACGAAGTAAAAGTGATCCATTCACTTTGCTCGCAGGCTTCAGATTACTCGCGCGATCACTTGAAAGCGACACACTATAGTGAAGACACACTCCCAGTCCTGGTCCACCACAAGCTGCTTGACCAGAGCTTTCACACCGCAACCACCAAGAAACAAGAGCTTCATAGTGACTTCACCTCCTTCACTGTAAAGCGTGTGAAGCTTCTCTAGAGCTTGAGACCTTCCTGTAAGCGAGCGAGCGTCGACTCCTACTCATCGGCAGAAGACCTGCCACTCTTCAGTCACATTGCGGACTGCAAACGGACGAAGAAGGCACTCGGTTGCCTCAAGCGCATCGATGGCGCCACAACAGCAGAAGCGCCGCAAGATGGCCATCGTAGGCAGCAGATCAGTTGGTCAGTATGGACGTCAATGGTAGTGAGTCCACGAAGCTGACTTTAATATAGGCAAGAGCTCCCTTACCGTCCAGTTTGTCGAAGGCCACTTCGTCGATTCATACTACCCAACCATTGAGAACACCTTCAGCAAAGTCATAAAGTACAGGAATCAAGAGTACGCTGTAGAGATCATCGACACAGCCGGTCAAGATGAATACTCGATACTGAATAGCAAGCATTTCATTGGTATTCATGGATACATGATCGTCTACTCAGTAGGCAGCAAGCAGAGCTTTGAGATGGTGAAGATCATCAGGGACAAGATTCTCAACCATTTGGTAAGTTACATGCTTGTATCCGGAAGACATTACTGATCTGCGTACAGGGTGCCGACAGTGTGCCACTACTTATTGTAGGCAACAAATCCGACTTCAGACCCGAACAACGACAAGTCAGTCTGGCTGACGGCAAGAAACTTGCTGAAGAGCTTGGAAGTGCCTTCATCGAGGCAAGTGCACGGTACAACGAGAATGTAGCCAAGGCTTTCGATGCCATGATCGCGGAGATTGAGAAAGGCGAGGAGTCTGGTCAAGCGAAGACCAACGGCGATAAGTGTGCGGTCATGTGAGTGTAAGTGTAATGCTTGACGGCCGAATGCAACGACACTATGAGACATATGCGCGGAGGTTTTTTTCCTTATATCCAGGAGCCCACCCTCCTTTCTGCGAGTAGACGGCTGGTAATTTGAGATTTATCCATTGGTACCCTGGCGATTTGTTTCTCATTGACAGATCCACTGTTCTCTACTCTTGGTCAATCGGTACTTGTCAGGCAATCTGATGTCCCGACAATCGATGAATGGTCCAATGATACTACGCATATACAGCGCAGGAGGCGTATGGGCCAGATGTAGTGCCATGTTTCTGGCTGCTCTTGTGAGCCACTTCCTCTTGGATCTCCTGATCGGCAGACCTTGCACTTCGTCCCAGCTCTGAACTCCTGACGGCAAGGGAGGGTTGCTGAGATCAATCTCATGCTTGCCGTTAGGAGACACCGGTCGCTCAGGCTTCGTGATCACAGCCAGGTCTCGTGAGAAAATCTCCTCGTTGAACTTGATCTTTTCTTCTCGTTTGCGCCAAGGATTCTTCCATTGACGCTTGGCGTATGAGGCTTGCTCTGGTCCAATATCCTAGGCATAGTCAACCAAAGCACCTCTGAGCGAACCCTGATTAGCACACCTCAGGATGATGATAGAGCCATGCTGGTATGGCTCGCTGGCCGTCATCGAGATCGTGCAGATATTCTTGCCATTCACACTGGTCGCTGAAGTGACTTCGCTCTTCTTCCAACGCCTCGAGTACAAGGTGCAGCCAAGCTTCTTCAGCAGCCTTTTGCTGTTGATGAACTTGACTCTTAGATCGACCTTGCCTACATATGCTCAGTGTCGTGACAACATATAGCTGTGGACGACTGACTTGACTCGATCGTCTGCCGCAATCGTTGACATACAGTGGTGCTTTGTGCGGTCGGTAGAGCACGTTGCACCACCAGGAGTTGCTCTCGTAGCTCCTTTAGCGTTGTGAGCAGTGTTCATGGTGGTACTTTGCATGTATTTCAGCAGCGTTGCAAATGTGGCATGTCCTTCGAGCGCTGTTCGAGTTGTGGTTTGTCTGCCGCCTGAGCATGTCATATGTAGCGGGTCACTACGACACAGGCTTCACCTCCGTGACTGCAGACTTTTCACAGGAGAACACCTTGTGCGCTTTGCGCCGGCACAGCATGCATCGCCTTTACCGGGAGTGAATTGAGTCAAGAACTTGGGTTGTGCAATCCAGTGACGCCAGCAGGTAAAGGATTGGGAGTGCAAGAGATGAACATTTACAATAGGGGAGGACACACGAGAAGTAGAGGGACGTTGCTTACGTTTCTTGCTGGTGTTTGGTATCTGGGTGGACCTTCACTATGGAGGGCTGCCTGTTCAGCTGCCAGTCGTCTTTTGTTAGCTCCAGTCTGTGACTGTAACACATGATCTCGAGTCTTAGCCGTGTCGCAGATCATCGAACCCATTTCCTTGTCGCCCAGGGAGTAGCATAGTCTTCTGGATCCTCCTCAGTCGGCGCTTCGAACCACTGGCCAGGCCACAGTCATTGTGTCATAAGTCGGGCCGTGAGACTACGCTCTTAGGCTTCCTATACCTGGCAGCCCACTCGTGGTATATCTTTTGTGCTGTGACATATGCTTTCAAGCATCACAAGCACTACCATATCCATACATCATTCCATCAATCGTCATCATCAGCGTAGGCTGCTTCTCCGTCTCCTTCGTCGTCCTCGATGAAAGCTTCATCCTCTGCTGTCATTTGCTCTCCTGGTGCGAGCCCGACTCTACTCTTAGATACGGCTGAGGTGGAAGGATGTGAATTCGTGACAGCGGCGGCATGCGGGTCTTCTGCAACTGAGTCACAAGCGTCGATCCAGTCGGCATATACGTCCACAGGAGCGGCGAGATCTAGCTTTGGTTAGAATCTGTACGCGTGGTCGGTTGCACACCCTCACAATTGATTGTGGTTTGAAATGATTGATTGCAGTTTTTGCACGACAAGCTGCCAATACCGGCTTTCTTGTCAATCAGAACAGATATTGAGGTCTCTGAGTTGCAGAAAACGCATTTGAATTGCGTTGGGAGCGGCTCTCGCTATGCTTGTGTCAGTGTTTGTGTTTGAAGAGACATAGACATGACGTACCTTCTTCGGCCCTGTAGGACCTCGACTACTCTTTTTGCTGCCTGTTATCAGCAAACTGTGATTGCTGTAGTCGCGCGATACCTACCGCTTGCCCATGTTGTGTGCGCGATTGCTGACTACTGATTCTGTGTTATGAAGGAGAGTGCAGCACGAAAAGAAGTGCTATAGAATAACGAGACATAATAGCTCAGGTGGAGACATTTGATTGGTCGACAGCACCTCACTAGTTGAGCTGTAGCGCGCTTGTATCTCAGTAGCCGATTGTCATACTGTGGGACTACCTTATCAGTTCAACAGCACTCTGTTTGTGATGACACACAGTTTCTAGGGAGTAAAGCAGGTTCCTTGCCGTGTCAACCTCAAGGGCGTCCGCAACTTCCTCCTTCATCCATCGTTCAACGACGTTCGAAATGGCTGCCACACCGGCCGACGACAGCTCTGCCGTGCTCAAGGAGATCTTACATTCGTTGCAGTCCCTCAGACAGGACCAGCAGCATCTCGCTACCGCAGTCGAGGCTATCAATGGTCGCGTCAACACATTAGCGGGTGTCAAGCAGGTTCAAGAAGGCTTTGCGTACGATCCGTCACGACCAAGCCCGAGAATAACCCCTCGCGGCCACCCCTCTCGTGACAGCATAGGCTCGATCGATGGTGTCAACAAAGAGCTTCCAGAAGCTGCAGTAGGCACTACATCTCGACGAGAGAGTGCAACTCCCAAGGTCTCGAAGATCATCCTCACATCGTACCCTAACCAAGCCGGTGTCGATCCACTACCAATGGAATGGGGAGCCAAGGATCCCAAAAAGCGTGGTCCAGTCGTCGTATCTCGGAGTCCTGCAACTTTCCGGCGACGTAACGCCATCGGTGCCCACGGTGGGTCATACAGTATCTACTATGCTTTAGCAGTTGGCTCGAGACAACTTGATATCGATCATAAGCCGGATTACACGAACACGGAGCCTGCAGCAAACATTGGTCCATTCCCAGCATGGTATGATCCCAAGAAGATCGTTGCAATGGATCCGCTGGGCCATCTCGGGCCTTGGCTATATCACGACATCATTCGAGATCAAAATGTCGAGATCCGTCCTACCATTGCCATTACCAAAGCACATATGAAGATTCCAGAGCTTGAGGATAGTGTAAGGAAAGACCGACTTGTGCCAGATGGTAAAATATGTCTGAACGAGTCTGGCGAACTTGCAGTCACCAAATTTGCCGTCGAGCCTGTGTGGTACCTGCCTGGCGTTGCTGAACGTTTCGGAATCGATGAGGGCACGCTGAGACGATCTCTATTCGAGCATACCGGTGGCAGCTATCCTGAGCTCATCACTCGAGGTGACATCAAGCTGTTCCTGCCTCCGATCGGAGGTCTGACGGTGTACTGCTTCGGTGATCCTGCCAAGATGAGTGATCCTAGTGTCCGCTTGGCTCTTCGAGTGCACGACGAATGCAATGGTTCGGATGTCTTTGGCTCGGACATCTGCACTTGCAGGCCTTACTTGATCTTCGGCATCGAAGAGGCAGTCAAAGAAGCACAGAAGGGAGGGAGTGGAGTCGTCATATACTTCCGCAAGGAAGGCAGAGCTTTGGGCGAGGTCACGAAGTACCTGGTCTACAACGCGCGCAAACGAGGCTCAGACCGTGCATCAGAGTACTTCAAGCGCACTGAGAACATCGCTGGCGTCAAGGATATGCGCTTCCAGGCATTGATGCCGGATATCTTGCACTGGCTAGGCATTCAGAAGATCGACCGTATGATGAGCATGTCTAACATGAAGCATGATGCTATTGTTGATCAGGGTATTCCCATCCTGGAGAGGGTTCCCATACCTGACGATATGATTCCGGAGGACAGCAGGGTTGAGATCGACGCCAAAATCCATGCTGGATACTGTGAGTCTTGTGGTGCACTGCGTTGTAACGCTAATCATCGTAGTTACGACAGGAAAGATCATGACGTTGGAAGAGCTAGACAATGTGCAAGGCCGAGCCTGGGACGACGTTGATGTGAGTATCCATTGAGGCCGACGCTGCCGCTTGACTAACACCTCGCAGCATTGATCAGACCTTTCCTGGGCTGTACATTGTGTCAAGTCTGTCTTGAGTTCAGTGTCTGGTAGTGTTGGTTTCGACATCAATCTCTGTGTCGAATCGCACCTCTTGTCTTGAAACAAACTCAACTAGAGATTGCACTATCTCCCTCTACAATCAAAGAACACTTTCTCCATTTGGTCTACTTTCCTTTCTGTTACCTGCTGTTGCCAACATCTGTCTTAGCATCAAACTTGGTCTGTGCAACCCTCCACATCGTCTGGTCCTCTTGGCTCAACGACGTCAACTCAGCGTCCTGTGAGCTGCTCAAGTATGTCATTTCAGCTGTTGATCATCTGCGTACGTCAGGTTCGTGTCAACCATCTTGTCTGCTTGTGACGTCAGGCATTCATTGGCAATTGAGTCAAAGCTCAAGCCAGCCAATCTCCCTCTTCGTCTCGACTCAAATCTCTTGCACACCTCTCAATTCGTGGTCACACAGTCCATGCAGATGCTGCAGTCCTTCTTGCGCAGTCTCTCAGTCTAGATGCCAGTGCTGTTGCATCAGAGCCTGGTCAACAGCACATGGCAGCGTCGCATTGGCATCTGATCGACTCGGCACTCCAGTAACTGCCGGAAATGGTCTAGCACTCTGACAGGCACAGAGACTAGGGTCTGAAGATCAGGCGTCAGCCTCTGCCGCTGGCAAGATGTCCGAGTGGTCTAAGGAGCTGTGTTTAGGTTTGGTCAATCCATACCATAACGATCCGCAGTAGCGTTGCTACAGGGGTTCGAATCCCCTTCTTGTCATTATTTTGCTGTTCGAGAGCTTCCAGTGTGCCTGGCTAGCTTTTTGTTCGTCTTGTCGCCGAGCCGGAGACTGATTCGAGCTCAGAAGCGAGTCTGACCAGTTTTTTGGTTGTCAGCTGGCCGGCTTTGCAGTCTGTTGTGCAAAATGACCCGCGGCTGTAGAGGAATTCAAGCTCGACACGATCACGAGCAGCTCGAGCTGGATCTCGTGAGCAGAATTACCTGTCGTACGAATGGGCGATCTCCCAGAGCATGGCCAGTCAAGACGAAACGAGTGTTCTTGCGAGCGATAGAGGGTTTTTGCGATCAAAGACCAGCAGAAAGGTGTCATCTGCTTAGAGAGACGACGAGGATAAGCATGAACGTGCATGTAGGCATTCCGTGGCACTTGAGGCGAGACACGAGACTGATCAGCGTGAGATTCATGTTCTACTCGTCCGAGAGAGCATACACGAGCAACTAATCACCACAAGAACTGCACTACCTGTGTCTATTGTACCCTTCAAGCTAAAGTGTCTGCATCTGCTTGATTGTTAACTAATTCCCACGCGAGATTTCGCGCTACACTTCCCCATGAACTGCAGCGTCATCGTTCAATTGTGCCTCTCGGCTTACCCGAAGAGCTCGTGTTCCGCATAACCAAGTCGCCGAAGAGCACTAAACGATCAGCTTACGACAACCGCGTCTCATTGTCTTCAGGCTCTGCGCATAGATCGTACCGTCACACTACGAGACCTCTTGGAGCAATTCCCGCAAAGCCACAAGCTGAAGAGCACGTGGCAGATGAAGCGCCAGACTACGAGAGTCTGAGACGCCTTCATGGCCAGGAAAGCAAGACAGAGAATCAGCTATGTTCTGCCACTCCCGAATTCAAGCGGCGGGCATAGACTCGGTGTCAATGGTCTCGCAATAGACAGCAACAACTCGATCTTGTATTCTGGCGGACGAGACGGCGTGATCTGCGCTTGGGACCTAGGTCTTGACCTCACCAGCAATGCTGAGGTTGTCGAAACGTACAAGCCGCCACCGACCACGATCATACAGCAAGTGCAAGCACACACGCACTGGATCAACGACATAGCTCTAGCCCAGTCGAATAGCGTCCTCCTCACAGCCTCCTCCGACATCACTGTCAAATGCTGGCGACCGACAGCACATGATAATCAACCACCACAATCGATAGGTCTCCACACAGATTACGTCAAGGTCCTCGCAGTCCCGTCGCCAACGTCGCCATGGGTAGCCAGTGGCGGACTCGACAGAAAGATCAATGTATGGGACCTTACAGGGGCTGGGCAGAAGCTTAGCATTGATGTTGGTGGAGACGAGGCGAGGAGCTTGTCTACAAGGGAGAAAGGCAGCATATATGCGTTGGCAGCGACGAACAACGTCATATGCAGTGGTGGGCCTGAGAGCACAGTAAGAGTATGGGATGCAAGGACAGGCCGGAGAATCACCAAGCTAGTGGGACATACGGACAACATTAGGGATCTGCTGGTCAGCCAAGACGGCAGCACTATCTTGACAGCAAGCAGCGATCGAACAGTCAAGGTGTGGAGCACAATAGCTGGAAGATGTCTTTACACTCTGACCATGCACGATGCGAGCATCTGGTCGCTATATTCAGCAGACCCGGACCTCTCGGTTTTCTATTCGAGCGACAAGAATGGCTTGGTAGCCAAGACAGACACGCGTAACACTATAGAGCTCGATGAAGGTCTCTCGGTGGCAATATGTCAGGAGCATGAAGGAGCTCACACAGTCAAGGCCGCTGGAGGTTACGTCTGGACAGCAACATGCAGACCAAGCATCAATAGGTGGAGGGACGTGAACACAACGGATGCTGAGATCGACGTACCAGAGACACATAACACGAAACGACGGAGCGTCAAACAATATGCCAGTCATCCCAGCAAACGAACCTCAGTCACCTCGAATCAGTCGCTAGGCGAGAAGAAGATTGCGCTCAAGCACATGCTTAGACTGAGCAATACGGCATACTTCCCGTTACCTGCAGACACTGACATTGCAGACATTCTACCCAACCGAAGGATAAGCACTTACGAGAAGCCGTCACAAGATCTGGTCATCGGACAGCCGATACGTGCGCATCCAGATTACACGACTGAGGGTCAGAACGGCCTCATCAAGCATGTCATGCTCAACGACAGGAAACGCATTCTCACTCTGGACACTGCCGGTGAGGTCGTCATGTGGGATCTGCTCAAATGTGTGCCTATCAAATCCTTCGGCAAGCAGCACATCGAAGATGTACATAAGGAGTTCCTCTCGGATGTTGCAGTCACGAATTGGTGCACTGTCAACACCAGGACTGGTTATGTCGCAGTTGTACTTGAAGAGCAGACGTGCTTCGATGCTGAAATCTATGCAGATGAGCTCGAGCTTGATCAGGACATTGAGTTCAAGGACGATCAGAGGATCAACCTTGGCAAGTGGGTGCTACGCTACTTGTTCTCGAATGTCATCTCGGAAGAGATCGAACGAGATCAGGTAGTTCGACAGCAACTTCTGCGAGGAAGAGAGCAGAGCTTGCAGCGAGACAACGCGCCAGCCTCAATCCAGATACCAACAGCACAGATGAACGGATGGCATGCTGATGGTTCGGCGCCAGGTTCTGCTACAACACTTCGTGCAACGAATGGACTGCGAGCACCGATCACGCCAGGCATCGTGGCTGCGACACCTGCGCCTGCAGCTTCTGTAGCATCTGATGGCGAAGCAGTTCCTAGTACCGATGACAACCCTCGAGCAAGCGTCGACAAGAACAGAGACTACTTCACAACAATGCGAAACGCCATGCAAGGTCTCACCTCGCCAAACACCTCCGCTCCTCTGAAATCACCCACTTCACCCAGCGCAGAACCCGACACGGATAACAAGGACACGGGATTGTTTGGGAAGAAGTTCAGAGTAGGTCGCTCGTTCCCAAGTATGAAGAAACTCGGTCGGTCACTGGAGAAAGAACGCCCATCCGCCGTGGAAGAGAAGGATGAGCATGAATCTGATTCGAGATCAAGCCAGGCGAGCAGCTCGCGTCACGTAGACGACAACTTCCTTGGGGCTGTGCAGAAGATTAGATTCGGCTATGAAGATTCGCTACAAGCGCAGGTCCAGTCTCAACAAGCTCATGAGAACGGCCTTCCAGGTGTGAAGAAAGATATTGAATTACCTACGGCTATCACACCTAGTCTTCCAGCAGAAACACCGGTGCTCAAACCGCCCGCGAACACAATCATCTTGATTCAAGAGGAGCAACCAGAAGCCGGCGGTGTCGCAGATCTGCTCGAGAGCACTGTCGGCGAGATCGGTCAGGTGTGCGACCAAGTCGAGAAGGCCGCTCCGGTATGGCTGGCCGATGTCCTTCTTCGCAACCAGATCCCAGCAAAGGAAATCGTCAAGATCTCGTTTGTGCTGGAGCCATACCCTGGAAGTGGTCTACCAGAGATATCTAGCGACAACAACAATCGTCTGAATGCTAACCGCATGCTCCGTGCAAGGAAGATTCTTGCTTATGTAGCAGAACGCATTGAGCCGCAGGACGACAAGGAGGCAGCCAACAGCTTGAGGCCAGATGAGTACCTAGAACTCTGGTGTCAGGGTCAGGTGAGTAATGCTGTCTTATGGTTTGCCACAGCTAATCCGTGACAGCGCGTGCCCAACCTGATGACCCTAATGACGATTCGTGTTCAGCTCTGGCGCAGCTCGAACGATATCGTGTTGATGTACAAAGCCAATGGTCAGAAGGCGATTAAGCATGTTGACACCACTGTTGCCAGCAAGAGCAGCATACCAGTTGCGACACCGAGTTGAGCAGGTCCTGCTCGTATCTGGACATCTCAAATGTAACGAAACATGTTCTCACGAACACTATCGCATAGTCAGCCATGGATCTGCAAGTTGCAGCGAGCAGAGACAATGACATACCCACGTTTCATGGCGACTGGTTTGCCATCCTCATATTCGACGCCAGAATCACCTCCATCGCCTGCCATTGCGGCCATCGTCTGGCGCATCTCCTCATCGAGCTGTGCCTGAGTCTTCTGTGTTTGTGTAGCGTTTTCTTTTGCGGAAGAGCCTGTGTCATGGAGATCTTTCGTGGTCGAAGTTACATCAGTGCTCTGTAGTGGCGCTGTGCTTGACCATCGGTGGCTCGCAATGCTGGTGATGCCTTGCTTTGATACTTTCATAAGTGACTTCATCGTCGCTGTCGTCGATATGTGGCCCCAATGCGATAAGATAGGCACATGTTGATGGTCAGCAGTAATACTGGGGTGGAGCGATGATGCTGGAAAACGTCAGCATCGCCAAGAGACGAATCCGACACATGAGACGAGCAATACGCTTGAGTCGCCAAGATCACTGCAACATCAAGTATTGTATTCAAGCTTACGTCTACGAAGTCGAAGCGACCAGCTCTGAAATCATGCCATCGACTCTGCCAACATAGATAGAAACATGCCCTTCGCCCTGCTCAAAATGCTTTGTCAAGTACTCCTTTGGAATATGCGCAGCAATCCATTCACCATGAGCAAAGGGTACTGCAGCGTCGAGACTGCCATGATGGAGGAAGACAGGCACACGAATGTCCTTGACGTTCACTCCCCACGGCAAAGTGAATGCCAGATCGTCATCAACCCAACCATCGGAGCTCCCTGTCAGCGCCTCTGCAAAGGTAGCAACAGTGTACGAGCCTAGGTCACCTCCATCTAGTAGCGCTCGTTGATCAACTTCTGGCAGTACTGATGACAATCCTTCGACAAGTTCCTCAACGCTTGCCTGGAGCATTTCAACGCGCCTTGGTTTGGTGAAGGCCTGAAGCGCTTCCTCGCCGGTCAGCGCGGCGTTCGTCTCATCAATATCTGTGCGCTGTCAGTGTTGCGTACTGTAATAGAGCAGTCGTTGTGCGCACTGTCTTGGCCTTGTCCTGCAAGGTAGTCAAGTCCTTCACCATCGTATGGTGCAACACCAGCGATCACCAATGCTGCTAGACATCCCGGCAGCTTGATAGCAGTCGTAAGAGCATATGGACCTTCGGCATCAGTACGTTGCCTCGGGCGTTCTTCGAATACCTACCTCCACCACTCCATCCGCCAGTGTAGAATCGTGTATGGCCTAGATGCTTCATAAGCTCGGCAGCGTCGACAACAGTGTCCGCAACCAGTCTGCCTTTCTGACGAGTTGACGAGCCATAGCCAGGTCTCGAGAAGGAGATGATCGAGAGGCCATACTTCTCGCAAGCAGCTTCGATGCCGGGTGGAGGCAGGGAAGCACCTGGCGTGCCATGAAACCATAGTAGAGGTGTGGCATCTGGTTTGCCAGCTACGCGGTAGTCTAGCTTTCTACCATCGGAAAGAGTAAATTGACGTGCCATGATGATGGTGGTGATCTGTATCGTGCAATCTGCTGGGAGCAATGGCTACAATAAGTCAGGACTGCGATTGTGGATATCGCCAGTAAAGGAAGGTGTTGGAGGGTCTACCACCTGCCAAACCTATCATGATGGCGTCCACTTGAGTCAAGGCATCTGACTGTCAGCCGATCAAGAGATCAGTACTTCACATCTGCAAGCTGGTATGAAGGCCGTGCCATACAGGATATCTCCGCTCGTGAGGACGATGACTGTTGTGCTCGTCTTGGCAGCATTTTCCCATTCAAGTTTCGACTTTCTTGCCTAAGCATTCCCCTCAACGCCACCCTCGCATCAACACCCTACTAATGTCCTTGGCAATCAGCAACATCAGGCGACTGAAGGTCTGCTCTAGCAATTTTTGATACACTGGGTGGTCTGCTTCACGCGCCTGCCGTTGACTACGAGACTCTTGCGCTACTGCTCCATAGGGATCGGCTCTTATGGCTCAACGATGCCTCATGATTTGTGTCTCTACAGCGGCTTGACGATTGCCACACCTTCACGCAGCACCAAACTTTAACACAGGATCTGCCCTGCTTATTGGACACGGAACACATGTACCTGACTTGTACGCTCTGTAAGGTACAGTCAAGACAGCGAAGCCTCGGATCGGTGACAGGTGTCTAGCAGACGCACATATAGGTCTAGGTCTGATCACTATCCTTCGCTCCTTCACGCTTTCCTACATTTCTAGCCTCGCAATATGGTCATTCTCCGTCTGGCCATCACTGGTCTCTGTGCCTACTCGACTCTCGTTTCTGCAAAACGCCGTGTAGGTTGCAAAGCCTCATCGAGCGTAGATTCGTACTCTACTGCAACAGAATTGTATGGTGAGGAGTCGAGCTATGGAGACTCATACACTACGGTGAGCAAGCTATATAGCAAGAGGCCGAGCTCGACGCCTGCTGTGCATGTATCGGCCTCAGCATCGTCGAGTGCCAGCCAAGCGGTACGATCGTCTTCACTTGTCGCTCATTCGGTATCTGCATCATCGAAGGCCAGCCAGGCCCCAGCATCGTCCTCAGCCGTCGCTTCAGCATCCTCGGGACTCAATCGTGGTACAGCAAGTCCATCTGGCAGCCTGGGAACAGCAGTCTGCACAGCGACAGCTACTGTCACAGATGTCGTCACTTCGACACCAACTCTGAGCACAAGCACCGTTGTTGAGGTTTCAACCTATTACATCAACGGCGACGATGGCATCCCAATCAATCCTTCGACCGTTCCAGCTACGTCAGTGGTCTTATACTCACATTACGCCTCCTACTAATGGCTCGTAGTATACCAGTTGAGACTTCTGTTAACTACACTCTCACATACAGATACAGTCAGTATCGATGATATGCTTTACGCAATAGCTAACGTTCTTGATAGCCGAGACCAGAAGCAGTGCTCTCACTGTCGTCATACCTGCACCTTCGGGCTTCATCCCAGTACAAGACTCCTTGCCAGGTGCTATCTACAACCAGACAAACATCGGTGGCTACAATCCTTTCTCCAATTCAGATAGTGCCAAGAGGAAGAGACAACCAGCGCAACATCGCAAGAGGGACTGCGCAACTATTACCACAACGACGACATCGACATCGGTTGCAGAAGCCTCAACCACCACCATTACTGTTACCAAGCAGTCTGGTCTCATCGTCTGGCCTATCGAGGGCACGACGATTCCAGTAGACTCGTACCCTGTATTCACAGGACCAGCACTGTCTACGATCACGAGGACTATCACCGACTACGCGGGCACTACGTTCTATACCACTACTGTTCATGCGACTGAAACCGAAATTGCCTCTACAACCACTGTCTATGCAGCATGTGCGACGGACAACTTCGCAAACTACCTGGTGGACGACGACGGTTCTGCAGCTTATATCTCAGGCTCGAATGGTACCGGTCCTGCTGACGTGTCTTCCTACAACACTGCTTACGAGTGCTGTGTGTATGCCATACAGAACGGCGGCAAGGCCTGGGCGTTCAGCTTGTCAGACATCGGTCTGGGAACTTGTGTGACCTGGCATCCGAACTATATTGCAAACAGCTGTGTGAACGGCACGCAGAGTGAGCAGTATATTGCGCTGACCAACGGAACTGGCTTTGGTTCGGTGAAGAGTGTTATCGGAAATGCCTACTGCGGGCAATACACTTCTGCCGAGCACGACCCAGCTCTACCACTACCACCTTAACTTGTTGACAGAGCTTCTATACAATTGTACAGGAAGTGTGTTGGTGAAAGTCATATGGCAGCAAGCCGTGCTCGAGATCAGAAGTTACTGCTTCTGTATGTTAGGAACCTTTAGTGAGAATGTTTTCCAGCCCATATGATGTTCATAGGCTATGCCGAACAACACTTAGATGCCCCTACCTTCGAGACTGCCTTCGATGAACTGTGGATGATCTCGCTCCGGACGGGTAGAGTGTCATCCAGTGCCAGAACCTGCTTCTGCTGTGACATGTACAGCTATAGCATGACCACGAGCATTGGCCTGATCGACACAAAACGAGCTGCAAGCTGCGAAGTGCTTTTACAGAAAGACAGCTGTTCATGGAGGGTCCACTGATAGGATACTCTGCCAGCTGCGGTGTAGCGAGCAAGGAATGCTTCGGCCATGTAGATGAAGTTGTCGATGGACGCTCCCAGCCTACGAAGCCGTCACACCAACGACTGTGCCACATGCTCGCATATTGATGCCTTGCCGGCCGATTCATCCTCGTTACTTGGTGTCCTGTGTCCTACACTCTCATGACACTTCGTCAACAGCAGCATCGTCACTTGATACTCAGCTTGTCGAATTTCAATCATATCTTGTGGCATCTTTGTGCTTTACAAGCCCAGTATGGCTACTCAGCTCGACCTCTTGAGCGCAAAAGCTCTTACATATCATTGCATGCGTAGTGGCCCCGACAGTCCAGACTACGCTCTCCCATTTATGCCTGCATTGCACGCACGCGTAGTGAAGGACATTGGCGAACTCTTGTCGTTCAGCATGAGCAAGGGCAAGCAAGGCTGTATCCCGCCGGAATGGGAGCTCACAGGAGGTATCAAGGTTGTCGTCGAGGATATGTGTCAGCGTTGGGAGGCGCAGGCTCATCTCCCATGTGTTGCGTACACAGCCGTATGGTCACCTAAGGACTCCGATATGTGGGAGCATCCTGAGGGTGCAGCACTGTGGATACATGCCGACCAGAACACAAAGGAGCTCCATGACGACAAGCTCACCCTACCACTGGCAGAGCTCATGGAAAAACACCGGCTGAGTTACCACCCATATCACTGGCACCCCGACAAGTGGTGGAACAAAAAGAAGGCGACAGGAATGGAGGAAGCAGTGAATAAGGCAGAGTACAGCCGTGCTGCAAGATTGTAAGCAAGCCAACTACCTTGAAATGGGTAGCTGCGAGACGGAGTCCATGGATCTGTTCGATAAGTGTTGGAAAGATTCTTAGAGAAGCTGAGCCATCCACGGCATCCTCAGATGCGGTACCTGATCGCCAACAGTGTCTTGAGTGCTGCAGTGCTTTGTTGTGTGGTATTGCTACAGTATGCGTTGGAGTGTGCGACGGTATTTGTATTTGAGATTGCTCTCGCCTGATTGTGAGCATTGCCATGTGTGACCGCTCAGATGCATCTTAGGGTGAGAAAGACCAAGATTATGAGTAGAATGAGAAGCATCATCATGCGTCCTCCACCTGGGCGTCGCTGTCGCGCGAGCCTGTCGTGATGTTGGCTTCGTCCCTGAGCGATGAAGGCGTCAGATGGCTTCGACTCGATAGCGTCGTAAAGGTGGCATTCAGTGTGTGATGAGGTCGGCTGAAGAACGACTTGGATCGACAGAGTATGCCACCACTCAGGATCGTTTGCAGGCTTACTTGTCGTGATTGTCGGTCACAGGGCAGCTATCGTGCCGGTCAAGGTGACACGCTGAGATTGATCTCGGTCTCCGCATCGCTCGAGCGATGCGAACGTTGACGCAAGCTGTACGGACCGGTGAGCACGCACGTCAATATATCCATCGAGTGATTTGAGCGTCGCAGGTAATGTTGCGGTACACAGTCTTGCAGTGAGTGTCAGTGTGCAAGAGAGCGTCAGCCGCCGCTGCTCTGGATACATGTAATGTTGCGCGAAGACCCACATTTAATTGGCTACACTAGCGACGCTTCAGTCACTTCAAACATCGAAGCAACACTTTTGGACATCCGCAGACACTTCTATGCGCCATCACGATGCCTGTGGTCAAAGGCGGCGTCTGGACAAATATCGAAGATGAGATCCTGAAGGCCTCGGTCTCGAAATATGGACTCAACCAGTGGGCGCGAGTGTCATCGCTGCTCGCGCGCAAAACTCCAAAGCAGTGCAAAGCGCGTTGGTCAGAATGGCTGGACCCAGGCATCAGGAAGATCGAATGGAGCCGCGAGGAGGACGAAAAGCTTTTACATTTGGCGAAGTTGATGCCCACACAATGGCGAACCATCGCGCCAATCGTTGGCAGGACTGCAACTCAGTGCCTGGAGCGATACCAGAAGCTGCTAGACGAAGCAGAGGCACGCGAGAACAATGAATTCGGCCTAGGAGGACCTGATGGAGCAGAGACGGCTGCGCCGAGTGCAGACGACGTGCGACGACTGCGTCCTGGTGAACTGGACCCGGATCCTGAGTCGAAGCCTGCACGACCTGACACTATCGACATGGACGAGGATGAGAAAGAGATGCTGTCAGAGGCGCGTGCAAGACTGGCGAATACACAGGGTAAGAAGGCGAAGCGAAAGGCAAGAGAACGGCAGCTTGAAGAGAGCAGAAGAATGGCAGTCTTGCAAAAGCGACGAGAACTCAAGACGGCTGGCATCAATATCAAGGTTAGCTCTCGTAAGAAGGGTCAGATGGACTACAACGCCGACATTCCTTTCGAAAAGCCCCGCTCCAGGTTTCTTCGACACACAGGAGGAGCAAACAGCCAACGAAGAAGCACGAGAGTCATTTGATCCTCGCAAGCAGCAACTTGCCAACAAGCGAAAGAGCGATGCTGCCGATGTCGATGGACAGGAGACGAAGAGGCGGAAAGCAGAGAAGAACAGTGGTGCTGCCGCATATGCCGCTGCTGCCAAAGCAGGGCAACTCCAACGCATTCGTGAGGCAGAGCAGAGCAGCAAGCGAAGGAGTCTTGTGTTGCCTGCACCACAAGTCAGTGAGAGCGAACTCGAGGATATAGTGAAGATGGGCATATCAGGAGATCGTGCTATGGACGGAGACGAGAGCAGTCGAGGGCTGATCAGCAACTATGCTCATGTCACCTCTGCTACACCTTTACGGACACCACGAGCACCACAAGGCGAAGATCGGATAGCGAATGAGCTGCGTGATGCCAAAGCTCGAACAGAAACGCAATCAGCGCTGTTCGGCGCAGACAACACACCGATGCACGATCAGTCTGCCACGACAGGTTTCGAGGGTGCAGCACCGTCTCAACAAACACTGGCCACACCCAACCCACTTGCTACACCACGGCCAAATGGCGCTGTAGGAGCGACACCGCTACGCACGCCTAGAGATGGCTTCAATCTCAACGCAGCAGATATGCAGCTCGTGGGACAGACGCCACGAGATATACGCCTTGCAGAAAAATCATCACGATCGACCTTACGAAGTAAGCTTGCTGCATTGCCGAGGCCAAAAGAGATGGACTTCGAGCTGGAACTGCCAGAGGAACAACAAGAGACGGCCGTGTCGGCGGCCCAACTACAGGAAGATGCTGCACTTCGTGACAGACGGAATGCTGAGCTTGCTGAGGCCGCTGCTCTCCGTGAGCTGAAGCAGCAGACACAAGTCGTGCAACGAGGCTTACCACGACCGAAAGTGATCGATGTCAACGCCATGACAAAGCACGCCAGGTCCATCACCGATCCTGCCGAAAGACTCATCGAAGAAGAACTCATCACACTGCTGGCGAACGACGCTCGCAACTTTGGTGGCGCGAAAGTCCAAGGCTCTGCTCTCCCTGTGCGCGAGTACAGTGAGGAAGTCATGCAGAGAGCACACATGGAAGTCGTCATGGCCATGGGTGATCCAAGCGCCAGAGCAGAGTTTGGCCAGGCCTTCGAGCAGGAGTGGACTCAAGCACACGCTGGCAAGGTGCTGCCTGGCCTTGCTGCGTATGCTGACGACGATGAGTGGGACGAGGAACAACTCCTCACCGAGACGTTTGACAAGCTTCAAGACCGCATCTCTGCCTCCGCCAGCAAGGGTGCCGCGCTGGAGAAGAAGCTTGCCAAGCATCACGGAGGCTACATCGAGCGCAACAAGAAGTTACGGCAGAAGATCGTCGATGCTGCAGCACTCCTCGCGAAGACGAAGATCGATGTTGACGTTGCTCGAGCAGCTCAGGTTGCTGAGAACGCTGCGCTGACTGGTCGCCTGGAACAGCTTCGAGATGAGGTCGCCTTAGTCACAAGACGGGAACGAGAGGCCCAGGATGTATACCGCGAGCGCAAGGATGAGTTCCAGTCACTGCGATGAAGTCAGGTGGCCAACGGTCGTTGTTTGATACTGGTATGTACACCGAGCCTGCCTCGTCGTGAGTCATAGCATGTGAAACTGTATATCAAGTCGTGATAATCGTGCTATTGGTCCAAGCAACGCATATACAAGTATACCTCTGGTGTAATAAGCGCCAGCTACTGCCGAGATGGTGTGCAGTCAGCCTCGCCAACCACAGCTGCAGTCATCCTACGATCGTGTAGCTGCAGCATGGTCTAAGCACCCAGAATAGTCTTCAGCCGCAGATGAGACGATGGTCGGCCGCATACTGCAGGCCAGGTCAGGCTCGCGAATTTACCTTTTGCGGACGAGAATAGCAGAAGCAAGATGGATCACTGTGCAGAGTGGCACAGCTAGCTCGAGCGGTTATCGGTTGTAAGTAGACATCGCACAGCAGTCGATGATCTCGGACATCGAACTCTGCTTGTCCGTGGCGAGCAGATGATCTGGGAACATCCCAGGACGAGCCAGATCGGAGGGTATACACGAGAACCAGCGAGAGGATACGAAGAGACGGGTACGAAGGTACGTATGCAGCGCTTGATGACGCGTGACGGCTGCGTGCCTGTGCGTGCATGAACCATCAACAACGTGCTCTGCCTTTCACAGCTCCACTGCTACGGTCGGACGCATGTCACATACAGGTTCGCGGAAGATTGATGCTATGAACGGTAAGAATGGGTATTTGATTTGTGAGTCTCTACTTGAAGATCCATACAAAAGTAAGACATAGCCACGTGAAGCGTAATCCTCCTCTTTCCAAGCCATAAAGAACTCCTGAGCAGTAAAAAAACGACCGAAGTGTTGCTCGCAGAAGGGGTATAGAGCGATTAAAAGACAATTGAACAAAAAGGCTTTTTCGTGTTCGTCGACCAGAACCAGTATGCAACCAGCGCCAGGAGAAATGCCCACATTCCTAGTCTTTGAAATGAATGATACTCGTACATTCTTTGCGCCCATAAACAGTAGAAAGGTAAATGGAAGAATCAAGCACTCGGTCTGGCCAGAATCGGGTCGACGTTGGCGGTGTACCGCAATGCCCAGAGTCGGATGCCAGTCATGAGTCTTTCGGTGCGCTCGAGTTCGCGATCACGTCCGAAGATCGACTCGACGAACTCGCAGCCTGAGGTCTTGCCCATGGTGACGCGTTTCGAATCGCCACACTCTCGCTTGGCAGCTTTCCACATGTAGTTTTCGCAGATTTTGAGAAGCTTGTTGAAGCGCTGCCAGAGGCGTTCACCAGAGTCGATGAAGTCCTCGATCATGTCGAGGTTCTTCTGTTGTCGCACAGATCCAAGTGCGTCCTCGGCACTCTTCATCTTACCAGCAAGCTGGATGAGAAGTAGCCAGAGCTCGCCAGCGAGATCTGACATGGGAGTAGCAGGGCCGTGGGAGAAGACTGTCCAGTCATAGATCCATTTTCCGAGGGAGTTCGCGTCAAAGACGCTTCCTAGGAGAAGGATGGGCTCTTCTGAAGGGTCCCAATTCTTGTAGGAGTAGCCAGCAGGAATCTCGTGCTTGCGGGCGTCCTCTTCAGTAGCCTTGCGAGTTGGCTTGGTCGCAGTGCTTGGTCGGGGACGATTAGATGTGTATGTTGGCTTGCTGGAATACGAAGCACGTCGTTGACGTGGATTCGACTCAGCTTGAGTGTAGACAGGAACCTGAGCGCGATCAGTTGGACGCTCGAAGTGATATCCTTGATATGGTGGCGGATGTTGTGGGAATCTTTCGTAACGAGGCAGATACTCATATTCGCGATCATGCTCATCGTAGTGATAAGCGTGTCTTGAACGGTGTTCTGTACGGTGGCCATCACCAGAAGCGCGAGGCACTTCGGTGGTTGTGTATCGAGCACTACGGCGCTCATGATGATGGTCACTTACATAGTCTTTCCTGCGTTGCGACGATTGTTGTGTCGAAGAATAGTAGCCTGGTGAGGAGTATTCTGCGGTATAGTATGTCGACTTCTTCGGTGTTGTGTACGAGTAGCCATAATCCTGTGTCGCTCGTCGCGCATGCTCCTTTGGTGCCGGTGGTGATGTGAATGCGTATTGTCGTGGTGAATAGTATTGATATCGTGCTGATCCTGGGGTGTGAGGTGTTTGGAAGTCGGGAGGGTAGTATGATGGTGGTGGCACTGGATATTGTGTCTGGAACATCTTTGTTGATGTCAGGACGTCCAGACGCGCCCTCTATATGTGTATATCGTGTATCGTTCGCCGTTCATTCAGGTGAGATGTTTCCCTATTCGACAGGGTGGAGGAGAGAAGGAAACTGCGCAACTCTGTGACTGTCGAGAGAACATTGGCGTGTGTGTATGTAGTTGAGTGATTTGCGATGCACTTGCAAACCAAAAAGATGAGACCAGGAAGATGCTGGACTCGTCGCGGCGATTGTGGTGGCAATTGGCTCGGTATCGTCCTGGTATAGGAATAGCTGGTGATAATCGTTCTCTCTGGAAGAGAAAAGAATAGAATGGCTGGTAGGAAAGCGCCGTGTACGAGCAAGCCGAAGGTATTATGCAGAGACGACTGCTCAGCACACGCTGGGCTTCTGGCGCTACAAGATACTTTGGCACTAGGAGCTAGCCAGTCTTACGGAAGCCCGGCGATGGCGTTGACAAGGTTTCTGACGTTTGTCCGATAGAACGTGCACTGTTCCAGGGTGTGTTCCTCCTCCAAGCAAATGAGAGATCGATACGGCCTTTGCACGTCCCATATGGCTATGACCCATCCAGAGGAGTCAGCTCGTAAAAGTTTTGTTTGTGATGAGCTGTGCCAAAGAATGCTGCTGGCAGAAAGGAGGCCAGAAAGGGGTGGCGTCGCTGTTGATCAGTGCCCAACCGACTGCGTGTCATGCACAGTAGAAGTGCTCCACTTTCTTGAGGTAAAAGAAGAACAAGCTGCGCGCAGTGTATCTGTTCTTTATGTGTATGCTTGCTGCAGTGTGTCGTGGGAGGTGGGCTGCTGCATGAACGCAATAACCTTCCGTGTGCTCTTATGACACAGCATGTCTGAGAACCAAACACTTACCACCTGCGCCATCTTTTACACAAACGGTCGGACTGCCTTGAATCCCGCCGTAACGCCAGCCGGGCTACCAGAGCGCAGTGCCATGAAATGATTCTGGTTGGATCCATAGGATTTCAAGGACATGCCAACACCAGCCGCTGGATGTATTCCTTTGCCTGAGCAGTCGCACCAGACGCCTGAACAGTCGAATGCCGCATAAAGCAGGCGCTGCAGCTATTTGCCCAAAGTGGCCGTGTGCCTGCAGCTCGATCCTCCTGTAAATGCAAGCATGGTTTTCCTGGTGCGACGAGCGGCAGTTTGTGCACCGCGCCTCGTCCGCCTGCAAGGATCTGCCAACGACGCCTCCTGATCTATCAATCAAAATCCTTTGTCGAAATTAAGAGGCGTAGCTGGACAGCCCTGCGTGCGACGTTGTACTTCATTTCCAACGTCTCGCACTGTCGAAATTCCTTACGCTGTATGGTGTGCCACCTTGATGCACTCAGCTCTGTTATCCTTTGACGGCTGTGTGGTGTCGAGCTGTCTGGTAGCTGGGTCTCCACTCCCACGCCGAGTTGTGCTTCGCTTCTCCGGCGCGACCATAGGCTCATCGTCCCTCGTCTCTGCGCTCCTTTATTCTTCGAGCGTTGTCGGGATGGTGCTCCGCGAAAAGTGTATGCGAGAGTTGATTTTTGATTGGGTAAGCTGTCTTCCAGACCGCCCTTTCCATCTGGCTACAGCTTAGATCGAAGTCTGTGCTGTATCGCTGCCCAATCCGCACACCTCCTTCGAAACAATATCAAACGGTTGAGAGCGAAAGTAGGATTTGCAAAGATGAGCGGTGACATCCTTGTGGACAGTGAGCCATCACATGCTGAGAGAGGCGTCCAAGATATCAGCAGAACCGTCAAGGCGATCTGTCGCGGCACTGACTCCTTTCAGTGTGCAGCTCCCCGGGGCATAGAATGACTGCTCATCATTTGCCGGACCCAAGATCTCATGCAGGTGACGAGTCCATGCAAGGTGGTCATATCGACGGACGCCCGCCGTCAAACGTTGTGTCACCTGTATGCCATGCTCTGCGCTAGGTCAAGGTCCTCATCTTCGGGTATGCTCGTCAACCTTCTGCAGAGCCCCCGGAAGATGCAGGGAAGCACGCTTGTCATTGCGAGAGTGCATGTCAGCCACTGACGATGGCGGTGCAGTCTAATATTTAAGACAGCATAGGGCTTGGATCTGGCATGCACTAGCCATGAACGACAGCTCTGCTTCGAAGGGATGCCTCGAATCTTGCTGGCCTGTTCTCCCAGAGTCATGAATCAGCAAGACATGAGTGGTGCCGTCAGCTCAGAACAACGATCCAGGTAGCGATGGTCGATTACTCAAGTCGACGGTACTGTCAGCAATGACTGTGGATAGCAGACGACAAGTCAACTGCATGACAGCAATGGCTGGCAGAGAATATGTCATGCTCAGCAACGTTCGCCATGGACGGACAGCAGCATGATTCATAGTGCTGTGTTCACTGTTGCAGATCAGCTCAAGCGAATAGCTATTGAACTCTTGGTCAGCGCTCACGGTAGGTCCACAAACTCCCTCGATTGTTGTGACCTTCGTCATCGAACCTTCATCAATCGTCGATCATGTCGCTGGAGGGCAACCCAAATCAAAGACAGAAAGTCTCTCACCAGAATGAGAATCAATCATCGACCATGCCGTCGGAAGAAAACCCAAGCCGAGGACAGAAGATCGCTCGTGTTCTCCGGTCACTCATCACTAAAGAGTCTGCCGAGAAGCGTATGGAGCGCTGCGCAGCTCGCCTGGCAGAGTACGAATTTGTTGAGGTCGAGGAGTCATACCCAGCCAGCTATAATGTAATGGGAGCAGCTGGACCAGCCCTCATGATCACATACAACAGACGCGTGCGCAGGCGACGAGAGCCAACTACTACAGAGACGATTAGCAGTGCATCCGTAAGCAACAATCAGCCTCGTCATATCGCAATCCAGGCAGCAAGCGATCAAGATGTACGCAGCGAGGACGTGGCAGATCGCAACATCGCCAGAGATCGTGACTTTCCTCCACGAGTGTCTTCCTCAGCATTCATCGAGAAACCTCAGCTTGTAGCACCACATCAGACAACGTCTCAGCCAAAGTCTGTGCCACTGATCCCTGGCGACAAGTTTTCGGCTGATGCTGCAGATTGGAACATCGTGCGGTATCGCTCACCTGTAACTGAGACTGTGGCTAATGTACCGAAGCCTCTAGCGGTCAACAGGAGCGTTAGGTTTGAGTGAGGTCTGGTAGCATGGTTATGATAGCAAGTATCACAGATGCGTATCGACTATAGGTGGCGATATTGCCGAGATCACCTTGACGTCCAGGAATTGTGATGGAGTATTGATTGGCGATGTTGGTGGTGGTTACGAATCCGGAGAGCTTCTTCGTCGATACAATTGAGTAGACGATGTGAGATGTATCGTGGCGTGCAGCTGCCATAAGTATATGCTATTAAGAAGTCTCGCGATGTGTCTCACATTCTTGTCGATTGAGCTCGTGAGCGTGTCATTCTGCTGTCAACATAGCCAACTTCAGATTTCTGTTGACTTGCAGTGTTCGGTTTGCGCACCTGAATGATCGATGGAGGACTGCTGTAGCTAGCAGAAGGACATCCTTAGACGATGTGGGTGTCGCCAGGACAGGATGGGACCATTCGTGAGAATGACAGAAGATCAAGTCACCATGAAAGCATGATGTTCGAGTTTACCACTAGTGTTATCGCTAGATGGCTCTGATTGGTTGCACGCCAACGGCTTCTGCAGCGTTCCTGACATGTCCGGTCATGATTGTGTCTGACCACACATTCAACTATACCAGGCGGCATGTGAGGGAGGCCGCCGCAGTGTTGCATATGACTTCGATCAAGGAGGATGTCAGCCCACCAGCAGTACATCTTTCGTCACCCTCTCCCAAGGTCCCGGATGCTGGATTGAAAGGACTAGACCACTACAAGCAACGACTGCCGCCATGGCGACACACAATCAGAGCAGCACTGATCCCAATCGTCCGATATGAGACGCCGTACTTGGCAGAGTTCCAAGCAGCATGTCGTTCGTCATTCTTGGACTCTTACTTCGCCATGACAGCCAATCTTGGCACGCACACCTTCTTCATGGCTGCGCTACCTATCTGCTATTGGTGTGGCTTCCCGTCGATAGGCATGGCTCTGGTGCAAATGCTTGCGCTCGGTGTGTACTTCAGTGGCTACATGAAGGACATGCTCTGCCTACCAAGACCGCTCTCACCACCCTTACAGAGGATCACAATGTCGGGTTCTGCAGCGCTTGAATATGGATTTCCTTCGACACACACGACGAATGCTGTATCCGTTGCTATCTTCTGCTTATGGCAGCTCGAACAATCGAAGTCCGATCTCACGTCCACAGCATACCACGCCTGGCAAGCCCTTTTCTGGACCTATGGTATATCCATCAGCATAGGACGAATCTACTGCGGAATGCATGGGCTTTTCGATGTCGTGGTCGGTGCGGTGCTTGGTGCACTTATCGCATGGGTGCGTATTGCGTTCGGCGACGCATTCGATCAGTGGATCCTCGACGGAGACTTCACCAGACCGTTGGTGGTTGGCATCATACTTCTGCTCGCCGTACGATTTCATGCGGAACCTGCAGACGACTGTCCTTGTTTCGATGACAGTGTGGCCTTCGCCGGCGTTGTGCTTGGCATCGAAGCTGGCGCGTGGAGCTACGGACAATCGGCGAGCACTGCGAGCACGAGAACGCTCAGCCAATTGTATCCATACAAGAACGACGACATCGTCAGATCGGTAGCACGAGTAGTGGGAGGAATCACGAGTGTGTTCGTATGGCGCGCTGCCATGAAGCCCATACTACTCGCATCCTTACCGCCGATCTTCAGATTCGTGGATCACTGGGGTTTGCGTCTACCACGACGATACTTTTTGCAAGCAAGGTTAGTCTCAAGTGGCGAACAAGAAGAAATCAATCACTAACGTCCACAAGACATTATGGCAAAGTTCCACCTCTACCTAAGGACGACAACGTGCTCCCACCGGCGTCCAAGATCCCAGGTATGCTCACGACACTACCGAATCGCAAGCGTACCATATCCGTCGGTCCACAGTCAGAAGCAGACGTACGAGAGTTTATCGCCAACCGAGAGCAGCGACGACGGAACAGTCGATCAGACAGAAGCCCAAGCAGCAGCCGGAAGCCAGATATCAGCCGATTGAGCGTCGCAACCACTTCTTCAAGCGCTTTGTTGCCATCACCAAGTGATGAGGTAATTCTAGAGGACGGTGTCACACCAACTGCATCATGGCAGCAAGTCAAACAAGCAGACAACACCAGCAGCGAGCTGTCACCGCAAACAGCGAACGGCATGCTATCGCCCTTCACAATGGAACTGGAGCCACCGGACAGCAAAGAGGAAGAGCAGCAGAACCAGAGAATGTTCGATGCATTAGAGCGACCTCGTGTACGGTACGATGTTGAAGTGATATGCAAGCTCATTGTCTACTCTGGCATAGCATGGCTGGTCGTCGCTGGAAATCCAGTAATCTTCAACATAGTCGGTATAGCGTAGCAGAGCATGGGTCGTACCATTAGGACGTTTACCAGGTGCTCCCGATGAGGCGTTCACAAGCTATCACATGCCAGCAACCTTCTTGCACGTGAAAACAGAGCATCCGTCGCAGCACGCGCACAGGTAGGGAATATATCCGTGCCAGGCTGTAGGGTGTAGTCCTGGCCTAGCTCGTCTCCATCATACGAGAACGAACTGAAAACTCTTTACGACATACCGGCATGATGTTTCCCAACGTGCTCCTAGCGAGCATGATTGGTGTGCGTCTGTCTATCGGCAGTCTTACCATTCACGACTCTCTGGTAACCATACAACATCCGATCTGACTCTTCCGTCTATCTATAACGAGCAACAAAGAGGTCCTCAAGTACACACTGCTCACACCTCGAAACGCATGACTCGTGTCCAGCGATCATTCACTCTACCCCACCACAACATCGTTTGTCGACTACCCGCCATATCCACCTCCCAACCGGCGCATTTTTGACTCTGTCAAAGATCGTTCGATATCGGCGGGCTCAAGCCTCCTGGTCACTGTGCACACCATTGTTGCTGCACATGCTTACAAGGAAAAACCTACACATTGCTCAGAGTCGTGCAACACTTTCGCAGCAGGGCTTACGGCCGCTACAACAGATCAAATATCAGGGACTCGGGTGAGCATCGTCACTGACGCAAACACAAACGCCAACGTATCATCTGTGATCAAGCTGGTGTAATTCTTCGGCTACCGGGTATCACAATCCTCCACGCATTGCCGACTGCACATCAGCGGCGACATACAAGGTACTAGCTACCGAGCTACGACCTACCACCCGTCAGAACGCCCCACGTTACACCCAGGCAAAATCAAGAGCACAATGGTCGACGCAGAAGTTGAGAAGAAGGGAGTGCGCTTCGCCGGGGAGGAAGAGCCTGTGACAGCACCAGATGGAGAGCTTCGTCTTGTGCAGACGCTCACGAATCACCAAGCGAGAAGCAGAGCAGACTTCAATGAAGAGACGGAACAAGAACTACAGCGTCTGAAGACGCAGTTGAAGAACAACATTCAGTCACAGCGAATGCAACATCACAACTTCGAGCCTGTCTCTCTACCCGGCTCCACTGCAGTATCACGAGTAAGCTTGTCGACTGTTTCTCGTAGGACGATCAGCTAATCATATCAGGTACCATCCAATGTCGCTGCACCACCTCGTCGTATGCTTGCTGGCTCGGCAGGCGGTTCGAGAGATACCTCACCTAAACGATCACCAGTAACATCGGCGGTGCATTCTCCGCCACTGACACCCGCAGCAACTCACACCAAAGATGGCAAGACATCGGCGCCGGTGTCGACGAGGCCTGTGCCTGATATCATGACACCTCAGCGATCAATCACACCGCCAAAAGAGAAGAGTGATGCAACGGAGACTAAGACCACATCTGCAGCTCCAGTGCAGAGCACAATGCCAAGCAGCACACTACCACCACAACCCTACCTAGGCACAAGCCGCCCTACCACACCACGCACCAAATCCGTCGAGGATATGAACTTTGAAGAGCGTTATCGATTTGGTAATCGAGATCCCGCTCAAGGCTGGGCCAATTCAGGAATGTCTAATGTTCCCGTCCCTAGCATTACGCCTGCTTCGAAGTCGAGCTTAAGTGCGAGCAGCACTTCAACAGCAAATAAGCGAGCCAGCTTCTTTGGTGGCATAAAGAAGACAGAGGATGAGCCGAGTCACAGCACTGAGAAACCTGAGAAGCATCATTCAAAGTCGAATCTGAAGCGCTTCTTCAACAAGTTTGGAGACCACAAGAAGGATAAGGACAAGGATCACGCGCCTGCTGTCCAAGCACCAGCTGCTGAAACACCTAAGCCTACGCCTAAGCCATTGCCGAGCATGGTCCAGCCTTCAGCTTCTGTTCCTTTTGCTGATGATCATGGTCTGCAGACGAAGTATGGCAAGTTCGGAAGGGTTCTCGGTCAAGGAGCTGGAGGCTCTGTGCGACTCATGAAGCGAACTGGTGATGGCGTTGTCTTCGCAGTCAAGCAGTTCAGAGATCGACACTCGTACGAGAGCGAGAGAGAATATAACAAGAAGGTCACCGCGGAGTTCTGTATAGGCTCGACGCTACACCACGGTAACGTTATCGAAACGATCGACATCATCCACGAAAAGGGCAAATGGTACGAAGTGATGGAGTACGCACCATACGATTTGTTCGCGACTGTCATGACGGGCAAGATGGGTCGTGAGGAGATCACCTGCGCTACGCTTCAGATCTTGAGTGGTGTCTGCTATCTGCATCAGATGGGTCTTGCACACCGAGACCTCAAGCTCGACAATGTGGTGATCAGCAGTCATGGCATCATGAAGCTCATTGACTTTGGAAGTGCGGTGGTGTTCAGATATCCTTTCGAGAACGAGATTGTGCTGGCCACAGGTGAGTGATATCGAAAGTCTAAAGAGCTTGACTAATGTATACAGGCGTCGTTGGTTCTGATCCATACTTGGCACCTGAGGTATACGACGGGCAACGCTACGACCCACGACTGGTCGACGTATGGTCGATAGCGATCATCTTCTGCTGCATGACACTTCGAAGATTCCCTTGGAAAGCACCAAGGCTGACTGACAATTCTTACCGGTTATTCGTCGCCGAACCAGATGCCGACCACGAGAAAGCAATGGCGCAGTACACAAGCAGTGCGAAGAATAAACGAGACTCCGACGCCACGATCGACCTCAATGCACAAGAAGCGGACAAACGAGCAGCCGAAGCGAAAGCCAGAGACGATACAAGAGCCAAGGAAGGGCACCACCACCATCACCACCACTCGCACCATCACACCTCCGACACCAAGAGCGAGCCTGTCAGTCGACAAAGCACAGCTGCCAGTGACGCAGCTGTGATCAAAGGACCTCTCCGCCTGCTAAGGCTTCTCCCACGAGAAACAAGACACATCATCGGCAGAATGCTGACATTGAACCCTAAGGACCGTGCCGATATGGACGAGATCTTGGAAGACCCTTGGGTACAGAATGCTCTTGTTTGTAGACAGGAAGAGAACGGCACAGTGTTCTCCGCGCCGAATCACAAGCATACACTTCAGCCAAGCGGCGGCTCGTCAACGGAGTCGAAGTAAAGAAATTGGACATGAATAGACAAGACGGCTACGAGATGGAAAGTGATATACCTACAGTGCGGGTAGATTAAGTCACCGGCTGAGCTGACGAAAAGGGATGCATGGCGTTGTGTAAGGCAGTTGCATTATTTGGGTGAGATGGTAATTGAGCTCACCGTTGTATCGAACTTCGCTCTGTCAAGGACTATCTTGTGGACTCACTCGTGCCTGATGCTGTACATCCTGACGACCGTTCAACTAGAGTGAATTCGTTACTATGCCAAGCCTTGATCCTCCAAGGATTGACTCTCGCAAGTCATGTTGTGTTGTACAAGCTCGTGGAAGCTGCAATGCCGTGTGCCAGAGAAAGCTCATCAATCTTCGTCAATGCACGTCGGCTGACTGTCGAGCTTGTTGACCATATGCCGGACCAACTGATGACCACCATAAGATGCAACCCAGGGTGCTGGGATAGCCCACGCAGGAATCGGTTGGTTGCGATTGACAACGATACGTCTCAGCTTCTTGAAGCGTGGCTCTTCCATGAGTTGGAGGAGTTGTGCGTCTAGACGAGACTCAAGCCGGTCGCTGATGTCGCCTGCGCGATGGAGAGTCAGGGACTCTAGCGAAACCGGTAGGATGTCGACCAATGGATCTACCAAATTATCCCACGCCAGGGCATTCCGAGTATACCAATGCGTATCGAAAATCGTGTCCAGGGGAAGCAGGAGCTCATGCAGGCTTGTCAGCTCTGCTAGGGAACCAATGAAGCCAGGCGCGTGCGACCAAAACCAACCCCTGGATCCGTCACCGGCAATGCTCAGTGTCTCCAAGTTAGCGGCATGATTCTTGAGACATTGTCCGATAGCTGCCCAGTCAATGTCCATTCCAACACGTCTGCTTGAGATCAGATGTCCTTGTATGCAAAGTGTCTTGAGCTCACGGCATAACACTAAAAGATCTCGCAATGCATCCTCGTAGATGGTTGTATCGATCAGGAATATCTCCTTCATGCGTGAGCTGAAAGGAAGTGGGTGACGCACTTCCAACATGGTCGCTCGGAAGCTGAGCGCAGGTGGTCTGAGCAACGCGCCCAGCATTTGTAGTATATCCAGGGAAGGAAGCGCCATTCTAGGCCGATGGCGATCTGCACATCCCAATGTCAGGCCGAGATGTCGAAGTTGCTGTAGCGTTGTGAGCGAATCAGGAGGCTGACCGGCGGCTTCGGTCGATGACAATGGTACACGAGCATATCGGCAGACACTCAGTGTCAGGCTCGGCTCGTAAGCATATGGCATATTGAACACCACAATAGTGACCCTCTTGCACATGCAGATTAGTGAAGCAAACTCTGCATCGCTGTCGTTGCGTATAAGGCCCACGGCAATCGGCACCTGTAGCGCATCAGGCAGCCACTCCTGTTCAGTGGCTAGTAGAATTGCTGTTGGGTCGCTCTCTTCGACGGTCATGTCACGGGAACACAACGGGCGACGAGGGCTCATGCAAGAAGCATAGATGTGTCGAACCAGACTGGCTGTGTCCGGTTGTCTGCTGAGCGTTCGAAGCACCTGCCGTACTCTAGATTCGCGAGGTGTTCCTAGCCATTCGCGATCCTTCGTTGGGAAATCCAGGGTATGCCAGAGTGCTTTGCGAGCGGTGCGATGAGTTGGTCTGCTGGCTCGAGAGGCGTGAGCTAGTGTTTGTAGCTTAATCTTGTCCGCAAGAACCTGCTCATCCGTCCGTTCTGCGTGCGTTGGTATCTGAATGCGAAGCTCAAAGAAGATTCTCTCGAGCAGCTCTTCCGGCAGTGGCATGATGTACAGTCCTACCTTCGCAGTGGTGCCGAGGTCGACAACTGGCGTAGACTCTCACGATGGTCTGAAAAGTGTCGTGGGTGTAGGCCGGCGTCAATGATTGTTTTGACAGAGAGAGACGTTTGCTTCAAAGCAGCTGATGAATGCGACCACATTTGCGTTTGCGCGACAATTGTGAAGACAAACCTCGTACATACTTACTGTTCGTGAGATGAGTGACATGCAAACTAGACACTTTCGTGATGTGGTTGAAGTCGAGTTGTGCAGCAGATGAAGTGGTGCTTTGGTGCTCGCTTCTTCTTGCCTGAGGCTGAAACTGCGTGCCGCATGCTCGCGAGCACATCTCTCCCACACAACTTCGGCAGTCCTCATCACTGGACACGATCCTTGCCAGGTCGACATGATCACGACATGGTCGGCTTCGAATCAGAAACAGACGAGGATGATAGACTTATGTATGATCCCGCCGACTCCCACAGTGGTCGATCCTCTCAGGAGCTGCAATCTCTTATCGAGCCGATAAGCTATTGCTCTCGACTCTTAGCGGGCAGCCTCGCCAACCACGCGAGCCGCCAAAAGAGCACTCCTATAACTGCGGCGCCGCTGCTCACCAGTCAAGCCAGCACGTTGCTGTAATTCTCTCCTCCGAAGCATCACTATACACTGGCGCCAACCCGAGAGGTAACCCAGCAAGGCAAGCTAGAAGAAAGAAGAGTGACGTACAGTCCACTCTTTTTTTCGAATGCCTGCACGGCATCAATGGTCCGTAATTCAAATCGCTTCCTAGACGTGACCACGACCACTACTGGCCATGGCACTTCCCAATATTCCTACCCTTCTTTGCTCGAATACTCCAAACATCTGTGCACCATCTCACCTTTGGCTCTTAGTCCACCCGTACAACCACACCACCGGGACGAGCCCACACGCGTGCAGCTACAGCGACAGCGGCTCAAGGAACAGCACGTGAGCGCGAACAGCATCCCTGGCTTCAAGACCTCAGCAGGTAAGGAAATCAAGAAGCTCCCATCCAAGAGATCTGACAGTTTTGCCTTTGCTGTACAGCGTTCTTTGCTTCCCTCCGCACGAATCTGCGCTTGAGCGCATCACCTCCGCCGAGCCCAATGTCTACACCACCCAGCATGCGCGCCTCCGCCAGCTCCTCCCATCTCCTTCTCCTCTCTCAGCAGCTGTAGACTCCACAGACGTCGCACCGCCAGCTGAAGACCCTTTGGCCGGTGTGCCAGAGCTGTCATCTTTCCGTGCGACCAGTCAGATCGACAAGCTCGATGGACTCAAGCTAGTAGCCGATAGCGTTGCGCAGCTGCGCCAGAAGGCCAACACCACTCTTCTGTGGCATCCGATGAACATGGCAGTCTTAGTCGCGGTGGGATCAGTGTTTGGAGCTGTGCTGACCAGGTTGGGCAAAGATTGGATTGCAGTATTCATGGCTTCAGCTGGACTTCTGATGGTATACTTCGCTGCCGCGCGAATTAGTACTCAGAAGTATCTTGAAAGAGCTGAGTCGTTGACACGGGAGTGGCTGGGAGACGCTGATGTCTTTGTGACCAAGTTCGGAGACGATATCATTGGTGCACTCATCGTCGAGTGGGTGTCTGGTGATAGTCGTCAGAAGAGGAAGAAGTTATGCCGAGGCGAGATCAAGGGCTGGGCTGTGAGGATGAAGTATCGCGGTAAGGGTGTTGGATCCGCACTGCTGGAAGATGCTGTGCAAGAAGCAAAGGCAAAAGGTGCTGAGAACATCGAGTTTGCCGAGGATCATGCCAGTGAGTTGCATTTCATACTGGCGGTGGTTGATGCTGACTCGATCCAGGCGCGATTGAAGTATTGCCGACATTTTACAACGGACCATTCGTCCGTCGCGAAGAGAGGTCAAAAGAACTGCTGCAAGAGTTATTCGAGAGCTCTGGTGGCAAGAGCAAGCGCAAGTAGAGCCCGTAGGCGCACTGTACAGACAATGCCATCTTTCGCTGATATCCTCTATCTTAAAGGTGGGAAAGGTCGTGAACGGGAGAGCTTCCTATAACCGGGTGTTGCGCTTTGCTGGTAGGGATGCCTATTGCTACACAAAGGCTCAGTAGCCCAGGCTGGGAGCTGCTTGTACCTGATCATGTAGAAGCAGTCGGCTGTCGGATCAAGCTGGTCACTTTCGTCCTCCACCAGAGCCCATCGACGGTTGGAGATACCATATGCTGGAAAGGCAACGATCTCATCATCTGGACCAGCAGCAATGACAGGCATTGCATATGCTGCCGCCTTCGGAATCTTGCACCTCCTCTTGTGCAGTTGGAACAATTCCTGGAGTCGAGGTTCCTTGGCACTGGTGATCTGATCATCGCCTTTACGCCTATAGCGTACACTAGCTTTGGGAGCTCCGTTCAGCACATCCACGCGATAGCCAAGACGAAGCCAGTATCGTCCTTGCCACAGCTGCCAGTCCGACCATCGTACTATGTCTGCAGGTTTTGAGAGATCATAGACCCAGTCAACAAGAGGAGTTTCTTCCACTGTCGAACGCACGTTATGCGTTAACATCTCGTAGCTGTGTGCGCCGTCGGGCTGCAGCCAGCTGGTGATACCAACGCCTGCTTCTTGGTAGGTCGGTCCTTCATCGTGCGGTTGGAGGAAGCGAATGGTGCTCTGATTCAGCATATTGGTGCTAAGATGCTCTTTGGATGCGACGATGGAGATCAATTCGTGGAGCAGTGTTGCTCGAATGTGATCAGCACACGAGTGAATCTGGATGCTGTGCACTGCAGAAGCCGAAAATGTGCAGATGACACGACTGCAAGACGTATCTATCAGTATCTCAGCTTGATCGATGAGTTCTTCAATGAATGCCGAGTATGTGTCTCTGTGTGCAGTAATGGCGGACGACAAAGCCTGGAGTCTTTCAGCCCGCAATGCCTGTGGCAGCAGCTCATTCTCATTCATGTATCGAAGCGTGTTTCTTGTAGCGAGCGAGACATCTTTGTTGGTCTGATCTTCCACCCATGATATCCGAGCATCTAAACATGTAGCGATCAAGTCTGACTTGGAGAATTGCAGTAGTGGCCGGATGAGACTGATTCCGCCAGCTTCTGTAAGCATACTGCTGGCATTGAGCCACTCGACGGGTTGTGATCCTGAATGGTCCATCTTCAGGGCGAGAGCATGTTCGCTGGACACTCTCCTTGGCTTTCCGGACTGATAGATTCCGTAGCGAGCAGTTTCTCCGTCCATGGTAGACACAGACTGTATACCTCGAAGGCCCATCCCTAGATAGTTGTTGATGAGTCTGATCAACACAGTCTCGGCCTGGTCGTCTGCATGATGAGCCACAAGCAGTGTCTCGATGTTGTGATCACGACATGCGGCGCCTATCATTGCATATCGCAGTTGACGTGCCCTTCTTTCGATGTGCTGTTCATCTGTGATCCGATCTGTCTCAGGCACCGTCAAGACTTGACTCTCGAGGCCTTCAGAGATCAGTCAGTAGGTGCTGTATATGTGGCGACATCGTGATACCCATCGATTTGAGGGTGCGTTCAACCACATTCGCCTCGTGAGTACTTTCATCTCGAAGTTTATGGTCGACAATGAAGGCTTTGAACTGCAGACCGCGATCCTGCTGAGTAGCGTTGACACAAAGGCCAGCTAGAGCCATTGAATCGACGCCGCCGCTGACTGCGATGCCTACGTGAGATGTTAGTATGCAATCCTCGCTCGTCCGTGGAAATACATCACCAATTCTCTTTGGCATCGGCTTCTGCCATTTTGAGCATGCAGACTGCAAAGACTGGAGGAATTCGTTCGATGTTATCACGCGACCTTGTTGCGCTAGTCGTCTCGTTGATGCAGTGAACATGTCCTGCCCAAGTGATGGCTCGATGTGTAGTGTGTCGTGATGCTGACATTCGAGGCCGAGCACCGACCATGTCGCAGAGTCTACACAAAACACAACGACGACTGAAAGACTGCACAACAAACCAACCAGAGAGCTTGACGTCCTCTACTTCGCCATATGCATGTGTCTTTATCGGGGCACAATGGAGCTGTAAAGACACCTGGTACACTGCTACAGCGACACCTATACATCTATCTATGCCTTGACTGCACCGTGGCCATTGGCGGGAGATGCAAGTCTGTTCTTCCTGACGAGTCTGAAGCCACCGAGAAGCACGATGAGGCCCTCGATCAGCAGGATCACAGCCAAGGTCACCATAGCGCCAATCACACCGTTAACAGCTGGGCTAAGACCATTGCCGGAGCTGCTCGAGCTTGTAGAGGCGCCGTTGCTGGAGTCAGAGCTGCTTGAAGAGTTCGATGTGTAGGCTGCACATGTGCCGGTAGTGTTACCACAAGCCTGGCACCACTCCTGTGTGTTCGAGATAGCGAACTTGTTCATGCCATTGGTGAAGTCGTTCCACTTCAAGGTGTTCTGGCCCGATCCGAAGAGTGGGTAAACACTTGGCTCGCTGATGCTGCTGGTCGTGCCGTTGTGGAACATGAAGCGTACGTAGATGTCGTCATTTCCTGGAAAGGACGAGCCGGTGGCATTTGTGAAGAGCTCAAACACCATCACAGATGCATAGTCCGCAATACCGTAGAAGGTGTTGTTGACAGAGGGTAGGCCAGCAAGACCGAAGAAAGAGGCGAAAGTGCCGTAGGCTCCAAACTGGATGTTCAAGGGTGTCTTGCCCTGGCTGGTGACAGTGGTGTTCAAAGCTTGCACGATCTGTCCAGCCAGAACCTTACCTGGTACTGCACGCATGTCGTCGGACTTGTTGTATGCCAGACCCCACTCATGGCTGTCGGCAAGAGTGCGTAGTTGGAAGAGATTGTCGCTGGTCAAGACATCAGAGCCGCTGATGGTCTTGTTGTGAATCTCGGCAACATTGATGAGGTCGTAAATAACATAAGCGTTCTTGAAGCTGACCTGGCTGTTGGTGAACGTGCCGTTCACAACTGGGATGATGCTGTTGTAGAAGGACTGGGTGCTGTTGAGGAGGTTCATGTACTCAGCGCTGGTGAAGTAGTCGTTCGAACTGACTGTAGCCTGTGCACAGCCAGATGAGCTCTGCAGCCATCCGTTGTCCTCACTGCCGGTTCCCGAGGTGACGAGCGAGACTGGGATCAACTGGTAGCCATTTCCTGGCGACCTGACGACTGTGCCGTTGGCGAGCGTAGATGTGCTGAGATCGCCGACTGGTGGGTAGAGAGCCTGGAGGAACCCTGTAGCAGAGTTCTGCAGGACAGTGTCTGCAGGCGCTGACACTGCAAGCTGGCTGTTCCGGACGAGATCTGAGTTGAGGCCCTTGATCTTGCTCGTGGCATTGCTGGAGACGTAGCGGTTCCTGAAGTAGTCTCCGGATGTGTACACCTCTTCGAAGCCGAGCACCGTCAAATTTGCCGGCGGAGTCGACTTGGCTGTTCGATCACCGTGACGGTGGAACATGTAGACACCAAGGACGGTCTCATTGCTCTGAGCCAGTGCCAATGGCACAGCAGACAACGCGATTAAAGCTGCAGACAACATGCTGAGGACGGGTAAGAAGGAAAAGTGCTTGTCGAGAGGAGAGCATCAAAAAGACCTACCACTCGAAGCTATCTGCAGGGCTTTGATACACAACGGCGCTACATGTGCACCCAAAAGGATTGCATTGGTCGAAGAGCGGGCAGACATGACTGAGCTTGTCCCTCTGTGGCAATGTGAGGTCGCCGCGGAGATGGCCGCTCGCTTTTCTTATCCCAAAGTGGTAGCTATCGACCGAGACCGCAGTAGCGAGAAGCACTTCGGCACGTTTCGATGGATATTAGGATTTTGCCCAGTCCAGCCTATCTGCTAGTTTTGCTTCTTTCCCAGGCTTATGGAGTGGTCGGCCTTTCATAGTGACTAGCAAGAATGCGGCTGAAACGACAAGAGCGGGATACAATGTAGTGGTGGCTATCATGTGTATGCTGTTGACAGTGATGTGTCTGCGATCTGGAAGCATTGCAGATACTATAGAGCATTGCCATTCCTCGACAGCAGCAGATCTCTCTCGCGCAAGAGCCACGCTGCAGCGCCTGCCGGTCCGGTGAAACAGACTCGAGCGAAGATCTTGACACCAAGTCTTGAAGCATCTGACATTGTCATAGCTGTACCAGGCGGCAAAGCGAGCACATAGCATGCCACCGCCCAGAGCAAGATGCTCAAAGCACTGATGGCTAAGTCCCAACGCAGGAAGTGTAGTCGCGCCTCAAACATATCGCCAGCCTTCTCCAGTCGTAGCCGTGGCCAGAATATCTTGATGAAACTGATGTGATCGTAGCCTGTAGGCAGTTTCGGAGCTATCTTGGACAGCAGAACCACCCCCACGACCAGTGCATGTGATACCGTTGCGAGGCCTATCGCGAAACTGTAAAGACGAGATGTCGCAACGGCAGGAGACAGCGTGGAGCTCGTGAATGCTACCGCAATCAGGCGTTCGAACAGATCGCTGAAAAGATAGTAGACCTGCCACATATTGATCCAGGATTGCGCGGCTAATGCTGAGCGAGATAGAGGCGACATTATCAGCGGAGTGAATATACTGAGCATGACGGATGCTGGAATGGCAGCAATACGAGATTTCGAGATCCCGCCAAACTGTGTTGGCGCACCTGAGAGCAACGACGTTGCAAGATGCGCTGCACACCACACAGGGACCACAGGTGCCGCACCGATCGACTGAACCGCGAATCCAGTAAACAGCAGGCTGTGTTTAGATCAGTGGTCAAGAACAATCGATCGGTGGTAGTGTCTTACCTCGACTGAATCAATGCTGAGCTCTCCTTGCGGTGGCATTGCAGCTGGATCAATGACCACATAACAGCGTACTGAGAGACGAAGTAGCGATTCTGCAGCGCCATTACTGGACTGCCCCTAGATCCAGACAAGAAGAAAGCCAGGTAGAGGGATAGGTAGTCATCCAAAGGACGTATGCCCGTCCACTTGCGAATCAGTTTCTGCTTAGTGTTGGGTATAGCCTCTGTCGTGCCGCGAACGAGATCGGTGAGGTGTCTCCAGAGACCATTCTTGAAGGTTGAGTGCATTGTTCCCCACCAGCCAATGCCAGCTAAAGCTGGGAATGCTCCGTATACCAACATTAGGCGAGTGGTGTTGAGATCGGTGAGACCAGTCATAATGAGCTGTATGTGCGATCTGTTGCTGTATCTTGTGAGGACTGCCTGACATCTCAGTGAGAAGAGTGCTGCCATGCGGGCATATATGCATGCATCTCATCATATCTCCTGTCGAGCTGACGGCTGCAAGGTTCCCACGGAGACGGACAAATGGCTTGTCCGTCTCTTTAGGCAGACATCTTGTTCATGACTTCCTCTGTTGTCACCGCGAACGATGCGAGCCGAGGATGTGCTGTGTTAGGCGCGCAGTGCGAAAGGATTCGATAAGGACGGGATAGAAACAAGTGTAGGAACATAGGCAACGCTTACCAAGACAATGCGCAAGCTTGAAAGTGTGTTGTAGCTGGAGTTTTGTCGTATCGAAAGAGGCATATTCTTCGTATCGCAATAGGAATAGCCTGATGCACATACACCTCGAGTCGGCCTTCATAGACTCGAAGGATCAGGTGTTCACACGAGAGCAAGTCTGCACCGCCTGCCGTTCTCCTCGGTGTCACTCGCTAACCGAATCAGAGGTGTTGAAGTTCGTAGGATCGTTGTAAGCTGGAACATCAATCATGGGTCGTCAGGCGGACTATTAAGCAGCGTTCGAGAGATCATACGAATCCTCGCCCGATGCCTGACTGGGAGGAAGCAAACGGTGCGATGTCCCTTTTGTGTTTGAGCGAATTGTTGTCGAGCTTGTAGATTAATGTGCAAGCGATTATGACAGCTCGATAGTCCAGGACCCACGAGCGTGCCTCGTTCCTGGGCTCTCATTTCTAGGTTGCATCAGCAGCTCGAAGGACGCTACATGTCTGCCTTGATGTAGATGGTGGAGAATAACAACTGATGGCTGCGACGTGAGATAGTGCTGAGATGACTGTGCTCGTCGCGACGTTGGGTGAGAACGTCTCACATGACTCGTGTGAGAGGTAAGTCCACGAACAGTCTTGGCACACACTTCCACTAGCGTCTAATCAAAAGATTCCACTACTTGCAGACTTCGCCAACCACACCGAACACATTCCAACTCACAGTCAACACACAACACCGCAAACATGGCGGTCGGCAAGAACAAGAGATTGTCGAAAGGAAAGAAGGGCTTGAAGAAGCGAACAGATCCATTTGCGCGCAAGGACTGGTACAGCATCAAGGCTCCATCAACATTTAACATCCGTGATGTTGGCAAGACTCTTGTGAACCGCACCACTGGTCTCAAGAACGCCAACGATGCCCTCAAGGGTCGCATTGTCGAGGTCTCTCTCGGTATGCATCCTGATGGACACCTTACGACTAGTACTGACCATACTTAGCCGATCTTCAGAAGGACGAGGACCACGCCTTCCGAAAGGTCCGCCTGCGAGTCGACGAGATCCAGGGCAAGAACTGCCTTACCAACTTCCACGGACTCGACTTCACCTCCGACAAGCTGCGATCGCTCGTGCGCAAGTGGCAATCCCTGATCGAGGCCAATGTTGTTGTCAAGACCACCGACGACTACCTCCTCCGCCTCTTCTGCATCGCCTTCACCAAGCGACGACCAAACCAGATCAAGAAGACCACATATGCACAATCATCTCAGATCCGAGCAATCAGGAAGAAGATGACAGATATCATGCTGCGGGAGGCACAGAGCTGCACATTGAGCCAGCTTACCACCAAGCTGATTCCAGAAGTCATTGGTCGCGAGATCGAGAAGAGCACACAGGGCATCTACCCACTGTCTAACGTGAGTCTATACATGGATATCGCTGGTCAACTCTGACATCAAACAGGTACATGTGCGTAAGGTCAAGCTCCTCAAGTCGCCCAAATTCGATCTCGGCAACCTGCTCTCGCTCCACGGCGAGTCCACCACTGATGAGTCTGGACAGAAGGTTGAGCGCGAGTTCAAGGAGACTGTTCTTGAGAGCGTGTAAAAGGTTGGCAGTCGTGATGGGATATGGTACCATGACCTCAGTCTCACTGCGATAATTGGCGTTAGCAATGCATCCGGGTGAAAGGTATACAGCATCAATGCTGCGTCAATAGTGCGTAGCGAAGCCAATATCAAGCAAATGTTCAAATTTGAGCCACTTTTGCATCCGTCTCTACCGTCATAGTTGTCATATACTTATCACCGTGCTCTTGCCTACCGAATCTCCTATGCGAACAGACCGTTTGTAGCTACGTCAACGACCTCAGTGCTACAGCAGGAGACCAGATCTAAGGGTATTACTTGCCCGCCTCAATCTTTCGCTTGAGTCTCTGCTCACCATCTCACATCTGCCTGTCCTCCAACAACGACATGGCTCCGAAAGAGCTCAATTTCATCACTGGCAATGCCAACAAGCTAGCAGAAGTGCAAGCAATCCTATCGTCGACACCTGTCAAGTTACAGTCACAAGCTCTTGATCTACTTGAGATTCAAGGCACTATCGAAGAGATCTCCAGAGACAAATGCGTTCGAGCAGCAGAACAGGTACAGTATTTGATCATTACATGCATACGTCTTACACTATTTCAGGTAAAAGGACCTGTACTGGTCGAAGATACTTGTCTTTGCTTTGATGCATTCGATGAGCTTCCTGGACCATACGTGTAGGTCGTTGGCACATCCTTGGGCGCTTCTAACGACTTCTAGTAAGTGGTTTCTCAAGGCACTCGGTGTCGAGCAGTTCCACAAGCTGCTCGCAGGCTTTGACGATAAGTCTGCGCAAGCTGTATGTACTTTTGCATACTCCGAAGGACCAGGCCACGAGCCAATCATCTTTCAAGGGCGCACGAAGGTATATTGCCAGATCTAGGCTCACATCTCATGCTGACCAGGTGCAGGGCAAAATTGTAGCAGCCAGAGGACCAACCAGCTTTGGTGAGTCTTCCTCACCTCCGGCGGCGCAGCTAACAGATCAGGATGGGACGCTTGCTTCGAGTACGAAGGCCAGACGTACGCAGAAATGCCCAAAGCAGAGAAGAACAAGATCTCGCACCGTGGGAAGGCGCTGCAGAAGCTGGTTGACTGGCTCTCCAAAGAGACCTGACCTATCCGTGTAAGAACATCGGGTTGTCTTCGTCCTTAATGCTGGATGCCTTCACATCACCACCATGATCTTTCCTCCACGACTTGATCCACTGTTCGATCCTATCGACATTGCTGTCAATGTCTTCCGTCTTCTCACTGTGCAGCTCCACCACGATTTGCTCGTCGTACGCGTCCCGTGCTTCCTGTAGCAGGACCTCCATGATTTCGCAGTCGAGGTTTTCTTGTAGCTTCTTCTCGCCATACTTGCGTGCCTTCAGCCTGTCGTATAGCACCTTGTTATCGCATCGGACCACACAAACCAGGTCGATCTGTGAAGGTGGGAAGAGATCGCAAGCATGCCAGTCAATGATCTGTCCGCCGTCTTCTAGGTCGTTCTCAATGCAATCCAGCAGCCTATCCTCGTCGACGATCTTTGTGTTTGGATCATCAGGATCGTTGCTCGATTCGCCAATGTTGTGCTTCTTGACTATATCGTTTATGCTGAGGTGGTGCAGTCCTGTTCGTCGTGCAAGTTCTTCGCAATGTGTGGTCTTGCCGACACCTGGTGTGCCTGTGATAATGATGTTGGGCTCTGTCCGAGACATTGCGAATGCTGCGATCGATCGGTGAATGGGTTTAATGGTGCGGAAGTGCTTGTAGACGTGTCGTGTTGTTCTTCTCGAGAGCATCGAGTGTGACGTAGCTTTGATGAGTGAGAGCTTGGAAAAGTTGACTTCAGCGCGTGCAACCTCGCTCGACATCGCAGTCATGATACAACGAACAACACGGCCAGTATGTCGCGCATGCAGCGCCTACAGGAGAGCCTTTTCGACTGTAAAGTTGGAAAATGGAATCACGATGGCATATGACACTCATCCACCCCCAAAGACAGCCGCGACCAATGCTCCTATCGTGTTTATACATGGATTTCTAGGATCCAAGACAAATAACAGGAGCATGAGTAAGTACGCGAAGTCGTAGCTGGGTATTTGGATGGAGCTGATGGAAACCAGAGTGCTTGCTCGCGACTTGAGCAGAACGGTGTACGCGATCGACCTGCGGAACCATGGAGATTCATCTCACAGCCCACAGCATGACTACAGCTCAATGGCATCAGACGTCGAATGCTTTGTCCAGGAGATGAAGCTCGAGAAGCCGACACTGATCGGTCACTCAATGGGTGCCAAAGCAGCTATGGCAGTCGCTTTGAGAAAGCGTGTCAAGGTTGCCAATCTCATTCCCGTTGACAATGCGCCCGTTGATGCTGCATTGAAGACTAACTTCCACGACTATGTGAAGGGCATGAAGGAGATCGAGGGTGCGCAGGTGCAAAAGCAAAGCGAGGCCGATGCCATCTTGCAAAAGTACGAGAATGCGCTGCCGATAAGACAGTTTCTGCTGACCAACCTCATGCGCAACGAGGACGGCAAGTATGTCTGGCGTGTGCCACTAAAGTGGCTCTCATCGTCTCTTGGTAAGATGGGCGACTTTCCGTTCACAAACCCGGATGAAGTACGTTATGAAGGACCTACGTTGATGGTTCGTGGCACCAAGAGCCCGTACGTCGCAGATGAGATGCTGCCGATTGTCGGACGCTTCTTCCCGAAGTTCGAGCTCAGAGATATTGATGCCGCGCACTGGGTCATTTCAGAGAAGCCTGAAGAGTTCAGAACAGGTGAGCACACCATCATTGACTGTGAGACTACTAACAGATCAACAGCTGTGGTAGAATGGCTACAGGACAAAGAGTGAGACACGAAAGGCATGCCACGTCTGCAGACAATGGCATTGCTCTCGGTTCCAACCACGAGTCTCGATACGTACTATATGCGAGGCTGCGCTCTAGCAAACGTCCTCCGGGGATCGAACAACCACAACCTACACTCTAGCCATTGGCGACCGCTCCTGCTGAGGCAATATAATATCAATATTATTCTCCGCACGACCCACAACTGCTTGCAGTCGATCTCACTTCCGACTGTTACACTGCTTGTTGCATATTGCTGCTTCGTAACAGCCTTTCACAGTCGTCCTCATGAGCTCGCCGAGACTAATCGAAGACAGGTCTCTCAGATGACGCACATGCTCAAGCTTGGCTTGCACAAAGTGTAAGAGAGACCGTGTCGGACGGCGAGCACATTTGCACAGCATTGTCGTCCTCTGGAGACTGAGAGCAGGCTTGCTGAATGCTGGCGTCGTTCGGATCACTCAGCTTCCAGTCTCCTTGCCAAGGATCACCGAGATCGCAATTCAAGTCCCAGAAGACCGTGTCGGATGCGGTTTGCGATCCTGGGAGAGTTCTTGTATATTCAAACTCGAGTGGAGCATTCGAGTTGGGAACATTCGCCATGGCAAAGGTCCATCCATGTTGCGAGTCCAGCGAGGTCCACTGCTGGGACCAGTATCCAGTCGAGCTGATTGTAACGGAAGTCGATTCGCCATCAAGGTTCCTTACGTCGATGTAGATCTCGTAAGAGCAGGCGTTGATGATGACGGCACTTCCTGGACTCGTCTCACCTGCCCGAGTAGTACTCGCCAGCAATGCCAATGGAATGAGGAGTAACGATTGATACATGCTGAGTTCGATTGCATTCAAGAAGTATGAGATTGTTTGATGACAGCCAAACACGACACATTTATATATCATCGCAGGGAACGGACTGCTGATGAGCAGTTGGGACCGGCAGTCTCTTGGTCTGCAGACTTTTTACGATCACGGTCTGTCACTTCAACCATTCCAGCAAATGAGATCGACGAGCACCATATGGTGGTGTCTGTCTCGACCAACTTTGCCTGGCGATCTTGTCACGCTCCAGGAAAACGATGTGATAGACTGTGATAGATCGACCGGGCACTTCTCAACTGCTGATAGCGTCACATTTTGGGGATGCGGTGCCATCAGATCGTCGTCCGGTCGCAGTGTGATCGATTTCCAAGGACTCTTCGCATAGTGTCCGAACCTGGAAGCTGACCAGACTGGGGCCACGGCATCCTTCAGAGCGCAGTCGGCAGGGCTTCATCGCACCATTCGCCGGGACACCTTTCGTTGTGATCAGGCGTGTCAGAGTACTGTAGTGGACCGGCCACAGGACAGTGACCGGATGACGGAGCCATGTCAGCCTTGACTGATGTTACTCCGTCTTTTGCTATCGCTATCAAGTCAAGCTGTATCGTTGCATACTCACATGTACACACGACACTCTCCCATATTGCCAACCGAGACGCCAATTGGCACAGGCATCGACCAGAGCATGTATCTCATGTTGACGTACCGCCGTGACGTGTTGTCTTGCTATTCATCAAAGGGTAGCGGTATGGAATTGTGCTATCGTCATCGAGTCTAGCAGAGTCATTGGTATGTGAGCATCATCGCGACGACCTTACCGCAAAGGATATGGTGAAAAATGCTGTTTGACGAGGAACCGAAAATGCTTGGCACTCGCAGTCTCACCTCAAAGCGTAACAACCAATCTCATGCATCACTTGTGACACACATCATGTCTCGGCAGAAGTGTCACGTACAGCTCGAGTCCGCGCACATATACCGCACGTCGATAGGCGTTCACACATGAGCAGAAGGGAAATGCTCTTCGCTGTTTGTGATGATGGGAGAGTATTCTGTTGTAATGTGACAAGCAGAAGACGGACACATGGACGTCTCACGCTCCAATGCTACTTACTACAGATAGACGACAAAGCAACGAACGCTATGGGCGTCATCGTGTGTCACACGCATCAGCGCGGCATTCATGATGCGCAAGTTGCCTCAGCTCGGATGCCAGGGATAGTTGCATGACGGCGATCGCTCCGGTGTCACAAATGTGACGACATCTGTTTGTCTACTACATGTGCAGCGATGGCAAGCTTCGTACATTCAAGGGACGTTTTCTGCTAGACATGGCGCCTGTTAGCACTCAGACTTCTCGATCTCTTGATTATCGCAACCGTCCTGATGAATGGAGGATTGAGCAAGGACTATCAGCGAATCTATTGCCTATCCTCGACCAAACAGGAGATGAAATCGTCTATATACATCCTCGTCAGGAGGCCAAGCACTACAAGGACGACGTAGCCATCGAATCTGTGGGCAATCGTGATGAACTGTTTCAGCGCTCTCGGCCTGGCTGGAAAGGGTGTGTCTATCATCGAGGGCACCAATGACGAGAGTTGACAAGATGGCAGTTACGTCGAATGGGAGACAGACTCCGACAAGAAGGCCAAGGCTCACAAGATCTTGACATCTCAAACCTTTCCGCCCAATCCGGAGTACCAAATGGGACCTATCCCTGGCAGAAACCCGGTATTGACAGGCATTCGCTGGAAGTTGTGGCATCACGCTATCGGTGGCGAGCTTGATAGTGCACCCGAAGACTCTTGGGCCACGGTACTTGAGGAGAAGCATTCTGAGATGCTCCACATACTGCAGTTCCCTTACAATGGAGAGCCACCAAAGCGACTCGTTACTGCCAAGGTCATCACTCCCAACGATCTTCACTTTGTGCGCAATCACGGTGGCATCCCAAGGATCAACAAGGATGTCTACAGTTTTGAGGTCGATGGCTTGGTCAACAAACCCAAGACATTCACTCTGGATGACCTTATGGACGAATCTCGCTTCCCTCGTGTGAGGAAACAGGTCACCTTGCAGTGCTCAGGCACACGGAGGATCGAGCAGATCACCCTCTACCCAGGGCAAGGAGACGAGCTTGCACAAGCACCCTGGGCTGAAGGCGCAATCGGTAATGCCGAATACCTTGGGATCAGCCTCAAGAAGGTGATCAAGGAGTGCGGTGGACTCAAAGATAAAGGTAAACATCTTGAGCTGTATGGCGCAGACACCTACTTCAAGGTCAACCAAGCTCAGAACTATGTTGTCAGCGTGCCATGGAGCAAGGTTAAAGCAAACGAAGTCTTGCTGGTGTGGGAGATGAACGGCAAACCACTACCTGCCATTCACGGCTTCCCACTCCGTGTCATCGTTCCGGGATACATTGGCGCACGGAGTGTGAAATGGCTTTATCGTATCAAGGCCATCGAGCACTCGTCTCTGGCGCCTGTACAGAGCAAAGAGTATCTGTACTTTAATCAGCAGACCGGCAAGCACAATCAGAAGCCGACCGATGGCATTCAGATCCAGGAAATGCCTGTCAGTTCTGCCATCATGTCACCATGGACAAAGCAAGTCATCATTCACAATGGTTCGATCCATTGCAAGGGATGGGCATATTCTGGTGGAGGTCGTTGGCCAGAACGTGTTGAGGTCTCTGCAGATGGTGGCTTCAGCTGGTATGCAGTACCACTCGAGAATCTGTCACCTAAGCACAAGTGGACTTGGCGGACTTGGGAGATCGACCTGCCCTGTGATGTTGAAGGATGGATCGAGATCGTTGTTCGCTGCTGGGACAATTCTCTGAACACGCAACCTCTAAATGTCAGAGCTGCGTGGAACTGGGGTCTTCATGTCACGAGTTCTGCTCACAGGATCATGGTGTATAGCATCAACAAGACTCGGGAGAGGACTGCGGACCAGCTGAAACAGTTTGAACGGCATGACAGTCCACTGGCACCACTGACGTGGCCGGAGGAATTCTCAAACCAGACTGTGGAGGAGTACAGGGACTTCTGGGCAAAGCACGATCCTCGAGATGTTGATGATTGAGAGAAGGAAAAAGAACGGCTGCTGAGGTGATATCCGGCCGTCGTCGTCAGTGAAGGCTCAGGCTTCATCGGCGATCATCTCATCAACCAATATAGTCATACATAGCATGTTATTGAGCATGTGTTTAGACCGCTGTTATGGGTTGTGTTTGGGAATCGTAGTAGTGTGGCTGTATGCCAGATGAAGCAGCTGTTGAGTTAAGCCTCCCGAGTTGACCACCAGCATTGAGCAAGTCCTGATCTCTCTCATCGTCACAATGCCTTTGTCTACTGAACATGATAGCTTGGTCAATCCTCACCATCATCTCGTGTCATCACGAATAAGTGTGGGTAAGGCATGAGGGAGCCTATGGCTCTAAATCCTTCGCCTCAACAACACGAGCTGAGACACATCCATCCTTTTATGTAACAGAGTTTCTTTGACAAACTTCCACCTCGCATTAATCATCTGCAGCTTGATGTTCGGCATCGAACAGTCATGTCGTCTCAACCGGATCCCTTCGACATCTTGTTCAGCCCAGCACTGCTGTACTCATGGATCTCATCGCATGTCGTGTTGGTCGTAGCCATGGCGGTGATAGCCATCGCGATCACCACTCGGTTTCAGGTTATTGATGTCCCACAATCACAGAAGACACGCAATGCCTACGCACCGACTGTGCCTTACTGGTTCCCGATTCTCGGCCACATACCGAACATGGTTTGGGACGCTACACAGTTCATGCGTTCGAAGAGAGACCAGTACGTCGATGGAGCATACTCCCTCAACTTTGGCGGCACTGTACATACCATCGTGTACAAACCATCACTCGTCACGGCTCTTCTCAATGCAAAGGACTCCAGCGCATCTGCCGAGAATGTTGCCGATTACATTGGCGAGAAAGTGTTCGGTTTTCCACTGAAGAAGGAAGGCAAGAAGTACTATGCTGCCAACGAGGAGATCCGGAACTGCTACCACCATCTGCTTAGCGAGACGAGACTGGGAGACATGGTTCGAAGGACGGCGCAGACGACGAAAGAGAACGTCGTCAACCTGGTGTCCTTCTCAAAAAGCCCAGTCGATCAGTCGTACTGGGAGCGAACAGCCAAAGCACAACTGACTGTTGACAAGAATGGTGAAGAAGTCGTGGCTGCCAATATGCTGGATCTAATCAGAGACTTCTGCGCTCTAGCATCAAACCCGTCCATCCTCGGGACAGACCTCGTCAACAACTATCCAGGCTTCCTTGCTGACATGTGGACCTTCGACAGAGCCTTTCTATATCTCGGAGCTGGCCTGCCGCGCTGGGTACCAATACCGCTAGTGACAAGAGCGCACATAGCTCGTCGAAACCTCATCCGTGCATTCTCGGAGTTCGAGCAGGCCATGGACGATTATGTGTCGGGCAAAGATCCTGGGCCGAAGTGGCAGAACCTTGACGATGTCGGAGCGGTCATACGAGCACGTATTGATGTCTATCGAAAGTATGACTTTTCCATGGCAGCAAGAGCCTCGTTTGACTTGGGCTTGACATGGGCGACGAATGCTAATTCCAACATGCTTGTCTTCTGGATGCTCAATCGCGCATACGCAGACACAGAGCTGGCGGGTCGACTGCGAGAGGAGATCGCGCCGTACGTACAAGCAGTGCAGCCAAAGCAGACTCTCGCCGTAGCTGAAGCACCTCGGTTGCAGAAGTTCGACGTCGATGGAATATGCTCTCAATGTCCCTTGCTCAAGAGTTGTTACGTGGAGTGTCTGCGTGTGGATGCTGCTACTTGGAGCTTCAAGCAGGTGAAGGAGGACTTTGAGTTGAATCCTCGTGAAAAAGCAGGCACAACCTATATGTTGAGGAAAGGAGAATACATTCATGCTGCTCATGATTTACACAACACCAACCCGGCCTATTTCCCACAACCTGAGGCGTTCCAGGCCGATCGTCATGTTAAGATCGACGAAAATGGCCGACGTACTGCAGATCTAGGTACCATCCGTCCATATGGTGAGTGAGTCCACGACTTGCTTCCTCTTACTGACGCCTGCAGGTGGTGGTAGCAGCATGTGCAAGGGACGCTTCTTTGCGTACAAAGAATGCATGGTCTTCGCCGCGGCGATCCTGGCCATGTGGGACATCGAGCCTGTAGGTGGAGGTGCTTGGAAGATGCCCAAGCCGAGGAAGAGTACTGGTGTGTACGGCACGGAGGACCCAACTCGTGTGTGGTTGAGACGTCGGCCATTGCCTACACGATAACTCAGAAGTCCGAATCAACTTCCTCCAGAATAGTCTGCGCAATGAGATTGCTCTTGCCACGACGAGATGTGGCTACGCTATCAGACAAACTTGCGTAACCTGATGACGGCATAGAAGCATAACCCTGTTTGCCTTTGCCCTCACGATACTGCTTGACCGTTCGACCTTTCAGCCACGGGAAGTATTCGTAGACCTGTGAGGTAATGATGTTGCTGACATCAGGCACATTGTCGAAGTTGCGTGCTGAGTAGTGGAGTCCGAGTCCAATGAGTAGCCCGATGATGGCTGCAACGCCCAGAAAGTTGTACAGGGGCTGTATCGTGTCAGTCGATTCAACAGATACTGCAAGGACCTACCTCGAATTTCGCGAGCAGATGATATGGCAAGGTGATCAAGAAAAGGAAGAAGCGTCCGACGTATATGAAAGGCTGCAAGAACGTGCTTATGGGACCATATAGTAGCTTGCCAATGAACAGCAAGATGATGGCCACATAGTAAAGTACCAGACCGAAGGGATAGCTGATCCAGCCAAGAGTCGTCAACGTGTACTGCCAGTAGATGTCGAGGTCGGCCATCTGCTCATGACTGTCGCGGAGCGTGCCTTGAGTACTTGTAGTTGCGGCTTCGACGCACAGTGATCATTGGTCTGTCATAAACATTCTTCGGTTGTCGATTGCAAGTTGCCTGGAGGATTGGCATAGGAGGTCTGAAGCGGGTCACCCCACCTCACTAATTCCAACGGCCATTGTTAATCTATGCTCTTGCATGACCTCAAGTGACACCCTGCAAACCTAACCATTTGTTATCTTCTATCACGACCCAGCTACGGCGGACAAGGCCTCTTGCAACCACTCTTCCTGCGAGTATGATACCCTGGTAGACGGCACAAGCACAGCGGCAAGACGAGGATGGGTACTTCGCAGAGCACAGAGCAGAAGCCAAACTCAATTCCAGCGTCTCCGGCATCAAGTGCGCCAGGCAAGCAGCAGGTCGCACGACGAAAAGAGAGCGCCCAGACATTGTCACAAACCTCATCGAGATCGAGCAATGCACCAACAGCCGCTTTGATATCGACTTCGAGCCCGTCGACAAGCATTGCCCAGCCGACCAAAGCACATGCTATCGTGACACAAAGCCCCGCCGCATCACACACGAGAGCTCGATCGATTACTGCTCCTATACCACCACACGTCACTGCAGAGAATGCTACCGATAGCCTAAAGTCAGGCTCGCCAGGTAGCGAGCACGCACCAGCCTCCCGAGCGTCGACCTTGCCTCTACCACATGCTACACCTCCAGAAGTTGACGCAGCACCCTCTCCCGTTTCCCGACCTGTAGATGTCCCTTCCTCCCACAACACCCACCATGAGCCTGACGACTTCATACCATCTGGCCTTCCGAGCGACGAGTCTCCCTATGGCCACATCACGAGCACGTTCAGTCGGCCACCTAGGCTGCCATTGCCTATTGAAGAGGAGGCACATGCACCTGGATCGCCAATAATATCACCTCACGACATCAGTACTCCTCTCGATGAGAAAGAAGTAGAAGGAGGGCTTCCACGACGGACCAGTGTTTTGAGTTCGACGACTGCCGACGACGATGAGATAGGCGAGCATGACTTGTACCAGGGTGATCAGTCTGGTCCGACGGTACCCACCATCATCGAGTGGAAGGGTGAAGGTGGTAAGGTCTTCGTGACAGGAACGTTTGTGATGTGGGAACGAAAGTTTAAGCTGCATCGTAACAAGGACACTGGCACTTTCTCAACTATCCTGCAGCTGAAACCAGGCACGCACCATATTAAGTTCTTGGTGGATGATGATATGATCACCTCGCCTGATCTCCCTACGACCGTCGACTTTACGAACATTCTTGTAAACTACATTGAGATCGTGGCACCACATCCAGGACCTGACGATGAGCCCGAGCCGCGTCCTTCAGAGCCGGTCGACATTCCTGGAGCCGCAACCACTGCAGGACAGGCAGAGGGCACTGACCAGCCAGCTGCTACACCAATACCTATCCGTGGAGCACAAGTCGATAGCGACACAGTCTCGCCACAGCCAGCCTCTGTACGCGAGCCCATCCCGATCCCGGCCTCAGTACCTCGGAGCAAGGCTCCCTCCCCAACCATAAACGCGAAGGACGAGGCAGAGGAGAAACCTCCAAAGCAATTCGTCCCTCGTGGTGAATATACTCGAGAAATACCGCAATTCCTGCTGGATCTTGATCGATACGCGACTCCCGAAGATGAGCGCTTTCAGAGAGCTTCTCGTGTGTCAAATACCTTACCACATCCGCCATCGCTGCCCATGTTCTTAGGCAAGAGTATTCTGAACGGTGCTACACCACACAAGGACGATGCCAGTGTGTTGATCATGCCCAATCACACCGTTCTAAACCATCTGGCTACGAGCAGTATCAGAAGCGGTGTTCTTGCGACGAGTGGCACTACGAGGTACAAACGAAAGGTAAGATTGATTCTGACGCTGTCAGGCTTTGTACTAACAACACTTCTAGTTCCTCACGACTATAATGTACAGACCTACATCAGACGACAGCTAAATCGGATCTTTCGTTCGTCCTTTGCGAGATCGATCGGCAGACTCGATATAGACTTCATGATTGTGAACGATAGAAAAGCACAGGCGTTGGAGGCAGCCGACCATGTCAGCCAATGTGTGTTGTATCGAATACAGATCTGCTCACTAGCAATGTACACGATCTGTCAGTTCCACTGTGCTCATGATCTTCTTCTTTTAGCGAGATGCCATGAAGACCCTGGTCATATGCATCTCTGCTGATCTCCAGTCCTTTTTCCACCCAGACAACATTGCAATTTCGCATGAGCTCTACAGCACACGCTATCATGTCTCACGAACGAATGCTGCATTCTTGTCTCCCTAGAACGTACATATACATGTACTCTCGCTCTCGCATCCAAGAGTCATGACGTCACACAGAGCCGTTTAGTACAAGCTTCGACTGCAGAAGAAGAGCTATGGATCACAGAGAGCTGTACACAGTTGTGATCCGAACATCATAATAAGGGAAAGTTGTAATACAGGTTGTGCTCGGAGCAGCTCAAGATGTCGACCTACTACGGTAAGAGCATCAATTGGCACATGTACTCACGCTGATGACCAGACAGATCAATTGGTTGAACAGGTCGTGGATGGCGGATACCTGCCAACACCTCTCTTGCGTGTCGGCATTCGCAGACAGATGAAAGAGAGAGTCGACATCATCAAGGCGACCTCGCTCGGCGACAGCACAGATACAAAGATGGCTTACGTTGAAGCTCTCAGGTCACGACCTATTGCTATCAACACTGCAGACGCGAATACACAACACTACGAAGTCGGCACTGGTGTACTTAGCGAGTCACTTGGCCCGCGAATGAAGTACTCATGCTGTCTCTACCCGAAAGGCGGTGAGACGCTGGCACAGGCTGAGATCGCCATGCTGGAGCTTTACGTGCAGAGAGCTGGCCTCAAGGATGGGATGAAGATCTTTGATCTTGGGTGAGTGAGCTTGTCGATCTAAGGCCACTGCACTAACACCTGGGCAGTTGCGGTTGGGGCTCGCTCAGTCTCTACCTCGCAGAGATCTTCCCGAACAGCTCAGTGGTGGCATTCTCGAATTCGCGCACGCAGAAGCAGCACATCGACGCTCAAGCTGCTAAACGCGGCTTCAAGAATCTTGAAGTCGTGACTGGAGACATCGCTGTCTATGACTTCAAGGGAACACCTCTGGAAGGCACATTTGACCGTGTGCTTTCGATTGAGCTTTTCGAGCACATGAAGAACTATGAGCTCCTCCTTGCCAAAGTAGCAAGCCTACTGAAGCCTGCTGGCAAGCTGTTTGTGCACATCTTCGCGCATAAGACTACACCATATGACTTCGAAACGGGATGGATGACAGAGCACTTCTTCACTGGTGGCACTATGCCTTCTGCCGACCTGCTGCTGTACTTCCAGAAAGATCTCAACATCGAGCGACAATGGTGGGTGAATGGTAAGCACTATGGTAAGACCTGTAACGACTGGTTTGCAAAGATGACTGCCGCCAAGAAGGCGATCTGGCCACACCTCGAAGAGACGTACGGCAAGGACCAGACGTTGAAATGGTTCCACAGATGGCAAGTCTTTTACCTGGCATGTGCAGAGCTCTTCGATTACAATGACGGCGAGGAATGGGGTGTGTGTCATTATCTGTTCAGCAAGCCTGGGAAATGATCGTATCCACTGCAATACAGACTATAGTAGGCTGTACATCGTCTCTTGTTCCCACATGCCTGGGCTACGCCCTCCTGGTGTGTGCTCGTGCCTTGTAACGCCTAATATGCCGTGCTCTTGTGCTGTATTGTGCATATTGCTTGTGTGGCTTCGTCGCTTGTATGGTTGCGCGTTTCGCTCAATGGTCCCATGGATGCCTCCAGCCAAAGAGTACAGGTCCATCGTGTCGAAATCGGTAAAAGAGCTGTGGCTGAGATCAGTATTGAAAGCTCCTTGAACATGACGAGTCGAAGCATACCCAGAACCACATTGCTGCACCAAGGCCAGTTGCGGCAAACCTGTAAAGCGGACGCGCAGGATGTATGTGGACAGGATGTCCTGGATATGGGTTCTTGGCCATACCTGCGACGATATGATGTGGACGTCGCTGATGTACAAGATGACAAGGTCAAGCATCAAGCATTGAAGTCGTGATGTCCTCTCCTGCCAAAAGCTTGGGCGGCACGGCCCTGTAGTGGCCCGGCGCAGCTAGCCTTCACATTTCCATCCAGCAAGATCCAGGTGACTACTTTAGGACGACGATGTGAAGTTGCCGACATCACTCTGGTGAGTATGTCACCTCCATCGCGTACGCGAATTGTCGCGCAATTTTCATTCTTATCGTCAACTCCCGCAACTACAGCTTCACTCACTCAACCCGCCGTACGCGCAGATCCTAGCGCAACTAGCAGCCCTCACGCACTCGTCCCAAGCCACACACGATAGCACTTTCACCAGTCGCAAAGCCAGCTGCTGACTTCATAAGTGCTATCAGAGACACAGACACGAGCGCATATAGTACACATCCATTCAGATCGATCTCAAACACCACCAAAAGCGCTGGTCGCATTCATACTTCACATTCCACCATGGACGATCCGACACAACGACGATTTAGAGGGAGCGCAAAGCTCTCCGACTACGAACTTGATAATGAAAAACTGGGTGAAGGTACATTCGGCATAGTTACGAAAGCGAGGAGCAAGAGAACTGGTGCCGTCGTGGCTCTGAAGCGAATACTGATGCACAATGAGAAAGATGGCTTCCCGATTACAGCATTGCGTGAGGTCAAGCTTCTCAAGTTGCTCTCACACAAGAACATCCTCAGACTCGAAGAAATGGCTGTTGAAAGACAATCAGGTATGGTACGCGACACTGTAGCACTTCGGCCACTGATGACTGGATAGCTGAGGACAAGACGAAGAGCGGCAAGCGACGTGCGACGCTATACATGGTCACTCCATACATGGACCACGATCTGAGCGGAATGTTGACCAATCCTGATATCAACTTCTCGGAACCACAGATCAAATGCTACATGCAGCAACTATTGGAGGGAGTGCGGTACTTGCACGCAGTAAGTAGTATGAGGGAACGTATCGCTCCATCTGACGCAGTACCAGTCGCACATTCTTCACCGAGATATGAAGGCGGCCAACATCCTCATCTCGAACAAAGGCCTCCTGCAAATCGCCGATTTTGGTCTTGCGAGACACTACGAAGGACCTACTCCAAAATCCGGTGACGGAAATGGCGAAGCCGTGCGCGACTACACGAGCCTTGTCGTCACCCGATGGTACCGACCGCCAGAACTGCTTCTCACACTCAGGCGATATACACCAGCTATCGATGTGTGGGGTGTAGGATGTGTGTTCGCGGAGATGTACGAGCGCAAACCGATTCTCGAAGGAAGGACTGACGTCGATCAATGTGTCCGCATCTTTCAGCTCATCGGCTCACCTACGGATGAAACTATGCCAGGCTGGCACAAACTCCCTGGCTGCGAAGGTCAAAATCAATGGGACTACAAGAAGGGCGACATCGATCAGAGATTTGGTAGTCGCATGAGTAAGACTGGGCTCGAACTGCTGAAAAAGATGCTGTGCTTAGACTGGCGCAAGCGAGTGAACGCCATAGATGCGCTCGCACATCCGTACTTTACCACAGCACCGCTGCCTGCAGATCCTTCGCAACTGCCAACCTACAAGGACAGCCATGAACTTGACTCTCGTAAGCGAGGTCACAACAAGGAGAGAGCACTACCAGCTGCGCCTGCAGGTGGCACTGTCGGCATGGGTCCTGACGAGCAAGTCTACGGACAGGATGCATATGGCAATGGCAATGGCAATGGCTATGGCTATGACCGCCAACGGCGAGACCGCGGACCTTCTTCCAACTATCCACCTAGGCCAGATGACAGGTACGGCGCACCCACAAATGGCACTCGTCAGCCAGCTTGGCGACAAGACCAAGAACGTGAAAGAGCTAGAGCTGCGCCTGCGAATGGTCATGCGCTGCCACCACGACCCAACGGCTTGCCAAATCGTCCTGACACTGGACCACCACGAGGACCACCTGGTAGGACAAACGGTTCTGCTGACACATATGTCCCTCGCTATGGAGACCGATCGCGCGACGATGGCTACGAGCGAAGTCGCCAGACATATCGTGATCCAGATGCACCAGATCGGCGACGGGATCAATATTCAGCTCGAGACGATCGCGACTATCAGCGTCGTACACGGAGTCGAAGCCCAGAACGATCTGAAGCAAGGTGTGTACTATGAGGCCTTGCTGTGAGGATGACTAACATATCATTTAGGCGGGAAAGATTGCAAAACCGCGAACGAGAAATGTATCGGAGATGAAGAATGACACGATCGATAGCAGTACAAGCACATCGGCTGCAACAACTACCAGAAGCATACGGCCACTGCACATAATCAGCGCCTCAGCATTAAGCGCTTGTCACGATCAAGATATAATGCCTGCGCAGTATCATTACAGTAATACATGTACACGTACGACACCACGAACAACGAGTCTCGATGGTGACGCGCAATAGTCATTGGCTATGTACATTGTGTTTGCGCCATGTGGTGGATTTGGAATGTGAGCACGATGTGGCATTCCGACGAAGCGGTCTCTGGCATACAGCAGCGCGTTCTCGCATCCATACTGCGAAGATCATAGTACCTTCAGCATTATGCTAGGCATCATGACTTCCAGACTTGCCCTTCGGTCGCTCTGGCTGACCACCTTGTGCAGTGGCGTTGATGCCTTCTGGCGCATGAACTGTGCGGTGGTTCACACTGGACGCATCGACCCAATCATCAATCCCGGCACTGTGTCAGGGCATGTTCACACGATCGTCGGTGGCTCCAGTGAGTCCCAAGACCATGGAACAGAGCTATGAATGCTGACTATTCGATAGACGTTGGTGTCAACTCGACGTATTCCAGCCTCACGAACTCTTCATGCTCATCATGCGAAATACAGGCAGATAAGTCAGCGTACTGGACGCCACTCCTCTACTATCAGTATCCCAATGGTTCGTTCATCGAGGTACCGCACTCAGGAAGTGTCATCTACTATGTCACAAGAGGTCCTACTTCACCTTACACCGTCCCTTTTCCACCAGGGTTCCAGATGGTGACCGGAGACCGATCAGCACGAAGCTATGACAACACATCGTATACTTGGGGCAATGCTACATACCCTGGCCGCCCAATTGCAGACAGGGTCAGCTTCGACCGCTTCGCCGATGGACCTCCTTTACCCAATCAGCCCTTCATGTTCAATACTACTTGTGCCAACGGTATGAGAGCACAGGTACATTTCCAGACATGTTGGGATGGCGTGAACCTCTACAAGCCGGATCAGTCGCATGTGGCTTACTTGAGTCAAATCGACGACGGTGTATGTCCGCCGGGTTACCCAGTTGTGATTCCACATCTGTTCATGGAGACAAGTTATGCTGTCGCTCAAGTCCCAGACCAGGCACCCGGAGGACAATTTGTCTTCTCTCATGGTGATCCTACAGGCTACGGATTCCATGCCGACTTTCAGAATGGTTGGGATCCAGTTGTTCAGGCAGCGGCAGTTGCGAATTGCCTCATTCCTGACAACTTCGGTCAGATCTCATTCTGCCCATCTCTTCTAGCCAGTGACACCAATGGATATGCCTTGAACTGTCCCGAACGTGACCGCCACAGATTGGTGAGCCTGTTCACGGTTTGTTGAGTAAGCTACCAGGGTGTATCACAATCACTCCCGGTCCTGCTGCAGCGCCAGCAGCATCAATGGCTTGTCCTGCAAGCTCGCCAAAGCCCAGTGTGACCTATACTGTGGACTCGACACCACTCGCTACAAGAGCTGTGCAACCATATCAACCTTTCGGCTTGGCCAACGAGGTCTATCTTGGTTGCTTCAACGACAGTGCTGCTGGCATTCGTACTTTGAATGCCTACTCTGTACTGAGCTACTTGAATATGACCGTCGAATACTGTCAGGCAATCTGTACCTCGCAGGGCTATCGTCTCAGCGGTGTCGAGTATGCACAGGAGTGCCACTGCGACAACTTCCTCAATCCGACAGCTGTCAATGGTTCGAACCAATGTTCCTGGAACTGTGGAGGCACAATGGAAACCGGTGGCACACAGGAGATATGCGGCGGCTTAGGCTATATCAATGTCTACAACCTGACAGATCCGAACTTCAATGCCAACGGCAGCGAAGTCAACAGTGCTGGTCAAGCATCGCCATATACTCCAGCAGCACCTTTCGCCGCGGGATACGTAGGTTGTTACACAGATTCAGTCACCTCTCGAACGCTGACCAGCGCTATGGTCACGCAGAACAACATGACCTGGGAAGTGTGCGCTGCCTTCTGTGACTCGCAAGGCGGCTTTCAATACTACGGCCTGGAGTACGCCACTCAATGCTATTGCGGCAGTACGATCAGCTCGCCAGGCATGTTGTTAAACGCTACATCGACGCCATCCAATTCATCTTGCAACGTCCGTTGTCAAGGCGCAGAGACTGAAATCTGTGGAGGCAGTGGTGTCATGACCATTTATTCGAATCTTACCTTCATCGTGCCAGCAGCCCGACCAAAGATTGGCAAGTACACGACCGGACAATGTCTCACTGACCCGAATACAAGCGGTCGAGCATTGCAAGGAGCGCATTTGACGAGCCAGCTCATGACCAATGAGATGTGTGTCAAGTACTGCCTGGGAAAGGAGTTCCACTACGCTGGGTATGTTTCGCATGCTGTCTGTGCAGGTGCACAAGCTAACCAAGGATCCAGAGTCGAGTACGGCGTGGAGTGCTATTGTGATAACAGCATTGCTTCAGATGTTGGTGCGAGTCTTATCGCATGTCCTTCGTCTTCAACGTTTTGTGGTGGAAATCGCAACGAGTTCTGCGGTGGGCCGAACCTCATCAGTCTGTACTATTCCCCTACCTTGTGATCAGGATAGCTGTTCAATGGACAGTCATGGTTGTCCCTGCAGCGTCGCACAGAAATTCTTGTTCGTGAGCGCCTTGCACGCCAAGTGCAGTGAGGTTGAGAATGCGACTTCCATTGACATTCCCTTGGCTTCCTTGCATGAACGAGGTTGGACCCAGGTCATACTCTTGGCGCAGACAAATACTTGACCATGTCGTGTTTAGACCTCATCTCGAGAGTGTACAGTTCGGCGCAGCAAACATGCACACTCGTTCTTTGCTGGTCAACGCAATATTGTTATCGACAACAGTAGCACAGATTCCTGGTCTGTTACCACCCGGGCAGCTGACGAGTGAGGAGTCATCAGCAACACTATTACTCTTTACACCAAGCGTTTCTCTCAGCGCCGGCTTGTCTGCATCGCCGATACTTCAGCTCACTACGCTGTTGACCAGCCTGCGCCCGGATGCATCTGTCGATGGAGGACCTCAATCAATAACTGATCTTGAAACCTTTCCAATCATTCTACCAGACAGCGTCACAACATCCAATTATGATTCGGTGACACGGTACATCTTTTCCTTGATGTTGCTCGTCTGCAGAGAACTCGGTAACACGATGGATCCTTCCAGACGGTGACTCGTCTTCTTACGACTCCGTGACGCGATATATCCAGCCTGTCACTGCAGAGCCCGAGTCGGTGACGAATCTGGAGACCTTTCCATGGATTGTGCCGGATAGCACTGCCACGGCGGCTGCTTCCTTGACAGCCATTGGCACATCGCTGCCGTTCCCAGTGATGACAGGTACACAGATCCAGACAGTACAGTCGGCGCCGAGCTGGATAACCGTCAACACTTTTCCAGAACAAAGCCCCTTTGTTACACAGCGACTGCAGACTTCCCAGACAGTGACGAACCTCGAGACGTTCCCAAGTATCATACCAGATGAGACGATATCGCCGACCGCTTCGATCGGGCTTTCGAATCTGCCCATCAATTCCAGCCTTGGACTAGGAATGACATTCACGCCGATTGTCATCAGACTTTCAACCTTGGGCAGTCCAATCTTCTCGACTGCTTTTTCAACCATGGGCAGTCCTTATTACCCAACTGCTGCCCTCCCGTCGAGCACTGGATTTAGTCGAATAGGCACCCTTTCAATCGCATCATTGACACCTGTCAGCGCTGCATCTGTAGGTGCCTCCGCAATCGCTACTCCTAGTCCACCTTTGGGCGGTCCGTTCTGCCAGTACTATGCACCGCAGTGTCCACTATGCGATGGGGCCACAGTTCTCGATGGCAATGGCTCGTATTGGCAGGTCTTCTGCGATGCCATGGTAGTAACACCAAAGAACTACATGCAGGTTGGCAACTCATCTGCTGCAGGCTGCCTGACGGCCTGCAACAAGTTTTCCGGCTGTAGTGCTGCATCGATCTCTCGAACCAATAACTGCTTGCTCGGCATTGGTACTCCGCACTATTTGTCCCATCAACAGGGCGAGGTCGGCTTCCTGAGGGTGGTCCGTGGTGTTGAAGCATCGTCCATGAGCGGTTCGGTGACAGTATCAGCTGTCTCTTTGACTATACCTACATCCGCACCCATAACCAGAACCTCTGTGGCCGTAGCTACCCAGCCGCCTAACCTGGCGGGATGCACTTTGACAGACATCAACTGTCCGCGATGCAATCTCGTTGACATAACCGACTCGTATGGACAAGCCTTCCGAATCCTGTGCGATGCATACTTGATCAGCTCACAGTACAGTGACATCTCCACGACGGTGCTGGATGACTGTCTCAACAGTTGCAACGATGGCAGCTGCATTGGCGTCTCATACGACGACGGCAAGTGTCATATTGCGCGTGGGCGATTGATCGGTTCTGAGCCCACTGATGGCAGTTTTGCTCTTCGTGCCATTGCGCTCGAGCAGCGGCAATGTCTCGTCCTCGTCCAATTTGTCCAGCAGCGCCTTGATTAGCTCTGTGACGTTCGGACAGCCTGCAGGCCAATCCACACTGAACCCAGTGCTGCTGACACCAAGCGCGTTCCCGACCGGGGCCTTCACCATCGAAACCTGGCGCACAGGAACTAGTACAGCTCCTGCTACAAGCACCGCCACAGCTTGCAACACTAGCTTGGACACCATCTGCGCCACATGCCAAGACCTGATCGACGACAATGGCGTTCAGTACAGAGTCTCCTGCGATTGGAGTACTGAATGCCAGTCCGCGACTCCTGTGAATACCACCTCTGTGGAGGAGTGCATGTTGGCTTGTGATCAGGCGCCGGACTGCCAGGGAGGCTATTTTCCAGACCAGGTGACGAACGAGTGTAACTTGTGTCCACAGTTCATAGGCGCAGATCGACCGAGGACTGGTCCGCCGACAGTTGCCTTCTTGCGTCCGGGGACTGCAGAATCTAGCAGTACAGCCCTTGGCTCAGGTGCATCCCGTATTGCTACAGTGCCGACTGAGATGTCCATATTGACAGCTACCGGATCGTCACTGATCACACAGCCATTGAATTTGACCACGATCACGGACAGAGCCAGTTGGACCGCATCAAGCACTGCTACAACATCAGCACAAGCATCGAGCATTAGCTCAGATCCCGCCACAACAGTGTCCTGTCCAGCATCTAATGGTAAGGAGTATGCGCTTGGCGACATCCAGACGCCCTTCACAATATTCTGTGATGTTGCGGTCTATGCTCAACCATACACTATCTTTCCTGTGGACAGCTTGTTGGAGTGTGCGAGGGATTGCGACGTGGGCTGCTCTGCCTTCGAATACGTCAACGGCATCTGCCAATTGTTCGATGGCATCTACGATGTGGTTGCTGTGAAAGGCGCCATCGTTGGTTATGCATTTGACTTCAGCGATGGCGCTGCTGGACCGGAGATCTTCACTGTGCCTGGACCGGTGATTGCATCGTCATTTCCGACGGCGTCTGTTGCATCTGGAGTGGTATGACCGGCGCTGTGACTCGTCTGGTTGGTCCGGAAACAAGAAGCCCTGAGCGACTGGCGAGTCTGAGGTTCGAGTGGTGTACGAGCCAAGGTCTTGATGTAAAGCAATGAATTATGATACATATGCTGTGCTGCATGTCGTTATATGTGAAGGGCTAATCGTTGTGTGCGATTGCCTGCTCACTGAGTTTTCGTCAGTCGTCAATCATTCATAACATTATCCCCAACGCCCAGTACATGTAATGTTGTCTTGTAGCGTGCATGACCACTGCTGTCACTCATATCTCGCTCTCTTGTAGCCATTTCCAGAGCCACGATCAGTCTTCTCTGCCTCTTACGCTCAAGCTCTTCCCGCATGATTCGCTCGACGTTGCTCATTTTCTTCTCTGGCTCCGGCCGCTTATGTATGACCTTCTTAGTAGGAGCTGCCTTAGAAGGAAGTGCGCTAGATCCTGTGGTTTTGGTGGGTCGAGAGAGAGAGCTCACAGGCGCACTGACGGGTGCTGGAGCTGGTTGCTGCGCTGGTAGATCCTGCTCTGGTAGATCCTGCTGTGCCTCGTTCGACAAAGGTTCGTCCTTTGTGGAATAAGTGTCGAGACTTTGTTCCTTGGGAGCATTATCATCTGGTGGTGGTGGATTCGGCTTGGAGAGAGGCTTCATACTTAGCCCAAATGAGATTTTGACAGGCTGAGCATCCTCGACTGTGGCAGGTGGTGGTGTAGGTACTTTCTCGGCAGCCGCAGCCAATGCAGCAGCTTGTGCTTTAGCCTTGCGGATTTGCTGGGCAAGCAATTTGCTCTCGAGGTCCTCTTCTCCTTTCGCCTGCCGATCCTTGTTCTTGACATCTTCTCGCCGCTTGACAGCCTCAGGACTATCGTCGATCCACTGAATTGTCAAACCTCTTTCGCCCTCTTCCACCTTGCAAATACTCTCGCGGCCGAGATACTTGGCGAATTCAGTCAGACTCTGCCATCGTGTGGCATTCATGTGGACATGCTCCTTATCTTTGATGTACTCGTTGTAGAAGTGGTTGATGTGGATCTTCTTCTCGCCGTGTGAAGTCCGCAGCAGCTGTAGGAAGTCCCGTTTGAATTGACTGCTGTAGTTGTTAATGTACTTGCTCGGGTTTTCGCCGACAAGCATCATCTGTCGCACATGGCCCTCGGAGAGGGTATGCTGTTTGAAACCGTTCTCATCGCGACATTGCTTTGCGCAAACTTGACAGTACCAGCGAAGTCGCTGGAGTCCTTTCGCCTTAGACTTGTTGGCCACCCACTTCGTGCTGCCCACTTCTGCTTTCGGCATCTTGGTGGTGATAATGGTTGAAATATGGTTGTGCTCCAGAACTTGTCGCAAAGCAAAGAATAACATATGAAGTGATGACTGATGATTGCGCACGGACCGCTTCGCTACTGACGACGTCACTCATATTGCAGTACATCTGGCTTGCACTACACCTATGTAGTCTATGGAACCCTGGAGCTTCAAGTGCTTCGACGTCGCCCTGTCGGCTGCTCGTTGTACTGCATGGTTCGGGTGCGAAGTAGTTGCTCAACAACCTATGCAGAGCATGCTTAGGACCTCCTACCTGTCGAATTTGGAATGTATTGGGCCGCCAGGAGAGCTCTCCAACCGAGCTGTAAGCACTTCGACGCCTGTCTTTGTGACTAGTAGAGTATGCTCTGTTGAGTGTCAGCGATCATTTTTAGTCAGTGCGTTCTATGCATACCGAATTGAGCAGAGAATCGACCATCAACCGTGACGTTCGTCCAGTTGTCCGGCCAGTAGATCTCTTTCGCCTTTCCTAAGGTCAGGATGGGCTCGATGGTAAAAGCCATGCCAGGCTTACAGATACCGACAGCCCTGTTCTTAGCGTAATGCGGTATCCATGGCGGTGGATGAAACTCAGTGTTGATACCGTGACCTCCCCAGGTGGTGATGATATGGCATCCTCGAGACTTCGCATGCTCCTCGATCACACGTCCGAACTCGCGTATAGGACAGCCAGGCTTGACGAGTGCGATGGCCACATCTAGACATTCTCTTGTTGCTTCGACCAATCTAACAGTTTCTGTATTGGCCTTGGCTCTGTCGCCGACATAGTAGGTCTCGTTGACATCAGCATGATAGCCTCCATGGTATAGAGATACGTCGAGGTTAAGTATGTCTCCATCAAGCAGCGGCCGGTGATCAGGGATTCCATGGCACACAACCTCGTTCGGCGAAGTACACAAAGATTTCGGGAAATTGTTGTAGTTGAGAGGCGAAGGATATGCCTGCAAGCATTAGTCCTATGGAGAATAGGATGGTATGACAGACTTGTCGTTCAATGCAAGCGTTGTGGCAGATCTCGTCAAGATAGTCTGTGGTAAACCCAGGTCGAATAGCTGCAGCAGTGATGTCAAGTACTTCGCGGGCCAATCTACACACTTTTCTCATGGCTTCTTGGCCTTTGGTGTCGAGTATATCGATCTTGGACCTGTCCAGGCGCCTTTCAGCCTTGGGAACGCCAGTCTTCGACCAGTCAGGGTGTGATATCGCTTGTGATACTAGGCGTCTAGATGACAACGGGTAGACAGGCCTGACACTGCCAGTAAAGGGGAAGGCCGGAAAAGGATTAAAGCATCCTATGACTAACAGTACAGCACTCACAGGTCGATGCGAAAGCTACCATCTGGTATCGTCTCGCTAGCAGGTTTGTGGAAAGACTTGTGGGTGCTCTGACGACAACTCAATCAATCCCATCATTGGCAAGCTCGTAAGATACAAACCCAATTCTTCTTAAAGCAGTCTTGGGAGCAGAAGAAACCGTCTTTGAGCCCTAGCTTGAGACACGTTGGGCACTGCAAGGTACCAGCACTGTTCTTGCAATCCTTGCCTGCGCACCTCTTCTGAGGCAGGCCACTCTCAACCATGCTGGCTCCTCCTATGTAGGGCTGAGCGACTAGGACGGCGTACACAGTCGCAGGAGTGGTAATGAAGATGACGAGATGATCTAGGCAGAGCGACCTCCTGTGCGCTACGAGCTTTGCCGCTGAGGATGAGCTCTGCGGCTGATGAACATCGTTAGGCAGGGAAGCATCGGCGATCCACAGGTGTGATGCGGTAGACCTTCATAACGTATCCTCATCAGCATGCTGGAGTCGATTCAGAGTTCTCCAAATCGCACATGATCTCGACACGACAAGACGAAAGCATGTACGAAAGCGACAAGAGAGGTTTATTCATGGAAAAAGCAGCGAGCCTTGCTGAAGCTTGACGCGTGAACACGCTCGCGTCACCGAATGTTGACAACGTCTGCTCTTTCTTCCTGCGACATCTTCACATTATCGTCGACTACTGGTCCCAAGCTTGAGCAGCAGCAGCAGCGTCTCAATTCTATACGTGCAAGCCGGGCTTTAAGCACTTCAAGAATGTGATCACTCAGCTTGTCGCTCGATGCGTCGTTGCTAACGCGTCTATAAGCATATGCAACTGCTGAAGAACTTCATGTAGGTACAACTTTCGTACCATCTCGCTGCTTACACCACAACACTCACCAAAGTGTGTCACAACTTTGAGACATGCCGTCTCCCATCGAACAGAGCCTGTCAGCTCTCCTACCAACGACGAATCTGCTCCCTGCATTACTCGTGTCCACAGCCTCAGCACTTCTTGCACAATCCAAGCAGGCAGCACCAAAGTTGAAAACCGAGGAAGAAATCGCGCGCACATACACCTGCTGTCACATTGCTTGCGAACGCCTCACGAACAAGCTCGCCCTCGACATTGGCAAGATCAATCCGCCCTGTGGGCCGCGAGTGTACAAGAAACTGTACGGATATCTTGATGGAGTGTTGGCCACAGGAAGATTATCACAGCCTGCTACGCCTAGCACGAGAAGAGTCGTCGATGTTGTCAAGCCAAGCACACCTGCATCCGCTGTGACAAAGGAGAAGAGAGCTGGGCGGCCTAGTCAAACCCCAACACTATCTGCAAAGAGGAAGCGGCAGGGGGAACTCACTGAGCAGGTGACTGTGCCTGCAGACATGGCACAGCTCAGCCAGCACCTATGCCGGAGTATGAAGCTACCCGAAGCTACGCCACACATGTATGCTGGTCTGGAGTCAGCATGGCCAAGTCTAAGCATTGAGGAAGTGCCAGAGGACACAGTGACAACAAGCAAACGACAACGCAAGCTCTCGGCAAAGGCAGAAGCACTCCAAGTGAAGAGCACAAAGCTTACAGTCGATACTGGCAAGGTCCCGCTGCTGGTAGTTGCTATGTTCCACAGCACTATCACCCAATTGCGAGATGCAGAAGTGACTACAGACGAGGCAGAGGACATCTTTGGAGAAGTTCTCTCGTTCTTGCGTGACAAGGATGAAGAGCTTGCAGAAGCAGTCTACGATGACAACTACGCAGAGATTGCGGCTTCAATAGCAACGCTGAGCGATAGCTTGCAAAGTCTACCTTTTTGGCAGACCTGGTTCGACAATATCCCACAGTTGAGCAATAATATCATCGAGGAGAATGCGGACGACCACGACGACGATACCTTGATCCCACGGGCAAAGCCATACAAGACCCCTCTAAGACGGAGGGAGAAGCACGCACAAGGGGATAGTGAAATACCTGGACCAGCTGGATTGTTGCCTGGCCTGGGCACAATGTTCCAGCCTGCTGTCGACTGGCTCAGCGATGAGCGCAGAGCAGACTACGCAAAGTGGCAACGAGGCATTCTGCAAGAAATAGCTGCAATTGAGCAAGAGGCTTGACGCCCTTGTTGGTTGATTTGGTTCTCCATGCGTCCATCATCTCCTGGTGACCTTTGATGCTGGTCGCCTTGTTATACCACTCGTATTCCATCCCTATGCATGATATCGTACGCCGTAAAATGCGTTGTGCTTCAGTTTAGACTGTGCCAGCAATGCTGAGCTCGCGAATTTGACCGAGCACGTCCTCAACACGAGCATCAAGCTCTCCACTTGCATATTGATCGCGTGTGGATGCATCGAGATATCTGCCATGGTTAGCCAGGAGCTTACATGCTTAAAAAGTTAACATACTGCTGTACTTGTGCCATTCGACTGTATGCCTCTGCACAGAAGCGCAGCTGAATCTTTACAAGAGCTTCGAAGGACGGATCAAGATATGGAACCCTAATAAAGAAATCAATCTCAACCTTAATGAACGTATCAGAACCCATACCTCAAGTCGATGAGTTGTGGTAGCTCAGTGCTTAGCTGTTCGTTGAGTTGATCGTATGCTTGCTTAGCCTGTGACAAAGTATCAGCCTCCTTTCTCATGATGTCTTCTTTCACTGGTTGCAGGATCTTCTCGAGCTCAGCAGGATTGAAGAACGGTGCGGAGCCAGTGAAAGATCGTGCGAGTGAAGAAGAGATCGAGGAGTGTTTCGAAGATACGTCTGATCGACAGGAAGTAGAACTCTTGCGGGGAGAAGCATGCATGGACGCGCGCTTTGCTGGGCTCGTGTTGAACTCCAATTGTTTGAGAGCCTCTAGATGATGATCCACGATGACGTCCAGACGAGCACTGCGCGAGAGCGTTGGCTTCTGCGGTGTTGAGCTAGGAGCGGCGCCTCTGAGGCCGGGACGTATGCTTGGCGAGTCTTCTGATGTCGGAGCCCCACCTGTGAAGAAGCTGGATGTCGTTGGCATCTTCGGAGTAGGAGGAAGTGGTTGAGAGATGCTTCTGTCGGCACTAGAATGCTTTGGCAACGATGTAACATTGTGCTTGTTGGTTGGCGCGGTGAAGGTGGAATGCGTGATCGCTCGTCGGAATCGTCCTCGCTTGGCCAGGAGTGGTAGATCGGCAGAACGTTTGGATGGGTTGCTCAAAAAGTCATCAACACTCACCATTTCGAGTTCCTTCTCAGTACGTGGCAGCTTCGATGCGTCTTTGTCGGGCTTCTCAGTCAGCTTCTTGACCTTCGAACGGAGCGCATCGTAGTCGAGCATCTTGTGGTTGCGCTTCTTGATGCCTGTCTCCCTGTCAGTACTCAATCACGCCGTGGCAATCAGCTCCTTACACTCGTTGATGTCTGGGAAGTACGCGCAGAAGCGATTAATTGGCTCCAGCACGGTCGTTCTGTACACAAAATCCATGAGCTTGTTATACTCGCCGAATTGTGAAGCGATCTTTGCGATATGGGTATGCTTCCTGCCTTGGTTCATTTGCCACTCAATGAAGCGCAATTCTGCGACGTCGACGGCGCCCTCCTCTTCCGAATAGACATACTTGTGCAAATGCGCGGGTACACACCTGTATGGACCATCGAGGGCCTTGATCGTCTCTGCATCGAGATCTTCCACTGCCTGCTTGTAGCTTCTGCTGACGCCGTCGCGAGCACCACTGTCGCCATAGAATGCGTCGATTGTCTCTGCGATGCGCATCTGTGAGGCGGTCATGGCGCGCAGCGAATCGAGGTAGCCCTTGGCTTCTTTCTGGAGTCGTAACGAGGCAGATTCTAGTGTGCGGAAGCGGCGTTCTTCGACTTCATATTCCCGGTCAGAGGTCTTCTCGACATGACCTGTCTTCATCATCACCTGCGTCGTGGCGCGGCCGACCTGGGACTGTCAGTGCTGCTCAGCGTAGGTGGCCATTGCGCAGGTCCTACATTCTTCTTGAAGCCGGACCACGACATCGTGGGAGGTGGGTAGTGTTGCCAGAAACGAGAATGAAGTGAGATGCGCAAAGAACGATAAGGTGAAGCAAATGTTGGAGGTGAGAACTGAGGAGAGGTGGTAGTTGTGGTGATGGGCTGTGCTGCTTTTGAAGTTGAGGTCATACGTAATGTAGCGCGGGCGTTGTGTGCAGCCTAAGGCCAACATCTTCTTCAATGCTTCTCTTTTCATTACTACATCATGGTTGTGATATACTACCACTGAATGCCCTGTTGAAAGGCTATGTCTTCTGTGTACCGTCCCTGATGCATCCGTTGAACTCCATCAATTCGCCATAACAACGTGCACTAATAAAGCACTCTCGTTCGTATCCTGCTTCCCAGGTCTTCGAGATTCTGGTATAGAGCTCTGATCTGAGTGACGTTGACATCAGAGATATCTGCCATAAGGTATGCAACCTCGCCTCTCGAGTCTGTCATCTGCTTGTCGACGTTGTGATCTGCGATGATCTCGTTGACCTTTCGCAGCACACCGGGCACGTTCTTGTGGATGAAGATGACACGTGCATGGTTGACTTCGTCGTGAGTGAGCTGTCGCAGGGAGACCTCTGGCATGTTGACTGCGCCAGATGTGATGCCATAGTTGACGTAGCTCACCAATGCGTGGGCAACCTCGATACCAATTGCGCTTTGTGCCTCTTCGGTGGATCCTCCGATGTGTGGTGTGAGGATGAGGTTGTTCAGCTTTCCAAGCTCTTCTGACCATTCATTGAGTTCGTTCGAGAAAGTAGCACCATTGGCTCCCGGCTCATGTGGATACACATCGATCGCTGCTCCTGCAAGGTGGCTGGTCTGCATGGCTTTGATCAAAGCAGGGATGTTAACCACACTGCCTCTAGATGCATTGAGCAGATATGAGCCCTTCTTCATCTGCGAGAATTCCTTCTCTCCGATCATGCTCTTGGTCTCTGGGATCTCTGGCACATGTAGCGTGACGAAGTCTGCTGTGCTCAGCAGCTGCGCAAGTGTTGGTACCTGTGTTGCTGTGCCGAGTGCCATCAGGTTAAGGACATCATAGTAGATCACTCGCATTCCCATAGCTTCCGCAAGCACAGACAGCTGACTGCCAACGTGTCCATAGCCAACAATTCCTAGCGTCTTGCCTCTGACCTCCCAGCAGCCAGATGAGACCTTGTTCCAAATGCCTTGATGTAGCTCATTGCTTCTGTCGCCAAGCTGTCTTGCCAGAGCAATGATTTCGCCAATCATTAGCTCAGCCACTGATCGCGAGTTTGAGAACGGAGAGTTGAACACGCAGATACCATTGGCGGCGGCAGCCTGGAGGTCGACTTGGTTCGTGCCTATGCAGAAGCAGCCAACAACGATCAGGTTCTTCGCAGCTTGGAGTACCTTGGCTGTGAGCTTAGTCTTGGACCGAATACCAATGACTTGCACGTCGCGTATCTTCTCAATCAGTTGATCTTCAGGCAAGGAGCTCTTGATGGCCTCTACTTGGTATCCTTGCTCTTTCAGAATTGTCTGGCCAGTAATGTTGATGTTCTCCAACAGAAGTACCTTGATGTCCTGTGTCTGGAAGGGCTTCAATTGCTTGGATGCTCCCTGTCGTGCGCCGAAGCTGCCAGGACGGAAGGATGTGTTGGGACTGCCATGATGAAAGGTCGCGCTAGGGCTTCCAGTGAGAGAGTTCGACACTCTTCGAGCGAGCTCGTCTACCTCTGCATTGACGTCGCCATTGCCGTTAGACACTGGGATGTTCACAGCTGCCGAAGGCATAACGCTGAATTTACAAGGACAGGATGTGCTTGCAGGTTTGAAGTTTGGAGAAGGTGAATAAACGAAACAGGAGCTTGTAGAAGAAGAGGCGTGCCCTATGTCCTGAACAGTCACCTTCACAAAAATTGTCCCTCGTTCTTGCTGGTCCCGCTTGACGCCATCCGATGACGGCGTCACGCCAAGTAGAAACTTGACCTCACTTTGCACGCTTCAAAGTTGCTTCACATTTGCAATGGCTGCAGCCTTGCGATTTCGGTTCCTGCAAGCTGTCAGGATACCATACGTTTCCTCGATGCCATTGCGACAGCGAGTGTGGCCAATATAGATCAGATGACTACCCGAAAATGTGATGAGAGGAACGCGTAGAGTCTCGTCATTAGAAGTGTTTAGTGTATACGGTAAGCTGCCTTCGACAGGTGTGCTACCATCACTTCTCTGTCAGACGGCTACAGCATATTGAGACAGTACCAAGCAGCATTGCGCACAGGTCAAGGATGTGCAGCACATCCACGTACGCCCGGATGAATATCGACACGCATGGTTCAGCTGCCACCCTTCCTGTGGTCGACCTTGAGTCAACAGACGACCTGCATTTCTCCCGTATCTTCGTCTATGTATGTACAATCCCATATAACGTTTCCAGCTATCCAGAGGCGTATTCAAGGCTCGAAGAAGCCAGAACGGTGCTGCCGAACGGCGCGATATCATGTGTCTGGTCGCTGTGTTGCTGAATCATGCTGAAGCAATGTCATGCTGTGACATGTTCTGGTCTGAGGAGAGTTCATGCACAACAAACTAGTGATTAGTCATCTCTTACCCAAGTCCACTCGATACTCCTGCGTCCCTCACGTAGGCGCGTCAGCCAGACCATGTGGCCCTTGGAAAAGCATTGCTTGGCACCAAGGCTGAGAAAACGCAGGTGAGATGTATGGACGATGTTGTAAGTCACTGCGATCAAATCCGTTCAGCCCAACTTGCGGCTTGGCGTTGTGACGTTTGAACCCTGCCTTATCGAGCTCTTACTCATGGCTTGTAATGCTCGAAACACCACATCCTCTTCCTCACTAATGCGAACAAACGAATCACGATCGCTAGAATCTGGCAGGACGCGATAGGCACGTCAGCGAGCATCACACTATCGCCCTTGACACCCCGTAAGCCCACAGCGCTTTCCTACCGACCACGCGAATGATGTGCCTTTGAGCGCATTTGAGGTCACCGCACAAGAGCCTGGGAATGGCAGACTCATCTGGAGACACGCTACAAACTATCTAGATATCACACATGCGGTTGTCGCGCACATACGCACATTGGGCACAAATCGCGATTGACGCAGAGCCGTGTCCTTTCACGCCTGGGCTGGCCACTCCTGCTGGAGTGAATGACAGACATAAAGCTCCTCCACATCCATAGACTATACGACTACACACTCCATCTCTTATCCTCAAACTTGCGCCGAGATGCAATCCTCCAGCTCCGCCAATCGCAAACGGCCAGCGCCAGGGACGACACCAATGACACAGCAACCTCTCGACACATCAGCCTACGACTTCACACAGGTACCGACTGACTTTAGTAACTACGACTTCTCGACCGACAGCTTCACGCAGCCGGATGTCACATATGCCGACACTTCATACAACGATTCGAATGCCTTTGCATCCGGTCTCAACAATAACAACACGCAATATCCTGCATTCAGCAGCAACATAGCAGCTCAGCCAACTTCAACAGAGCTAGTTCGACGGACGCGCAATCAGCAGCTTGCTGCGCGCAATGGACAGCAAGAGCAATGGAGCGAATATCCAGCATCAGGACAAACAGACGATGAGGATGAGCAAGAGCTGGAACGAAAGATTGCTTCGGCCAAGCGAGACGCGCAGGGCAAGAGGAAACAAATCCCGCCGTTCGTGCAGAAGCTCAGCAGGTATGGCTAGCAATACGACGTCGTAAGCTCAATACTGACCATGGACAGTTTCCTTGACAGCGGCAACACAGACCTGATCAGATGGTCAGACGACGGCAGGTCTTTCATTGTTATTGACGAAGACGAGTTCGCGCGAACACTAATACCCGAGCTGTTCAAGCACAATAACTATGCATCCTTCGTGCGGCAGCTCAACATGTACGGCTTTCACAAGACAGTGAACATTACCGATGGCTCGCTACGGCAGTCCGAGAAAGCCCGCAAGGGCGTCAAACCTCCCAGCATGTACTCACATCCATATTTCCGGCGGAATCGACCTGACTTGCTATGGCTGATTCAAAAGCCATCCACGAAAGCTAGCGCCAAGCGGAAGCGCGATGGCACAACCAAAGGAGAGTTTGACAGTGACGAAGAACGACAAGGTTCTCCTGGCCCAGAGACGAAGCCACTCGCCGAGCTCAACCGAACTGTCTCACAAGACCTGGTCACTATGCCCAAGAGCGAGCTGGCTCATGTGCGTAGAGAGCTTATTGAGCTCCGGCGATCGCAGAAGTATATCCGCGATGTCATCGAAGGTCTGAAGAAGCAGAACGACCAGTTCTATCGGCAAGCAACACAATTCCAGGACTTGCATCAGCGACATGAGAACTCGATTAATGCCATCTTGACGTTCCTTGCCACGTTCTACAATCGCTCACTGGACGGCCACGCTGGACAGAATCTTGTCAACATGTTCACAAATGCTACACAACAAGCTCAGCCTCAAGGCAGTGTCGTGGAGGACCTCAACGACACATCTCCAGACACGAACACTACAGTACAGAGGTATAGAAAACCTCCTCTGCTCTTGCCTCCTCCTGCGAGTGCTAGCGTGCCACAAACTGGATCAGTCCGTGCAACCCCAGCACGATCAAGTGTCAGTCCTCTGCCTCAGAATGATACAGCAGATCGCGCGACGACGGCAAGTCCCTTGGTTAAGAACGAGACTTTGACGCCAAGTATGCAGAATCTTCCTGAGAACGACCAGATGATGAGCCTGATAAACACTGTGAATGCCAACTCGCCAGGCTCAACGACACCGAATCTGGACTTCTCCGCAGCACTTAATCACTACCAGAACGCCAACGGTAATGCTCCTCTGACGACTCAGCAGCGCAACGACGTACTCTCGATGATGGCCAACCAACAGAACAATGGTGGGAACAATGCACTGATTTCACCGACGCCGCCATCCATGCCGGACCTCAACCAATTCAAAGAGACTCAGCAGCAGCTCGAGATGCTTCAGAACATGCAGAAAGCACAGGACGAGAAGGTGCAGGAGCTTAATCGGCGTCTGCAGCCACTCAGCCCTACTGGTGCCATCCCGGGCGTTGGCCCAGACACTGAAGGTGCACAATACTTCGATCCTACTGGAGCACCAGGCGACTTCGATCCAAACTCCTTCCTTAACTTCGACGGCGATGGAGACGTCGACTTCAATTGTCGACACCACAGGCACAGACAACGGCGACGCGCCCTGGGACTTCGGTAGCGATCCTGCCGGTGAGATGTTTCAGAACAACACTACACAGGATGATTCACATCTTGCCCCGCCGTTCTCGCACAACAGCAATGGACACAGCAGGGTGGAAAGCCTTGATAGCGCAGCCACAAGTCCTGCTGCTGATGAGCCTGGTACACCGAACAAACGGCAGCGACGATCCTAGATTGTGATTGCACAAATGAACTTATGACAGCATTGCGAACGTGTGCAAGTGTGCAAAACATAAAATAGCAGATCATGATTGTAATGACCACTGTATAGCACAATATGTCCGACCTATCTTGGCTGCATAGCTGGAAAGTACCGTGGACCTGCATAACCAGTAGCAACGATGCTCTGAATGTCGACGTTATCGTTATACGAGGCGCCCTTGAGGTTCAGTAGAATAAACCGGCCACTGACAGGCGTTCTGAAATTGATCGCGACTCTGTTGCCCTCTGCACCGATACAGAAGCTGGCGAAGTGTATGGCCGGATCGTCACTTGGAGTATGTCCTTCTTTAGGAGCTTCTTTTCTAGCATGCTGAGTTCTACCCGTTGACATCCTGACTCTGTGGTGCTTGGAAGCCCAGGATCTAGCACGTCGCCAGGCCGAATCCTGGATGGACGTCTCGACTCGGTGTCATAGCTGCTGCCAAATTGCGAAGTTGAGTCCACGAAGGCCGAGAAATCATCGACCAGTGGGAGTGCTCTGTTCAATCTCCGATCTCTCCAGCGTCGTCGCTGCGACAATTGCAGTCGACGGACTCGAAAGTCGATAACCTCCTGTGAGGTACTGTCCTCGGGTTCTATATCGCCATCGGTCGATGTTGTGTTATACGAGTTAGGACGGGCGCGACCCAGGCTTGTCTGCTGTGTTTCCACATGATCAGTGCTATAGCCAGATCGCTGTGCAGGTGGTGGTGAGTACAGCGCAAGCTCATCGGGCGACTCTGCGTGGTCTGTGATGCTCTCCGGTTCGGCTGTGTAAGGTGGCGGCTCGTGCTGCAGAGCATCTTCCACCTTGTCTGTATACTTCGTCAGGGCATCTAGAGTCATGCTGACATAGATGAGTCCTTCTTTGACACTACAGACGTGTTCAGCAGGTGCTTGAGGCCGTGTCTCACGACTTACGGTGCGTCAAAGCCATGTTCTGGTGCCACGACCATCAGTTGCGTCAGTGTGAAAGGTGTATCGTCTGCGTGTCGAATGATGATCGAAGCAGATCTTCTGTCCGAACTGTACACGCTCTTGTCGGTCTTCAGCACATTGCCTGGACCTAGATCGATATGTGGGGAACTGGGATCCGTATGCTGGCCTCCATCGCACGATATCAGGAACATCTTCAGACGTCCAGGCTCGACCTGGCCATGGTGCCCGTACAAGATCCGCCTAGACAGCACATCTGGTTCTATCTTCCTTCTCTTGGTCAAGTGTTGTCGGAACTCATCGTAACCTCGACGTCGATCGCTCGAAAATGATGAGTCCTGCTGGCTTGAGCTTTCAGGACTCATGCTACGTTGTCGCCGGCGCGGCTGAGTGGTCGTCGTGACATCTCCATATGGGGACCTCGTCACGGGTTCGCCGCTTGCTGTGACAGCTGGCTCGTTATCGTAGAAGCGATGCAGGCGCGATTGACGTCGTCGAAACCAAGGTCTCTGGGCGCCTGTGGCTGGAGGCTGATCGTACTGTCCTTGCTATGCGTGGTCAGTCAGCGCTGGTCTTTGAGTTCACGTATTATTGTCGGAGCTATAAGCAGTGACCATGCAAGGGAGTAGTGAGGTGCATGCACGAGTGGCTTTGTTGAAGATAACCTACTCTGGTGGCATAAATTGGACGTGGTCTGTTCGAAGGCCTGTCGGACATGACTTTAGGGTGTCTGACAAGTGCTGTCAAGGTCGTGCTGATACATGAGCGTGGTGGTTGATGGTCAGGTAAGAGGAAGGCTCGCATTTGGACTGGGTTCACTGGCGCGGGGAGGTGTGACGCATTCTAGCTAAGGCTGGGCGCTAAGGTCGCTAATCTTAGCTGAGGCTTACGAGCCTAAATCTATGGGAGCATCAATATTTTGACCTCGCTATAGGATCATTCACTTCTGAGCATTCAATTCACCTAGGGCAGACGTTAGCCTCACATTCGCTTGTACTAAAAGCCACTCACATACTCCTTTCCACAAGGCTCGCTATTTCGTACTCACAACCGACTCCGACGCTTCACGACATGGCGACCGCGCAGATACCTGCAGATGAGCTCGCCTTGTACGACCGACAATTACGTCTTTGGGGCGTCCAAGCACAACAGCTGATCAAGAAAGGTCACATACTCATCATATCCATGCGAGCACTAGGAGTCGAGATTGCCAAGAACCTAACACTGGCCGGTATTGGTTCCTTGACGATTATTGATGATGGACTGGTCACGGAAGAAGACCTTGGTGCCTGCTACTTCCTTCGGGAGGAAGACATCGGCAAGCCTGTACGTCGGATCGAGGCTGTAGCGAGTGGAAGTGCTGACCGATTCTATAGCGTGCAGAGAGTGCGATCCCACGACTACTCGAGCTCAATCCTCGAGTGGACATCAAGTCTGGCGGCTCAGTAGCCGCACTCCAGGTGGCCGAGCCTACATTCTTCGAAGACTTCACATTAGTGGTAGCCTGCGACCTGGACTTCGGCACACTATCTCGCATCAATGCTGCCACTCGTGTAGCGAAACGACCCTTCTACGCCGCATGCATTCATGGCGAATTTGGATTCATCTTTGCAGACCTGATTGATCACGGTTTTGTAGTCGAGAGAGACTCCAACGTGGCGGTCAAATCAGGCACGACAGAGTCTACCACACGAACGATCGTTGAGGTTGAGCAAAAGACTGAGCCTGGAAGACCTCAAAAGCAAATCGTCACCAAGCGTGAGATATACTGCCCACTCATCCTTGCCAACTCTTCTCCCTTCGACGCCTCAATCACGAGCAGTAAGCGAAAGCTCAAGAACGTTCCAGCACTATTGCCTGCATTGCGCGCACTCTTCGACTTCGAACGCGATTTCGGTCGACATCCAGACTCGTCGGCAGGTGTAGACTTAGCCACATTCACAGCCAGCGTCAAGCTCCACGCACAACAGCTCTTGTTGCCGGACGAGACACTCACAGCAGACTTCCTGCGATCGTTCATTGCAGCCCTTGACGCTGAACTACCCACGACTGCATCTTTCATCGGCTCACGCTTGAGCGAAGACGTCATCAATGCAATCACCCATCGAGAGCAACCTATCCAGAACTTTGCACTGTTCGATAGCGAGGCCGGGCCGATCTACTGTCTGTATAGTCCACCGCCAGAAGCTCTGCTCGCACCATCATCAACAGTAACAAACGGCACGAGCGGTGGAATCCAGCTACCAGAGACTGGGAGCATCAAGTTCCCAAACGCATCAGGTCAAGATAGCATCACCATCTAGGTGGGCGAAAGAATGAGAAGTCAGCACAGATGAGATATTGAAATGGTACAAATCTATCAGAAGTACCGAAGTGTGATCAGAAACAGGCTTGGGGGGTATAAACGCTTCAAATGCAAACCATCCAGCGCCATGCTAATGTCTTTGAAACAATTTGAACAGCTCTTCAGGAGCTGTCTCGATGATCCTTGTGCACTCATGTCTCCTCTGCCTCTGCCATAATGTGCTCTCCCTCGTCCAAAACTGTCATTACAGTCTTCAGATTCTTCAACATGCTCTCAGCATGTGCCACCAGTAACAACTTCTCTGCATTGGCAGGCAAGCCAAGGAACGTTGGTGGCTCGCGTTCTGGCAACTCTGTCACCCATTCGCCGAAGTCCTTTCTTGACGTGCCGCTTGGTAGTGGGAAGCCGACATTACCGTCATTCGCGACCTCTCCGATCACATTGAAGCCATCCTCGAATGCTTCGGCAGTCATTGTTTTCGATACCAGGTCCTTCAGCACTGCAAAGTCTCCAGCATCATCGACCTTCCCGGCATACATCTCTGCGATCAACACACGAAGCATATCCCATGGAATGCTTCGCGGAGCAACATTGGATCGTCCTCGACCTACGCTGTCGATCCACCACTGTATGATGAACGCAGAGCAGTCATAGTCTGCGTCGTTGAATTCCCAGAAGCCCTTCCAGCCAAGTCTGGGGGCGTATCGCAGTCTCTCTTGTACGACTGCATGTAGATATGACAGTAGGAAATGTACTCGGATCTTCTCAACCGGTTGTTGCACTGACTTGTCTGATAACGAGCTCAGCGAGTCTCGCATGTTTGCTCGTATTCCGGCTGGCTGCTCGTACATCAGCACTCGTGAGACTCGTAGCAAGCTGCTCGGGATCTTTGGACTGGTCTCCATCGATAAGAAGAGCCTGAAGTCCTGATGAGGCTTGAGTGAATCGATTCGTTTGACCAGATTCTGCAGCCAGTCTGCTGCGAGATGTACGTTCTTGATCATGACCCATGTGCCGTTTGCTGCAGCGCCCGCTAGCGCTGCATCTGCACTCGCAACGCTTTCGTTCGATCCCATAGCTACATTTGCGCAAGTAGCTTGAGATCGCTCAACCAACTGCTCGACTTTGTAGCTCGCGTCGAAGCCAGGGCTGGCACACAGTGCGACTGGAGTGCTTGCCGTGACGCTCCTGACCACACGACCAAGGTCATCGCCAACATCCAGGAAGTCATCGCCGAAGACGGAAGCCACAAATCGTTCCGTGGCGGGCACTAGTCGATCGATCCTAAAGAGCTTGATCATGAGAAGATCTTGTAATGCTTGGTCATTGGAATTCTTGGCAGCATTGCTAGACTGTGGCATAGCCTCTTCAGCCTGTTCTGTGCCGAAGAAGTGATCCCACTCAGCTGAAGTAACTTGAGGAATGTAGTCTTTGAGTGCCTTGATGTTGGAGGCATCTTGAATTGCCTTTAGCCTGAGCTCATTCTGTGTACTGAGATCCGCGCCTCTGACACGATCGTCGAGAATGATGTCCAAGATGGACTTGTCCATGGGGAACGGCGCAGCTTGGGCAAGCAGTACAGCGAACGTTAGCCGATCCTTCTGCAAGAGCGAGATCGATGTCTCCTTGTACGTTGTGCCGAAAAGCTCCTGCACGATTGTCTCGACACGTCGTTTCGGGTCCTTCTCGCTGTTGTTACGAGCACTTCGTAGAACCTTCTCAAAGATGTCCACGAAGTACTGCAAAGAAAATTGATAGAAGTGGTGGATGTGGTATAGCTGCTCCAACACTGCGAAGATGGCTGAACACGATTGCGCGATAGCTTCGTAGGTATTCATGATGTTGTTGACCTCATCCATGACTCCATCTGTTTCAGCTGCCTTCGCTGTGATCTCGGCAGCTTCATGTTTCAGCGTCTCCAATGTGTGTATGACGTTTTCATCATCAAGAATGTTGCCACGCGACTCGTTCAGTGCTTGCAACAGCTCACGCTCTAGTCGGCGAAGTCGATGAGTGAATTCGCCCTGTAGCTTGACCAGATTTGCACGACGTTCGTCCACATCTGGGCGTTCGGATTTGAGCACGTGGTTCAGCGTTTGTGTCTTCAGACTGCTCTGTGTGACCGTGAAGTTGACAAAAGTGGTTCGGCTGCAAACATCAGGGGCGAACATGGCAGACGGGTCGCGTGTTGAAAGGTAGAGCTTGAATGCTGGCGAGAAGTCGATCTCTTGCTTGCCAAGCTGGATCAGCACACGGCCACCAGTTCGCTGGTACTCCTTGTTGAGTACATGATTGAGGATTGGATCAATGTGCTCTGCGTCTTGAATGAGGATTGGATTGCCGAACCGTAACGCACTCTCGAGCTGTTTCACAAAAGAGCTGTCGAGGAAGCTGGTGACCGTGATCCGTCGATCTGAGCTCTCTTGTCGCAGGAAGTCTGTTATACGTCCAGATGGGTCGATGATTAGCGGGTAGCGGTTGTATCGCTTCAGCATGATCGCATTCTCTGTGCAGAGTGAGTCCACGGGCAAGGCATGCTCGTGCCATTGCTGTCGCTCATCGGCCGTCGACAAGTACTCTGACATCGAGTTATCGGTCTTGTAGGCGATGGCGGAGGCTGCAAGATGTAGTGACCAATCCTCAAGCATTGCTCGACGGTATTGCTGGTCATACAGGCCACCGTAAGCAAGGAAAGCAGCAGCGAGGAACACATCACCGACAAGGGTGCGCATTTGTGTCTCGAACGTCTCGCTGCTCTCTTCCCAACGCACTCGCTCCGAAGACAAGCTGTCCAGCAAGCGCATGCTCCTATCGACCTTAGACTGCACTCGGTTCATCTCGGCCTTGATTGCCTCGGTCTGGCTGATCAAGGTAGCATATTCAGTCTTGTATGTTGCAATGCTCTGCTCCAGCTCAGCAAGCGTGTTCTGTATCATCTTTGCCTCTGCCTTGGTCTGGAGAGCTTCGTCTTCTAGCCTGTCAACCTCTTCCCTGAGAGGACCGACACGATCTAGGATTTCAGAGTAATTGACTTGTGCCTCAACCCATTGAACGAGTGGACCACATGCTTTACTGGCGCGGTTGACTCGCTCGAAGGTGAAATCCTCCTTGGAGAGGAAGTCGGATCTCATCTTGTTGCGCAGAGCAGGTGTCATCTGCAGCTCATTGTTATAGTTCACAATGCTGGCAATGAAATCGTCGCGACGCACAATCGCGACGATGCTCCTCCAATCAGGGGACTTATGGCCAAGAAGAGTGCAGACTGACTCGAGGGCCAGCTTGACACCAGATGGCGGGTTTTGCATGGATCGCACTTCTGTAAGGTGTTGTCGCTTGATGTTGCTGACACTGCGCTGGGCTTCGATAACAGCTGGCTCGGCTTTTGCGAGATCGCCAAGCACAACCTCTCGTCGTTCTGCAACCACCTTCTCCTGCTTGTCAAGTGCGGCTTGGATCTCAAGCGAAGCCGCACGCCTCTGCTCGGCCTCTTGTTGATCAGCGACCATTCGCTGTAGCTTCTCGCCAGCCTCTCTGTCTTTACGCTCGAGCTCAGATTTCTTCTCTGCAAGCGACTTCTTCAGGTCAGAGACCTTTGCCACTGTCTCGCGAAGCTTATCGAGACCAACGTTCAGGTGTCGTTGTTGCTCCTCAAGATCGTCTCGCTTCTCGTTGAGCAGCTTCACGAAGTGTGCTGTAAAGTCGAGGAACTGTCTTGGTGTGAGGAATGTTGTCCGGTTCTGTTGTCGAAGGAGTCTATCGTTGAAGTGGCGAAGTGAATGGTGTACGTGTACCATAGCGTTGACAATAACGTCGCGGTGCGAGAGCGGTAGGGTAAGCTGTGAGTACTCCAGCGGTGTTGTATCAGGAGCGCTGTAGTTAGCTCTGTCAATGTCGACGGAAAGTGTCAGCTCGTGCGCCACCTGATACAGTGCCTGATCTGACCAGTCTCCGAACCAATTAAGTACGCAGCGGTTGAAGAGAGCCGGACTTGTCGCAGCCTTAGACGACAGGCCTTCGGAAGGAGGATTCATTGTGAAGACCACATGAAGGTTGCGCACGATCTGCTGAGTGAACCACTTGTAAAGTTCCTCTTGGGAGTCGAGCAGGAGTCCTTGACGTTGTGCGCCCTCCTTGCAGGCTGTCATCAGAGTACTGTACTCATCGCCTTCGAAAAGTCCCGGAACCTCACCGTTGGCAAGTAGAGTGTTCATACGCTCCAAGAAGCCAGAGTCAAGAACGTTCGACTCATCCATGATGAAGCAGATCTTCTCGCCCTTGCAACCACATCGGCGTAGAACGTTCCTGAGGTCTTCATCGAAGTCTTCAGCTGAGTAACGTCCGTGAACTTTGATCTGAAAGACAGATAGACCATTCATCCAGGCAACGAACCGCGAGAGAGTAGTCTTGCCACTGCCACTGACTCCAATGAGGATGACATGACCTTGAGGTTGCCGGAATACACGATCGATGCGCAGTACATGCTCCAGGACGTCGTTGAACAAGATCAGTGGTACATCGAGCTCTTCTTCGCAGAATGTGCGCAGTCTTGCCTTGACAAAGTCACGCAGCTGCTCGCGAACGACAGGTACATAGTTCTTGGAGAGCCAATTTGAAAACAGGATTGGTCGCTGCAAGGCTGCCTCCTCATCGATGTTCGGGAAGTGCTGCACAGCGATTCTGTTCACTGCCTCTTCAGTCCATTGTCGTTCATCATCGGCGATGAGACGATCGGAGAAGAGACGCAACGCTTCATGGGCCCAGATCCTGACCAAACCCTCCAGAGAAAGTGTCTCTAGTGGTCTGATAGCCTCGTAGATGGCTCGTACCCATCTGGTCAATTCACGTGGTGAGTACACATAGTGTGGCTGGATGTCTGGTGTGAACCTCTTCTGCGACTCGATATAGACCTGGATCATGGCTCGAGTGAGTGCGTCGGCATAGCCACGAAGTGTCGGTATGAGCTTAAGCAGAGCATTGTTGAACGTGCCGTAGATTTGTGTCAGAGACAGCTCGCCAGGATAGTCTACCATGACAAGTGGAGCATGTCTCAAGAATCGCTGACCAAGAGGTGTTCTGCCAGCATCGGTAGGTGGATTACAAGCTCCAACAAATTGGATTCGCTCAAGGCCAACCCATGTCTTATTGCTTGTCCTCCAGAATCCGCCATGCTCGACCAGCTGCCGCAGAAATGAAATTACTCTCTGTGTACCATACTTGTCCGGAGCAGGTAGGTTGATCTCGTCACAGAACACAACAAGCCATCGGCCGATTTGCTTTGGTGCCATGGTCACGCCGCTGACTGACTTCTTGTAGTCGCAGTACTGTTCCAGAGTCTTTACAAGGAGATCTGGTGTGGTCGCGCTTGAAAAGTTCAACCCAACGACCTCCATGCTTGGAAGCTTTCGAAGTGCGCTGAATAATGTCATTGTCTTTCCAGAACCAGGAGGGCCACACAGCAGCAGTGGCTTGTGCTCGGCGAGGAAAGAGTAAAGCACCTCTTCATGACGAACCGTATCGAGGGTAGGAATGACCAGATCTGTCTGCGTGACAGAATGTGTGTTCGTTTCAATCGTCGGGACCTGGTCTTGCCATGGCTGCCACACTCCATTAGGCAGAGCTACATCATGGTCAATGATAGAGCTCGTCTCAGACAGTGGTGGCAAGTCGTGAGAGGAGTAGCCGACCAAGAAGTCTCCAAGGGCTTTGCGCTGCGTCAATGGACAATCGCCTGCGAATGACCATACCATAGCAAGCAAAACTTTCTTCAGGATGTATGTCTCAACTTGTGAGTCTTCGAGTGGGAAGTCTGAGTGTTGAATATTGTAGTCCAGGACAGATCGACATGCCTTTCTCAGCAACGAGAAGAGGGTACCTATAGCTCGAATTGAGGTGAATTCCATGATGTGATGCAGATCACGGCTGAATTCTATAGCCTTGGTAACGTAGTCATCCGTGGTCAGCTTCTGCTCAAGCACACTTGCCACCAGTACTTGAACGGCCAGGCGTGCTTCCGTTGCAGCTGCACCTGCAGTTTCGTCTTCCAGATCCTCGAATGTTGCTGTGCGTAGTTGTGCAATCTGCCGGGATATCATGACATTGACCTCTACAGTATCGTCACTGAACCAGACCATACCACAACGACTGACAGTTGCCAGTGTTGCATACTTGAGTGTCTCGACCTCGAACATGATGCGTACATTCGGCGGTAGGCCAAGACGCTCTCCATTGGGCAACGTGAGAAGCTTGTTGTCGTCCAGTACAGAGTTCAAGTTCTCGACCCACTCGGGATCGACATCACCATCGAAGATGATCCAGTGACGTTTGCTGTCCTCACCACGAAGGTTGTCCACAACCTTTCGTAGAATGCTAGTGAACAACCCATCAGTCCATTCACGTGTGGTGCTCTCAAGATTGCCGTACAGGTGCTCTTTAGACATGACTTTGGGATCGATGACATGGCATACCCCTTCAATGCCGTCTACTCGCTGCATCGCAGCAAGAAGTGTCTGCCATGCTGTAGACTTGCCTGTGCCTGAGCTGCCCACCATCATCACACCATGATGCAGGTTCTGGATTTGGTACAGCTGAAGCACTTTGATCAGCCAGGCATCATTAGCAACTAGCTTACGATCCTGGACCACCTGCTGTAGCGCAACGCGAAGTTCTTCCAATGACGCTGGTCGATATTGTACGCCAGGGAACACTTCAGCCTCAATTTGTTCCATGAGCTGAGCATCATCACTGACAAGTTTTGGTGCTATGGTCTCGCGAATGCTCTGGACGAGAATTTGTGGTTCCATCGCGGTGATACCCTGCGCATCATTTTGTCCTGCAAGGCGAGTGCGCTTGAGTCCTCCCGAGCTTACCAAGACACTCTTCAGCGCTCGCAGGCCGAAGTCGTAATGTGGTTGTTTGGATAGAGTAGAGCTGCATCGATCGAAGAATGGAACTGTCTGTCGTGAGAGGGTTTTGGCCTCTGCGAACCCTTGAGAGAAGAGCATGACTTCTGCGATGATCTCCTTGTCTGGCTTGGACATTGCAACACTTCGGAAGAGCTTCTTCAGGTTGTCTGGTAGGTTGGAACGTCCTGCGTAACCAGGGTTCATGGTGATGAACATACCAGTCAGAGGATGCACCTTGAGCTGGCGACCGATAAGCTCGATCCTGGCGTCAGAATCTGTGACCCGACGTCGCAGACCAACTTGGATGTTCTGAATTTGTTGCGACACTGCAGACAAAATACGCTCCTCTAGACGATTGAACTCATCGAAACAACCCCAAGCACCAACTTGTGACAGACCAAGGAAGATGCGACCCATGGCTTGGAAGTCGAAGGTATCATCGCAGTTGAAGACAAGGGTGAAGCGTCCAAGCTGGACACCGAGCGCCTTGACCGACTCTGTCTTTCCAGTACCTGCTGGACCGTACGGCGAACCACCAAGTCGCTGGCAAAGGGCTTGACTGAGAGTCAGGAAGCAACGATCTGTCAGAGGCGTGCGCACAAGACGCTCAGGCACACCCAAGTACTCAAAGCCATATGCAAGATCTGCGTTCGCAACCTTGATTTGGACTCTTTCGAGCGGTGGAGCGTCCGCGTTGAAGACATAGCGCATCTGCAATAGCCAGAGGTAGTGCGTAGGTGAGTCTGCACCTTGCTTGATGAGCCTTTCGATTACGTCTCGTTGATGAACGAACTCTGTGATAAGATGCTCACACTTCTTGCGGTATAGCTGGTCAAGCTCTTTCAACACAGTCGCTGCGAGAAACTTCAGTCGCTTGACTTGGCCATCGAAGAGAGCTTGTAAGGCTGTGCCATTGCTTTGAAGAGCCGTCTCCACACGGCTTGTCCAGACGGCCTGAGATGCAAGTACAACCACCTGTGCAGGATGTGATGTGACGAACATCTCGAATGCAGACTCGTCGTTTTCATCGAGAGCATCATACTCGGTATATGCCTCAGTGAACTCTTCGGCCAATGTCAATCGCATATTGTCCTCGAGTGCTTTCAACCACTCGTTGATCCTTGGAGTTGCTGTCAGCGAGATTGGCTTCCTGAGCATCACTTTCTCGCCTTCTTTGGAGGTAAGACCAAGAATGTTGCTGTTGTCGTCCATCTCGAGGCCTGAGATACCGGCGAACATCTTGCGTAGATGCTTCGCAATACGAAGTGTGTCGTTGCTGTTGCCGATGATCTCTAGGAGGTCCTCGTCACCAACAAAGTAAAAGCGAGGGAATGCCACACGCTCCTTCTCGAGGTACTCACCAAGCGCCTTCTGGATCTTGTTCAAGAGATCCGCAAGTCGCTCGAGTGAGCGCTGTACGTCAGGTATATTAAGCACCTCTAGCACTTGAGGAGATCTGTATACCTTTTTGAGAACAGACATGAATTCGCCATTGATATTGGCAAATCTGGCGGATTCAACAGGTAAGAGGTGCTTGATGTCAGCGTTGCCAGTAAAGACGCCTTCCAGATAAACCCATTGCCTCTGTACATCGATCCAGACGTCGAAGAGGACATGTACACGATTGAGCTTGTCTTCCCACGATGATGCCTCTTCTTCGAATTCCTTGTAGTATGGCGAGTGCCGCATTGCTTGAAGTGAGTTGAGGTGGTCGCTACACTTCGCAAACAGATCATCCCAACCACGGATCAGCCGACACTTGTTCTGATAGTTGACAAGTTCCAGGGAGTAATTTTGCCAGTGTTCACGAACAGAGCGTACGAACTCCTCAAGCGCCATCTCGCCTTGTGCTTGTGTAATCACGTCACGAATCGTAGACTCGTTCGGGCCAAGCTGAAGATCCCATACATCGCCAAGAGTCATTGACAGCGCTGAGTAACGCTTGCTAGGCTGGAGCGACTTGAAGATCTTGGTCCAATGACGCTCGCGAACAGCTTCACCACGCATCTCTGTGAGAAGAGTGTTGACCTTGAGCAATTGACGAAGCACATTCTGTACATGCTCGAACGGAGCGTATTGACGCATGCGACTGGGCATCTCCTTGGTGGTCTTGATGAGGTTCTCAATGCTCTGACGAAGTTTGCGTGGCTGTACGGAGTTCCAGTTCTGGTCGCGAAGGTCATCGATTTGATTCCAGACGACACTGAGGTTAGCCCAGACAGACTTGAAGTCTTGCACTTCTTCAAGCAGAGTTGCGAGCATATTCTCGGGGCCAGGTGCGAGCTCCAATGCTTCTTTAGCTTTTGAAACCATTTCATGCTGGTCTCGAAGCTGTGACAGGTCCTTCTCGAACGTCTCGAGCGTGCTTACAGCTTCGCTTGGCTGAATGTTGCCGGCCACAGGACGCTCTTCACTCCATCGCTCGGTTACATCTGTGATACGACGAGCAACGACACCGTCCTCTGCGATGATTTTCGCACGTAGTGCATCGGTCTGGTCCGCTATGAGCTTGCTCTTGCGGTCCAGCACCTCTGTTAGAGCAGTCCATTCGTTGTCAACCTGCTCAACGTACAGCCAGTCTTTAGGGTATTGGAAGCGCAGCCGTGACAGTGTTATTTGACCTTGTCGGAATGTGTCCATATCGGAACCCCAGCTCTTGACCTTTCGGCGACATGTTTGTACGACAGTGATGAACGATACAGCTTGAGACGTCGAAGAGGCCTGCATAGATTGACCTTCGAGGTCCTTCCTCGCAGTCTGCATCTCAGCGTAGACATCAACCATTCTTGTCGCGAAGAGAGTTGAGAAGCGAGCAAGCAGGTCATGCTGCCACTGGTCGTATTTGGCATTGACTTTGGCTTGCACTTGCTCATAGTTTATGACCAGGTGCCCGAAAGATCGTCGCATTCCAGATGTGTCGAAGGTATCTCGCTTTTGTCGGATCTCCAGGATGAGTTGTAGCCACAAGTCCAGATCGTTGGCAAGTTCATCCTCGACTTGCTGCAGCTGCAGGTCCCATAACGACTGGAATTGCAGCCACTCATCCACGTATGCTTGTGCAAGCTTCAATTTGGCATCAATCTGTTCGTATACTTCGGACAATGATGACATGCACTTAGCCGGGAGTTCATCATACGTGAGAGATGCCTGATTGCTGCTGACACTAAGTGCTGACTCGAAGCGAGATGCCTGTACTCTGGGTAGATCACAAACAACAGCCAACCAGGCTTGGAGATTGGAGAGCCAGCTGACTCGACTCTCTTCCAGAGCAGGTACGAGCTGAATAGTCTGGCTTTGCATGACAAGATCATGCGATGATGTGGCAATGTTCGCAAGAGCATCTCTACTCTTGTCGCCGCGAGGTGTAGGATTTTCGAATTCTTCCGCCCATTCCTTGATTGCCTGTTGAACACGGGCAAGAAGGATCTTGACGATCTTCTCATTGGTCTCAGCAACCCAGAATGGAATGTTGGCATACGCTTCGAGATTCAGCTGATCAATAGATCTCTGCACTAGCTCCAGATGTGATTGGAATGTGTCTTGCCCGAAAGCACAGGTCTGTAGGTCACGTAATGCAGTCTCGACAGCGGCCTGTATCAAAGACAGCGTAGACACTTTGGCCTGCAAAGTGGTAACGGAGCTGCCAAGATCTCGCACGAATTGCACGTGCTTGTTCTCATTGCTGGTCATGCGACTCTTCGCGTCGCCCTCTGTTGTTGCCTGACGCATCTGGAGGTCGTAGGCAAGCACAAATGTGTCCCAGCGAAGAGGTGTACCTTTGGCAATGTATGACTGTACGGCATTACGATAGCCTGCAAGTAACAGTGCCACTTCAGGCATGCTTTCGATGGCCAGGTTTGTTTGCTCGTATGTAGTAAGGCTCTCGGTCAAGCTGACAGCGAACGGGTATACACGGCGTGCCTCTTTGCTGACAGTGTTGACACCATGCGGTACATTGAAACTCAGCCAGTTGAGGTTGCGTACTTCCTTGAACATAGTGATGACTTGCGGATCGAAGTTGACGTGCACCTCCAAAATGTTGCGCTTGACTCGGTTCTGGACTACTGTGAACAGGCGACCAGATATAGTGAGCTGTCGTCGATTGATCTCTCGCAGCCAGTCGTCAAAGATGGGTTGAGCATCCAGTCGCTCACGGAAGCGCTCTCCAAGAGCAAAGAGGCGTTGGCCTTCGGTATGCTGAGCCCATTGTGCACCAAGTATATCCTCGATCTTACTCATGTAGCCGTCGAGTTGACGCTCAACCTGTCTGGCCCGGATGATCGCGCCAGAGATTGGAGGAATATCGTGTAACTGAGCCATGGCATGCGCTTCTGACTGACCGTACTGATGTGTAAAGCGCACTTGCAACGCATCAATGTCATCCTTGACATTATTGATAAGCTGAGTCTGGTACTCTGCAATGGCCCCGCGGATCTTCGGTCGAACGAAGAGAGCATTGAACTTCGAAAACACGCGGAACATCTCGTTAGCTGTCTTGGCCACTGCCAAACGATCGCGCAGCCGAGCGATGATCGAGTTCTCGACTCGTGCTGTGCGCTCGTTGTAGGATGCCTCAGCCTGCGCCCATATGCGTTCACCTTCTTGGCTGACATCAAGCACGTCAACGTCTTTTACGGCAGTGTAGGCTTGCTGAACCTCGTCCACAGCATCCATGTCGCCAATCTCTTCAGCAGTGGCAGTGGCATTGGCGTCTTCGCCCTCTGCCTCGTCGTCTGGCCCAAGGACGCTTCCGATGGTGCGTTGTAGTTGGTCATGGTTGGTGCGAAACGTGTTGACATAAGCGAGTCTGTCTTGTGTCTTGCCATGGCGCTTTTCTATCCTGATAGGAATGAACTTGTCGTTCCTTCGTCGAGTGACCTCTCGGGCGACGTTCGTGAACTCCTTGACATTCTCTTCCCAGAATGCCCACAGCTCGTTGATGCTAGACATTAGCTTCTGGAAGTCCTCAAAGGCAAGATGCATGAGTATCCTGCCATTCAGCAGGTTGTGGAGACGGATGTCGAGGTCGTTGGATATGGCCTCGACAAGAGGCAAGGCTCGCTTGATAGGATACGGACAAATCCTGAGCTTCTTGTTGAGGTGGTTGAAGATCTGGTCCAGAGCATCCTGTAACTTTTCGGCGGAAGTTGCGTTCTTCACCTCCTCAATGGGAAAGCCGTGAAAGAGCTGATTGTAGCGCTGAACTCGATCCTTGGCCTCTTTCAGTCCTGTGTCTGACTGGAAGCTAGCGGTGACACCATGTCGTTTCGCTTTCTCAAGAATGCGCATAGTGAGCTGAACGCCTGGGCCAGCAAGCTGCTCTTCGATGCTCTCAATTGCAGATTCCATCGCCAACCAAAAGTTCTTCTCTTGCGATGCACTGCCTACCGGTCGTTCGTCTGCCTGTTTCGTGAACTCCCTAATCTGCCTTATCCAGTCATTTGCCATGCCCTGAAGCTTGTTTAGTATGGCACTGCTGGCCGTGAGGGTAGTCGACATCTTTGCCATGGCTTCCTGCACATCGTCTCCATGCTCTTGCAGTTGATGCTGTACGGCTTCGTGGATCTGAAGGCGTGGCTCTAAGATTTCGCTATTCTGAATGAGGTTGTCGAGACTGTTGTCAAACTCGGCTAGGCGGCGCCGAGCACCTGTGACACCGGTACGAGAGTCGTTATCAGTGCGCGTTTTGTCGTTGTTCTGATCGGATCCTCTCGCTGCTGCCTCGAAGAATGGCGTGACCGCGCCGCGGACTAAAGAGTGCAATATCTCGTATGGCGATGCCTCTGCGCCGTTGCCATGGAGGGGCAAATTTATGACCGAGAGCTGACGGCTGATGGGCAGGTCAGCGGAAATCGGTGCTGCCAGTTTTGTGAACGCTACACATCCGATCGTGTTCGTTGTGTACGTGAGTTCTGAACGGAGAGAAAACACAGATTGGTCATGGCCATGGCCATCGCCGTTATGGAGAGTCTCGCCGCCAGCATCGCCAAGTATGCGTTCGCGTGTGACATAGATGGCAGTCTGGGTTTCGAGTGCGAATCGCGTACACCTTGCGATTGTCTCTTCGATCTGTGGATCATCAAGCAAGCTGCCCTGGCTTTTCAGTTGTGCCTCTGTTGCACCGAGCGTGATCTCTAGCACGCTGACGAGGTATCTGATGACATCCTTAGCATCGACTGATGTCGAGGTACCGTTTGTGATGCCATCTACACTGCCATTTGCACCGCCTTCGATTGCAGCGCCATTCATGCTGGAGACCACCGGGTCTTCCATGTTTGGTATCTTTACGGAAAGGAGAGGCGGTGCTGGCAAGGCATATCTGGTCAAAGCGAGGCGATGTCGCTATGCCAGAGGCGTGATAAAACGTGAATGAAGTCAGGCGCAGATCTCAGGGCTGTAGTAGTGTTGGGCTGGTCCTTCGATGCTGGATCAGAGTGGCCTGATGCCTAGGCGGGACTGTAGCTTCGCTTGGTATATCAGTCGGTGAAATTATGATGGGCCGTAGAAAGTCGTGTTGTGGTGAGAACGCCGTGTCTCCTAAAGTAGGATGATGTTTTGTTCGCTTGGGCTGCATCTAAATTGAAACGCGCTCTATCCCCTTGTCCCGCGATCAAAAACACAAGGTTCGCGCTAGTCGCATGTCATCACGTGCTGGCATTTTACATGACTTTCCCTAGGTTTCTCCTTGACTTGTACGAGCCTGTTCGTGAGGCATATGTCATATGTATCATATCATCATCATAACGTCGTATCATTGTGGATCGTTTCCTGCAGTCCATAGCTCACCGAGCCACGTACCTTGTCCCTGACTACCCGCTCGAGTAGCGTAATCAGGTAAGGAGTTGCCTTCCACGAAAGCGCAGAAGTCCTCACCACCAAGTCCTGGGTCGATGGGTTGCTGGCCACCACTCGGACCTGCTGTATTGGCCCACATATGGACGCCTCCTGCCATGTGATGATTTGTGGGTATATACTGCGTGGCGGGCGTAGTGACAGCGACAGGGGCTGGATATGCCTCATACGCAGACCGTGTCGATGCTAAGGTACTCTGTTGCAACACCGGGTTCATCCCATTGTTCGCAAGGTTTGATGCCATCTGTTGATAAGCTGGCCAGGTATTGTATGGTGTTGTATGGTAGATGTGTCCAGGTGATGGTTGAGTCGACAAAGACGAAGCAGTAGGAGATGTAGACGAGGACCCAGTGCCTCTCTCACGTGGTATCCGAGGGATTCTGAAGGTACCTGACTGCTGTGTCGCAGTAGGTCCCAGTGTTTGAGTGTTTGCGAGCTGCTGGATATTGTACTCTTCCGGCTCTGTCGTAGATCGTCCGTCAGTGCTGTCGATGGACTCTTCTGTTGCTTTTAGTCGTCGTATACTGTGTGCTGGACTGGGTGTCATGACCTTGTCTGCTTGCGTAGTCGACTCTCGACTGGTGGCCAGCTCGAATTGAGGAGGTTCGCCATCAGACAGCTGGCCGAATTCGAGGATATGTTCCATCTGTTTGTAGTCTTCCAAACCTCCACCTTCAGTCTTCTTGACACTTGCTGTACCTCCCTTGCGACCATCGTTTGGCATACTCATGCTGCGGATATTGTTGAATTCTGCTTTTCGCTGTATATAGTGCTTTCGCATTCTGCCGAGGGCCTGCGTCCAGCCTACTGCCATTGGCAGTCTCAAGCCCATATGTTGCACGATGTCTTGCACGCGAGGGCTATTCTCGTGGCTTTGGCCAAAGATCGTAATAACAGAGCTATCGATCATGTGTTTGGCAGTGTCCATCCATGGAAACGCATCGCAGTATACGGCCACGAAGCTGGTGATGTACAGAGCAAAGCCCATGAACGGAGTCTCAACCATAGCACTCCACCGCCGACATGTTACCACCAAGTCAACAATGTCTCTTGCCGACTTGAAACACTCTTCTGCACTCACTGCCCAGAAGCCTTGTGGCACATCGCGAGGATGAAAAGTTGGTTCGTCCAGCGGTCCTACCGGCTCTTGACATGCTAGCGCCACGAAAGGAACATACTCGCGATTGAGCATGATCTGGCAAAGGGAGTACATCGCATGCATGAGGACGTAGGGGGTGGAGGTCTTCATGCTGATGTGTGCTTGTGTGTTTTGTGCGTGAAGAGTATGATGTCGTGGTAAATCCGCTTCGAAATCAAGGCATGCTCTATGGAGCTTGTGATATCCACTACGTTGGTCCCATGGAGGATATTTCTCGTTTCTGGTCGGTTAGGCTAGGATGTGCGTCTGAAAGTCTGTACATACCGTCGACCGCCTGCACAAGACCACTTCGCAATTTGACCAAACAGTTCCACCATTCTGACATATCGACTAGTCAAGCCTTCCTGAGGTCCAAGTTCAGGCCTAACAACAGCAAGCTTATCGTCATGCGAAGAGGAAGTCTTAGACTGTTTCATTCTTTCCTCAAAGTCGCACATGTCCTCATGAAGCATGAGTGTTTGTACCTGTTCCCCAAAGGTGAAGGATTGTTCACTGGCCGGAAGCTGAATGCGAAGCTCGTTGATAAGAAGCATCTGAGGACGATACTTGCCACTGCTGACATAGCGATCCATTATAAAGCAACTCCAGAACGTGCGGCGGCGAGTTTCCTGCTGGACGAACCTCTCCTGCTCGAGGCTGCTTTCCGATTTACTTGGGGATGCCGCAGCAGCAGCAATATCGGCATGGCTGTCAATCGCGCGAGAACGAGACAATGGAGCGTCGTCGAGATCTGCTTGGTATTGCAAGCCCATCGCTTGAGCTGATCTAATAGCAAGACCGATGTGTGTCCAAGCCAGTCTACCTTTACACATGCCAAACTCGTGGAGTCCAAGCATCAGCAGTCCTTGTACTTGATCAAGGTCGCCCCATCCGGTCCTACAATAATCTGCCAGGCGTTCTTCGGCGGCTATTGCATAGTATCTTGAGGCGTTCAGAAGATCTGTATCTCGATCGCGTCGGGCATGAGCAGCCACTAATCCTGGATGAAACCGAGCCGTGAGTGCTAGGAATGCCAACAAGAAGCCATCTGAGCCTGGTGGTCTCTGCGGCTGACCATCAGTGTCCTCTTTACCAGCTTGTGACTGTCTAAGCGGCTGAAGAAAGGTCGTTGCGTGTATGAAAGGGAAATCAGCAGAATAGTGTAGCTGGAAGATATCGAATAGCTCAACCCAGACCTCCGGGGTCAAAATACGAGAGTCCAGCGGCGTGACGATTCGGCTCCGTCTGACTGATGGTTCCTTGGATGACTCCCGACTACAAGCACGCTTCCGCTGTCTCTTATGGCTACCAGAGTCGATAGAGCCACCACCAGTGGTAGATTCATCTCGCGGGCTTCGAGAGATATCGAACGACGATTGCGAGTACGTGCAAGGTCTTCTCGAGGATTGGCAAGCTCGACAGGTAGTGCCTGCTCCATTGTTATCGCACCTAATCTTCGAGCGCCTGCAGCGAACACAAGCAATACTCGCCCTCATCCGTGCGGGTGTCACATCATGCTTGATGAGGTCTTCGTTGTTGCGTCTTGTGAGCTGATGCACTGTTGCCAAGTTCTTTTTCTCGTTGTTGCAAGGTCTTCTATCCGTGCTACCCCTGGTTGAGCGATAGGCTCTTCTTTAGTCCAATGCCAGGTAGATTGGCTACTCAGCGTGTGGCAATGCTGGTATGATGCTTCGCTACGCAGTATGGCAGAGAGAGAAGCGTTCGGTAAGAGTGGCGTAGAGTGTCAAGAGTGAAGTCAACGCCGCAGAGTGAAGCGATCGAGTTCTTATCCTAGCTGTAGATACGATCGATCTTTTGCTGATACTACTCACCCCATATAGGTGCAGGGACCACCACTTAACACGATTGTGGCATGCAGCCACCCGGGAGTGGACACCGTTGTCTTGTCGATATTGCTGAGCAAGTCAGGTGCTGTAGCACAATATGCGAAACTGCTGCCAGAGGGTGGTAGGATCGACCACAATATGATAGCTCGCGCCAGATTTACCAGGATCAACCCAGATGGGCATGCTACTGCGAGAGCTACCATCCTTGTAGTGGGCAGCTTACATGCGATTCCTGCAGCACAGATCAGAAAACGAAATGTGGACGCCTCTTTCGCACTGGTACATCGAGTCATGCCAATGGAAGTTGTCAGATCCCGTGTGGCTGGGTCGAGCTCGCATGTTTGCAGTGTCCTTTGCTCGAAGCAAATGTCCAGCAGCACATATCACATCGAGGTGAGTGGCTCCGGTGTGCATGAGGTTGTTGTTGGAACCGTCGGTGAGGTTGTCGGCCGTTCGCAATGCTACACAGCATTCTTTCATGGTAAATTCGAACGTGTCGGATTGAGGAATCGAGGGAAAGCTAGAGACAGTTCCGTCATGCGTCACACATGCAGACTTGATGCAGTATAGTGTCATGCAGTCGACAGCTGTTGCAGGTGGAGTTGACAGGTCGAGATTCATCAGAACCTCCAAAGACAATTGTTACTGGAACGGCATGCCCATCTGCTGACGAGATGATACCTGATGAGATAAAATGACGACGGACAATCTCGAGCGGCGGAGATTGAGTGTTCGAGTCTTCTTGCTCAAGCTTCGGAGAGGACAAGCGCAGAGCAGTCTGTTGAGCTTCGTGATGGAGCGGCTTGTCGTTGCGGATGTTGTGTCACCACGATGGTATGCGCAACTTCCCATTGGTTTCGGACCACAACAACATTTGCAGGCCAGACGATCACAATCACAACCAATTCAATATAACTCATATCGGCGGAGCTGTTCAGATCCGATTGATGTACTTTTCGATCGTCTATAGCTGCAGCTCACGTGCTTCCTGGACCTCCCAGTAGCGCAAATCGGCGTACTATGCTTGGTCCGATCTCCTCGTACTCAGCCTTCGTGTGACAATAGCTCCTGAACTCTGGTGTTTGGCCCAGCAAACTGCCACCAAACCAGGGGCCGTGCCTCTGACGGCGATGCGTGATGACACTGACATCAATACCAGAAGACTTTGCAGATGTGCCTGCGCGCTTCTCTGATGCCTCTATTCGGGCGTCCACCAGATGACGAATGTCTCGCTGCAACCTTCGACCAAAGTCCTTGTATAGTGTCGATCCTCCTGAGAGCACGATGTTCTTGTATAAGCCTCTTCGTACGTCGATAGGCGAGGTCTGGATGACAGTATCGACGATGTTGGGAAGTGGAGTAAGGAAGTCTGACGAGTAGATCTCCGGGTTGAAAAAGATCTCAGGCGCGAGGAAGCGTTCGTAGCCAACGTCTACAACGACAGTCTTGCCTCCTGGTAATCGCGCATCGTACTGCTTGAAGCGGTCTTCTGGTTCCCGATCGAATCGCGCAAATTCCTTGACAACGTCTGGACAGACGTAGCAGAACTCCTCTTTTATCCTTTCTGCAGTCTTCAGCGAGCTGTCTGGCTCACCTCGATCGCGCAGCAATGACTGAACGAAGTATGTGATGTCGCGACCAGCGATCGGTATGCTCTTGATACTGCTGCCAATAACATATCCTTCCGCGACAGGAATGACATGAGTAACTCCCTCTCCTGAGTCGATGACTGTGCCGGTCAAGCTGCGATCTTGAACTTTGCTGCTCGTCCACGATGCAGCCAAAGCAAGAACTGCCTGCACAGCGATGTATAGACCAGCGCAGTTGAACGATTCGAACATGATCTCGGCGGTGTTTTCTCGGTTCTCTGGAGGGTTCAATGGCGGTTCTGTGAGGAGGAAATAGTGGTCTTCTGGCTCGACTCGCAAATATTTGAAGATACTGTTGGACCAGAAACGCTCCATGTGGTCCCAGTTTTCGATCTGACCATGGCGAATAGGGTAGTGTATGCCATAACCTGTCATGTTGTCAATACTATGCTCTTGACCTTCACGATTGGCATACCAGGTCCTGCCGCTGCGTTGAGTGCCTCGTCTCCTATGAAGAAATCCAAATCTTCTGTTCCTCGTTTCCCAGACAGATGTCCTGTTGGTCCTGCCCCGCCAGTCAAGAATGATGGCTTGTTGGCTACAGCTGGTCGACCTGAGCCTGACCCAGCAGAGCCTGCTGCAGGACCTTTCGTGGCAATGGCGGTTGGGAACACGAAGGACGGTGAGTCGTTACCGGCAAAACCGAGTTTAGAGTAACCTGTGCCGCTGTGCTTGTTGTCAGTCAAGGTCGTGTGTGAGCTGGCAGCTGAACTCACTTGTCCATGACAACGGCAGGCGTTTGGTTCGCCATGTTTGCTGAGCGCGCTGCTAACCTACTGGTGATGCTGACTATCGACACATGAGATAGGCACAAGCATTGATCGAAGGACGTAAAGGTGGTGAGGCGCAAGCTGCTGTTGTACTCTATTCCAGATGCCTGCACGTTACGTATGATCCGTCAAAAGTCCCCCACTAAGCTCAAGGGAGGAACTCTGCCAAGACTTATGAATCGCGTGGCTGGGTCAACGTTGGTGTTGAAAGATCTTCGCGTGTGGTTTCCTCGAGCATCAAGCGATTGTATGAAGAGACCTCGTCGCGTGAAGATCGACTGCATCTTCGCTGGCGCATGCTGTCCGTGTAGCTACCTCAATGATATTGTAGGTCGGTGAGCTGTTGCGATTGCTCTCCAAATGAGCTAGGCAGGTGCTCTCTGCTACTGCTCTCTTCACATACTCTTGCTCAACCGCTTCACAACACGACTTGACATCTCATTTGTCCCACTCACTTTCTCGGAGCGGGCGAACCGCTGCTGAAATCTTTAGCATTGCTGTAACTGAGCATTTCATGCTCATTCCAGCATTGGTTGACCTCTCCTACTTGCGAATCCTACCTAAGATCCCACAAACTCGCTCATCACGATCACTACCTCACGAGTGCGACCCTCGCTGCCTTCCTGATCACCAGCTATCAGAAAACGCCGGAAAGGCCAACGTCTAGCAGCACACAGCGGCCGTCACGATTGACATTGTTGAGAAGCAAACAAATCCTTAAGCTATACCTCCTCGCAACATGCCGGACAAACGTGTACGCGGCAAATCGGAAAACATGGCTTGCATCTTCGTACATGCTGGTGCTGGCTACCACAGTGTACAGAATGAGGCTATACATCTTCAAGCTTGCAATGAGTGGGTTCTTCGTGTACGTCCCAGAAGAGGCTGACCTGAATGCAGTGCAGCTAAGGCAGCAATGGTAGTCTTGAAAGCAGGTGGCTCTGCTGTGGATGCTGTAGAGATTGCTATCAAAGTCTTGGAGGACCGCGAAGTCACTAATGCAGGATATGGCAGCAATCTTGCGATCGATGGCGTGGTCGAATGCGATGCTGTTATGGTCGATCATCACGGCAGAAGCGGAGGAGCTGGAGCTGTGGCTCGTGAGTAGATGCAGCAGCTGGTGTGAATTGGCTAACATAACGTAGAGGTCAAGAATCCCATCTCACTCGCTCGACTTCTGCTCAATCGATCGTCAACAGCTCTGTCTCTACGCCGAGTCCCACCCAACTTCCTCGTAGGCCAAGGCGCAACAGACTATGCCTACGAGTATGGAATGAGGATTGTCCCACACGACATGCTGATTTCGCCAGCTGCGAAAGAGCGATGGCGCAAATGGAAGGCCGACCTGAGCACGGCAGAACAAAAGGAGAGGCGAAACCTAGCCGCATGCCACGGACTTTCGCCGTCGCCATCGGAGCCAGACCTTGATCTCCTCGAGCAGCGCGCTGAACAGGAGCGTTCACGAGGGTCTCATTCGGCGGCTATGTACCAAGCTCTATACAACGAAGCACAACCCATATCTCCTCCATCGCAGGAAGCCATGTCACCATCGTCGATCTTCGACATCCCGGCCAGAAACCATCAAAGATTGGCAACTCCTGAAGATCTCGAAGGCTACACAGACCCGCGAGGCGTACCACGAGCAGCATCTTCGAGTCCATATTCGATCGAAGCACACCATCCAGCGGAGGGCACAGATGGGGACCTCGAGTGCGACAAGAGCCCAGTACATAGACGTTACTCGGCCTCAAGGACCAGCGATGGCGTGGCTAGCTCAGAATACCCTAGGAAAGCGCACTCGAACATGAGCGACAATGGTCATGAAATGGCGCTGGGAGATTCACCTCTGGTTCCTGGCGACAATCTCCATGCGTTCGATGGAGCCACCATGATGACGGTGTTGCAGGCTATTGAGGACAATCGGGAGGACAAGTCGGGTCACAGTCCTTTGCTGCAGGACTGCGGCGACCGTCAAGACAATGTGACTGACACTGTCGGCGCTATCGCATTCGACACATATGGCCATCTCGCTTGTGGGGCATCGTCCGGTGGGATTGGCATGAAACATCGTGGTCGTGTAGGGCCAGCGGCCCTCGTGGGAGTTGGCGCAAGCTTGATACCCACGGACACCGCAGATCCGCATCAAACATCAGTTGCAACGGTTACTTCTGGCACTGGAGAGCACATGGCAACGACGCAGGCGGCAGCGACATGCTCGCAACGCATCCTGATGAGTCAGCGACGGGGCTATAACAACGAGCTGGAAGACGTCACCGAGGACGAAGCCATTCGAGCTTTCATATTGAAAGACTTCATGGCACATCCTTCCGTGCAAAAGTCGAGCTCATCTGGAGCCATTGGTGCTATGTCAGCGAAAGTCTCGAAAGAAGGGGCTTGGATCTACTTCGCCCACAATACCGATTCGTTCGCTCTAGCCAGCATGTGTAGTGCTGACGAGCGCCCTCTGGCCACGATGAGTCGAAGCAAGGGTGGCGGAAGCATCGCTCAGGGTGGTCGAGCTATTCGATTCTCTCTTCGTAAAGCCAAGTGATGCCAGGAGTCTTCCAGTAGATGGCATGAAGAGACAGATTTCTGTCAGGGCAGTCTGAAGAACGGCGAGACGCTCATTCCAAGGTGAGCAAAGCACAATCCATACATAGTCCTGGGATACAAAATCTATCAGGATGGTACTCCTAATCATCTAGAGCTCTCCAACGCCGCGCTGAAATAGTCACTAAGTGAAGCATACATCTAAGCTAGCTGGGAGTCTCGACACCGCTCATGGGTGTGCCACCATCGTCCTGTGATGTAAGTTTCTTCTTCTTTTTCTTCTTCGCTGCAGGTACGACGGCGGGTTTGCGACCGAAGTCGCCCAGGCTAAGCGTGCTCGAGCACGTCAAACATCCTCCATTCTCATCGAGCGTCGGCTCACAGAAGATACTGAGACAGATACTGCAGACAAACCCTAGATCGACTATCCTACGATGGCAGAAGCAGGCTGCCCGAAAGTCAACATTGCTGTCGTTGCCTGGGCTTATCAGATGTTGTCGTGCTGAGAGATCTGGTAGATATGCAAACATCAGATATTGCAGCAATCCAGCATGAGCTTCGGGCGTGGTGACTGGAAGGTATATGCCTTGTGTAGCATCTGCAGCCTGCTGTAAGAAGGTCTTGTTTGAAGGTGTCAGCGGCAGGATGTCCAGTGGTATGCTTAACCTCTGTGAGGCGAATATCGAGTTCATGACCGGGATGTACTGATCTGGAGCGTCAGGTGACAGTGTGATGAGCAGTATACGAGGACTGAGTGTACGCTGCTGGTTTGCAGTCTGCTGTCCTGTCGCATCATTTGACCCTGCCATGGCGGAAGGATCGGAGTAGTTGAAGGAAGCTTGAGACGATCCAGCTTCAGACGAGCCTGAGATCTGCTTAGATATGTGTGCCAGTGCTTTCGTCAAGGCACCCGCGACCTGTGAATTGACCGCTCCTTCAAGTGCTGATGCTGAGGTCCTGCGAATCAGCCGCTGTAGATTGGTGCTGATAGCATGCTCTACGCGCGCAAATGGTCGGTATTTGTCCGCATTATCGATGGGAGAAGACTCTTCTCTGTCCACGCCATTTGTGTCGGCTTGCGATCGAGCTGAAGGATACAGCCATTCTACACAGTCGATGTGACTGGCAAGGACGGCAACACGGTTCGCGGGATTGATCGCGAGATGTGCGTTCACGAACACGAGTAGATTGGCGAGTGCTTTTGATAGAGGCAACGATGATGATATGAGGTTCCAGGCGTGAGGATTTGTGTCGAGTATGATTGTCAACAGCGATGGTGATTCTGCGGTGCTGATAGTCTCCGGTCGTAGAGTGGCATCAGCAGCATCCATGTCGTGAGGTCAGATCATCAAGAAGAAGGTGCTTTAACCGTGACATATGCAGGTTCGGAGACGAAGGAGTCACGCACGGTGTGCGTGAAGCTCAAGTTTTGGATCCATGATGCCGCTTCACAACAAATCGAAACTGATGCCTAACAACAACGCGGCCTGGCTCATAAGTCTTATGCCATTTGCTACCCTCCAAACTCATGGATTCCGCACTGCGTACCTTATTGCTGACAGTATGAATGTCCCTACATGAGTGACTAGACACTGGGAAGCACTGTGTCGCAGCACTTGCAGCCTACAAGAGGATTACATACATTCTTCGAGCGACTCGCTGCTGCACACATCCATCGGATGGACCCAATCGACTGTAGCGCATCGCGCGAGGACACCTGGCCATCGCTACGACACCTGCTTTGCATTTGAGTTTAACAGGACTGCTTGGCATCGGCGTCATTGTGCTTGCAGATAAGTTGTCGGTCGTGACTCTTTTGGGCGATGCCGCTGCACATATATCCTCACGACACTTCCTGCTCGACCTGCTTCTCAATAACGACGTGCTAAGGACTCAGCAGCAATGTCTTCACTAACGCAGAGCGTAGGCTCATCAACTATGGTCTTGCAACCTGTCGAACTTGTCGAGATACACGGCAAACAAGACCGACCATCAACACGCCAAGCCAACACTATCAACATGAACACAAGCTTTGATGATCTGAATGATACACTGCCGTCACCAACGACCACACCAGCAGAGCATGTTGAATCATGGAAATCCCCTCGTATCAACATGTATCGAGTGCCGGTCACGTTCTGGGCATTCCTGGTGATGGGCATGAACGATGCTTCTTATGGTGCTCTGATACCATATCTTGAGGAGTTCTATGGAGTCAACTACACCGTTGTCTCGCTTGTGTTCCTGTCACCTTTCGTAGGCTACAACCTCGCGGCTTTGACAAACAATTGGATTCATTCGACGTTTGGCCAGCGTGGCGTTGCTGTTCTCGGACCAACATTCCACTTGATCTCGCACATCATCATCGCTGTTCATCCACCATATCCTGTCCTCGTCATAGCTTTCATGCTTGCTGGTCTCGGCAATGGCATTGAGGACTCTGGCTGGAACGCCTGGATAGGTGTGATGGACAGTGCCAATGAGATGCTTGGATTCCTTCACGGGTTCTATGGTCTTGGTGCAACGATCTCGCCTCTACTGGCCACCACGATGATAACACAGGCTGGCCTGCCATGGTATACGTGGTACTATGTTATGGTGAGTCGATACACTACCATCCATACCATACTGATGTACTGCAGATCGGATGTTCTGCTGTCGAGCTCGGAACGTCAGTACATGCTTTCTGGAAGGCTACTGGAGCTAAATTTCGCGAGCAGCACCCTCGTACAACTAACAACTCAGGATCAAGATTGAAAGAGGCAATTCTGCAGCGTCCTGCCGCCAGGGTCACTTGGCTATGCGCCCTGTTCTTCCTGGGCTACGTTGGGGTCGAAGTAGCACTCGGAGGATGGATTGTTACCTTCATGATCCGAGTGCGCAATGGAGAGCCTTTTGCCGCTGGTATCACCGCCACAGGCTTCTGGCTTGGCATCACCATTGGACGCTTTGTCTTGGGCTTCATCACACCCAGGATTGGCGAAAAGCTGGCTATCAGTATCTATCTGCCACTGGCGATGGCGATGGAGCTTCTATTCTGGCTTGTGCCGCAGTTCGTCGTCTCGGCTGTTGCAGTTGCGCTGCAAGGCTTCTTCCTCGGACCACTGTTTCCAGCTGGTATAGTAGCCATGACCAAGCTACTACCCAAGCACCTTCACGTCAGTGCCATAGGCTTTGCAGCTGCTTTCGGCTCGAGCGGTGGCGCCATTTTTCCCTTCGTCGTCGGGGTTCTCGCTCAAGCGAAGGGTGTGCAAGTCTTGCAGCCGATCATTCTCGCCATACTGGCCGTTACCTTGATGCTTTGGATTGGTCTTCCAAGGATGAACAAGAAGAAAGACTAGCACGATGAAGGCCAGTCACTAATTTCTAATCACGGGATGTATACGAGACATTGCACCGACGCATCAAGCAAGATCTACGACCACAGTCGATCATCAAGGCGGAGCACGACGAAGGTGATTACAGGAGAGGTGCTCACCGCGGCTTCGGACGGCGAGCATGCCGAGCTTCCTGGTTGTCTGCATGCTGCTGCTTTCTGCATTTGGACCCCATGGGGAATCCTTGCTGGCACCTGACACAGTCGATCATCTTCCCAGTCCAAGCTCAATCATGGAAAGCGGGTGTACCTGCAAACTAAAACGGCTGGCATCCGAGGCCTGCAGGTGTAACCAGAAACCATGAAGTAATGAAAACTACGGATCGACAGGCATCATGCTGCTCTTCTACTAGAGTGCTAAGCACGACCTCCTCTCCTCCAAGCACGTCAGATCTTGACTTCATGAGCAGGCCTGACAATTCGACTGGCTTTGTGGCGTCATCGCAGCTTTTGCCGACAAGTGAGGTGATGCCCATGCCATGCCATATCATACCATAGCTTGGCGCAGCGCAACGCTGGATATCAAGCCATTGCCATTGTTGAGTCAACACGGCAAATTACGAGCACCAATCTACCGCGGCCGACTCGACAGAACTTTAAAAAGACATCAAGGGCTGAAACATGTCATCCCCGCAACAGCACCCCAGACCTCGCGAAGCTTATTTCATCCTCCTAACCTTGGCGGCGCATCTTGAGATGAACATCATGCCGAGCAGGGGATGAGTTTCACTGGGCGCGACGTTCATGGTCCCACGCCAGCGCCGTCAAGGTGTCTGGGACGAGAGGGCGAAGCTAAACTCTGTCGTCCGAGTTCAGAGTGATGGTCATGTTTGGCGTAACATCGAACCACAATTCACATGCTTTGACAGTTGAGAAGAGGATCATTCGGCACAACCTTGGCATCGACGGTGTATACACTAGACACGCCACACCTTACTCGCTATGACGGGTACCTGAGTAAGGTGGAGGTAATATCACGAAAGACAATTCAGGTCAGGCCGTGCTGATGCAGCTGCAGCAGCATATATTTACCTCCTGCTCGTCCTTCCAGCTCTCTTCTTTTCCTCAGAACACTTTCAATCCTCAAACAGCAACCACTCAAGTCTTCCAAAACCAAAACCATCTCCACCAACAATCAAGATGTTGTTCAAGTCTCTTGCTGCCCTCAGCGTTCTCGCTGCAACTGTCGCCGCTGATGGTGCATCCATCCAGGCTGCCCTGGCCGCAGTCGACAAACAGGCCCTCACCCTCGACAGCTCCGTCAAGCAATTCGACGGTAGCAGTGCCGTTGCAGCTTTCCCAGTCCTGATCAACACCCTCCAGCTCCAGTCGACCATCCAATCTGGCACTGCCACTGCCAAGAACTCCTCTGCTCTCAGCAACGACGAGGCCATCGCCCTGGTTGCACCAGTCCAGCAGCTTGCCAAGGACACCAACACCACCCTCACCGACATCATCAACAAGTACCAGGACTTCAACAAGAACAACCTTGCTGCCATTGTCAAGTCCAACCTTCAGAGCTCCAAGCAGGACTCTGACGACTTCAGCGCCGCCATCATCGCCAAGGTCCCACAAGCTCTTCAGTCGACTGCTCAGAGCATCGCTGCTCCAATCGACCAGGCTTTCGCCAACGCCATTGCAGTCTACTCGCAGGGCTCCAGCTCCAGCTTCGGCTTCTAGACCATCCACGACTAGATTTGCCTGTATGCCTAAGCTGCAGTCGATGAGTGCATGAGAACAGAAATAAAGAAGTGTTACATATAACAGCGTATACACACAATGATGCAATCCTTGTCACTTCTAACCATCATTGGTGATTCATTTCTGTTTGATAGTGTCTGACAAACTGTGTTGTCCTTGATCACAAGTAAGACTCTGCACACACATGTTGGTAAAGAGGCTGTATCTCCTTCAGCTTGATCCGTCTCTCTCACCTTTCGTCTTTGAGCTGGCGCTCTAAGGAAGTAATACTTGGATACACGCTGTGTTACTACGCCGTATTGAAGTCCCATCATCAAATGAACGCCTTTGCAATGCCGCGTGAGTGCTCACATCATACATCTCTTAAATCATTCCTGACCTTGACCGTGCTGATCACTGTAGGATGCAACGACAGCAACCAGCGCTCTCACCCTCATCAAGACGACGTCCTCGCACCGACTTGGCTCCCGTTTTACCTGCTCCCTCAGCATCGTCGTCCAGGAGGTCGGCCGGCTTGACGGTCATGTGTACGACATTCGTTTGCTCCAGCGAGAATGGCAGATCTACGCACCGTCAGTCATCACCCGTCTCACGTCTCGCATGACATTACCTTTCAGCTGGCTATTATCCTCAAGCATTCTGCCCAGTATGATCAACCTGATTGCAGCCGGATCTCTCGGCTTCGGCTCCCACTCTTGTCGCCAGTCCGTCCATATCAGCTCTTTTAATTTGTATGCACTCATTTCTCGTGGATCGAAGTTGCCCATTGCATCTACAGCTACGACTTTCCTCGATGCTAAATATCGACTGGAGATGGTGTATGGGTGCCTTGCTCCTGTTATAAGCATGAGAGTTATTCGGAGGATAGGCTCGGCTGAGTCGACCGCAGCAGTAGATGGTACAGCACCATCTGGACCTAGGAAGATGTCGGCAGTCTCGCTGCGCAGTATATGTCCTGGCTGAGGATCCTTTGATGCACCTGCAGCTGTGTCTGAGGTTCCGTCGTGCACCGGCTGTGTGGTCGTGGTATGTGATTCAGGCAATTGCGCCATCTCTACTGATTCTGTGTTGGTAGTGTTGACGGGTAGTGGCTGTGCTACCGCTTGTGAAGAGGTGTCTAGCGTTGACATCTGACCTCTTGGTGCATCCGAAGATGCGCGAGTGCCTGTCGTGTCACCTATGATGCGCAGATAGTCCTGGACCAAGCAGATGAGCTAACGCTTGTATGGCGCTGCGAAGTGCAGCGGGAAAGATGGGATTTCGTTAAGAATGTATGTACAAGTGATTGCAGGACAAGGTTGGATGTGCGTGGGCGTAGAGATTGTCCGTAATGATGATGTATGCTGCTCTTCACTCTAGTGAAGTCTGAGCAAGTCGCAGCGGGCGTTCTCGAAGGATCAATTAACGAGCCGAGTTGCGTGATGCTGAGCGATGTGGATGGAGTGAAAGGTCGTTAGGACATGACGACTTGAATGTACGATTGGCGCGGTGGTGTTGATGCGATTGAGCAATGTACGAACGGGTTGTCGGCCTACACGGATAGGGCAGTGGCCGGCCGAGCCATGATGTTATACATAGGCGATATTGGGATCGTCCCGCCTCTTTCTCATCGCTGACATCCACACAATTGTGATCCCATCGAACACTTTTCGAACTCAGAAAGCACCGTTGCAATGTCTCTGAGCAGGCCGAGATTCGAGATCGCTTGCTGGTCCTTATCGGTCAACTCTATCGGCTGCTTCAGCCATTGAGCATGCTTATCTCTGGGTGTAACCATCCCTCCGCAGCAGTGGTTGCAGCTCAGATTAGGTAGGTGGATGAGCTCATTGGCAGTGATGCCAGATGGCTGCCACGTTATAACACAGCTCGCCGCCATGCTCGCGCATTATCTCGTGACTTCTCCTGCTTCACTTCATCAAAATGGCAGACCATCAGGGCTTCTGTGATCCAGATTGGCCGCCAGGTACTGTCAAGCTTGCTCAGCTGGTACACGGACAGAAGGACAATGCTGTGGTCATCCTTCAACCAAGACCTACGGACGATCCCAATGATCCATTGGTATGTTCTGGTGGTAATGGATTCTCGTTGCTCATGCTTGACAGAACTGGCCGAGCTGGCAGAAAGCAATCAACTATGCTCTGGCTTCATTCTACGCCATGATGGTATACGCCTTTGTCAATGCCACAAGTCCGACATGGGGACCGATGGGTGACGAGCTAGGCTTCGACTCTGCCACCCTGACCAACACATATGCCATCGGATGTGCTACACTGGCTATCGGTGCGCCTATGCTCATTCCATTTGCACTCAAGTTCGGCTCGAGACCTGTCTACGTCTTGAGCAGCATCGGTCAGTTCGCAATCTCTATCTGGGCAGCGAGGACAATGACTGCTGGTGATTGGTGGGGAGTGAATGCAACACAGTGCTGGCTTGGTGCTCTCGCGGAAGTCATGATCCAGATGACAATCTCAGATCTGTTCTTCGTGCACCACCGAGGTCTTGCCAATGCGATATATGTGGAGTTCACCAACGTTGGCCAGAATCTTGCGGTCGTCGCAGCTGGCTTCGTCACACAGAACCATTCATGGCGATGGGTATGGTGGTGGTTTGCCATATTCTTCGGTCTTCAGATCGTTATGTTCGTCTTCGGATTCGAAGAGACCAAATTTGCTCACAGGGAGAGCTTAGCTGCACGACAAGGCAGTGTCGTCCAGGATAGCAAATCAGGACTTCCGGAGAAGATAACGAGTGTGCCAGACAATGCAGACACTGAGATTGGCAGCGCTGATTCATCGGAGAACACATACGAGATCCGCATCAACCCTGAGCTCAAAAGGAAGCCGTACTGGAAAAGACTCTCACTCTTCTCGACCTCTCCAGGTAAATGGACGCACTTCATACGACACTCATGGCAGCCATTCATGATCCTTGCCACGATCCCAGGAGTGCTATTCTGCGCCCTTGTCTATGCCATCGTTCTCGCCTGGCAGACGGTCATGACTGCCACCTTGAGCACGCTCATGCTGGAAGATCCGTGGAACTTCGACGCTGCACAGATTGGTCTTATGAGTCTCGCACCGTTCATAGGCTCAACACTAGGCAGTCTGCTTTGCGGTCCACTGTCAGATTGGCTAGTACTCAGGCTTGCCAAGCGCAACAATGGAATCTACGAGCCTGAGATGCGCTTTTGGGTCTTCTTACCTTTCGTCCCATTCCAGCTGGCGGGAGCATGGTGGTTTGGCTATGCACTGCAGAACGGCTGGGACTGGCCGCAGATTGCTGTAGCACTGGGCGTCAGCTACTTCGGCTCTGCACCACTGCAGACCATGTCCTTGACCTACATGCTGGACGCTTACAACGAGATCATTGGTGATGCACTCACCGGTGTCACATTCATGCGTAACCTCATCGCGACCATTTTCGTCTTCGCGGTGCCGGCATGGACTGCAGCTGTCGGGGTCGCGAACGTCTTCAACACCATTGGTGCTATCGGTCTGTTCATCCTATCTTGGGCCGCATTCTTCCTATGGCGTGGCAAGCAGGTTCGGGTGAAGACAGCGAGAGTGTATAGGTACTATGCCGATAGGCAGTTCGATGCTAGACCGCTGTAGAGCTTGAATGAGCATCTCCGTGGTGCTTATCGTTTAAAGAGAACAGCTGGCTTCAATAGTGACACGTCGTGCCTTGAATGGCACCATTATGGGCGATCATGATAACAGCGCACCAAACTTTGATATTGAACATCTGCGGAGCACACAAGCGACGTCGATCAGCGGCCTGCTGACGCAATATATAAGTCGAACCGTGTCAATGGCGCTCACATCCTTGCACCCTCACGACCACTCGTATCTGCACAATGGCACAACAAGCTGTGTCTCCAGCTCTGCGGAAGCAGGTGCTGCGCGTTCTCTTCATCTCGCTTCTACTTGACCTCGTACGTCACGCAGCCATATGAAAGTTACATGAGCTAAGTATGCTAGATTTCCTTTACATTCATCCTGCCCATCTTTCCCAAGCTCCTCGAGTTCTATCGCAATGTCGAAGCGCATTCCGCAGACACAGTGCTCTCACGGATCCTGACCGGCCTCAATCACTACAAGAACAGCTTCGCCAAGCCCATCAACGACCGCTATGACATCGTGCTGCTAGGAGGAGCATTGGGATCACTGTTCTCGCTATGCCAGGCCGTCGCCTCACCTTTCATCGGCACACTCTCTGATCGCTATGGTCGACGAACCGCACTGCTGTGGTCCATGATGGGTAACATTGCGTCCGTGGCATTGTGGTGTGCGGCGACAGACTTCAGGACGTTCCTGGCGAGTCGTATAGTAGGAGGATTGAGCGAAGGCAATATACAATTGGCGTTGGCGATCGCCACGGACATCAGTAGCGATCAGGATCGTGGCAAGACGATGGCAATGGTTGGAGCATGCTTTAGCATCGCCTTCACCTTTGGTCCTGCTCTTGGAGCTGCACTGTCGAACGTGACGACATTTGCAAAGAATCCTTTCGCAACCGCAGCAGGCTTCTCACTGTTTTTGATTGTGACAGAGACGATATATCTCTACTACGCGCTGCCCGAGACGAATAACCAGCTCCAGAAAGACACAAAGACCGAGAAGAAGCCTCAAGAGCAGCACGAGCGCACAAATTCGCATGCGTTGCTGAATCTCACCCACTTCGCCTTCATCTTATTTTTCAGCGGCATGGAGTTCTCACTCCCATTCATGACTTACGACCTCTTTTCGTACGAAGCTAAGCAGTCTGGCAAGCTCCTAGGCTACATCGGACTGGTAGCCAGCTTGATGCAAGGTGCTCTCGTGCGTCGCATGCATCCTCTGCGAGTCGTGCAGACAGGTGTCATAAGCTGTGCGGCGGCATTCTTCCTGCTGTCGCAGTTGACTACAGAAAGAGCACTGTACGGAGCGGCGACTCTGCTAGCAGTGACAAGCAGCACCGTCGTGACAGGCCTGAACAGCTTGTCAAGTTTCGAGGCAGCACAGAACGAACGTGGCGAACGACTTGGCAACCACAGATCGTTTGGACAAGCAGGTCGTGCTCTTGGACCAATACTTTTCTGTTCGCTATACTGGTGGGCCGGTCGGGATACAGCATATCTCGTAGGAGCAGCTGGCATGTGTGGTGTCTGTGCAATGGTCTTCGGAGGATTGAAAGCACCAAAAGCACTTGAGGTGAAGACTAAGAAGAACGCTTGATGCTCGCTATGCAGTCTATAATGCAATGCCAGTGTCCCACCACGTATTTCCGTTCCTCCACCACGCTACACCGTCCCACCAGCACCACCATCCAGCATCTGCTGGTCCGAAGCCGAGACCTCTGAAGACGCTGAATGGTACAGGCTCGAATAGCCAAACGCCTCCCTGTGCGAAATCGTCTGCGAGCAATGGTGCCGTGTGGTACAACCAGAAGATGACAAATACAAGATTGATTGAGCGTTGTAGCAGCTTTGGCAGCTTGACATTCTGTACCTTCATCGTGTCTGACGCTAGAGTTTCCAGGACGATACCCAAGCCCTGCGACAGGAAGAATGACATAGGGCCCAGGAGTGGTCTGGTGTCCCCGAGCTGAGTGTGGCTACCACAAGCATGCAGAACTCCAGACAGAAAGAAGGCAATAAACAAAGACAGCATCTTGCCAGTCTGAGAACGTTTGTCGATGCCCGTTATACTGAGCACTTTGGTTGCTGGCGCTTCGAAAGCGAACCTGAATGTCTGGTGCCACCATCCTCCCCAAAGTCCAGAAAGACCTTTGTCAAGGACATTATTGAACGATCCGAAGTAATCTACCGGGTTCATCCATGCCTCTCCTCTCAACCCATACCAGCGAGGACCGAGTATACCAGCGAAGAAGATAGGTCCGAGCTTGAATATCGTCCCCAGAGCTGTGATCACAGAGGTCATGGTGATGATGAGTCTCGACGACTTGGTAAGGAAGTACGAGGATCGTGCAAAGTCTGGGTAGAACGTAGGTGCAGGAGCGTCAGTGTAGCCCAGAAAGTATGCATCATTGCTGACTATCGTCTTGAGTGCATCTAAAGCAAAGTATCCGAAGATCGCTTTTGGGAGAGCATCCTTGAGGAGATCCATTCGGCTACTTATTCTCCTGATGCCTGTCTTGCTTACCGTCATCGGCTCAACCTGTTCAATAGCACGCTGTCCATTCAGGTCGTCGGTGACCCACTGTGGTGGAGATGGCACGCCGTTCGTCTGCCAGGACCAACCGACACCACGAAAGCTGAAGAACATATCGAGGATCCAGTCCAGGCGCTCGACAAGAGTCTCTGGGTAGCCTTGCCAGTAGAGCGTTGACTGGCGTTCCTGCGATGTTGTAGAGCCGTTAGGTTTCTTCAATGTTGGCTGCCTCCTCTCAATCCGCTTGTAGTCAGTCTGGCAATCATTGGCGATGAGATGAGCAGCTACCCATAGCGTTCCAAAAGAGCTGATGAGTCCAACACCGAAGGCTGATGCTGGATTTCGTGCTTTGTTCGTGAACAGATACCATGCCTGGATGACGCAGAGCAAAGCAAATACGGGAAATCTTGTGTATGACCATAATCGTGAGTGCCGATGGTCGAAAAGTAGATATACTATGATCAGAAGAGCGCCGAGTGTGCACCACGGATATGTGAAAGGGTATGCTTTGCCAGAATCGATCAGGTTGAAATATACTTGGTCGTAATAAAGGGTAACTTCTCTCGGGCTCTTGAGCCCCGGGGGAAGCATGTCGATTTAAATGAGGTTATCGGTGCATATGTCGCGGCATATCTATGCTCCAAATCGCACAATCTATAAGTATATTGAATGGTTTGGTGTGAGGTTGTCGTCGTAATCATTCATCTCACCAGAAAGTGGCCTGTGCTTGGCACGGTCATTCTTCGGCTCATGACGCATAAGGAAACTGCGTCATACTCGGTGTTTCTACACGACGCCACGCCTTTGTTTCTGACGACACAGTCTCTCAACAGTGACCATGGCGAGCACAGAGCGACCAGCGACGCCGCCAAGGTCAAATGAAGCACCAGCCATGAACATCACACCCGAACAGGTTCGCAGAATGGAGGAATTACGTCTGCGAGCCAAGGCACTGCGCCAGCAACAGACAGCAGCACCGAGCAGAGCGGCTGGACCGTACCCAGCACCAGCGCAACTTGCCGGACAGAAGCGAACACACACGTCGAGTGTGCCACCCACCGCTCGAGACGCTCGATCAGCAACGGCAGAACCTCGCGCGCCGAACAGCAACAACGGTCTGGCAGCAGTTCAGGACAATGGCATCCGCGCAGCAAGGAAGTTCCAGAAGTTCGTTGAGTACGACTTCTCTAAAATGAATGATTCGAAAGGAGGGTTCTTGACTGCAGAGGATGACCCACACAACAAAGCTCTGAGGCCGCCGGAGGAAGATGGCAAGCCAGCGAATATGACATTGCGAGAGTGGGAGCAACAGCAGCTACGCAAACGACTGCGAGACAATAGGGCAGGAATCTACGAACCAGGTCTGTCTGTACTCACAGAGGACATTAAGAAGTGTAAAGAATGTGGTGCACTTGAGCTTGACTGGCAGTTCGACGAGATCTTCAACTGTCAAGTCTGCCAAGCCTGCAAGGACAAGTTCCCGGAAAAGTACAGCTTGTTGACAAAGTCGGAAGCTGCTCAGGACTATCTTCTCACAGATCCGGAACTCAAAGACACAGATCTACTGCCGAGAATGCTTAAGCCCAACCCTCACAAGAAGCACTGGCACGACATGCAGCTGTTCTTACGATGCCAAGTGGAGGAGTACGCTTTCTCTGATCAGAAATGGGGTAGTGCCGAAAAGCTCGATGAAGCATTCGAGGAGCGAGAGACGAAGAAGAAGCAGAAAAAGCAGAAGGACTTCGAGAAGCGACTATCAGAGCTCAAGCGACGAACTCGAGTGGAAGCGACCAAGCGTGCACGACAAGGTGGTGGTGGTGGCTTTGGAGATGTGATAGGCACTGGTCGCCATGAACATGAGTGGGGCAGAGGTGTTGAGGATCCTGAGACTGGTATGGTCCGTCGACAATGCATTGAATGTGGTATGGAAACCGAAGAGCTCGAATTCTGATATCCAATGTATCACTCCTCCTTAGCACCACCACGTCCTGCGCGCTCTGCAGCCTCCACGCTCTTCTTGTCTGTCTTGATCTCGCCTGCGCCCTGTCCTGACATCATGCCTGCGAATCCTGCTGCAGCCTTCCATGGACGCTTGAGGTCACCAGATGCTGGCTGTCCGAAGAGATGAACCTTGACAAGGTTACCCTCGAATGCGCCTTTGAGAGGAATGATCGACTGAATGGCGAGAGGAGTGGTGTATTTGAAGTAGATGTGCATGACGGCCATCATACCGATGCCCATAAGCTGTGATCTGTACAGGCTGCGCAGCTGCTGGGTGTCGTACGCGTTGACAGTTGTTGTGACTGCCTTTGGCTCTTCTGTGCTGCCCATAGGAGCCGGCTCGACGTACTTGAGCACTGTCATATCTACGATCATTAGTCGCGAACCACAAGTGTGAAGGGCAGCCCTACCTCGTTTCTTGTCGATCTGGAGCTTGACATAGAAGTACACACCAGCAATGATGATGTTACTCAGGATGTAGATGCCACGCACGGCATCGAGAACATATGGCTCATCGAACGGGATCTTCTTGCTCGCCTGTGTGAGCACCAGGATGAGGACGAGGTTGGTGCTGCATCATTGTGCGTTAGCGAACTGGCGTTGGTTGTTGATCAGTGCATACATCTGAGAGTTCATGATTGATTATCTGCTTGCGAGGTCTTGCGATCAAAGGTTTGTCCGTGTGAGCAGTATAGAGGATGTGAATTCGCTGATTGCAGCGGGATAGAATATACAAGAAGAGTGTAAGTGGTTCGTTTTGCAGTGTGAAGAGCGAGGGTCTGCTTCAAGCGACGTTTGATAGAATGAAATTGTGGGCCCGAATCCAGAGTCTTCTATGACTATCGCGAGTTGCCAGTCTTCCGAGTGCCAACCTCATATGTCACCGGACAGCCATCTTGAGAAAGCCTATTCTGCGGTCGCGACGTTGCAGGAGACGTATACCTGTCTAGAGTGCTGGCTGACGGACGCTTGTGACGATTGTGTGAACTTATCTCGATGTACAGCAATACCCGCATGAATCGACGAGGCTGTCCGAGTGCTGGGACATCTTCATATCAGTAGTCATGGCTACAACGAATCTCAAATCGGCCGAAGAGTCTTCGAGGTCCTGGAGCGAGATGTTCTTTATAGGCTCTTACCGATGTTCCGAGGATGCTCAGTAGTAGCACTATCGTAGACTACGGTTGTCTAGCATTACAATACACGCTCTCAGTCTGTGCCGTCAAAGCAAAGCAAAGCAAAGAGACATGGCCAGGACACTGCCTAAGAGGTATCAGATCATGCATTCAGATGTTGTTGTCAATCGTGTGCTAAGCTAAGCACTCGACGAGGCGTGTCTTGCCATGCCCCGACATAATCGCTATTGTGGTCGACCACCAACTTCCGGCTCGCCCGTAACATCACTCCGAGGCATCGTGTTTGATGGTGACTTCGTCCTCGTCCTCGTAGTGCTTCTCCTCGACTTTGGCTTCTTCAGCCTTGACACGTTTAGAGCCCGCACCGCTGCTCTTTGTCTTGGTATGTTCTTTCGGAGACTTGTAATCAACATCAGAATTCTCATCGTCGATTTCCTCTATGTTCTTGCGCTTGTTGGAGGGAGTAGCTTTGGAAGACTTGCTTTTGGCGGATTGAGGAGTGGTAGCAGTATTACCATCGTCAGTGATAGATCCGGTTTTCAGCTTCTTGTTGAAGTGCTGCCTTATTAGAGTCAGTAAAGTGTTCATTGCAGGCGATTCCTGATGTAACGATGGGAGTGAGATCAAAATCGTGTCCATCGCGTGATCAAGAACTTTGAGGAACGGCGGATGCACTCACATGCAAGCACTGGCGGTCGAGCCATTGTCGAGCATCGCAGCAACAGTGCTCCAGTTGGCTGTGGTGATATTTGGAGCAACTGTCTGTATGATAGCTAAGAGGAGGCGTCTGTCCTCGGATTCAGACCAGGTCTTTGGCATGGTTTGGTGTGTTGTACTTGATCGGAAGGATGGTGAAAGTGTGTGAAGGTGTAATGTTGATCAGAAAGGACTGCGAGCTGTGTATCGGTGTGATATGATGTTGTTGCGCTCTGTTGCTGGGGGCCTTGTGGCCTTAGCCGCAGATGATGGTTGAGGAAGGCACGCGAGTCTGTTCAGATTTGACTTCACCGTCTGCTCAGATCGAGCATGTGGCCTGCCATAGGACAATTTACAGCACGATCCTCTTCATGCGTTCTGCTCATAGACGCTGAAGCATAAGACTCGTGTATCAGGCTCGATGCCCTGAACAGCTATTGCTCTTCTGTTCCCATAGCCATCCGGTACATGTGCTATCCTCAGCACAACATGAGACCATAGGTCATCTCGGCCATAGTTCCGTCCACCCGCTCAACATCATTGCGTTGTCATCGGCGCAGCCTTCTGCTATGATCTCACATTATGGCTTCCATGCTCTTACAGGAGGTGCCAGCATAGATCCGACAATCGTTATGGGTTGGCTAGAGCACACACAAGGTGTGTTGAGCCACACTCGGGGTCATAAGGATAACCTTGCGAGCCCTAGGTCAGTGCCTCATGCTAGCCGGGAGACCCAGAACCAGGAGCGTCAGCTGCTGATCTGACTAGCTAGTAGCATTGGCTGGAAGCAGGAGTCGAGGATCGACGCCATATATCCGGCGCGCCTGTACTGTCACTTAGTTCTCGCGATACAATGCTTCCATCTCAAGTCTCTGCTCGGCGGATTTGTCCCAGTGGCTGCTTCGAAGAAAGGCAAAGTGCCTAGGCAACATTTCCGGTGAACACTGCAGGCAGATGATGCTTCGCCAGTGTCACGGCATACTCAATCAGTTGACAGTGTAGAGCAAGCTCAATGCGAGCAGCGCGATGGCGAATGTGTGCGTTGGTGCCATGGAGAAGAGATAGATGAGTGTGAACCAGGTGATGGGATATGGGATGATGTCTGCGAGTGGAAGGAGACTATGTTGCTGTCCTAACACGGCTGGTTCTTGGAGTGCTTCGAACATGATGTTGTATGGCTGTCCGGCGCAGGTCGGTAATGGTTGTGACTGATATGTTACGCGTGAGGTTGTTGTTGTTGAGAGAGCTGCAGCATGTTGAATGATTGTACTCTGCGAATGGACCGAGGCCGGTTGCCTTCCGCGTTAGTAGCTGAGGTGATCATTATCCTGAGGTGCATGTACGACCAGACATGAAGCATACTACCTTTACATCTACCCTCTCGTCAGCATGAAAACACAGTGCGTACTGCTGCAATCTCCCAAGCATATGCTGCTCATTCCACTCGGAGATCCATCTGGCGCAGATACATCATCTTGTGTTGCAAGAGACGCACTGAGATGCAAGCTACTCATGATCAGTATGGCACATTAACCATCGTGTGATCAGCACATCCAGTTATGAGACGACCCATATTCGACGACAGAATACCGACGGTGAGCTCGACTTCAGGCAGATGCGAGTCGTGCTGAGTTTATACGCTTGTAGGCCAGTGGAACTGCACAAGCAACCTCGGTCGCTCTGAACTCTCGCGTACAATGCTCAATGCCGACATGCTGCTAGTACTGAGCTGTAGCAGCTTGCTTCAGCGTCCTCGACTCCTCGTTCATCTGATTAGTCTCTAACGTATCAGTCCAAGATATCCAGACAGATGTCATTTGGGACAGCCAGCCGATTACTCAACGGCGTACCAGATATGATCGACAGCCACCGGCTGTGCCGCCTTTATGCTCTCCAATGCACAACTCGTGTCTACTTGTTGTAAGACAGGCTTCAGTCTCGAGGGTGCCTTGAGATTGCTGTGAGGACTGACATCAGCTCTCTGAACAGTGTCCTGAAGGTGCGCCAAGTCAGTAACTCATACATGCACATCTTGAAGCACTCGGATTGGCACATCCGGCTCGTATTTTATTGAAAGACTTGTGCCTGACTGAGCCGCTTCTGGGAAGTTACTTGTCAGATAGCGTGGCCGAGACAGGCCAAGCCTATCTGGTCGATTACTGGGGTCTTCGTACGGGGTTTCCAAAGCTTGCGTTAATACCTCTACTGTGCATGCGCCGCATTCTACAGCATTGATCCGCCTCACAGTAGGCACCAGCAGCAAGCATGGCGGCTCAGAATGGCAACATCAGCAAAGAGGAGCAAGAGAAGTTGATTGGCAGCGAGACAGGCTTCAGTGGAAGAGACGAAAATTGGAGTCGAGATATCATTGAGAACATACCTACGGTCAACAGTATCCTAGGAGGCATCAGCAAGAGCGTACCACCACCGTCAGCATTCTCGCCGCGCAAGATGACGCTTCGGAATATGTACAGCTGGCCACCACCAGACAGCTCGCGCGACACTGCATGGCTGGACGGGCTAAGAGGAGTGGCAGCATTCTTTGTCATGACATACCATTTCACACTCGACTGGTGGTTCGCGCTGTACGTCGAGGCACCGTACGGATCGTTAGAGACCGTCTCTCAGGAACGACATTGGTTTGATTTCTGGCGGCTGCCACTTCTGCGCATTCCATTCGCATCTGGCCACACACAAGTCAGCGTCTTTTTCGTCCTCTCAGGATTTGTGCTGTCATGGGGCTCCCTAGGGCTCATTCGTGCCAGACGTGCGGACAAGCTGGCCAACAACCTTGGCTCTGCAGTCTTCAGACGTTGGCTGCGTCTCTACCTACCCTGCTTTGCCATCGCATTCTTCCAGTTCCTGGAGCTGCGAAGTGGCTGGCGTGGCATCACCAACAAGGAGAGAATGCCCAGTTTCTGGGCCCAACTTTCAGACTTCATCTTCTCCTGCAACTCGTATGCTGAGCCTTTTGTGCTAGATCGCAACAACTGGAACTCTCTCCATGGCTACGACTGGACGATGTGGACTATCCCGTACGAGTTCGCTGGCAGTCTATGCGTCTTCCTGGTCGTACTTGCATGTGCTCGAATCCAATCGTACAGGAAGCGATCGTTCGTCATCGGCTTCTTGTCACTCTACGCATTCTGGGAGGCTAAGTGGAGCTACCAGCTGTTCCTCAGTGGCGTCTGGATCGCAGATCATGTTCGAGAGCTGGGTGGATTCGAGGCCATTGCACGTAACTCCAACAGCACAACTCGGATGCGTTGGTTCCTGGTTCTGATCGTTGGACTGCTCCTTGCAGGAAATCCAGAGCCGTCCGAGGCCTACTCTCGTCCTGGTTATGCTTGGCTCGACAAGTTGGTCACCTTCCAATGGTATCTGATCGAAGGTGGAGGACGTCTCTGGTGGAACTGGGCTGGTATCCTCATCATTCTCAGCTGTTGCCACCTACCAGGGATTCAGAAGCTCTTCAGCACTCGAATCTGTCGCTACCTTGGACGCATCAGTTTCATGATCTACATCACTCATCGTATCATCCTGAACGGTATCGGTACCCACATCAAGCGCTTTATCTTTGATCTCTTCGGAAGAGGACCTTACATCGATGTTCCTCGTGTGCCAGGAATTTGGCATCCAATAATCACACTGTGCATCTTTATCATCTTGTGGGCCATTCATCTGCCTATGGTCATTCTTTTCGCCAACTGGGCTGAGATCCTCATCGATGCACCTAGCACTCGTTTCGCCAAGTGGGTTGATGAACAGTTCGTTGGTGGAACACAAGAGCGGCCAAGTGCAGAGCCTGTACTGCCCACAAATGAAAGCAACGGCAAACCCATTGCTTAGAATGTAACATTGAATCTGGGAAGAGAGCTTTCGCCTAGGTTGTATTTATGGATAAGATACACTGTAGTACATGTACACGATAGCAATTTGGATATGCTCGCGTGACCATGCCTCACATCACACTCACGACTCTTACCTCCTGCCTGTTCGCATACGCTGTTGTCAGCGCCGTTTTACATGTCTGAATGCTCACAGTCTGCACAACGCTTAATCACCAATCACAATATGTGTTTGACCAGCAGAAATACAAGTGTTCATTTCTTCTTACGCACACTCCGACTTTTAAACGCTGCTTCCGTATCCGAATCTTCGTCTGGAGGAGTCGCAGCGTAAAGCATGTCCAGAGTTCGATTGGTCGTAGACTCACGTCTAACCATGCCTCTTTTCTGCGACCCTCTAAGCAAAGCGGTACGCTCATTGATCTGCTCGGTCTCATCGCCCACAGTACTAGTTATACCTTCCACAGAAGCTTCTCCTTCATCCTCTTCATTGACGACATCGTCCTGCATGTGACGATTTCGCAGTTGGTAGTGGACTCCGAGCGCAAATAGAGCTCCTTGCAGCACACCAGTTACAATATAGACCATCCATGTGCTCCAGCCTTCGGGACCGACGCGCAGATACAAGCTGAAGGCGAATAAGAAGGCTCCGGGTGCTTGGATCACCATAGTCGTCAAGCTGAGGCTTTTCACGTCCTTGATGATGTAGGTGTAGTAGATCTGTGGAATGTACTGTACAGCAGCCAAGAGACCAGCGACGAGGCCGAGGATGTTTGCCCATGTCTGTGTGTGACGCGGCCAGGCGGCTACAAGCGCGACAGAGGTAATGAACACGATCATAACGGCGAATAGCGTTGTACCTCCAACAATAACTGCGTCCCGTCTCTTGGTCGGTGCGGTGGAACCTAGGCTGGCGACAGAGTCTGACAGGTCGAAGGTTGGAAAGAAGATGAAGAAGAGCATAACACTGCAGTACTGTTAGTACGTTCTGTAGCCTCATCTACAGTAACTGACATGAACATGAAGCAAGCCCACTGACACCCAATCTGAGCGACGCCTAACAGCGCAGCAGCACATGAACTTCCGTCCAGCTCTTTACAGCACCGAATGTCTGCTCTGCTTGCTGGCAAGACCAAGATATTTCCAATTGCAGCAATACTTGAAAGGCTGCCCAGAAGCACCCACCATGGTGACAGACCCTCGCTCGATCGTCTGGAGATGATCTTGAGATGTTGTGGAATGTAGCTGATCAGTATGCCCACGATCAGAAACGCGGCCAGTGATACAGCCCATGGATTTGGTGAACGTAGTGCGTCGCAACGCTCGGAGAATTCAGTTGCTTGTAGTGAAAGCATCGTGAGGTATGCGGTCGTTCGTTCGTGATCGTCAGACCAGCGTGATGCCTCACATCTTCCTGAGATAGCTGTGCTCCAGGAACGCGAGGCGGATGAGGAGGTCAGGAGCTCGGACGAGACGAAGCAAAGCACAAACAAGCGCAGTGTACATGTGTTTAGTATGACGCGCTCGTGTGACCAATAAGCTAATGCCAGCTCAAACAGGAAGGGACTCTCGGCAACTGCCACCTCCAGCCAGTTGCTTGTGTTGTTGTGGGGCGCGGCTCAAAATGTGGCGTATTACTCGAAAATGCTCCAGGTTATGAAGGACAAAGGTATGGAATCGCACAATGCATCATGGTCGCTTCTGAGCTTCTGGAAGAGGCCATCAGTATATGGCATGCCCACAGACATGGGCTGCTGGTGCTGATTAGCATAATTATCATTGTCCTTCGGCTTGTGGTCTTCAAGCCTCGTCCGCAGGCACACGAGAATGTGATCAACGATACACCTGATCCCAAGGCAGCTTCGAGGACAGAAGTAACTCACTATCATGAGAAACCGCCTTTGATAGCTCCACCAAGCAACCTAAGGGTGGTCGACAATGGCCCACGACCAGGTCTCAGGAGTGGACCGAAACGTATATCTGGCAAGAGATTCTCACCAGACAAGATTGCGAATGAGCATACTGTCAGCGTACGTCCGGTGATCTTCTACTTCTCAGTTGGCGGGTCTACAAGAGCCAGAGCAGAGGAACTTGCACAGTCATTCTCGACGAGCTCTCAAACCGTTGCATGCCATGACTTGGCAGAGATCGATCACGACGATTTCTTCATCACTGTGCCAGAGACCAAAGCGGGAACCTCGTTACTGTACCTTCTGCTTATACCATCGTACGATATAGACACAGAGCTGGCTAACTTCCTGGCCAATCTTGCTGAGATACATCACGACTTCAGAATAGACACAGGACCTTTGGCACAACTCGCCGGATACTCTGTCCTTGGGTTTGGCGATTCTCAAGACTGGCCAACAGAGCGCGAAGGCTTTTGCTCACAGGCCATCGAAGTAGATCAATGGATGAGCAAGCTCACCGCTGGACGAAGAGCTTTCCCTCTAGGTCTAGTGGACGTGAAGAAGACAGGAGTGTCTGCTCGCATAGATGAGTGGCATAGGGGTGTCGAAGACATTATGCGCGATCTGGCCCAGGGCAAGGGACTAGGTGAAGGTGTTTCAGGCAGCGGCGATCCTTATGAGAGTGGTGACGAGATCGAAGAGGACGACGGCATTGAAACGGCGCCTAGACCAAGTAAGACGTCTAAGGTCACCACAGATCTCGAAGACATCCGGGCACCGCCACCTGTTGACTTCACAACCACAGCATCAGCACCGAAAGCCATGGTGCCTGTGGCGTCGCCAACTTACAACTCCCTCACCAAACAGGGATACTCTATCGTAGGCTCACATTCTGGTGTCAAGATCTGTCGATGGACGAAATCCGCTCTACGAGGGCGTGGCTCATGTTACAAATACTCCTTCTATGGCATTGCATCACATCGATGCATGGAAGCAACACCATCACTGAGCTGTTCTAACAAGTGCGTCTTCTGCTGGCGACATGGTACCAATCCTGTAGGCACCACCTGGAGGTGGCAGGTCGATCAGCCCGACCTCATCTTCGACGGCATCAAAAAGGAGCACTACAGGAAGATCAAAATGCTGCGAGGAGTACCCGGTGTTCGAGCTGAACGATTTGAGGAGGGTATGAGGATACGACACTGTGCTCTCAGCTTGGTCGGCGAGCCAATCTTCTATCCCTTTATCAATGAGCTCCTCGCTATGCTGCATAAGGAGCACATTTCCAGTTTCTTGGTCTGTAATGCCCAGCATCCAGATCAGCTAGCGACTCTGGGTCCAGTGACGCAGCTGTACGTCTCGATTGATGCTTCGAACAAGGAGAGTCTGCGCCGGATTGATCGTCCGCTACACAGAGACTACTGGGAGCGTTTCATCAGGTGCATGGATATCCTGAGAGCAAAGCGCAACACACATCGCACAGTGTTTCGTCTTACGCTAGTCAAAGGCTTCAACATTGAAGAGGAGGCCGAAGGATATGCTGATCTCGTGGAACGGGCCCTGCCATCATTTATTGAAGTGAAAGGCGTCACATACTGTGGTACAAGCACTGCAGCTGGTGCCGGTCTCACCATGCAGAATGTGCCGTTCTACGAAGAGGTCACAGCATTTGTGCTTGCATTGGAGGCAGCTCTGCTCAAGCGAGGTCTAGACTACGGCATTGGCGCAGAGCATGCACACAGTTGTTGCATACTACTCGCTGATAAGAAGAGATACTTTAAGGTGCCAAAGGATGCACAGGACAATGTCAAACGATGGCATACCCTCATTGACTACCCTTCCTTCTTTTCACTACTTGAGAGTGGCAAGCCATTTGGCCCTGAAGACTACATAGGCTCTCCTACTGCAGAGTGGGCGCTCTGGGGCAATGGTGGTTTTGATCCTCGAGATGAGCGAGTCGATAGGAAAGGACGAGCCATAGTATGATGAGCAGATGTCTTGTTATTGTAGCTATAGCTATCTACTATCTCGTACCAGGATACATGGGCAGACTGCTGTAATCATGCAGAGAATACTCTGTTGGATGGTAAGACATAGCACAAGCTCTGACAATGCCTGAATGACATGATCTGAACCGATTCGACCATATGAGCCATCCAATGCCTTGAAATGATCGACAACAGTGGTCCATACTCTATCCAGTGCTTCAGTAATGAAGGATGAAGCTGCAAGATGACAATGCCGAAATAGATTCCGAGCACGGGTACAGGCCAGTGTGTTGATCAGAGAACCTCGTGTTTACCAGAGACCGAGCGAGAACCCTTCCACAGATCTTTCCAGTGACGCTTGCCAGGGGATCCATACTCGCCAGATACAACAGCTCGCTCTGGCGAGATCTTGATTCCAACCATGCCTGCGATCTGCTCAAGCTTGCCTTTGGCTGGAGAATGCTTGGTAGATCTGCTTGCTGAGCGACGGTTGGTCTTAGAAAGCTTGACAGGGCTCGAGCGAGGTGACACTGCTGGCGACATAGGTCCAGGACTGACTGGCGGCGAAAGACCATCCAGAGAGAATTCCTTGAAACGTGAGCCGGCTTCTGCATTGAATGTTGAGCCAGAGATCTCACAAGCGCTTGCTAGCATAGGCTCACGGTCGCTATGTGATGAGAGCTTGTCGGCAGGCTGACCATCGAATTGATTCTGAGCGAAGAGATGCGAAGTCATGTTGACGACGTTGGCAAGAGAGTTGCGAGTACGCCATTCGAGTGGACTGATGATGCGTTTACCTTGATTGAACATGTTCGGACGGTCGTTGCTCGCGCTCATGCCTGGTGCAGAAGTTGTGCCAGGAAGATCCTTGTCAACAGCACCGAATGCGACTCTGTCACTGATATTGAGGTCGGCGAACTGAGCTCTAACATCTCCATGTGTGCCAGACGAGACAGACTGGCGTTCCGGTGCAACACTCTGCTGAGTTGCAGTACCACCATGGTAAGGCGTCTGTGCGACCGAAGACGATCTGGTCGGGAAAGGGAACTCGGCGAGACCTTGACCGCCCAAGGACATGTAGTACTCGTGGTGCTTCTGCCACGCACCGAGATTGAAAGCTGTGTTATCAATAGATGGTCCATCAAGAGCTGGAGTCAAGATGACATCCTCATTGCTTGGTGAGTAGATTGCCTCCTTCAAGCAGTCCTTGCTACGAGTGTAGAGCTCGACGGGTACTGGGAATTGTTTAGCATCATAACCCGGTGAGTCCAACGAGACTTGATCAGTGATGGCGGAGGGCTCAGATTTCAGCAGGCCAGAGCAATAGCCGTCGAGAAAATCGCCCTTACGATCAGCACCAACCGGCCGACGAGATAGACCAGCCTGGTAACCTTCGACCCAAGCACGAGGCTTGTGGCTGAAATCAATGAGGCGCAGGCCAGAAGGAGTGTTGGCATCGTGCGAAGACGAAGCACCATCGTGTGAGTGATGAGCTTGTGGAATCGCTCCTGGAGCCTCACCGCTTGGCAAGAAATGCGAATGACGGTGACCAAAGACCTTATCGTGTGCATGACCTCTCTTCGTAGAGCTCGCAACGGGAGTGCCTGGTGGTGCGACAGGAGTGCTGACGTGCTCCTGTTGGATGTGTAGGAAAGCCCGAGTCGGTATCTTCGGGTTCCAATCAGCATTACCATCCTGCTGAACCGACGAGTTGTCACTGCTTCCACGAGCAGAGTCCTGAGGGATTTCATTCTCCTTGTCAGAGTCATTTGTTGACAACGGATATTCGTGTTTGCGCATAGAATGGTCGCGAGTATTATGAGGGAAGAAATCCATAGTACGAATGCTGGAACCGCTAGAGGTGGTAGCAGTGTGGTGAGTTGAACGCTGGGAATGATCGCCTGTCTGATCACCTGTTGATGCAAGACGCGCGAACGACAGTGGAGTCGGTGGCCGATCCCTGATAGCCTTGTGGTCAAGCTCAGATGTTCGAGCGGACCTGTTGGCTCCGTCGACAGCCGGCTTGTAGACTGGGCTCATAGGATTGAGCAGAGACTTGACGTTGATGATCTGCTTGGTGTCCGGATCCTTGAGAGCCAAGGCATGTGATTGACGAGGAGTCTGTGGTCGTAGCTCATGAAGGGAAGAAGTTCCGTCGATCTGAACAGCTACTGGCTCAGCTGGTCGCTCACTTGCTGCTGTGGATAGAGCTGGTGCTGCGTATGGCTGGAATGGTGGCATCCACGCGACAGATCCGTCGAACGGAGGCGGATGCATGAAGAATCCCATCGGAGGTATCAGCATTGGTGGTGCCATGAAGCCAGGTCCGTCGCTTGGGACAGACTCATGGTTATAAGATGGTTGAAGTGGCATGAATGGTGTTTGACCAAGGAACTGCTGCTGGTGGAATGAAGCAGGCACAGAACTATTCTGTTTGTTCCCCAGAGCGAAGGACTGATTGCTGAAGGTCCTGGGCGACATTCTATGGCGATCGGATCCGGCTCTAGGAGTCTGAGGACGCTCGTTCGACTGCTGAGTAGCAGGACTATCCTTCAACAACTTGATAGCCTTGCGTATTCCATCCAGCGTGATGACAAGCTCGCGACGCTTGGCCACAAGTGCATCCTTGGCGGATCTGCCCATGCTCTTCCCGTGGATGACCTCAGTCTTGTCAAGGTCCCTTAACTCGTGGTCCAACTTGCTGTACTCGAGCTCGAGGCCAGTGATCTGTGTAGAGATGGAGGGCTGTAAGGAAGCTGGAGCAGGTACCTGGGAGGGTGGCAGCGGTGCTTGCGTTGGTATGTTGTGTCCATGCGGCAGCGCCGTGTTCCCACCGCTGAAGCTCTTCTCGGTGATGTTGAGATTGGGAGCTGGCATGTACAGCTGAAGTCCGCCGTCGACCTCGGTCAGAGGTAAGATTGTGCCATTGACGATCTGGTAGAGTCGCCCTTCGATATCTTGAGCAACAAAACCATTCTGACTACCATCTTGTGCAGTAGGTCCCCATTGTAGTGCTTTGCCGGCATGATAGTTTGGTGCAAACTTGATCAGACCCCCATTGACCTGAACGGCGCTGTAGCCATAACGTGGCAAGCACAGTGGAGACTGTTCGCTTGGAACGATGCGTCCGCCGGCTGTGACTCGAACGTGAGTTGGCGATCCATGTGCTTTGACAATGGCTTCGGCTTTCTTACGCTTCAAAGATGGTGTGGGCGATGGACGAAGGCGTGCAGGCACCGCTCGAGCGGGCTGATTACTGTTTTGAACCTCGCCAAGGACTATGCGATCAGTGCGGGGAGGCGGATTGATTGATTGATCGTTCGGGTCGGTAGAGGCATTCTCGTTGTTGGTACGATCCGATGGGAGTCGAAGGCCAGCCAAGCCGTGACGAGATCGCAAGGAGCGAGCTGCGAATGACCGCGAGCCTCGAAGGACATGATCTATAGGTGAGTAACGCTCGATTAGTTTCCCTCGATGAAATCGTGAATATGTCTTGACTGTCGAGGGAGTTTTAACAAGCTTGTCTACCCAGCCAGCATGATAGTCGTGGTCCATGTCGTCCACCATGCTTTAGATTGTGTCCTAGTGGATGTGGCTTGTAGTTTGTGGCAGAGGGAGGAGGTTGTGCTCAGAACGAATGTTGTGCGGGCAACAGTGCTATACTGCAGGGTCCTCGACTAGCTTTAGGGATGTGCCGTCATAACATACCTTTGACTAGCTCTGCATCATCCATAACATGCTCTTCGATTGCTTCGGAAAGCTTGGGTGCTGAGTACGAGTTGCGTAGTTGGTGCAGTTGCTCAGCTGAGTAGACACGGCGTGTCAGCTGAGCATCAGGCATGGTGAGTGTGGGATGCTGGTATGTTCGAAATCGTGACAAAGGTTGAGTGACAGAAGTTGGTCTGCAAGCCCATCAGCATTACTATTGCTAAACGCAAAGACGTCACGTAACTTTTGATCCAGAAACGGGTGTCCACAGTCGGCGAAACGACAGATTATTCAGCGAATGACCAGAGAGCGACAGCTAGCAAGAGTTGTGAATGGCTGAGTTGTGATGAGAGGGGGGATTACGAGATTGTAGAAGGTTGGTGTGTATTGTCAAAGTTACAAGAGAGAAGCAACTCAACTATCACAGCCCTTGCTGTGCTTTCCTTGACTCCCGCCATGTCCTTGTGCTTCTTGCTACAGCTGACGGTATAAGCTTTCGCAGGTGCACGTTGCGCTGCTTGTCAAGCACAGCTTGCGACCCGGCAAGTGCAGGTCTTTCAGCACTTGGCAGCTGCATGTGCATTGCGGTAGCAGTCTCCATGAAGAATCACATGCTGCCACTGAATCATGAATCCCATGCCTGGAAGCACAGATGTAAATGTTCCATCTCTTGTGAGGCTGTAATGCTTGCGAGCCAGTGTAATCTTAGCTGGCTACCTTGCCACATCATGGCGATGTTGTTGTCCACCACAGATCGTGTCTGCAGTTCGCTCGTAGGCATATGAGTATATAGCGGAATAGCAGAATGCCTCATTTATTCTTGGTCTGCTTGTAGGTGAATCGTTTCCGAGTGCTGCAATTTGTCAGTCCACATGTTACAGAGAGTTTAAGAGCAGATGTACGCTGAGAACTCTCCTAGTTTCCTACCAACCATGTTCTCGGTGATCACGACATCGTTGTAGACTTTGCCATTGTGGACTTGAAAGATGAGACCAACGAAGTTTGGTAGAATGACAGCTGATCGTGCTTGCGTTCTGATGGGTCGTATGCTTTCGCCCTGTTTCGGTCGCACAATCGGCAGACTATACCATCGTCTCGTCAGTGCTCCATTGAGTGTATACGGTATAGCTTGTCGCAGCAAAGCTGGACGCTGTCAAGAAGACTTACGGCACGATGTGCGGTCCTGAGAGGGTCAGCCATCGTCGCGCATTGCGATATAGTACCCAATTACTTACCCTTCCATACGGAGCGCCTGAACAAGACGCTGGTTGCCCTCATGATGGCGATAGTTATCGATCAATCTTGATATATTGAGAGGGACGTCAATCGTCTGCGGGAGATGAATCCCCATTGCTACTAGTGGAATAGTGTTAGCGTAGGCAGCACACCAATCAGGAGTTAGCTTCATTCGCCTTGGATCTTCGGCCTATAACTCGTGTGTCTGGGAGCACCTTTCTTCTTTCACGTTTGAGCTTCCTACGATATGCTGGCAGGCAGAAAGGAAGGCTTTCTACAAGTGCGCCCAAGATGACGGGCTACTCAGGTAGGTCTGAACAGAACGGGAGATAATCTCTGACTCTGTCTAGACGACACCATTCGTATCCTCGTCTCGACAGACAATCACGTAGGTTATGCAGAAGGCGACGGTCCGCGATCGAATGATAGCTGGCGGACGTTCGACGAAGTACTCCGTCTTGCCTCTGAGCACGATGTCGACATGGTTCTGCTGGCTGGAGATCTCTTCCATGAGAACCATCCTTCCCGTAATGCTTACATGCGGGTGATGGAGAGCCTACGCAAACACTGTCAGGGAGACAAACCTTGCGCTATTGACATCATTGGCGATCAGACAGAGAACTTCCTTGGGTACTTCAATCGAGCCAACTACCTCGATCAGAACATCAATGTCTCAATACCTGTCTTCTCGATTCATGGCAACCACGACGATCCATCTGGCGCCGATCACACTGCAGCACTAGATCTCTTGCACACTGCAGGACTTCTCAACTACTATGGCCATGTACAAGAAGTGGATAAGATCCACGTCAAGCCTATTCTGATGCAGAAGGGCTCCACGAAACTTGCACTCTACGGACTGTCAAACGTCCGTGACGAACGACTGTTTCAGACGTTTCGACAACAGAAGGTCACCTTCTTCAATCCAGCCAACTCAAAGCGTGATTGGTACAACATTCTATCAGTCCATCAGAATCACACGCCGCATACAGATAGTTCTTACCTCCCAGAATCGAGTCTGCCAGACAACATGGATCTCGTCATCTGGGGCCACGAGCATGAGTGCAAGATTGACCCACGGACCAATCCTGAAATGGGCTTCAGGATCATGCAGCCAGGCTCTACTATTGCCACATCTCTCATTCCTGGCGAAGCAGAGCCGAAGAAGGTCGCCATTCTCAACATCACAGGCAAGGAGCTCGAGGTGGAGACTATACGGTTGAAATCTGTTCGGCCCTTTGTGTATCGAGACATCGCTCTGTGGGACGACAAGCACATGCGGGAGGTGGCGAGCAAGGCCGACAACCTGGCTCAAGTGAAGGCATACTGCAAGAAGATCATTGACGAGATGATTCACGAAGCAACACAGGACTGGATACACCGCAATCAAGACTTACTCAACGAGTCTGATGAGAGGATCGAGCCACCGCTGCCTATCGTGAGGCTGCGTGTAGAATACACTGCTCAGGACGGCCGCGAGTTCAAAGTAGAGCAGAACCAACGATTCAGCCAGGAATATCGAGATCGAGTGGCAAACATCAACGATGTCATCCAATTCCACAAACGGCGAACAACACGAGCCCGAGTACGTGCGGACGAGCCAGAGGGTCCAGGCTATGAGAGAGATGGAGCTGAAGAGGTCAAGGTGTCAGACCTTGTAAGAGGTTTCCTGCAGCAACGCACACTCAGGTTGCTTCCACAGAATCTCTTCAACGATGCCGTCACTCAATTCGTGGAGAAGAGTGATAAGAAGGCCATCGACCTGTTCATAGAGGACAATGTGAGCCTGCAAGTACAGAGCATCGTCGATCTCGGACGAGACGAGTCAGCCGACGAAGCCGAGGAAGAAATACGAGAAGCCATGGCACAGATCAAGGCTCAGCAAGAGGAACGTTTCAGGAAAGGCGAGATCAAGGCACGAGCTGGAGAAAAGCAACGCATACTCCCCAGACCGGCAGACTGGGACAGCGATGAGCAGGGTGCTTGGGAGGACTATCCCGGAGCTCAAGCTGGAGGTGACGATGAGGACGAAGATCCCGAAGATGAGGATGTCGATATTGAAGCAGACGATGCTTCAGCGCGAGGCACAAACCGCAGCAGAGGTCGTGGCAGCCGAGCTCGTGCTAGAGCTGGACGTGCAGCAACGACTTCCACTCGAAAGACGACTGCAGCCAAGAAAGCACCTGCAAAGCCAGCCACGAAGGCTCGTGGTAAAAGAAACCCGATTGAGGAGGAGAGCGACGAAGACGAGGCCATGATAATATCTGACGGCGATGATGATGTACACATGGCCAACGATGATGAAGGTGGCCTCTTTGTCAGTCAGGCGTCATCAGCGCCATCACGTCCACCTGCAACCAAGAAGACTAGCACTCGCACGCCGGCATCACGGTCAGCAACAACCTCTGCTGCCACCAAGGCTCGTCAAAGCACTCTAAGCTTTGGCACAACTCCAAGCAGCAGCTTAGCCACTCGTGGAGGAGTGCGTGCCCCAACACGACCACGAGAACCTGTTGACGACGAGATAGACGACGACGACGATGCGTTCGAGCCAGTTGTACCGGTCGCACGTCCTCGTAGACGATAAACAAATGATGATACACAAGCGATGGCGCCTGGAGTTCGATATGAATACAATGCGAGCCATGTGCTACAGCTATAGCCTAGAATAAGCTCGAAAAGCTGGGAACTCGGCCCTTTCCTGGTGCCGTTGTCATGTCATCGTTGCGCCGTCTAGTGAGCTTGGGTATCTGTTGCATTATCTGTAGTATTCTCCTCGCTTGACGTTCAAGCCGTATTCTCCGACGGCCATGCCCAGGTCTTCCATCGTGAGGACTGTTCTGCCTTGCTGTCCACCTGCACCTCCACCTCCAAATCCTGCTCGAGGACCACCTATAGGTGCAGCTTTGCCTGCATCCTTGCCCTTCTTGCCGGTGCCTTCACCATCACCGCCAGCAGCTGGTGCAATGCCTCCCATGAACCCAGCAGCTCCACCCAGCCCAGTAAGCGGGTTGTTGCTCGTAGTGTTCGTGGATCTTATCCTGCTATACTGATATGCGTCTGCTGCGATATCCGCAATGAATTTCTGGGTCGCGAGCGCGAGCAGACGTGCTAAGCGTCTGTCGGTCTCTGGAGGTGGTGGGAGGCCAGCTAATGTGAGGTAATAGTCCGTGACCGCGTCTGGAATCAGAGGTGTGTATTGATCCGACTTGGCAAGGAATGATCGTAGTGTCGTGTCTTTCTTTGCAGGAATTGAGGGCTCTGGTGGAATGACCGTAGGTAGTGGCTCGCCGCTCGATGTTGGTGCTTGCTCTGCAGCGCCATCAAAGCCTACGCTCGATATGGGCGCGGAAGGATTCGTCTCTACCGCTATTGAAGCATCAAGATCGGCATCCGAGATATCTCTGGCAGCAGTAGTGGGTGCGTCGGACATGTTTGTGTCGCGTGAGGGAGCTTGCTGTGTGTCGGCTTGTGTCGACGACATCGTCGAATCGAGCTGCTGTGACTGGAGATCTTGTGATTGCGGCAATGTGCTTGCGGAGGGCAACGAAGGTGAGGCGTTGCCGTCTGCCATGTTGTCGACGGTTGTATCGCTATAGACTTCGATTTGCAGGTTGCGCTCAGCTCGCTGCCACCCAAGGATCGACTCGTGCGCGGATCTGAAGGTCCGAACGTGCTAAGTTCGACGCTGTTGGTCTCTGAGTTGTGTCGACGAGGTGATGGTCTGGTAAACAACAAACTTGGTCTTCCAAACAAGCTGATGGAAGCTGCTTGCGGTTGTGAACTTATTGATGGAGTGCATGTTCCACAGCTTTGACTATTGACTAAGCCAAAAGGGTCACTCCATGCACGTGAATTATCCTTAGTAGTTGTGACGGAGTGCAACAGAGCCAATGTTGAGTAGCGCATATCCCATGATGTGATGAGTTGTAGAGTTGGATATCGATAGTATGTTGCGGGCGAAGGCAACTTTTGTCACTGCGATACCATTGAGGTTGCTCTACATTCTCTACGGTTACTGCAAGGACGACCTTCACATTGGGACGTAGTAGCACAACGATTGCAATGATCTGTGTCTAGGTCGTTCCGATACGTGGACTTGTGTCCCGGCTGTCCATGTTTCACATTGTCATCAGGGTGTCCCTCATGTCGCTATGCGCTCAGCGCGTTGCTCAGCAGCTTGGCTGAGCGGATAGACGACTCAAAACACCAACGAATCGTGGTGTGTAACCTTTTGTGGTCCAGCGACTGAAGCCCTTAGCATAATCATGCGTCCGTTGTCATAATAGTTTATGGGGGTGTATTCGTTGTCAGTCCTCGGAGAGTGAATCTTCCATGATGTCGGGGAATGTACCACAGCCGTCGGAAAGTGGACTGTGTTGTGTAGCAGAGAAATGGTGGGCAGCACGATGGCGAATGCACCCAAGGTGCCGCGAGCTTCATCTCGCTGTGACTTGAGAGGCAGTGGTAGTGGTGGGACTTCGCCACTTGCTGCTGTGCAGCACTCCAGACGTCTATGGGAAGCCTCCTCTGTTGCCAAAGGCAGTACGTGCTCATGTCTCCTATCTCTGACGGAAGGAGACACGGTTTTTGGAATGCACACGAGGCCTTAGTTCAGTGTCGCCAAGACACCTCAACAGTAGCGACACACGCACTTTGATGTGGTTGCAATGTTCACCCAGCCACCGCGCCATTCCCGGCTGTTTGTTCTTCGAGCGCCTTTCGATAGACATTCTCTGCTTGTTTCAGCGCAGCTACTGTAGGCCTGATCATGGTATCAACCACTTTCCTGCCACCCAACACAGTGTCGAAGTCGTATCTGCGGCGTTTGCCTGTTTTCTGGTAGTACTGCTCGATCTGTGTCTTGATCTTCTTGATGTGCTCTCCACGTTCTTGCTCAGCAGTGTCGCCCACGCTGTTGATGCGATCGAGACTGCGGTCGAGCGTGCTGACGAGCTGAGCTAGCTCTGCAGATCTCGAAGCATCACCTGACAGAAAGACATTCCAGAAGTAGTGCAGGAACTCAGTTGTCGTATTCTGTGTGGTGGTCAATGCTGTGAATGTTGTCTCGCTGAGACCATCTCGAGCCTTGGGATCGGTGGCAGCAGCCACACGTTTCTGTGTAATGGTGGAGAACATGCTTGCAGACGCTGCCTCCATTGCTGACTTCGACCCAAGCCTAGGAATCTTAGTATGGCCGTTCGTCATCCTTTCATCTTCGCCATCAGAGTCTTCGTCTGGATCATAACCAATTACACTGTCGAGACGAAGGGTGCCATTCTCGTCACCGCCAAGGTTCTCACCCTGCATGTCTGTCGTCAGTGAAGCCAGGACCTGCACAGGATCTTGTTGGGCGTAGGCTCTAGCTTCTGCTGCAGCATTGGAGTCCTTGGTGTCACCAAGCAAGCGTTGCTGCTCCCTGATGTTGAGAACGACGCGATTGTCAACATCCTCGTTAGCAAGGTCGCGAAGCCGAAGCTGTTCAAATGTCTCCTCGTTCAAGCCAATAGGCGCATGGGCTTCACCATCTTCTGGCGCCACGTGTGAGAGCATCTTCTCTGACAGGTTGTTGAGTACACGAAGGATCGGCACTTTGTCAAAGGTAGATGGCCGCATGGTCTCATCTGGGCGGTTGCCTTTCCGCTGGCTGTGGTTCTGCTCGTTGCCCTCAAGGTCGATGAAATGCGGGATATGAGCAATGGATGCAGGGCCTGCCTCGCGCCTCTCAAGGTACTTATCAAGCAGACTATCCGCTGGGTCCTGTGGAGTGATCTTCTCGCCCTTCAGCTTCTTGAGAAGTCTACTGTTGAAGAATCGCGTCCAGAATTGAGCGGTATCTAGTGGTGGGACATTCTCGTCGTAGGCCTCTCTTACCACTGGATATTGTCTAAAGATAAGCCTGACCTGTGCAGCTGTAATGTTCAACTGCTTGATATCTGGCTCGCCTTCTTTCTCAGCCCTGACTCGCACGAAGCCAATTTCTGGTAAGACATTGTATTCTCCTTGCTCTTGTGCCTTTTCAATTGCATGCGCACGGAGTAGGTGCAGCCTCGTCGACCAGAATTGCGCATTGAATTGTCCAGCAGTGAGTGATTCGGGTTGGTCACGAAGCGCTTGCTCAAAGCGTTCTCTTAAAGCAGGATTCGAAGCAATGAGCGAGCGTTGCAGCTTCGCATCATTCTTCAACTTGCTATCATCGTACCAAGAATCATCTGCAGCCTTTGATCGGACAGCTGAGGCTATAGCCATCGCCGCAGGTTTTCCTGGGTCGCCATTCACAGCTGCTTGTGTTGCATTTTTGTTCGTGGCCACAGCCTTGCTCGAAGCTATGGCATTCCTAAGAGTCTCTGTTATGGTTTCCTGCTCTTTGCGTGCGGACTGAGCGTCTGTGAAGGAGAATACATGATTCTCGTCCTTGATAAAGACCTTCAAGGCGACCTTCGCGCTCGTTGCAGGTGTCTGTTGGAGGTTGATGATCTCGGTGATGGCGATTGTCACACTGGGAGAAGCACCGGCCGGGGCAGCCGGAGTATAGAAGAAATACTTCTTGTCATCGCTGATCGTAAGGAAGCCATCCTTCTTCTTCAGCGATACTGACGCTCTGATCGACATGTCAGAGAGTGTTGCTACGAAAGATGTCGCGAGACGTGAACTCATCAAGACTGACTGTGATTGGTCAATTATGACGCGGTGGAGAACTCACGAGTCATGCTATCAGCCGCCTCTTTGACTGCACATAACCGTTCCTACTTGTCGTCCGACTGCCGCCAGACGTCCGCCTCCATCTGACAGCGCTTTAAGACGAAGGAGTGCTCGATCGTCACAAGCATGAACGAGATCTGTAAAGCTTGTCGAATGTGACAAGCTCAACGGATTGACTGCGAATCGCTAAGCTCAACGAATGAATGATATGCACCATATGGCTACCTGGCCCATCTTCTTCACAAGAGGGACCGATAGGACAATGCTATGCTTGTGCTATCGAATCACCTCTTATCGACGACGGTTTGTGCTATGAAACTACAAGCATCATTAGTCATCAATGGTGGAGTGGTATGGCTGATTCGCGAGCCGACCTCGGACTCGTCGACATTCCAAGCACCAGCTTTCTGCGATCTGTTGGCTACCATCTGGGTCATGATGAGTTAGAGTGAATGAATTTCAGCACTGGTCGCGCACCGAGAATGCTTACTATGCTACACACGGCTATCACGGAGTGGCACTTACAACGAGTCATCCGACTATCGGTACCACCTTCGTCTGTCGTCTGGACACAACGTTCTGCAAGCATATGAGCTCCGAAGACTACTGAAGCATCTGATTCGGCTGACCCGAAGATATCAGCATAGCGCATCGATCAATGTTGGCAACCAAAGAGTTCTCGTGTTGCGGAGCATGAGAGCAATGGCAAGCCTAAGTACCAAGTCTTATCTCTTCAGCACACCGTATTCCTCTTTTTCGGCAAACGAGATGATCGGGGCGCAGACAGACAGACACTTCACGACATGGGTGACCTCTTGCTCATGCGCAAACGCTGACATTTGTGCTTGAAGTATAAGGAACTTCATACCAAGTACGAGACACTACGCATAGCTGGCTTGTGACGGGTGGATGTACTGGAACTATGCTGGTATAACACGTTGTCACAGTCAGTGACAAGATCCGATTTCGTAGGAGGGCGCCAACCCACCATCAGATTCAAGACAAACACCTACGTATGTTCAACTAGATCCTCTCCAGCACTGTGTCCTACAGCCAGCAATCACTTTGCTGTCGTGTACAGTCACATATGCAGGTCAATGCCAATGCTCTGAGTTGATGGAATGCCAACTCATGCTCAGCACTATTGACCGCCGGCTCTGGTCAGCTGGGAAAGTGGTGTCAAGACAGCTATAAGACCTATAGGCAGCACCAGAGCGGGATAGCCTCACCCAAAGAGGCATACTTTTCTCACGTCCGTAAGGACATCACACAGACCACCAACAGCTATACGTAGATGAGGTCGCTGACATCTTGCTTGATACGGATACAGTGTGCCTCGGTCGTGACATCGCGCGCAGAGCCTCAACAGACAACCAATCCTCCGGCTGCAAGCATTCTGGCTCAGGTAGCGAAGTCTTTTTTTCCGATGACGATCACATGTCGCTCTATCAAAAACGTTATTTTTCACGTGTCACGCCATCGTCGCAGACAGTCCCGATTCTTCCCTTTATCGGCCAACACTACGGTTGAGCTCTGATGCGCTCACCTAGCCTGGCTTACAGCGAAATGGATTATTCGCGCCTCGGCTCGGTGGGTCCACGGGCGGCGACTATGAGGGTTCTGGCATGAAAGACATTTGTTAGAGATGACCAGTAGGTAAACTTGCATTCTTTCTTGTCATCTTGCAATCCAGCATTCCTCAGCACAATACACGACATGGCCAAGAACATCGATTACGCAGCTGTCCGTAAGGACATTGCTGCTCTTCTGCATCAACCAGAGTACGACGATGGATCGGCTGGACCTGTTCTCGTTCGTTTGGCATGGTGTGTTCGCTGTCGAGCTGCTTCCGAGCTGTACTGATCATCAACAGGCACTCTGCAGGTACATACTGCGCAGATACAGACACCGGAGGATCGAACGGAGCCGGTATGAGATACGAGGCAGAAGGTGGTGACCCAGCAAACGCTGGTCTTCAGCACGCTCGTGTATTCCTCGAGCCAGTGCGCGAGAAGTACCCAGACCTCACCTATGCCGACCTGTGGACACTGGCAGGTGTCGTTGCGATCAAAGAGATGGGTGGCCCAGACATACCATGGAAGGCAGGCCGAACAGACTACGTCGATGACAGCAAGCTTCCTCCACGAGGCAGACTCCCAGACGCTTCACAGGGTATCGATCACCTGAGGCATATCTTCTACCGCATGGGCTTCAACGACCAAGAGATCGTCGCTCTTTCAGGCGCACACAACCTTGGACGATGCCACAGCGACCGCTCCGGCTTCGAGGGTGCCTGGGTCAACAACCCAACTCGTTTCAGCAACACATACTTCAAGCTCATGCTTACACGAAAGTGGAAGCCAAAGACTCTTCCAAACGGTGTCAAGCAATTCGTCTACTACGATGAGGATGCCGAGGAGGAGCTTATGATGCTACCAACTGACCTTGCACTTCTCAGCGACCCAGCTTTCCGACACTGGGTCGAGCTTTACGCTCGTGACCAGCAGGCCTTCTTCTCAGATTTCACAAAGGTGTTCGACAAGCTCATGGAGCTCGGCATCCAGCGTGACGCCTCTGGCAAGATTACAAACTCAGACAACAAGCTTGGAGGATACCACGCTGCACCAAAGAAGAGCGATCAGCCAGGTGCTGCAGGAAAGGTTGACCGCTTTGGCGAGGCAGACAAGCTTCAGAAGCAGAACGAGTCGTTCAGATCTAAGCTCTAGACGGACTGCTGTCATTGTGTAGGATACCTTGCTGTTTTGAAGCATATTGTTGGCGATATTGGCTCGAATAGACCTAGAGCTTGATAGAGATATAGCACTTTTTGGTGTATATATTGGCAATCCATGAATTGAAATGGTATGAGCTCTTCGCGTTGACGGCTTGTGCGAGTATCTTGCGTCCAGATCCACTACTGAGTCTCTTGAGTATGCTCTGCTCGATCGTGCTCTGATCTGATCTGGTCGCGGGGGAGTATGCCAGCTTGGATTATCTGATCGGTGAAGAAGGGCCATGGCATAAAAGAGAGGAGGTAGCTCACCGTCAACAGCCGCAGCCTGGCCATATACGGCCAACTGCAATACTTGGCTCGGTCTCATCTTCGGGCATTACGCACGGCTTCTTGCTGTCCCAAGTTCATGCCCTGCATTGCATAGTCAGGCTACACTGGCTCTTCCGCCTGGTGCCTGCAGCCTGTTGAAGGCTGCTCAAAAACGGCCTACCCGGGTTGGTGGTTTAGCATAACATGTGCATTTGCCCGATTCCCACTGTCCGACTGGCCTTATGCTTCAGCCTTTGGCCTCACCGACTTCGATCGCCTGCCTTGGTCTGGCCTTGTTTAGACCTTCCAGTAACACACAAGCCTTGCAGATGGTTTGGGATGACATGTAGCCACACCTCTCACACTGGCCGAGCTTCTGTTTACCAGGAATGGCAGCCCTTGACGGCTTCGTCTTTGTCGGCTTGAGCCGGACAGGCACAGTATTGTTCGCTAAATCAGATCGCTGGAACGTGACTGTATGGTCGCTCTCCAAATGATTCGAAGCGGCAGCCTCATTCTGTTGCAACTGTTTCTCCATAGCTACCATGCTATCACCAGCTTGTCCAGTAGATCCACAGCCACCGACAGTGTCCTCTTCAGTCTTGGCCATGGCACTTTGCTCGCCTTGGAGTGTTTCTTGCTGCTGGCCAGGCACCAGCTTCGCCATATCAACTCCCGAGCGAACAATATCCAGTATGCTCTCTGGTCTGACACGCTCGAGATTCTTGATCAATGTCCTGGCAGATCCTCTGAATGCCTCAGGCGAATAGATACATTCGGTGCTGAAGTAGTCCAGCTTCTTGTGATGTGCGTACAGTACAATCTCTTTCTCGTAGGCGTACATGAGAGGTTTCGACCGTTTAATGTTTGTGAATGCAGAAGCTTCTGCAGACTGAATCGCTGAGGGTGTGCTTGTGATGATGCTCGTTGCTCTGCTAAGACGTGGGAGATCACCTCGGAGGAGGTTCATGAGGACAGTTTCCGCCACATCGTCTGCATTATGTCCGGTCACTACGTGTCCAACGCCTAGCATAGCTGCGCCACGGTCCAGTGCTTGTCGTCTGAAGACGCCACAATATGTGCAGTTGCCCTTCTTGCCAATTTGTGCTACAACCTGATCCATAGACCAGCCATACAGCTCTTGATAAGACACAACCTTGAGAGGCAGGCCTAGTTCGTCTCTGTTACGACGTACAGCATCGAGGGAATGGTCGCGGTATCCAGTGATGCCTTCATCGATGCTCAGAAGGACGAGATCAAGTCTCCAGTCATGACGCTTGTTGAGAGTGTCGAGGACTGATGCTAGGACGCAGCTATCCTTACCTCCTGATGCACCGATCGCGATCCTCTCGCCAGGATGAAAGAGCTTGCTAGACGTGACGGTCTCTGCTACTTCTGCTTCGAAAAGTGCGATAAAGCACACTGAGCACAGGCGGGCGTGGTTCTTCGGTCGCAAGATCTGGGCCCGCCGCTCATTGCATACTTCGCATTCTCGTGACGGCATCAGAAGGTGTTGGCAACCCTGTGAATTGCGTTGCTGACCAGCGAGGACGGTGTAGTTCCAAAGCAACAACGAATCTCAGTGTTCGTACACAAGCTTAAGTGACAGTAGCGAGACAATGCTGCCTGAGGCAATCACCACAAATTTCCCGAACAGATGGCGCTGCCAAGAGTGCCATTTCAGTCGGCACTCACCTTCTTGTACCCTCATGTCCTACTTCAGGGAACAGTCAGGTGAACGATGATACTAGACTTTGCAGTCGGCAGTCCTTGCACAGCGATCTCCCATTCGTATCGAGACCAATCAAGATGATATCAATGAGTACAGCTAAGTATCGACTAGCTCTACTGCTGGCTGCCGGTTGGTCACATCTAAGGAGTCCTAGAGAAGACTTCTCTTCATATACTGGATCCAAACCCTGGTTCAGATCTTGTGCTATGTCATGCAGCTCCCGCACTGAATGACCAGCATGGACTTCGGAGCACAGCGCGTATCTTACTGCTACTCCAACGTCAATCGGCCGGTCTTTCGTTCTTCTGGATGATCAGGATTTGGAGGAAACTGAGCATACTTCGCTTAATGCTCGCAGTTGGCCTTGGTCAAGACCATGAGGCGAGGCCATTCTTTGTTGCACTCAGCAGTCGTTTGTTTCGCACTGCTTGCACCAGAAGCTGTCTGAACTGACGGCGCTTCATGCGTGGTTCTGGCAGCATTGACTTTGCTTTGATTGTCGGTCCCGACCGTCAGACCGAGCGTGTTGATGGCACGTCGGAAGCGTTGCTGTATGCTAGCCATCGAGAGTCGAGTTGATAGCACCGGCATGCTAACACTCGTCTGAAGCTGCTCTTCCTCAAAGCCGCCGACTGAGTTGACTCGACGAGTGTTGTCTTGGGAGCTTGTCAATGGATCATGTAGAATGAGGTAAGTCATGGTACATTCTTCTGCATCTGTTGTGGGCAGCACGGTCGAGTTGCGATCCAGTGACGTCCACGTCTTCAATCCGAAATGAACCTCGACCATGTCTCCCACGCAGCTTGTGTACAGAGCGTTCTTCTTCACTTGTTCTCTCCATTCATCTCTCAGCATGCCATGACGTTCGTGAACCATATCGTAGTTCTCAACAAGCTCGGTTATCCGCTCCAAGGGCACGGTTTTGCTGAGCTCGTCTGCCTCGTCGTCGTCGTCGTAAGTGTCGTCGTCGTGAGTGTCGTCGTCGTGAGTGTCGTCGTCGTGAGTGTCGTCGTCGTGAGTGTCGTCGTCGTGAGTGTCGTCGTCGTGAGTGTCGTCGTCGTGAGTGTCGTCGTCGTGAGTGTCGTCGTCGTGAGTGTCGTCGTCGTGAGTGTCGTCGTCGTGAGTGTCGTCGTCGTGAGTGTCGTCGTCGCCATCTGGCAAGTAGCATGTAGACTCCCATAGAATCCTGATGAGTTCTTCTCTGGTGAGGTGCTCTACCATTAAATGAAGATCAGGACAGGTCATATACTGAGCGCATTCTTCACGCTGTCGCCATTTGTCCACATAATGCTTCTTGCCATCAGCGATGAGATGACGCTCCACTGTATGGACAACCTCGATTGGTAGTCTGGTGACATATGCTTCATCACCCTGTCCGAAGCGGTTGCACGTACGAAGTGCGATGATGGCAGGAAGTGCGCGTTTGTACGCTTGGAGACAAGCTCCTAGTTCTGCTGTACCGACTCGAACTGCCCAGGCTACGGTGACATCGAGATTGAGCGCCATGTCTGTGGAGTAGTTTGTGCGTGTTCATGAGGTGTGCACCTCTTGACCTCCAAGGAAAATGCCCAAAACTGTTTGTAGTGTTAGTGAATCTTATGATTGGGACTCGCATGCAACTATACCTGTAGAAGTAGCTCTTCGTCCGCAAGCTGTGATGCAGAGCTTGTACGATCGTAATGTTGTTACGTCTCTGAGGATCTTCGAAAGATGCGAAGTATATCAGCTTGGCAGCCTGTAACTATACCGTATTGGGAAGTCGCGATTCACTCGCGAGCATCGCGCATTTTCATCGTTCATAGTCAGCCACTGGAAGTCATTTAATATGGAGAGTGAGACAATGTTTGGCTGGAACGTACTTCATTAAAGTCTAGTCTGTATAGTCTCTTACTAGGACATGAACCATGCCTTTGCTCCACCCGCGCCCTCTCCATGCAAATGCCTTGAATCGTGCAACTTCATCCGCATGACGTTCGAACAAGAGCAGACGGAAACCCAGCCAGCAAGTATCCTCACTCATGTCAACTAGTAGCCATGGATTGTGACGGAAGGCTGATGAGCCTTGTTCATGGTCATGGTAGGAAGGAAACGACTCCAGATGGTGCCAGACTTGAGCTTCTTGGCAGGATGAGCATCAGTCTGCTCGAGTGGGAGAGCATGCTGCAGTGGTAGAACAGCAGGCTTGTTCTGTATCTGAACGACAGATGGCAGATGGTGGGTGTCATAGTGCTGGATGTGTACATCTTCGGCGATAGGATCGATGTAGGACGAGGAGATACTGGCCGGCGACGATGTGTAACCATGCGAGTCAGCCGAGGAGTATGATGCGGAAGATCGGCTACGAGTGGGCGGCGACAGCGATGGTGTTCGTGATGCTGATCGTGAAGAACCACCTTGCGAGGCTGCGTAGTGTCGGTAAGCCAGCTCGTTCATGTATGAGCGAGGCGACTCGTAGTATGCTTGCTTGCGTGATGCTTCCAGTGCAGCTTGCTGTTGTCGCTCTCGCGCCATCTCACGCTCACGCTGCTCAAGGAGAGCCATGCGTTGCTTGAGGCGCTCCTTCTCTGCCTCACGAGCCTGCCATGCTCGGATCGGAGACAGGAACGGCTCGAGGTGGTGGTAGAGATCTTCTTGCTCAATGCGAAGGTCCCAGTCAAGGAGACCAAGAAGCTGCTTCTCCATGAGGTTGACCTCGGTCAGGCTGAAGCCGAAGTTCTCAAAGCCACGAACAGCAGTGTATCGTGCCCAGTGCTTGTTCTTTGGCGAGGAGTCGTTGAGGTTCTTCGCTGCAAGAATAAGAGATGCAAGGAAGATACGATGGACTGTGCATCGCATGCCCTTCGCCACCGGAGGTAGACGCTGTTGTAGTCGGCTCAGGTAAACTAGGGAAGTCATAAGTGTAGGCACCTGGACGTGCGAACGTTCGACCAAGGTAGTGATGAACAGCTCGACAGAGGGCAGGCTTGGGTCTGCTGGATCCGCGTACTGTGGTGGAGTGGTAGGTGGTGTAAGTGGCAGCTGCTGGCTCTGTCCTTCGCAGCGGATGACCTGAGAGGCTTTCAGTGCCAGGTAAGACACCATCTCTGTGGAGACAGGCAGGTAGATGAAATGGTCGAGTGCTGCAGCATTCTGCTCGTGGGTTGGTGCTGAGAAAGCCATGATCGTAATGTTCGTTATGGTAAATGGTCGATAGATGCAAGTCCGGTTGTAGATCGAAGATATATGCTCAGCTAGATGGTGTTCACCTGTGTCTCGGTAGGTGAATTCGAGGTTTGTCCCAGGTATCTGTGACAATGCAGTATTATGCAACGATAGTGAATGCTGAAGATTAATGTGAATTTCGAAAGAATTCACAAATGATGCTTTTGGTCGACGACTCAACAAGATCGTGAGTGCTGAGCTCGTGCGAAGGAAAGATGAATTAGAAGTTGACGAGCAGTCTGGCCAGCAGACAGTGACAGGTCGGAAGGTGTATCAGATGATGGATGGTGGTCGAGCGAGGTTGTCGCTTGACGTATTGTGGTACCGGTGGGTGGGGGTGTCACAAAGACTGGTGGCTCTTCCTTGCGAGTGTTTAGCTGCAGCAAACTGATGTTCCTGCAGTTGGTCGGTGTGTAGTTAAAGTGTGTTGGGAGACGGAGTCGTTATGAAGGAAGGAGGAAAGAAAGTGTCGTACGCTCGTCCAGACGGAAGCGTGGTCGTGAGGGATTGGATGTCGAATTCAACTGACGGCAGGCGAGTGTACCTTTATTGTACTCTCGCCCGAGTGCCAGTAGAGAGGCAAGGCGCCTGCAGGAGGTTCTTCGAGGTGAGGCTAGTTAGAGAATGTAGGGTGGAGCGCGTGCTCTAAGCCAGCTGATTGGTGTGGAGCTAAACCTTGCAGCGCTACGCTGCAGACGAACCAGGACTCGATAGGCCTGTTTCACTTATTGCGTGCAAGCAAGATCTGAGCGCGAGTGTTTCAAAGGCTGTAGACGCTCACCGTCCAACAGCCAACGGAATCGTGCCTGCGTCGTAGCGGTGAGTGGGCTGTCGTTTGAGATCTGCCTGCTGCTTTTGATGTGATGAGATGAGCTCAGACGAACTGAGGAGAGGGCCCCAATAGATAAAGCTTCTCATGCGAGGAAGCGAGGGTTTTGGTAGTAGTGATGCGTGACACCAGTATTCACGGCTGGACCTCCTGGTGGCGTGTAGCACTTTGGTCCTCTGACCACCTTGCTCGCACTGGATTGCGCCAGCAGGACTTCTTTTCCTGTATTCGTCAGATACTAGTGATCAAGGGCCTCTTGTTGAGTTCGTTATCCGCTCTTCTCAGGCGCTGTACGCTGGTAATTAAGGATTCGTCACCATTCCTACACGATTTGACTTTACCAGCGCCCAAGACTTCGCCCACCAAGCTCAGCAGCATCTCGCATGTACTGACGGAGTTGTGCCTTGCACAGGATGGGATTGCGTGCCTGGCTCTTCTGCCAGTCTCACGAGTGCTGCGCATTTCGGGCGACATCGTGTTAAAGGCAGTGATATGTGAGATCGCCTCATAAGGCTGCTTCGATGTTCGACGAATGAGAGTGATGGCCAGGGACACAGTGGCGCCACAGCCACAACGATTATCGCTGCCCGCCGCTCATCCCGACCAAGGGCCACGGCCAACCACCGGCTGCGAGAGTGGTCGGACGACAGAACCAACACATGCTGCACTGATAATTGGATGTGAGCATCGCAGTAATCTCATGGCCGTCCGGTGAACTGCTCGTGAATTGCGTAGCACTGTCAAGACGGCGCCGCATGATTGCAGTCCAGCTATCGACGGCCACAGCCCTCACGACGTCAAGGCATCATCGCCCTGGTGCAGGAAGATTGATGACATGGAAGTACCATCTGAGGCCTCTCCAAACCTTAGGCGTCCCATCTTGCTGAGGCTACTGCCTATCAGTTTGCACGTAGCAGGATGGATGTGCCTGTCAGTAGTCAGCAGACCCATCTGCCGCACAGAAGAGACGCGTGAGTTATGCCGTGAGTAGATGACGTCCACAGGAGCATGAACCATGTGGACGAACTGACAATCGCTATGACAAAGGAGCAATGCTCGAAACATGTTTCAAAGTGCGACGGTAACAACGACCTCTCCTAAGCGCTCGACCCGCTATGCTTGTTTGGTTAACGCATCAGTGCAGTATAGCCGCCGACTGTTGTCGTAACGCCAGTCTATTTGAGTGCCTTTGCTGATTGCGTGGTCCAGACAGCCATTGCCAATAAGCAGACATGTTCGATATTGCATGCCTATGAATACCTTTGCAGCCTCGAGACCGCAGGTACCGTTGAACCGCGCGACACGCTCATGCAGTGTAGTGCTGGAAGCCCTGCGCGCGTCTGATCATTCCACTCTTGGCAGGATCATGGAGCATCATTCCATTACAGTCGACGCCGGACTTTCCACCTCGTGGAAGCAACCAGCTCGCACTTCGCCTTGCGCACTCGACATCCAGAATGTATCTCGATGGATCTGTGATGGCCGGGAATGGATGAACTGCACCTTTTCCGCAACACGATGCTCATATTGAGCTCTCTAACCGCGTGGCCATACCTGTGTCCGAGGAGTCGCAGTCCAGAGCGGCACTCTTACACTCACGAGCAGGAAACAGCATCATTCCTGTCTAGCATCACAGCGTGTCTCCCGCTTATCTTTTGCCGTGCACATCATCATCGAATGCCTCCTGCTGCCTTCCATTGCTTGATAAGTTCCAGTCCATCAACAGGTCCTTTCTCGGTGTGTGAGAAATTGTCTCGCTTTGGTTCGATATTGCGATCAACGAAGGGTGAGAGCTGGTCCACAAGTCAGCACAGATCAACGCACCGCTCTGTCTCGCCATCATACCTCGAAGTTCCTCAGATCAGGGACCACGTAGGTCCTCATCTTTGTGACATCCAAAATATAGGTACCCCATTTCGTATGACGACCCATAGATCCAGTTCCAGTGCCTTTGTAGTAGTCCTTGCCAGCTTGCTTGGTTGTCAACGCCAGTCGGCGGATAGCTCTGCCCAGTACAGGTGTTGCACGCATGATGGCGATGTGTTGTAGGAATGATCGGTTTGTTCAATCATCGAGATGATTGTTCTATCGCCGGGCTTGTCGGGGGTGCACAGACCAGTTTATCGACAACAGAAAGTCGAAATCTTGGCGCATATGGTGTCGAGAAATTTATGTTGACGTAGAGTTCCCGCCGATCACTACTTCACGGCCTTCACGATGCCACCTCGAAAAGCTAGAATATCTGTGGCGCAGCCGAGAAAGAATGTTTCCAGTAAGAAAAGCCGTAAAAGACAGCTCGATGCGTTCGCAATAGCGGGCAAGATTGCTCCAGAGAAGAGCAGCATACGACGTCACAGACTGGGTGAGGTCGAGAGTGTTCAACCGAGAAAACGCCAAAGGCAAGATGAAGACGACGACGACGATGAGGAGGAAGAGGAAGAAGCAGAATCCCGGCAGGAGAAGAGACGGCGCAAACAGGATGACGACGAGGTCGAATATGGCAGTGACAGCGAGGGCAATGAATGGACAATAGGAGCAGTGGCAGACGATGACGATGAGTCGCTCGACTCAGACGAAGCCTTTGGAGAAAGTGACGAGGAACGATTTGAGGGTTTCACCTTTCGTGGCTCGAGTGGCAGCAAGAAGAAGCCAAAATCTAAGCCGTCATCAAGTCGCACGCAAGATATGGAGATCGACTTGAATGAGGGCCCCGAGGAAGAGTTCAGCGAAGATGAAGACGACTTTGGCGATGAGGGCGTTGACCTTGCTACTATGCTTGACGATGACGGATCAGAGGCCTCGGACGAATCTGAGGATGAAGAGGTTTCAGATGTGCAGCAATCTTCAGAGGACGAGGAGGATGATAGCGATGGCGAAGACAGACACGCAAGACTGCAGGACTTCGTCGAAGGATTGGATCGTAACTCGGAGGGCAAGAATCCGCAAGTTGCGCAACCAGAGACCGGGGAGGCCTTGACCCTGGACGATTTGCTGGAAGATGCTGATCTTGATAGCAAGACCCTTGCAACGCTCAAGCCTAAGAAGAAGCATGCGCCGGAACTCGTCACCTCTGCACTACCGAAGCGACAGCAAGATGCGATTGACCGTAAGCTTGCGAATAAGAAAGCGAAAGAACAGCTCGATAGATGGCGAGATACAGTCGTACAGAATCGTCGAGCGGAATTCCTGAGCTTTCCTCTCCGCAACGCTGACGAAGGAGATCTACCCAGCACTGACACATTCACGCCTACGCAACAGAGCCAACCGGCAAATGAGCTCGAGGCCAGCATAAGGCAGATCATGGAAGAGTCGGGCATGTTGACAAAGTCTGTTGGCAGTGGCATGGTGGAAGAAGGCGAACATGGCTTGCTGAAGGCTGAAGAACTTGCCACGAATAAGCTTCCTGTTGAAGAAGTACTCCAGCGGCGTGCTGAGCTTCGTCGTACAAGGGAGCTGATGTTCAGAGAAGAGATCAAGGCGAAGAGAATCGCCAAGATCAAATCGAAGGCATACAGGCGTGTACATCGCAAGGAGCGCGAGCGTCTGGCAGATAAAGAGCGTATGCTTATGGATCCAGAAGGCTTTGCCAACGGCGAGCTCAATGAAGACGAGCAAGAGGAGGCGGACAGGCGACGAGCTGAAGCACGTATGAGCGCGAAGCACAAGGATTCGAAGTGGGCGCGTAGTCTACGAGCAACAGATCGCGCTGTGTGGGACGATGACGCTCGAGCAGGAGTGATCGAGCAGGCAAGGCGCCAAGAGGAACTCAGACGTAGGATTGCTGGACGAGACGTCGATCAGAGTGACGCTTCTGACGATGATGACGATAATGACTACAACGGCGACCCGAGTACAGAACTGGCAAGGATAGCCAATGCAGACAACAATGATGCACTGAAGGGCTTAGCTGCATTGAAGTTCATGCAGACTGCTGAGAAGCGAAGAAAGGCTCAGAACAATGCTGCTATCGCTGAGCTACAACGTGATCTGGATCCTACAGCCGCTGAAGACGATTCAGGCATTGAGGACAACGGACTTGGTCGAGCAATCTTTGGGCCAAAGCCAATTGCTGCTAAGAGTGCAAATTCGGTGGTCAAGCGACCTGAGCTCGAGGAGGGCTCAGGCTCAGAGGATGAAAATGAGGAGGGGCCTTCTCCTGTCGTACAACATTCTGTTGAAGTCCAGAAGCCGACAAAGCATGAGCGAGCAGGAAAGGCCAGCGGTCCTCTCGCTACATCACGATCGAGAACAGTCGTGGACGAGAAACTCTCAACAACGAGATCCGCGTGGCTAACGGCGCCCAAGGAAAAGAAGACGAAGCTGGATCGCAAGCTGGCACGAAGCAACGATAACGAGGCAATCATAAATACACGCATCGATACCGCTGATGAGGCAACGACTAAGACAACCCTGCCGGTAGCACAAGATGCAGCAAGTGAGAAGAGTATTGGTAATACAGATGGCTGGAATACGGTTACATACAAGCAAGATGCTGATTTTGATGCTAATGCTGGAGATGAAGACGCTGCAGAGCGACCAATGCTTTCGAAAGCCGAACGCAACGCTGCGTTCCACGCTCGCGCTTTTGCTGGTGACGATGTTGCCGTTCACTTCTCAGACGAGAAGGATGCCTTGGCGGCATCCGAGGACGAGAAAGAGACCAGCACACATGCCGGGATGGGGTGCCTGGGCAGGAGCAGGCTTGACGAAAGCTGCTCGCAAGGCTGCCGAGAGAGCTCGTCACAATCCTCTGTACAAAACAAAGGTTGCTGGTGTCCGACCGCAAGATCGTAAGGACGCAAAACTGGAGAACGTCATCATCAGTGAGAAGAGTGATCGCAAGGGGAAGAAGTATCTCGCTCCGATATTGCCGCATCAATATGAGCGCAAGGAGGAGTATGAGAGGTCGCTGCGAATGCCGATCGGACCAGAGTGGAGCACGAAGGAGGTGTTCCAGAATAACACTCGACCGAGAGTGGTGGTGAAGCCTGGCACCATCATCGAGCCGATGTCGAAGCCTCTCGTATAGAGGTCCGCCGTTCAATAGGGACGTTAAGTTGTTGTTCTCAAGCTCTTTCCATGAATCTCACGTGAGAACGTAAAGTATAGACCTCACCGGCTGTCCAAGATGTCTGTCTCAGCTTCGATCCTTCACATTAGTACGAGGTCTTGATGAACTCGAAGCTCAGCATCGTTGGAGATCAATTGTCGTCGCGCATAAGCAAGCTGGATGTCATATGAGCTTATGAACATAGGATTCAGCTTGGGTAACAATACCTCGTCGAGATTCTTGGCCAGGTTGGCATTACGCTGCACAACTCGACGTATGTCGTCCGTGATATGACCTTCAAGGACCACCTGGCACTTACGTGGTAGCCACCGCAAGATGTCGAAGGCATTGGCGTAGACGGCAGTGCTGCCATTTTGAGCGTCGTTATTGGACTGGAGGAAAGGCATGTCGATTGTGAAAGTTTGTAATCGCCAGCAGTATCTCAGACTGAGACGCACGACTTCGGCGAAGCGCTCTAGTATCTCACTGTGGGTGCGTATGGTGAGTCGTAGATGGCGAATCTGACCTCGACTTCGCTGATGCAGGGCAGCCAAGGAGTTCAGAGCAGTGTCGAGATCGAGGAGGAACTGGTTGTCGCCATAGAGCACAGGTCGAGCCTCTTTGTAGATCTGCTTGCTAACTCGAAGCAAGTTCACCAACAGAGGATCTAGATGTTCAGGACGAGGCTTTGGTGTCTCTTCTTCTGTGGAGATGCTTGGCAATTGTGTTAGCTGAGCAGGTCGTACCGGCGGAGGCATTGGCGGAAGCCTTTGGACCCAAGCTGCGTAGTCTGACTGTGTACTCGCATGTGCAATCCCGCCCGTTGGTCTTCCTGGTTGGCGGCCCTGTTGCGGAAGCAGCTGTGGTGGCACGATTTGTAGCGGAGCCTGTCCTGGTCGTCTGTGCCGTGCTGACCTTCGCAAGGGTACTGTCGGATCTGCTTGCGAAGTGAATATCGCTAGCTCTGATGCATCATGTGGTGACAATGGAGGTGGCGGTGGAGGCGGTGGTGGTTTCTTGGACAGCAGGATGTTGAACGGCCGAGTGAGGCATGCACGATAGATCTCAAGTCGTACTTCTGTCGGAAGATCCATGAGTCTGAATGGTTGCCCAACACCTGGATGCACTGGTGCAGTCGGTGCTGATGAATCTTCTGTTCTGTTGAGGTCATCTTTGGTAGCCTCGATGTTGACGTCTTTTGTTGCAGCTGTCCACCGAAGTCTCTTAGACCCTTTGTCGTTGCATTCTTCCGTCCACTGACGCTTGTTGTTGATCATCAAAGGTTCGTGAGTGGCCATGTCATCCAAGTGCTGATGTTTGTTGGCGTTTGTACACTGCAGCCGGTTCTGGTGAGCTCGCGGCCAGCAGCGAGCATTGAGACGGGTCCAGCAACGGGAGAGATATTGAAGACAATGTATACTGCACGTTATCGATGCAGCTCAGGTGCAAGTCAGTCGTATTGACCGCAGAAGGAGTAAAATGGACGAGTCGCAAAGTATGTCAAGCTTGTCAGTCTACCTGCAGTGACGAAGAGTAGAGAAGCTTTATACCAGTCCCCACTGATATCACTTCACATGTAATTTATGCTCGACATGTCATTCTTCTGCAAGTGAACTCTATTGGTCTACAAAGACACATTGGGATGGATCGCAATACTGTCAATGCACGTGCATGTGATGACAAGAGACCACAAGCGAGGGACATGTGAAAAAGTCAAGATCTATTAAGATAGTCGGCGAGATGACTGCTGTGAACTCTTCTGAATAAGAGGGAGAGGAAACGCAGACCCGAAAGGGCAGACTCCTGTTATCATTATGATGTTTGCACCACCGTCCAATCTATGTTTCTCCTCAGACACTCCATAAACGCCTCATGCTTGCCACTGATAGTAGGAAAGCATGCTCAAGTGGTGCAAACAAGCTATGGTACACTGTTAATAGCACAAGGTGTCGTAGTAGTAGTACTTGTTGTTGTTTTTGGTGACGCCGCTCCTGATCTCAGTTCATGCTGTGAGCAAACTCCATGGTCGTGCATTCTTCTTCATCCGGTGCGAGGGTACTTGCCGACATGCTGACGACCTCGCTTGACAGGAACATGCACCGTTCCGTGATCCACCCACACAACAAAAGAAACTCCAGTCCAGATATATTGATAGTGGCAGATGTCTAAGCAGTAGAATTATGCTCAGCATCCGAGAACTCCAAACGAGAACGTATTGCAGCACGATGGGTATTTGTTTGGTTGATGAAGCTGCAGAGCAGCGTGTTGTACATGTTGCTGAGGGACCTAGGACCGTTGTTGACCTAGGATTGCTGTTGAGTCCACATCTCGTGTCCACGCATCTGGTTCTGGTAGTCCAGAGGACCACTGCTGTGAGAGCGCTGATTCTGTTGAGACTGATAGTACATCTGTGCAGCAGGGTTGACGGCGTACGTGTTGTTTGGATCAGGGTAGGAGTAGTCGTTGGTCTGAGCCGCACTCGTTGCAGTGAGGCCATTCTGTGGTGACTGCCAACCCATTGTGCCTGCGATATGTGGACTTGCATTGCCACTGTTAGCTTGCTGCTGTCCGTTGCCAGTTGGCGGCTCCAAGATCTGCGGTGGGTTGTAGCTTGCAGATGGGTTCGAGGTCAATGGAGGTCGTTGACCAGCACCGTTCATCTGCATCTGGTACTGGACTGGAGATGCAGAACGAGAACCTCCGGCCATCTCAGATCGCATGTGATTTGGCACTGCTGCCAAGCCGTTGTTCATACCATTGTTCATGGCATTGAGGTAGAAATCCGACTGTTGTCGGGTCATCTGTGGCACACCATTCATCTGTGGTGGCACGGATCCTGGACGATCTCCAGGTCGTGGCATCGGTGACTTTCCATCAGTGGAGAAGTCGTTCTCCTCATCGGAGCCTCTGCCACGTTGTGCGCCCATGGCAACACGAGATGCCAATGCTGCTGCAGTTGCAGCTTCCGACTCTTCAATTGTGCCAGTGTGGTGGTTTTGATGTCGAGTCAAGGTTGTGCGACGAGTGAATGTCTTTTGGCAATCGGCGTAGGGACACTTGTATGGACGCTTGCCAGAATGAATGCGGCGATGACGGGCAAGCGAGCTAGAGTCACTGAAAGGCTGCGGAAAGTCAGTTATCGTTTCACAAACGGTGGAACTTAGCGTACCTTGCCGCAGCGTTCGCACATGTGTGGCTTCTCTCCCGTGTGCACGCGAGAATGTACAGTCAGAGCAGATCGCTGGATGAATTGCTTACCGCAACCTGGATGGTCGCAGACATGTGGACGTACACCACTGTGGATGCGCTCTGTTATGATATCAGCAGCTGCATGGCAAAGCACTGTAGTACAGATAACTCACCATGACGCGCCAGATCGCTTCGACGCGCGAAACCCTTGGCACATGTGGAACAAGCGAAAGCCTTTGGCAACGAGTTGCCTGTGCTCTGTCGAGGAGCGTCAAGTTGTGTATTCTGATCTTGCTGTACTGCTTGTGGTATCGCTCCGAGCTGTGCTTGCTGGTATTGTTGATCTGCAGGTCCATTCGAATGGAAGCCGTGCTGCAGCATTGGCATAGCATTCTGTTGCTGGAGTTGTGAAGGAGATGGATAGCGCATTCCATTAGAGAGTTGGCTGGCCATCTGCTGGAAAGCCATGGGACCTTGTGGAGTCTGCGAGGAGTATCGCGAAGATTGCTCTGACGTGTGTGGTGAGACACCACGCTCCGAACCGTTCTCAGATTTTATCCTCGAGTTTCCGTTCGGCACGTAGAGACCTTGCTGAGGATAGTGTGCTGTAGACATGTCGTGAGACATGTTTACTGGTGCTGACACCTCGTACTGCATCTTATGCTTCACCACCTTCACAATCTCTCAGCTCTATTCGATGCTCTCTCAATACTCTTTCGGTGGAAGCAAGGTCGAGACCGTTTGTATGTTGACGTTGTATGCAAAGGGATGCGAATTCTAAGGAGAGATGCGAGGAATTTGGTGGCTCAAGCGTGGTCGCCTGTGGCGTTGGTTTTTCTGGACGCGACAAAGTCGTCGAAACGTCGTCGAAGTGGCGGTGAATGTGTCTCGCAGCGTGTAAACGCTGTGAGTATGGCTGCTGTCGCAGCGCGTGGCTGTATATGATGGTCTGTTCGTGATGTGATGGATGTGGATCGTGCGCGATGAAGGTCACAGCTTCTGGCTTTTATGTCGACTACTCGTCACTACATCAAACTTCGAGTCAGCACGATTCTGCGGTCGCAAGTTGTGTCCGTTGAGCAAGATTGATGCTGCAGTGATGTGATTTGGAGAAGATCGACGAGTTTTGAGGCTTGCGTCCAAAGTGAAAAGGAGGTGTACGGACACGCGTGTCTTTCGGGCGCATGCTGGATTGAAACTCACCTTTGCGTGCCTTCGAGCATACAGCACCTTTCTGCAGTCCAGCCCTGCGTGATCCGACACGAGTACGGAGGAATCGACGATACTGGCAGTGTTGAAGAGTGTGTAGACAAAATTGTTCTGTTCTCATACGGAGGACCGTGCTCGAATATATGTGAAGAGGCAGCCTCAGAAGAACGTTTCGCCAACTCCTTCCCCGGCTGACTACTTTAGCCCGATTCGGCAAGCATGCCCTACGGTTTGCCTATTCTTAGTGCTCACTCTCATCAGCGGTCTGCGATGTTGCAACAAAAATCTCGAAGATACCATGGTGGTATTGCAAGTAACGTGTTGGCCTCGCGTACATCATCTCAGCTGCTGACAAGGTGAGCTGAGCATACATCCAAGCAAGGCGTCGATGACTGCCAAAGCGACTAGTCATCGACTGGTCTCAAGACAGCACATGGTGAATATTACCACTACTGATTGATAGAGTCCGATAACACGCCATCACCCGAAAAGCACTCTGTCTCGTAGTAAGAGCATACGGGCATTGCATGCTTCGCACGCGTATTGAGTCCATCATACAACTACACGGTATACTCATCGAATGCTCTCGTGCTTAGTCGCAGTCATGAGCATGACGAGAGCTACATGAGGGTCTCCAGACTCGATTGACACTCCTCGATCTACAGGGTGCATCTGACGTGGGCGCTGCGTGCAGCATGTCTCTCTTGGACCAGGACAACATACAGGTCGTCTTCTGGCTGTCCATAACCAAAGACCTCTCCCGACAAGGTGCTTTCTTCGGGGATCGATGATGGATGTTACTGGGGACAAGCTATGAAGATCCAAGACACTCATCGGCTATCGGTCAGCAAGAGGCTTGCTGGTTGCCTCAGCGTGATTACAGCTACATCACAATGTCTGTCACAAGCTGCTTCACGACATGGTGAAGAACCTGGCGTTGCTTGGAGTTACTGGTGCTGGAGAACAACCTTACACAGCTATCAAGCGTGATTCACATGCACTTGATCATCAGCACTGATGACTGTCAGCTATTGCGCCAACACATGGCTCTGCCCGAGCATCCGAACAAGCCGCTGGTCTCATCTGATGGGCGAGCTTGGCTGCTCATCGATCACTTGAGCATCTCAATAGCTGTATTCAGCGCAGCGCATGCAGATGCTGTGCGAGTCACACATAGGAAGTCTTCTATGCATTCAATCCCGGCATCGAGAGCAAGGTGCAATGGACTTGATTGGCTCACCATAAGGTCATCCTTCGGGTGCCACAGCCACAATGCACACTTGATGTGCTTTTCCAATATTCCCAATTGTAGTCGTTGTCCTTGTTGAACATATCACGCGGTTCAGGTTCGTACAAGCCTGCAAACTGGTGTATCCCGCGTGCAGAATGTAGTCATATCAGTGCTCGTCTTTTGTGAGAAAGGATAAAGCAATTCCGCTCGTGCTGTCTCCAATTCCATGTTGATGTTGACAGCGGGAGATCGCATATTGAAACTATGCAGGGAGAGAACCACAATCACCTCACATTGCAAGGCAACAATGCTATCACCTGCGACCATCAATCAATCGCCATTGCAGTACGCTACTATTGCGAGAGTCACACGCCTCGCAGCTTGACGTACGCAGAGACGTTCGTGCAGGTCCAGTGTCATTCTAAGCATGTAATTAGCGACATCTCATCGTGGCAACAGTCAATCGTCAGCAAATCTGGTCGCCATCGCACCTTACATGGTCTTCGGCAGGACTCAACTCTTGCCTGCTCATGCGTATCGCATCGAAATTCATCTAGCAGTGCTCATGAGCTGATAGACGTCTTGTCCTCGCCCAGAGCAAACAGCGATCGGACGAGCACGGCCGATGCTCTGTCAATGGCTCTATCTAACCAACATCAGGTACCAGAAGCGTATGAGGTCACGGGAGACGACTTAGAAGAGCTGGCATACGCGCTTTCGCTGGCAGACGCAGCTACAGTACGAGATGCCGAGCGAAGCGTGCAGTCGAAGGCAGTACCTGTGAGGCTTCGAGCCACGAGAGGTCTGATCAATTTCAAGAAGACATGGATGTACGCAAACTCAAGACTACCACCGTACATGCCGCCTATGGTCGTGTACATGCCCACCTGGCGACTTCTGTGTCTTGCAGCTCAGGCCTCCCTCAATGTATACAATCGTCCGCGAGGCGAAGAACGCGAGCATTTCATCGATGCGGACTGGCAGAATAGCACGAAGGCAATGGTGCTGCAGAGCCGACCGATCGACGATCAGAACGTGATCGTCTTTGCCATACGTGGAAGTCAACTGAACTTTGTTGACTGGTCCATCAACTTCAGGCCGGAGCCCACCTCACTTACTGGCTTCATCGATGATGACGGGAATGCTTGCCATGCCGGCTTCTTGGCCGTCGCGAAGGCCATGGTGAGTCCTGTCGCTGCCCGACTTCGACAGCTGCTGGAGCAGGACCCCTCTCGTACAGCAAGCTCACTGCTCATCACCGGACACTCAGCTGGTGGTGCTGTTGCTGCACTGCTGTATGCCCACATGCTCTCCCAGACTGTCGAGAGCGAGCTACACACCCTCACAGGCTGCTTCAAAAGAGTGCATTGTGTCACTTTCGGCGCTCCTCCTCTGACTCTGCTACCATTGGCCAAGCCTAGCAGAGTGTCAAGTAAGAAGAGCATCTTCATGTCGTTCGTCAACGAGGGCGATCCCATTGCCCGCGCAGAGAAGGCATATGTTGTATCGCTTGCAAGAGTACTTGCAGTATCAGCTCCCAACCTGGAGAAGCCCAAGCGATCTCCCAAGAAGCTGTCTACACTCTTCTCAAAGAGTGCTCAGCCTGCGCCAGTAGCACCGTACTGGCCAGTACCTTCAGCGACTCTTTCGAATGCAGGACGAACCATTGTCATACGCGACAAGCCTGGGTCCATTGGAAGTCTCCAAGCTGTCAGCACTACGGACGAACAGCTCAGAAATGTTCTGTTTGGAGACCCAGCCATGCACTCGATGTCCCTATACAAGGAACGAATCGATCAGCTGGCCATATCAGCAGTCACAGGGACAAATGCGACCTGAGCCGTCAGTGACTCGACTTACACCATTACAGTCCAGTGTCGCTCACAGTTCTGATAAACCTACACACGGTTGGCAACCACGTGGTATATGGGTAGAGCTATTGCGTCATCGCGTTGCTGACTGATCATCTTGGAGTGACGGCGGTCTCGATCCTAGCTGAAGCTTATTGAGCTACTCTCACTTCGAGCTACATATATCTTGAGTCCAAGATAACGACTCTACGAGAGAGCACTCGAACCTGAAGCACCAGTCTCTCTCACAATCACCGCGACTCTCCTGGCTCAGCATCAAGTCGGTTCAAAGTGACCACGTACTGCCGCCCAAGGACTACACTGATCCCAACACTTACCTTTTACTCATCTGCTCACCATGCCCCTCACAGTGCTTAGCGACCACGAGGTGAACAGAATACTACATTCTTTTGGCAAGGAGGACATCGAAAAGCTCCAACAAGCATTAGCTGACGCTCTTCACTGGTACTCGACTTCAAGCGATGCGAACGACTGCTGCTCAGACTTCCAACCAGAAAGGACAGTAGTGAAACGTAAGGATGGCTCAACCACTCTGTTCATGCCTGCAAGCAGTATCAACAGCCAAGGTATCAAGGTCGTGAATGTGGTGCCTCCAGATGAGAAGGGTCTTCCTGACCTGGACGGCTTGAGTCTTGACACATCAGAGTCTCACAGGAGCTCACTCTCGGGCACCAGCTCGCCACGACACTCAATAAGCAATGCAAGCACCCTAACAACGTCCACAACACACTCGTCAGCGACTTCACAAAGTGCTTCGTCGCTGCTAAACTCGATAGGTACATCCCAGCAAACTGGGACTACCGCAGAGTCAACGATACGAGGTTCCCTAACGTTGATGGACAACTCTGGCCGCACAACCGGACTGATCAATGCTGAAGAAGTAACCGCATTTCGGACAGCACTCGCTTCGACGATGCTGCTGAAGAAGCGTCACTCGGTCCACGACGTCACCGTCTTTGGCGCCGGAAAGCAGGCGTATTGGCACATGCGTCTTGCGTTACTACTTCGAGGTAATGAAATCCATCATCTCAACATTGTAACGCGAAGTTTCGAGTCAGCCAGGAACTGCATCATGCGGTTGTACAACCCACAACCCGATGATCCCAACTACGTCAACATGATCGGCGAGAAGTACAACAGCAAGACCAAGAAGAACATCCTCACTCCGATGCACACTGAATATGAACGACTTGTTAAAGAGTACGTGAGAGCCAGCAACGTCATCTTCTGCTGCACGCCCTCAACGTCGCCTCTGTTCCCAGCGAGCTACCTGATCAACCCTGAGGGCCGCAAGAAGGGTCGCTACATTGCATGCATCGGCAGTTATAAGCCGCAGATGGTCGAGCTACACCCAGACGTCCTTCGATATGCTGTTGCGCCGCACCACGAACATAGACATATCCACAAAAGGCAAAAAGAAGGCGGAGCGATCGTGGTTGACACTGTCGACGGATGTCTGAAAGAGGCCGGCGAGATCATTCAAGCCAAGCTCATGCCAGACCAGGTGGTCGAGCTTGGCGAGCTGTTTATGCTGAAACGTGACGCTGAGCGAAAGATGCGGGAGAAGGGACTCAAAGTAGAACCAGGTTGTAGTTTTCAGGAAGACAGTGGTCTGAAGGAGTGGCTGACGAGAGGTAATGTCATCTACAAGAGCGTCGGACTAGGCTTGATGGACGTCACAATCGGGAACGAACTGATACGTATCTCTCGCGAGAGAGGTTTTGGCATCACGATCGATCAGTTCTGATGCTGGTATCAGCCATGAAATGCAGATGATTTCAATAAGATCAAATAGAATCAATTATCGCCCGTCGTTTGGCGCCATGACAATCGAAGGGTATCATTTTCTTTTCCATCGCGTACCACATTTCACATTGCTCATAGATCGATCAGGCTGCCACCTTGCTGTTGCTGAGGTCGAGCACCAAATGCTGGTCCTGTCTGTGCCGGGTATTGCATAGCTGGCATGCCTGTGTATTGATTGCTGAGCGCTGATGGCGGTTGTGGAGTAAAAGGGGTTGTTGCCGGTTTTGCAGCCTCCAAGCGGCCCATTGAGCCTGCGCCGGCTGAGTTGACGAAAGTTCCAGGTGCTGTGTGTTGTGCTGGAATGCGGACTTCGCCGACATTGCCAAAGTATCCTGTCCATCGCCAGTGGCGAGGAGTGCATTGAGGCGAGCAGTGTATGGATCCTGTGGTTGTTTTTGCTGTTGCTGTACTTGTGGCTGCTGCTGCTGCTGAGGAACGGAATAGCTGGCAATTGGGTTAGGTCGAGATTGGAATGCAGTCTTTTGTTCTTGGAGAGTGGCCAACGTCGGCATCTGCGAGACAGGGGTCTGTGTCTGTGGTCGTTGAGTTGCGAACGGATTGTTTGAGCCAGTAGGTTGCACGCCAATTGGTGATTGCGTCTGTTGTGTCGATGCCCATGGATTGTTGGAGCCCGGTGTGGCTGTAGCTTGCTCCTGGATAGGCGATTGCATCTGCTGAGCCCAAGGATTGTATGTCTGCTGTGGTTGGATATATTGAGCTGGCGATTGTTGCTGGACGTTGTAGTTGGGCTGCTGCTGCTGCTGTTGCTGGTAACCATAACCGTTCTGGTAACCTGTCTGTTGAGGCTGAGCACCAGTAGGCATGCTGTAGAGGTTATTGATGTAACCTGTAGACTGCGGTTGTTGCTGCGCCATTGGATTGCCAAACCAGTCCACGGCTGCCTGCTGCTGATAGCCTTGGTTTGCGCCAGTAGGTTGTGCTTGCACTGGAGTGTCATCAAACAGCAGGTTCGATTGTGCCTGGTCTTCGAGCTCTCGCTTCCTGGCATCCTCTTCTTCCTTGCTGAGGCGGATAGCTTTGGCCAGATCCTCATCGTCACCGCCCTTGGTTCTCCTCCTCTCCTCGTCAGCATCAGCTGCGTTTTTACTAGCCTCCAATGCAAGTCGGTATTCGAGGTCATTCTCGTCTTCTGTGCCGGTACCACGCTGGCGCGGCTGACGATCACGGCGTGGCCGACTTGGCCCGCCTTCGTCATCTCCGTATGATCCTGATAGCTCGTCCAGACCAGTAACGCGAGACTTCCAGGCTCCTCGGTTTGTGCGCTCAGCTCGCAGTCGTTCTTCGTCAAGGATCAGCGATGTGAGCTCCTTGGCAGAGTGACGGACTATGTGTGGTTAGTAGTGTCCTGGACCTCGAATTGTGATGACCTACTGCTCGCTCCAACGTCCCTGCCATCCTCGTCCATGTAGATGAATTCTCGCAACGTCTTGATGATGTAAATATTCTTGCGCGCCCATGTCACCACGAGCTCACTACCCTCGTGCAGACAATAGTCCAGTACTTTCAAGCTCTTCAAGACGTGGCGCCAGTTCTTTCCCTTATCGTTCAATCGCTTGTCGAGCATGTCCATGACCTCGTAGAAGTCAGTCGAGCTGTTGTATGTTATGCGCGCGATGTCTGCCATGTCGCCTCCGGTTGGACCCCACGCATCATTGGATGTCGCTATCTTCTGTCAGTGAACTGATGACGCTGCCTGACATGTGTCTGCTTACCATTTCGGACCTTGACCTGGACCGCGGAGTAGCCTTTAGTGACATTCTTGACACTTCGAAGGACACCCGACATTGTGATGTGTTATTTGAGGATTGTGCCTCTGGCGTTTGTGCTATGCGTGAGGCTGTCTGTGATTGCACAATGCTGTTGAATGTGAGAGTATGCACGTTCACCAGATGTGGGAGCCGACTATGCAGAATGATGCAACTAGTGGCTGGGAGTCGCGGAGCGTCTTGACGGCTCACGAGAGAGCGCGATTGAGGTGAGATCACCAGGACCTTTGTGCTGTCGGCTTTCGAGTGCTGCGCAGAGGATGAAGCTGCTGGTTGTTGATTAAAATCAGGGCTTGCGTGTTGCGTGTCGTGTGTTGCGTGTTACTGCTGATTCCGTCAGTCAGCCACCAGGTAGAAGAGACCGCGCTGGGAGCCGAAGAAGGAAATTCCGCACTGCCTCACGTGATGATGACGACTTTCTCGACGATATCGATTGTGATCGTGTACCATACCTTCAACTGCCGTCAAAAACTCTCTTTGTCTCTCAGTAGAACTAACATTGACCATGGCACATCAATGCATCACTAGACAGTGCACATTGCATTCTGTACACAGACAATGATCGCCAGTCACCGGGCAGACTCTTTAGCAAGCTCAAGTCGCCGGCTTGCCGTCAGCTCGCCGAGTTCCGCACAGATTATCACAAGGTACTCCATCAATGGCTGTCGATGCAGGAAGGCATCAAGCGAGTACATGCGAGCATTCTGAAGGCGGCTCTCATCGTCCGATGAAGCCCCGAAGAAGTATACACACTGTTGTATCTGCCGCGTCTAATTTTCCGTCTAACAGATGGCTCACTGCAGTACAGTATTTCCACAGCTCCTAGCGAACCCTATTTATCCATGCCATACGGAGAGTCTGTAGCCACGCTAGTATGCTACGCCGTACAAAGTTTATGCTGCTGCAAAACAACCCTCGGTGCCTGAGACGGCTCATCAAGCCACAATCTTGACCTATGAGGTGGTGTTACAAACCTACGCGCGACTGTCTCTGATCTGTGCGGCGGGTCAGGAGGGTCAGTATGATCTGCGCCTCCTCTTCTTGTCATGGGTTGGTTGTAAGCATGCGTTTTTAGCACTGTCTTCTGCATTTCTTACCTTCACTTCTCATGGGAACTTTCGCCAGGATTCTCTTCGGCTGGGCGCCAGAGAAGACAGTCTCGGACACGGCATGGCTGAACGGCCTCCGAGGTCTCGCGGCCGTTCTGGTGATGATGTCCCATTACGCGAACGCCTTGATCTCACCCATGTGTGAGGCTCCCTTCGAGCACTCATACTCGAGGACACTTCTTATTCCGATGTATGGTATTGGCACAAAGGACAGCGTTTATGGGCCCCATGGCGACTACCCATCTTGCGCATTCTTGTCTGCAACGGTGGCGGACAAGTCGCAATATTCTTCGTCATCTCAGGGTTTGTGTTGACTTGCGGCCCTCTGGCGGAAACCGACTATGCCAAGCTCCATGTATCCTTGGGCTCCTCAACTCTCAGACGTTGGTCGCGATTATATCTACCCTGCATCATTGTCTCCTTCATCTTCGTGTTGAATGAAAACTTCAAACACTTGGATAAAGGCATCGGAGCATTCTTCGGGGCCATATGGCAATACATCCTCGATTTCACGGCCTGGATGGTCCCCTTTCTGAGGCCGCGAGAGACGGTATTTGCGAACATGCACGGTGTCAACTTGGTGGTCTGGACGATTCCATATGAGTTCAGTGGCTCCATCTTCGTCTTCGTCCTGGTGCTATGCTTGAGCCGTGTACCTTTCAAGCGCCGCGTTGTGGTCATCATTTTTGTGTCAATATATGCGCTATACGCTTGGCGTTGGGAACTCTGGCTCTTCGGCACTGGAATGGCGTTAGCAGACTACACGCGATACACGAAGCTTTTCACCAAGCCTCAGAACCCGTTGGCGTCTGTCCTCTGGAGCTTGTGCCTTGTGTTGGGACTCACATTGCTCAGCTTTCCTCAGCAAAGGGAAAAGAGCAATCGACCGGGATACGATCAGGTGAACGACATACTTCCCTTCACCAAGCTGTTCCGTGACCGCGTCGGCGATGACCGGCTCTGGTGGGGAGCTGGTGCTTCTTTGCTTGTGGTCAGCATGTGTCACCTGCGACTTGTGCGCCGCTTCTTCGAGCTTCCTGTGCTGCAGCACCTAGGCAAGATCTCCTTCATGCTGTACCTGATCCACCCACTAATGGTCCAATATGGTTCGGACATTCAGCTCGCCATATACGGAGCCGTCTGTACGCAAACCAGCGACGCAAGCTTCGACAACATGTGTCAGATCAACCCTTGGCTGAATTTCGGCATAGTCGTCGGGTGCTGGTTGGTTCTTCTGCCACTTCTCCTCGTGATGTCGCATGTGCTGGAAGTCTTCGTCGACAGGCCAGTGACACGATTCAGCAAGAAGATGGACCAGTACCTAGTGCACGGCTTCTCTCGACAGAGTAAGCGACCCGAGCAGCCTGGATTGGAGGAAGAGCATCTTCTAGGGTCAGCAAGCTCTGAAGATCTGGAGATGCAAGAGGTCTCAGCCGAGACAGCGAGGCATGAAGCAGAGGAAGGAGAACATCTGCTCAGCTCTTCAAGAATCGACCATCTGGACAATGAAGAGGTCTCGTTGGAGACAGAAAAGCACTTGCCATGACATCCAGGCTTCCAAATGTTATCCAACATCAGTGTGACCAGCACAGAGTGGGTGCTCTGAAAAGAAGGCTGCAGTACGCGTGTACGGTATCGCGCCAAGCCAGCCGACAGTATCGAGAGACTGCACGCTCAACTCGGGACACAGCACAGCTTACCTAAAAGGCAGGACACAATGCAGCAACCTCGACGTTGGCCTCGTCGATCAAGTGATGCCCAGTCGATCTCTATGCCGTGCAGACCGTCTCCCGGAAGAATTGCTGCTCCAGGTCGACGAGACAAGCGATGTCTACGCGCCTGAGTCGCCTTCGATCCTCAACACTCTGCATGCACTGTGGCAGCATTCTTCCGACTGACAATGTGGTGTCTAGGTGACGTCGCAAAGAGATGAGGTCGCTCGCAGAGCCGGTGCACCGTCTCGCTCTCTCCCGAGGCCAAAGATGAGCTATATATGTTAGTGCAGCCTTAGCTAGGTACAATGTACAATACTTCTCGAACAAGAGCCAGGTGCGTGTGTGAAGGTCGAGAACGAGAGATAGGTCCGACGCGTTCTGCTTGTGGTCTCTACCAGGGAGATGCCAGAATGTCGTATCAAGGTGTGGCAAGTGTAGCAACAAGTCAGAGCTAGAATCTCGAACCGACTGTTTGTGTCATCCTGAGGCAAGAAATTCTCGCGAATGACATGTCCCTTTGAACGCTCCGGAAAAATGCTCATCCCAACAACCGCACTTTTCACCACCTCACTTGAATGTACGAATGGATCGTGCTCGGGCTCTTGAGAACTGGCTGAGATCCAGCTCAGGAGGTCAGATCCATCCCCATGTACATCTCGCAGAGGACGCTGAACACGGTCTGCATTGGAAAGCAGAACAGCAAATTGTTGAGGGCACCAAGATCTTGACCGTACCACATTCCCACGCACTATCGTACCTCAATGCTCTTGTTGACGATGCATATCCCATTTTCAAAGCACGGCGGAGGGACTTCACGATCGAGGCTATAGGCTTCTTCTACCTCATGCTACAGTACGTGGACAGACGTTCGTCGTTCTGGAAGCCTTATCTGGAAACACTGCCTCCTCCGAGCGACCAGCTGACGACTCCATTATGGTTTGACGACGCTGATGATGCTCGTCTACTCGCGGATACAGACGTTGCGCATACAATGAACAAACGCAGGGCGATATACGAAGACTATTACACCTCCGGGACAGCCATCCTTAAGGAGTCCGGTATCGACGTCTCACACTTCTCTTGGTAAGCTGCCATTCAGTAAGTACCAAGATCTTCTCCATTCATCCGTCTAGGGACCTCTTCAGATGGGCGATTACCATGTTCACATCTCGTTCTTTTCCTTCACGATCTATCGCTCCAAATGACGGCAAATACTGGACGACCTACAAGACTGGCCAGAATGGTCAGCGTCAGACAGTACTATTAGACATGAGCCACACTCCCGCCGAAGATCTGGACTTCTCAGTGCTGTTTCCTGTCATCGATGCGGGTAATCACAACTACCAGACACGAGTCCATTGGGACTTTGATCCTGGTCGGTTCAGCATTACGAACCTCGACAGCTGTTCCTTAGGCGCTCAGATCTTCAACAACTATGGTCCAAAAGCTAATGACGAGCTCCTGCAGGGATATGGGTTCTGCATCGAAGATAATCCTTTTGATGTTGTGCTTCTCACCTTGCGCCCACCACCAGAGGACCTTCAAGCTGAGCTGAGGAGCACTCATAGCGGCTATTTCGACGTGCACGGCCAGTGGCAGTCCGACAAGGCTACATTCAGACTGCCACGCATCGCACAGCCTCTCCAAGTCTTCGACAGACTACCTCCGGCTCTGCTTGAGTTGTTGACAATGACCATATGCCATCAGTCTGGAATAGAGTTCACTCCGCATGCTAGTTCAGCACTCGAACAACGTCTCAAGCCACATGTAGCACGAGTCGTGATCGGCTCGCTCACCCAGAAGTATCAGCGGTTGGCATCGGTCCGTACAATATCGGACAGAAGCAGGCTAAAACAAGTCTACGCAATGATCTACCGGCAGAGTCAGATCGATCTAACGAGGAGCTACGTCGAGGCATTGCAAGGTTATTTACAAAGCCTGACCTTGCATACGGAACCAGCCTCTCCTGTGCGCCTTGTATCATTGGAAACAATGGTTGCTGATAGCAGTCTGCTAGCTGCTCCTGTCGTGGAAGAGTTTCTAGCTGGTGTCGAGGTCAATGCCAACACTTCAGACATCGAACAGTTGAAAGCTGCTGGCTGGGAGGATGACGTGTGGGTACTCCTGCTATGCTATGCCTGGGTTTCTGGCCCAACAAACCAAGAAGCAATACTCCCTCGTTTCGTGCAGGAGTATGTCAACATGTCGAGTCCACGCGACGACGACAAATCCGGAGAGGTCGATGACCTGCTGTCTTTGGTCACCAAAGCAGCAGAACACCTTCCATCCTCTTCGTGGGCGGATCCTGCTTGGAGTGCGGAGATGATTAGCCGCATCGGTGGACGGATACTCAGGAATGAGAGCTTCACGCTGCCCGCAATAGCAGCTGATGGTGAGACGGACATGGTGACATATCTCTGTGTCTCAAGTAAGGAGGGTTTCGGCACAATATGATGCTTAAGGATCATTCGAAAGTCTCTCATTACGTGAGCATCACGGCATTCGGTAACATTAACCATCGAGGCTCAGATCGGCATTGCAGATGCGCCCCACTGAAAATACTCGAATATGCCCTCGTCCACTTGCGACAGCCGAGCAGGGTCATTTATTACTCTGGCTCACGTCTTGTTGCCGATGAACTCGTCCTGCTTCTACATACATTCCTCCTGATCACTTCCACATACACCTGAACGAGCTTGCTAGACATTGCGCAGCGTCCGCGACTTGATATTTCCTTCCACCAGTTCGGCTCCTTCAATCGATTCACTGAGCACGTCATTGTAGAAAGTTGCTCGCCTCAAGCTACATCCACAGGCCATCTACTCACATCAGCGTGTCAACATGGCGCTTGTCAATGGCACGAACGAGTTCGACAGTATTCCAGATGCCGTGGAAGCCTTCGGTACAAGTTGCGCGCAAGGATCATGCAATCAAGCTGACAAAGTCGAAAGCACGAGGAGACTTTCTAGTCGTCCTTGATTCACCAGATCGCGAGAACGAAGGCGATCTCATCATTGCTGCCTCCCATTTCACACCCGCCAAGTCGGCCTTCATGATCAGACACACCTCAGGCTATCTTTGCGCACCAATCACACCAGCTCTTGCAGCTCGTCTAGAGCTCCCACAAATGGTGGCACACAACACAGATCCGAATAGAACCGCATACACGATCACCATAGATGCAGCAGATGGAGTGACGACAGGTATCGGCGCACACGACCGAAGTCTTACCTGCCGGCTCCTCGCGGATCCAAATGCTCAGCAAGACTCTTTCAGACGACCAGGACATATTGTGCCACTGCAGGCACGAGAAGGAGGCGTTAGAATTCGACCAGGTCACACAGAGGCAACGATAGATTTCTGTCAGCTTGCAGGACTGCCTGCCGTTGGGGTGATCGGTGAACTGGTCGAAAGACGGCGAGAGAGGTTCGGGCAAGGGCGAAATGGCTGGCGGTTTTGGCATGATGCGCAAGGACGGCTGTCTAGCCTTTGCAAAGAAGTACGGCCTACGCTGTGTTACTATCGAAGACCTGGTTAAGCATCTTGAGGGCCAGTCCAAGAAATGAGAGACGAGACATACATATCTCTTGCGACACGGTTGCAACTGGACGATCGTGCAAAGCTTGCCAGCTGTGGGCTGTTCAGTACATCGCGACACATTTTGAGCTGCGATACGACCTCAGTGGATGACGGCGAACGCCGTGTTCAACATGCTTGTAAAGGATAAAGGGCTGCGCCTGAAATACCAAGCCGAAGAGCACATACATAGAGCAAATAGCGATATATAGAACATAATGAGATCAATGCTGTCGCGTGCAAATCCGCACGGACCATATGCGCCAAGAAAGCTGGATCTCAAGACATCATGCTCTGTACAGCAACATCGAAGCCTTTCTCAAGTGGTTTTGATGACAAACCCTCTTACTACAGCATTTTGCACATTTGCAAGGAGTCACGGTCTTGGTCATCTCTGGTCTTGATACAGCAGACGCTTTTGCATTTTTGAGCACACTCGTCATCACGCTTTACATCGGCTAAATATTTCCTGCCTTTCACGACGACATCCTTCCTGGCGACGACATAGTACAGCTCTGATCAGAAACACCACACGCAAGCAGAAACATACATATGCAGTCAGACCGTATACAGCATAAAACGCCAGCCTGAGCTTCTGCTTCATCGGCAGGACTAGGCTGCGGGACCAGCGCCTGCCGCGACAGAGCACTGAAGTGCTCTGAGCATTGTCGTCGCCGGCATGAATCACCACATGCCGGCTGGCCCAGGCCACCAACACGTACCTCCTGGTACGCCTACACATCCTCACTATTCCCAACGGCATCGAGACTACAATGCCTATCATGGCATGCCGCAGTCCCCGATTCACCATAATCCCTACGCCAACATGTACTATCAACCGCCGCCGCAATACTACCACCCTCAGATGCAGCCGTACACGCAGCAACGATGGCAGCCACAACATCCTGTGCAGTATCAGCAGCATTACATGCCCCAGCCCATGCAGCACATGCCCTACCCGCAGAGATCACCAATGATCGCGCCACCTCAGCCAATGACGCCGAGCCAGCGACCGCAGGGCACGCGACAATACTCGCAACAGAGCATGCCGCACATGCAGCAGTACAGTAACCAGACACCACAATCATCCTCGCCTATACCAACTACACCGTCCGCCTTCCCATCGTTGACGAATACCACACAGATTGGTTTGCCATCGCCAGTGCCAACGCCAGAAAGAGATATTGTATCTGCGAAAGCACAGGACGAGACACACGAGTCCATGGAGAGTCAGGAGGTGAACAGAGAAGAGCTTGCTCTGTCGGAAGAGCGCGAACAATCCTCAAACCCTTTACAACTGCCAGCAGAGCGAAGGACGCCATATTATCCAAAGGTATGTATCTGCCTCATTCCGTGGCACGTGTGCTTACGAAACATAGCTCCCGTGGTACTCTCCTCCACATCACCGTCTGCTTTCCTCCTCGAGCTACGCCCAACCGCAAGAAGCGGCATACTTTACACTCTACTAATGGCATCGTGGCACTTCCGTCGCGCAGTGCAATGGCAATAGAAGCGCCATCGTTGTCAAGCACATCTGCTGTGCAACGAGCAGTCGAGGATGTGCCATCAGACGCATCGACCGTTGCGGCTCCATCAGATCTCGAGACGCCAGCGACATCTCATGCTCCTTCCGAGAGCGAGTACACCCAGGTGTCGACTCCCACGACTCCAGCACTCCCTACCGAACCATCACCAAAGCCAACTCCCACGCAAGCGCAACAGCATATCAGGCGAGATACGAGATCAGCTGTCGCTATACCTATTATTCCTAATCTACCTCGCCACAAGGGTACACCATCTCTGGATCGACAGACACAAACCGTTACCGCGGCTGCTCAGCCAGAAGAGACGATACGAGACGAAAGTGCACAGGAGTCTGTCGTCTCAGAAGAACAGATAACCTTGCCTGCAGCACCTAAGTCATGGGCTGACCTCGTACGCATCCGAGGAACCGCTGCAAGACCTGCGGCTGCACCACATGAGGTCCTCAACGGTGTTGCATCCTTGCCAAAGAATGCCACCCTGGCTGAGGCACTCAGACAATATGTCGTGCAATCTTCTCAGATATCTTTCTTCGAACCACGTGGTCTCGTCAATACAGGCAATATGTGCTATATGAATTCTGTGAGTGATTAGCTGCCCTGGTGGCAGATATGAACTAACAGACAACTAGATCCTACAGGTATTGGTATTTTGTGTACCCTTTTTCAACTTCCTCGACCAGGTTCGCACGAGGACAGTCCATTCTATGAAGAGCGAGACGCCGCTACTTGATGCCATGATCATGTTCATGCGGGAGCTGAAGGTACTGGCTTCAGCAGGCGATCTGGACTCGCTACGCAAGACGCTCAAGCCGGAGCAGCTCGAGAAGTATGGTGATCCGATTACTCCTGAGTATATCTACGACGCCCTCAAGCATCTGCCACGGTTCCAGAGTATGCGTCGCGGCCATCAACAGGACGCCGAGGAGTTTCTAGGCTTCGTGCTCGAAGGCTTGCATGACGAGTGCGTTGCAGTCATGCAGGGAGACAACCAAGCACTACAGGCCGATCAATCCGATGTTGAGTCACAGCAAGAGGGAGACGGATGGCTTGAAGTCGGACCGAAACAAAAAGCGGCAGTCACACGCACAGCTGGCCACCAAGATGCACCCTCACCAGTGACCAAGATATTCGGTGGTCATCTTCGGTCAGAACTACGTGTCCCTGGTCAAAAGGACTCTGTCACTCTTGAGCCATATAAGCCACTTCAACTCGATATTGGCGCATCGCATATCAACAATATTGTGGACGCACTGAAGGGTATCACTCACATTGAGAACTTGACGGGCGACTTTGGCGGTCGTGGCAACACAGCCAAGAAGCAGGTCTTTATCGACTCTCTGCCGCCAGTTTTGATTCTCCACCTGAAACGCTTCCAGTATGAGAACAACCTCACTGGAACACAGAAGATCTGGAAGAAGGTGGGTTACCCACTAGAACTTGAGATTCCGAAGGAGGTCTTTACACAGTCGAAACGAGGAAGTCTGTCTGTAAGCAATGGCCTGCCAAAGTATAGGCTGACAGCTGTTGTGTACCATCATGGCAAGTCTGCTGCTGGTGGACATTACACCGTCGACGTCCTTCGGCAAGATTTCCGCGAGTGGGTACGCATCGACGACACTTTCATTCGTCGCATTCGACCAGAAGATGTAGCAGAGGGTGGCGCAGCTGAAGATCCCAAGATTCTTGCTAGAGCGCTTGAGCAGCACAAGGCTGACCAGGAGATGCAGAAGCAGCGCAATATGTACCAGGGTCTGGATGAGGAAGAGCAGACAAAGCCCTGGAGCGAGGTAAATGGTCATGCTGAGAAGAAGAAGCCTGGCAATGGAGCTGTTCCAGCTGGTGTTGCCACTCCAAGCTCGACCACAGGCAAGAGGACACCAACAACAAAACGTGAGGGTGTGAAGGACAACAAGGTCGCCTACATCCTTCTCTACGAGCGTATCGAGGCCTAGCATGTCTCGAATCGCAAGCTCGCCGCAAATGGTATTGCGTTGTGTACAGGGAAGCGAAGCTGAGATAATGGATCAGTGCGTTTGGTCTTGTCTAATGTCTGCATCTGACTGAGAGACAAGGCCGGTGTTTGATGACCTGATGACGACCTCCTTCATACCGCAATTGTATAATCACATACTTCATGTATCTTAGCATTCCTCTGAGCGTTTCCGGTCTGTATATGGTCGTGAAGACCGTCTTTTAGTGTGTAGTAGAGAACTTGCTCTTCGTTCCTCGATTCAATTCTACAGTCCAAAACCCGTCACACCTTGCGCTAAAACCACTGCAAAATTCAACGTGAGTGAACAGGACATTACACTACTGCCTCTCTACGATAAAGAACTAGTTTATCGAGAAGTCTTGCGACCGAGCAGACATGCTGCCGCTGCTAGTATCCTGCTGATCAACGAAGATGTCCGCCATGACGACTGAGGACGTAACGCCTCTCTGGTTTGTGGCCGAACATGACTCGAGTCGTGCAGATATCGAAGCAATCGACGCCTTGACAGCAACACAAGAGCTGGGATATGATATGGTCACGATACCGATCACGACTTCATTGTTTCATGGTCGAGTCTTCAGCTTACTCAAGACATTTTTCGACAGCAAGGATCGGCAAACGTTCACACAACTCCAGCCTCTTGGCTCAGAAGACACATTACTGGTACCAGACGATGCCAATGGTCGACTAATTGGACTGATCTCGCCATGGATTGTCCCAGGTGCGCGAGATGCCACGATCGCAGATGTCAGTCAACAAGTGTTGAAGCTCGAGTTTGCTTACGCTTCGTTTTGTGGCATTCTCAATGTGATCATTCACGGACCTCTGCCGGGAAGCGATGTCGTCCAGTACGCTCGCTGTGTCTTGGAAGGGCTGGCAGCGAATCCTCACCTAAACATTCGTATAGCGTTACCCATGACAGGCGAGCTTCAGCAGGATGACCTCATAGAGGAGAGCTTGCTAGAGCTAGATCTCACTCACGACGAAGATGAAGCAGAGGATGGCACTGAACAGGATCTCTACGGCACTTGGCAGACATGGGACACTATCCGTGCCATCTGCAATTACCACTCGAGGCTGGGAGTAGCTCTTGAGATACCACGCCAGCTGCCAGCGATGCAATTGCAAAGCCGCTGGTACTCGGAACCCATACGGATTATAAACTTCCCAAGGACCAGCTTCCTTCGTAATGCCAAGGGATACCCAGTCTTACATCGATCACATCAGGAGTATCTTACGCGGCTACAACGACTCAGAATTCCACCATGGATCATGCTTAGCGACGTTGCCGATCGTTCTCCCAACAAGCAAACCAGCGACCCAACACCAGCCGAAGCGAGCCAGAAGATGAAGCACCGAGCTGGGCACCTTGAGTATATTCGTCATCTCCAACAGACACAGCCTGCGAGATCAGCCATCGAGCGATTTGGTCAGGGGTATCAAGACTATATGCAGTCACCACTGCAGCCGCTGAGCGATAATCTCGAGAGCATCACCTATGAGGTCTTTGAGAAAGACCCTGTCAAATACGACTGGTATGAGCAGGCGACAGAGCTTGCTTTACTCGATCTCAGAGCCAGACTGGGCGATGACCGACCACTCAACGTAGCTGTTGTGGGCTCAGGCAGAGGACCTCTAGTGTCGAAGGCACTTCTCGCCAGCCAGAACTCTGGCGTAGCAATTAGATGCTGGGCTGTTGAGAAGAATCCGAATGCTTTTGTGCATTTACAAAGACGGAACAGGACTGATCCGCTGTGGAATGGCACAGTGACAGTCGTCAAAAGCGACATGCGGGCGTGGAAAGGACCTGTGATTGATGGTAAAGTCGAGAAGCTAGACGTCATGATCTCAGAACTGCTGGGCTCCTTTGCAGACAATGAATTGTCGCCTGAATGTCTCGATGGAGTACAGCATGTGCTTCATTCTGAGCATGGTGTCAACATACCGCAAAGTTACACTGCTCATCTCACACCCATCTCGACACCTCGATTGTACAACGAACTGCTCTTGAGGTTTGGCGACGACAAGTGGGAGGTCCCGGTGGTGGTCATGCTGCAACAGCAAGATTTTCTGAGTCTGCAGCAAGGATCGTCCTCGCAACCCAACGTGCAAACCGCATGGGAATTCCATCATCCGATCGATGCAGCGCTGCTCGAACGCCAGCAACTAAGAGCAGGTGGAAGTGTCGAGCACGGTGGAACAGGCGGTGCGTTTGGTGGCGACGGAAGCAACGAGCACAACAATCGATATTGCAAGGTGTCTTTCGACGTGAAGGAGCCGGGCGTGTGTCATGGACTGGCTGGCTACTTCGAGACAGTGCTCTATGCCAGCGATGACGGCAAGAAGGTCGAACTGAGCACAAATCCGGTGACAATCGATGCGAAGAGCAAAGACATGATCAGCTGGTTCCCGATCTTCTTCCCTCTCAAGGTGAGTCTCTCGATGTTGTGTTGATGCACACTGATTTACAGCAGGCTCCTTTACATGTCCCTGCTAACAGTAAGGTCGTCGTGAGCATGTGGCGAGCTACGGATGATCGCAAGGTGTGGTACGAATGGATAGTTGAAGTTTACAGTGGCAAGCATCCGTCAAGGCTTGTTGCAATGTCAGAGCTCCATTCATCTCGGAAGCATGGCTGCTTGATGTGAGTGCCACCGCCGAGCAGGAGGAATGTGGTGGAGACAGTCCTGCATCCTATACGAGCACATCAGCTCTGCCCAGGATCTATTGGGCTTCGGTCTTCGAGTTGTCCAGCAGCGTCGTGACTTGTGTGGCGAACATGGAAGCAGCGACATACGCGCCAAGTACTTGAAGCATCTTGCCGAGCTGATGCATTCACCGACACTGGAGCATGCAATGTTGTGGCTCCAATACTGATGCCGCCGCAGACATCCATCACTACATCTGCTGCGTGCTCACGACACAAGCAGACAGCAACATACACGACAGCATCCTCTTCCACAGCAAAATATCAGTCGACCAATACAGCACCTGCTGGCAGCTATGGTGCTCCCAGGGTCTATGTGCTGGCGTGTATGACCGGGCTTGGTGGCTTGAGTGTGATTGCAATCGTCCTGCTATAAGAGTATGCCGCTGAAGAAGAGTGCCACAGGCTGATGATATCTCCCTTTGTCTTGAACCAGGATGCTTGTCTATAAGAGTTGTCGAGATCATAAATCCCAACAATGCCGGTGAACTTCCTGTCCACAAAGACATCAGCGCCTCAGCCTTGCGTCTATTTGCGGCGCAACCCACCACGCTAGTAAGAGCCAAGAAGCTTTAAGGTGAAGCTCTAACTGCGCTCGTCATACCGCAGCCTTCTACCTCCACCTCCTTCACAGCGCATGCGAAGCGAGTCACGCTACAACCGGGACTCGAGAGTCGGCTGAACGTCTTGATCTCTCTATACCACCAATTGCGACCACCAAGACACCAAAGCCATGCCGAAGCGAATCGTCTACACCAAGATCACTCCGCTTCCGGCAAATGTGCCGCGACAGCTCGCACTCGACATGTTACACTCGCATGCCGAGATCATCGAACTCAACCCGCTTGTTACAGGACACAAGCCCATTGAAGCGCCGCGCGATGCCGCTCGGGACGAATACTTCGCGCAATGGTATGAGATCGAGGAGATCATTACCTGGGGCTTCGGCATGAAGAAGAAGATCGCCTTCAAAGGATGCTTTCATGATATGCCGTGGGGTCTTCAAACACACATCTATGCGCCTTTGGGTGTGGACTTGCGCAACAAATACCAGATCGCAGGCAATCAACCCGGCGAGCCGAAAGAGGTGCGAGAACTCGGCGTGGATGCGCCAGCTGAGGGACTGTATCTGAAAGAGGATGTCGAGATCACCTGCAACATTGCGCTGTCTAGCTTTGTGAAGAAAGAGACGAAGCAGACGCTGTTGACTATGATCGAGCGCATGACCAAGAAGGCCGAACTCTTGGACGATGGCGTATTGCATGCCATGTTTGAGAATGGTAGACTGAAGACGATCAACCCGACCCAAACACACCATAAGGACAGCCTGACCGCGCCATCATTGACGGATCGAAGTCCATCAATCGCCTCGTCGCCTTCCAGTCCACCAAGCGTACAGCAAGATTTTCGAGCATCACACACCTTCACCAAGTATTCCAATCTACCAGGCAGGATGAGCACTGCAGCCCTTGGTGCCAGCCCAAGCCCAGTCTACGCAGAGCTTGATGCGTCGCCTAGGTTGGATGCAAGTGGCTTCTCGAAACCGCAGAACAACGCCGTGGAAATGGAAGGCTCTACTCTATTTGTCCCGGGCGCCAACGAGCGGTATCCATTCAACGGCACAGATGCGCCAGGCATAGTCCACGCAGAGTTGGCAGATACGAGCGGCGGCTTGCAGCCAAAGCGACTCTCACACCTGTCCTTCAGCTATAGCGAGCGTCAGGCGCCAAGCACGCACTCCCGCGTGAGCGGCGATTCACATCGACTGAGCGTCTCCCATGCCGTCGAACAGGACCAAGGTAGGAGGACAAGTGCGAATAGCACTAGCCACTACGTGATTGCCAACCCCGACCAACCTGCGCGTGCCTCTCTGCCCTACCCCGACGGACCAGATGCTTATGTGCGAGCCGACTACCAGGATCAAAGGCCATCTGCACGTACTTCGCAAGGTGCCAATCCTTCAGCTGTTACAAATCAGATAGGCGGTCTGAACATCTCTGGGGCCGGCACTTAGTTGTCCACGCTGCACACAAGACACTAAGCCCTTGAGCGAAGCCTAGCAATGTAAAGTGAGCCAGGGTTCAGCTTAAGGCTCGAAGAAGCACGAAGGAAGGCGCAAGCACGGGTCTATAGACCAGTTCACGGTTTGACATTCTGGAGCTACACCTGTGCCACCGAAAATCCTACTATTGGCTTGAAAGATGGACGACAATGTCCTCGTAGTGGCCATGCTATACGTCTGACAGAACCTCTGCGGCGATTGATGATGATGTGATTTCACGAATGGTCTGGAGGGAGTTGTTGGCTTGAGATCTACTTTGATACCATACCATGATGGTACTATGGTCGAGAAGGCAGTTGACATATGAGGAGACGATATACCCTAGCGACGATCCACTTAAGCTATAGCAATGTTTTGCAATCTAATGACCTTTGTTTGCCATCAATCCACATATACATTATCGTACAGCTATGTAGGGCTATACACGATTGAGGCCAAGGCTGTCAACATGTCTTTGGTGTCGGTATCCTCAGCATCATCTGCCTGTTCAGCGAGCGACTTTTGTACAGCATCAAGGCCTGCTTTCTCCAGCAACGACTCGATCCTCTGTCGAGCGCCTGCATCTTCAGCCAGGAGCCAGGCGATGATAACATCGAGCATTTGCAGGCAGAAGAGACCACCGTCGAGCCGGCGGGAGTACCATTCATCCTCCCGCTCAGGCCATTCTTCTTCGTCCATCATTCGACGCTCCAGCTTGATCTCATCGTCGACGGGCGTAAGCTTGCGTGCATACTCACTCCGCAGCTGTATGATTCGCACAATCTTTTCGAAGTCCTTCTCCAAGAACTTGTTGATAGTGCGTATTCGTGCGTCGGAGCCTTCTGGCAACTGGCGCAGCAGTGATGCGTAGATGCCGATGAGGTGTTCGGTAGTGCTAACGTCCGTCTTCTTCTTGAACAAACTGAAGACAATTTTCAATCCTGCTGCTTCCACGAGCCTCTCGCAGACGGCCTGAGCACCGGCTTTGCCTCCTGCAGCATGATCGAGCAGTCGTAGCGCTCGGATCTTGCTAAAGCTGCCTTCGCGAAGCATGATCAATGCGAGCTCCATGCCCTCTGCTTCGATGAACTTGTTCTTGCCATCTTCTTCATCGATGACACACGTCAGCGCATCAAACAGATTCTCAGCGTATTCCTCCTCTGTCGAGTCCTTCACTGGATCCCGTTTTCGATAGTTGGCAAGTAGCTGCAAGTACAGATCTACGCCGTCAAGGTCTTTGGCTAGTCGTGATCGCAGAATTGACGACGACTGAAGCAGCACCTGAAGCACTTCGGTGGCGTATTGCTTATTCTGTGTGACACTGGGCTCGGCCTTTTGTATCCTGACGCACAGCCATTCCAGGAGCGGCACCGTACCAATCCTTTCGGCGATTGTTTGCTGTCCGGCAAGACTCTCGATGACGGCCAAGCTGTAGTATACACCACTTCGGTCGCTTTCGTTTTCCTCGTCCAGCCGTGCCAGGTTGCTTAGGAGCAACTCTGTGAGATCAGCCTCCAGCAGTGCACCTGCGAGCTGGTTCCACTGCTCTTGCTCCGCCTGCACATCCTCATCAAGCAGCTCGTTGATGATCTCAATCGCGCCAATAGCGATGTCAGTGTTCTCGTGCGACAACAATTGGACCAGCTTTTCTGCAGAGCCAGATTCCACGAAGGCCGGGAATAGCTCCGGATGTTCACTCAGGAGACTCCAGCTTTTCACCTCTGCGTCCAGATCTGCCTCTGATGCCATGAACTTCTGCGGCTCGCCCTCAAAGCGTGATCTCAACTCGGCATTCTTGACCAGCTTGCGCGCAAAGTTCGTCGATGTCCTCTTGAGCCAAGCTGCGTCTATCTTCTCTTCTTGGTATTCGTCTGCATCGTCTTGTCGATCGACATAGTCAAGAGCTTGTGCTGCATCGCCCGACACTCCACCACCAAAGAATCGTCCTTCTTCATCATCGTCATCGTCGGGCAAGGCAGGTCCAGCTTCCGTGTCGTCGGATTCTGCAACGTCTTCTACCGTAGCTTTGCCATTGCTGTGGCCGTTCGGCGAGCCGTTCGAGCTGAGCTTTGCTGCTTTATAGCGATCTTGTGCATCTGGCACTTCGAGCTTACGTTTGAGTGCGCCACTGGGCACATTTGGTCGCTTGAAGAGGTCGTCGACGCTGGCCATACTGACATGTCGTGATGTCGTGCGCGACAAGCAGAGGGTCAGGAAGTGGCAGTCAATCGAGGTTTGTGTAACGAAGACAGGCATGAAGTGAGGCTACAGAAGCCAATCACGGGCAACATGTCACCGCGTCGCGAGGACGACTACACATTACAATGCCATGACCAATGCTTCTTTTCCATTGCCTTTCCGCCTACGATGTTTGTGCTATCTCTCGCCGTTGAGATAGTGATGTTTGCCTCCAGGAGTCTTGATTCTCTGCTTCGTCTGCAATCACTTCATGAACAAACTCTCTTTGAGCCTCACCGCGAACTGCGAGCAGCTCGATTCGCACTTCCCAAGATTTCAGCATGCCCATACACCTTTGCAGTCACTCGAGCCAGAGGCTGAAGCCACAGCTGCTGGATGTCTGAGTTAGAGACGTGCCAGATCATCCAATGAGTGCGAACCGGCGCGTCGGTAATGAGTATCAGCTCACATCTTGACGCCACATCCCCTTCCGCTTGGCAGGGATTGCATGTTGTGATCAGCAGCGTGCAACGTCCAGTCTCCATCCTCGTGATGAATTGCTGAACCAAGAATGGTGTTCAATGCACGATCTATCGCCAGGATCGTGTTCGGATGGGCACCAGAAGACAATGTCGCAGCGCGGGAGACAGCATGGCTCGACGGAGTTCGTGGAGTCGCAGCTTTCCTGGTCATGATCAACCATTATAGCATGGAATGGCTCTCGCCCTTGGCCGATGCACCTTTCGGAGCTATGATGACCACAGACTGGAATCCTGATGGTGTTTGGTATCATCGAGCAGGCGAACACCTTTGGGCGCCATGGAGGTTGCCAATCCTGCGTCTCCTGATGGTGTCTGGCGGAGCACAAGTGTCTGTATTTTTCGTGCTTTCAGGTATGGTTCTGTCGTGGAGTCCACTGGGATCAGTACTGTCCGGCAACTACGAGAAGCTTTACACCTCGTTAGGCTCGTCTACGATCCGAAGATGGTTTCGACTGTTTCTACCATGCGCTATTGTCAGTCTTGCCTATTGGGTACAGAGAATCGTCAACGACTACCAAGGTATTGTGCCGACGTTGTGGTCATTCTTGGACTATCTCTCGGTGACGGAGCAATGGGCCAACCCTTTTGAGACCGCGCATGTCACTCAATTTTCAACCAACCACGGCTTCAACTTCGTCATGTGGACGATACCTTTTGAGTTTGGTGGCTCTATCTTTGTCTACGTCTCACTACTGGGTCTAGGCCGAGTACAAAGCTTTCGGCGGAGAGCCATAGCGATTGGGCTTGTCTCTGCGTATGCATTCTGGAAGCTACAATGGGCATACTGGATGTTTGGCACAGGCATCATCATTTCAGACTACGTGCGTTCCTCAGGTGGCTTTCGCAAGCTGACCCAGAAGACCAGCACACGGGCAGCTTGGATGTGGTCGCTCGTATTGATCTTGGGCCTTATATTGATGGGTTACGTGGGACCCAGCGAGCGCTACAGTACTCCTGGCTACGAGTGGACCGCTGTCGTGCCACTACCTGGTGGCTTCCGTTTCCTCATCGGAGAACAGAGGTTCTGGTGGGGATGTGGAGGCATTCTGGTCATCCTGAGCTCTTCTCACCTAAGCCTCGTCCGGAAGTTCTTCGAGCTTGCTTTCATCCAGTATCTCGGCAAGATCAGCTTCATGCTGTATCTCATACACTTTCTGATCAACGTCGTTGTCGCTCAGCCGATCAGACATGCATTCTACAAGGCAGTTTGCGTGTTAGAATTCGACGAAGCGTACGATGGCGATGTCTTCCGCACCACTGCCATCACCAATGTTGGTATCCATATCATGCTCTGGCTGATTTGTATACCACTAGTCATGATCATATCTCACATCCTGGAGACGTTCGTTGACCGGCCATGCACTGCATTTGGCAAGTGGCTGGACGACAAGCTAGTGCATGGCACCAGGAAGCCTGTGAAGCCAGTCGACGAAGAGCAAGAGCAGCTCCTGGAGTCAGATATGAGCGGCCTTGAGTTGGGTAGCATGCCACAGCGCTCACGAGATGGTTGAACACCGATGGCAACAGTCGTCACATATTCAGACTACTTCACTTCAGCAATGTGAAAGCACATCTCATTCCAGGGGCACGCTGCCACGGGATACTCTCAACCACGGGTAAGGCACTCGTCTTTCGAGACTTACGCGTAGAGCCGAGTATGGCATTGCATGACTATAGACCTGCGGACAAGGTTGAAGATGCGAGACGCAAGACAACACCACCGCCGTCACGCTCTCAAACACCGGGCACTCGCGCCAGGTAGCATGAGCACCAAAACACCAGATCACCCATGGACGAAGACTCAGTCTTGTTTGCGTGTACTGCTATAGATAAGATATAAACTAGACCAAGCAAAACAAGGTCGTCCCTAGAGACCATTGCTTTCGTACTGTCTCAATAGATTGTAACAGCAACAACCCGAGCCTCTTCTGGCATACAGCAGCGTGCATAACCGATCCGTTCGAAGCAGCCAGGATGTTCCTTCGAAAAGCACAGCACGAGAGCGCATGTCGCTGTCAACCAGAGGAATCTGCACCACCCTTCACAGCCGTCAACAGTTTCCAACACGTCTTGTGCAGCATGCTGGATAGTGCTACGTTCGCTGTCACCGTGTGGTAGCTTCAACGTGCAGACTGGCAGCCTATCGAAGACGGACGCTGTCCACCATAGGTCACGAAACAAGACCGGGGTAATGAGACTTCCAAGGTCGTCTTGAGTCGTTGTGATATCGAAGCCTTCAGTCTCATCTGCCCGCTTGCGGACATAAACCTCTGAAGATGGGCCTTGCAGGCGAAGATAGGCAGCAGATACATGACCTAGATCGTGACTAGTTGGCTCGCAGGAGATCTCAAGTACTGACGTCAGATATACTGTATTGACTTCGGCCTTACAATGCCAGGACACGGAGCCAGGGACCGAAGCCCACGACCAGGACGGCGCAGTGCGAGTGTTGTAGTCTTTGTAGACCGCGGCCAACGGGACAGTCCTCAACTCTCGGCTCGTCCAGCGCAAGCCTCTCAGCAAGTCTATCTCCCATAAGCCTGCAAGGTAGCGGTCATGATTGACCGTCTGCATAGCTTGAGCAAGCGCACTCACAGCAGGCAGTTTGTCGGACAGGTATGATATGCGCCGAGCTGAATATCTTTCGATCGACACCAACCAATACTCGTAAGTTGTTGTTCTCACAAACTTCTTCGAGCCGACGACCCGACGATCTTTGCAGGCCCGCCAGGAGTCCAAAGACGAAGATCAAGAATGTTGGTGAGATTGTTGTGCATCCAGAAGTTCCTTTTCGCATCGACATCCCGACCACACTCACAGGAGCAGCCAGCTTTGCACTCCCACATCGTTTCGTACCTGGAGAAGATCAAGGCTCGCCGAGCAAGGATGCGCTCCTGGTAGCACCATGCTCGCATGGCTGTGAAGCTGTCCCTGTCATGCGTGCTGGCCTCTCGAAGCATGAATGTTGACGACGCGGTGGCCGATATCACTGTCACTGTAAAAGGCCTCACATAGTGAGAACGATCGAAGAAGCCTGCATTGGGATCCCGTGCAGCATCCGTGCTGAGCACCAAGAATGCTTGGCCAAAAATGTCCCCCATCTTGGCTATTTCAGACTCTTTGTCCTTGACAGAGTCTTGCACGATACATATGCAGTCGATCCAGATGTATGAGAAGCCTAGGAGTCTTGTCATTGTAATGGCTTCCTGTAGTGTCAGAGGCAATTCGGTCCATGACAGGGGTGCTGCCAGGCGGCCACCGATATTGGCCTCGAGCGATAAAGGAAGTTGTACTTGGCTCCAGGTGTATGACAGAGCAATGTAGTGGCCGTCGAAGTCGTGATCCTGCATCAACTGTACGCCATCTCGCACGTCAAGCAGACGTCGCGGGTAACAAGCTGGAGGTGCTTGAGAGCATACATTGTGCGATGAACATCTCTCGAGCCACTCGCGGATCTTACCGATGCTGCTAGGCGACCTAGCATTCACATGGCCATCCATGTTAGTCAGAAGAGGGACTGGCAATGCTGTTATGCCTGACAATAGTCAAGATGAGCAAAAGTCAGTGGCAAGGATTCCCACCTTCCGCGCCTACCTGGTAATCCAGCGTACCAATATGAGCATCATGCTTCGACAAATGGACAGACAGTATGTATTGTTTGCCCGCGACCTTGCTTGTCTCAACAGTGAACCCTATGACTGTCACCCCTGATTGCTCAGCAAGAGAGCTTGTGCGCTCAGTGTGCTGCCATACTGCCCTTTGCGCAGTGAGTGAGGCTTCCTCGTAGGTCATAAGTAAGATCCTGTCTGCCACTGCGCTCAGGAAACTGCAATGATCACAACCGTGCCTCGCAGCCTGAGCAACAACTTCATACTCAGATTCAACCTTAAGATGATCAATAATGGAGTCCGATTCGCCATGTGCTTCATCGTGATGCCGGCAGATAGCTGGACAATTGGGTACGAGGCAAGAGTGCAGAGAAAAGTTGTCCATTGTGCTGTCTTGATGAAAGACGAGTGCACGGAAAGGAGTGAGCGCGATGTTATGCATTGATATTGACGGGCTCAGTCATACATAATCTAACTAGATTAGGTTAGTGCATTGTAGATGTGAACGCGTGCATCTCCTCCGATACCTTGCATCTCACTACACATATCGAAGCTCTATCTCGGCCGTGTCATCTGCTACCTCTTAGAGAGACTGTGTATACAACATGTCAGGCAACGAGATTGCTCCGACAGAACTCGAACAACAAGTGCTTGATGAGTACACAAAGCTTGTGGGCAACCTTGACAATGTAAGTAGACAGGATCCTTGCATACCATGCATATATATGCTAAATCATATCGTAGCTAGCCAGTATACTGGGAGATCTGGCCGAAGGCTCGTGTCCTGAGATGCTAGATTCTTTACGCGTCTTGGAACGCAAAACATCGACCGTCTTCACTCTTCTGAAAGCCAGTGTCTACAGTATCGTCCTTCAGCAGGGAATATACGGCGAACAAGGAGCATGATCACCACAACTTGATACACCGAAGCACGCAACAAAACGGCCTGCTGAGCAACTTGATCACATGGGTATTACATACTGGTACATCTGAAGCAAGGCCGAGCTTAGCTATCCTTATGGATCAGCACTGGTCGGATGCTGGTTCAAATACATAGCTGGCAGCTTTGGCATGCGCGGACTTTTCAGGCCGCCGCTCGTCGACCGTGAGCCCTGATTTGTGCTTGTCAACCGTCGAAGGCCTTGTCGGAGACCTTGCCGGAAGCCCGCTGGTCTTACTGTGTTCTGCACAGATGGATCTCCTGCGTGTACACGACCAGCAGCAACTTCATCGTCGGAAAATGGCTCTGGCTCATCACCGGCCTCATCGCCACTCATCATATCCTTGTCGAGACGTGGCGTATGCCGTATCGACACTTGCGGCGATGTCTTTGTACGGTCGTGCACGCTGAGACGTGGCCTTGTTGTCTGCGCAAATGCACCTGGATTCATCTCTTGTGCAGCCAGGCTGCCCACACTCGGGTTGCGCCTGAGTGAGCGGTGCAGGATCGGGAGAGCTTGCTGGTCGTAAAACGTCTCTCGCTGCTCAGTAGGTCCGGAGAATATCGGAGAACCGGCTGAAGGTGTAGCATCTTCATCATCGTCATCGTCGTCAAAGAAGTCGTCCAGACTGTCAAGCTTCATAGCAAGTTCACCCATATTACCATCAGTACGAGTGTCGTCTGACATCATCGTCGCTGTACGCTCTGCGAAGTAGGAGTCGTAATTCTCGTCGTCTCTCTGGAATTCGACATCTGGTGTTGTCGCCACATTGGCTGCAGCATGTTCGCCAACGTAGGCCAGAGTGTAGAACACAGCATGCACATTCTGGCGTGTCTGGTGCGAGTGCAGTGCCGGCATTGGAATGGACCAACCAGATTCTTCGGGAATGCCATGCAAGCTCTTCGTTGTGCTATACTCCTTCCTGACAGCTCGACTTGAGTGTGATCCAGCCATACTCATTCTGAGGTGCTGATTATCGAGCGGCGAAGAGGTCATGTCAATGACGTTGTCTAGCACTTCAAGCGCTTGTTGACAATGCTCGGTCTGGAGGAGTCGTAAGAGTGGTGAGATCATGTCTGGGCCTTGACTGGCGATCTCAGGTTTCCGCATGTCGATCTCTCGGAGAAGAGCATTCAGCACTTGCATAGTCTTGACCTTGAACCAAGAAGCCTGATTATTGACCATACCAAGCAAGAACACGAGACTTTTGAACTCTAGTGCTGTGAAGAAAGTCGTCTTGATGGCCTGAGCAATACGATTCAGAAAGTCTTGCTCACTCCTGTACTCACGTACGGCAAATGCCGATAGCGTCTTACTCAGCGTGATGAAGTTCTGGCTCTCCGCGGCATTCGACAGAGCTTCCGCCGCTTGTTGGCATTCCTCAAGAGTCGTTGTTTCTTCGAAAGACCTCAAAAACCGTGGAAGATTGGCAAGGATGGTGACAAGCAATCTGTCATTCTCACCGACCATTTTGTGAGATGGGAGCTTGATCAGACGACCCATCAGTGATAATGTTCGATCCATTGCTTTTGCTGATCGAATACCCTTGTATATCAGAGCATGGACACCTGGGAAGTTGCCCTCCCATTTCTTGGGCTTGCTTTCCTCCAAGATCTTGAGGACAGCAGGGTCACTAAGATCTAGCTTCTTTAGCAGCTGCGAGAGCATGCTTAGGCCTTCTTGAAACTCAGGCTCGAAGATTGTGTCGAGACAAGCACATGTGGTCCAGAAGAGCTGTGGGTACTCCAGAAGATCGACTGGCTCAATCTTCGAGATGATACATCGCAAGGTTGTCAAAATCTCCAGGGAGAATACCATGAAGTCTGGATTTTCCTCATCCGCGATCGTGTTCGATAGCCGAGCCAGCATGTTCGCCAGCATCTGCTGATCAAGCGTTGTTGATGTGCATCTAAATATCTGGAACGAGCGACATGCAACATGTCGTACTGCGCAGGAGGTAGCCCACGTCATGCTAGTCTTCCCCCATTCCTCGCGAATGGTTGGGTGTACGAAAGCGAAGATCTTGACGCATTCGTCAATGACATAGCCCATGGGGAGGCAGACAGCTCGTCCATCTTCAACACCTGCTTTGACCTCACTGTCCTGGTATGACCACATGATCTTTGAATCGTTGCTTCGAAGCAATTCAACGAAGTCCTCGACCTCATCCTTGTTGAGGCCTGGATCGTCCTTAGATATAACGAGCTCATGTATCAGGTGCACAAGCAGCTCTCGTGCTTGCTCCTGCACTACTATCGTGTATTGGTCCCAGGACACTAAGATAACCTGGAGCAGCACGACCAGACGATCGAGCGCCACCTTGTCAGGCGTTACGATCAAGTCGACCAGCAAAATCATGCTCAGCTGACCTAACGATAGACCAGCCTGCTTAGCACCACTTGGCAGTATCTCATTGAGATCTGCAATGTAAGGCAGACCAGAAGTGTCTGTCGGTGGTTGGATGGCCTCTCTGCGTTCGGCAATCATTGTCTTTGGCTGAATCTGGATGAGCAGATACTCAACCACTCTGGCTCCTGCTACAGTACCGGCCAGGAACACAACAATCTGCTTGGTGTAATTGACGAAGTTTTGCTCTCGTCTGTTGAGACAAAGACTTATTATGAAATCCAGGATCAGCTGAACATTGCCGCCGTACGGACCTGTAGCTAGAGCCTGCCACAGTGCTTGAACCTCGTTGTGCATGGTGTTGCGACTCTTGACTGTGATCTCGAATAGATTGACCAATAGCATATATGATGTTGCAGTTGGGACCACAGTGACTGGTTGCGGGTCGAGCTGCAGCTCTATCGTTGATATCCATGGCAACATGCCAGTGACCATGTTACGTTGGTGATCTGGCTGCAGCTTGTTGAAGTATGCTGAGAACTCGGAGAAGACGTGGAAAGCCAGGCCTCTGTGCTGTCTGGCAAGGCGACAGGATATCTCAAACTGCGCAAGCTTATACACCGCAGTCGTCTTATCCGAGACACTGATATCCAGATCTTGGAGCTTGGATGTCTTACTTTGCCGTTCTTCGAGACGTCGCAGCAGCCTTGCGGACTTCGTTCTGATCCCACTATCTTCATTGCCAAGCGTATAGAGACCGGCGCAAAGCACCTTCCAGAATGGCACATGTACGTTACCATGCTCGGTAAGTACAGTAGTGACCACTTCAAAGTAACTCGCCAGTGCCTTGGGCGACTTCGCTGTGTAGCACATTCTTAAGCTTTGTGCCATGACCATGGGATTCTCGGGATTGTACACAATCAGATTCTGGAGTGCCTTCCGACCGATTGCATGAGTCCTGTCGCTAGGAGTCTCAAAGATAGCACTGAGCCAATGAAGCATCCTGCGCATGTCAAATTGATTGAGAACTTTGTTGTCAGCCACGAACTGTACAGAGCCAGCACACAACGTAGCCATGGCACTGAGTGCTGCCGTCTGTAATTCGTTCTTCTCCTTCTCAATAGCAGAGTTAATGATGCCACGACTCTGAAGGTCGTGCTCGCGGTCGAGGATCGATCGACGGAAGTGATTCTCGTGCTCTCTTAGTTGATGCTCGTTAGGTGAGAACCCGCACCAGTTCTCCATTAGGGAGAATGTGGCTAGTCGACCCTGGAATGAGAGCCAGCGGATGGAGTGATTGAGCTTCTTGGTGTTGTCATACAAGCCTTCCATGAAAAGACTAAAATGCGTCCTGAGTTTGTGATATTCAAGATGGCCTTGTATGTCGGAGTCACCAAGCCATGTCCGCAGATGCTTGGCGAACTCTGCCATGTATTCCATGACATAGTCGTCACTGTTGATCTTTGGATCCTTGAGTAAATGCACTGTTAGGCTGAGCAAATGCGTTACTCCCAGCCGAAGCATATCAGTCCGTGGGCTTCGACGAGGACTGCTGATAGTACGTTGGTGTACCTCCACACGACCTCTGCTCTCTTGGATACACTCCTGTACAGCCGGGTGCAACGCTTCGAGCAGAACCTGGTACAGGGTCGCATTTGTTGCTCCAAGACCAATAACTGCAGCATCTCTAACGACAGCATTGGGTGCGAAAATGAAGTCGACCACTTTAGGGAAGAGCTCAGTCGCTGATGCGATCCTCTGATCTTCATTGTTTGTAGAAGACTTCGAGCTCTTTCTCGTATGCTGTAATGCTTGGCTTGGCATGGAGAGATGCTGTTGTTTGCCAATATTCGTCATTGTTGTGCATACGAAGATTAGATGCAGCTTCCACTGCTCGATGGCGATGTCAGATGCACTGAGCTGTCGTCCGTTGTACCTCGTTGGTGTGACAGCAGCATCGAGTGCTGGGTAGCGAGATCTTACCGTCTGTGCCAACACCTCGATAGTTGCTTGAGCGTGTGACAGTCGCTTACACACGATCTCTCGCGTCAGTGCTACTGTGCTGAAGCATATATCAAGACTTCTTCGAACAAGATTGGGGAAGATCTTGAACCACAAGTTCGCGTCGTGGGCGGTCTCGCTGCTGCAAAGCTCGACGAGAGTGCTGGTGGGCTCAGCCTTCTTGAGTCCCTTCTGCAGCCTCGAACGCTCAGCCAAGGTGAGTCTCTCGTCGTTCACGTCGATGACTACTTCAGAGCTGCCTTCTAGAATGCTGATGATACGCTTACATGGCTTGCCGAGAGTTATGTCAAACTTAGTGACAAGTTGTAGAACATTCACAGCTATTGCTCGTACACTTTGTGAGGGTGAGCAGAGGAAGAAGAGACCATGAGACTCGACTTCATCGACTAGTGCAAGAATGCCGGACAGGTCTAGCGGTAGCTGACGAACAGCAGCTTCTTCTTGATCGCTAGAGGTAGCTGAAGCAGCTGCTTCCTTGGTCTTGCGTTGAAGGTCATCAATCCAGATCTGCAGAAGCTCCACGTAGAGCTTCAGGGTGTTTTCGATGTGACCTGGGCCAAGCAAACCACCGTCAGACACAGTTGCGTACTTGTCATCAAAGTTGAAGATGAACCTAGCAAAGCCGAGCGTGATGACCTGTGCGTAAGACTGCCTTGCGATCGACTTGAGTGATTGTGCCGATGATGCTGCAATGTATGGTTGCGAGTGAGCCGTACCAGTGCAGAGTAGACTGACAAGCTCAGAGATAGGCAGAGCTGGAGACAAGCATCTTGGAAGTGCTTCGACCGCCACATGCAGAAGGTCGTAATAGTTCTGCCGTAACTCAGCTGCATTACTGCCTACTTCGTCCTTGCGAAGAATAGCGAAGGGTTCTGTACGGGGCGTCTTCGGTACAATAGCAGCAATCTTCTCGTTCAAGACTGCCTCACCACCGAACATACGATCACAGATCTTGGTCAGTGAACCAAGAATTCCACAAAACTTGACGTAGTAGCCCTGTGCGACATCATCAAGAGTGCTTGACATGATAGGCTTTGATAAGCGTTCGGTGCGACCAGCTGAGACAGCGAAACCTGCCGACCGTGTGCGTTTGTGCGCAGCATTGAGTCGTGAGATAGGATTGACCAGTGCATCACATTCAAAGCTCGTTGGGAAAGAAGGCGGCTCACGCTTCTCGAGGTCGGTCATGATGGCCAAGAATGCTCGAATGCCGATCACAGTCCTTTCTGGGTCCAGATTCTCTATGTTGAGCGCATCTCCATGTGTGTGTAGCAGCTCGTAGTTCATCAGTGGAAATATGATCGTCCGAAAGCAAATGTCTTGGTACTTGAAGCCGATGATGCGAATCAGCTGTATGAGAGGATCTGCGATGATAGGATCCGTAGAAATGAGATACTTCTTGCCACCCTGAAAGACATGCTTGACCAATTCGTCGAGTTTTCGACCGACCTGCATAGGAGAGTCATTCAAGCGGTACAAATAACGCCAGGCTAGCCGGCATATTGCTTTCAGTGTATGTGATCGGCCTGATCGATCTCGAGATTTCAATTGGAAAGCTGTGATAGTTGACATCCACTGCTGAGCGAAGATTTCTTGTGGTGAAACGCAAAGTAGCACGGCCTGGAGAGGGTAGACATAATACCAGTGGTCGGTCTTTGTGAGCATCTGAGCTACCTTTGGCCGAAGTATGGCTAGAGTGTCCTTCCATTTCTGATTGTTGAACTCGGCATTACCTGTTGCAGCTATCGGTAGCAAGATGTGCTCGAAGAGATCTGCGTAAGCATGCTTGATCTGCCGACCGTGGATGTCGGCGAAATATGTCGCAAGATGGTATAACGTATCGCATGATATGTTCCATGTCTCTGCTGGCTGTGTTGCGAACCTCAGCCATCGCATACTTTGCAGCAGTAGAGGCGTTCTGGCATTGGCTTGCTCCCACTGGTCTCTCCATTCGTTGCGAGCGGTTTCGGTCAGGTTTGCCGGAGGGTTCTTCACAGATAAGAGCCGATAGTCTTCCGCTAATGGTACAGCAAACCGTTTGGCCACTTCCTCAAGCCTGAGACCACTCATGACACCAAGAAGCTGTCCGCGAATCACCAGATTAGCTTGTAGCAGAGCGCTCCTGTGTGTCATCGCTGCGTAATTGTCCTCAAGGTGATGAAATACTGTTCCTTCTAGTCTGAGAGCATAGTCAGGCTCTTGTGCATTCATTGCTTTGATTGTCGTCTGGCTGATGATCTCTACCAGTGCTCTGCTCAAGATGTACGTAGCGATTTGGACTCTCAACTCAGCTGTGATGACTCTCTCGTCACCGTAAGTCCGATTGAATTGGTGGACATCCAGCAATTGCAACCCAGCAGTGGAACCCGCTGCGTAGGCATCTTGTATTCTTTGCAATTGCTCGGAATTCTGGCAGGTCTGCTCCAGCAAAGCAGTGTGATCATTCTTTTTGACCCGCCGCCAAAGCATTACCGAATCGATTACAGTCTTCGGCTTGTGTCTGTTGATGTGGCCGAGAGAGGATAGCAGCTGGTCGAAGGACGGATCAGCACCTGGTCCGCAGATACGTTCCACTCGATGATCAGGCTGACCAGCAGAATTTATGAAGCGGTCAATTTTTGACTCTGCCTCTGAGATGAAGGATGTGAACAAGTGATGTAAGGCATATTCGCCGACTGTTTGTGTCTGTGCAGGCCTCTCCTGTGCTGTATGCTCGTCCGCCCTCTTCGCTCTGACGCTTCGCATCCGCTCTGGTCGAGTAATGTCCTTGCCTGCTGGATGCTGCAGCGCTGATGTTGACGGACTCTTTCTCACAACATGTCCATTTGTCCCAGCCTCTTGAGTCTTGCCATTCTCCAGAATCCTTGCAGGACTGAGCGGGCTCGTCGTCGCCGAGGACAGCAAACTTGGATTTCTCGAGTGCTGTACCCCATGAACGATAGATGTCTGCCGGTGATGACCATAGCCGAGCGAAGGCTTCCTTTCCAGGTCGACACTCTGCTTTGGGCGGACTTGCGACACGGGTGTGATCCCTCGAGGTGATGCATTTCGCGGACTTGTGACTGACTGGGCTCTTCCTCGGCTGATCGAAGGCTCCCGGCTCGATATGAACGATGGCGACGTAGTCGATGGCAGTGGGCGCGCAGGCGGTTCGTTTGAAGCATCCTTGCCCATGGACGCATAAGCAGACGTTGTCTGACTGTCGATCGCTGAAGTTACAGCCATGTCATGTCGCGTATCAACACCAGTTCACATTGTGCTGTATTGTGTTGTGCTTCAAACGCTCATCTCTTCACCCTCCTGTCAGGGCAGATGAACTTCGCATATCTGCGCGACACCGTATCTGCTCAGACCGCTTGTGATGTGGAGCGGTGAGAGCGAGTCGGAAGGATTGAAATATAGCGAAGGATTCAATGGTTTGAGCGGCGAGTTTGGAGGCCATCGTCACACTGCAGGGTACCTGCACTAGGAAGGTGTTGGCCTGATTGGATTCAGGCCATGCTACTCGCTCCAATCACATGCATCCATCAGCATTTCACAGCATAGTCTGTCACGTACACACACCACAAGACGTGTCAGTATCGAGTGCGAGGAGACCTGCAAGTCGCGATGTAGAGTCTGACATGAAACACTGGATGCAAGAGCAATAAATGATACATGTACTATCTATGATTTGCAGCTGCATGCAGATGTAAACAATCTCGAACGAGCGACGATTGCTAAGACTAAGAAGACAATGTTCTCAGTAATAGCCGTGCTGGTATGAGATTGTGAATCGCATTACATCTCCCATGCGCATTGCGCTCGATGAGACTGATCGAGAAAGCAGCAGCAGTGCAAGAAGAAGGAGAAATTAGTCGGTTCTGGCTCCGTGATGATACCGACTGGAACATTACCACACATGGTGTGTAGCAAGAGATACAGATCTGTTATGGATGTGTTGGTGAAGATGATCGACGAGCCGCTCGTAAAGTTGTATGTGAGAAACATGGCTGAGAATGTCGTGAACAGATGCTGGTTGCTGAGCTTTTGGTGTCGCTATGCAGAACGCTGACAACGAAGAAGGATGACAATACGTCATGTAGTCGTGTATTGTCGTTTGAATCGTGTCGTCATATCAATGTACATGCTCGTGGAAGCGACTGTAGCAATACGGTGTATTGTTGTGGCCAGACACTACTCTTGCTTGGCTGCAGGAGTTGCTGAATCGTCAGGGCTGCTTGTTGGCTCCACCTTGACACCAGCATCACTGCCTGGGCCCTTGGCTTCATCAACAGAAGCTGCATCGTCGTTGTTGTTCGTCTTTGATAAGGTGCCTTGTGAATAGCTGTTGGTGTATGGGACTCCACCAAGTGGGCTGCGGCCAGGAAGAGCTTTGTTGTTGGACCAGCGCTGGGAAGGAGCAGCACTGACAGTGTTGAGGTACTGATCGAAGTCGCCGCTCGAGATAGACTTGTAGTCGCCGTCAGAGGAACCGACAGAAGTCATTCTTCCCTGACGCCAGGCTTGGGTGGCATACTCGTACTCCTGTGAACGGAACTGACGTGCGGCATGTGTCTGCTGCTTCAGTTGCTTCTGCTCCTGTGTATCGGCGTAACGAATTTGGATCTGGGCGTCCTCAGCACCCTCATCCATGGCCTGGCTGTTGAAGCTCTTGATCACCTCTTCGCAGGCATCACGGTTCTCGAATCTAGTTTGATGAGCTTGATTCCGTCGTTATGATCTCTTTCTCTTACCTAGCAAAGCCGACACCACGACCATGACCATTCTTGTCTCGGAGGATGCGAGCTGAGCAGACCTTGTGTGGAGCGAACAGATTGGCAAGCTCGTGCTCGTTCATGCTCTTTGGCAGGTTCGATACGTAGAGATTGGTGTTCTGTTCGTCGGCGAATGTCTTGAGCTTGGAGTAAAAGGACTCCTATTACAAGGTCAGTAAGCTGAGGGTAATGGTAAGACTAGACATGCCCTCGCAAAGCTGACTTCGTAGCCAAGAAAGTGGAAGCCACGGATGCAGTTCTCAGCATCTTCGTAGTTGTGATACTTGACGAAGCCGAAGCTGGTGGTAATCAGTGAAGCCTTGATGATGATGATGTGTGTACGCACCCTTTGCACAAGCCGGAGTTCATATCAATGATGGACTTGGAGCTCTTGATGTCGCCAAAACGACGTCCCCATTGCTCGAGCATCTCATCTGTAGTCTCTGGCAGTAAGCCACGGATGTAAACGTTGGTTTCGCCTCGCTGATTCTCCAAAGCACGATCAAGGGGCTTAAGGGGGGAAGACGGAGCTGGAATGGCACGAGGGATGGCGGGTTCTCGTGTGACGAGCAGCTTGAGTCGTGGTGAGACATCGCTTTGTTCTGGTTGCTTCATCATGTGCAATCCATAAGGACCGACAATTGAGGTAGGAGACGGCGTGCTGTGTGTGAAGACTCCACTTGGAGAACGGTTGATGGCGACGCTACCGTGTGTGAGATTGGCGTAGTTGGCGTATGAAGGAGTGGCTGGCTGATCGTTCTCGTTCGAGGAGATGGAATCACGGCGTGGTGTGATCAGGGTAGGCACTTCTGCACCAGTAGCAGTGGTGGGAGTCCAGTTGTGGGAGACAGGACTGTTGTCGTGGTGCTGGTAGCCCTGGTAGCCGACTTGGTGCATATACTGAGAAGCATGTGGTGTATACATGCCGGAACCTTGAGCCTGGGCAGTTGTGTATGTGTTGGCATATCCATATGGGACAGCTGAGCCGTAAACGGTAGAGTGCATAGCTGCATTGCCTGGTATACCTCCTACGTGAGGACTGCCGGCTGGACTCATTGAGTGCTTGGCGTGAGCTGGGTATGATGCGTTCTGCAGGTTGACACCTTGAAAGCTATGAGCTAAGGCGGTCATATCGGTGGAGTTCTGCTGCATGCCGTAGTTGTTCAGATTATGAGTACGTCCACCGTACTGAGCACCGTATGCATTAGAGCCATTGTTGTAGGCCATGGCTTGGCGATTGAAGGCAGTGCCATAACGTTGAGCATCAGCAATGCTGGCCATCTGTACAAGTCAGCGAAGTTCGCGAACCTGAGGGTGTAAAGGTCTTGCAGATGTTATGGTGAGCTACGTACTGTTGCGAGGAAGCGTCTGTATTTGGTGGTTGACTGTCACCGTTGTGAGTCGAGTGTGGTGCCTGTGAGAAGTCAGTGAACCTTTGTCTAACCGGCCGAAGCATGTGCTATCATCGATTGCAGTGGTTGTGAGGATGAATTGGAAACATCTACCCAAGTGATAGTGCTTGTATGTGCAAGAAGCGAGTGGAAAACTACACACCGTTGATCCAAAGATGATCCTGAAGTGAGTGGATATTGTCTAGAAGGGATTGGTGATGACCTTCGACAAGTAGCAGTCGTTGATAGCAAGGAGTGAAGACTGAAGAGAATGCTGATTGAGGCTGGCAGATGTCAACGACACAATGCAAGAGAATGAGTAAAGCAGATGGTGTTGGGCTGTAGTGCTCTGCGTGAAAGTGAGAAGAAGAAGATGGTTGTTAGGGAAGAATGCAGGATGAGCGAGGTGATGGAGATCAAGTCTGGCAACGCCGCGAGCACGGTCGCCGCCAAGCTGTCAGATGTTCTTCGTGAGGAAAGCACGCGCTGGACGTCAACACAACATACCAGAGCAGAATTTGTCGGCCCTCACCACCACTATCGATATGCGCTTTCTGCAGCTGTTCTGAAGATATACTGGCAAGTGATCCTGCACGTATCCTCAGTGACCGATTCAGCATGTGAGAGGGAAGGACATACCGAAGATCTCGCAGGATCAGCTGTAAAGTGAAGGTAAAGTGCGATATGTTAGGATACTGGAACCATGAAGAGACGGAATAGAGCCCGACTTCGAAGTGACGAGTACTGAAAGAGCAAACAGAAACAGGACAGGAGAGAAGCCTTGTCGAAAAGGACAGATGACAAGCAATATGGCTATTCTTCTGGGATGGGCAGGTGAGCTGTTTTGTTCTGGCAAGATGCAGTTGAAAGGGCACAACGTGTATCACTCTTGTGACACCAAGCACCAGGGATCGAGCATCTGATTGTATCGCATCTGCAAGCTTTACCGTCTTCGTTTCCAACCAGACGAGTCTGCTAATGCTCGCCTGTAGTGCACTGCTCAAGGGGCGACTTCGATCAGTGTCCTACGTCAATAAGATCTTCGATAGAACTTGAACTCCGCACTGAGCCAATGTCTCGTGTGATCAAGTGTCTTTGCCACCATTTTCGACAGGTTGCAAAAGAGAAAACTCTCCGGCCAATACATACACGACTGCCGAGCCTACTGACGGCTACGCATATGTGCCAGAACGGACCACGCCGCATTCTCAAGGGCCGTACAGGACCGATCTCTGGCGTGAGAGTGGCAGCTCTGGAATCTCGTTGCCGTGCGCCATCATGTCGTACCTGCAGGGAAGCCATGTAACCAGGACCGCACTTAAGCCCGGTACACGGTATCTGCGTGACTCGCAAGCAAAGCCTGCCTCTTCGATGGGTTCCACACGATAAGGCTTTTGACAGCATAATGTCCCGGATCCAGCATTGGCCATTTGATGCTCGCTGATCTGTGTCAAAGTGGTCACGGAAACACCAGCTGCACTTCTGAAGCATTTGAGCTGTGGACTGCGCGCATCCGTCAAGCCATCCTGCGCCAATCGTGCGACCCGTCGACCCGGTGCACTCGTCTTCATGTCATTTGCTTCATCTGGACTGACTTCTGCTGCGCTGGCAATCAAGGAGTAAAAGCTTCTGCACACAGTGGGGGGCAAGTTTCGGATGCTGTGCGACATTCAGGAACCGCTCAGGAAGCTTTCTCCCTGCTTCCGCGGACCACTGACAGCACGTGCAAACAGAGATATGTCATCTCTTGAACAATGGAACCCCTGACGTGCGTTGGCATGGTGGACAGCCAATTTCGGCAACAATATACACATCTTAAGATCGTGGTTGGGATACGTCGAAAAGTCTAAGTCCACATATAGATCGACGCAACATACAACCAACGCTTGCTATCGATCGTGTGATCAGAGTTGCTTTTGCTTGCTCCACGCTGTGCATTGCTATGCAGGTGACCGGAAGAGATCTCGCTTCCGACCATAGTCTGCCGCCGGTCCGCCATCCCAGGATACGTCGATGTAGTCACTCTCGCCTGCCAACAACTTGTCCAGTTACTTCGTCGAATGTCCACGAGAGGGACTGCTCGTCCATACCCTCATGGAGGTCGATGTGCTTGGGCTGTGGACGGTAGTCTTGGGCTGGTGGTGGTTCCGGAAGACCTCTGGTTGAACAAACGAGCAAGGATGGGATTGGTATCTGATCGCCATGGTTGAAAGTACTCATCCCATGGCTGCTGGATCGCCTTTTCGTCGGACATGGAGGCCCATGGACGATTTGGTGCAGGGCGTGCACGCAGATGCAGACATGCCTGCTTGGCGAAGTACAGCTCGTGTACGTGCAGATATGCCATCATGACGTTGCCGTACATAAAGTTGATGCATACCGACCTCGTTAACGCTTGGTAGGCCAGCAGCAACGCTCTTCCTAAAGGCTGATCGACCACGTCCGAGAATTATGTATCATGATGGCAAATCGGAGCCTGTGCCAGCGCTCAAGATCCTTGTCTGCCGAGTCCTCGGCCAAACTCATGTCCATGTCTCCACAGACCTAGGGAATGTGAGTGCTCATCGACAGAGGACCTGGTTGTGTATCGGGTGTCTAGTCCTTCGTACTAGGCATAGATTGCATCAGCGGTCGCGAAGACCTTTACGAGTGATTCTTCCTCAACTCCAGGTGTGTCCGCTCGTCGAGATCCTTCGAAGGACCAAAGACCATCATATGTCCTCCACTTATCGCCATACACTTGTCAACAGCCAAAGGCGTGTGACATAGCTGAGTCACGGAACACATTTGTAGAAGCTCTTCGTTGGCAATCTCAGCCTTGTACACACTTACTGGACAAGCTTCCTGGCAGTAAAGGTTTAGGGTATACTGCTCTTGCGGTATTGGCATATTCAAGCTATATGCCAGAGAGTATTGCGTCTCTAGTCCGGTTGAAGATGCCATACCTGGAGAGTTGGGTCGCATTGGTCGACAGTGTGATGTGATGTGCCGGATGAGATGAAATGCAGGAGGGAGGGAAAGAATATCACCAACCCTGTCCTGCTATGAATCGCGGTCGACGCCCGGTCGTGATACAGACACTACAGAGGCAATCTCGTCAACAACGTTGCAAGATGCTACTCGTTCGAGGTGCCTCTTGAGTACCGCCAGGAAGTTAGTCATGCAGTACCTGCGTCTCGGATGGGCAGTCGTCTGATTTCGTAGGACTCGCATCTTGACAGTAGAGCCTCTGGTTGTTGTTAGCTATAGCGCAGAGGCTGTTGTCGAGCGAACACAATGAACTCGAAGACGTGCGTGAGCCAACGACGAAAGCAGAAAGACTCCGCTTTGTGCTTTGTGAAAGTGTCAAGCATTTGTGCGGTGCATAAACCGAACACAGTCAATTCAACCAGGTCTCTAGAAAGAGAGTAGTCTTCATACAATAGAACTTGCTGAATAGAAGTTGTGCTCTAGGATCCAATCCTTATTGAAGTACAAACACAATTCGCCCGAAATGTCAACTGAGCCTGCACATGATTTGTCCACAATATCGGTAACTCTTCACTGAAAGCACTCTCCTGTGTTGAATCCACGCTCTTGACTATCGTCGGCGTGGATCAGAATTCTCCTTGTTCTTGCCAACATGGTCTGTAACTTTCCAAAGTCGTTGCGACACTGGTCGTCCGTCTGCAAGCGACGTGGGCTCGACCTCAAGATCGGATAGGGTATGACTTTCGTGTGAGTCGTCCAGCTGCTCTAATCCGTGATTGTCGGAGGAGACAGGCGAGGTCCTTGCAGCCTGTGTTGCCAGCTGCAGATACTCGCCCATGTTATGGTCATCTGTTGATTGATCGAGACTGCTAAGCTCGGGAGAATCTTCTCTGTCGTGGTATGTGTGCTCGACGGTCTGGCTGCGAGAGCGATGATGGTTATATCGCATTTCGTCGTCTAAGGTCTGCTCCTCAACGTCCTGCTGGACATCCTCAGGCTCACACTCCGATTGTTGCATGGCATCTTGGAAGTGGTGATGCTCGTTCACATCGTGCGTCTCCTCATCTGATCGAGCTTCTCCATCGTCCTTAGAAAGCGCTTCTCCAGCTGACAGACGCCGAGTCTCCTTAATCTCTTCGTCATCTCGCTCGTACAGGGGGACTCGAGCAGTCTCTGGCTTGGTCTCAAACTGAGTCTTGTGGTCAGCAACGCACGAACGCCGCTGGGAGACGTTGCTTTGGTCTGTTTGTTTTGCGGGCCTCCTACTAGGCCAGCCAATGTCTATGTCATTGGGGTGCATCTTCTGATTGTAGTTCACAGCCTTCTTAGTAGCATCTCGTGCTGAGCGCCTAGTTGTAAGCGGATTTGGCATTGGCACCTTGAGACCGCGAAGATGACGGAAGTCTGTATCATCATCAAGGTACACGGTCTCGTCCGACTTCTGTGTGACGATAAGCTCGTCCTCTGCATCGTCTTCGCCACTCTCGTATTGACTCTCGTACTGGCTGTCGTGCTCAGATTCTTCTTGATCGTCTGTCAGATGCGGCGTAGCACGCCGGTATGGTAACGAGTGATCTTGTGGATGTATCTTCATGTTGTAGACACGAGGCTTTCTAGCTTCGGCTCGTCCAGAACGTCGCGTGGCTTTGCCATCGTAGGATGGCTCCTTCAAGCCCGTCATTCTCTGCGAGAACTGACTGCTGTCGTATCGTCCCGAGATCTGTGGTGTGATGATGCCATCGTTGTCTAAGCCATGGAGCATGCGAGGGATAGGATTCTTACGCTGTCGCTTTCGAGGTCTTTTGTCGTTGCCTCCTGCATGACCCGAGCGTCGCCTGGACGCAGTCTGCACAGTGTTGTTTGAGTGATCTTCTTCGTTGGTGTTGTCGAGGACATCTTGGGTGGGCGGGTTTAAGCCATGATCGAATGCTCCGACAACGTTCTGTGATAGAGTCAGAGATAGTCAAGAGCCAAGATTCTAGGTTCAAAAGTCAAGAACTGTGCATAATACGCAGACATACCTGCGATGCCTGGGAACGCGATGTCGAGGCTGGTGGAGTCACCATTCGAGACTTCTGACTGAGTTTTGCCATTTACGAAGCTTCGACACTGTGTTGCACGTTGAGTGACTGGGATGTTGCGAGGACAGCTTAGCACTCTTGGATGAGAGCATATGTGCTATGATGCTAGTCAGCCAACACGCTTGTGTCCAGTACGCGAGCGAAGTAAGGCTTGGCGCGCTTTCTCGTTCAAAGGGGCAAGAGCGTCAAGGCAGCTGCAAATGTCTTGGCGTTGGAACAGCAATGCATTGAGTGCAACCAAACTCCGCAATCTGCTACGTACAGTCAATGTATGGCTTGCAAATGCGAGGCTCGTCCAGATCACAATGTGCTCGCTTCTGTGTCATGCACAATTAGAGTTCAAGAGGTATATACACACCAATTGCCAAAAGCTCATCAACAAGCTCCATCTACGACCAAACGTCTTCCTGATACTGATTCGACGACTTCATACTCTTGACGATGCTCTCCGCTTTCGACTTGTCTAGACCACGCTGTTCTGCAATGGTCTGGATCAAGGTTTCGAGTACCTCGCGTGCCATGTTGGCTGCATCACCACACACATACTGCCAAGCATTAGTAGAAGCCTTCTGCCACAACACAAGAACTCACAAAGTATGCCTTCTGCTCCAAGAGCTTGTTGACCTCAGCTCCTCGCTCCTTCAGCCTGTGCTGAACGTAGACCTTCTGTGGACCGTCTCGAGAGAATGCTGTGATGAGCTCAAACTTGTCGCCAAGATCTTGCTGGTATTGCTAAAGAACGTCAGCCTGATGGCTATGGATCTCTCGATCACTCACCTTCCACTCGTCTTGATATAGGAAATCCTCCTTCTCTTTCCTGCAACCGAAGAAAAGTATCGTCTTGCCGACTTCTTGTCCATCCTTTGCTTGTTGGGCTCGCTCTTGAACGAAACCGCGGAATGGCGCGACACCTGTGCCGGGACCGACCATAATGATAGGCTTCGTAGGATCCGAGGGTAGCTTGAAGTTGGAGTGGCGAATGTGTACTGGCACGTGGATGCCATCGTACTTGTTCCTGGGTCCAGTGATGGCATAATCGAGTCCATTAGGGTCTGGATGAGCCGCACCGTGCTGCTTCTCCTTCAGTGCTAAAAGGTAGTTTGTGGTAACACCCTTCACGATATGTGCGGCGCCGTCCACCTCGAGTGACTCTACTACAGCAGTGATGGAGACCTTCTTTGGCTGAACTAGCGAGGATGACGAGATGGAGTAGTACCGCGGCTGGATCTTGTTGAGGTCCTCGCAGAAGATGGAGAACGGGATGGAAGTCCATGGCTGTCCCTTAGACAGAACCTCAAGGAGCTGCGCGATATTGTAGTTCTTTTGTGCCACAGTCTTCGAGAAGTACTCTCTGTCACCACCAATCTTGGACATCTCCTGTTTAACGGGTTCGTCTGTGGCAAATTGAGCAAGAGCAGCGACGAATTGGCGGGACACAGGAGCGCAGATCTCCATATGGTATCGTGCGACAGCATCGTATGTGGTTGGCGATGGGAAAGGCACCTTTGCTGTTGCGTCCAATCCCTTGACCGCGATGACACTGTGACGCTTCGATTCGAGACCGACGATCTTCAGGAAACGATCAACCTCTTTGCCAGGATTCGTAGGCCAGACAGCAATATGATCACCTGTGGTGTAGGACAGGTTGCCACCAGATACGTCGATCTCCATGTGCAGACAATTGCGTTTAGGATCATGAAACAACTCCTTCGACTCTGCGATTGGCGCAATGTATGGGTTGTGGGCATTGTATGGGCCCTTCTGCTTGTCCTCAAGGTGGTTCTTGTTTGGCTCTCCTAGGTAGACTGTGTTGTCCTCGGGGCTGAGGTCAGGCCTGTCGGTGATTTCGAACACAGGCTCGTATACTGCCTCACGCTCCTCGAGACCCATCTGTTCTTGGAGGGCAGCCCACATCGGCTCTTTCCATGCCAAAAAGTCTTCCTCCATTGTGCCAGCACCATCGTCTCCTTCTCCCGCCTTTCCAATGCGCTTGGCTCCAAGGCGATCGAAGGCCTTGGCAACATTGCGGACCATGGAGTTGTAGTGCTCGTATGTGTTGTTGCCGAGACCAAATGCAACGTACTTGAAGCCTTCCAAAGGTTGAGAATCGACACCGCCCTTGTCCGTGAAGCTTACATCCTCGCCGCTAATAAACTCGTAGAACTCAACAGCATTGTCCGTTGGCTCGCCTTCGCCATAGGTTGCGAGCACGAAAAACGCAACCTTGTCCTCTGGAAAGCTGTCCAAATTCTCAAAGTCGTAGTCCTCAAGATCCGCAGTCATGGTCTTCAGTCCGAATCTTGATGAGCCCTCCTTCGCTAACCGAGAAGCATAGTCCTCAGCTGTGCCTGTCTGCGATCCATAGAATATCACACAGTTCTTGCCCGTCTCTTCTAGCTTCTCAAGGATGTTTCGAGACTTTCCAGCCTTAGCTGCATTGCCGTTCGCGAGTGAACCGGCATAGGGATCCTTAGGCACAGCCCATAGCTTGCCCTTGGTAAAGTACGCTGCAGTGCCGAGCAGGATGACAACCAGGACAACGATGTCCAGTACGTCGAATTGTGCCATGCTGAGGGTTGTTCGAGAAGAAGTGGGTTCAACCAGAAGCGATTATGACCTCTGCCAAACCCACAATGAAAGTAAAGCTGTTGCCAGAGTGCAATCACCGGTCGTCTTTGTTACAGGCTAGAATGTCGGAGGGTTGTTGTCGCCTGTCGTCGTGCGGGTGGTTTGTTCCAAGTTGCGAAGAAGAAGAGTGTCTTCGTACTCGTCGTAGAAGAATCTAGAGATCGCCCCTTGTATGTTTATGATATAGCTGGCGATTAAGTGTGTGATCAGTGGTGGTGGTGGGGACTCTAACTAGAAAAATACGACGGGAAAGTGATCGTCCGAAGCCTGTGACCTCGCTGCACGATTCAGGGACGCACGTACAAGTAGCGATGCAAGCTTGGGATCGTAGTGTAGAAGACGAAAGGACCGAGCACATGTCATTGATCTATTCCGCCAGGGCTGAAGCCAGCGGAGAACACATGTGTTGAGTGTTCCGGCCGGCATGACATTTCCTGGCTCCCGGCTCACCACAACCACGGTGAGCACATCAAATTTTTGAAGTTCGTCGGCCACCAGTTACCACAATCTGACGCACTGCCGTGCCTGGGACAACTCATGTGGTACGGTATGCAATACATCTGGCCGCAGCGCTCCTTGGCCTGCACACTAAGGTAATGGTCTGAAGTCGACAACAAGCCGTCATCGATTTGTGCAGGCATCCTCGGTCTTCACGGACTCATAGGCCTCTCCACATTTGTCCACTGAGCATGCTAGGATGGCAAACCCGATGTCGCTTCACTTCTTGCCAAAGAACGACATGATGTTGCCTTGGCCTGGCTTTCCACTCTTCTTGGCTGTCGATACTGGTGCCTGAACCTTTGCCTTCTTGGGTGCTGGCTCATCCTCAGAGAAAGACTCCCAGACAGCCTCTTCCTTGGTCACTATGTATGGATTAGAAAGATATCAATAAAGTCAAACGCACAACTCACCAAGGTAACCTTCTTCATCTCGGACCGTCCTCTTCTTTGTGACCCTCCGTCGGCCGCGCCTACGTCCACCTTCGACGGTCATTGTCTCAATTTGCGTCTCCGGCTGAGCTACTGGTGTCTCTTCAGCTTCAGGCTCGGCCTCAGGCTCAAGTTCAGGCTCGACAACGTCTTCCATTTCTTCGTCCTCGACATCCATCATCGCCTTAAGTTCAGCCTCCCTGTCCTGTTTTGACTTGCCTAGGGGAGCCTTAATGTCAATCTCGGATTCTTCGACATCGTCGTTTGGGTCGTCGTCAGACATGTTGGCCATCATTGTGTCTTCTGCATCCTTCTCGATGGCTTTTGGTGCCGATTTGGTCTTGGGTTTTCCAGCATTCTTTGCGAACGACGCCATGATGCTTGATCCTTCTCGTTTCAACGTTGCTGGCTTCGATGCAGCCTTGGTAGCGACGGGTTTCTCATTTTCTGTCTTGCTGGAGGTCTCCTTCGGCTTGTTCGATGTTGTGACCGCTGCACTAGCTTTGGAGCTTACCATAGTTTTCGGGACGTTGACTGGAGGAAGGGGAGTCTTCCTTGATCGACGCTTGACATGCGCGTTCTGTATCGTGCCATATAGCTTGCCTGTTTGCAGTGGATCCTCGGTCCGCAGTGTAGCAAAGATCTTACGAGTGCATTCAGTCAAGGCCTGGAAATCGCTCAGTCCTTTTGACTGTAGACTGTACACATGTATTCCGCTGAGCTCCACGAACGACGCTCTGGCTTTCTCGAGATGCTCTTCTTTGACTAGTAGTATTGACCTTGTGGGTAGCTCTGCCTCCTGCGACTCGTCTTTCTTAGGCATTGAGCTGCCTGGCAGTGGCGGACTGCTATCCATGATTGTATCCTCGCCATCATTGCCCTTTGGGCCTGTGTTGATCTTCACTTTGCGTTTGCCAGATAAGAGGTAGGTTGCGTGTACTGCTCCAGGCTTTTTTGTGTTTTGTCTATCGTGGAAGTCCCAGAGCATCCTGCCGTTGTTAGTCGGGTGCCAGTACTAATGTTGGAGGACAGACTGCTTCGCCAGGTTGACATGTACTTTCAGCGCTCGGCTGAGTGTCCTATATGTGATCTGGAGTTGTCAGCCATCATGAACTGGCTGGCAGCCATGGTTGTCTACGCACAATCTCCTTCTCGTTGAGCACATGTTCAGCGAGGTACTGGTTGTATTGGTCCATAACGGTTGCCGACGGTCTTCTGGCATGCGATGGTGCTGTTGTAGCGAGTGGACCTGTGAGAACGCGGCGAAGCTACATGCAGGTGTCGAGACGCGTTGCGATGACCTCACGCGCTTTCTGTGAGTGATTTCACTCTATTCGCAAATTGGATGTTTCCCAGATACCGCGTACCGTCATCCTGCTCACCTTCTACTCCTCAGTGACATACAATTGCTTATCAGCAGCAGGCGTCCGGGTATGTCAGGTGGTCATGTCGATGGAAGAATGAGATATGCCTGCACTGTGAGCGGCACCCTGCAAAAGTGGAGCACAGAGTCAATGTCTCAATAGGTGACTTCAATCCTACTTGTCGACCCCAACACAATGCGACGTTGACAATACGTCCATGTCGATGACATTATTCCTCGATGGACGAAGCTGATGACGGAGATCTCAACCTCACTCGTGCATCTGCAAGTCTGCTGCATGATCTACAGCAAAGCTTGCCAAGAGTCCTTTTCAAGCCATGCAACAATGACCAGAATCACCGCCGAGCACACTCGGTGGTGCGGCAGAGGGATCTCGATCATCTGATTAAGCTTGTATGCTCCTCTCGGTTCTCTCTAGCAATCAACTGAACACAGCTATAGATTGAACCATTTCAGAGTGATCCGCAGCTTCTTGACACACATCTCAGGATAATAGTACCGCAGATTGCAGATGCACTCCTCCAACGTCTGGCTAGCGCTTCCAAAGCCACACAACATGGGCAGGTCGATCTCGCAAGCGCCGCTTCGACACTTCTGTATACTCTGTGCAAGGTCAGAGGACGCAAGGTCGTAAGCGGCCTACTTCAGAATGAGCCTCGTCAACTGGATCTGATCATTACGTCGTTGGAGCGTCAAGCTAGTCCTGGACACTGGCAAACGCACTTCACTCTTCTCCTGTGGCTCGCACATCTGCTGTTGACACCCTTTAGCCTCGATTCGATCTCTCTCGCGAGAGAAGGAGAAGAATTGCCTGCTGGGCTTATGCTCAAGCAAAGACTGCCAGATCTGGCACATCGATCACTGCAACTATGCCTGACCCATATCGGGAGTCCTACGGTGTCGCGAGATATTGCAGCGCTTACTCTGGTTCGTCTTGCGATTCGACCAGACATGCAGAAGCTTCAACTAGCTGATGCATTGATTGACTGGGCTTTGGACAGCATCGCCGCAGGGCGTACCAGTAACGCTGGCAGTCTGCATCTACAACTGGGTATCATGCATTTTTTGGCCAGCGTAGCAAAATCCGCTGATATAGATCATGTGCTTCCAAGAATCTTTCGAGCTTGCGAAATGCTCTCGACAAGCGAGACCGCACATGTGATCACGACAGATGCCGTCGGCAGGAAGTTGCTACTGAAGACAATGTCCACAATCGTCATGACTGCACTCCGTGCGGCCAGCAACTCAACCACGCTGGCTCGTTTTCTAGACGAGAGTGTTGCACTGGAGGCCACCATCGAGAACCAATTGCAATCACTTGCGGATCGTGAAAGCCTGGTTCGCAATGCAGCTGCGAAAGCCACCAGTAACATCATCATGAAGCTCGATGCGTCAATGGCCCGGGAGGTGCTCGAAGCTCTCTTCGCCACACTACACGACGACCTTGCACGGGACACATTGCAGACTGCGAATGCTTTTGCCTGGCATGGAGTCGTGCTGGCTTTATCATATGCTCTGTTCAAACGCTCTGTCCCGGCCGATCAGCTGCCAATATTGATCAAGATCTTGCTCAAAGCGCTCACATTCGAGCAGCGAACTGCCACCGGTAGTACAACAGGGACGAATGTCCGTGATGCTGCCAATTTTGGGCTATGGTCTCTTGCACGACGATCCACAACATCCGAACTTTCCCAGATTCGTCTACAAGATATGGGTGGCTCGTTGATCGCCTCCATTGCAGTCCAATTACTTCAATCTGCTTGCCTCGACCCCGTTGGCAATGTCAGACGAGGATCTTCCGCCGCATTACAAGAGCTTGTTGGTCGACATCCGGATCAGGTTGGACATGGCATTGCTCTCGTCCAGGTGGTAGACTTCGTCGCAGTAGGTCTACGGCGAAGAGCCATGACAGATGTTGCAGCAAGTGCGATGGCACTCGACAAGCTCTACCTTGATGCCCTCATAGACGGCCTGACTGGCTGGCGAGGTCTGGGGGCGTCAGATATAGCCTCACGAGAATTCGCTGCAGCATCTCTTGTCGCACGTGCTGCACATGCGGATGAAGACGGTGTGCTTCACATACTCACTCAGCTGCTCGCAAGTCTCAAAAGATGCCAACGACACGACATCGAACAGCTTCATGGACTTGCACTAACGTTCGCTCTTTGGATCGACGATCAGACGGAGAATATTCCTTCTGTATTTGACGAGGAGCAACTTATCAGGCAGCTGCGTCGCATATGGGATGCAACAATGGCCATAGGAATCTTTGACAACCCCTTCGAGCACCGTACTGTGCGCACAAACCTTGGCCTTGCTCTTATCAAGCTCATCACTGCATACTGCAAGTTCGATCATGCAAACTACACCACTGGAGAGACAGCACCGGACCTTGGAGATATGCTCCCAGCACTTCTTCATCAGCTGCTTACTCGTTCTGATGATCGATTCCTACAGATTACCACTGAGCTGGTTCCAGTTCTGCTTCCTGCTGACTTTTCACCTAGCATCTATACATGCCTAGAACTACCTCGCTTAGTCGAACATCTTGAGGTTGACATCACTAAGCCCTCCCAACATGGTGCTGCCAGAGTCATGGCTGTAGGAGCAAGCATAACGCATCTCCTGTCACACGCTGACACAGCTCAACATATCATGGCACTGCATATGGTCTGCCAGTCAAGTCACATCGACTGGCGTATCATAGGCTTCAAAGGCACACATATCTGCATCAGTCGAGTGACGGGGCGGCGAGCCATCAATGGCGATAACCTACAACTGCTTGTGAACATGATCATAAACGGGTTTCGAGACTTCACCATCGATCAAAGAGGTGATGTCGGTTCGCTAGTGCGTTTGGAAGCACTGAAGTGCGCCAGGACACTGTGCACTGCGAAAGAGTTCGAGCAGCATCAGGCAATCTTGGCAGACTTACATGCAGGCATTGCCCGTCTGTCACTGGAGAAGCTCAATCGAGTACGAGCCAGTGCAGCACAATGCAGGACCCAGTTGACTGGTCCTTTAGCAACACCTACATATGATGAAGAGGTGGACTCCGAGGAGTACTTCACACGTGCTCTTGGCCCATTGTGGGCAGCAGATTCTCCTCCTTGGGTAAAGAAGGCGCTCATCGCAGGCACCCCGTCATGTGCTGGATCAGCAGCCGAGCATTTGACGCAGAATTGTCGCTCAGCTCTTCGCGCAGCCCTGAGCTCAATCAATATCGAGAGCTTACAACAAATAGTGGAGGAGTTCGTTGAGTTGCTCATCACTGCATCAACTGATTCCCACGGCGTCGTGCCTACTCTCGAGGTCATAGAGTTTCTTCTGCAATCAGCGGTCATACAACGTCTGAAAGACTCCAGCTTTAGATGGCGCCGTCTACTTGCTCAGGTCCAGAAAGCGCACTACAAGTCGACAGACATACCCAGACTGCTGACGGCAATCTCCGTATATTCATGGTTGTCAGACATACCGTCTATCCGACAGGACGCGCTCAAGAAATTGTTCAGCATGCTCAAAATGATCCCCTACCCGAAAGTACGAGCTGCAGTTGCTGATGCTCTGTTCCTGGTGACTAGTGATGAGGCACTCAAAGGTCACGACTGGCATCTGCCAGCATCCCACAATGCTGGCGTGCTTGATGAGGTGTATAGTCGCCATGTCACAAGCTAGCAGGATGTAGCACTTAATATGATCATACACTTCTCTACTTTGTCCTGACTTGCTTAAGCTTTCCAGGGGTGTGCAAGAACTGAGTTGCATATGCCTTTGGCACGAATTTGCGCTCGTTCGGCTCCTGCACGAAGTATTCGTATCCTTGCTTGTTCGCAAATCTGATGGCATCATCCTTCGACCTGAAGTTAAGATGTGTGCCCTGCATGGCATCTCCGGACGATTGCCATCCCATCAATGGATTCTCCCATCGGTGACCTTTTGAAAGGACGTCCCAGTCCATTCGCCAGACGTGTCCATGCCAATCTCCTGATTGTGTTGCGGTCTTTGCTGGCTTGTATATACTAGGCTAGTCTTAGTGTTGTCTGTAGGAGCGTATTGCTATCTTACCGGACTGTCCTTGCCTGTAGTTCGACCGGCGCACCAGACAATACGGCTGCTGCTGTGGTCTCTCCTGGCTCACTGCCATCCATCACTCGCATTGGGATTGGCGAAAATGTTCTTATATAGCTGTCAGCACACGCCTTCGTTGTTGGCTATAACACCTACGATATCCGGTAGTCTGTCGCAACAGCATAATCTGGTGAGTGCTTTGGTTGTCCCTCACGTGCCGACTCTTGTCTGACCAGACCAGACTCTGCCATAGTGCCTCCAGGACGTGTAGAAGGGTCAGTTGCTGGCTCGCCTTTGGCACCCTTCTCAGCAATGAAGTTTGTTGCTGAAGATGACGACTCCTGGCGGACGAAGCCGAGGGTCTGGCGAGCAGCGACCGGTCGAGCAAGCGCTCGTATGCTGTGCGCCGTCGTTCGAGTGAGTGATGCCATGATGTGATGTGATGGCGCGCGAGATGCCATCATGCATACAAAGCTCGATGTTGCCAATGGCAGCTCTGTAGCGCGGAAAGACGCCGTCGGACGCCAAGCCTCCTGCCGTCCGGGACTTCTCGCGCAAGCTTCATCAACTCCTTCAAGACCGCAAGAACATCACAGCACGCTCGCAATACAGCAAACATGGTGTCTTCACTGATTCCACCAAAGGTGAGGAGGCTATACACAGCTCTGTGCGCTCGTACTGACCGAACTCAACCACAGATCGCATCGCCAAATGTATGTTGAAACAATCCAACGAACCCGCCTATCCCACGCAGACCACTTCTTCTCGCGCCTCGATGAGCTCCCACATGCTCAGAATCCACATAACAAGATCATGCGCAATCGAAAAGCATGGAGACTGATAAGGATACAGGCTATTGGCGCGGCAGCAGATGCTGTACGCATGCAGCGCGTAGTTGACTTCTACGAGAAGCTTCCGAGGGGACCAGCTCCAGAGACAAAGTACCGAGGACTCCACGGCTGGTACAAGAGTCGATATTTTGGCAAGAATGCATCAGCAATGCGTACGTAACAACACATGATGTAAGGCATGGCCAGGAACTCACGGAGACTGCAGCATTGGTTCACGTCATCGGCTTCATGATGGCTATTGGATACGCACAGAACTACTACTTCCATCTGCGTAAGTTTGCAAGATAGAAAGCAGGAAAGTTGCTAATGAATGCAGGACACCACAAGAACAACGCTCACTAGATGCCTGGCACTGCCGAAGCCTTGAGCGATGTCTGTCCAGACTAGGAGAGTGTAGAACCTGTACATATTAGCCAGCTGAGTAGACTCACGCGCGTATCTCAAATGGTCTCGGGCTCTATCGCCTGCGAAGTCTCGTCTGCAGTCTTCTTTCGCTCATGAAGTAGAATTCCATAAGATGTCGCACATCACAGTCGCTGTACTCATAAACTTAGTCAATCACGTTGACTGCTACAGCTTAAGCTCCTGGTATGACGATCATCATGAGGAATAGCATATGGTTTGTTGTTACTCAATGCTGCTCAGCGAAAACTGCAGCCTGAGGCACAGATGGTCTGTGCGCGCTAGGTGGCCGGCTACATCCAAAGGAGGATGCAAGCGTGTGACTCTGTCTCAATAATACCGACCTACCTCTATCTGTACTGCTACAACTCTTCCCAACTCCTCCCAGCTAGGGCCCGAATTACAATCCACGCGCAAACTTCGACTGTGTACGCCGAGTGGCGCACAACCCTCGTCCATCGCCTGCAGCGCCATATTCACACAAACGACTCTCGCCTTGTACCGACGTCGTGGCCCAGGTAACAATTTTCTGACACAGGTAAGTCTAGCCCTTGCATTGCATCTCGCACGATTGCTTCAATCGCCGGATCGCGATTTGAGCGCCACCGTCTTGCTCGGCAGTCACTACAAGTCCAAAGTTGCAGCGCCGGCTAAGGCTTTGTCCTCAGCACCTACCACGAACGCCTTCGCTGACTCAAGATCCTCTCAGGCCGCAAGAGTGTTATGGCAGAGCAGGATAGCCACAATGTGGTAATCCAATCTGAGTCGACAAGCGGCTCCGTCCCGCTCGTCGACGCTGCTACGAACCACAACATTACCTCGAGCGCCCGAACCGGTAGCGAACACACCACACCCTCACAAAACGCTATCGCAGACACCTCATCAGCCTCGCAAACCGAGCCATTAGCGATCAAGGTCAACGCGGGACCAAGTGCTGGGAACGCAGTGACTGAAGGTGCAAACGCTTCTTCACAACAGATGCAAGAATCTGGAGATACTGCTGAAGACCCTGCGCTGCTTGATGCGACGGCGGATCTGAGCGTAGGCTCTGATAATGAGGTTGGTAAGGCAGGTACTGTTGATGCAGTAAAAAACGGCGCTCAACACAATCGGACAAACTCTGTCAAACGACCAGCCACATTCAGCAAGGTGTCTATCTCGAAGAACTTCTTGGCCAAATCGGCCACGGCTGTACCTGTAGTGGCCAAAGCCGGCGACAAGAGCGCACCTGCGATCATGCCAGCGCCCGCAGCTCTCAAGCCTCGACTCGTGGCCAAGTCAGCTATGTTGACTAATGCGACAAGAGCACGTACTGGAACGGAGAGCTCCCCAGGTCCAGATGCAAGCACGGTGTGGAACAAGAATAGACCAGCTCCCGCCATGCCTACAAAGCAGTTTACCGATGAAGAGCTGAAGCAGCAATACGGCATTCATCTTGCGACCCGCCTTCAAACAGATGAGAATGGCAAAGGCTCGAAGTGGGCTGATATTGATGACGATGAAGATGATTGGGCACCAGAAGCTGTAGTCTGGATGGATGGTACAAAGTCCTCTCTCACACCTGCAGAGACTTCGTCAACGCCAGTCATTCCAAAACCTACAACACCGGTCCCAACGACTGCCACAGACGAGGCTAAGCCTAGCATACCGATTGTCAAGAAACTGGGCGATCTGTCTGGTGCTATCAAGACCATCCTGAAGCCTGGTGCTGCTGTGCAAGCCAAGCAACTAGCTGGACAAGACAACGCTGCAACGACGATCGAGAAGCACTCTCTCAAGGCGAAAAGCCCAGCACCAGTCCCAAGCAAGTCACCCTGGGCGACTCTACCACCAGTGGAGAAAGTCTCTCCTGTCAATCCTCCAGTACAGATACCAACTCGCCAGCCTGCACCGTTTGTCAGTCAAGATGCTCGTGTCACCGACACAGCTTCTTCGGGAAGCTTTGCAGCACGAGAGATCGCAGCTGATACATTTGATCGCTCATGGCGTGAAGGTGAAGGTGAGCGACGCGAGCTGTTCAATTCGTCAAGCGGCAAATATGAGCCTGCGCCAGAAGGTCGTCGCAACTCTATCAAGCATGATGCATTTGGTCGAAAGCCTTCTGTCCTCTCACGCGGCTCTGGTTATACAGACAACGGTCGCACGAATGGCATGGATGGCGGCTTCTTCTCGCATCACCGCCGTGGTTCTAGTGTAAGCCATGGCAGTGGACGACGTATGTCGTACAGTCGAGGCTCAGATTCAGTCATGTCCGATCACCAGCCGAGCACCGTCGTTGGCCACGACATGCGTCCAACACCGATCTCTGCACAAAGTCCCTGGCAACAACAGCTACCACCACCTCCGGCAACTGGCGAGGCTGCCGAAGATGCTGTGAAAGCCCAGGAACGCGTTATGCGCGAAAAGATTGCTGCAGCTCGACAGAGGCGACAGGAGGAAGAGGCTCGTGAAGAAGCCGCAAAGCAAGAGCGTTTGAAAGCCAAGCTCGATGCGCTGGCTGGCGCAGGTCAATCTCGCAAGGAACGTGCACAAGCAGCGACTGAGACTGCTGGAGAAGTGTCCGACGACCCACCAGCGAAAACACCTGTTGAGACCACTTCTCCCAGTGCCGCCCAGCCTCACCCAGAGCTGTCTGCAACACAACAAGTTCCTGCAGTGTCTCCGTCACCACTCCAGGCAGAACTAGCTGATGTCTCACCACCAGCCCAGACTCAGGAGCACTTGTCGCCAAGCTCTACCTCTAGGACAACCTACCAGTCACAGAATTCTGGGTCCTATCGCACGACACAGACCTCTGCCTTTTCGTCTCCAGGGGATCGTGATAGAAAGATGCCATTCGGTCGTTCTCCGGCTGTCGCCGAGGGTTTCAAGCCATGGGGACCTTCAGGTTCTTCTACCAACGTCTGGTCTACCTCAGGGATTGGTAACGGTACGTTTGAAGGTTCCTCGATATTTGCTCCCCTTGCGACCTCGCAACTGCCACCGCCACCGGGTATCCGTTCATCAACCTCTTCTCGCATATCGCCACAAGGATTTGGTCAAGCAGCACGCTCGCCAAGCACACAAGAGGCTCAGATGGTAGACAATATGACTTTGCCCACTGCGATCGGTCAAGCGCGCAACAGTGGACTGTCGGCACAAGGTCTGGGTCGTCAGCAACATGTGCCCGGTCCCATCGGTCCTCCTTCTCGTGCGCAAGCTCAGCCTGTCGGTGGAAAACCTGAGGGTGTCTCGGCATGGCAATCCGCCGCGCAGCGCCTCCCCACGCAATACAGGCTTGATTCGGAGGCGGCAAATGCACAACGACTCGCAGAGAACCAGCCGATCGATCCCAAATCCAAGGCAGTCTTCAAAGAGACTTTCCGACAGACTGGCAACCTGCCAAGCAGGCTTGGCGGAGCTCGTGTCTACGAGAAGCCCGAATACAGAATTCACGATGCTCAAGGTACACATACTGTCAGCTCTATCACGAGCCCTACACCACCAAATGCCCAAACTCAACCCTCTGGCGATGTTTCCGCTTCACCTCTGCAGCATTGGAAGGAATCAACAGAGAGTGCAGTTCGTTTGCCTGACGGATCACTGAATCCTGCGCACGGAGGAAGAGCTCAACAGCAGCTGCCACCTATTGCACCACCAAGCCATGCAGCACCACTACCGGCACAATCCACTAGGAAGCCATTCTTCACGACTGCGCCGCTTGCACCAGCGCCTGTTGTCAGCAACGATAGTCCGCCACCACCTGAGACAGCTAGTCATCCTGTATATTCTGGCTACACTCGACATCCGCATGTGCGTCTGCCTCCGCCGCCACCCGTGGTCAAGTTGCCACCCAGGACAGCATTTGCTGCAGCGGCGCCAATTCTGCCACAACGATCTATGCAGCAGTGGAGTCAGAGCGGCATTGGTCAGCCTATTGTAAAGAACGGCGAGTGGCAGGCACGGTTTAATGGATTGTTCAACCGCCAGTCGATTCAGACAGAAGTGCCTCCGTCTCCGCCAAGGACACCACCAAAGGAGTACGCACCAGTGCTGGCTGTTACTAGCAGTTCTCGCCCTGCACTGGACGATGCCATCATCGGTGCTACTGTGTCATTGCCACGAGCTTCACCACGACCGACGTTGGACAACGATAACAGCGCTTCAGTGGTCAGCAAGGAGCGACTGATGTTCACTGATGAGCTAGGCTTCGGTTCCCGTCCTAAGGTGTGTATCCCTCGAGGTTATCAATCACCAGGGTTTGCCATTCATGGAGCTGCTGGAGAGCATGGCAGTCCAGCAGCAATCGATGCTGAGAGCAAGCGCAACCTACCGCTGTTCCATCAGTTCTATAAGAAGCCTGAGGGTTACTACATCAAATTGCCAGGCCTTAACCGCAGCAAATTTGTGCCGGGCAGACATCCAAATCCTCATGTCAGCAAGATCAACAGACCACGCCGCGAGATTGGGCCCAAGACCAGTAATGCGTCTTCTCCAAGCACTGGAACAGTCTCGAGGAAGCCAAGCATGCCACGAGGCGAAAGCACTTCGAACAAGACGAGCAATAACTCTTCACGTCATCGTTCTGGTCACCACAAGTCCACTGTGAAACCTTCTGGTCCTGTGGCAATTACTCAGCCAACATCTTGATCGGCGTAACTCGGCTTGCGCAGATGATGCTGACATTATATTCCTTTCTTGCGTAATGTATTATCCAGTTGAGCAGTCTTACAAAGGTTGTCATGACGGTTTCGAAGTGTACAAGAAGCGAGGTGCAAAGTGTTTTGGGAGCAAGTCGTGTAATCTGTCAGGCATCGCAAGCTTCTTGCTTTCCTCGACAATGTCGACGTTGTATTCGACAATGGATTAAATCAATCTTTCCGTTGCTTTCATGGAGGTTTCACGCAGTCATATAGTCTTTCGTCCTTGTCAATTGCCTGAAGAGGAAAGCCGGCGCCAGATTCATCGATGATATCATGTAGTGTGCAGTTCATGTCTCTGCTACATGCTCAACCATTGATTCTCTCTCTCTCTCTCTCTCTCTCTCTCTCTCTCTCTCTCTCTCTCTCTCTCTCTCTGTCTCACACACATCTATCACGTCAAAATATAGACTTCATCCTCACTCCGGTCAGCAAACCTGGCACCGTAGCATCGAAAGTACGGCCATTCACCACCAGCACTACTTCACGTCGAGCACGTCTCCCTCAAGCCGCCAGCATGTCTTCAACCTCCTCTCCAGATGCACCTCAGCCAGCACCATGGCGAAAGGACTTCCTGTCCCACATCGCAAAGATGGACAGTCCGGAGTTCGTGTTCAGCAGCTTGCACCCAGCTCCCAAGGACTCCTCCTCTCCAGTACCATATGTGCCACGAGCTCGCTACGTGATCTACCGTGGCATGTGGGCTGAGCTGCCAGAGAACAAGCACAATGATGCCGAAAAGAACGAGCGTGTGTACGAGAGCGATCTCCCTACATTCACGACCGATGTGCGAATGAACAAGCCTTTTGAGATCTTCTCAAGCTCTGCCGGCAAGGCTGACGACGAGAGCCTAGTGCAAGGCAGTGGTGGAGGTGGACCTTGTGAGGCTGTGTGGTGGGTGAAGGACGTTCAGGTCCAATGGAGAGTGAAGGGCACAGCGTTCATCGTTGGTCCAGACATTGAAGGAGAAGGCGATGAGAGCAGTGGTGTACGGACGGTGAAGAGTGAGATTGGTGAGCGTATGAGAGTGGTGGAGAAGAATGGCACGGATACTTGGAGCTGGACGAAAGAGCTCAGAGCACACTTTGGCAACATGTCGCCGGGCTTGCGAGGTATGCATTGATGGAGAGTAGAATCTCAAGCACTTACTGACGACATCATAGGATCATTCAAGCAGCCACCGCCTGGCCAGCCTGTGGACAAGCCATACGATGACAAGAACCTGAAGCTGGGCGAGAAGATTGAGGGTCTTGACGACAGTGTTGCTCGTAAGAACTTCCGTCTCGTTATTATCAAGCCGGAAGAGGTTGAGAGCATCGACCTTAGCGACCCAAGCAAGTCAAGACGTCAGGTCTACAAGTATGACTCGAAGAACAGCAGCTGGACACATACCGAGTGCTGGCCATGAGCCGGCCGTCTCTGTGCGACGAGAGAGCAGGCATTGCTGAATGGCATAGGATGATTTGGAATGGTATGTCATGCTCAGGAATGGCACGCTTACATGTCCGGGATGATACTTGTACATATGCTGGGCGAAAGGATCTCGTGCTTCACACCACTGTGATACCATTGTCGATGGGGTCCGAGCTGCCCATTTAGGCTGATGCAATGACTGTTTCTGGAGAGTAAGACAGCACTCTGGAACGCGCACTCCGAGTCAAGATGACACAGACAGCCTCTACACGACATGAACAATGAGCTCCTCTAGTGCACCTTACCACTCCTAGTGTACACCACGCCATCTGTCTGCACCTCGAAACAGCAGGTGGCGTGCTTGCTCTCTACGCTGGTTTAGCAAAGCTGGAGGTGACGGCAGACGTGGCGTGCGTACTAAGAAGAAGCATAAATACGCAAGCGTGAAGGGTGAGCTGTCACACAGTGATTGGATGTCCTCGGGTGTGATGCTGCCAATCAAGCCTATGGTCGACTGCAATTACAGCATCACGAGCTGCGAGACCTGAGTCGCACAACACCTTTGGTGCCCGCCTGTGCTCACTGATCGCTGCTTGTTGACTCAAGGATAATTCCATGCAAAGTGTGGTGCTGCATGCATGCAACCCAAAGGCTCGGGAAGTTGGGCTCGTAAGAAAATACAAGGTTCAAGATTCTCTTATCACTCACATGGACCCATCCCTTGCACGATCTGCACCCTGTTCTGGCCGTGTGCTTAGTACCAAGCAGATGGCATGGATCTGAATCGGATGCCTGCAAGATGTGTTAATTTGGATGAGCAGTCCCAGCAGACTGGGTCAAGCTCGGCTCTTTCGACGTTGGCGGTATGATGACAGCCTTGGGCGGAACTCGCCAAGATGGCGTATGGCTTGTCCGTCGGCCGTTGCAGCAGTTCCTCATGACGGTGAACCCATTTATTCTCATCAGCTGGAGGGGTGGACCAGAGAGGGAGGACAGCGGCCAGAGGTCTGCTCGACGAAGTAGAGTACATGTAGGGTATAGTAGCCTGGTGAGCACAAGGTGGTGGAGGAGGTGTTGCGGCCGGGTCGCGCAACGACACAATCAAGATCGGAAGCAGCAATGGCCGTATCGTCCAAGAGAATTGTCAATCAAACTCTCTCCTACGTTGCATTAGATCGGCTGGTGCCCACTGGTACGCGAAAGCATTGGCTACGGCTTCAAACGAAGCCCTGACTGGTCTCTGTGATCTACACACCGAAACCCTACGACTCTCCTTCTGCTGCTCTGCAACCTGCACTTCAAACTCTCTCTCGCCCTTCCCGTCCTTTTCTTTACTGCTCGCGCATTTACCCTGCGCACTCCTTGTCTCAGCGTCTTCGTCGGCATCTTGATCAGCTCTGGCAGCGAGACAAGATTCATCTCTGTCGCACGTTACGCCTCCCGCTACATCACCACCCTGTCAGCCGCCGCCTCTGCTGCAGGTCACGACTCACGAACCCAATCTTACGTATACATCACATCACATCACTCACTTACTCACTCATTAATATCCTCACCACATGGCGGACGAGGCACTAGCAAGCTTTCAGTTGCTTTTAGAGGTTGTGCCAGGATGGATCAATGACCTCGAGAATATCCTCTCCTCCGCTACACAACAACAGACCGCTCTCATAATTGCTCAGCAGCCTGCTGAGATCCTCCCCGAATCACCGAGCAAGTCTGCGTCCGGTTCCTTGCAATCGAACCACAGCCTGACTGGCGCACTCAACGACGCTGCGCCGCTCCTTCTCCAACAACAGTTACCACATCTCACCGGTCCCGACCATCTCCGACTTTCACAACGTAAACGCAAGACTGCTTCAGTCTGCTCAAGAGTCAACTCTCAACGCAACGAGTATCGATCGCGTGGGAGTGTAGCGATCTACTACGATGGTGTAGCTCAAAAGGACTTTGAACGGCTGGTGCGAGCGATAGGAACCAGCCGTAACTCGATACGAAAGAGTAAACTCAGCATGAAGATTGACAGTCTAGCGAGGACTGGCAGCTCGAGTAGTAGCTGTAGCAATTCAGGAGAAGAGGTCATCAAAGGTCTTGGCACTTTCACATACCGCACAACCACTACACTTCGACGACCGAGCCCTGGTGCTCCCAAGGAAGATTCCACTACGGCTTTCGATGAAGTCGACGGCGCTCTTGAGAAAGCACAGATGTTTTGTGAAAGGGCTGCACACCAGATCCTGCGGGACGGTGACTGCGGCATCGAGATCACGAAAGCAAAGGAGCACTTCGCAGCAGCCATCGACACCATTAACGCTGAGTTGCCAGGCTTGACAAAGAAGGCGAAGAAGGCACTCGATCGTAAGGCTGCTGAGGATCAGAAGTACGGTCTGGAGGATCCTTGGACACGGGATACTGCTGGCAGTCCCGATGGCCATTCATTCCCTAGCGATGGCGTTCTCGAGGTCGATACAGACGAGATTGCCGGTGACAGCGAGAGCGAGGATTTTGACATATCGACCATGAAATTGCCGTCACGCTTGGAAAAGTTCACAAACGGTCAACCGCACCTCCCAACCATCACAGCAGTACACTAAGTTTGGAGGCTCGATGTTGCACATACACTACACACAACCATGCTCTGGGGTCTAGTGGCTCTTTCTTCAGTGATCAGCAGACTTGCTCATCGCCATTTCGTACATATCATGCATGTTCCATGTCCATACATCAAAAGAAATCGTGCACATTACCTATCCATATACATGAACTCGTCTTGATCAGCTCTTCTCACCTTGACTGCAAGCGCACCTTTATGCCAACGTTAGATTTGGTGGTGACTGTCCCAACGATCTTCACTTCCTCCTTTGGCTTCGACATCGATACTTCATACTTACTGAACAGACTTGCCACGGCGCACTTGAGCTCGGCTTTTGCAAAGTCTCGTCCAATGCACGATCGGTTTCCATGCAAGAAGGTCATGCCACACAAATTGTTATCGCTTCCGCCATGCTTGTTGCTCCTCTGCACGCCATCAGCAGCAGTATCGATCCATCTCTCTGGCTTAAACTCTGCAGCATCGGCACCCCAGAACTTCGGATTGCGATTGACGGCGTAAGGGACAATGAGGATCGTGGTCTCACGAGGAACAACCACGCCGCACATGACCATCTCACTCGTCACCTCGCGGACCGTTACTGGGACCGTTGGGAACAGGCGTAGAACTTCTTCGCAAACTCCGTTGAGATATGGCAGTTGTTCGAAAGTACGATAGTCGATTTGCTCGGCTTCAGCAGGCATCTTGGCCTGCAACTCCTGGAACAGCTTGCTTTGAGCATGTGGATTCGTAGCCAGGAGGTAACAGCACCATGAAAGGGCACTGGCTGTAGTTTCGTGCTAGAATGGCATTAGCATGTCGCTTTCTTCAGAAACTGCTGACCTACACCAGCAGCCAGGAAGGTCATCATCTGGTCGACCACCTCAGAATCCTTGAAAGCACCACTAGCGATCACATCTCGCAACATGTCAGTCTCTTCCATATGCTTAGACGCTTGAATCGCCTTCTTCTTCTGTGCCAGCATATCTTCGCATCGTTCTCGCAGCACACGGCAGTGATAGATCGATAGCTTGACATACTCGAGAGGCAACTGGCGGAGCAGCCATTGGGGCAACACAAAACTAAGCACGAAGAGCCGCACTCGTGTGCTATCTGTCTCCAGGATATAGCGGAAGCTCTTAAGAAGTTGACTGTCCGGTTCACTCATGGTCTTGAAGTCTTGGCTCAGGGCTGCATGACCGATAATGTCAAGTGTCAGTTTACTGCATTGTGATTAGACTGATAATCCTCAAATCGTGCCCAGCTACTTACCTTGCCCAAGCACCAATCTCGACAAAACCGTTCGAGTCGGCTTCTCTTTTGACATGTGCTGAGAACTCCTCGCATTTGGACCACATAAGAGCATATAGTCCTCTGATGTTTGCCAGACTGAAGGCTGGCGTCAACGCCTTACGTTGTCGCTTATGCTCGTCGCCTTCAGACACGATCAAGCCCCAGCCGAGCACAGGAGCAAGTGATTCTCGTAGACCTTTTGGCTTCTGGACACTGTATGCTGCTTGACCCATCAGGTCATGGAAGCCTTCTGGTGTCACTGGAATCACCGCAGTGAAGCCAAGAATGCTGCGGATGTGGATGATGTCGGCGTCAGGAAATCGCTGTATCAGCTTCGTTGCTGTCTTTCCTCGAGGAGATTCCAGACCCAGAGCTAAGAGGTTGAAGCCATTCTAGTTTGATGTCAATGCTGTGTACGTAGCACCACTCTATACGTACATTGCTTGTTGGAAACTTCCGCAAAGGAGATCTGAAGAACGGCCATATGATAAATCTATCAGTACATGTTATGAGCAGGGCGGTAAGGAAACAAGACAGTAGCGGCTTGGTGGTGAAGATGTCCGGTAGCCATGTTGAGCTCATCTGTCGTGCGAACAGATATGTCAGGACGAAGCTGCCCGCCAGCAGACTCCAAAAGGCCTGAGAGGGCGCAAGACCTAGGTTAATCATGTTACAGGTTGATAGCGAAGTGTATAGGCGCATAGGTGCAAAGATGCAGCCTGTTTATACTTATGATAGAGCATGAACGGTACATGCCAAGGCAGCGACATAACAGGCGAGATAACATCGTTGATCTTATGGTCCTGTATATCCTAGACTGTCACCCGGTGTCGACTTCAATACTCATGCTCTTGTCTCAAGGACATTACTCAACCACACCGTCTCTTGTCCTACTCTGCTTTGTGTACAACTGACAAGCTACGCTTATGGGTATGTGTTGAGCGTGTTCTTGCTTGACCATTCACTTGCCATGGTGTAGATGGCTATAGATTGCTCGGGAAGGATTCGAGGGGTTGGAGTCAATGTTGCATGGGTGGCTTCTGCATAGGCAACAAGATACTCTCTGAGCTGTATCGTCCAACAGATGTACAGTCTTCGATGAATGTGATGAGAGGTGAGCAGGTCTCTCATCAAGGTCTGGATCGGAATGCAATGATCAACATTTACGTCCCAACGATGAGGTGTTCATCTGCTTGGTCTGAGCTCATGGCATCACTACGCGACACAAGTACACATCTCTTTGCTTTACATTGACAATACTGTGCATCTCAGCTTTAATGATGAAGTCATCTCGATGCTGCCAGCCGCTGCCGTACAGTTGCATAAGGTCTGCTCTCACAGCAAAGCAGCACTCCGACTTCACGCCATCACCAGCACGACATCGAAAACCTGCTAAAGTGCACAGCAAGAGTCTCGTAGTGCCAGGGCGTAGGCTTATCCCTGTCTATTCCAGCTCATTCCTTGACACCTTGCATTGCTTGTCAACCATACGCAAAGCTAATAACACAACGGGATGGTAGTCTGCAGCCCTGCGACCAGACAAGGACCGTCACATGTCTTTAGGCCTCGCAGGAAGCACCTCAATGGCCTCAAATGCATTTGCGCGCTGTTCTAGCAACTCAAATCCCGACACGACAACCCCTCGGCACACTGCCAGTGTTGATTAGGCAGCTCGAAAGACCGCCAAGATGGCCAAGACGGAGTCGCTGCTTGGCCAGCAGCTCTTCTCACTTTTCATTGTCCACTCATTGTAAGCATGGCGGCCACGCGACGACGTGCTCGAGAAACGTGGTTCAAAAATCTGTCCTTCTCTGTACAGATGAATTCGAAGTATACTGAGTCGTTGCTGCTAGTCTGCGCCCACGGAGCGAAGCATGGCAGCTCCGTTAGAAGAGCAGCACAACCAGCCGCTTTCCCATCGAGGTATAAAACGCCGTGGGTAGCATGTCAAAACTTTCAGAGGAGGTAGGTCTCGAGAGTGTATCGATATGTACGCCACAGCCCTCGTTTTGTCGGCATTGGCTCTCACAGCCAATGCCAGCTTCGCCGGCAACCTCAACTATCGTTCTCCCTCTAACCAGCACCCATCTCTTGGCCTCGACATTCCTAAGATCGAGAAGCGTCAAGCTTTGTACAAACGCCAGGCTCCTGCAACCTTCACCAACAGTCAGTTGAACTTCACTCACGGCGTTGCATCGGGTGATCCGTACTCTGACTCTGTCATCCTGTGGACCCGTCTTGCACCCAGCTTGGCAAGCGACAACAGCAATGTCACCGTCTCTGGGTATGTGCCGTTGTACAGCCACGAGACTGATGAATACATCCGGCACAGCAGCCATCGTGTCTGCGTCGAGTGGAGGATCACCAGCGACAAGAATCTCACTCGCGTAATTGATGATGGTATTGCCTACACCACTTCAGACATCGACTTTACGATCAAGGTCGAGGCTGGAAACCTTCGTCCATTCACCCAGTACTGGTATCAGGTGAGTGACTCGGCCGTACGTTGCAGGCATCACTGATTGCCTCAGTTCACTCAATGCAACACAAACAACCGTTCACCAGTCGGACGCACCAAGACTACACCTGACGAGGATGATGACACCAAGAAGATTGGTCTCGCCGTGTACAGCTGCAGTAACTACCCAAATGGATACTTCAATGCCTACGGAGTATGTTATCCGGGACACACCGATCACGCTCTGCTGACAAGCTCCAGAACCCTGCTCGTAAGGACAGCGTCGACTATGTCATTCATCTTGGCGACTACATCTACGAGAGTGCCGTTGGCCAGCTCGGCCGTGATGCTCGTGCCACAAACCCAGCTCGTTCTCTGATCACTTTGTACGACTACAGGACTCGTATCGCTCAGTACAGGACCGACCTTGACTTGCTTTTGTCGCATCAGCAATTCCCATGGATTCCCGTCTGGGACGACCACGAGCAGGCCAACAACGGCTACAGAGACGGCTTCCAGGCAATGAACAACACTGAAGACAGTTTCCTCAAGTTCGGTGAGGTTTCGACTGACCAGCGTAAGATGAACGCAGTGCGTGCGTACTTCGAGTGGATGCCAATCCGCCAGGTCGACATGGACGACAACTTGCGAATCTGGCGAACGTTCAAGATGGGTAAGCTTCTCGATCTGATCATGGTCGACACCCGGAACTACGATCGCTCAATCACAGACCTGAGTATGTACACATATTCCCATCACAACATTAGATGCTGATCTCTGCAGACTACAATACTGATTACATTTACAACATCCATGACGAGGCAGGCCGTACGCTCATGGGCAGCAGACAAGAGAACTGGTTCTACAATCAGCTCATCCGTAGCAAGCGTCGTGAAGCCACTTGGAGAGTCATCGGCAACCAGATCGTCTTTAGCCGCATCAATATCACATCTTGGTTTGGCACTTTCGCTAACCCATACAACGGTGATCAGTGGGACGGCTACCAGGCCAACCGAAATCGCACGTTCCAGACTCTATACGATCACGGCATCGACAACAACATCATGCTCTCAGGAGACAGTCACGCCAACTGGGTCACCGATCTCGTCTGGCTTGACGAGCACGACTACGACTCTGCCACTGGTTCTGGATCTGTTGGTGTAGAGTTCGCAGGCACAGCCGTGACTTCTTCAGGCTTCGGCGGTACTATCAATTCCGCAAGCAGTCAAGCCGCCAAGCTCGTCCGTGACAACTCCGAGCTGCAATGGAATGAGGGCGAGTACATGTGTGCTTGTACTGGTCTTCTTCTGACCACTTACAGGTTACTACCGAGGATACTTTGAGCTCCAGATCTCGAAGGATTCTGCTACAGCATACTACTTTGGCATGCCTACTGTCGCCACTCGCAACCCACTCGAGATCAGCCTGGGTAACTTCACAGTCGCTGCAGGTGCCAACAGGCTCACTCGTCCGATTGCTGGAGGTGTGGTAGAATCCGGAGCTATCAAGACTGGCACTGTGAGGGCAACTAACCTTACGCACAACACACTCAACAATACTTGGCAGGTCAGGAATGACTTCAACCAGATGTTTATCACTTACCCGAAGAACTGAACAGGCAGTCTATGCTCGCCGATGTAAAGCTTGCACAGAAACTGCACTAGATAGTCAATGGAGCACCATTACGATTGGTAACACGCAGTCCGGTGACCTCCTGCAGTTATCTTTGTATCAATGCCAACCGGGTAAACGCTATCAATGCCGCCGAATGCTAGGGTTTACCGAAGCACTAGTTCAGTATAGTAGGTCCATGCGATCTCATAGATGATGTCTGTATCGTCGACTCGTCAGCTATGCTCCATCGTGATCACATAACATTGATCAAGCTGAGTGAAGATCTGTCGTAACACACGAGCAATGCCCAATCTCAAGTTGTGTAGCCTGCAATGGGACGTGGCAGAGTGATAGCGAGCACTCAGGGTACAGCGTACCCATCATGCATCATTAGCTACGTTATCTCACTTGCCTCCGCCCTGACATGCATAATGCGTGGGGCTAGGCGGCCTGTATATCTCAACATACCTTTCGTCCTGACCTTTTCACTGACTTCCTCGTAGGACGGAATCAGAACGAGATATCTCGAGGACTATCTTTTGACCAGCAGAGCAATCAGCCTTACGCCAGCACAGCTACAGTGTTACCATCATTGGATGGACAGCACGTCGATGTCGAGAATCGAACATACGCATAAGAACGCCGGAAGAACATTCATCGCCGCTAGTCGTAGAAGCAAGTATAGTAATCATCGTTGTAAACGAAAACAATCATGGCGCAGCTCCTCACTGACAACGTCAATGTGTTTGACGAGAAGTCTCACATAAGTGTGGCAACTGCTGAGATCGAGACCTTACCCGGATTGTCTACGACTGGCGGTGATGATGTTCGAATCCTTGGCGTCGATGAGTACAAGGAAGCAGCTGCTACTCTGGTTGATGCCTTTGCCGATGACGACGTAATCTGGTACTTCCTGGATACTCCTGATTCTGCGCACTGGACCAAGGAGCAGAAGTGGGATCTGCATGTGAAGAGTCTCGAGTACATCACCTATGCCCATTGCATGAAGGGTCTGGTCGTCAGTGCTGGTCCGAACCACGATTGTGTGGCCTTATGGTACGTTGTGCAAGTATGTTCTGCGATATGAGTTGACCACAGAAGGATGCCTCCAGGGGAGAACATGGACGATCTGCTCACCATAATGCGCAGCGGCATGTGGCGACTGAACTACCAGCTATCAGCAGAGGGTCGTGCGCGTTTCTTCTCGGAGTTTCTGCCACTGCTGCATGATACCAAGGCCAGGATACTCGGCCCTCGTGATGATGAGTCTTGGTATCTAGTGTATATTGGGACAAAGTCGACCTCTCGCGGCAAGGGATATGCTCGTAAGGTCGTTGACTTCGTGACCAGAAGAGCCGACCTCGAAGGCCGTGCTTGTTACCTCGAGAGCTCCCATCCTATCAACCAGGTCATCTATGGCAAGCTTGGGTTCGAGATGAAGAGAAATATCTGGCTGCAGCGAGCAGAGGAGAACATCGGCCTTGACATCATGGTCAGGGAGCCGAAGAAGTTAAGAGAAAGGCTGTGAGTTGGCAATAAGCAATATCCTGTCAAATGAGCTTTCAAGATTGCTTGGTAAGTCTATCGAATGAATGCTTGGCCAGTACTGACCAAGTAGTTTCATTCGTGATGGATTTTCATTAGTGATTCGTATGATACAGTGCAGTCATGCGCTCTATGGGCTATGCAATTTACATTACGCCTTTCATGCATGTTTCTGTCGACTTATCAAGGCTTTTGCCATTCAGGATTCTGTGATGGTGGTTAGTAATGTGATCAAAGTATCGAAGCTTGACCGACCTTTCGCAAGATGACGATGTTTTCGAGCACGTTCGTCAATGCGATCCATTCCTCATCCTCCAGCTCAGCACGTTCACCGTGTCCGAGTAACACAGGCGTGCTTTGAGTCTGCCAGCCAGTGATGGTCTTGGGGCGACCGGCTTGTCCAACGACGTCCACGGCTTGTCCGACACGGACGTTGACCGACAGCGGCTTAAGATCTTCGTCGAGTGTGATCAGGAATCGTGGCCACATTGCTGTGACAAGGAAGTAGAGCAGGTAATGATGGTCGCCCAAAATGAATTGCTTCGGGGCGTCAATCAGTGAGATTGCCACAGTGAGCAAGCCTGCAGCGGCGACTCGAGACATGACTTGTCTGTCCGAGTGGAACGGGCTGATTCCTATCGTGCCTTTACCCATATGAACCAGACCTTGTGCAATGCGGACCATGAAGAGCGCATTGGCATCGCGATGGTAGTAGGAAGCCAGTTGACGAAGAAGCTGTGCCAAACGAGCGTTGTTCGTTCCTGCGCCCAGGACACCCATTGCAAAGATCGCATTCGTGGCAACATCGATATCGTTGTCGTGAGAGTATCGAGAAAGTGTGTCGTACACCTTCATCTGAGGATTTGAGGGCGAGATGAGACCCATGGCGAGTGGGACAGCTTTGCGAATGTTTGCCTCACCGTAGTGCATGAGATGTCCAAAGTGTCGAAGGGCCATCTCTTGGCCCACATCCTCGCCCATGGCAACTAGAGAGATTCCGAGGACAGCATATGCCTGGACAAGTTGATCTCCTGACACGTCTTTCTTGGCCTCGTCCTTGTCCTCTTTGTCGTCGTCATCTCTGTCTTCGATGTGCTCGTTACAGATGTGCAGAAGTTGTTGCAACTTGAGGACAGCACCAGTGCCCGCCCAGGCGCAGATCTCTGCAAGTATACCTGCTGGCTTTGCCATTGGATGCTCGATGGCCTTGAGTGTCTCGGTGACGACCTCAACCTCCTCTTGCTGCCCAAAGTACAACAATGCAAGACCGAGGGTCATGAATCGAGTCCACTTGTCCTTGAACTGCGATACTCGATCCTCATCCAAGAATGTCTGTATGATGGGTTCGGAGACCTCGGCATGCGCAGTTCCGACAAAGATCAGTCCCAATGCCAGTGCTGCCATGGCGGGTATCTGCATATCAGCGTCTTGACCAGTCTTCATCTGCCGTGGTCCCTCGGACACGAACGGCAGGAGATATTCGAGAAGCTCCTCCTTATTTGAGCCCGCGTATGCTATGCCCAAGCCCATGATATTCGCCGCGATGATTCGAGGAGGCTTACCCTCGAAATCAGTGAGCAATGCCATGGCTGGGTCGGCGTCCGAGCGGACACCGCTGTTGATAACACCTTGTCCGAGAGCAACACCACACTTGATAGACTCTTCCTCTGTGTACGTGAAAGCGTCAATCTTATCCAGACCGTCTTCCACATCCCACAGCATGAGCATACCAACAGATGCAGCAGTTGACAGTTGTCCGTCCTCCTTGACCTTCCAGATCCAGCTCTTATTGACACCTCCCTCTCCAAGCATGAGCTTGTCGGGACCGAAACCAGCATTCACAAATGCATTGACGAATGCCGATGCAAGGTTGTGTCGCGCCGAGTCATTGTTGGTCATACCTGCTGTTCGCGAGGACTCGAGGTGTGACTTGTAAATATCCTCAGGAATCTTCGGATCTAGAATGTTCAGCTCCTTTGCGAGCAGTTTGAAGTATTCAGGAAGTCTGATGTTGTTCATGGCCTCAATCAGAGCCGCGTCTTCCTCTCCCTCATCGCCGCGGGAAAGAGAAATCCTCTGGCGGCCAAGAATGTACGCAAGCTGACGCTTCACGGAGGGATCCTTAGCTGCATTAAAGTCGCCCTCGATGAGCTCGTAGTCGTTGATTCGAATTGCTAGCGACATGGCCTGTGTAAGCTGTGAGTACTTCATGTAGATGTCGTGTGCTGTTCGTAAGAATCGGTCGTTATCCGGCCACGTGAGCAGGGAAGTCATCGACACCATGTAGAGGCAGACTCGTTGGTAGGTGTTCTCATCGACATGCTCTTGAATCTTCTCGATAATCTCCAGCTCTGACAGGAGATCAACAGCATCGGCTTCCGCGTTGTGTGATAGAAAGAACGGCACCAAAGCAGAAGCCAGCTGCACCAACTCGTCTGTGTCTGCCTCTTCATCGGCCCTTTTCTGGTAGTCTTGTCCGATCTCCAATGCGAGATGTCGCATGTACTCGTGTCCCCACGAGCCGAAGTCCTTGGATGGTGCAAGTAACCGGTACTTGAGCGAGTCTAGCCTCTCCTCATCTGAGTATGTCATGCCTAGCACCGACAAAGTGTCTGCTAGTGATTCCTTGTCCGCACTCTCCTCCCATCTATCATAAGTTTGTGTGAGCTTCTCGTAGTGTGGTCTTAGGAACTTGAGCGGTTTGGGCACGGCCGTCATCGAACTTGTACTGGTCTTGATTCTGTCCTTGATAGCTTCGAGAGCTGGTTTGTACAGCGACGGGTCGTTCTCTGTCAGTCTCTCGACCAGCATATCGAGCTCATCCTTGAGCTTCTGGTCCTCTTCGTTTAGGTCTTCTGCTTGGTCCCGCTCATCTTTCTTGCCATTCTTGCTTGTGTCTTTAGCGCTATCGACACCATTTGACGCAGGTACCTCTGCGGCCTTGCCTTTACCTTTGTCTGGTGTTTTGCTCTTCTCGTCGTCCTTCGCCATCTCTAGATTTGAGCCGCCGGCGGACTTGAGTGCTGGTCTCGTGCCTGCAAACTACTGTTCGTTCCAGGTGATAGCGTTCGAGATAGAGTGTGCTTTGACAGAACGACGTGCAACTGTCGCTGACGGCAGCTTGGAAGAATGTGTCTGAAGTGGTCCCTTGCTGAGCTGTGAAGCCAGGTGTGTTCGTGATGATACTTTGGTAGGCGGCGAAGACGCGCGAGCTGCAGTGATGCTCGGGCCACCTTCACTTTACATCATGGTTGAAGAAAGCTTTGGAAAGACTCAGACAATTTATTCTAGGATTACCAGACACGATCATGAAGCTCGATACGCGCGCTCTTCGATATTTGACGTCTGACGACTGGCGAGTGCTAACAGCAGTGAGTCTCCAATTCGTGTATGCATACTGCTCTTGCTGACTTCATGCTAAAGCTTTGCACAGGTTGAACAAGGCAGCAAGAATCATGAGCTCGTACCAACACCATTGATCCAGCAGATAGCTGGTCTGCGCGGCAGCAACTCTGTACACAAATGCATCTCGAATCTGGCCAAGGTCGGTCTGATTGCGAAGGTCAAAAATGCTCGCTGTCGGTCTACCCAATCCTGCGCACGAATTGCGTGCTGACGAGGAGCAATAGATGATGGTTATCGATTGACATACGGCGGTCTTGACTACCTTGCGCTTAACACGCATCGAAAGGGCAACACTATCACGAGTCTCGGAAACCAGATTGGTGTTGGGAAAGAGTCAGATATTTATGTCTGCGCCAATCAGAGCTCACGGCAATTAGTCCTCAAGCTTCATCGACTAGGCCGTATATCCTTCCGCACAGTCAAGGCAAACCGCGACTACCTTCGCAATCGCAGTACTGGTAGCTGGATGTACCTAAGTCGACTGGCAGCACAGAAAGAGCATGCATTTATGAGGGTCTTGCACCGAGAAGGGTTTGCAGTGCCTGAGCCTGTGGCATGGAGTCGACACACTGTGGTCATGGAGTTCATTGATGCTTTCCCTCTCAGGATGATACAAAGTGTGCCTGACCCTGGCACACTCTATGCAGAGCTCATGGCAATGATCGTCAGTTTAGCACAGCGCGGCCTCATTCATGGCGATTTCAACGAGTTCAACATCTTGATCAAGGAGGAGCCCCAAGATGCGCTGGAACCCAGACTCATACCAATACTGATCGATTTCCCGCAAACGCTGAGCACAAACCACATCAACGCTGAGTACTATTTCGATCGAGATGTTGAATGCATCAAACGATATTTCGAAAAGCGCTTCAAGTACACTTCAGATGAACCAGGACCACACCTCGCAGAGTCCATCAAGGACATCAACCCTGAAACAAGACTTGACATTGAGGTGGAAGCGACAGGCTTCAGCAAGAAGATGGCGAAAGAGTTGGACAAATACGTCGAGCAAGTCGGTGGCGATGCAGCTACAAGCGATCATGAAGCTGTACCAGATCTTGACGATGACCCTGCAGATTCCGACCATGAGGAGGCGGATGGAGTTCCATACGAGGACGACGTTGTGGAGGAGAGCGAATCCGCTGTACATAAAGATGTGCTTTCGAGCTTGCAAGAGCTGGTCATCCAGCATGACGATCAGATTGTCGTTCCAGCGCAACCCATACAGCTCAGCCATGACCCGAGTGTGATAGCGGAAAAGATTAAGACGAAGAAGAAGAGTTCTGGCTGGGCCATATGACCATGTATACATTCTCTACGAAAGTGGAGTGTTTTATGATGCTTAGTGCAAATGTTGCGTGTTTCTTCTCTGCACAGCGGCTATATGCATGATGTTCACCATCATGAAACTTCAGATCTGAGTCAACGTGTGAGATGTTGAGGCCTTGAACGATAGCAGGACATCTCAGGTCACTCGCACATAGTCCGAACACAATTCTCTTGTCGTTGCTGTTGCGGACTTTGACGTCGAGATAAGCGCAACACCCTGGCTGCGAATCAATGCACGATGTAGCCGACAAGCGCGCGCAATGCGCTTGCTACGCGCCAAACGCGCGAGGAGGTGTGCTGTCACGGCAACTTCCATCTGCGATTTTGACCTCATCTCACCATTCTCTCCTAACTGCAATGCGCTCCCATGAGCAGATTCCGTTACCAGATATCACAGGAAGTGAATCATACGACGCAATCGCAGCCAAGCTGTCGCTGTGCGTGTCCATTTGCGTGCAGACGGACGTGAATCAGGCTTACCACGAACACAGTTATCTCGCAAGCGCCATCGAGACACCATCGACATTCACTGAATTGCGCACTACAAAGTACGGCGCCACTTTGCGGCCATTAGTCAGATATCTTGCAGACAACGTACAGCACCGATTGACAGTTGCCGCGCTGTTGTAAGTCTTTGGCGCCTATCACTGCGCGCCCAGCTGCTGAGACTTTCTAGAGCTCTGAAGGGACATTACGATGCTGCCGAAGATGTCGATGACCGTGGAATCAATGCTACTCGCTCGCGTGCGTGCGAGATAGTAGCATGGCGATTCGTCGTCCGGCTGAGTGATCGGGATGCCGTGGACCATCTGTGCACCAATCTTCCAGTGATTGCTCGCAAACCACAGCCCAATACTCAAACGTCCGGAGTCATGAATGATGAGAGCGCACCGCTGCTCGGTCAGCAGCGTAACCATGACAGCATAACACAGGAGCTACTACTTGAGGATAGCAAGTACTTTGCAACGACGTACGCCAATCACAACGCCCTTGAGATTGCTGTCGTTACCGGGTCAAAAGCTTTCCTGAGTCAGAAAGCTGTGCAAAGAATCATCGATGGACTGTGGAAGGGCGACATTGTGTTCTGGACATCACTCAACGGTCGCTCAGTCAAGGAAGCAAAATTCTACAATCCGAGGCACTCTGATCCATTCTGCCGACTGAGAGTTCCCATGTACCTCAAGACGTTCGAAGTCCTGTTCTTCGTGGCCTTTCTGATCTTCTACTACGATCTGCTGGTCACCAAACCCGTGTTCAGCGTCTCGGCGGCAGAGATTGCATTGTACATCTGGCTTGCGGCGTTTACGTACAACGGTAGGATCAGCAACGGACCGATAGTACCACGGCTAATGCCAATATAGAGATCGGCGAGTTCTGGGATGCAGGCCTCACCCTGTACGCTGCAGACTTCTGGGTGAGTCGAGGTTCCGAGTATGCATGCCTGGCTAACATCGGTCGAAGGCACTCTGGGATATCCTCATAATCGCTGATGGCATCGCATTCTTCGTGACACGCATGGTCGGGTTGACTCACGCTGATCACGCGACCATCGACATAGCCTTCGACATCCTGTCTGTTGAGGCCCTGTTCCTTGTCCCGCGGTAGTGTCAGTCCTTGAGTCTCCACAGCATGAACTGACAAGGTCTAGGCTATGCTCTGTGCTGAGCCTGCATCCATATTTCGGCACACTGCTGCCTTGCCTCAAGGAGATGGTACAGCCTCGATCAAGATTGGCATGCCGATCGCTAACTGTTGCAAGACGAAGGATTTCTTGAAGTTCCTGGGCTTGATTGCGATTGTATACCTTGGTGAGTCTCATGACAAAGGGATGCAGGCACATGTCGTTAACGAAATGACAGGATTCAACACATGTTTTGCCTTCCTAGCAAGAGGCACGTACACCTTCTCTGAGATGAGTTACATCCTGGTCAAGGTCTTCTTTGGGTCCAGCTACCTGGGCTTCGTGAGTCGTGGCTCTGCAAAGCGTGGTACAATACTGATGTGCTCTAGGATGTTGCCGAACGAGTGAGCTTACATTGACGAGCACAGCTGAAGCTGACACCATAGATCTCTCCACTCTTGGGACCACCGCTCATGATCATCTTTGTCTGCATGACGAACATCCTACTCATCACAAGCTTGATCTCGTTGCTATCGAATTCATTGAGCAGGGTACGTTAAAGTTTTCAGCCTGACAGCCAGCGGCACATCCAACTCTTTGGCGTGTTTCAGCAAGCGCTCATGCCAGCTCCCGCAGCATACTGACCAACGCAGGTCATCCAGCATTCTCGGGAAGAGTATCTCTTTGTGTTAGTGAATCCTGTGCTGGCAGTGCATGGTAGTGGCACAGCTTTACTGACCTGAGTGCCGCAGTTATGCAGTCTACGTTCTGGAGGCATCAACTTCCAATCGCCTAACATATTACATACCACCCTTGGTAAGTCTGCTTCTATTCATGATCTACGTCCAGGCCGGTGGTCTGTCCGCCTGGTGGCAGTCGTTTGGGCCTGTCAGAAAGACTGCAGCCTTTACTCATCCCTTGCTTGATGCATGGCTTTCCAAGCATGTGCCGGCCACAAGCGAAGTCATTGTGCATCGACCAAGGTGGCCAGACGTGCTCTCTCATTCCTTTCGCAGACTGCTGGTCATCGTCGTCGCAGGTACAGCCTTCTACGAGCCAGTGCTAATAATACAATCACAGAATTTGGTGCCTCTGTTACTGCGCCCTCTGAGACTGATACTACCAGCAGAGCAATTGCGAGAGATTCGCATCTGGCTTCTCAAAGCGTCACACTGGCCGCTGGTAGCAAGCATCATCATCTACGAGAAAGGTCGAAAGCTGTTCAAGAATCGAAAGAGTGCGAACATTGCTTATGTGGCTTCGGACAGTGACAGACCACACCTTCCCGCAATCCTTCGCCGACCACTTTCTGTCAGAACTACCACAAACCCGAGCGCAATCTCATATCCGGTAGATCACTTACGGCAGGTCCCTGAAGCATCGCACGGCCTTCCCCGTAGCGAGACGATTGCAGCACTTGAGCAGCTCGCTGTCGAAATTGAGCGTCAGTCGCACACCATTCAGACTCTGCTTGATCGCGAGAGAAGTCGAGCACAGTACGCCGCCGCAACGACTTGAAATAGCATTCTCATGGCCATGTTTGCTATACTTGGAGCCGGTGGATCAGAGTCGGAGTCAAAAAGAAAACAACCTTTGTCCTGAAACACAGCTAAGAGTGGCTGTTATGGTTGCAAAGCTGTCTAGAGGCGATCCTGAGGAAGGCCCCGCATGTCTCAACTGTTGAGCTTTAACAAGCGCCGCGGCTAACATGATCATCATATTGGTTAGCTCTCAACGATCAAACTCTATTTCCTCGATGCTGTCGACCGGCTGAAGGGTGATGAGCCTAGCACTCTGCAGCGGACACTACCGGGTATGGCTGGAGGCAGTGTTCTCAATGGCCAGCTCGCTCATGCTTTGCGGCAAGCCAATGAAAACTGCGCACTGCGATGCATAGCCTGCTATACTGGTCCAGGTTGCGCCACTTTAGGATGCAGGGAAGGTCGCTGCGCTGCCTCGAGTGACCCATGTGAAGACTGGGCACGCTGGCATGGTGGGCTACTCGCGGCTGCCTCTTCGACATGGGTCCTGCGATGCTAATGGGATCTTCTTATCCTTCCGTTCGATCAGTAGACTTTGCAACCTTTCCTTACGGGCTCTGGTCTGTTCAGCTCTGCTCCTCGATTGGCGATTCGGCTCTTTCGTTAAGCGCTTCCTCGACATGGCATCTTCTACCTGGGCATGCTTTTCATGATTCACTCTATCATAAACACCTGCCCACGCCACGTATCGCGTCTAAAGTGTTTTATAAGACACACGCCTGATTCCTCCCGACGCTTTACATTCAACTTCACAATCCTCTTTCACACATCATGAGCTTCTTCCCTGATTCAGAGATGCACAAGCTGCACTCGCAACAGTACTATAATGCTCCACCGACTCCTGAGTACGGTCACGAATCACCATATTCCGGTACAATGCCAGCTTCGGGCCAACCTCGTAGCCTCGATCCTAGTCCTGCGGAATGGGAGACTCAGAAGAATCACGGCCTGGGACTGCTGCCTGCAAAGCCTTTTGGCCCCATGACTACATCATCTTTCCACCCTCAAGCGGGCACTCCTACATCCTTTGCATGGTCTGCCTTCGTACCGGCTCAAACTCACACACAGAACATCCCTGAGTTTCGTCGAGAGATGTGGGTTGACACACCAGCGTCAAATGTGTCAAGTGGCAGCATGTGGAGCGCACTCCCACTGTCCACAGTAGAGTTGGAATCATCGGAGATGTTCGACCATTCTGACTACAGCACAACGAGTTGTACGGCATCAGGATACTCTTCGCCATACACGACATCAACGCTTCTAGAGGACAGTCATGCGCCATTCATCAAGCTAGAATCGCCGTTCGATGCCAACCATTCACCAGGAAACATCCACTACGAGCAGCCTGCTGTCGTCAACCCACAGGACATTGTCACCTGTGCACCACCAGCAACACCCCAGGTTGTCTTCACACCTCTGCTGACACCTCTTACGCCAATGCCAACAGAATCTCAGTCTACCAGCCCGCAACCCATCAAGCACGAGCTTGAAGACGAGAGCTATGAGCCAGAGAAGGTTCGACGCAAGCGAGGCTACACCACGCCCGAAGATGCGACCTGCTCGTGCAAGCAATGCGGCAAACTCTTCAGGAGGGCTTCAAACTTGGCAGCGCACATGCAGACCCACGAGGCACATCGCGACCATCCATGGGCCTGTCGGTATGATCAATGCGACAAGCGCTTCAACCGCAGGACAGACATGGAGCGACATGCAAGAAGCGTGAGTGTAAACAATTTGCTATATGAGTCCTCGCTGATTGTCCGCAGGTTCACATCAAAGACATGAGTCACAGGTGCCAGGCTTGTTACAGGTGCTTCGGTCGCAAGGACACTCTATCTCGGTGAGTAGCGTCATGTCCACAGCGAAGACGTATCTGACTCTCTCGCAGGCACGAGCTGGCAGGATGCCCTCGACGAAAGCACATCAATCCACGAAACAGTAAGAAAAGGGTCGTACTGGCATTCGCAAAGCATCCTTCTCGCCAGAGCCTATCGTCCCGTCGATGGGGCCACCTGCGCATCATTATCCCTCTTATGCTCTCCACAGCTGAGCTAATGCCCTGGACATGGTTTGATACGATCCTATGACTCCAACACGCTCGTCTGGATCGAGAGACTCAACCTTTGAAAGCTCAACCATCTGTATGTCATAGGCTGAGGCGTAGTAAACTCAGCCGTCGACCACATCAGCGGTTTCCGTTATGCATTGCGCCGGCGTTATTAGAGACTCAGGGATGCCATGCCCCGATGCACACATGGATGGTCAATGGCGGAAAGCTCAGCAGGGATTTGACTCGCGAATGCAATTGTATACCTATGGCCGAGAAACAGCCAGCGAACGACGCACATTAGAGAGATACCACCTATCAGAGCTACGATAAAAGACTGCGATTGGCAGAATCGAATGAATTCCAGCGAAGCTTCACTATCGAAATCGGAGCGGCCGATCCAAAAGTCAGTGAAGAGTGATGGGGACAGCGTTGCAGAGCAACTTCCCGGTTGACGATCGAGGCTAATCGGCATGCTGAGTAGGAGCTGAGACCTCGATCAGTCTTAAGCATACCGACAGCATGGTAAGTTGCAATTTGCTCGACACGATTTGCGATCAGGTGAGCGAAAGGTGGTGTGGGCTACCAACGGGAAGTCGTTGCGCCACAGCTCCTTGCGACTTATCTCTCACTAGTTCCTCGAATTCAGGGTAGTCCACACCCAGAGCTGTGAAAGACGACCTATCTGAGAGGTTTCGGGCGGCTGGGTCATAGTCGAGTATCCCATGATCTGCAAGGCCAGCATGTATAGACCGAGATACATTCATGTGATCTGGGTCCTGCTTTGTGTAGGCTGCAATGCTGCCTTGAGGTTGCATCACACATTTTGCTGCAACATGTCCTCAGGCAACCAAAGTCTCGTCTGTAAGCGCTCGAGATCGTACAAGCCTGCAGCTTCTGTGTGAGCGATTGGCGGGCGAGAGCAGATGGCGCTTGAAGGATTGCACTACTGCATGCTGTTGGCTTCTGAGAGCCGCAGCTAGTGGAGATGATAGAGCCGTCATTCGACGAAGCTCCCGAGCTCCGTGTCTCACAATCTCTCTCGTCCTGTTCAGCTGGCACCCGTCTTCCAACAATTGGCCACAATGTCGACCTGCTGGACTCGGTATCATGCACAGGAACGGCTGAAGAATGTCGGAGGGTGGGCGGTCTCTGCCAGCTTTGCTGCAGATTCATGCTATTGATCCTTCGATGAGCCAGATGTCATCACACTAAAATTGACCGAAAGCTTAATCGTAACGACCTCCTCCGGCTGGGACTTCCGCAGTGTGGATCTCCATTGACAATCACTGACCAGGCGTTGTTTGGGCGCGCTCCACCAAGCGGCTTGTAGATTGAGGAGTCCGATCGAGGTCGTGGTCTGACCTCGTGCCAACGCGATTGTTGCACCTTCGTCGTGGCTACAAGCGGACTGGAGTCATCCCGCGGAGTAGTGATTACAGGCGCAGCCATGGGTGGACCATTAACCTAGCAGGCATATTGTGAATTCGTTGGCTGAGAGGTTTTCTTGACTCTCCTTTGCTTTATGCAGTTTCATGTCTTAGCATAAATGGCGTGCATGCTGTAGCATTGCCACACGTCATGCAGACTAGCATAGCAGCTAGGCACCCCGGTAGTGATGGTCGCGCAGACTGCGATTGTGTCATACACTAGCAAGCCAGTGTCAGCATCCAATCGATCGAGAGCTGAGTGGAAGGATTGATGTCGCCGCGAGTGTAAGAGGATGACGCTCCACAACGGGTCGAATCAGACGGGATGAATATGATGTCCAGGGATGGCGCGCTCTGTTCAGCTCCTGATGCTGCTGCACAGAGACAAGACTTAGCCACCTTCGTTCCAAGGGCGACATCCTTCTGTTTGCTGTGTATACGACAGCAGTCTCGCTGCTCTAGAGCTTGGCTCTCGGCTCAAGCAATTCGATGGTAAGTAGTATTCTTGCTAGCAGCTGTTCTCTCGTGACCAGCTTGAGCATGACCCCTTCGAGATGTTGCACAACCTACGGGTCCTCTCGATTCCAGTCTTTCACTTGCGTGGATCAGTGCCTGATGCTGTGGTAGCATCATTCGTGGTCACTGCCAACATTCACAACAATGTTTCTCCTGGCAGGTCGCAATCGCAGGAGCAGACGAAGAAGCTGTCCGCACACGAACATGCCAGAATCGAGCGCGTTACGGAGTATCACCGCATGCTCACGACAGCGTGCAATCATCATACATTGCGGCGATTCTTGCTGGTGTTTATGCTGAGCGAAAGGCTGGCCTGAAGCTGGGTCTGACAACTTTTGCAGGATCTTTCTCCGTCGTGGGAGCACTGTACACCGTCGATTACAGTGAGGTGTTGTTGTTGTTGTTGAAGACTTCATCCTGACGGTCCTTGGTCACCAGTCACCCTCAGGACACATATGTGGTTGTATGTACACAGCAGCCTGCCGTACCTGGCGCGGTCGCCGTCAGAGCTGCGGGTACTACCTCGTGCTGGAGTGAAGCCAACTGCTAATAGCATTGTAGAAGTACCAGGCAGGTCGTCATTCGATACGACACGATCGAGATCAAGTTGCGCTCATAATTTGATGCTCAGCTTGGTGTCTCGTGTCGTACAGCACTGCAAGGAGGCCTCATACTCTGCATGGCGCACAGCTTCGATCAGCGTGCTTGTGTACTTCAGAGGACAGCGGTGAGCTGCCTAGGAGTCGACGGTCACCCGTACAAACAGCCTTGCGTTCGGATTGTAATGACGATGTGGTTGTTGCTGTGGATACTCTGCACCACTTTGCATGACGTCAGGGTCGCACTTTCTGTCTTGTCTCGTGCTCGAAGCATTTTCACAACCTGCCATTGAACACTTACCTGTCATCATACGAACGAAGCAATAATCCAAATCGAAGCTCATAGCAATCATGTCAAGTAACGTAGGAACAGCAAGCACATACGAGGCCGGTGACCAGGTATTGCTACAAGCTCCGCACATGCCACCTTCACACAGCTGACAAGCAATTAGCGCACCAAGTCCGACCAGGAGATCAATGCCGAGAACGAGAGCAAGAAGTTCAACGAGGGCAAGGAGAACTCTCACAAGGCAAACGACCCAAGTCCGTATCTCAGATCAAGCTGCAGGAGGGTTACTGACCATTATTTGCAGAGGATGAGCGATCGATAGCGAACAGACTCGCCCGTGAGGAGAAGCGTGGTGAAGGCGAGGATACCCTCGAAGTCCAGCAGCTCAAGGAGGACCCAACCTTGCCAGTATGTCAACTTGTACCAACCTCCAGCGGCAGCTAACTTTTGACAGGCACGAGCACACGGCAACGAGCCAAGCAAGGGAGCTAAGATCGACAAGGAGATCCAGGAGGAAGAAGAGGAGATCCTCAAGAAGAAAGGAGCTTTTGGACCAAAGTAAGCGACAGCGAGGTGCATAACCAGACGATATAACGCGTTGCACGAGTTCAAAAATACTTAGCCACATATGAGCACAAACCAAGCATACAAAGGCAATTGAGAGACTACTCTTCACGATGACGACGGTCTTGAAGAAGCGATGACAGAATATCATTACACATATGACATCCATACTGCTACGTCGGCGACTTGCGGACGACTCCCAACGCCAGAAGCTTTTCCCAGATATGATCCTTCTGGAGGGTCTTGTTCTTACGAAAGATTAGGCCATCTATTTCGTCCACCTTCTTGCAGCTATGGGCAAGCAACATTTCGTATACTCGTCTTCGCAGTTTCGTGTCTTCGTCAAGTCGTAAGAGATGTCTAGCATCTTCTTCAGGGTCCTGAGGCCTCATACCATACTGCACTGCTTGCGTCTGCTCGTAGACAGCATCATCGTCTTGCTCGTCGATCGGGAGGCACTGTATGAGATCTGTCGTAGTCTTGTGCATAGCTGAGGTCATGCTTGTGTAGAATCCTTGGCTGATAGGGTTATCTCGGAGGTCTATCGTTGACAAAGCTGGAAGATGCACCAACACGGCGGCATTCTTTCGCAAGCGGCAGAGTCGGTTGCCAGCTAGTTGGAGTTTTTGCAAAGCATTCATATGCAGCAGCGGTCGGAGATCTTTGATATTGTTGGAGTTGAGATTTAATGTCCTTAGATTGGACATCGACAGGCCGAAGCTTTCAGGTAATTGTGAGAGACCGACTGCTGACAGCTCCAGGTGCCGTAAGCTCAGGCACGCTGGAGTGATATGAAGCTGTGGCAGGACATTGCCAGAGAGATTAACTGTGTGTGCTTCCATTGCCTTGCCAAACACATCAACACAGACACCTTCTGCCAGTCGTTGTCTGCGCATGGACAATACTTGGAGCCTGGCTAGGTTTTCCAGACCTTCAATGACAGATAAGCTGTTGTCATCGACATCGAGAATCTCAAGATTGGGCGTCCCGGACACATCCAGACGTTCGAGACCGCAGTTGCGAAGGACCAGCCGTTTGAGGCTCGGTAGATTGAGCTGGTCCAACGCACCGTCTTGTAATTCGTTATCGCTGAGCTTCAGCGTCTCCAGGCTGGTCAGATGCTCCAAGCCATGGATGCTGCGGACCTTGTTCGAGCATAGGTCGAGCTCGGTCAAACTCTGGAAGTCGCCTTCAACCCAGTCCAAACGAATGATATCATTCCTTCGACAGCGCAGCTTCAGCAGACCTGAGTTGCTCAATGCATTGATGTCTTCGATGTGATTTTCGTCCGCTTTGAGCTCTCTCAAGTGTATACAACCCTGAAGCGCTGCAAGATCCTCGAGACCGTTCCTGGTTATGTCGACGTACTGCAGGTTTGGCAGGTGTGAGAATTGAGTCAGGCTTGAGAGGGCATTGGCTCTTGCTGCTAGTTTGCGTACACTCCTGGGAACACCCTCAAGATGTGTAAGCTTGTTAGCTGAGACGTTCAGTGCACGAATCCCGTTGCAGTATGTGTCCAGCCCATGTAGAGTGGTCAGTGACTGGTCCCGTAAATCCAGCTGTTGCAACTCCTCCCAGTACGGCTCGTCTGGGTGACGATCGGTCAGAGCTTTTGTCAACTCTTTCGTTGCTAACGCGAAACGGTCTCTCCTCTCGGCTTCAGCATATCGAGCGAAGCGTTTTACCATGGCGGCCTCTGATGGTCTCTCAGCGTCATCGTCGTGAACAGTAAAGTCTGGCAGGTCGCTGAGCATCATTGTCGACATGTGTCTCAGAGGTGATGACGCCAGATCAACCACATGGCCAACGCGTTCGAGAGGTATGACTGGTTTGGAAACACTCAGAGAGACTGATATCATCCTGTCGCCAGGCAATGGCGCCACAAAAGAGACTTCCGACTGCTCAATCATGCTATGATTGTCCCATGGTCGAGGCAAGACGGGGATTGTCTGTTCGTCGTATAGTGCAGGCTTTCGTGCCACCGATTGCGGTTGTGCCGAGCTAGTATGTTGAGAGTGTACAGATAGCTTTTCATCCTCTTCGTCTCGACATCGGCTGAGGTAATCAACGTCAGGCGCTGAGGTCGTGGTGCCATGAGTAGCTCTCTGTGCGACGACAAACTCTTGTTCGGCTTTGATAGCAGCTTCTGCATCATCAAAGACTCTGTTGACGCGTTCTGCTGTGGTCAAGGTTGATCCAGAATGCATGAGAGTACTCTTAGCAGAGGACTGCTCAACAGAGGATTGAAGTGGTGCATCATATTGAGGCCGCAGGACAGTGTCAGAGATGGAAAGCTGTCGTTCGGGCGAGCGCGAGCCGTGGAAAGATGCCGGTCGTGTGCTTAGAGGCAGTCCACCTATAGCTGGCAGAGGTAGCAGCTGATCAGGACGTCCACTCGTGTCAAGCATACGGGCTGGGGAGCTGATTCTTCTCTTCTCTGAATTCTCGTCAACGACGAGATCAGAGATCTCTCTGAACGGATCGTCCTCGCTCGTGATGTGACTTTCATGTACGTTGAGATAACCGTTATCCGGTTTGTGCTCGGCAGTGCGTGTTCGTACCCATTGTTGCTTGTCCTTGTCGAATGTCATACCGCCGACCTCACTGCCGATGAGATGAGCGACTGCACTCGGAGCAAGCGTACCAACGTTGTCGGTTCTTCGTGTGTTCTCATTCGAAGACTGTGCTGACCGCTGAGAACTAGGTCGAGAATCTGTGCCGTCCTGCTTTCGTTGTTGATACTCAGCAGATGGACCAGTAATCCGGATCTGCGCATGCTGATCATAGACAACTTCGCTGCTTTGCTCGCCAATATCCTGTTGCAGGGGTCCTGAGTCAACGAGGAACACATCTTGCTCTTCGATAACATCAGGTTCTTGCCACCGTCTAAGTTGACTTGCCACTCGGTTCATACTGACTGCCGACCGCTGCAGACGTTGCTGCTCAGGCTCTCGCCAGCCACTCCGGGGTCTATCTTCCCAACTAGGCTCACGGCTCACTCGCATATGGTGTGCTGTTTGTGCGGGCCCCTTGGGCATGAGTAAGCTCTCGTCAGGTCCTGTATCTTCCTGCTCTGCTTCTTCGACACTGGCAAGCAGCGACTTCGTTTTGGCTGCTCTAGCGCGAATGTACTCCATGACGCACTCTGCTTCACGGAAAAAGTCTGCTGTAGTGACTGATGGCTTCCTCATGCCATCTGAATCCCTGTCGTCTGCCTTGTGAACTTTCAGCGTGTACTTGGCGAGCTCTCCAGCAACCACTTCTGCCCGTTCTCGAATAGTCGCAGGATCAGAATCGGTCAAACTTTGCTCAATCTGCTCTAGAACCACTTCGACGATACTAGGATCTTCGTGGTCAAGAAAATCGTCAGCTGCTTCTCGGATTGTTGCGTCCATAGCGTCAATGGCATGTTCCGGCGGGTTCAAGGAGTCTTCGGTACATGTAGAAGTTGCTTGATGTGCTCTGGTGTTGCTTGCATCAACTACTTGTTGCATGATGTTCGCCTTTGGAGCATGTGCCATACTAGCAAGTTCTGAAGCATGCAAGGTCCGACGTCGTTTGGGCGTAGAGTTTTTCAGTGGTGAGGCTGGAGGACGCTTGTTCTCAGACTGTACCTTTGGCAAAGTTCCTTGATCGATGTGATCATTGCCCGAACCACGAGGTCGTTTGCTCAAGACCTGCGAGGTCTGCGAGCTTGTCCTGAGCTTCGTAGAATCTTGCCTGAATGTGTGAGGGATCTTGCTTCCGGGAACCTGCACATCAGATGCTGGAGATGAGCCCAAGGATGTTCCTGCTGCGATAGTGTCGAATGGTGTGCCGTTGAGCTTGCCGCTCCCGAACGAGACATGACGATGCACGTGAGCTGGGGTGGTATCTCTAGTGATGGCCTGAGTGCTACGAGCAGCATGTACCACTTCATCGTCAAGCTCGGTCATGCGATGCAGAAGACGATTGCTGGTGAACGTATCGTGTGCTGCAAAAAGCTTGAGAGGCGTACTAGGCGCTTCGCGCTTCGACATAACGGCGGTAGTGCTAGAGCCTGCAGCTGTCAATGGAGGAGTAGACACTGGTGGAAGTATCTCATCTGATTCTGGGTTCACACTGACGGCTGATGGTTCCATGCTCAATGGACGGTGACGGAAAGAGCCAATGACTGAGTATCCTCCACGCTGTACTTGGACAAATCGACCGAGAGGTTCGGGAGTACCTGTAGGTAGATTCTCTGATAGTGACAAATCCTGAGGGATGTGTATCTGGGACTTGCTTTCGGGTCCATCTGTGAAGACAGATTCTTCTGCTTGATAAATGTCATCTCGGGTATCCTTGGGCTTGTCCAGCTCTCTAGCTTCTGTGCCAGCCTCATGAATCTTCCCATGTCTTTTGATCTCTTCCAAAGCCTCAGAGTCAATCGCAGCGTAGTCTATCTTGCCACTCAAAGTGGTATGCTTCGAAATGAAAACAGGCGAGAAGTCCTCCTGCTCCAGCTCAGTCAGCACACCTGTTGTTCGGTTGGCGCCTTGTTCATAGATTGTAGAATTGCCCAGCTCAGCGTTGTGGGAGACTTCGAGATCCGGCGCACTAACTTCAAGATCGAATGGATTACTGCGGGTGCTCGAGCTGCGAGTGACAATATCGATGGCCGAAGCTTTGTTCTTTGCCTGGCTTGGAAGCTCAGATCTTGGCGAGGATCGTGACTTGGAAGCAGACAACTCGTCGCGTTGGTCCTGTAGCGACTTCATTGGCCAAGGTGGAGGGCTCGACGGCATTGTAGCATCTGTCCTTGGTATCCAGCCCAAACTCTTGTCGGTGTCATGTCTACTGCTGGCCTGTCGACTGCCATTTGCTGCGAAGATATTGTCGAGTCCACTGGGCCCAAACAGATCCGTTTGGTCACCATAGGCTACCTTGCCGTGTAGTAACCTCTTGCGCCATTCAAGCGACGCTGTCTTTTTCGCCGGAGATGCCGACTTCGATCGAAGTTGTACTGTGCCCTGTGGATCGTCGCTAGCTGGTGCTTCTGTACGTCTCACGCTCGAGTTTTCGTTGTGGTGTAACAGTGCCAACGGGCTGCGCGTCTTCTTCATGGTGTGTATGGAGTTGCCGCTTAAGCTTCGACGTTGCGAGCGTGTTGACTTTTGGAGCAGCGAGCTCGCATCATGGGTAACAGAGGTGGGTCTTGTATGTTGCGTTGATGGCCTTGTATTCCAAGTTGAAGTGCCATCTAGGCCATCAAGCCATGGCGCGTTGTTGGTAGACATGCCGATAGGACGCTGGTGTGAAGAGCAAGTCTCGAGGTATTCTTGTCGGCAGTCACTCAGGTCAATGCATTACGAAGAATAGAGGGGAATCAAAAGATGGCTTTGGAGAAGCTGTACGCTGATCAAGGCGCGTACCACTGTAGCTAGCGAATTCATGGTTTGCTATGGTCGCGCCACGCCACTCCTGGGTTTCCATAGCAACGCCACATTTTAGGCAGCATGACGCGACACTTGACTACACGACATGTCTGAGTGGAAGAACAGAGCAGTACGTGACGACAGCACGACAAACCAGCTTCGCTGCGAAGCATGACCTTTACACTCGATGTTCAAACGCTTGTCCTGTACTTCAGAGCTCGAGCATATACTGCTCGTCTCGAATGACTGATTTGCCACTGGATCTGATTGACAAGGATAATAAGGCGATGGCTATGGACCTGAAGCGAATGGGAGTCTACTCACTCGTGCCATCGAAATACCAGTCTACTGATCAATTTCGAAACCTCGGTGGTGCCCTCGTCTCGCCTCCCCATCAAACGGTGCTGGTGCCAGGGAGAGAGGACGGCTTGACAGACTTCGCCCGTGCTGCTAAGCGACGCAAGATATTGGCACTCGCCGACGATGTACTGCATGGAAGGACGCTCTTCATAAGCTCTGCAGCTAGAGAGCCACACGCCTTAAGGGCTCTTGTACAGCTGCGTCTGAAAGAGCGACATAAGAAGTGGCGGACCTGCAGCAAGAGCGCATCAACTTGGCAAGACCTTGATAACACTTGGGATGTCCTTCGCAAAGTCTGCGCACATAGGCACCGTCAGGGCCGATCGGCAACACTTGAACGATCACCTGGAGCACACAAAAGTGTTGGCATGAACAGGAATGCTGCAAACAGAGAAGAAAGTGTTGATGGAGACGCCAAGGTCATCGATGAGACTGTGCTCGTAGATGAGATGGATTGTGCCAGATCGGAGACGGTCGACCATGAATACAAGCTTGCACACGGCACGACACATGCACGTCAACCACACAAGTCAAGATCGAGGCAAGCAGCGCGAAACTCGAGACCAGGAGCACAAAACCAGAAGCGTCGCGCAGTCAAGAGCAGGATCCAACAACATACACTGACCAAGACTTATCGAGAATCGCGAGTGAGCAGCCAAACGAGCACAAATGCTAAGGACGAAGAGGCTGTTGAGGATCATCCCTCACTCTCACTACACGTCGGGGCTATCAAAGAGGCTGGCAGGCCTCCAGTACAGGCACAACCGGGTCAGGTGCAGAGCAGAAAGTCTGAAAGCTCGCCATTTGTGTTCCACAGGCGCAAATCTAGGGCAGGCGGACCATCGGGCGTCGTTGTGCTGTTGGAGCATTCAACAGCACTTGGAATGGCAACAATAGGTGGTGCTGCAGAGACAGTCGCCGCGGGAAATGCAAACCCTGAATCAGAAGCACGTGCGAGTCTGGTCACTGAGCATTTGAACAAGCTGCTACCTGTCAGTCCAGCATCAGGAAAGACATCATCCTCCGTCACGAAAGCTCTTCGACAAGCACTCCGCCGTTCTGGTGCTGACATCAGTTTTGTCGATGATGTACCACAACCGCCTCTTGTTACACAACAAGTCGTGCTCGGTGCTGGAAGTCCGCATTGCGAGGAAGCATCAGATGTTCCACGTCGAGAGTCACTTGCATGGCGTGGGACTCAAGCTCTCATAGCGGAGGCGCATGAAGCACTGTTTGATCCTTTTATCGACCAGTCCGTTCTGCCACTACAGCCTGACGAAGCTAGACCTGCCCATGATGTTGGCATGCTTGCAGATGATGGCTCAGGCCATTCTGCAGCACCTATGGCTGCGCCGGAGACACAAGATATCCTAGATGGTTGGAGTCCATGGTCCGCTGACAAGACGCAACAACGAAAAGCTCTCAACCGAGCAAGCATGGGTAGCATGGCTTCTCCAACTGTAGATCCCATGGATGTCCTCAAGTCCCATCGTCGGACGAGTTCGACCAGACGAACGAAGGATGTGCGGAGCAGTCTTTGCTTCTCTCTGGATGCCGAGTACTTGGTCGATCAAACCGATAATGTGCCACACAGCCGATGGACAGCGGTGAATCAGACGGATGCCGAAACAAACCGGCATGAGATCGACTTGTTCAAGAAGCCAAACATGACCACTTCCCGAGAGCTGTCAGGCTCTCAAGCGGCACAAGTTCACTCCATCGATGCTACCAGAGCAGAGCTTGACATGGACCAGTGTATCACAGACATTGCTCTCGATTTTTTTGGCTCAAGCACTCCGACTACTCGGACGTAAGACGAAATAGAGCAGGATGTGAATTGGGTCGCGGACCCATTGATTGAAAATATCTTGTCCACCTCAATGTGACCTAATGTACATCGATCGATGCTTTGTCGCTGCTCCTGCAGACCAAATTCGCTTTGTGGGTATCTCGCTCAGTGCAAATGCAATGCCTTCTTCGTATTCTCATACACGACGTAGGTCTGTAGTGTCAGTTCATGTATTTGATGCTGTAGGTCAACTTACGATCGAAACAGCTGGGACGACCTTCAGCAGATTCGGTGTGAGTCCCTTGAATAGACCTCGCACGCCCTCATACTTCAGTGTCTGTCGTGTTACGTCGACGATACCTGTGTAAGTGCGTGGATGAGCAGCACTGCCTTGACTCTGCAGTCTCGTTCTGAGCAAGTTAAGTGGATAGACAGCGCTTGCGCCAATGGCACCGCTGAAGCCTCCCATCAGTGCTAGGGAGAAATTGCCGGGTAAGGCATCCTCTTCATGCTTGATTCCCTTCTCTTGCATGTTGCGCTTAGTGACCGACTTCTTCAAGGTTTCGAACGTGAATAGGTCGATGGCAGCGTATGGGAACATGCCTACAAGTCCCATTGGCAGACCACGGTAGAAGGATCGAATGGCTCCTTGTCGCCACATCTTCTGAGCAGTGTGAAGCAGGAGTTTGTTGCCACGCTCGCCACCAGGGACGACTTCGCACTGCATGCGGAACTTTAGGGTGTCGAGTGGGTAGACGACGGCTTGAGAGATCATGCCGGCGCAACCTCCAGCAATGAACTGTGCTGGCGAGGAGATGTGTTTTGGATCATCATGACCTTCGATGCGTGCCACCGCTCGTTTTGCTGCCTGCCTAGCTGTTAGTGTACTGTCAGTATGAGTTCCTCTCGCTCACCTCATATGAGCCGAACTTGACAGCAGATTCCGGCATGACTTTGACAATGTTAATCCCGTTACCTGATACGGTAAGCATGTGCTTCGAAGCTCAGTTCATAAGCATACCTGCGAATAAGCTGCGAATGCCGCCGGCGGCCCACAGGTCTCTGCAGGCATTGACGAGTGTTCGAGCACCATGTCTTGTTGCTTTGAGAGGATCGCCCGACTTCGCAGCTTCCACAGCAGTCGAGCTGCCGGTCTGTGCGATCAGGTAGACTTTGAGTCGATCGAGGGGCGCAGTCGCTGTTCTTGAGGTAATGCCTGACAACCCGCCGGCAAGGAAATAGCCTACATCAGGAATAAAGTCCGTCAGCCTCAGTTCCTTCCGGCGAGCAGGTTTCAAGGGTATATATGGATCTTCACCGTGCAAATCTTCATCGACACCATCCCCATCTGAATCAGAATTGAGATGGAGCCTGCTGTGGTGCTGCTGCTCTCGTCTGCCTGGCGATGGGTCGCTATCTATGGTCGCGGCGTCTGCAGCTCCAGCGAGTTCTGCCGAGGGCGCTACGACATTGCCAGCACTTCGGCCTCCATAAGGTTGCGCAAGCTGGGTAATCGCACCGAGAAGAGAATTCTTAAGAAAGTGGATGTTCGTACCGAAACCTTGCAATGCATCATCACTGATAGCAACATCGCCTTCCGAAGTGACCTTCGTCGTGGTGTTGTAATATGAAAGGACAGCTTGAAGTCCTCGGGAATGAGCTGGTAGGAAGAGTAGGAAGTCTTGAGATGTCAGCATTGCTCCAACTACAGCCACAGGTACACCCACCTCGCCACTCTTCGTAGCTGATAGCTCCGTTATGATCTTTGTCGATGTAATTGAAAAAGCGCTCAAGTCGTGCATTCGAGATGCCTACGCCAGCTTGCTGAAACGCTGCGGAAAGTTCTTTCTTGTCGAGGTCGCCATTATGATCGCGGTCGATAGACTTGAACATGGTCCACAGCTCTCTCTCGGTGTGACTGCAGAACTTGGAGAAGTCTGCCAGCGTCAGTGGCCTCGTCCATTTGCTGATTTGTGCACCTACCATCATAGGTGATTCGGCCGTCACGGTTGATGTCTGCAGCTGCGAGGATATCTCTGATCAGATCGTCTGCATCTTTGAGAGCTATACTCTGTTCAGTCAAGCCCAAAGGCAGTTGTCCGTACGAGCTACACACGGTGATTCATCCTGGTCAAGCCATTCTTCAGTGCTGCAAAGTCGACATTGCCCTTCTTCTTCGTGTCGAGCTTCTGCCACAAGCCGCGTATCCTGACCTCACGCTCTTCCTCCGACTCGCCGTCCATGGCGGGACTCGCGCTGTGGGTGTTATGTGTTGATTAGCGAAGTGGCATTGTAGTGTTATCGCAGGGAGTTCGCAGTCGTCGATTGGGACTCAAAGGCAACGTGCGCGTGCGCTGCGAAGCTGAAAAAGATGAAGGCAAGCTAACAAGAAGCGTGCAAACGGATATGCGAGAGGGGAGAAGTAGTATAATGTTGTTGTCGAGCGCGATGTAAATTGTCCTGCACGAGAAACTTGAGGGTGAACTGTGACGTGCGGATTCCGGATTTGCTTACAATGAGCGTTCGTCATTGGATAGAACCAACAACAGACAACCACACGGCACACAGCGAGAGCTGGTCTGTAACTGACACTAGGGAGGCCACGACTCGACCTGAGGGTTGCCACGAGCCCATACTTTATGCTGTATCGGTCTGGGCCAGGCACGACTCACCACAGTGTTGCGGTTTCGTGAGTTATACAGGAAGTAATTTGCTCTTCGAATTCATATGCTTTGCAGCGAGTAGAAAGGCAAGCACACAATGTTGTGAAGAGAACGAAATGATCCAAGAAGTCACTGAAAGTCTCGACAGCTCTACACGATGGCTGCCAACTACTGGGACTCAACGCAGGCCAAGTACTGGACATTCACCAGACCAGAACTCGCGAGCATGCGCGAAGAGCTCAGCAAGACCCATTTGACAGCGTGCAAGAAGTATCCTTTACCGGAACTCAGACACATGAGCATCTACATGCAGAACCAGCTTCATAAGCTGGCCAAGCCAATGTCGCTTCGTCAACAAGCACTTGCAACGGCACAAGTGTATATCAAACGCTTCTATCTCTGCGCAGAGATCCGCAAGACAAACCCATACTTGATCATGGCTACAGCAGTCTATCTAGCCTGCAAGATGGAAGAGTGTCCTCAGCACATTCGACTCATGCTCGGCGAGGCAGCTCGAAGATGGCCTGAGCTAGGAGTCACCGAAACGAGCAAGATAGGAGAATGCGAGTTCGCTTTGATATCAACTCTCAACAGCAGACTCATTCTACATCACCCGTACCGCGCTTTGGCCGAACTGCAGATGGTCTTCTATCTGAGCAGTGAGGAAAATAACCTAGCACAAGCCATCGTCAACGACTCGTACAACACCGACTTGTCGCTGCTCTATCCACCACACGTTATTGCCATCGTAGCAAACTTTCTTGCGATTGTGCTGCGACCTGCACAGACAGCCAGCATGCAGGCAAGCCCGTCCACTCCTGGTGGTGCCTCAAACAGTCCCATCACACCAGCAGTGTCCTCAGCTGTTGCTCAGACTGCTCTAGCTGGAAGCACATTCAGAGCGGGCAACATAAGACTTGCCAAGATGATTGAGTGGCTCGCAGAGACAGAAGTCGACATGGAGGCTGTCGTTGATGCCACGCAAGAGATGATCAGCCTGTACGAATGCTGGGAGAGCTACAATGAGCGGGCTTGCAAGGAAGGCATCACCAAATTCATGAAAGACTCTACCAAGTGAACAGGCGAGGCCGATCAATGCCCCCAGCACTATTCTTAACGACCGCCAAAAGTATCAATGCATGAACATAGCTCAAAGTCAATGTGACGACAGCCACGGCTATCCATGCTCGGACACAACCGAGTGACGAAGATTCTGCCTGTGCAGGTGGTCAGCACTCAATCTTCTGCGAACAAACTCTTCCACTTCATGCTGACATCACATCGCCCAACAGCAGAGTTGGTGTTGCGATTGAAGAGAGAGTTGTTGCAGAACAGCTTGCTTTACTGTGAGGTAGATACCTTCGCTTCGGTCACCTGTCCAACGTACAACCGAGAGTTGTGTGAGGCTGTGATCTTTAGTAGCGGTGTGGCCGCCACGCAGGCGCGAAGCTATCGGCGCTAGCTACCACACCTTGTGCGCAAGACAAGGACCGCACGAGGTAGAACCCAGCATGCATGAGCGCTAACGCACTGGCCGTGTCTGGCCATAGTTGGGGGCTGTTACAAGCGCCAGGTCGATACAATGCTGCTTGAGATGAAGGCGGAAGTGCGTATGGTGTGCTATGGTCGACATGTAACCAACGTAGACCCTCCAGCATTCCGCGTTGCTGATTGCAGCTTTCAAACATTGCTGAAAGCGCCGGGATGCAGGGAGGATGAATCTGACGTATAATGAAGCGCTAGAGCTGTCCCGGACTAGCTAGGGCAAAGGCGCCCGAGTGCTGCATGCCTGCCGTCTCTCGGACTATGTGTCCCCTCACCCACTTCTTTCATCTTCCTAGCCACTCCCCTACAACTCTGCTTTCGCATTCACTCCGATACCCAACCTCGATACTACATCAAGACACTCTCACGACTCGCATCTCCTGTAATCAGCCATCGCATCTACTGTCAAGCATCACTTTATACTCACTCCACACCGTCTCGGCGCTCTTTCGTCCCATTCGACCTCGGCGCCTAAACAAAGCACAACAGACTGTCACTTCAGTCAATCCCAATACTATACGTCAAAGAAGCATGTCGAACTATCACTACGGACAGGCACACTACTCCAACATGTCCTCACATAATTCTCACGGCTCTCACGGCAACCATGGGCGTAACCGCCGAGGACCGCGAGTTGCGTCGCAGAATGCGCACAGACAATACAAGGTTCAAAGAAGTCCCAAAGAGGTGCCGGAAGTCCCAACATACAACGACTACCTGCAGCGACTTGAGGCTGCGAAGAGCTTCGAGTTCGACGACGATGAGCTGTTCTGTCCCTTTCACCTCTTGACAGAGGATGACGTACGATTTATTGCCACCTCTGCTCATGCCATTGACACTGACATTCGCCAGCTGCAATCCATCCACTCTGCTTCCTACTCCGACCGTGGCTCCCTGTCATCAGGCTCGCCTGAATCCTCGCCACTTCAGCAGCAGGTGCAGCCTACTCCATCCTTTCTCCTCTCGTCTGCCAGCAGCTCATTCACCCCAACACCAGTCTCTGCAATGAGCTACCAGACACAGAACATGAAGCTTCACCAGCCAATGGCACAGCGAAGCCGTAATGCCATTCCGATTGTCGACCCTTCGACACGATCCGTGGCTAGTCCACCACTGAGTGTCTCGCCAGCTCGACTGCAGCAGCAGTATATGCAGCGCCGCTGGTAAAGCAGTCACTCGTGACTTGCTGTCGGTCATAATCATATGATGCTGCAGACGGAGCTGGCGAAACACTCTTGCGATAATACCTTGTCTGGACCACTATGATACCCCATTTCTAGACACCATTGAAGAGGATTCAGCCTCGCTTTGTACTGTACAGCACTTTATTTGAGACGACTACCACCTTTTTGGACGACAGGCGTTTACAACAGCATCTACGACACACATTTTTGACGGCATCAAGCACGAGCGACGGAACTATAAAACATCTTGGATACAAGGAGACGACTACCCAGATACAACGATATTGTTTAAAGAATTCGAAGCGATCAGTTCTTCGGAGTTGAAAGGGATTTTGACTTGCGCGCGCGTACAGCATTTGCGAGGGAAAGAATCATGCAATGAGGCCCCTCTTACGAGCCTTCTGTTTTCTGCTTTACGATACCAAAACTTTGAAATCATGTTATGATGGACGACCTCGGATCTCAGCTTGGGCGAAGATACACAATATGTATCCGAGAGATCATTGGTGTTTGGCTAAGGGATGGCATGTACTTTGGTTGGGATGGAAGATCTAGTTGTAGATCTTGTTGTGTTAGTTTTCCTGGATCTTCGATGCATATATCGCACGCTGTATAGCAACGGTGCATCTGCATTTTCATCCTCTCATTGCTGATCTTGTCTGCGGTGCTGCCATCATACTACAGCCTTGAGACCTGGAACATCAGGAGGACATAGCGAGAAACAATAGGGGAAGCACCTCAGAGGCTGTTCTACAGACTCGTCGCTCTTTACGCTACCACAATGCATGGGTGCTTGGCAAAGAGTTTGTGAGACATCTCCGTCATGCCAAACGACATCTTGGACTGTCCTTGAGGACTTCATCTCTCCCCAAGACACATGACCTAGCCACCCGAGGTAGACTTACAAATAGCCTCCAAGCAGGGCATTGCATCATAGGACGAGTAGTAGCATGCAGGAGAATGGATCGACAGCTATCAGCTCAAGCAGGCACTCTCTTATCTTTGTTCAGATGGTACCTGAGAAAGTCGCGTGGCAGATATACTCGAGAGCTTCGTGCAGCACAGGCAGAGAACTGGTCATTCTCAAATGCAGTGAGGTGGCTGACTTCATGCTGCAGTCTTCTGAGCACGCGATTCATTCCGACAGTTGCTTTTGGATCGCATCCATGACGTACTCGGGTTAGACAACCAATGGCCGAGCTACCAAGGTCAGCAGCTCTGGTAAACTTTGCGTGTCTCTTTGTCCTTCTCCCACTCGTGATATACAAACACCTCTTCTGTCTTCGCACAACCCATTGAACCATCATGTCTGCTATCCGCCAATCACTCACTGCTGCGCGCCGTGCGCCTCGATTCGTGCAGCAGACTGTCGCTACCCGAAGCTTCGTGGCTTCCCGACAGCTGCGCGTGTCCAAGGAGACCGACCTTCGTATGTTTGGCACAAGCGAGAAGGGTCGTGTACAGATGACTGATTGATGGCCAGACCACGAGGGACGTCAAGCCGAGATCGAGCGTGAGCATCAGAAGAAGAACGACGGTCAATGGAACGATAGCTTGGCCAGTGACAGCGAGAGCATCGTAAGCACTGCCGGTCTCTGGGTAACAGGACATACGAGCTGACGGATTGATTACAGGCCAAGGCAGACCGAGGCGAGCTCCAGGGAGGAGAGAAGACAATCAGCCAGCTGCAGGACGAGACGGCCAAGCTCGCCAACCAGCAGAAGCTCGACGAGCTCGAGAAGCTCAAGAAGCACTAAGTTGTGCGAGAGCAAGATAAAATGTACAGCAATATGCCACAATGGCAGGCTCAAAGTCCTGTGTTACGAGCTTCGAGAATCTCGAAAAAGAGACGAAAAATCGCATCTAGTGTATAAGGAATCTATGCAACACCTCCAAGCATATTACTCGCCCATTGATAACTGCCTAAGAAGACCGCGCCGCCAATGCTTATCCACATTGTGCGAGGCCCGATGCCCTTGAAGAACGCCTTAGAGCCTTCTTGCTGGTATATTCTATTCATTATGGTCAAGGCACTTTCCTTCTCTTTCGCAAGCATCAGGCGAGTCTTAAGCACGTCGAGAGGGGTTGTGAGGCCAGCAGCAATCGCTCCTGATAACGAGCCATATAGTGCACTCTCTGCCGCCGTGACGTCCTTGGGTCGTGAGCCTAGCGTCCGTTGTGAAAGTGACCAGCTCTTTAATGCTTCCCACAGAGGAAACTGGATGATCGTGAAGGGCACCTCTCGCATGACGGTGATGCTCCAGCCTCGATACAGCTCTCGCCATACATGTAGCATTCCATGTGTCCTGCTCTGCCCTAAGATGCCTCTTAACGCTGCGATCGACGACGGATACAGCTTTGCCTGCGCACGCTGCTTGACGACCTCTGTCGGCACGCGAACGATGCATGCCGCAACTTCTGCGACACTGCCAGCCAGCATATGTGTTCCTGCTTCTCCCAATCGAGTCTTCTGGCCTGGTTTCGCGACAAAATACTTCTTCACGCCGTCGTATGTGACGAAGAAGAGCGCAGCTCCAGGTGCTGAGCCGACTGCTGCGCTGCCAATGCCATTGTAGATGCCTCGAAAGCCGCCAGCAGCCCAAAAGCCTGCTGATGATTGCAGTCGGGTCTTGAGCGTGTCGAGAGGGAAGAGGGAGATGTCGACTGTGGTTCCTGCTAGACCGCCGGCCTACAGTGTGTTAGTGAGGTCTTGTGCAGTAGAGATTGGTGTTCGTACCAGCAACGAACGAACGTATGGCGACTCAACGATTGGCCGCGACTCCATGCTTGTTGAATGGATCGGACACTGCTGTCACGCGCCCATATCGTCAGTGCAGATGATAGTTCATCTCCTGCGTTGCAAGATGAGCTACGAGCGCGATGAGATCTGTCATCGTCGCTGGTCTTGTGCTCATATAAATTTTGGCCGCATCATTTCGTCATCTCTGCGACAACAATTTGCTCGCTCACTGCAACACGAACTGATATTCACATACACTTTGCTGATAGGTTTCTACTAGTGTTCAGGACGTACGTCGTGATGGAATCAGCCCTTGTGACATGCCTCATCATCTTAGAGGCTCGAAAGTTTGAGAGCTTCACAACATCTCACCGATGAGCTCGAGCAGCCCGGATCGTGACAACACGAACACAATCCGAGTCCTGCAGCATCACCTACACACTGCCTAGGGAGGAGATTCAATAGCCAATGCTGCAGAGATCCAGTCATGGCCATATTCGTCATTGTTCGAGCTTCACCGCGAAGAGTCTACCAAGAAGGGGGCCGGAACGACATGACCCGTGATTTTAATGCCAAGACCAGCTGTAGTGGCTTTAGGTGAAGCGGTTCCGCGATCGTCGCAATCCTGCTCTATCCATCAATGCGTGCCCAGTTCGAATTCGGTGGTGGTCGTCCACTCGCTTGAGAAATCAGCGATTGCTGGCATGGCCTTAAGCTTCTGAGACACCCTTCAGCCGAGAAATCGGGCAGAGAATCTCAGGCCATGGAATGGCGGTGCTGGACTACATGCATTGATGGCGGATTGTTGGTGGTTGATCATGGAAGTGTCAACACTTTTTGACCTTCTGCTCCTCTCCCTTGCTTCACTTGCACTCACTGCTCATGCTACGCTGATACTTCTACAAGATAGTAAGTATACCCTGTCGTTCTTTTGTCGAGTCTCGATGTCACGAGTCTCCTTGACGCCTTGTCAATCACTACTGTGCTTCTTTGTCATTCAATGTCCTGCGACACCGTTTCCGGCACCTTCTTACACGATAGTGACAACAAAGGCCGTCCGCGACATAACAGGAGCGACTTGTCGCATTGCACATCACTATGACCGGCCTTCTCAAACATGACTTTGGCAGACTCAGTGAATCGGTTTCTAGACACTATCAAGGCCACCTTTCGTCACGAGGAGGCCCGCATCTCAGAAGGGAAGGCCATCGATAAAGCATTGAAGGAGATCAAGACAAGACAGCGTAACGGCGCGCCTCTCACGATCAACACCGACGTCTCAGCCACTTCTCCGAAGAGACGACGCAGCAATGCCTTCTCCACTCCCAGCCCGACAGCAACAACCACACCTAAAGCTTGATACTGCCATGGCGTCAGGCTCTCCAATTGTTCCTACGCAGTACATCCTGGATGAGTACGGCACTCCTGGCGGTAGCGCGCTGGCAACAACGCGATATCCAGACATCAGCTGCCATCTGCTGCTCCTCGAAGCCAAGTTGACCATGGATGGCGGCTTGCGTACTCGTGAGAAGTATATCAAAGCCGCAGGCATCGCACGACAAGCCTTGTCACTCGCTCTGCAGAACAATCTGCCTGAGCTCGAGAGTCGTGCCAACTTCTACCTTGGAGAGTCCACCGTCATTGATGTCAGACGGGGCCAGCAGCATTTGATCAAGGCACGGGAGTACTATAGCCGTGCTCTCGATGGCAACGAGTATGGCACTCCTGAAGCAAAGAGAGCAGCAAGTCGACTTGCAGAGCTCAACGTTATGTTTCCAACGAGCAACACCTCAACATCTGATGACTCGAGTGGATCTCTTCCATTTGCGACAGACTCTGCGCCGTCGCTCACAAGTTCACCTTCCTGGGGGCCTGCTCAAGCCAGAGCCAATGCACATACAGCGAAGATCCGTGCTGGAGAGCGCATCCCCAGCTTTGGCTCTATGTCAACGGACTCTTCGAGCGTTCGTACTGACGACGACCTCCCTGGCTCCGACTCGACGTGGATAAACTCTCCAGACGTCGAGGAAAGCAGCGACAAATCGACGGTCGCGGCCGAATACGAGTTCACATCGTCGTCTAGACTCGACAATCTGCTCGCCAGCATCCGGAGTCCCATCATGAGCATCTCTCCCAAGACCAAGCAGGGTCTGGGTATACACTTTCCCAAGACAAGTAGCCCAAAGACAGGGCGGCAAAGCAGCTCGTCTAACACTGTTCAACCGAGCAGCCCTCTCAGGATAGCTCAGAGCCCGAGTACGAGCACGTTCACGGTAGCAACACAAGGTTCAAGCATTTTGAAGCAACAGAATGCTGTCGACAAGACCGAGAGATCCAAGTCAACAAGTGTCTCCTTCTCACCTGAGACGAAGACCAACGACGAAACATCCCCAACTGGCGCCTTGACACACAGGCGTAAGCGTTCATCACTAAGCATATCCCAGCTTCAACAACGATCAGATGAAGCGCTAATGGAGGAGGGACAAAGCCCCGTCCAGCCCGACTTCTGATGCTCCTTCTCATGGAATTATGCTTCGTTCATCATTCTGCTAGACTGTAACTAATAACCAGCATGAAGCTGAGCACATATCATACACAGATTGCTCGCCAATGAGTCTTCCTGTATGCCTTGATTGTGAAATCTAGCATTCGCACACTATCGCGACTGTGTTATCTTAAGATGCCATGACAAGCGCAAGGAGCGCCATTCGCACAAACATGCCGTATCTCATCTGTGGTATGTTAGTGAATGTCTTGATAGCAGATCTCCAGAGGACTCACTTGTCTAAAGTAGGCAGCGCGAGCGTCGTCGTCGACCTCTCTGCTCAGCTCCTGGTTTCGTGGCAATGGGTGCATGACGATCATACTTGGCTTGGCGTCCAGGAGAGTCTTGGAGTTGACTACGAATGAGTCCTTGACCTCCTCGTACAGCTGTGCATCCTCGAAGCGCTCTTTCTGCACACGAGTGCAGTACAGTACATCGGTCTTAGCGATGATCTCCGGCGATAGCGCGTCTGATTCCACGCTTAGCTGTCCACGAGCTTGTAGACTGGCACGCACTTTTGAAGGTAGTGCAAGAGCTGCAGGAGCAGCAAGCTGGATAGTGACATTGTAGTGACGCAGTAGCTCACAGAGGGAGTGCACAGTGCGACCATACTTGAGATCACCAGTGAAGGTGATGGTTAGACCATTGACGGTGCCCAGCTCCTCACGGATCGTGAAGAGATCGAGGAAGGCCTGTGTTGGGTGTTCACGAGAGCCGTTGCCAGCGTTAATGAGAGGATGATCCGCAGCAGCTGCAGCAATATCTGCACTGTCGTTGTCGGGATGACGAAGCACCATCGCGTCAGTATATTGATCAATAGTCCTTATTGTATCCTCGAGTGACTCGCCCTTCTTAGTACTGCTGTGAGCTTCGTTGACGATGATTGTCTCGCCACCAAGTCGCTTCATCGCAGCCTCGAAGGAGCATGAGGTTCTGGTCGATGGCTCGAAGAACAGCAAACCAAGAACACGACCGCGTAGTACGTCAAGAGAGCCGTCACGTTCGACACCAAGTCGCATCTCTGCGGCGACTGTGAAGAGAAGGTGGAGGTCGTTCCTGGAGACTTGCTTGACAGAGACGATGTCCTTGCCCTTGAATGGTGAGTTCTTCAAAAGATCGTCAAGCGAAGCAGATGTAGTCTGTGGTTGTGGTAGGACTGGTGCAATTGGACGTGCTTCAGCGAAGGTCTGGCAATCGATCTTGCCAACACTGAGATCGTAATTGCGAGCAATGGCTTCGATGAGGATCTTGGCGTTCTTGACGTTCGTCACGAGTGGTGTCTGGTAGTCCACAGCCATTCGTCGTGTACGGTAGCCCTTGCTCATGTAATTGGCCGGCCGACGGAATCTGTTCGACGATGGCAGATTGACGTACAAGTCGATGAGGTTATTGGCGAGTGCGTATGTCAATGAGTATTCCTCACGCTGTTGGTCGTCCTGGAGAGCTTCGAGGAACTGGACCTCAACATTGTTCTCTGTCAGGAAATCAGCAGTTCCGGCGGTAGCAAAGATCTTGAAACCCAGTCGATAGAGTGTCTTGATCGATGGAAGAAGCTCAACCTTGTCCTTGTATGCACCAATGGAGAAGAGGATGTTCTTCTTAGGCAGCTTGAAGCCAGTAGAGATCAAGGCTTTGATGTATGCCTCGTATTTTGTCCTGCCGAAGCAAGCGACTTCTCCAGTCGATGCCATCTCGACACCTGTTACAGGATCTGCACCTGACAATCGAGAGAAGGAGAATTGTGGCACCTTGACGCCGACGTAGTCAGGTGGGATAGAGATCTTAGGATACTCGCGCACTGGCAAGCCTGCCATAGCTTTGGTTGCCATCTCAATAAGATCGCAGCCCATGACCTTGGAGACGAATGGGAAGGATCGCGATGCACGCACGTTGCACTCGATGACCTTGATCTCGTTGTCCTTGGCGATGAACTGAATGTTGTATGGTCCAGTGACATTGAGAGCATCTCCAATCTTTCGTGTAGCGTCCTCGATTCTGCGTACAGTCTCAGGGTCAAGATCTTGTGGTGGTAGGATCAGTGTAGCATCGCCTGAGTGGACACCAGCGTTCTCGACGTGCTCTGAGATGAAGTGACCGATCATGCGTCCGTTCAGCGCGACAGCATCCATCTCGATCTCCTTGGCACCTTCGATGTACTTGGTGATAACAACTGGATACTCCTTGGATACCGCAGCGGCTTGACCAAGGTAGTTTGCCAGATCATGCTCCGAGTAGACAGTATTCATTGCAGCACCGGACAGCACATATGACGGCCGCACGAGCACAGGGTATTTGACCTTGTTGCAGAACTCTCTTGCTTCGGCGATGCTGGTAAGTTCCTTCCATTGAGGCTGGTCCACACCCAATCTGTCGAGCATTCGTGAAAACTTGTAACGATTTTCCGCGGTGTCGATCATCTCCGGCGAAGTTCCCAGGACCTTAACGTTGGATCTGTACAGAGATAGAGAGATATTGTTCGGTGTCTGACCACCCATGGACAGAATAACACCGCTGGAGCTCTCCATGAGATAGATGTCTAGGACGTTTTCGAGGGTGATGTTCTCGAAGTACAAACGGTCTGCCTCATCGTAATCTGTGGATACCGTCTCGGGGTTATACTTTGATGCATGTTAGCATAGCTTCTTGTGATCCTGGGTGCACTCCAGGTAAAACTCACATTCACCATGACAGTCTTGTATCCACTGTCGCGAAGAGTACGAACAGTGCGGACTGAGCACCAATCAAACTCCACAGAGGACCCTATGCGATACACGCCTGATCCTAGGACCATAACGCCCTTGTCCTCGAAGGTGATGTCGTGCTCTGCAGCGTTGTATGTTAGGTATAGGTAGTTAGTGTAGGCTGGAAACTCAGCAGCGACAGTGTCAATCTGCTTGACAAACGGCATGATGCCTGCGTCCAGCCGTGCTCGTCGGACATGATTCTCGTTAGTCTGCCAGAACAGAGCAAGCTGACGATCCGAAAACCCTTTGCCTTTGCATCTCGGAAAAGCTCAACGGATACGCTGTCAACACTGTGGGTCTGCATGAGCTTGCTGAAGTCGCTAAGTCCCTTCAGCTTCGTCAAGAACCACTTGTCTATCCTTGTCATCTCCCAGATCTTGTCAACCGAGTAGCCGTTGTGCATAGCGTTGGCTAGCGCGAACATACGCTGGTCCGAGGGAGTTTGAAGCTCAGTATCGATGTCGAGTGTCATCAGTGCAGTGGTCTCGTTGTATCCGAGGTTGCTGGGATCGACTGCTCTTATAGCTTTTTGTATGGCTTCTTCGAAGGTTCGACCAATGCTCATGACCTCTCCAACACTCTTCATCGATGATCCGAGAAGGGTCGAAACTCTGGTGAATTTCTTGAGATCCCATCGAGGGATCTTAACAACCACATAATCGAGAGATGGCTCGAAGCATGCACATGTGACCTTGGTCACTGTGTTCTTGACTTCGTTGAGAGGAATGTTCAAGCCGAGCTTGGCTGCGACAAACGCCAAAGGGTAGCCGGTGGCTTTCGAAGCGAGTGCAGAAGATCTCGACAGTCTAGCATTGACCTCGATGATGCAGTACTCTCGGCTGTTCGGGTTAAGTGCGTACTGGATGTTGCATTCACCAACCACACCGAGATGTCTAATGACTCGCACAGCTGTCGTCCTGAGCATGTTGTAGTCCTCATCTGACAGTGTCTGTGAAGGGGCTACCACGATCGAGTCGCCTGTGTGGATGCCAAGAGGATCGAAGTTCTCCATGTTACACACAGTGATGCAGTTGTCTTGGGCATCACGAACAACTTCGTACTCGATCTCCTTCCAGCCTTTCATACTGCGCTCAATCAGCACTTGAGGACTTACCGCGAAAGCCTTGTTGCACAGATCCAGGAGCTCGGCCTTGTTATTGGCGAATCCACTTCCTAGACCACCAAGAGCGAAGGCAGCACGAAGAATGACTGGATAGCCAATCTCCTCGACAGCTTGCAGGGCTTCATCGACAGTGCTTGCCGACTTTGAGTGGGCACAAGGAGCACCAATAGATTCCATGCTTCGGGCGAAGAGCTCACGATCCTCTGTTGTGATGATGGTCTCAATCGGGGTGCCAAGCACCTTGACGCCGAGAGCCTCGAATTCATCTTTGAGCTGGATACCAACGGAGAGAGCTGTTTGACCACCAAATGTGACATAGATCGCATCAGGTCTCTCAAGCTTGATAACCTTGCGGACAAACTCTGCATTGACTGGCAGGAAGTAGACCTTGTCTGCAAGGCCCTTCGACGTCTGAATTGTTGCAATGTTTGGATTGATGAGGATGGTGTAAATTCCTTCTTCCTTGAGAGCTTTGATGGCCTGACTGCCGGAGTAGTCGAATTCACCAGCCTGACCAATGCTGAGACCTCCACTCCCCAAGACGAGGACTTTCTTGACCTCGACCTTTGGCTTGGCAGCAGCGTTCTCGGCAGCGTCTCCTCCTGGGAACTTCACAGGACGTTGCATAGCGCTGGAGTCCTTCAAGACATCCATGACTGTGTTGATGAAGACATCGAAGAGAAACTCGGTGTCACGTGGGCCTGGATTGCTCTCGGGGTGGAATTGCACACTGAAGTAAGGTCGGCTGACGTGTCTGATACCCTCGTTGCTACCGTCATTGGCATTGACGAAGAGCTCCGTCCAGTCAGCCGTCAAGCTATCGGCGTCGACGGCGAAACCGTGGTTTTGTGATGTGATGTAGCACTTACCAGACAGTAGGTTGGTGCAAGGAATGTTGTGACCACGATTACCGAACTTCATCTTTGATGTTGTTGCTCCTGATGCTCGTGCCATGAGCTGGTGCCCCAGACAGATACCAAATATTGGCATACGGGCTTCCTTGATGGTGGCTTGAATATGCGAGATTGTGTTCTGCATCATAGCTGGGTCACCGGGACCATTGGAAATGAACAGTCCATCGTATTCCTTCCCAGCAAGCTTGGCGAAGTCATAGTCCCATGGCACGACCTCGACCTCGACTCCTCTCTTGACCAGGCAGCGCAATTGGTTGTATTTCAGGCCGACATCAACACATACGACACGCACAGCTCTACCTGACGGGTGCTTCAACGCAACGGATGATGGTGGTGGGTACACCTTGGGTTCTGAGGTTGAGACTGGGTAAGATTAGATTGTGCTACACTAATACTATGCTGGGCAGATTGCTCACCATCTGCTACCAGATTTCTCGTGTTTGGATCGAACCAGTCGAGCTCTGCGAACTCTGGAACTTCTGACGTCTGGCCAAAGTAGCCTCCATTGGTAGTTGGAAGTGTCAAGCTCTTGCTTAGATTTGCAGCTTGAGGAGCTGGGATCGAAGGTGTCATGGCTCCGCTAGGCGTAGCCGTGCCATTGACGGCAGCGACTCTCTTACTGCCGGTTTGCATGAGAAGGCGACCTAGCATGCTTCCTTTTTCTCGTATCCTCTTGGTAAGAGCTCGAGTGTCCACGCCGTATATCGCTGGTACGTTCTGCTCTTTCAGCCATGTTCCTAAGGATGACTTTGCTAGATAGTGTGAGTAGTCCTCGCCAGAGTACGAAGCTACAATGAGACCTGCGATGTGGATCTCTGAAGCTTCGAAGTGCGCTGGTAGGCTAGGCAGGATAGGATCTTGCTCTTCTCGTGAAGGAACACCATAGTTGCCAACGAGTGGGAAGGTGATGACAAGGATCTGTCCACGATATGAAGGGTCAGTAATGCTCTCAGGGTAGCCGACCATGCCTGTCTGGAAGACAAGCTCGCCAGCTACACTGCGGTGAGCACCGAAGCTTATGCCAGTGCAAAAACGGAGGGTGTTGTCTCCGTCCTTGACTTCGAGAGCCATCAGACTCTCCTGCTTCGAGCCGACCATCTTGTCAGATCTGTCTCTCTGGTGCTGCTGGTGAGGAAGCAGAGCAGAGAGAAGAGGTGAGCAGGTCGATCTATTAGATCGAGCCCTCTAACAGAAAATTTAAGCGGGTCCTGCGAAACGCACAGACCCTGCATATGATGTAGCTGCAGAGTATACATTCACGTTCACTTCACCAATGCAAGAATCGTGATACAACACACACTCATTCATCTAAGTCTGTTCGTAGCCGCAAGAATGCTTGCCAGCCTACCTTCGAAGCTCGCCCTCGAACCTGTCTACACCAAGATCTCACGACTGCTGACAATAGTGCTCAGGGACAGCCATGGCTCGTAAGCGCAGATCGGTGGTTTAGCGGTGAAGCATCGAGAAGCTCTTACAATTGAATCAGTGCGTCTGCCGCAGGACAGATTCATGTATGTCCGTTGACTTCTGGAGTCTCTGGCACCTGCTTCAGTGACAAACTCTTCATCGGAGCCGGATTTAGCACTCTCGCTGCATCAATCAGGGGTGCATTTGGACTGATCTCGAGGCCAAAGCCCGGACGATCCAGCACACTTACGTCGAGGTAGCCGTTGATAGGGATCGGTTCGTTGGAAAAGAGATTGCCAAACACAGGCAGCACCGACTTTCCGTCTGGCGAGTTGGCAAGATACTCCTGGAATGGACTGTTTGCCTGCGTCACCACGAAATGATACGAATATGGGCCGCTGGCATGCGGCACCACAGGAATGTCGTATGCTGATGCCATGGCCGATACTTTGAGCAGCTCAGTCAGTCCTCCAAGCCACATGATGTCAGGCTGCAAGATGTCGATGTTGCGTCCTTCTATGAGCTTCCGGAAGCCGTACACAGAGTATTCGTGCTCTCCAGTGGTAAACTTGACAGTAGGGTGAGCGCGCTTCAACAAGGCATGACCATCGAAGTCATCGGGCGATAAGCACTCCTCCCACCAATCAATGTCGAGGTCTTTGCACTTCTCAACAAGCTCTATCGTGTACGGAACGTTCAGACTCATGTAGCAGTCGACACGTAACGGAAAGTCTGGTCCAACTTCGGCACGCATCTGCTTCAGATATGCAATGTTCTTGCGCATTCCCTCCGGACCTTCTCCAGGACTGTACGGAAGGGCCACCTTCGATCCAGAGAAGCCGATGGCCTTGACGGCGCCCGGTGCTGGTCCAGTGCAGTAGAACGCTAGCCTCTCGCGAGTCGCACCACCGATGAGCTTGTACACTGGCTCGTTTCGGATCTTGCCCTGGAGATCCCACAGTGCAAGGTCTATCACTGAGATCACCGCAATTGGGAGACCTTTTCGGCCATAGAACATCGAGGCACGATACATCTGGTTGAACAGCAAGTTCGTGTCTCGTGGATCTGGCGATATCAGTGACTACTATCGACTATAGCATTCTTGACACGTACCAGCTCCAATGAGGAATCTCGAAAAGTGTTCAGCCACCAACCAACATGCTGGCGGGCCTCCAAAACCTGTGGCGAACCCTTTCGTGCCATCGTCAGCTTCGATCTCGACACAGAATGAGCCAAGCACGTTGATGCCCCAGCTCGTTCTCGACTTTGCGTAAGCTTCGTATCCAGACATAGGCGTCGAGATCTTCGAGTCAATCAACCAGTGGCCGCCCTTTACATTGTGGTAATCGCCTCCGGATCCGACTCCATCAATCAGAAACGTCTTGATCGCTCGGATTCTTGGGAAACGTTTGACGGCGTTCATCGTGCTGGAATCTTCTGCTGCAGGCATATTGGATCAGCTCAGGCGACTTGCAATCAACGAACCTTTCACACAAACGCGGCATGCACAGATTGACTATTTAAGATGGAGATAGCTGTGGGCGAGATCGCCAGCTCGGCTTTTCGGCGTAGCTGGTTCCGCCAGCCTAAGCAGCTATGCTCTATCGCCTCGACGGATGCAAGCCTTGAGTTAGACCTCGAACAGGGCCTTTTTCAAGATTTCGCTTCCCCGCAATTGCATCTGCAAATGTGGAGGTAGATAACCCAGCCATGCATGCCTTCGCGACAATCTCGGCGTCTCACACCCACCACTTTGACCCGAGATGTCTGAAGATGCTGAGGAGAGCGCCCAGCAGCACCGAAGTCCATCACCGGCAGCACATGGCACACTAGAGTCAGCTTGTGAGACTTGCAAGCAGAGGAAGGTCTGGCAGTATGCTGCATACGCCTTCCTACGCTAAGCCTTACAGGTGAAATGCGATCGTCAGAAGCCCAAGTGCTCACCATGCTTGAGAAACCATCACAGATGTGAGTATCGAGCTCGTAAGAAGCCAGGTCTACGAGCGGGCTATGGTCGCGAGCTTGAAAGTCGACTATCGCAACTCGAAGGCATTCTGCTGTCCCAGCAGAACGTGCTTCAACGACTCGCAAACCATTTGCCGAGTACCACACCTTCGAACGATGCAGAACCGGGAGCTACCATCGTCGACCAGACCTTGGTGCAATCCACAGTGACCAACAATAACGATGTATCACCTGTTGATGCTACGAGCCAGGTGCCATACGAGCATTCTAGCTCGTCCATGACTATCGGGCAGCCGCCGAATACATCTCCTCTCAGTACAACAGGACATCCTGTCCCACAGCATGCTGCCTCACGAGCGGTCATGACCTTTGATGCGATTGTACCACAAGTGAACGAGGACAGTCTCCTTTCAGCGGACATTCTCTACGCTTTGACACAGTTGTTCCTCGTTCACATCAATCCCTGGTTCCCAGTGCTACACGATGCAAGCATTCTGGTCAGTAATGGCAGGTCGCATGATACTGAACGCTGACAGCTTTACCAGGATGATCTTTTCGGATCTCGGCGGCTAGAGAATGGTGACAAGATCTTGCTGCATGCTATCACCGCAACAGCTCTGAAATACTCGACCGACCAACGTTTGACCGAGACAATACGCCAGCAGGTCTACACTATCGCCAAACAACGAGTGTTACTCTATGGGATGGAGAATATGAGCGTGAGATCGTTGCAAGCCATGACGATTCTGGCTTTGGATATTGTTGGCGGCGCAAATGGTCCTCCAGGATGGAATATGCTTGCACTGATTACGAGAAATGCTGTCCAGCTTGGACTGTCGGTCGAACAAACTTCCTCTGTAATCAGTCCGCGTACGCCTTCCATCTACACCCTGCGAGCATTTGTCCTGCCCAAACCTGCAAGCTTTCTTGAAGATGAGAGCCGGAGGCGATTGTTCTGGGTCATATACATGCTGGACCGACTAACGACCTTGGCTACAGCCTTCGACTTCTCCATCAGCGATAAGGACATAGAGCGTATGCTCCCATGTCGTGATGACCTGATGTCGGCGAACCAAGCTCCTGATACTGGCTGGTTTCAGAGGACAGAGTCATCTGGCGCCAAGGACATGACTCGTCTGCAGAACGTAGGCGCTCTGGGTCACTACATCGAGCTGCTGGACATCCTTTCACGCATTCATCGCTTCCTCAAGACCACAGTGGATATCAGTGCACTTCCGGAAGTGGAGCAGTGGCAGAAACAGTATCTCATGCTGGACTCGGGACTGAGCTCTTGGAGACATGCCTTACCAAGTGAATATGGCAACATCTCGAGGTTGTTCATTCCCACGCTCTATCAAGAGCCGGTCGACGCTATGTGGATCACTTTACAAAGCATGTACTATACGTGAGTATTGTGGAGACTTCGCACGAGTGTACTAATGTCCGCAGGACAATCATCCGTCTGCATTCCTCAGCAGCTTATCCGGCCACTTGTTCAGAACTGTTCCAGCCATCATTCCGTGCCAGCCAGCGTTGCATCTCGGCTGTGGACAACATCTGTGCTCTTTGCTCGTATGTCACAGACAAGGACATGCTTTCAAGACTTGGTCCGCCGTTTGCATTCACACTTTGGGTTGCAGCTCGCGTGTTGCTCGTTGCTGGATCGATAGCAACTCGACTGAATCCTGCTGTGAACGCATTGGTGGCAGCGTTACGTCAGATCGGAGTGCAGTGGAGAGTGGCAGAGCGCTACGCAACATTACTTCAACGTGTGCTCGACGAGTACCAGGAGACGCATCTCTCGCCAGATGCCACTCGTGAGACATCGTCAAGCTTGCGCATTGTTGCGGACATGCGTCGGTGTGCTTATGATCTGGAATACTTGATCTCAAACCAGCCTGCTTCTCGAGTCCCTGGCGGAGCTCCAATCCATAAGCATACGCCAAATACCGAGGACCTGATGTCGTTCGACACTTTTGAGTTCTTTAATATGCCTCGTCTGGCTGTCAATCTTCCTAGCGAGGATGCTCTGCATCTCAACATGCCTGTGTCCGCTTTTGAATATACCATGGAAAACAGCAACTGGAATGACTGGCTTCAGCAGTACAATATGCCAACAGTTTGAGAAGCTGTCGGACTGTGGCTTTATCATTCGACGCCGTAGGCTTCGAGAGCTGTTCCCTGCCAGATACGCTGCTGAGCACGCTCATCAAGCGCATATCCCGGATCTGTCAATGCAGCAGCCACAATCTCGCTCCAAAAAGACCATGATGAGCTTTCCGACGGACCTCCAAGATTGCAGACAGGCCAGTCACTGCCAAACATCAGTCTGTCAGGGCCGAAGTGTTCGACAAGATATTGTATCCACGGCTTGAGTCGACCTGCAACATCTTCTGCGCTACCTGTCGAGTCGGGAAGCTCACTGAAAGCTCCAGATAGCTTCACAAACACTCTCGAGCACATCGATAGTTGTTTCATGGCACTGCACCATTCCTGGTAGTGCGTACTATCATCGGAGAAGTTTGGTTTGCAAAGATGGTTGAGGATGCATATGACCTTCTGCGAGTCAGGTACATCTGTGTGAGCTTGCTTGATTGCATCCGCAACCAGATACAGCTGCCAGATGCCGCCTGAGTGCTGGTCAACGCCGACATCGAAAGCGAAGTTCTTCTGGCCAAGCACTTTCAGGTTCTCCACGAACGAGCCGTGACAGACGAGCTGTTCAAACCTGGCACGATCTGTGATATCCTGCAGCAGATATCTGAAGCCTCTAACTCGTGGCCATAGCACTTCGCCTGCGACTTGCTGTGCCATGCTTAACCATGACCTCAGATCTATCGTCGACTCGAGCAATGGCGCCCATATTACAGCTGCTACTAGCAGTCGGCGGAAGTCTGGCTTGCTGATCTCAGCCTGGAGGAAACGAATCTCATCAAGCGGCCCCCTATACCGCTCAGCGAGCGTAGAGTCGGAGTGTTCATGTCGTGGATCCGTCTCAACGAAGATGAAGCCTCCAAACAGGTCTGGTGAGTAAGTATGCTGCACAGCAGTTAGGTAGTCGGCCAGATTATGCTCTTTCGCCAGGGGCATTCCCGGTGTCATCCATCGATGGCCAGATTCATCTGCCATGCTCTGAGGCCAGAGATGTACATGGCTGTCGATCACCATTGTTGTGGAGAGCTTGTGGGATTTGAGCGTCGAACTCGCCATTGTGTTACTCATATCACAGATCTTTCCGAAATCACAACTACTCAACGTTGCCGAACCTTGCGGACGCCAAGACCATGGCTCTGGTACGTGCAGGAAGTGGTGGAGTATCTGCACTGCCTAACCGAGTCTCCACTCTTGGCTCGCTGTAATGCTATACCGAGCAAGCTCTACTGAGCTCGGGAACAGCAACTTCAGATATCATTGTCGGTCATGCAGTTCCTGCAGAGCTCACGAACCGCAGTGTCTACAGCAGAGCAGTATCCAGACAGCGACCGTCACGACCTGCCAACATGACAGCTTTACTCCAAAACAAAGTCGCTGCCATCACCGGTGCCATCACTGGCATAGGTAGAGCAATCGCCGTGGCATATCTCAGGGGAGGCGAAGGTCGCTGTCAACTACTACCCAGATGAGAAGTCCGAGACAGCCTATACGGAGCTACAAAGAGAGGTTGGCGAGACATTGAGTGCAAACTTGACCTCGTTTGCTGGTGACATCTCCAAACCAGAGACTGGCACAGCTTTGATCCAGAAGACTGTGGACACGTTTGGACGACTCGATGTATTCGTCAGTAACGCTGGCGTTTGCCAGTTTGCTGATTTTCTCAGGTCAGTCAGATTCACCTCGGACGGTACATGGATTTGACAACCTTCTCACAGCACACCACCGGAACTTGCTAACCTCACCATTGCCACGAATCTCAATGGTGCATACTTTGCTGTACAAGCTGCTGCACGACAAATGGCAAGCCAGACGCCCAAAGGTGGCAGTATAATTGGAGTGTCTTCGATCTCAGCACTGGTAGGCGGTGCAAGACAAGTGCACTATACACCCACCAAAGCAGGAGTCCTGTCTCTCATGCAAAGTGCAGCTTGTGCGTTGGGACCGCATGGGATCCGATGCAATGCTCTACTTCCTGGCACAATAGAGACACAGCTCAATGAGCAAGACCTAGCCGAGCCCAGCAAGCGACAGTACATGGAAGGACGAATTCCTCTGGGCAGGGTGGGCAAACCAGAAGATCTCGCTGGTCCTGCAGTCTTTCTGGCAAGCAATCTCAGCGCATATGTCACCGGAGCTCAGCTGCTTGTCGATGGCGGCCTCTTCGTCAACTTGCAGTAGCACAACTTCAGCGCAGAGCGATGAAGAGCGGCATTGACATCCCACAACACTGGGCTGGCAGTCATGAGTCTGCATATGCGAGGCATGGGCTGCAGTCTCTGGAAGACCTCTGCAGACAGGCTCCACCAGGGCTCGGAGTAGCTCACGCCGAGCGCAAGGCCTCGAGGCTGTACGCTTTGGCATAAGTATTGCTTAGCAATCTTGTTGCAAATCGCCATACCGAAGGCTAATCGGACTGCATATCTATACATCATTCAAGCCTTAAAGACCAGATCAACCATGACAGCAGCACCAGCTAGCACACCGCCACCAAGGGGTGTCTATGTGCCAGTTCCCACATTCTTCACTACCATTCCGACCTCCCAAGTCCTTTCAGGAAGGCAACTTGATCTTGCCTCGCAGTCAGCTCATACTCAGTTTCTGGCGTCTGGAGGCATCCGTGGGCTTGTACTGCTCGGTAGCACTGGTGAAGCGATTGTAGTATCTCCAGCACAGCGCCGAGAACTAATCAAGAGCCAACGCGAGTGTCTTGATTCGCATGGCTTCCAAGACCGGCCGATCATCGCTGGTACGGCTTCACAAGGCATTGAAGAGACTCTTGCGGCCATAGAGATCAGTAAAGAAGCAGGTGCTGCATACGCTATGGTTCTTGCTCCTGGATTCTTTGCCGCAACTGCTAGCCAGCATGGTTTGGAGCAGTGGTACCAAACGATAGCTGACCACGCTCAACTGCCTATCTTGATGTGAGTACTGCCATCAAGCTGTCTTCCGTGTTGACACTCGCAAGTTACCATTACCCAGGGGTATCGAACAACCTTTCAATTGCCGCCACCACGTTTGAGAAGCTCTCTCGCCACCACAACATCGTCGGAGCAAAGCTGTCCCATGGAATGGTTGACGATCAGATCCTGATTGCTGCATCACCTAATATCGACCACGCTCACTTCCACACGTTCACAGGCCTTGGCCAGATCTTACTGCCATTCTTGAGCATTGGCGGTGCTGGCACGATCGATGGTCTCGCGGGCATCTTTCCACGGACCGTCTCACGTCTGTACCAGCTCTGGACAGAAGCCAGTACCTCAACGCATGGTGTTAGTGCGACAAAACTGACTGAGATGCGAGAGCTTCAGTACAGGATCACTCGAGGGGAGAAACTCGTCGCTGCGTGGGGACTCATTGGCATCAAGGAGGCCCTCGCAAGATTGTGGCATATTGGTGACGCACATGCGTCATGTTTGCCTCTGGCAGGCGGGTTTCCCAACGACGATGACGAGTGGCGAAAGTGGTCGAAGACATTCGAGGAGCTCAAGGACTTTGAAGAGAGTTTGTAGACTTAGTAGTAGCATTGTACCTTGCGCAGCAGCCATCATCTTGTATGTATCTGTGGGTTCGAGTATCATTTCATGAAGTTCGTAGTACATACTGCTATCATATTTCGACGACAAAAGTGAGCTTATGCTTGCCAGGCTGTAGCACTAACGGCACAGATGTGCTGATTGCCCGTCCAGACTCCTCAGCGGCGATGATCCTCGGTGGCAGGGCAACTCGTGCCGTTGTGCCAAAAGGTACAGTAGCACTCAGTGTCATCTGCTGCTTGTCTGTAGCCGGTTCTTCCTTCCGGAAGCAGATATCAATCTTGCCGTAAGGACATTCGACAGCGCCCTCGACAAGCTTGAATTCTCCCTCGTAGCAAGGCCGGATCTCAAACACCTTGTAAGCATCCTCGACGACTCTCAAACCAAGGACGGCATCGTAAAACCACTCATATATCGTCCCGAGCATGTCGTGGCATTTGCTTCGACATGCGTCTTGCCAAAACTCCAATAGAGTGGTCTCACCACGACGCAGGAACCGCATGTATGAAGGATGCTCTTCCTGACGAGCCATTGCAAGCACAATATCTGGTCTGTTGAGGTCTCGTAGAGTGTTCCATAGATAACGGAGACCAATCTCTCCAGCTCGGATTTTGCAGTCTTTGACATCGTCCAGAAAAGCTTGCTGGACATGAGGAATGTGCTCGTTCGGCACAAGATCGAACTGGAGAGCCAGTGCTTGGGCTATGGCATCGCAGTCGCGCTGTTCGAGGTTGTCGCGGCTCGTGTAGTATGCGGCATATGGTCTTGAGGTGTCATCAGTGACGAGCAGAAGCTTGTTGTAGACATCCTTGATACGTCGAACTTCGGCTTGCCAGTGCTCAGCTTCTGAGCTGAGAGAAAGCTCCTCTGCCATCATGGCACAACCTCGCAAGCATTCGATGTACACAGCAGTCTCGATATTGGCTTGTAAGTTACCCCATGCGATGCCACGGCCCCAGTCACCGAGACCGTGCTCTATGATGCCGCCGTCTCTTTCCCAGCGCTTTATATATTGCATATATGCCTTGGCAGCTGGATAAGCTTTCCCGAAACTGCCGGTGCTGCCGTAGTACTTCTTGATCAGCATCGGCAAGAAGCATACGCTACAGCCCCAGGTGATTGTGTTGTGTAGAGGACCGCACATGTACCGCATTTCAGGTGCCATTGTTGGACACAAACCGTCAGACTCTTGTGCATCAACGATATCGTCAATGATCTTCGTGTGCAGCGACTCGATGTCGCGCATGTATTGCGTGGCCGGGAACAACAGATGTGTGACCTCCTGCCAAGCGAACTTCTCGATCTGCGGACAGTCTGTGTGATAAGAAAACAGATTCGAAGTGAAGGAGTAATAGCATGCCTTGATCAGAGCATTGACATCTTCGACGTCAGTGCGCACGAAGCCGAGCGAGCGAGATGCTGAGGAGATGTTCTGGCCTTGCACCGAGTGTATGACAGGTAGATGTGCGTGAGACTGCTCGTCATCGGATGCTTGCCGGGCACCCTCGATCTGAATGTAACGAGCTGAGGTGAAGCAGAAGTCTGGTTGCCATATCTCCGTGCCAGCACCAGCAAGAGTGTAAAGCGAGTAGACATCAGTCTCGAACGCCTTGAACAGAGGATCGGGCATCGACACTAAACCATGCTCATCGACGGTCTCGCTGTGCCGTATCTTTATGGTAGAGCCTGCTGGGCCGGAGACTTGTATTCGTGTGACGATGGAAGAGTTCTGTCCGAGATCAAAACACAATGTGTCTGGTGCAGGAGCATCGATGTTCACGGGCTCAAAAACTTCTTGCACAACAACGGGAGGCTGACTTTGGTACTTCAACTTGCCTCGTGGACCGGTCAAAGCCTTGGCGAAAGCCCAGTCTGAGTCGTCGAATGAAGGCGTATCCCAATTTTGTGGATACAAACGTCGATCATGGGTCTCCGAAGCATATATATTGGCCAACGTGGTAGCACTAGAGTGTGTCTTCCAAGTAGTAGGGTCTGAGATGATTAGATCGTGCTGGCCATCATCATAGAAGACGTGCAGCTCTGCGAAGAAGCACAGCTCGTTGCCATATCGTACATAGGTGTTGTCCTCGTACATTGGCCAGAAAAAGCGATCGCCTTGGTCGCCGGCATAGAAGCCGTTACCAACATGAGCGCCGATGGTGTTGCTACCAGCGTTGACCTGGTCCGTCAGGTCAAAGGCGACGAACTGGACTGTCTTGTGGTAGTTTGTCCATCCTGGACTCAGCAGATGTGAGCTTGCTGGAGCACCATTGCAGCTGAGGTTGAAGTGACCCAGGCCTGATGCAAAGGCTATGACTTGCGACGGCGCTCGCTGCAGGCTGAAGCTGTGTCTTAGGTAGTACGGCTTGTCAGTGCCGTTGCCAATCCAGATTGCCTTCCAGCGATCATGCTCATCGGCGAACCAACTCCTGAAGATCAGACTCGTGTGCGGCATATACTTCTGATTCATGGAATACGGTGGCAATTGATTCGAGCGAGGATATGCGGTGAAGAATGCAGACCATGATGAGCTGACATCTGTACCTGTGCTGTCCCAGATCCACACTCGCCAGTAGTACTGCGTGGTGGCGGCGAAGCCATGCTCAGGTCGACAGAGAATGTCCCTCTGAGCTGTCGAGTTGATCTTTCCTGATGACCAGAAGGCCCTCTCGTGTGTGTCCAGGTCAACTTTCTTCGAAGTATCGACGACAACAAGATATGCGGCACAATCGCACGTGACCGTGCTGTCGAGTGACCAAAAGAAGGCGAGCTCGTTCGTGTCAATGCCTAAGGCATCCGCGAAGCCGTGAATACCAGTCCTAATCACCTCCATGTTTCATGCGCAATCAAGGACAATCCATCGACAGTATACATCACGCCATATAACATCTGTCGCGCCTTGCATTGGCCTCGAGTCAGCACAAGATGAGCATGCTTGCCGACTCGGCCAGCCGGAGTGCAAAGACTGGTCGTCGGAGCAAGATAACCCGTAGGACGCGTCGACTGCAGTGACGCCGTCCACAGTCTTGTGGTCCGACTGATCCAGGCCCTCGGCGGCTTCGATTACCTCAAACGCGATGAAGAACCTCATCGACTCGGTGATCTTTCACCCTTGTCCACGTGTGTCTCGCGTGGACATCCTCCTCCCGACATGAAGACGAGGGGTCTATATATCAACCCCAGACTTCTACCCCAGAAAGACTCCACAAAAGACAGGATCGATCGTCGTCGACGCACATCGAAGTCTCACTAGCTGAGTGAACACACTTCCCGATCGACATCATGGGCAAGTCGTCTGCTCTATTCACCTCAGCCTTCTTGGCAATCGGAGGTTTCCTCTTCGGCTTCGACAGGTAACATACAAGATAGTCCACCAGATGCAACACTGACACACCGTAGTGGTATCATCACTCAAGCCATCTCAGTCGATTCCTTTACCTCGTACTTCAACAACCCCGATGATGCCACCACCGGCGGTGTCGTTTCTGCCTTCCAAGGAGGCGCTGTCCTAGGCACGATCTTCAATATGTTGCTAGCACACAGACTCGGACGAAAGAGGACCATCTTCGTCGGCGCCTTGGTCTCGGTCATTGGAAGTGCACTGCAGAGCGGTGCTGCTGCCATGTCTATGCTCATCATCGGTCGCTTCATTGGTGGTGCAGCAGTAGGCATATTGACCTCTACCATCCCACTCTTCGCCGCAGAGATATCGCCTCCCCAATGGCGAGGTCTCCAGTCTGGCCTGCTGCAATGGTTTCTGTCTTGGGGTTTCTTGGTTGCTCAATGGCTTGGATATGGTATGTCGTTTGCCAGCGGAACTGTGCAATGGCGCTTCCCACTTGCCTTCCAGATCCTACCAGCTTCCATTCTCCTGTGCGGCATTGCGTTCATGGTCGAATCACCGCGATGGCTCATGGAGCAAGATCGGCAAGATGAGGCTCGTCGTGTCCTCACAAGGCTCCGTGACTCCAATAGCACAGACAAGATCGAATTGGAGCTGGCTGAGATTCGAGATGTTATTGCGGCCGACAGAATCAATGGCCAGACCTCATGGAAGACTATATTCACTATGCCAGCACGAAGGAAGCGTCTCTTGCTTGGCTGCGGTGTGCAGGCATTCGGTCCACTCTCAGGCATCAACGTGATCAACTACTACGGTCCTCGCATCTACAGTATCCTCGGCATCGACACTCAGACGTCACTGATGATTATTGGTATCTCTGGTGCTCTCTCTATTGTCTACTGCACCATCGGACTGCTCATTGTCGACAAGATCGGTCGTGTCAGGCCATTGATGATATCTGCTATTGGTCTTGCTGCAGCCCTGCTTGCCAACGCAGTTATGGCCGGCTACTTCAATGAATCCAACACAAATCAGCTCAGAGCCATGGTAGCAATGAACTTCGTGTTCTCGCTGTTCTACACCCCACTGGGCATCATCAGCTGGGTATGTGTACGCATTCGAGAAGGTAGCAGCATAAGCTAACGATCATAGGTCTACCCTGCCGAGATATTCCCAGTCGAGGTTCGTGCTCTTGGAAATGCCATCACAACCTTCACCAATTGGATTTTAAACCTCATCTTTGCACAGTTCACTCCGACTGCTCTGACCAACATTGGCTTCAAGTACTTCTACGTCTTCTTCGCCTTCAACGTTATCGCCTTTTTGTGCTATTTCTTCTTCTACCCAGAGACGAAGGGCAAGACACTCGAGCAGCTTGACGAGCTCTTTGGAGACCAGCTGGTTCCACACGCACTGGAAGATCCAAGTGGCGCTGTTCTTGCTGAGAAAGAGATGGGCTTGAGTGATGGCACGACGATTCATGTTGAGACAAAGGTTTGAGGTCGGGAATGGTCGATTATGCAATCATATGCTGTATCAGCACATTGGATTGAGTATTACAATCACAATGGCACCAACATCATGAAAGTTGCGAAACTCGTAATGAAGTGAGCATCCAAGGGTCCGGTCTATCTGTAAATGTGCCTGCTCCGCTCTATCGTCCCACGATGTGGTCCTTCATTGTGGCTACAGCGCCCGTACTCGTTCATTCCCGTCGCTTGTCGACCTTGGGAAGAAGAGCCCAACCTACGAGCATGGCTGCAAAGAATGCAATGCATATGGGATGCAGGGCATAGGTACCGACAGCTTGGGCAATCAAGCCAGTCATCAATGGCACCACAGCGCCTCCACTCGATCCAGCACTGCTGATGAAGCTCACGCCCACCACTTGCAGCTTTCTTGGTAATAGCCTCGAAAAGACCGTCTGTGCGCAAGGGTAGATTGGACCAAGTACCAGGCCGAGAATGCTGATGGCAACTAATTATATCAGTCAAGTCAGTGATCAAGGTTTACAACTCACCTGCATCTCCTATGATGCTGGGCACCAGCCATGCGATCGTCTGAAAGACGATAGACGCTATGCCAAGACCGAAGACAAATGTCTTCTCGCCGACTCGATGTGCCACATGTGTCAACACGAACCTGCCGACTGTGATCCCAGCCCAGAAGCCTGAAGTCACGTATCCGACATGCGCTGGATCTCCATCTCGATAGTTGATCAGGAACGAGATGAACCAGCCAGAATCGGCGACTTCAGCTCCTTGATATGCAAAGATGAATAGTGCACCGATCAACACCGTCCTGTTGGCAAGTGCTTGACCAAGCATCTGTATCTTACTCGGTTGTCCTTCTTCTGCTCGTTGTTGCGATGCCAGACGCTCGAGATTCTGACTGAAATGGGTCATCTCTTCTTCCTCATAGCTCCAGAAGGACCAGCCGACGAGGACGAGGCACAACGCTCGGAGCCCAATGGTTATGAAAAAGAACCGTGACCATATGACACCGCTTGAGACAAGCGCTGTAGCCATGACCGGGCCCAGTATGCCACCAATACCGTACGAGCCATGTGCCAGGCCAAGGATGATCGTCGGTTGTGCCAGACCTGCGCAGTAGACATTATTATATGCCAGATTGAGTGCTGAACCAAATCCCAGAACCAGATACGCTGCAATGACAGCGCCGAACGGCGGCGTGGTTGCTATGATAACGTAGCCTACCGCAATGATGCACTCGGAGAGCATCAAGCTCTTCGCTCGTCCTAGACGGTCGCAGATTGCGTCTGCGAAGAAAGCAGCGAGGATGAATCCAACAGCATTGGTGACGAAGATCAACGAGACCACAGCGTAGCCGATTATGTACCAGGACTCGAGATAAGGAATGAGTGCGCCAGTCGAGCTGTCATTGATGCCGTTGGCGAGATAGACCATGCACGCTGCTAGCACTCGCCATCGATTCATGTATGGAAACCATATCGTTGGGACAACTGCAGTCGATGTAAGGTGCTGGTGTGGCGTTGGTGGTAAGCTGGCCTCGAGATCTGGTGTGACTAGTCCTGAGTCAAGTCTGGAGGGAGTCTTGCTCGTTGGATACTCGGGTAGATAGATAGCATCAAGCTCCTCAATGGTAGGTCCGACGGTTCTCGTCTTTACAGCAGTCGGGAATGTGACGTCCTTGCTTGGTTGGGACGCGAGCTCAATGCCTGCGAGAGCATGCAAAGACATCTTAGCTGAGATCAAATTTATGGCCGTGAAGCAGTGGGTACCAAGGAAAGACTCATACTTGTACCTCGTTCAGCAGCGATCCACATATTCTGCTGAGAAATGCTCTGCTTGGCAGCAGATGCTCTTCACTGCTTTGTCGGATCTGCTGAAAGTGGAGGTCATCGAAGCAGTCGGAACCGCTCAAAGCGGATGTCCTCCGCCCCACACAAACAGCGCAGCAAAAAGCTGCACAATTTGCGCGCCTTCCTCGCGAATGCCCATAGATCGAGTGTAAGTGAATTGATGCCAAAATCTCGTCTCGTCCTTCAAACCTGCAAAAAGAGTGGTGACAGCGTGCTAACAGTTACACCTGGAGGGGTTCGAACCCTCGACTTCCGCATTGCCATATAGGTCGAGCATCGCTTGACAAATATAAGAACGGCACGATACCACTTCGTCACAGGTGTGAAGAATGGAAGGCGGAACAACCCGAGACGCCCCTTATAGTGCCACAGCAGAGGTTCTCCACTCCCGGGTCTTCCAGGAATGTACTGTCGTGCACCGGAGTCGAATGGATCCGTCCACATGCCGCAGTCTGCATTGTAGCCAAAGTTCTGCTGTCAAGTTGACATCCATCTGGCGTTGCAATCGTCTGGTCCAATGCAAGCCAGACGGACGAGGATGAAGCATCATGTCTCGGGCGGCAGCTTGTCAGGGGTGAGGTATTGGATCGCAATGTGTAGTTGATGCTCTATAGCATTATGTTATATGTCTCTGTCATCGTCTCTTGCGTTGGTGGACACTGATTCAGATGTGCATCGGCGATATCGCTACACTCGTCTCGTGTATGGCGTAGTCAGCGAGGAAAGCATTCGCAAAAGCAGTCGTACGTTTTCTGGTGATGTACCAGCGTATCTTCTGCTCTCTTCGTAGTAGTAACTTCAGTTGCTTCAGAACTCCGCTTCAGACGTGGTCACAAGCTGTGGCGCCAATGGTGGCTCATATGTTGAAGGTGATCTTCAGTCGTTCGTAGACAAAGAAACTGGTAGCAGCGAGCGGAATGACCTTCACATAGCCGATGCCCAGGCCGACGAAAAAGCCTCGCCATCCCTTGTCTCTGAAGATGTTCCTGCCAACTTCCAGCATAGTCAAGCGATGGCCATCACCAACCACACCACCGACTTGCATTCGTCGTCGGATGACCTCAAGTGGATATGACACTGTCTGACTGATGAGCCCAGCTACGGCACCAGTAGTCAGCTCTGCCCACGCTCGTAGCGGTCTGGGCTTTGACGGTGGTAGTCGTTCCAGCTCTGCTGCTGTCATTGGCAGAAGTGTGTATTTTGCAAACCTAGGCTGGCGCATGAAATCTCCAGCAGCATCGTGTGTGAGGAAGGATGTTCCGGCATAAGGTATCATTCCCCATAGCGTCGGAGTGAAGCCTCTGAAGAAGTTGACGAAGCCGTGGCTGGGTGCTACAGCGGCAGCCGTCTCAGCCATGGCCACAGCAGCACCTTGAGGGATATGCGCTTTCTGTAGCGTTGCAGCTTGTGGCACTGCGCTCGGTGGTCGCTCATTGTATATCGTCCTGCAGATGTCTCGCAATGTTGCACGACCCTGGCTCTTCGTCTCGAATGCAAGCCGCACTCTGATGACCTCCAGTGGGTATGTGAGGAAAACAGACATGCAGCCGGAGCACGCACCTGCCACAAAACGCCTGTAGTGTGTTTCCAAATCTTTCGTAGGTATTATGATCGCTCGAAATTGTTCGTATGCTAGGAATTTGATGCCGCCGTATGGAAAAATGCGAAGTAGTGTTGCAGAGTGTCCTCGGAAGAGACCTCGAACGCCCATCTCTTGGTAGATATCGCTCATAGCTCTGACAGCACCAGCCCATGAGCCGGTGTACTTCGCAAACTGTGGGTTGCTCGCTTGGAAGAGGATCTTGACCCTGTCGAGAGGCGCAACGACGGTCTTTGCAGCGCAGGCCGCGAGTCCACCCGCAGTGCCGCTGCGAACGACATAGTCCCAGCTCTGCTTCGGTATTTTGCGCTTCTTCTCGGTGGTCATTACTGGGGTCGTGCATGAGGATGGTAAGACAGGCTCGCCATGCTTGACAGCGCCTTGAGCGGTCACACTCATCGAATTGCTGACAATTATGTATTTTGTTCAGCGTTGTGTCTGGAGCATCGGAGTTTGAGATGGTATTGCCGGTTGATGGCGGTTCTGGACGTGTCAGCCACGCGTTTGAAAGGTGTGATTAGCAGTCGTGAGCAGCCATAACGTATGTGGTCGTCGAAGGCCGCAGAGGTGTCTGTAGAAGTGAGTTGTGTTGGATGTAGTGACAATGACGATAACTCGGAAGAATAAACAGATCGAAGATGATTTGCTGCCGAAGACCGGAGTGCGTGGGGGAAAGCAGAGACTGGAACTGCTACCACGGCAATTTACGATGGCCTAGCTTTTTCTTCACATCACATGGGTACATACACGCCGGGGACACCATGAGAGTGTGAAAGCAAGGTGGATGATGCGGAGTGAGCGACTCTGTGTGCATATAGGAGTACGCTGAGCAAGATCACTTGAAGCAGTGCTACAAAGCTTGAGATCAGCGAGATGTGCTGCATCTTGTCGGAGACACACACCTGAAACTACAATGTCCTTGCTAGTTATCTCACAAGGCGCATCGAACGGCTCATCTGACGTGCATTATGCATCAGTTTCATGCTTGACGTTCATATATAGTCGATCACCAACCATGGTGTACTACTACGTTACCGTGGAGACGCCGGGCTGATCATCGCCTCTACATCCTTCGAAGCCGGCCATGCACGACGATACGATAGATGTACTCTCAACGAAAATCACCAGCGCAGTGCTCTTTAGACACCACAACCATGCAACACTCCTCGACGAGATGATCGCACAACAGACCAAAGTTGCACAATACCGACATCAATGGAGAAGTCTCGGTCGTCGACAAGCATAGCACAAGTCAATAGAGCGTCCTCATCACGACCGCGCTTCTGGAAACGACGGCCTCGATTGACCATCGCTATCGTTGCTATGTTGCTTCTATTGCCATTGCTGGGCTTACTAGCCCTACGGAATCGACACTCTGCAAAGGCTGAATACACAAGTCCCATTACTTATCCTTCTCGTGAGGCGTCATCTTCAGATAACGTGTGCAACTACTGACCCTTCATAGCCGCAGGATATGGCGTTGGCGATTGGGCTGATGCATATAAAAAGGCTCAAGCTCTTGTAGCTAACATGACTTTACAAGAGATGAACAACATCACATATGGCATGTCCTCCAACACAGGCTGCGTTGGTAGCTCTGGCAGTGTTCCGCGACTGGGCTTTCCAGGCTTTTGTCTTCAGGATGCTGGCAATGGCGTGCGAGCCACGGATGGCGTCAACTCATATGCTTCTGGTATCTCAATTGGCGCTTCGTGGAACTCCTCCTTGGCTCTTCAGAGAGGCGGATACATGGGTGCCGAATTCAGGACAAAAGGTGTCAACGTCGTTCTCGGACCCGTCGTTGGGCCTATTGGACGCATCGCGGAAGGAGGTCGTAACTGGGAAGGCTTTGCGGCCGATCCTTACCTCGACGGCGTCATGGTGGCTCACTCGATCACAGGACTTCAGCAGCAGGATGTCATTGCCTGTGTGAAGCACTTCGTTGCCAATGAGCAGGAGACAAATCGCAACCCCGTTTTAGATTCATCGACTATGAGCACCAGTGCCAATATCGACGACCAGACTATGCACGAGCTGTATCTCTGGCCCTTCCAAGACGCAGTCGCTGCAGGAGTTGGAGCAGTCATGTGCAGCTACAACAGGATCAACAACACCTACAGCTGTGAGAATAGCAAGGTCATCAATGGTCTTCTTAAAGGCGAGCTGAATTTCCAAGGTTTCGTCGTGAGCGATTGGGCAGCGCAGCACAGTGGTCCCTTATCGGCAAATGCAGGCCTTGACATGGCCATGCCGAACTCAGCTTACTGGAGCAATGGTCAACTCGGAAATGCCACAACAAGCGGAGATCTCAACAGGACGCGACTCGTTGACATGGCCACTCGGATAGTCGCAACATGGTATAAAGCAGGCCAGGATAGTCCCTTTTATCCATCGTTTGGAGTCGGTATGCCGATAGACATCTCGAAGCCACACACCTTCGTCAACGCTCGAGATCCTGCAGCACAGCCTTCGCTTCTACAGCAAGCAATAGAAGGCCATGTCTTGGTCAAGAACAACAACAGCGCTCTGCCGCTCAGGAAGCCGAAAGTCATGTCAATCTTCGGCTATGATGCTGTCAGCCAGATCGCACAGGATCCTGCTGCCTATATGGCTGTGCCAGGAGCACCAGACTTCTGGCAATTCGCATGGCAAGGCATCAATCTGACGTATGCGCAGGCTGGCGAGATTGCAAACAATGCACCTGTAGATGATGCACCTGAGATCTATCGAGGAGTACTGCTAGTGGGAGGCGGGTCAGGCTCGAATGTCCCAGCCTACATCAGCACGCCATACGATGCTATCCAGGATCGAGCATATCTGGACGGCACTTCCTTGTACAGCGACTTCACTTCTCAGGATCCCACAGTTGCTGCTGCTTCAGACACTTGTCTAGTCTTCATCAACGAGTTTGCTTCAGAGACATTCGATCGTCCTGCCTTAGCTGACTCTGGCTCCGACATACTAGTCAGTCATGTGGCATCGAAGTGCAATAACACTATCGTCGTCATACACAATGCCGGCATTCGCTTGGTAGATGCCTGGATTGACAATCCCAATGTCACCGCAGTCATCTTCGCCCATCTACCAGGACAAGATGCTGGACGAGCACTAACACAAATCCTGTATGGCGATGTCAGTCCTTCTGGTCGGCTGCCATACACGGTCGCGAAATCAGCTGCAGACTATGGTAACCTACAAGGTCCTTGTCTAGCGAAAGACTCGGATGATAGCACGAACCCACAATGCGAATTCACTGAAGGTGTGAACATTGACTACAGAGGATTTCTGGCTGCAGCCAAGACCCCGAGGTTTCCGTTCGGCTACGGCTTGACGTACTCGACATTCGAATACAGTGCTTTGACCGTCAGTATCGATGCAGTCGCCACGGATCAAAGTAGTACTGGCGGAGCACCAGTCTACACGAACGGCACCACAGAGCAGAACGTCAACCGCACGGATGTCTCACAAGCAGGCTTCAGCAGTCTCTTTGATACAGCCGGCACCATCACAGCGACTGTAAAGAACACAGGACTGGTCGTGGCGGCAGAAGTGGCTCAGCTGTACATCTTGATCCCTCCAGGGAGTGCCAAGCCATCGAACTCAAGCACAGTAAACACTAGAGCATTGAGAGGCTTTGTCAAGCTCAATATTGAGCCTGGTGCATCTGCTACTGCGACATTCACCCTCCGTAAGAAGGACATCTCGAGATGGGACACTGCCAAGCAGGCTTGGGTTGTGCCGAGTGGAACATACACTGTATATGTTGGAAGGAATGTGCTGGACACGCCGCTTACGAGTAATTTCACGAAATGATATGTCCACCATAGATGATAAATTTGTAACATAGCTGGCAGCCTGCCGTGTCTCGACTAAAGACTATGTGCTGCCTCTTCAGTGCGTCTCAGCGTCCGCCATACATCGAGCCGCCTGCACCTTGTCCTCGATAGTATGAACCTCCTGATGGCCTGCCGAACTTCATGCCGGTCCCAAGACCGAAATTGTCTGTCTGTCGATGCGGATAAGTGTTGGTCTCCAGGTTGCCAAGTGGCTGACGGAAAGGTGTTGTTAGGCGCTGAGAGCCTGCGCTTTCTCTCGCATTCTGGTCTCTGAAGAACAGTCCTGCTCCATGAGCTGGGCCTGTTACTGGCATTGGCAGGTGTGAGCGGTTGCCTGTAGTGTGCGATTGAGCTGTAGGAATTCCTGCGGAACTGTCAATTGATCATCAAAAGATGAGAATGAGTCCACTCACTGAGACCATGTACACGACTCGAAAGAGCACCATGTCCGAAGCGCAGGCCATCACTCTCGTCGCTTCGGACACGACCTTGATTAGGTTGCGTATTGATGTTGTAGTCTCCGGTGTTGTTGAACTCCAGACCAAGTGATTGCACGACATGTGAGGCGTCTTGTTCTGCTGCCTCTGCCATGTGATCGGAGACTTGACGCTGTTTGGCCTGCTGATACAGCTTGTGGAGCTGTCCGTTGTCCTTGCACTTCTTTTTGCATGCCTCACCCAATTGCTGATTCTTGTTCTCGAGCTCCTTGTGGTCAAGTTGCATGGCTACACTGTGCTTAGCATTGTGATTGCCCAAAGTTCAGCAGCCTTACCTGCCATCCTCTCACGAAGTGTGGCTACTTCTGTGTTCGCATTCGTGATAAGCTTGTCCATCTGGCCACTGAGCGAGTGGTACTTTTCGGTCATGCTCTTCATCAGGAACTCTTGGTAGAAGCTTATCATTGTAAGCAGAGCACTGAAGCTGATCTGCAACGTACACTTCTTGAGTGGTTTGATATGTCCAGAACGCCATGGCTCTCGAAGCACATTCGATGATGACAGCAGGACTGAGTCCACTGAGTACGCTAGTCTTGTAGTCTTCTGTTGGGCTTAGATTGGTGACGGCAGCATCATCCTGGTTGATGAGGTGTGTCCCACATGCTGGGCAGGTCCGGCTGGAGCTATTGGCGTTTGACATGCCGAGAGAGTCTGCACATGGCAGGCAGAAGATATGGCTGGGAAGTCAGCAGCACACCGTAGACAAAGCAGCTTCCAACCTACCTGCACGTTGTGACAACAGCTTGGTCCGCCAGCTGTGTACGGCATTTGAGCGAATTGCATCTCAGCGCCAGATCCATGTTGCTGTGGTTGAGGAGAGGTGCCGTCTGAATAGAGATCTGCCTAGAAGTCAAGTTCAGCTGAAAGCGGAAAGCACGATGTGAAGCTCATTTGACAAAAGTGATATGAGATTCGACAATATGTAGATCGTTCCTGGTCGCAAGTCTGTCGCATCGTGCTCTGCAAAGGAGTGGTATCTTTAGAACGAGCCATCTTCCACAAGCGGGTATTATAGCTCAGCCGTCAAAGGAGAGTATGAAGTGAAGGAGTGAAAGCCTTCGCCAGACAGTATCAGACATCCGTCTCCTCGTATGCGCCGCAAAGCGCCCTGCATGTAACAAATCGTGTGTTCCACTCTTCCCTTATCAAGCGGTCTCTTGCTCAGCTCGTCGTGCTTCGAGCCCACCAGCACTGAACTTTGTGACTGGCTCTTCAACCTCTTGTTCCACTTCCTCGCCATGCTCGACGATGCGTGTTGGCACCTCGGGAATGTCATCGTGCATAGACTTATATTGGCTGGTCATGCTGTGTCGTTGTGGTGTCACGGCAGTGCTCTCGCTGCCAATGCTCATGCTAGTCGAGCTACGATTGTGATCGAGCTCAGGTGTGGGTGGAATGCTCGAGTTTCGGTTTGGATTGAGGTATCCAGTGCTCTCGCTCTGTGCATCACCAAGTTCTGAGCCGGATGCGTTGCTGGTGCCCTCGGTCTCGCCGTCAACGGACTCTGGCGAGAGCTTGGAGCGACGCTTGCTGATACGCTTCCTGCTGCCGTTCTCAGACATGGTCTCGTCACCCTCTGTGCTGATGGTGTCTGCACGACGGGCAAGGTCGAGGCCTTCTACGGCGGCGGCACATTGCTCGGAGATATTGCGAATGATGTATGCAATGGCATCAGTCTTGTCGCGAAGAGTACGGTCTGGCTGAGTTAGTCGGGTTCTGCTCAACGTTGCATTGTGCTTACCATCCATGCGCTGGGACATGCGAGTGCTGCTTCTGGACGCGCTCCTCTCGCTCCTCTCGCCGGAGAGGATACCACCAAGGATGCCGCGGGCTGCTGGCTCCTCCTTGATCTGCTCCTTCACCTCATCGTCATCAGCCACGGCTGCATCAGGCGAGTCATTGAGTGTTCGGACGATGTGCTCCATGTGGTGTGCTTGACCATCGATCAGGGCACGAAGGTAGAAAACCACACGTTGGGCCTCGTCACGTTGTCGAAGGAGTGTGCTGTTTGTGTGCTGCAGAGCAGAGAGGTCCTTCTTGTTGCGCTTCCTCTCACGCTCGAGCTCCTCTGCGATCTCCTGCTGGAGAACAAGAGCCTCAAGAGCATCGTCACGCTGCTTCTCGGTGCCTGAAAGACGGACAGTGAGTCTTGCGGCATCTTCCTTCTGCTGCTCACTGAGTGTAGTGAGCCTGCGGTTCTCACGTTTGTGATTTTCGATCTTGACCTTGAGCTCGCTGGTCTCCTTGGTGAGCTGTTCAGCGAACGCCTGGAATTTGAGGAATTGCTGCTTCCAGCTCTCGAGCTCCTCGACGAGGAAGTTGTTTCGCTTAGTGACCTTGGCAAGCTCTGTGTCCATACGGCCCTTGAGGTTGATGAAGTCCTGCCATGCCTCCATAGCGTCACGAGAGTACTGGTTGCGCTCCCGGACAATCTCGTTGAGGTGACGCATCGAAACCTTGGTCATCAATGGCTTCTTCTGCGAACCACCGAAGACCGCCTTCATGCCGGTGTTCTTACCAAGCTTTTCGCAAGCATGGTCAAGCACCTTCATGATCTCCTCTTGGTTCCACCACTCCGGATCTTGCACACTTTCGACCTCACCGCGCATGACGATGATCTGTCCGGCTGGAATGAGCTTGCCACCACCGTAGGCAGAACGCAGGTGCTGTGGTACGCCAGTTGGTGGAACCTTACTGTTGAGCGCGCTGGACATGCGGTTAATCAACTTGGTGCGCTGCTTTGACGACCAAGCGTTTGGCGGACTGGATGTGAGGACGAAGTTTCGATCGAGGTCTACGACCAGCGCATCTGGTGGTGCAGTGAACAGAGTTCGGCACTCAGCAGTGATACCCAAGATGTATGGTCCTGGTTCCTGCACGAGCTCTCTGGCGTGGCGTGCGTGCACGACTGGCACGTAGAGACCACTCCACTCATAGACACGGACGCAGTAGCGAACGGTCTCAGCAGCAACTGTCAGCATAGCTGGGTAGTGTGAAACAAAAATGATTCGTCGAGTTGGCGAGACGGCAGCCTCGAGCACACCGACGATGTTCTGAATGGACAGACACGAGAACAATGGCCACATAGCAAAGTTCTGGAAGCCATTTGGCGAGGCTGGAAATTGGTAGCAAAGAGCGTAGTCCTTCATGTCGATGCGGACTAGGTCGTTTAGTCGTGGAGCTGGGAAGCTCAGAATGCGAGAAACTTCTTCGGCGTGGAATAGATTGGTGGCCTTGTTCCAGTGAATCCACATGCCTCGAAGGTAGTCTCCAAGCAAGTTATAGAGAGGGTATCGCGAGAGAAAGCTCAGGCAGTATGGGATCCAGTAAGTCTCGTTTGGCGAGGGATAGTAGCCTTCCTCAGTGCGTTTTCGCAGCTCGCGAATAGTCTCTGCGCGCTTCTCATCTGCGCGGGACCAGACTCGCAGTGCAATGCCGTATAGGGTGTGTGACGAGTCCTGCTGAAGTACGAAAGCGTGGTGAACGCAATGTGGCTGGCTTGAGCCTGTGCAGATCTCAACATCATGAGGGAAACATGCCTATGATTGTCAGCTAATAGCTACGACTTCACTACATTGACCTACCCTCATAGCAGCGTGCAATGACCGAGCAATCTCGTTGTCCTGCTCCAGACGAGGGCTGCTGCCCAGAATCTCTGGCAGCCAGAACTGACCGACTGCTCCCTTCATGTGTCCGATCTTTCCTTGTATTGGCGTCGGTGCCTTGACCCATTGCGATGGCTCACGACCAACACCGCACACCATGTAAGCATGGGTAAGGGTCTTTGGAGCTCGCTGCTGAGGCTTTTGTGCTCCAATCTGCCCGGGCAATGGCTGGACGATGCGCGAGTGCAAAGAGGAAGTCCTGTTGGGAATGATGAGGTTGTCATCATCGTGTCGGCTGGTAGGACGAGAATCGCCCGAGCGAGGTCTCGATACGAATGAGGCTACCATGTTGATCGATAGCTCGACCTAGGATTGTCGTGAGAGTGCGATGAAGCTGAGAGAAAGATCCGGCAGTGGATCGCCTGCGGGTGTGGGAAACACAGCACCCCTTTTCGTCTTCGGTGACGAGATGCAATGCAAGGATTCCACACGAGATTAGATCAGAGCGTAGCCGTTCGTGCTGTTACACAGCATATGGAGAGGAGGGTGAAGGTGTGCTGCCGGCTCACTGCGACACGACGAAGGGGAGACTCCAACTCTGGATGCGCGCAAAGGAGAATAGTGATGGAGTTATAGGATCAAGGTAAGCGATCAATCGAAGCCAACGTCTGCCCGTGCTGCCGAAATGAAATGATGAGAGTTGATCGCCGCGCCTGCAGCTGATTACCTGCTAGTTTTGAGTGCCTCGCCCGGACTCTGTCTACAAGCGATTGACGGGCGGAGTCCGGTTGTGTGTAGAGCATGCATCACAGAGCACCAATGCGGGACTAGTGATCTGATCCGAAAGTGCTTGAGACAAGGGCCCTGGCTAGTCGAGGATGAGGAGTCGATCGACGAATTGACGATCACAGGGCTTTTGCATCGAGCATTGCCATAGATGTCAAGCTCAAACGTTGCCTACCAAACACCTGTGAGAGGTTTGTGAGCAACTCGGCGTTCTCCATTCATCCTCGTTGCTGTAGAGCAGGTCTCCTACAGTATCCGAGTGCGCCCTAGCCAGTCGTACGCAGCTGTTGCCAATCGATTTGTGCTCTGTATGCAAGATGAAACATGGGTCCTAGCTGGATAGAAAGGGGAAGCTGGCTCGAGCGAGAGGCGCGCTATGTTGGAGGAGTCCGAGACCTGACCTCCCATCTCTAACAATTCTCAATACTAGCTTGAATTTCATGCTGTGGTATAGGTCCAGTACCATGGAAACACCACAGTAAAGGATATAGGCTTACCCACCACGCGGATTGCATGCGAGCCATTCCACGGCAGATGTCTGATCAATAAAGACATTGTTGGGCAATGCACACTCAGTTGCCACTGTCGTTTCACTCTCTCAAGGCAGCATCTCTATCTCGTGGTCGATTGTGATTCAGGATGCAGCAAACGGCTCCTAGCACTAGAGCGACTGTACGGTCCGTCTGGCGAGTAGCGTTGAACAACCTAACGACTTCGCATGTTCATCTTAAAAGCACCATGTTCGCGGCATGCTGAGTGTGTCTGAGCACTTCCGCCCGTCTGAAACGATAGGCGAGCATCACACCACGAGATGGTAGCGGACTGAACGACTCAGCGGCTTCGCTGTGGGCTCGAACGTGCTCAAGTTCTGCTGAATTGACTCTTGAGATCTAGATTGGCATGACGCATTGGATGCGCGGAGGCGTTGGTACACTTCGAGCATCCCCTGCGATAGGCAACGTTGGTACGCCAATCTGCTCTCGGCTCCCCTAGAGCATCCGCGCTTGTATTGGATCATATCGCGCCACTTCGAAGACCCTGTTGGTGGAGGAGGATACGATCTGCGTGTTATCGCTGCACAAGAAGCATGCAATCAGTATGCCAGAACAACGATGGCAATGATGTGTTAAGGATGCAGTAGAACGTGCAGGCAGGAGGATTGTTCGGGTAGCGGAGCAGGCTGGGTTGAAAATTCTTGTGGAGACAAGCAACTAGACTTCAACACTGCATCTGTGGCTGCATGAACACACTTCCACACGCGCCATCATTCTGTCATCGTTGATTGCGCCTGTGGCAGCTCGAAGGTAGGACGATGAGTGGGCCGCAGTCACTCCAGGGCCTCTGTTCAGTATGGTGAGGCAATGCGCAGTGTTGAGACCATCGATTAATGTGTCCTCCAGCTATGCAGAACAGCCAAAGTATAAATGCCCACGATGTAAGACCCAGACATGCTCACTGCCATGCTACAAACGGCATCAGCAGCGAGCATCTTGTAATGGTCAGCGCAACCCTGCCGAATTCGTGAAGAAGTCACAATGGGCTACACCGGATGGCATCGACCGTGACTACAATTATCTCAAGTCAGTCGAGCGCAACATCGAAAGAGCCGATGACAGCCTCAAGCCACTGCTGAGCAATAAGCAGTCGAAGAACAGTAGACAGCTGCATCAGTCCGAGAGCAAGCTCTATCGTTACCTGCAGCAAAACAATATCACGATTCTTCGAGCACCACTTGGTATGAGCAAGTCGAAGGCCAACAAGACTCGAGTCGCGCAGAGTGGCAAAGTCTTCTGGACAGTGGCATGGATTGATTCAACAGGCAATACTTTCATTGATGAGGATTGTCCCGAGGCAATCAAGCTGGCTGACCTTCATGTCAGTGCTACCAAGAAACGGACCAGGAACGCTCGCCCACGACCGTCGGCAGATGCAGATGAGCTTACACCCAAGCGAGTGCGACTCGAAGAACCCTCCGAGCAGCAACAACACGCATCGGACAATTCTGTTGCCGCCTCGACATCAACCATCAGTGCAAAGTCAGTTGACGACGAGACTCAATCCGACAAACCTCAACCAGGATCGACGAAAGGAGCCACTGCACATTTCTATCTTTTACGACCGGGAGGTTCGGATGTCAAGGTCCTCATACCATTGCAAGCGCATCAGGATTTGACAGCAGCATTGCGTGGACATACGGTACAAGAGTTCCCAAGCATATATGCTTTGCCATATGCGTCTGAGGTCCTGCCAGCAGAGTTTATCCTGGAAGAGACATTTCTGGCAAAGCACAAGCCAGGTGCAGGTGATGAGGAGGCCGCAGAACAGACAGATATGCCTGTGTTCAAATCAGAGCCTACCGCTGAGCAGATTCTAGAGATGCTGCGCAGAGATGTACGCACAACTTGACAGCATTTTGTCTTGCGCTGTATGCGCAATAGCTCTTTCGATCATCGCATCAGCACATTGCCAGAGATTGACAAGGCTACATGTACCATCTGCAAGCCACAACTGCAAGCTTGGCCTAGTGTGTGGAGCAGGACATTCACAGCTCAGCTTCATCTTACGCACATGTCACGACTGCTCTGAGCACAGTGCTTCACGAAAGCTGACTGAGCATGCAAAGCGCACCTGGCAACCACATCTCGGGTCCCGTGCCCGAGCACAATATCAATCTCTGCGAGCCTTGTAGGACAATGCTCACAGCAGGCCTGGCTACAAGAGAGCCATATCGTGCAGGCCACCACAGAACGCCAGCGGACTTCCTTGCTGCTGTCAGAGAGAATTGTGACTTGTGCAATCGACTCTGGTCAGCACTGAGCTGTGAGATGCTTGTTGCAGTTGACGGCTATGGTGATAGCTGGCAATATGAAGAGCACTTCACCACAGGCATAACCTACGAACATACACATCTGCTGGAAGGACCGAGGATTGCCGGCACATTCAGCATACATGTTGTTTTTGCAAGTGTTGCCTGGCACTCACTCCCAAGAGGAGCCGTCAGTGGTCAGGCGCACTTATGGTTGACAGCTGTGCCAAGCTCGAGTGCGTAAATGACGCTGCCGAGAGGCCTCTACTGACGCTCGCAGGTCTGAATCAGAACTTGCTGGCATGTCCTGTGGGCAATCGGACCTCTTGTGACGCAGCCTGGGACACAGCGATGCAATGGTACCAGCGATGCCTCATTACGCACTCGAACTGCAGGCAAGACGCTGCAAAAGTTCAGTACCCAACGAGACTACTTGACGTCGAGAAGCTCGACTGTGGGATTGTCACGCTGATAGACACAAGCACAACCCAGATCGGAGGCTCGTACCTGACACTCAGTCACCTATGGGGTCGAGAGCCATTCCTCAGGCTTTCTGTGGACAATATAGACTCCATGAAAGCTGGCTATCCCGTGAGTGAGCTGCGAAAAGGATTTCAGGACGCTCTGTACATCACGAAGAGACTTGGCCTACGCTATCTATGGATCGACAGCTTGTGTATCATACAAGATGGAGACGATCATGCGGACTGGAAGAGAGAGGCCAAGTCCATGCATCGCTATTACAGCAACGCCGTGTGTAACCTCTCAGCTACAGCTGCCTGGTATGGTTCAGAAGGTCTGTTTCGGCGAAGAGACCACAAGGACATGCTTCACATGTACTTCCAGTCGTCATCTAAACTGTACAACATTATCGATGTGACGCTATGGTCAAGACATCTCGAGCGAGCACCACTCCACAGACGGGCGTGGGTAATGCAGGAGAGGCTACTCTCGAGACGAATCCTGCACTTCGGTAAAGGCCAACTGCTGTGGGAGTGCGCGCAGGAGACTTGTGCAGAGATGTATCCTGAGGGTATGCCTGCTGTCAGTACATTACAGAGAAGTGCATACCTGAAGGACTTCGATGTAGACTCTACCAATGTCCAGCAGCTGTTTCCGGGCTGCAGCGGTGAAAATCTATCACGCTCTCTTTGGGCGAGGGTGGTGAATTACTACAGCTCGTGTCTCATGACATATATCTCGGACAAAGTTCCTGCATTCCATGGCATCAAGACTGCTTTCGAGGAGAAATTCAATGATCGGTGCGTTCATGGACTGGTGAGTCGTATCAGCCAATCTGACATTGCTGACCATCTTGAAGTGGAAGAGTACTTTCGTGTCTGACCTTCTCTGGCGTACGACTTCTCCATCGGAGAGATTTGAGAATGAACATCGACTCAACGAGCTTCCCAGCTGGAGTTGGCTATCGTCTGATATGCCAGTAAGCCTTCCACCATGTGACTCGGAGAGGACCGCAGTCTCAGAAGTGCTAAGCATACCTGGAGATGATGACGAAGGTCAGCACATCATCAAGCTCAGTTGTTGTACTGCTCTTGTCAATACCCTGGTCAAGCGACAGACGGATAGTGTTGTGGAACTCGCGATGCCTGATCTGGTCCGTCTGACTGCTCACAAGATTAGTCCTGAGTCTGGCAACCATATATACCTCGATGGGCGCATAGACACGCTGGACAAGTCAGAGATCACAGAAGTGTGGCCTGTATATCTTGCAGTGTCCACGAAAGTGATAGAATCGCGTGTGAAGATGGTAGTTGAAGGGCTTATCGTAAGGAAGATCAACAAGCAGACCGACCTTATGAGACGAGTTGGCAAGATCGAAGTCGTGTGCTGTCCCATCGGCATGGAGGCTGGCGTTCAAGCAGTTGCAGGCCTGTTGAAGCTGTTAGAAGGCCACGAGCAGATCATCGAGCTCGCATAGGCAGTATGTGCGGTGTAGACGGTACTGAAAAAGTGCTAGCCAACCTGAATATAACACTCAATACACAGCACGCATCCTCAAAGGTCTTATGATTGACGCTTGTGATAATGTTGATTGGGGCGGGCAGCCGAAGCGACAGGGTCATCTGCATGACATCGCTGAGGGCAACGACTTTTACTACTTCGATCTGAGTTCAACATCCTAAACCAATACATCAGACATTCGAAACCTCTTCTACGTCAGTAACGTCGCTTCTCATCGTAGGAGCACTAGATTTCAGCAGGATAGCGCGACCAGCAGCAGAAACCCGCACCTTCACCTGGACTCGTGACCATCTCCTCTACTGGTTGACACCTCCAGATTACACAACATGGCTCGAGAGTCAGACTCAGACGTACCCCAACCAGGTCCTGCTGTACTAGGCTCGCATGCTGGACCTGACGAATGGCTTCAGCAGGCCAAACTATGTCGCTATCTCCCGGAAGCAGACATGAAGCGGCTGTGCGAACTCGTGAAAGAGTGCTTGATGGAGGAGAGCAATATTCAACCAGTAGCAGCACCAGTGACAGTGTGTGGCGACATCCACGGCCAGTTTTACGACCTGCTAGAACTCTTCCATGTGGCAGGTGGTATGCCTGGAGAAGCAGAAGAGCGAGCGGCACGATCGAGTAATAAGGCACAACGCAGCGTGAGCAAAGCAGGTGCTATAAGCGCAGCAGACATCGAGCCTCCCACACAGATCAGCGATCCCAAGGTCAAGCGGAAGATGAAGAGGAGGTTTCAGCGAGACAGCAAGTACACATCTTCAGCATCCGAAGCAGACGACGAAGAAGAGAGTAGAGGTCGAATCCGCAGTCGCAGCGTGGGTGTGCAAGATGACGAGGATGATTACGACGATGACGAGACAGACGACAGTCCTGGTCCATCGAGGAGCAAGAGCACAGCGAAGACAGACCATGCGAATGGCAACCAGAACTTTGTCTTCCTAGGAGATTTCGTTGATCGAGGATACTTCTCATTGGAGACCTTCACCTTGCTGATGTGTTTGAAAGCGAAGTGAGTATTGGCCTGCCTACCTGCGACGTTACTGACAAGGCGTAGATATCCCGATCGAATCACCCTAGTAAGAGGAAATCACGAATCACGACAAATAACGCAAGTCTACGGCTTTTATGAAGAATGTCAACAGAAGTATGGTAATGCATCAGTATGGAAGTCATGCTGTCAGGTCTTCGATTTCCTCGCCCTGGCTGCAATCATCGATGGCAGGATACTGTGTGTACATGGTGGCCTGAGTCCAGAGATCCGAACTCTCGATCAGATCAGAGTGGTTGCAAGAGCACAAGAAATCCCACACGAGGGCGCCTTCTGCGACTTGGTCTGGAGTGATCCCGAAGAAGTCGACACATGGGCAGTATCGCCTCGAGGTGCAGGATGGCTGTTCGGCGACCGTGTCTCATCAGAGGTGAGTCGTTCTCGTCGATATGGTGCTTTCACTGACTGTATTAGTTCAACCATGTAAACAACTTGCAGCTCATTGCACGAGCGCATCAGCTCGTCAATGAGGGTTACAAGTACCACTTCTCGACACAGGATGTTGTCACTGTCTGGTCAGCACCGAACTATTGTTACCGCTGTGGTAATGTCGCCTCGATTATGACCATGGGCGAAGACCTCAATCCAGACTTCAAGATTTTCTCAGCTGTGCCGGATCATCGACGAGCTGTACCAGCAGGTAGACGAGGCGCTGGCGAGTACTTCCTATGATGTGGCAACACACGACCGTCTGTACTCCTGCAGCTGTGACTTCACTCGCGGCATCGGCATTGGCAACAACTGAGACTCCTTGCTGCAACATTTCCACACTGCATCTTCTAGCCTTTCTCAACACTGCAGCACAACAGACGTCTGATGCACACATCAAAGAACAGCGCTGAGATTCCAGGGACATGTCCCAAGCACATGCAAAGAGTGGCTCGCCCCTAGCCCCGGACAGGAACAGCCTTATGTTGCACTAGAAAGATGTTTCGAATCCTCACGCGGCACAAGCAGACCATGGATCTTGGGAACCTTTCTTGAAACCTGCCGGTGTGGAGCACTAGGGGTTGTCACTGATGGACGACATCTCAAGCACAACATACTACGCAAACGCAATGTGACCAGTATATGCTCTGAAGAGAACCGAAGACCTCAGCTGAGACCTTTCAGTCGTCTCTTCCTGGACCTCGACTTGCTCTGCGGTCAACAATAGCCAGACACATCACTAGGAGCTCGATATGATCGTCAATGTACGTACAGTACTAATCTGGACTAGCTGAAGACACGGCGGAAATTTGACATGTGGTATCTTCATGGTAGCACGCCATGCGCACCATGGAGTCACTAGCGATCCACAAACTCCAGCACCTCCGTGGAGCCTCAAAGGTGGATTGGAAAGTCCAAGAGCCATCAAATCTCGAAAATTGGGAACTCTTTCACAGAGTTCCAACTCCAAGACGGTGACAGCACGACGCCAACTGCATGGTAATCAAAGCTTATCGCTGCTCACAACCGTGTCAGCGACCTTCAAATTGCGCCCGTTGCGGTAGCTGTGCTCGAAATGATGCACATAACGGACACATGACGCCGCGTACTCTTCGTGTAATGTAGCTCGTTGCATAGACAGATCAAGCATCATCAACGAAGCGTTTGTAAAAGGCCAAGCAGTGACATGCTGTATCTAATGGTCATCGAAGCAAGATGAGAGCACAGACTAGTCGCATCTCAGCTCGAGTCTCATCGCTGGGCAATCGCGTGATCGTCCTCATGTTCTGCACACCTCACAGTACGATGCTCAGCACAATGTGAGTTGTGACCCGACAACCCCAGTCAGCACAAATGACAACCCAGGAATAGCAAAGAGGCAAGTATACGCTGTACGACGCAGTGCTCGCAGTCAGAATGTGTTCAGAGATCATCAAGGATCTGGCCTGCACAGCTGAAGCTTGACACGTGAGGAGCCAATCGGAATTGTGTGGACCCCTGGTGTGCGCCTAATCGATTGCTGTATGAGTTCCCATGCAGACTCCAACACAATTTTGTGATCAGCCACCGTGCTATCGAATTACGCTTTTAGACCGCTCATCCTCACGTACGAAAGCCCTACGTCGAGCTCGACTGACGCTGCCATCTCAACTCACCAGGCAGTATCGCACCACAAGGTGCGTGATCGCACTCCCGACACGAAACACCAATCCGGTATTTACAACATCAGCAAGAGGGCTGCCACTAGGCTTTCCACCACTTGTCGATGACCAATCCTGAACCTTCACCACGGGGATATCCTGCAGTAGTGGTCCAGAAAGACGAGCTGCGGTGCGAAGCGTAGACTCCCTCCCCGATCTTTGGGTGGCTAGCACCACTGCCGTCTTTAGTTTCGGCCGCGGCACATTGAAGTGATCGACTCCTTTACGCTTTTTGTAGACTCGTCGACTGCTTGAAGGAAGAAAATCGACAGGTACTTGCTGCACACCTTTTGCTGAGCAGAGCTGTTGGTACTTTGCCCTGTGGTCTACCACCGAGCTTAGCCGCCGCCAACGCCGCCGAATACCCATCCAATTCTATCTCGGTCATTTCTCCTTTGCTTCTTCAATCTATAGCTCGGTAGTGCCCGAGGCACCATCATCGCACGGCATTTACCTCCACTGCGTCCTACTGCGATACCCTTGCTGCCCAGCTCGAGTCAACTACTGTCCGTATGCAGGGGGAAATCAGCACTCTCGGATTAACAACTCTCTAACACATACCAACCATGGAGGTCGGCGCTGTCGCACCACCTCCTCTTCCTCCTGAGCCAACCTCACCGATCGCTTTACCGTCATCGAGAGCACGAGCTAGAAGCAGTACTGGGAATGAAAGGATGCGCGCAAATCGAAGCGTCAGTCGCATCATCGATGGACCAACACCAAAGTACAGCGATGATGTCCCGGATACCTTCTTCCCTGCCACTAAAACTGCTGTCAAAGTCGGTAGGTCTCGAATCGCTATGTTGAGGCAATTGAACTTGAGCTGACATACCTCAGCTGTCCGTGTAAGACCACCACTCAATGCACAAGATCCTGGCTTTGACCTCATACCACAACGATTTCGTGAGAGCACCTGCGAAGTCCCAACACCCACAAGTCTCGTCGTGCAGTCGCAGCAGGGCAAGAAACACTTCATCTTCGACCATGTCTTTGACGCCGACACATCACAAGAAGGCATCTGGCAGTATGTCAGCGACAGTGTGCCGTCGTTCGTGCAAGGCTACAATGTCTCCATCCTCGCCTACGGACAGTCAGGAGCTGGAAAGTCATACACGATGGGTACATCAGGACCGCAAGAGCAGAACGATACGAATCTGATGGGAATCGTGCCTCGTGCTGCACAAGCGCTTTTTGATAAGCTCAACCAAGCCATGCCTCGATCCATGTCTGGTCTGCGAACGCCGAAGCGATACTCAACACAGGGTCTTCCCACAGCTGCGTCCATCGGTTCGGCGGGTGAGAAGAACTGGACATTGAAGGCGACATATGTCGAGATCTACAATGAACAACTTCGCGATCTACTTCTGCCGGAGTCCATATCACAAGCAGATCGTGCGAATGTTGCGATCAGAGAGGACACCAAGGGTCGCATTCTTCTGACAGGTCTCACCCAGGTCGAGATCAACTCAGTCGACGATCTGTTGCGCGCACTGAACTCAGGCTCCACCATTCGGCAGACTGATGCGACCGCTGTCAATGCGCGGTCTTCACGATCGCACGCCGTCTTCAGCTTGAACCTCATTCAGAAGAAGAATGACACTGGCGCGACACCCAAGCTAGACAAGCGCCGATCCATGCCTGCAGAGGCTTTCGCACAAGCACAATCAGAGAGCGTCATCACCCTCGATAGCAAGCTGCATTTTGTTGATCTTGCAGGTAGCGAACGACTCAAGAACACTGGAGCCACCGGCGAAAGAGCAAAGGAGGGTATCTCCATCAACGCTGGTCTGGCAAGCTTGGGCAAGGTCATCTCACAACTCTCCACGAAGCACGGCAGCACCCACATCTCATACCGCGACTCTCGCCTGACGCGACTGCTCCAGGACTCACTTGGTGGTAATGCCATTACTTACATGGTCGCGTGTGTCAACCCAGCCTCATTTCACATGAATGAGACACTCAACACTCTCCATTATGCGCAGCGTGCTCGCGCCATCCAGAGCAAGCCAGAAATACAGCAAACACACGACGACGGCGACAAGCAAGCTGCAATCGATAAGCTACGAGCCGAAGTCTCCTTCTTGCGCGACCAAATCAGGCATTCAGAGCACGCAGACAGAAGCTCGCGCATCCTTGGTGATCGCCCTGAGAAGTCAACGAGGAAGGAGACCGACCTCCACATGCAGCTTATGGACATTCAGGAGAGTTACACCTCATTAAGTCAGCGACATGCAAAGCTGCTCTCCGAGATTTCCAGAGCCAAAGACAATGACGACACCGACTTGCCGATCCTGAAGGAGGCCATCGGCGACAATGCAGTCGAGCGTTTGAATAGATCGAGCAGCTTTGCTGAGGCTGTCGAAGCTGTTGTGCTCGAGTACGAGAAGACGATCCAAAGCCTCGAGGCATCTCTCACCAAAGCTCGCACGAACCTTGCCACTTCGGAGAATGAACTTCTCGACAAGCAGAGCAAGATTGCATACATGGAGACCATCCAGCAGCAGCTGCACAGCCGAGTGCAGAAGTCGATGGACCGCGAGTCCAACAATGAGTCGTATCTGCGCGATCTCGAGTCTCGTCTCGATGGCTCTGCAACTGGAGAAGAGCAGAGCGCAACTGTCATCGCCGAGCTACGAAAAGAACTCACTCGCCTGCGTGAGGGTGGCAACAGTGCCGAGGAATACATCACAACCTTGGAAGAGCGTCTAGCGGAAGCCGAACAGGATTCCGAGATTATGCAGGGCGAAATTGATCGTTTGGAACATGTTGTGGAACGCCAACGAAGCATGGGTCGCCTGGACAATCTCCTGTCCGAACTCGACAGCGTCCGACAAAATGCTCAATCCGCGCAGACACCGAAGGCAAGCAAGTCGATCCCAAAGATCAATGGACACAACCGCGAGAGCTACGACCCATTCCGACCGTCATCGCCGGGTGCTTCAAGCAGTAACTACCAGACTGACGACGAGTTCTCCGACGCTCCAGTCACCCAGATTACGGATGACGAGACTGTTGTAGACGACATCCCCACCCCAATGACAGCACTGCCCGTACAGAAGCACCAGGTCGAAGTCCGCAGCCCAGCACAGAACGACTTTATGGCTGACAAGCTCGAAAACCTTACGCTAGAACTCTTCGACCTACGAAGTGAGCACGAGTCTGTCATCACCGATTTCGACAACCTGCAGCAGAAGTACCAAACAGCGCTCGAGACACTCGCCAAACTTGAATATGACAAGGAGGTGCCGAAGTCTGCCTTCGTAGAGGTCGGCGCAGCGGAACAAGTCAGCACAAATGGTGCAGAGCGAGAGGAGAGCAAGGACATCGATAATGACGGGTTCGTGAATGGAGAGGATCATGATGATTTGCGTCGGGAGTACCAGATCTTGTCAGATCGCTACCAAGCATCGCTTGAGCAGGTCGAGGATCTGAAGTTGGAGGTGCAGCGCGCAAACATGCGTCCTGCATCGCCCAACATCGGCAGTGGTGCATTCGGCGCTCTGCACAGACGCAAGTCAGGCGACGTTATGGGCTCCTTCATGGGTAATGACCGAGCTTCCAAATCGTTCTCGCACCTCAAGACCATCGCCGTCAACAACCTCGATCAGGATCCAGAAGCCAAGCAGAGCTTTGACACCAACCTCAACACTGTCATGACCGAGCTACACTCGCAGAAGGAGATCTCGACAGTGCTGGAAGCCGAGCTCACCAATGTGAAGAAGGACAACGAAGCGAAGCAAGCCATCATCACAGGTCTAACACGTGAACGATCTAGTTTGCAAGCAGGCTCTGGTGTCGACTTCACTGTGGTCGGGCAGCTGCGCGACCAGCTTGAGGAGAGCGAGAGTCAAATTCGTGCCTTGCATGAGCAGCACAGCGCTCGCGAGGTCGAGCTGCAAAACCAGATCACAGCCTTCAAGTCCAAGCTCGACCTTGCTGCTCAGCCTTTACCGACACCTGCCGACACCGACATGCCAGGCGGGTTCCCTGGCACACCGAGTCTACTATCTCCTACGGCGGATGAGGACCGACGTGAAGCGGATCGAGAGCATATAGCACATCTCCAAACCGAGCTTATGGAGTGGGAGACGAGACACAATGAGGCCATGGAGGCGATGAAAGCATCAGAGGCTAAGCTGCTAAACACAATCGCGGACCTCGAGGACAGCATCTCGACAACGCAATCTGCAGCACGCTCGCCAATTTCAGCCATGGCATCGCCAGTCGTCAGTGACGGCGATCTAGCAGCCGCAGCGACTGCTTCGGCAGCAAGCTTTTCGGCCGAACGCGCCAAGCATAAGGCTGTCGTTGATGCTCTGCAGCGAGAAGTCGAGCAGTACAAGTCTATTTCGACTGAGCACGCGAACAAGATGGACCAACTAGAGAAGTCTTACAACTCGATTCTGTCGCAAGTTGATGAGGACTCCAAGTCGAAGGACCTCAGCAGCAAAGAGCTTGCAGCACACAAGGATCTGGTATCGAACCTCGAGAGCCAGCTACAAGTGCACAAGTCAGCTGTAGCCATCCACAAGGAGTCTCTGGAGAGTCTGCAGTCCGCTCACACGCGCGAGCTCGAGGAACTCAAGGACTCGATGGATGCTGCTGAGCACGAGTCGAATGAACGCTACGGTCTACTCGAGCAGCAACACAAGACCGTCAGCGCACATCTGCAAGAGGAATTGACCAAATCGCAAACCGAGCATGTAGAGCTGATCGCACTGGCATCGTCTGCCTTTGGTCAAAAGACTACTGCGGCTGACCTTCCAGAGCGAATTCGCGGTCTCGTTGATGAAGGCAAAGAACTGCACACAAGGCATCTGAAGGCTTCTGGAGACCTCAAGAGCGTGCAGGAAGAGCTGCAGACAGCGCTTACCAACACTGTCTCACTCGAGAACAAGATCGCTGAGCTCAAGACACTGCACGAAGAGCAGAGCGAGGCAATGATCAAGCTTTCTGAGAAGGAGCGTAAGAGCTCGCGACTGGTGGAGGAACTGGAGGAACAACTCAATTCCAATTTCGACTCGCATGTTTCTGCGACACATCGTCTGAGCAAGATGGAGACTGAGACTTCGCAAGTCCGACAGGAGATCGAGAGGGAACTCGAGGAGCAGAAACTCAAGACTATGATGCTTGAGGTAAGTTTTGGAGATACACAGCTGTTGATCGTATGCTAATGCCATTGCAGCAACAACTCGCCCACGCAAAGCGACAGTCTCTGTCGCTCACTTCCGAGCGTGGGTCCGTCAACTTCAACCGCGAGTCTCTCTCGCCAGAGGTTGTTGCTTTCGCTCTCGCACGGTCAGCCTCGACCAGCTCGAACGTTCGTGAATCTGGTGTCGTCACTGCTCTACCGAGCGCTCCGCCATCCATTCCACTTCCACCTTTGCCAGCCTCAACTGCCACAAGCCCTGCCATCGGCACTAATGGCGCTGATATCTCGCCAATGCACAGTCCGCTCGAGACATCCACACCGACTGACGCTCATGCATCACAGCTCATCGAGGAGCAGGAAGCACGAATCCGCACAATCGAGAAGCACCTGTTCGCAGAGAAACAGCTTACTGCGACTCTAGAGGAGGCACTGGTGGACTTGGAGACCAGTGCTAACCGCACCAAGTCGGAAGCAGAGTCTTGGCGCAAACGATGCTCCAGTCTCGAAGACGAGCTTGTCAGCCTTCGCAAGGAGAAGTCCAACTCTCGTGCAAGTCTGCAGGCTGTGGAGGAGGAGCGCGAGATGCGTGTGCGCGCCGAGCGTGCTCGACAGGCATTGGAGCAACGTATGATGGAGCTCAACAATGCCAAGAACAAGAAGAAGAAGAACGCTCTGAACTGCTTCTAGTCGAAGCTCTCGCTGGCGTGAGAGCAGCATCGGCGGCCGCGACCTCATCCACAACCACATTTCACGACCGATAACCAACAACAAATCTGTACAACTCACTGGACCCAGAAGCTCTTTTCGTCTTCTGAGCCCTTCTCTCGGACACGTTCACGATGATGGCGCAGGAAGCTTGCGATCTGCTTGTGACAGCAGCATCGACGGCGCTCTGCTCGAACTCGGTGTCCTTCATTCCATGGCTTGATGTTTTACCAACATACCCCTTCTGCGAGGAGTGCTTCTATGGATCGTTCTAGCACTGGCTTTCATTTCCACAGATCGAACGTTTTACAGCGAGATGTAGCTTAGGAAACAGGCATCGGTAATTGCGCGCATAGTATACATACATATCTTGCTGTACAATCATATCGACGACTTCAGCACGAGCTGCTAAGCTCATGGGCATCACATGCGTCTCCAGACACCAGATGACGTGCGAGGCTCTTCTCAGGGCTCTCTGCTTGTGCTCTCATAGCAGGCAGCACTATACGAGAACAAACCCAGTCAGTACGGCCGTGTTGCCTCCACCTCGGCATACATTTTACATGATTTCTCACATCGATGATTGGTTCCGCGAACCATATTTCTTCCTCCACGGGAACTCCCGGCAACTCTTTAACTCTAGCGGTGACAGATGGATCTCTAGAGCATATGCGTCCCCGCGCTGCTAATACGGCCCATAGTGCGTCGGGGATGTGGCCTAGATTGAAGGGAAGTCTTCGTGGTTTCGTCCGAGGTACTGGCGAGATGAGTCCTCACCGTCGCCTCGAGAGGTTACAGGAGAGCAAGTGGCGGCGTGGGCAGCGTTGCAGCTGATGATGACTGTTGCACAGTTGACGTGCAGGCCCTATCTGCTGATGTACAGTACAAAGAGCAATCAGCAGGACCAGGATGATCGCTACCCACCGCAGGGCTGGATCCCACGGACCAGACAACCCTGCTGACCCATCAGGCGAATGTTCTGTATAGAAGAATGATTTGCAAATGGCAAACCGTGGGATCTCGGCCTGTGATTACATTCGTTGTTTCGTCGGCGTGTGCAACAAGATCGATGACCGTTCGATGGACTCGAAAAATAATTCGGCATGTCCTTGAAGACGGCGTGCGAGGTCAGCAGAGTCTCCTGTAAATCAGCAGTACCTTGTGTAGCAACACGTCAGCCTCGCAGTGTTGGTGCTTGCTTGATGTATCACGTCAGAGTAGTATGCATGGAAGTGAGTGGTGGAAGTAGAGCCACAGACTGCTAAGCACATGTTAGAGGATGGCGCAGGGTGTGTTGGTTCAGACCGACACTTTGTTTGAACGATCCCGCGCGGCGAGAAACGGTTTCGCAGTGTTACGCCCGCAGCCCAGAACTTTCAAAAGTAGGGTGGAAGATCACATCAGATGTGATGTGATATATGTAAGGTGATATATTGCCGTCCTTGACTCTTCCGAATTCCTTGTTGTCTCTTTGCGATACGTACCATGCGCCTGTCTCCTTCGACTCGTCATATGCGCATGTTCGCCTCGTTGCCAACAAAGGGACGTGTACCTGCGACAAACAGTCATAAACAACACCAACAACAGATCCTCTGACCGCCTCTCTACAAACCTGTTGGCATATAGTGCCCAACGTGTCCTCCGGATATCCTCAGCAACCTCACACTTGTCCTCTTCTTCTTCTTCGTCACCAGACTACAGCGCTATCGAAAATGTCGTTCAGCTCATACTCTTCCAGCATGGCGAGTCCCCGGAGTTCGCCCGTGCAGATCGCCAAAAGCGCGTCATTCACATCAAGTGAGCCGCTTCCCATCAACACATCAGCGCTCTCACAACGTCGCGACTCCTTGGCCAGCATCGCATCGTCAATACTCTCCGAGCGACGCGACTCGGCATCCAACACTGTCTTCGAGTTCAGCTCAGCACTTCAAGGACGAGCACGCAGCTGCTCCAAGCCAAGCGCATATGTCAGCGATGCCGATCTTTGGGGCCTCGATGAGGTCCCATATCCTCGCGAGGCACCATCTCCTCCTCGGTCAGCAGCGCAGTGGCTCGTGAGGCCAGCACCTGCACCTGTACAGGCACCAGTGCCTGCTACCTCTGGCTACAGATCTCGCAGCACCACGCTGAGAACCCAGGCAAGATCGCGCTCCAGATCCGCCTCGAAGACGAACAAGAAGTGAATAATGCTCGGAATCTTGTCAACCTCACCTTTTCGTTATTGGACCTGCCCTTTCCAAATCGATACCACCACACTATGCATCAGACTCGACGATGACATGAGCTGCCATGCTGCGCTCAGGACTAACGCAACATCTGCAACAACTCATCAAACATGTCGACTTGCTAGTAACTACAGTCCAGGAGCGCTGTTAGCTCTCTCATAAGCACACCGTCTGGCACGCCATTCCTCCATCACACTTAGTCTGTCACATCAGCTCTTTCGACGCTTCTCCTTGAAGCTCACAGCATTGTTCAGAAGTGGCAATTTCAAAAGGTAGCTGCAACGGACTACGACACAGACGTCGCTCCTGCGCAAGCTAAAGGAATATTAGAGTCGGCATCCAAGAATGATAGCAACTACGCGAAGTAGTACATGCTCATTCTGAGGCTTGCCTTCACAGCAGCCTTGGTCGTCCTCTACTCAAGTTAGATTCTTCGTAGATGAATCAAATTACCCATGAATCACGACAACACAAACACACACACACACTCTCTCTCTCTCTCACTTAGTGCCTCACACTGTACCATTTTCGCCTCGCGCGAGCCCTCAACGTGGCAGTGTCTTCACGGAGCATCACTCTCGCCTTGTGCAAGCCTTGGCTCCCCGGTGCAGCATCACTTCTCGCCCGGCGCAAGTAAGTATCGTTTTGGGATCATGCAAGCTCTCAATTCTTCACATTTCTCGTGCTCTCATTGGCATAGAGGACAATAATCACGGGTAGATCTGCTGTGACTGGTGCTCCACTCTGAATCCGGTAGCTCGGGCGCTTACACGATGCTGCTGAGTGGGACTTAATGAGCTAATCTGTTGTTCGAATATCATTCTCTTGCCCTACAGAACTAGGTCGATACAAGTGCTGACCTGGTGCTGGTATCGAGAGTCGAGGAGCTGCAGGTGTCGTGGTCAGCACAAGAGTAAGAGCAGCGTTTTCTCGTTTAGTGTTGGAAAAGGGAGGCCCGTGGCCGTTGTGCCGTACCCGTGGTTGTCGATCTCTTAGACTGATGTGATGAGCACATCATCATCTGCTATGCGTTGCGTTACGTGTGTGCAGATGAAGTGAACAGATCGAGTGCAGCACCATGCGAGACGGCGGCAGGATCGATAACGTCTCGTGGCTCGGGGAGGAGCACAGGTCGCTATCTTACCGCAACTCTGGTGTCTCCTCTGTGCTACAGTGACGAAAGTAGCACGGCTCGTCATCTCGTGCTTCGATCGAGGAACACGCAGCGCAGTGTATGGCGCTCCTGGTTATGCAAGGGACACCAATGGTTGCTGCAACGCCGACCGCTTCGGCCAGGTGATACAAGGTCTTGTCGAAGCGGCCGTGTTGAGATCATCGTGCAGCGCGTTGCCGCCGAGAGAAATGCTGCAGCAAGCTCTTCGACTCCTAGAAGCGCCGCATGGGAGTCGAAGAGCGCTGCTGGCAGGTGTGCGGCACTGCATGACGACGTCGACAATGCCGCCAGCGCATGCAGGCTGTCGTCTGGTCGCGCTCCAAAGATAGTCCTCGAGCAATACGGCCCACCCTGCTGTGATGGTGGCTGTTAAGTCCAGAAGTCAAAGGCATTAGCGTTCGCGGATGCAGCCGGTGTCGCCAATCACATCCCGCAGCAGGACTTTTTGTACGTCTCCTCTTTCTCGCAGCCTGCTCCAAACAGCAACGCTGCTGAGCACTCTGTCCATTCGTGCATCTCTACTATCTGAGACAAGGGTCGCTAACGCCGCCATCGCCTCTCTCGTAGCTGCCCATGCGACTGGCCATTCCTCTCTTCTGGGTCCTGCGGAACACTGGACGGGAAAAGGCTCGATGGACTTCGTGCGAACTCTCTTCTAGGGGTATGATGAAGAGTCGAGAAAAGCAGGAAATGCCGGCACAAACAGTCGAAGAACGCCTAATGGCCACCCAGCACTGGCGAGTAGCAAGTAGACATGCCCTCTTTGGCTGTTCATTTGTGCCCTACCATCCTCTGCTGATCAGATCCCTTCACTAGCGCTCGACTGTGGTTCCGTAGCGAACAGCCTCTGTCACCGAAATCATTCATATCACCTCGACGTCCCTCTTCACTCTACGCGCCCATCACCTGCATGCACATTGCGTCAAGCGTTGCTTTTCTTCCTTCAACAGCATTATCGAGTCGAACCCTTTCTCCGTTGCTGTATGCACCCCTGCTGTGCTTGCACCACCCAACAACCTTTCTGCACTCCCAGAGCGGTTACTTGCATTGACTTTCCAGCCTTCTTACCACCCAATCACCCTCCGCTTTAAGCTCTCTTGGCCCTGGCCCAGCATACACGAGGCACGACGTGATACCTCAGGGACGGTTCAGAGCTATCCCCGGCTACTTACTCTAGAAGCATAAGGTATACAACCTCACCAACAGGGTCTCGAGCGAACAAGCATACTCTCTTTAGCGCGCATGCGTGGGTACGTCCTCCAAAAGACCTCTTCTTCTCCTTCTTCCACCATTATCAGAATCCTTCTGCGAGCAGCCGACGCCTTGAGCTTCAGCTGTTTCACTCGAATGCACACTGCCACAACTCTACCTATTTCGAGATCCTGAGACTCAGAGAGCGAGCGAAACACTACTATAATCATTTTGAAACCTTCATGGCCTTCATGAAACACCGCCGACGAACCCTCGACTGACAGAAAGGTCGTTACAGACTCAACTCACCATGTCGATCGATCAGCGTTCGACAGCGAGATCCTATTCCTCCAAACACAGTTCGAGACCATCCATAGATGCGCCGCGACGACAGACACCACCTCAGACGGTCTTAACACCAGAAAATGCAGAGCAAGAATTCGAGCCGTGCGCGGCAACCGGATCATTCCTCCTCTACGCGCAACGGAATACCATATTGGTCCTCCACCATGACACATTGGCGATTGAGCGACGATTCGAGCTACACAGAGAAGATGTGAAGTGGATAACGGTCGATACTGTCAGCGAAAGAGGCTCGGGAAGGTTGGCGGTTAGCTACGATACGGGTAACACTGCGATTGTCTGGGATATCTTCAGTGGTGCAGAAGTGGCGCGCTTTTCAGCATACGACACTGTCAATGTTGCTTGCTTCATGCGCAATGGCAACATCGCATTCGGCAATGTTCAGGGATCGATCATCTTGTTTGAGCCTGCCACATCGGAGCACATCTCAGCGCGCACTATCTTCGATCCTATCACAGCTCTGGCGCCTGCAACAGATTGTAGGACGTTCGCTGTTGGGTAAGAACTGTGTTGCTTGAGTCGAGAGGAGTCGCTAACGTCAGGTAGTTATCTCAATGGCTCAATCTTGGTCGCGACGATTCACCCGGCTTTCACAATCCAGCATACTCTGACGACATCAAGGACGCCTTCGAAAATCACAGGACTGGCTTGGCATGGATCGTCGTCAAAATCGAAGACAGATATGCTTGCCACACAAACAGCAGATGGCGACCTGAGAGTATGGAGCGTGCCAAAGACGCCTGGCCCTGACCAACCGATGATCATCCGCATTCTCAACCGGGGAGATATGCCCTCTCGAGGTCCGAACTGGTTTGCTTGGTCTAAGAACGGTCGCATTGTACAATACCTCGACAGGTAAGTCGACGATTGTAGTCGTTGGTGGTCTGCTAACCGTACGCAGTGAGACCAGAGCTTGGGATGTGCGAACCAAAAAGGTCACCTTCGATGTTATCCCGACCATCGATGGAATCACGAGTATCGCAAACTACGGACCCACAGCGACTCTATTCACACTCGGTCGTGGTCACACTGTACAGCAATACGACATCAACCCAAATAACTCACCAATGCAAGTGAACAATGTTCAGCATGTTCCTGCTAATACACCACCTACACCACCCACAAACCTGGAGGAACACAAGAACCCTTACTCGACTGACTTCGCAGGCATGGCTCCGATCATACCACTTACTGATAACGAGAGCAGCGCCGACGAAGGCGCAGCGATGTCTCCGCTGGAGAAGATCGCGCGCGAAATGGAGAGCTTGGATGCGCTGGAGTCTGAACGACGTGATAAGATCATGCCGCTCTCTCCCACCGTGTCGAGTCGAGCTTCATCGACCAGCTCACGGTCGAGTGGACGCGGCTTCCGCCAGCGCAAGTACCTGTACGATCGGCCTGAATCGTCCAGAGCGTCGACCACCTCGGGATATGAAGGCACTGAGTTCTCGTACGGCGTGACAGCACCACCACGCAACCACGAAAACATGTCCATCAGATCGTCTGCCTCGGTTGCATCCTCGAAGTATCGCGGCTCCAGTCTGCGACATCAGATACTGCGAAGTCCTCAGGAAACAGAGGCGACTGCGAACATGGATTTGTTCCCGAATGTGCGCGCTCGTCTTAAAGAGGTCGACTTTCGCACACCACATTATGGCAACACGGCACGCACTGCTGACATATTACGCAGAGAGATGATAAGCATCGTCTTTGGCTGGAATGACGATGTTCCTTCCCTCATCCGAGATGAAATCTCACGGCAACGACCTGGCGCAGCAAGTGCAGTGCTACTGGCCAAGTGGGTGGGCGAGTCCAACTCGATGGCATCAATGGTGGGATCAGAGTCTATGACATCCTCAGACTGGATGTTGTTGGCTTTGAGCTCGATCGAGGCCAACTCACAGAAGAAGGTGGGCGAAGCTTTCGTTCAACGCCTCCTCGAGAAGGGCGATATTCATCCTGCGGTCGCCATCCTCATCGGCATGGGTGAGTACAACGATGCGATTGAAGTGTACGTAGAGCAAGGCCTCTGGATGGAAGCATTGCTCCTGTGTGCGCTGTACTCGCCATCTGATTGGGGCCGTCTTTCATTTCTGCTGCGCAAATGGGGAGCTGTAGCGGTCACAGAAGGTTCACCTGAGCTCGCGGTCAGGATCTTCTCTTGCGCCAGTGTGGAGAGTACAGAGCCATGGACATCACCCAGAGCTCAGGACGCTGCATATGCATCTGCACAGCAGAAGCTCAGCGAGCCACTCAGCGCCGGTCCTCTGACCAGTCCACCTCTCTCACCTCCAGCACGATCGGCATCTGGTCGACTCAAGGCAAAGAATGCGTCGTTGAAGCTCATCACGACCTTCGGCGACAGACTGGCACCTGTGGCAGCGGGTGATCCGACGCCGTTGGCGCATGGCGTAACACCCATCGCGCAGACAGCATTGTCTCCTGGAGGTGACTGGCAGCGGAGAGGTCCCAAGCGTGACAATTCTGAGATTCGCACAGCAACACCAGGTGGCTACAACCGTAGGAAACGCTTGCCGTCCAGGAGTGACATCGATCGAGCCAAAGCTGAGGCGGCAGAGATGGCAACGCCACTCACTGCTGCCAAAGACACCAGATATCGAGCACCGAGTGCATCAGCTAGCCGAAGTCGTCGTACCTCGTCTGTCAGCCGTCTGACGGAAGAGCCCGCGTCTGCCATCAGATCACGGCCAAATCTGCTCATTGCTGATGCGGATCAGTCTCGACTACCTTCGCCGTCTGAGGGTGCCTTCACACGCTTCCGAGAGAGCTCCCGTGCTAGAGGCGCCTCACGCAATCGCAACCCTGGTCAACTTGCTGTACAAGTCGTCGAGACGAAGTACGATTCTGAGACACTTTCGCCAAGTCAAGAGACCTCGACTTCAGATCGTGATATTGTGAGCCCGCTCCATACTTCGAAAGCCAAGGCTATCGACAGCTACATCAGCAGCGTCGAAGAAGCACGAGTAGCTGCACGACAGGAGCGAGCTGAGAGTCGACGCCGCCCTAGTCGCAGCCGCAATGAGAGCCGACCACGCACAGCGAGTAGGGCTCGAGACCAGTCTGAGTCTCGCAGACGCGAGCCACGGACGATCAAGGCTTCGAAGCGATCACCATCATCGCCCGTACCAATGTCTCCGGATGATTTTCCTCCCGCCGTAAGTGCTCCTCCAGCTACCGATGATGATGAGGACTTCTACAGGATAGCCTCTCCACTTGAGCCTAGCAAGGACACTCGCACCTTTGCACAGAGACAGCGCCCATCAGACGAGGCAAAACTTGATGATCGAGGACGCCACGACAAGCGAGGAGCTGGGTCCGCAGCTCGATCGCCATCCACACCCCTAGCAGGCAGTCAAGAGCCGGACACCGAGAGCGAATCTAGAAGACTTCGTACTCGCGCAGCTAGCAATGTTGATCCACAGTCGAGACGAGGCGCCAGTCGATCACGAGCAAGGTCTTCCAGTCGCAGACCAGGAGCTGAGAGCATAGATGACACTACAGAGCAAGACATGGTTGCACCACTCAAGCCAAGACCACGTACAAAAGAGCAAGCCGCAAGAGAGCTTGAAGAGCGCCGTCTTTCGCTTGCTCGACGACCTTCTGCACCAGCCATACCGTTGCCACCAGAGCTCACTCGACCGATCATGACTCCTCGGTCGAACACAGAGCTTGGCAACAGTCCCACATCGTACATGCCGCCTATGTCACGCAGCGCGACTGTAGATCCCGATGCCATGGCCAGATATGGCAAGATCACTGGTACATCGACATCGTCTACACCCATAGGTCTGCCGGCAACACCACGAGCGATGAGGCATCCGAAGTATATGACATCAAATCCAGAAAAGGACAACACACCTCCCGTGCCAGAGATCCCCGATCTTGCTAGCTTCTCAGGCAGCGCGCTCAGTCAAGCAACTGGGTCGATGTTGAGCACGATGTCGCCTTCACTTGTTTCGGACCACTCAGATAGTCTTGACACGCTCGGTCCATTGTTACCGTCAACAGTATACAAAGGACCACCGAGTCGATCTGCATCAGCGCCACCAGAGAAGAGTATGGGTGGACTTCCATCGCACCCTGCCTACAAGCCTAGTCTGTCGTCTGCGCGAGGACCGAAAGGAGGACACATTCGCAAGATCTCACCACCTGATGCGAGTGTCATCACCAGTCCCAATGCTATCACAAGCATTGACGAAGCTCTAACAGATGACCAGCAGATTGTCATCATACCCGAGCCTGAGGCTAGTGTGGTCATGCTACCGGAACTCCAGCATCTGGCAGGACCACCAGCACCACCGCCTCCACCAACAATGTTCACACAGGCTGTTGCCAACCACTCGGGAATGATCAACATTGCTATAGACGGTAACGAATCTAACATCAGCTCCGACTTGTCAAGTCTTTCGCAAGCTCCATCGCAGTTCCCACAACCTATGGATCGAGCTATGACAACATCACCAACCTCACGACACGCACGGAGTAGCACCAACGAAAGTTTCACCTCACGCATGCGAGGTGTTGCTGACCGCATGCGTAGCTCGTCACGGACTGGTCGAGTCAAGTCCCCAGTGCTTACTTCTCTCTCACCAGCTCCCTACGAGACTGTACTACCTCACGAAAGCATGGCCCGAACCAAGTCGCCGTATGAGCAAGCCATGGCGAGCCAGACCGATCATGGTGTCATACCGCCGCCTCCACCTGCTCCTGCACCACCTACAGCTGGGTATGAGCATGTTCTCAACGAGACCAGCATTCCTCCCAGACTCCAAAATGCGGCATATCGCACTCCCAAGGAGATTCGAGCCAACATGCCGCCAGATTATACACAGGCAGGTGCTCAGGGAGGCTTCCTATGATCCTCGCACACATACAGAAACACATTTAGCACATCTACGGCACGTCCTGCACCCTGCATCTGCATTTTGTTTCATCTATATACATACCCTTTTTCGGCATCATTTGTGGCCATCGTTTTTTCACGAAGAGCATGACTGCCTCACGGCATACTGCAGTACAACACGCTGCACAGATCACCATTCAGTCCATAGTCCGCATATGCACACACATATTTCGGATCATTTGTACATAGACTCATGCGCTCCGTGGCATTGTGAACACAAGAGTTGCGGAGTACAAGGCCCTTGCACCAATGCCCCCTGATCAACGGTCGGCTCAGCCGTGAAGTAGCAGGGTAACGTTCATGTTGTGCAACACCCTGTTATGTGATCATCTCAATTATATCTACCCAACTTCCGACCAGGATTGCCCTTGAGTATGCATGCACGTTGCTATGTGCGAACTGATAGCATTGTAGCTCGCTAGACATGGTCTGAAGCAGTACCAGCAGCGTGGAAGCTCTGAACACTGTCCAAACTCAACACTAGGTACATGACTCTTGCATATTGTCGCGGCAGTTCTATCAAGCCACACAATCAGGAAGATAGATGACGAGATGACGGTTCGCAGGATACGGTTGAGGAGCGTTCGTTTGAGCATCGGATAGCTTTCGTTGTTGTGATCGTGCTCATCGCTGTTGTGTTCGTTCGTCCAAGAAGCTGAGCTTCCGGCATGTGAACTCAGTTTGATGTACGGAAACCGAGGATCGCCGTCTTACGAAAGCGCCACCAGATCCTAAAGATGCCTCCAGAGCACGACATTTCTGCGCAGGATTTCCGTAGCCAGATATGCGGCGCAGTCTGGTTAGAAAGGTTGTAGGAGTAGTCTCATGTCTCAGATCAAAGTCTGATTGCGAGCGATCCGTCGGGATTTGTCTTCCGTTATACCTACTGTCGAACCGGTACAGAGAGTTTCGGTGGTGCATCTACGCCACAAGCGTGATGGTTGTGTCCTTCAGGTAGCTGTAAAGAGCAGTCCTGCATGATCGTGCGAAGGTTCAGGCGCTCAAGCGGTGAGGCCCAGTTGTGTGCAGAGATCTGCTGTAGAGATGAGGCTCATCTTGCTCGCAACGGCTCTCGCCGCTCCCACCTCGGTCCGCTAGCCTCGTTCAGACCCCACATGTGATCGCACATGTGCTCTGTAGCTGTGCCTATGACATACGCGCATCGACTTCAATGCCGCCCAAAGCTGCTGCTAGTAGAGCTGAACGAGCTGGCGGCGTGCTCGCAGTCAGCGCAGCGGCACGTGCAGCATCAGTGAAGCAGCCAGCTTCTCGATTAAAGCTCGAAATTCGACGACTTCCGCCTGGCTTGACGCTCATAGAGTTCGAAGAGACACTCGGCGAAGAGTGGAAGCTGGGAAGGGGCAAAGTAGATTGGCGAGAGTATCGTCAGGGCAAGATCAAATCTCCAGGGAAGCTTCCCGAACAGAGTAGATGCTACGTTCACATTGTCAACGAAGCTCTGGTCAAGGAGTTCGAGCAGCGATTCCTAGCTGTGGTCTTCCATGACAAGGCCGGCACGCATAAGAACCCAGAGCTCAAGTTCCTACCTCCTACACTTGGTCATGCACCAAACCAACGAGTTCCGCTACTCACCAAACCCCGACACGACAACAGACAAGGCACGATAGACCAGGATCCTGAGTTTATCGCGTTTCTGGAGGCCGAAACCCAACCTATTGTCAAACCTGCTGCTCTGAACTCTACAAACTTCGACCGGGACGAGCCTAAAGCCGAGGTCAGGAGCACACCTCTCATCGACGACCTGCGTGAAAAGAAAGCGAACAAAGCAAAGGCTGCAGCGAGCAAAGCAGAGAAGAAAGGACACAAGCGAGGTGAGAGTAAAGATGCTGCGCCTCCAGGAAAGGTTACTGGCAAAGGCAAGGAGAAGGTTGATGCGAAGAAGATAGAGGGAGCAGCCAAGGATGCTGCGAAGGCACCGAACAAGCAAGCCGCTGCCAAGTCGGCCGCATCACAGGCATCGACGGCGCAGGCATCCGCAGCATCGCCAGCGAAGAAGAAGCGAGAAAGCCGCAGCCGTCACCGAAATCTGCTACTTCCTCAGCATCGACGAGTACGCCGTCCAGTCCTGCTCCACAGAGGGCAACACCGGCGCAAAGACCCAGGAGAGACGCCGAGGGTATCAAGAAGATGCTTCAGAAAGACCTTGGTATCAAGCCGAAGGATGGTGCACCTTCCTCGAACTCGGCACGATCGAAGGCAAGCGCTCCGTCGACAACACAAGCCACTGCTTCCACAGCACCCACGACAACTCGAGCTGCAGCAAAGACACCGATCGTAGCAACCACGGAAACGGTGCAACCAACACCACCTCCGCTGAAAGCATTCCTGAAACATGCCAACCCTTCTCAAGGGATGACTGAGGACTTGATCCAGCAAACCTTGTCACAATACGGTGATGTGACGAAAGTAAGCATTGATCCGCGGAAAGGTACTGCTGTCGCTGTGTTTGGCTCGCAAGAAGGTCTGCAGAAGGCTATTGGGGCGAAGAAGGTCACTGTTGCCAGTGGTGCTGTCGAAATACTGGAGTTCAAGGACCGAGGTGGTGGTGCTGGTGGCAATGCGAGTCGCGGAGCTCCTAGTAGGGGACGGGTTAATCGTCGAGGAGGTGCATCAACAGCACCAGCTACGACACCAGGAGCTCCAGCATGAGCTTACACGAAGACGCTGTTGTGTGTTCAGCAGGCTAGCTGGCGACATGGCCTGCTGCATCATAATCCCTAGAAAATGTCACAACCAACAGCTCTATCTTGAGCATACTCTGCTCAAACGTGCAAAGTTGTGTGTGAAGTTGCTGGCGGAACCTGTCAGGCATATGTCCAGACGCCGATGACCCCACCTGACTCAGGTTTATTACCAGGGTACTCTTCCTATGCGAGACCATCACATGCATGTCGTCCATCAGCATGTCACAATCAAAAGCGTACGTCCTCGACGATGGCTACATCTGTGTCGTTGCTCACAGCTGATGTATAGTCACAATGCAGACCTACAGGGCTGCCTGCCATCCGAGCATGTCTCTTCGACATGGACGGTCTCCTGATCGACAGCGAGGACTTCTACACACTCTGCACCAATATTGTCCTCGCTGAATATGGCCGCCCGAATATACCATGGAACATCAAGGCGCAGCTCCAGGGTAGACCGGGACCACAAGCAGGCCAGATCTTCCACGAATGGGCACAATTGCCAATCTCGCGAGAGGAGTTCATGAGCAAGATACAGGTGCTGCAGAAAGAGCACTTCCCGAAGACGAAGCCTCTCCTGGCGTACCTGAGCTTCTCAATACTCTCAGTCTAAAGACGGACATTGAGATGGCGCTGGCGACCAGCTCGCATGAGGCGAACTTCAAGCTCAAGACAGACCATCAGCAAGAGTTGTTTACAGTGTTCACACCCGAACATCGTGTGCTTGGAGATGACAAACGGATCGCACCAGGACGAGGCAAGCCTGCGCCAGACATCTACCTACTTGCACTCGAGACGATCAATGCACGACTGAGGCAGGAGAAACGGAAGGAGATCTTGCCAGAAGAATGCCTAGTGTTCGAGGACAGTGTACCAGGCGTGGAAGCAGGTCGAAGAGCTGGGATGCAAGCCGTTTGGTGTCCACATGAGGGACTACTGAAGGAGTATGCAGGCCGCGAGGAAACAGTGCTCGCAGGTTTGATGGGTGAGCACAAGGAGAACGAGGAGAAGAATGAAGAGATTGGGACAGTGAAGCATGATGGAAAAGGTAGGAAGAAGGGCGCTCCAGGTGAGGTTGGAGACGGTTGGGGAGTGCTTCTCAAGACACTGGTGGACTTCCCATACGAGCGATATGGCATCAAAGTGTGAGTCGAGCTTACGTTGACTGCTGTGATCTCTCGCTGACCAGGTCGCTCAGACAAGACAGCAATCGTTTGTAGCTGCTAAGTGATAGCTCGAATTGAGCTAGCTTTTCGTCGGTGCATGAGCAGCAAGCATAGCCCTTCACGACATCTATCAACTCAGACTTGTTCAAACTCTTTCGTCCATGGTTGCCGTAGTGATCTTTCGAGTCTCCGAGACGTAGCCATGCCCGCGTCCTCCGATGAGAGACGGCTCGTTCAGGCCGTGACTTCAGCTTCGTGCTATCGGGTGGTTGAAAGCATAGCTTCATGCTTAGATCTCGCACATGGACTAGACCGTAATGCTTGTGCAGTACTCGCCACTATCAAACTCGTGTCGATGTGCGTGGCTTGATTGGGCTTGCGACTGCTATTCCAATGGCCAATCAGCGACTGCATGCCAGCACGCTACACATCTAGTAGCTGAGAGGCACTCTCCGACTGTCAATCACTTACCATGGACCTGTCACAAAAACAATGGTTCGTGCCGCCATGCGAGTATATTGCCGTGCTGGGTAGGAAACGTTGAGGGGCAGCGGTTCATTCATCGTTGCCATGGTGGGGTTCGAAGAGATATGTACAGTGTATATCATTCAGCTGGGCGCTGCTCAAAACATTACCTACTTCATCGCAAGGCTGAGCTGTGGCTTGCGTCGACGGCTATACCGTGTTCAAGAGCATCCACTGTAGACAAACACTCTGCCTGCAGTCCGCCGTTACGACCACGACTACAAAATGAACACCACATCCCTCCTGCTCAACGGCCACACAGCCATCGAGATCGAAACAATGATCCCAAAGACCAGATCTTCAATCACAGCCTTGAGCATGCCACAACGTCCAGCGCTCCTATCGAGGACGTCGACCTCGCCACAACGACCCAGCTTCTTGTCGAGGACATCGAGCTCGTCCTCAACACGTTCCAGACCACCATCAAGAGACTCACCAGGCTGGTATCTCAATGAAGACACAACTCCAACACTCGAGGACTTCGCACTGCGGACGAAGACAATTGCTGGTCGAATCAACCATTGGCAAGGCGTATCGGGCAAGAATGTGGTGATGGGACTGATGAGGCCTACACCCATGATGCTGTTCGTCTTCCATCCAATCGCCCTGGTGTTGTGGCTTTTGTCATTCTTGATGTGGCTGAGCCTTTCAAGCATGAGCCATGTCGTCTGAAAGCAACCGTAGGAATGAGACGCACTTTCCTCTACGGAAAACGAGGTCAGACTTGTGGACTGGTCACCACAAAGAGAACTTCCGACTTCAATCCTCGCAGCCTGGAGGAGCATTCACTCCATCATCGCGAGAAGAACATCTGGTTGCCATCTCGATCTTTGCGTCCACCTTTGGAGTAATCTCTCTGGACATCGAAGTCTTCCCACACACTGGCTGGGTAGATGTGCTTATTCTTCTCGTACCATCTTCGATCCACGACCCGAGTCAGAGTAGGCTCATCAGTAAAGCCTTCCAGGTCCTGATCGGGATATTGTGGAAGTGAAGGGACAACCGGCCCAGAAGCTGTCGTGAGTGCAGGTGTATCTGTGCTCTCGAGCTTGCTTGGAGTCGCTGTCGTTGGCTCGGCTGACAACGGGAACAATGGTCCATGATACCCATTCGTATTGTTTAGTATCAAATAATGGAAATCGAAATGCTGTAATGTTCATCAGCCATCATAATGTTTTCTGCCTGGGAGAACTTACCGGTGGTAGAATCAGGTCCTGCCTGACGAGCATGAGATCATCAACACTGATCCGCGCCCAGTCTTTCCTCGCTGCGTTCGTCTTGCCAAGCTCTGCGCCCACCTTGCGCGCCCGCTCGAGGAACAGCCATATCTGGTCTCCTTTCTTCATGCGCACTTTGCCACCAGCAGTATCCTTGCCATCGAAGAACACGAATGGTAGTAGGAACTCAGTAGCACGAACCAGCTCTTGTCGCTGAAGGTACTCCTTCTTGAGTGCTTCCTTCATTTGCGTCTCGCGAGCTAAAGCTGACTTGGAATGTGACTTGGGCGCGATCCTCACGCCAGAGCTAGGCTTCATCTTCCTCTTGACCGCCATGCCGCTGTCATCTTCGGTTGCTGTGACGTTCTCTGTAGATGCAGGCGTAGTGGCCTTGGATTCCGTCGTGGCTTCATCTTCATCGTCACCGAAAGACAGACCTCCAGTCTTTGTAACCTTCTTTTTCTTCTTGAAGCTAGCAATCTTCACACCAGGCTCACTGTACTTGGTCAATTAGTAGCCATCCCGTCGATCATATCGTCCCACTTACAGTGCTCCATCTGATGAACTGTGTTCGAAGGCATCGGCCCTGCGCTTGCGAAAGTCGGATAAGTGTACAAGACCGAGAGTCTGCTCCTTAAGCTGATCCTCAGCAGATTGTGCCTGTGACGTGAAGCGCGAGTTCGGTGTCGAGCCACCTGATGGCGATTGTGTTGCAGACATCGATTGTGACGAATACTGTTGTGATGTGCAGAGGTTATTCGTGTGCACGCTTGTCGAGTAGCGACGTCACAAGGAATTTAATTGCTGACTAACGCAGCAATTCACCTCAAATTCGCGTCGCAGCTCTTCGTTGTCACGCTATCGTTATGCGAGGATCTAATCTGTTGCCGTCTCATGCGGCATCCATATACTCGCCGACCAATCACCATCCTACGGCGTGATCTTGCCCATCATAGATATCAGCTACACCGACCAGTCGAAGCTCAGAAGATAGTTCCAGCTCATTGCGCTCCTTTCCTTGTCCTCCGGTCACAGTGGAATCCTTCTGGCGTGTTGTGGCGCAGTAGGGCAGACTTGATATCATTCACTTGACCGTGCTGATCAGGTGGGTATCATCGACGCATCATCTATCTGGTGACACTCTTCTTTTCTTCTCCTTGTCGTTTCCTTGTCTATGGCTTCTCTAATGGGATGGTTGGGCCGCACAGCGACCTCGCCTGCATCGAATCTCACTCCAGCGCAAGAGCTATTATCATGTGCGTCGATTGGTAATCTCGAATCATTCAAGACTGACAACCACAACAGTGAAAGATGCGGCAGGCTATACTGCCTTAATATTGAACGACAGTATGGTTGTACAGGCATCTATAGAGATAGTGTTGACGTAAGCAGAGTACGATGAGGCAGACAAGGGCCTGAGCACGGAGACATCGCCCTTTCACAAGGTATATGAGCTCGTTGGCACGGCACAACCCACCACTGACAAGCCAGTTCATGAGAAGTATATGCTACTTCCAGCGTGCAACCTTTGGGACCGAGCCTGAGATCATCAAAAGGGTCTCGCCATCGTGGACGATGCAGAACAGACCATCTCACAGTATCATGCACACGTCGTCGGCAATCCGGCATCCTCCAACTCAAGCGACATCTTCCCTGCCGGCACAGTATACGAGTTGATGCTCGCAGAGCTGCAGATGGCATACGCCGTTTTGGCTATCATGAACGCCAACCTGACAAATGCTCTGAAAGCGTTACTAAGGATACGCAAGGCCTACACCATCATGAGTAACATATACCAAATTGAGCAAGACTATGCCAGTAAGCTAGCCGCTCAAGACGGATCAACCAGAATCTCAGCCTCTTCAAGACGACGATCGTTCGACTTTTCACTGGCGGCAGGTGTGGATGACTTCAGCTCGTTAAGTGATAACCCAGTGGATCACTTTGTAAGTGTTATCTGTTACTGCTTGGCTTGGCTGACACAAATAGATACATGTCGGTCTCTGCTTCAGCTATGGCATGCTGCAATGGGCACTATCGATCGTGCCAGCACCATTTGACAAAGCACTCGCCTTCATGTCGTTCAAGGGCGATCGCACGGTCGGGCACAGCCTGATGTGGGAGGCGACCAAGTATCCAGAAGACATCCACGGCGCACTATCGAGCTTCACTACCCTCATCATCTACAATGGACTGTCCTCGAGATGCGATATCAGACCTGCCGATGCGGTGCCTTACGATCGGGTGACTGCTCTGCTCCAGAACTTACGACGGCTATATCCCGATTCTCACAAATGGGATGTACAGCAGGCCATGATGCTCGCTTCACACGAACGCAAACTCGAAGAAGCAATACAAGTGCTGCAGCCGGGTGTCGAGGACAAACAGGCACCAAAATTCATTACAGCACTTTGTGTCTTCGAGCAAGGCTGCAAATACCTCTTCGCGCACAACTACGATGCCTGTGCCAAATCGTTCACCGAGCTACCAAAGTACACTGACTGGAGTGTCGCCTTGTTCCACTACATTGTCGGCATCTCCTACGTTGATGCTCACAGAAAAGCCTTGAGGAATGGAGGTGATCCTGAACAGACAAAGAGATACGCAGCTCTGGCGAACAAGTCTCTCAGCTTGGTCATGGGAGAGTGTGGAAAGCGAAAGGTCCTTGGCCGGCCTGTACCAATTGAGGTCTACGTCAAGAACAACATGAACAGATACCTTGCCAAACAGGCTGCACAGAAGTGCACACTGGTCGAAGCAATTGATGTTTCGCCAGCCGAGGAGCTCATCTGGCTTCATGGTGCACACGACTCAATGCCGGAAGCACAGCTGCAAGTATCTCTAGAAGAGCTAGAGTCGTACAAAACAGCCAACGACGAAGAGGCCGCACGAACGGCGCTGCTCAAGGCCGCTTGTCTACGCAGCCTGGGACAGATCAGCAGTGCTAGGGAGGAGATTGAGCAGCATGTTCTGATACACACAAGTACAGCGAGGAATTGGGGTCGACATGCGTCGAATTGGGTCTTGCCAGCTGCGGATTATGAGGTTGCGGTTTGCCTATGGCATGAGGCTGGACCTGACAAGCAAGACCAGGCCAAGCTGCGAGCGTGCGCTGAGCACTTGAAAGCTGCCTCGAAAGCAAGCGGGCATGACTTGCAGACCTTTCAAGGCATCAAGATTTCGACCGGCATTGGTACTCTGAAGAAGCTGGGCATCGAGGTGTGAGACTTACAACCACGATGACAGCTTCTGTGATAGACGAAGTGTACAAAAGATGGACCCCCTGAAGATAGAATCTAGATCATGGATCAAGCTGTTATGATTATCGTGGCCCGAGTTATCTTCCTGACATTACATTGCTCATGTTTTCTAGATCGTTTTTCGGAGCATGGTGCGAACCGCGAGTCCACCTTCGTCTATCGAAGTGAACGGTCCATTGTGCTAACATCATGAGGCACGTAGAGACATTGCCGAAGATATGACGCCGAGGCCGCAATATAAGATTGTCGTGAATAGTTGTTTGCTAATGCTTCAGGCGATTTAATCTCGAGAAGTTTAAGTTCTCGACAACCTGACACACTTACAGACCAACATCTTCTTCTGTTTCGCCTCGCCTACCACTGCACGATGCCCAGTGACGAGAACGATATATCAGACAACGAATCGTTCAAGTCGTTCGATGATGAAGCTGCCTCACCAGCTCTCTCAAAGGAGAAAACAAACAACAAGGACAAGACAGCGAAACCAGCAACACAGCGCTACCCTCAAGAAGAGGAACACAAGCTCCTGTCAGAGTCGAACGCAGAGAAGCAGGCTGGTAACGGGCTCTTTGGCAAGGCAAGCTTCGAGAATGCTATCCAGACATACGACAGAGCGCTCTCGATCTGTCCAAACTACCTTGACTATGAGATCGCCATACTTCGATCGAACATAGCCGCATGTCACCTGAAGCTCGACGAGTGGAAGGAGGCTGTTGACTCTGCGTCGAAAGGCATCGAATGCCTTCAAAGACTCGAGCCACTTCCAGAGCTGCCAAGACAGACCTCCCAGCAGAATCCAGCCAGTTCAGATGCCAAGGACAATGACACCATAGAAGAAGTAGATGATGATCTAGCCGCTCGCATTGAGAACCTCAGTCTGTCCGGTCACACGATCCAGGAAGTCAGAGCACTTCAAACGAAGCTCTTGCTGAGAAGAGCGCGAGCCAAGACATCACTCAACAGCTGGGCAGATCTTCAAGCAGCGGACGAGGACTATCGAACGTTGCTACTACCTGCAATGCAAGCATCGCTCACAAATTCAGACAAGAGGACAGTCCTCGATGCTCAACGCAGTCTAACACCGAGACTCAACGAGGCTCGTGAGAAGGAAGTGGCAGAGATGATGGGCAAGCTCAAAGGACTGGGCAATAGCATCCTCAAACCATTCGGACTTAGCACAGAGAACTTCCAGTTCGTGAAGGACGAGAACAGTGGTGGCTACTCGATGAACTTCTCGCAGAATCCAGCGAAATGATGGCTATCATGCATTGTATGTCATTACAGCTCATGCCGCCGGCACGCTTCTGAAGGTTTCCTGAGTAGCAAGTGTCGATGATGTAGCCAGGCGGGTGTTGGTTTCGTGAACTACTCGACCTCTTCGATCTTGCTGCTGGAGCTGGCCTGAGCTGCGCCAGTGCTGGCAGCAAGTTCCTCCTCCTCCTCGAGCTCCTCATCTTCTTCCTCGGCCTCGTCATCGCCTCCAAGGCCACCCATGTCTCCCATGCCGCCCATACCACCGAGCTTGCTGAAGTCAATGCCGCCGAAACCTCCGTCGCCGCCCATTCCCATTCCTGGCATGCCGCCTCCCATGCCGCCCATCTGTGACATGTAGTCGTCATCGTTGACGGTGTCCTGCTCATCCTCATCGACCCACTGTCCAATAATGTCAGCTCCGTCTCATGCATACAAACCAGGAGTCTCACCTTGTCGAAGTCTGTCTTAAGCCAATGCACCTTCTTAGAGTCCTTCAACAGTCTTGGCCAGAATGTCTCGCCCAACTCCTTCTTCTGCAACACGAAATCCAGCGCACGGCCAGTGTGATGTGTCTTGCTCGCCGCTGGGTCGATCTCTGCGTAGAATGGGATGTCAACTGAGTAGGTCGCCTTGCGGGTGTCTGAGTAGCCGGTGAAGGTGAGTTGCGTTGGCTGCACGTCCAACTTCATATTCTTTGGCTCGACATCTGGCACGACGATCGAGAGGAAGACATGATTGCGCTCTGGATCCGTTTCTGAGGATCGCTGTGCCCACGTCACTGGAGCCTACGTTAGTCTTGCAAGATGAGGTTTTGCGAATCAACTTGCCTTCTGGTGTGATGGCCTTGCCCTTGAACTCCTTGACATCAGTGGTGTTCTTTGGTTGCTCCATGGTTGCAGTCGGTGTATGTTGCAGGTCGAAAGCTGTACTTGGCGATCGATTCAAATAGTCTAGTCTGCTGCAGTAGCTGTGCGAAGGGCAAACATGAACCTAAAAAGGCTGAAATTCTGGGCCAAGCTGTGCTGCAGTAGATTCATGGTGATGGAAGGTCTGCGAACATGCTGGAAAGCCCAAGCATAAAGGACGTGTTAATCGACTGTTGGTTTGAGAAGCGCACGACTGCATGACATGTGGACAAGCCATCACATTTGACATTCTCTCATGCTCCCGACAGTGTAGAAATGTTCGTCCATGGAATCGTTGACGACGTCACCGCCAAGTCGACCGTAAGAACTGAGCTACATGTAGTTGCAGGATACCGCGAGCATGTGACATCAGGACGGTAAATTTGAAGAACCTCGTTTAGTGAAGATGAGTACACTATGTATGCTGATACGCAGCTATACTACGTTTCCGAGCGGATTGGCCAGGTCCCAAGATCATTCATGCACTCATGCTCTGCCATCCTGCATACATTGCTGCTGACATTCCCTATGTGGCTTGTTCCCGCGAGCTCCCATCGGTTAGGCAGCCTGTATACTAGACGTGATCCCTCCATCGCTGTTGTGTCGTCCCTCTGCATGTGCTTACTGTTGATGGCAAGCCATGTGATGCTTGTCCGATCCCCAACGCACAACGCCAACACAAGCTCGCTAAACTGTCAACGACTATACAGGTGCTCGGATGAACGAGATCGTGGTGAAAGCAAATATGGCCTTGGAGGAGACTCGCGTCGAATATGGGCGCACGAGTCCAGGGATGTGGCAAGGGTCGGTCGCCATTCACGTGCGCTTCCAATAGACGAGGATGCACATGGTTGGTAGCGTGTTGTCCGTGATCGTGGCTGTAGACAACCTATGCATTGCCTGCAGACTACGAGTCATAGCCGAAGAATGTCTTGGCTGATTCTTTCTTGAGATAAGGAGAGTTTCCCTGGCCTTCGTGCATTGAAGTGTCGAATTGCTCAGACTCGAAGCTTGAGTACTGTTCAAGGGAGCGAATCATGCCCGTACGAGACGACGCTCGTTGCTGGGGAGGTGCTGGATGCCTGCCCTGACATGTGCTGCGCTGTATCATCCCTATAGATTGGTTGTTGATTGTGGAGGGTACGTTGATTGATGTACTGGTCGTATGCTCCAGTTGCCGAGTCTGGTGAGAGAGGACTACCATTGGCACGGCTCACTGGCGACTGTACAAGTGTAGGATCAAGATGTGTATGCTGGCCACCTGCTCCGCTCTTTGAGTCTTCAGAGTGAAAGATGCCATTGGGATGAGCCGTCGATGGCTGAGAGAGCCTAGGATCGATGGCTATGTTGCGCCAAGTGTCGACTGAAGACATCATGTAGGGATTGGCATTTGTAGGGAAGTTACTGCTTGGCCCAGTAGCTTCCAAGCGTGGCACCTTGACGTCCTTGATAGTGCTGTTGTCGTCAGGCTTTGTGACAGCCGCCCGACGCCCTCGTGTGCTCTTGGAGCCGCTCTTTAGACCCTTCGCACCAGATCGAGTCTTCTTCCCAGACGTGCCATTCTCGCCGAGGCCAGCAACATCTGCGGTCCGCTTGTCCCCCGCAGCAGAGGAAGGAAGCACTGGGTCGGAGAAGTCCTCAGCACCACCAGCTGGATTGGGGATTGGTGCAGTGGTATCGAGTCTACTCGGTCGGTAGCTTTTGCTGCGATTGACATAGAAATTCGCAATCTTGAGGGCGAGATAGCGCTTGGGTGCTGCGATGAGCGCATCATTTTCACCGAGGAGGACATCGTAGCGAACCAGGCTGTAGGATTTGATTGCCTGCAGCATTCGAAAGCAACGTTGCTTGAACGTCATCTGTTCGCATTCGAGTGAACTCATTGTGATGGGAACCTGCACATAGCCATGCTTATGACACTGGTATGTCTTCTCGAACAGCTTCCACATGCGACCCTCTGGACCGGTCACATCGCCTTGCTTGTACGCCTCTCGATAGGTGGAGTTCACACCATCTGCTTGCCACTTCTGCTAGATGCTGACAAGGTCCGTGTCTGGGACACCAGATGCACGACTTCCGCGAGCCTGAGGGGTTGGCAAGGTGTTCGCATCAAAGGCCTGGCTGGCTTTCATGACAAAGAAAGTCAGAACCTTGTCGATATCCTCGTCACCAGGAACATCATCCTGAATGCTTGGTGGAAGAACAGCTTCGTACTGGTGGATGTATTTCGCCTTCTCCTTTGCATCTTGAACTCCTTCTAGGGTCCGGCTGAATCTGAACACCGGACCTGTCAGAGAAAGATCGTAGTTCGGCACGACGATGTCGGGACGTGACGAGTGTGTGAGCACTGGCTGCGTTTTGCGTACCTCCAGATGCCGCTTCTGCGCTTTGGTGAAAGCTTTGAACTCATCCCGGCCACGTCGATCAGTTGCACTCAGATCTGTTGTGAGTATGTGAGGTATGTCCTGGCAGTGATTGCCGAGGTCTTTGTGCTCATACACATCGTACTGGAGATGCTGCGTAGCACACTGCGAGAAGGTGCACATCTCGGTGTCCGGGACATAAGCACCTCGAGCGGAAGCACGTCCTTCCGACCTGAACTGCTCAGGTGGGCCGCGCTGGCTCACTGGTTGGTAGTTCAGCTGTATGACTGCATTGCGTCCTTGCTTGTCGGTCACAGGAACTCTAGACCAGAGGTCTACGTCGAGCTCTTCGTAGGTGTGATCGAGTTGTGCAGGGTCGATCGAGCCTACGTGAGGTGTAGCTGGAGCTCCAGCTTGCTCAGGTCGATACTCAGCCATGAGCGAATCAGTGTATGGGCGAAATATGGACTGAAGACCACCGGCTTGCTTTGAGGTAGTGCGGTGCAGCAAAGTATTCGAGTCGATGGTTCGGGGTGGTTTGCGAGGCAGTGCGGTGTCCGAGTCGACGATCGTGTGTCTTGCGAGACTCGAGTCGCTTTGCTGGATGGCTTTTGTGTCGTGTTGTCGATACGCGTTTCAGGTTCGCAACGTAGGAAGTTGTGAGATGCGCAGTGATGACGAGGGGACTTGATGTGAGTGGACGAAGATTGTGTAGAGATCTGTGGGTTGGCAGTGGTCCTAAATGCTATCGAAGGACTGCTCGAGAACGAAACGAGTACGAAGAGTCTTTCGTGGGTGGAGGAGTAAGAGGGAGGATGGTGGTAGAAAGGTAGTGTCAAGCTTCTTATAGCTGTGGGTAAACATATGTGTGGTCTGTGCCACACTTCGAGTCTGACTTCTCACACACCAGAACATCAGCTTCTGCCATAGTTGATGACACCTACTGCAGAGCTTGATGCAGCATGGATGCAAAAGCTCGTGCCTGACCTTCAAGGCGCAACAGAGCGTCTTGCTCACCATGACTTGTGATCAATCCAGCCGAGGTCACCATGACCTCAAGCTCCAATGGATGCCGGTGCAAGTCATCACATCACTACCCAATGGGTAGCATGCTGTGCTGATCTCTCGAAGGTGGTATCAATCTCCCTACAGTATGTCAGCATAGAAAAATAACAGGTATATGTTCCTAGACCCGAGTCTGGTGCCAGTGTCGCTGCATGTAGGGACGAACCAACAGACGGCCAGAGTATACGGCAGCCTCATCGACACTGCAGGACTGTGGAGAAGACCGTTCTGACCAGTGATTTGCGTATACCCCTGCTGCCAGTCAGTACTATGCGTGCATACGCTCGAGGCGTGCCGCAGTGTGTGTCGAAGTCGACGCATCAGCCAAGCTTGTGTCAAGAGCCAAGCACAGGCTGGTCGCCAGCTGGAGTACAACGACTAGTTGTCGGTCAAGGCCTGAGACGCATTCTGTCCACGATGACAGACTAACAGCGTACATGCGAGACCTCGAAGCTTCGGGAATGTATGCGAGTCAGCTCTCCATACACCCTCATCGCCAAGAGAGCTCTCTTGCGCAAGACAGTGGACCCTAGTCTGCAACATGAGCCACTCTTGGATCTAGTCGACTGGTGTTCAAGTGGATGAAGAGCAAGAATGTCATACAGTGGTAAAGACAACCGAGCGACAACGATGCAAGCCCGTACTAACCATGCTGTCTCGATTACAGCACGACTGCTGAAAGAGAGCTCAGAGCTTCACACCTAAGCCTCGGCATGGTCCAATGTCCCCTTGGAAATCCAGTCTCACTCTAGCTTTTGTGCTCATCAAGACGCAGACGGATAGCCATCTTGGTGTCTAGACTCAGCCAGGCAGAAGACTCCTCGCGAGAAGGCTCTTCGACTGTAGGTCCTGCTCACAGCAATGGGCTAGTGGCGATTGCCCAGCATGCCACGCAGGGAAATATTCTGATACATAGGATGAGCAATAACCTGCGACGATGGATATGTGCTTGAAAGCAAAGATGAGCGAAGCCTATGCCAAAGAGCTCAGGTACAAGGAGGTGAAGCTTCCTCATCAGTTCTGTGCCACTCGTACCAGCAGTAACCGGTAACTCTAATCGACGAGTCCATGTCACGCGAGTCAGTCGCAAACTCGATGCCATGCGCATGTCCACAGACCACCGGGCCCTTGTGCATATAATGGCGTACTCATGAGCACGATCTGTAGGCTGGGAAATAGGACACGTGTCTATCACACGATGGGACCAGACGATCGTGCGATTTCAGCATGATAACATCTGCACTGCATAATCTAGCGCTTGACTCGTGTGGCATGGCACTATCACAGTGACCCGCTGACGCGACGCATATTGGTTGATCATCCAACCTACACAGATGCGACCTACGAAGCACTACCACCGGAGCTTACGATAGCACTCGTCAAAAGGATCTGTTGTACGGCCCATCATGGACGCTGCAAGAAGGTTCTTCTATGGGCCGACACCAGAGGAACAAGTATGCTCGCGCCTGATTGATATACTTGAACGAGCTCTAATCAGAAGTAGAAACGTAAATGTAATGCCCTCATGCGATCGAATACACGAAAGCTTGATCGAGATATGCAGAATCTCAAGGTCCTCGAGGTCAAGACACGAAACTTCATCATTGCTGCCTCGAAGCGCGCACAACGAAACCCGTCCCAGGCCAAACAAGCAGCACAAGAGACACGCATCTTCGCACGAGAGCTTATTCGTGTACGGCGGCAGGAGTCCAGGTTAGCTACATCCAAGGCGACACTACAAAGTGTGGGCATGCAGGTCAATGAAGCTTTTGCGATGAAGAAGATCGAAGGCAGTATACGAGCGAGCACAGGCATCATGAAGGATGTCAATACCCTAGTACGGCTGCCAGAGCTCACAGGGACGATGCGAGAGCTGAGCCAGGAGCTTGTCAAAGCTGGTATCATCGAAGAGATGGTGGCAGACAGCATGCCCGATAGTGAGCTGCTCGAGGGCGAGGACGAAGAGGCGGAAGCTGAGGTCGATAAAGTGTTGAGTGAAGTGCTCAAGGACAAAGTGCAGACACCTGGCGCACAAGTACCAGTTGACATCGAGCCAGTCGTCGCAGAGGAAGAGCCCGATATGCAGTCAGACGAAATGCTTGCAGCAATGCGCGGCAGACTTGAGGCTCTGAAGAGCTGATCATTATGATGTGTCCATTGCGAGCGTGGCGTTTGGCGTCTAGACGAGTACATATTCGACTTCTTCTGTACACCTTCCTACCATTGAGCGCCTCTCACACGAGCCCTTCACTCTCATAAATACCTAGAGCTTACGATTCCATGAATCATGCTGGAGCAATAAGCATATGCCTGTATGCGGCTTCGGGGGTGCCACGAAACTAGTTCTAGCGTGCATCCTTACGTAGGATATTGTCCTTTTGAGCAACTTCGTTCGTCACCTAGTTGTCTACACAATTTGGCATGCGACCAACGCTCAGCAGTAGCACAGCTGAGGTGCAAAGATGCGTGTACTGTGCGTTCCAGGCTCGCAAGTTCGCCATACAGATCCAGCGATTTCGAACCTCTGCTCGACAAGCTGCGCTTGAGAAGCCGCTCATCAGAAAGCTGATCCCAGGTCGCGGACGACCAGGCCGCTCACAACGTCAAGCCCGCGACCGCGATGGAACACCGATCAGAGGACATGCGCCAGCAGCTGGCGTCAATGCTCACATGGCTGCTAGTCTGGGCTTTCTTAGACTGCAATACGAAGATTATCCACGTGCGCTCAAACGTGCACTCGAAGTGATGAGGGAAGAGCTGTCGAATGCGCCATTCATGCAAGCGGTAGCAGAAGAGCGACAAGAGTCGGTGGAGGCGGTCTTCAAGCAGGAGTGGAGGAAGTTCACAATGCCATTCACTACAGACTTTGGAGCGCCACGTCCCACTTCTGGCAAAGATGATGCACATCGAACGAGGCTGAACAGCATACGAGCGGACCTCAAGCAGACCTGGGAAAGAGGCAAGACCAAAGCTCTAAAGCTTCGCATCAAATTCCTCTTTTGCGATTCAGTCCTCGGTGCTCGCTTTTCTAGTGAGAACGTTCGTGTGCAGAAAGCACTGGCAGACATCCGCTACCCAAGTGAATGGTATCCCACCACTCGGCAGTTGCAGCGGGTCGTTCATCTACACGTTGGCCCGACCAACTCAGGGAAGACATATCAGGCTCTGAAAAGGCTCGAGGAGGCTCAAGAAACGAGTGTTTATGCTGGGCCGTTGCGTTTGCTGGCCCACGAAGTCTATTCGCGGATGAACGCCAAAGGTATATCTACGATACTAATTACCGGCGACGACAAACGGTTTCCAGAAGGCCATGCAGTCGGAGACAAAGTGCGTGTCAATGCCTGCACCGTGGAGATGCTGTCAGTCAACTCAACATTCGAAGTATGTGTTGTTGACGAGATTCAGATGCTTGGCGATCCAGACCGAGGCTGGGCGTGGACGCAAGCAGTCTTTGGAGTCAGGGCACGCGAACTCCACCTCTGTGGTGAAGAGCGAGCTGTGCCTCTGATCGAACAGATGTGCGCATTGACAGGAGAAAAGCTGCACATCCATCGCTATGAGCGTCTGTCGCCGCTCAAGATGGACGAGAAGGCCTTAGGTGGAGATCTCAAACGTCTGCAAAAGGGCGATTGCGTTATCTCTTTCTCTGTCATGGGCATTCACGCACTACGAAAGCTCATAGAGAAGCAGACCGGCAAGAAGGTGGCTACAGTTTATGGCTCACTGCCTCCCGAGACCCGAGCACAACAGGCCAAGCTCTTCAACGATCCTGACAACGACTACGACTACTTAGTAGCATCAGACGCTGTCGGTATGGGTCTAAATCTGGCTATCAAAAGAGTTGTCTTCGAGACAACGATCAAGTTCAACGGTATGCGAGATGTGCCACTTGATGTCCCATCCATCAAACAGATTGCTGGTCGCGCTGGTAGATATCGCACTGCTCACCAAGCCAATCAACGGGCCATTGCGGACCAGAACCTGGACACCAGCAATGACGAGACTACAACCGTGCGACCTCAGGGACCAAGTGTCGGACTGGTTACGACTCTCGAGGACATCGACTTCCCTGTCGTGCAGAGTGCACTGGAATCACAGTCGCCGCCTATTACAACAGCAGGTATCGAACCACCAGTCCAGATTGTGGAGCGATTCGCAACCTATTTCCCACCAAACACACCACTCAGCTTTATCCTGAGCAAGTTGCATGAACTTTGTACTGTCGGCAAGCGCTTTCACCTGTGCAACAACAAGGATCAACTATATCTTGCAGATCTGATCGACCCTATCAAGAACCTCACCATCGCCGATCGTTTCCTCATATGCCAGGCACCTACATTCAGAGATCCAGCAAATGTCCTTGACAAGCTGCTTCCAGCATTTGCACGAATCATCGCTGACCAGGCAGATGGACGTCTTACAGAAATTCGAGAACTGCCACTAGAGGTTCTCGATAGTGATGCAAAACCAACTAAAGCTTATCTCGCCCAGCTGGAAACTCTGCACAAGAGCCTTGTACTATATCTGTGGCTCGCATACCGCTTCGCTGGTGTCTTCAGCACACGGGAGCTTGCCGTCCACGCCAAGGAGCTGACTGAAGCTAAGATTGAACAGGTCTTGGAGGACATGAGCTTCGACGCCAGGAACCAGATCGTACATGATAGACAACAGAAGCAGTTGGTAGAGCAGATGGCTCACGCTGCAGTCCGCGAGAACAGAGACGAGCATCAAGATCCAGCTGATACTGTGGCCCTCGTCACGGAGCTTAATGTGAACGACGGGCAGGACGAGTCTGGCGAAAGCATTACTTTGCCAGAAGAAGTCGTCTTGGGCGATGGTGAAGTTGATAATGCTGCTGAGGATCTGCCAGACAGGCTAGATTTCTTCGAAAAGACGAGGTCGCACAGCACGCAGCATGAGGTGCGACTGATGCAGGGTGAGGTGTCGATCGCAGATGTCCACATCGACCAGCATCTTGAGAGCGGGAAGATGATGATGTTATGAACGCTGATCGTTGAGTCTCGAGCGAGTACGGCCACAGCTTCCATCACGAGTCTTTGTGAAGTTTCAACATCTGTTCTGTACACTCTATCTATATACACAGAATAGTCTCTGCTCAAGTTGCAGAAGCGCCAGATTAGTAGTTCATCATATCTGCAATGGTCAGCTGTTGCTCTTGATGATGCGCATGGCTTGTACTCACCACGTCCAAAGAGAGCTCGTTTTGTCCAGTCCATGGCAAGAGCCATTCTCGTTCTCAAGCTCACACTCTGCGAAAAGTATATACTTCGCCAGAGGTAGACAGCCAAGAGTCCTCCACCGAAGTTCCAGCCGCCGAAGTCGAATATGGCAGCATTACCAATGTATGCCAAGGAACCGAGATGCTTGTAATCGAATGCCTTGTAAACCGCATCATCGAGGTCTCCATCGTTGACCTCATTGACCAGCATACCCGGTGCTGCTTGTGCGATCTTGTTCAGCTTACGTCCTAAGTAGACACCTTGCTGGTTTGCACGCTGCGCAGTTGCCGGAAGAGATGTGAGCTTGGTGTCGATCTGCTTCAGCAATTCGTTCAGTTCGCCAAAGTCAAGAGTACCACTCTTGTCCTTGTCGTAGGCCTCAAAGAGCTTGTCGAGTCGTCGTAGGTGATCTGTCGCTTGTGGGAAGCGCTGTCTGACTCGCTTTGCAACCTTTCGCCAATCTGTGAAGGTAATCTTCATCTTCTCTGGATCTTGACCGTGTTCCCAAGCAAGGGTGCGCAGGAAGGACACGATGTGATCGCTGACGTTGTTCTGCACGGTTGAACAGTCGCCAATTGCATAGACATCGCCCATAGGTGTGCCTATTACTCGCAGATGAGTGTCGGTCTCAAGGGCATGTTGATTGTTTTGACTGTCGCCTAACTTCTTTGAGATTGTCTGACAGAACTCAGGCAGCGAGACGCCTGTGGACCACAGGCAGAAGCCCATTGGAATCTCTTTAGTGATTGTGTTGCCTTCTTTGTCCTTCTGCGTGAAGAGAATGCGGTCTGCTTTCACCTCTTTCACCCGAGAATTGGTTTGGACGTCAACCATATCGTGAGCAAGACGCTTCTCAGCATACTCGCTCAGAGCCTCGTCATATGTGTTCAGAATGTGACCTCGAGACTGAATGACGTGGACCGAGATCTCGTTTCGAAGCAGACGTGGGTAGTGCTTTGTGAGATCCTCATTCAGCATGTCGTACAACTCAGCGGCAAACTCGACACCTGTCGGCCCACCGCCACTGACAACGAAGGATAGCAGCCGTCTGCGATCCTCGTCGGATGTGGTGGGAAGACAAGCTGTCTCAAGATTGCCAATTACTGCATTTCTGATCTTGCGTGCATCGCTGATATCCTTGAGAAAATGACAGTTCTCCAGTCCCTTGACACCATGGGGGTTCGTAACCGAGCCAATGCCGATGACAAGCTTGTCGTATGGGACGTAGAAGCGCTGCTCGGACCCGTCAGGACCAGGAGCAGCAATTTCAACCAGCTTAGCACTGAAGTCGACATCAACAGCTTGTGCCTTCAAGAAATGACCGCGGACACGCTGCACGATCCTTCGCACTGGCTCGACCAGCGAGCGAAACTCAAGTGTGCCAACGGTAGCAGATGGAAGCATTGGTGTGAAGAGGAAGTGATTGTTTGGACTGATGACCGAGACATGATAGTCGCCAGCATTGAGCTCCTTCAACAGAGCAACACTGCCCCATCCTGTACCAAGAACAACCAGCTTCGGCTTGTGCTTCTGTTCCCTCCTCTCATCACAGTCATCGTCATCGATGTAGTATTCCACAATCGGCAGGTTCTTGGGCCCTCCTCTTCGCGGATTCAGCGCATATTCCGAGACTGGCACATCAATCACATCTGGATTCGCACGGTATGTTGTAGCATCGAAGATAAAGAAGCCGGCAACGATGGCTCCACTGAAGATGACGAAGACGCCTAAGTATGCGGACAGCTTGTAAGTATAGTGTAGCAAGGTGCTCTGTTTCTTGGGAGGCGGTATCGTAGAAGTCAGGCGTCTCTGAAAGACGCTCTGCTGTGGACGTAGGAGCAAGGTCCCTCTACCAGCGCGAGGTAATCGGGATGTCGAAACGCTGCCAAAACATTGTCTCTGTGGGAGAGATCGTAGCTTGAGCGCCGCCCATGGTTGCGCTCTATGTGTGTATTTCAACTGGTGGAGAACAGCGTTGCGAACCGGTGTTGTGGTGGCTCGAGTAGAAGTTAACATTGTCGCGTCGCGCGAGCTGCTAAATTCTTCGTGCTCTCACCGGCCACGGGATCGCTCAGAACGCTGCTGGAAGCACAAGTACACTGAATGAGCAGCTCGTGGTGAGCATAGGATAGGTTAGGAAGAAAAGTGATTGTGTGTCGGCAGAGGCGGATTCAAAATCATGTTCAATGCATGAACATGGCAAGCTCGATCAACGTGTACGTCATGCTCTCCATCGAAACTTCACAGATAAGGCACTCAGTAGCGACGCCACCACAGTTTCAACTACTCGGAGTAGAGCGTTTCGTAGACTACTATTAGAACAACAAGATCAATCACCCCGGGTCTGCACACTTCGTGACAGAAGCATGTCGGCAGAGAAAATCATTACAATCTCACCGATCACCAACAAGCCAGTCGTAGAGAGAACGGGCATCACAGATGAACATTTAAATACGCTACCGCAGACAGCCCAAAAGGCTTTCCTGAAGTTCAGGAAAACACCTCTTGAAAAGAGACAGCAAATTGTCAAGAAGGCATTACAACTACTCAACGATAAGCAAGATGAGCTGGCCCAAGAGCTCACCGAACAGATGGGCAGGCCAATCGCCTACACCGCGAAGGAGGTCACAACAGCAGTGGCTAGAGGCGAGTATATGCTGAAGATCAGCGCAGATGCTCTGGCCGATACTCCTGGCGAGACACAAGAAGGATTCGAGCGATATATCAAGAAAGTACCTCTTGGACCAGTGCTGATCTTGTTTGCTTGGAATGTATGTATGAGCAGCCACCACGGGGCCCAACTAACGTCTTGCAGTACCCGTATCTCATCCTCGTCAACTCATTGATCCCAGCGCTCCTCTCAGGTAACTCGGTCATCATCAAGCCATCGCCACAGACTCCCACGATTGTCGAGCAGGTCCAGAAGATCTTCATCGAGGCTGGACTTGACGAGGACGTGATACAGATCTTTCACAGCGGCGATTTCAAGAAGATCGAGCGTCTTGTGCAAGCTCCAGAGATTGCTCTAGTGTGCTTCACAGGTTCTGTAGCTGGTGGTCTTGCCGTGCAGAAAGCTGCTGCTGGACGAGTCGACTGCCGTGTTGGACTCGAACTTGGTGGCAAGGACCCAGCCTACGTCAGAGACGATGTTGATATTGACTGGGTCGCTGAGGAGATAGTCGACGGTGCCGTGTTCAATTCTGGACAATCTTGCTGCTCGATCGAGCGTGTGTACGTCGCTCGAGCTGTGCACGACAAGTTCGTTGAAGCAGTCCAGAAAGTGCTTTCAGGGTACAAAGTCGGACATCCTTTCGACAAGTCCACACATCTAGGTCCAGTCATCAGCAAGGCAGCTTTGGAACGTATCAACCAGCACATCAAAGATGCCGTGGCAAAGGGAGCCAAGAATATGACACCAAAGAGCGAGTCCTTGACGTCTTTCCCGCAGGATGGAAACTACGTCTCGCCTACACTTCTAACGAATGTGAACCACAAGATGCTGGTTATGCAAGAGGAGACATTCGGTCCAATCATACCTGTGGTGGCTGTGAATAGCGACGAAGAGGCTGTTGAGCTAATGAACGACTCCCAGTTCGGCTTGACTGCTTCCGTGTGGACGAAAGATGTCGCACGAGGTCACGAGCTTATCGCCGATATCGATGCTGGCACTGTCTTCGTCAACAGATGTGATTATCCAAGCCCAGATCTTGCTTGGGTAGGATGGAAAGACAGCGGCAAAGGACAGACTCTGTCGAAGTTTGGCTACGATCAATTCAGCAGGCTGAAGAGCTACCATGTCAAGCAGTACCCAAAATGAAAACATGATCGACAAACTACAACATTCGGTGTAGGAACTCGATCGGATCAGTCTGCTTAGATCATACACTACATAGCCTTGCGGCATTCGAAGTCTACCTCCACTCCTCAATTTATCTCATCTCTTACCACCGTTCGCGATTGTCTGGCGTCGTCTGAGACGATCCACAGTCCGCTCCAAGGCAGATCGCACTTCACCTTTCTGGAAGCTCTCGAGGTCATAGTAGTTCGGAGCGATGTCCAGCAGCCATTCTGGCTTGACCGCAGTCACTGTACGGATATAGTTCTTGCTTGTCAGCACAAACTCATTGTACAGCACCCATTCGCTGTCCTGGCCCAAGACAGTGCTAGGATGTAAGAGAACAGACTGGTTGTCTTTGACTGTGACATAGGTCTTGCCAGAGCTCTCACGCTTTGCGATCTGCATGAAGAACCCAGCGACCAATGCTCGGCGAATGTTCTCGTAGTACTTCTTGTCATCGAAGGGTGTAGACATGAGCTCAATCTCTTCGCGTTCCATGATACGCTTGAGCTGCATACGCACGTTGTCGGCTTGTTGTAGAGCACGATATGCAAGGAAGTGATCGTGACACCACTGCTTGGGGTTTTGTTGTGCCTCTGGCGACTTAAAGGCATGGTAGACATTGAGCATGGTGAGCTGATCACCGTCTGGGTGTGCAAAAAGCTGCTTCATCTCGTCCGCACGCTTTCTTGCGGCCGCCGGACGAACAAAGAGCTGTGGCACACTCAACAGGGCAGTGAGCGAGAGCATTTCGTTGCTGCAGTAGAACTCCGGTGAGGAGATCAGCATGACTGCTAGTGCAGGATCAAGAGGAAACTCCGACGCCAGCTTGCCAAGAGCCGTAAGGTCTCCTTCGTCATCAATACAAGCGAGATAGTTCAGCTCTTCCAGAGCACGCATCATGGTCTCTGGCGCAGGTGGGTCCATGAGGTCGAAGTGAACAAGGTCATCGATACCCAGCTTCTTCAGTTCTAAGACTGTACTAGCAAGGTTGGAGCGTAGAATCTCAGGATATGATTGATCGATGAGGTCCTTCTTGAAAGAGCCTTCAGTATAGAGTCTGAAGCACTTTCCTGGCCGTGTACGACCAGCACGACCGGCACGCTGCTGTGCAGATGCCTTCGAGATTGGCGAGACCAGAAGCGATTCGACACGGATGCGTGGATTGTAAACCTTCTGCTTGCTGAAACCTGGATCGACCACATAGACAATACCATCGATAGTGAGCGACGTTTCGGCAATGTTTGTTGACACAATACACTTCCTGCCAGGACGACCACCTTTGCGGAATGGTGGTGGCGCAGGCTCGAAAATCTTCTGCTGCTGGTGCGGTGGCAGTGTTCCGTAGAGTGCATAGCACTTCAATGGTCCAGCGTCTGCTTCTCGAGACATCTCTTCGGACTCCATGGTGATCTTGCGCACTGCATCTTCAATCTCCTCTTCACCAGTCAGGAAGAGCAGGATATCACCCTCAGGCTCTGTAGCATGTATCTGCAGCACAGTACGCAATGCGGCCTCCACGTAGTCTCGCTCAGGCTCTGGCGTGTAGAAGATCTCGACTGGGTGGGTACGACCAGGTACTGCAAGCAAAGGTGCATTCATGAAGTACTTCTGGAACTTGGCAGCGTCAAGTGTAGCGGACATGATAATGAGCTTCAGATCTGGCCGACGCTTGACAACCTCCTTGAGCAGTCCCATAAGGATATCTGTAGCCAGTGTTCTTTCGTGTGCTTCGTCGAGAATGATCGTGCTGTATCGCTTCAAGTCGTGGTCGTTCATTGCTTCGCGCAGAAGCATACCATCGGTCATGTACTTCAGCACAGTTTGGGGTCCTGTCATGTCTTCGAAACGGATGCTGTATCCGACCTCTTCGCCGAGGGTCACATCCATCTCTTGAGCCACACGCTGTGCGACAGACATCGCTGCGACACGACGAGGTTGTGTACATGCCACCATCTTTCCCTGCGCTTGTGGTAGATCATCGTAGAGGACGAACTGTGGAATCTGCGTGGTCTTGCCTGATCCAGTTTCTCCCACAAACACCAAGATCTGTGATTGCTGGTAGAGATTGAGAAACTCTTGACGCTGCGCATGAACAGGGAGGTCGCGACGACCCTTCAGAATATTGAAGTATCGATCAGAGAGTGGTCCACCAGTGAAAGGGTTTGCTGGGCCATCCTCGGCCTTCTTCGCATCCTTCGCAGTGGTAGAGTGACGAGTGAATGTATTGAGGACGCTGTTCGTCGAGTTGTGAGCAGCATGCGTTTTCTTGCCAGTATTGAAGCCTGTCATGTACGGGTTGCCATTGCCGCCTTCTTCACCACTGTCGTTGTTGTTCTCATACATGTGAGCCAGATACGGGTTTGACTTATCGCCGTCGCCGTTCGACGTCTTCTGTCGCTTGAATCTGGACTGGTCAGCCATGTTGGCGTGCTGTAGGACAGTGCGACGATAGTGGTGACGGAGTGCAGACACAAGAAATTATTTTGGAGTCCTCCAAGTGCATCATGACCCAATCTAGACTAGTGCGATATCGTGTAGCTGGTGGATGTCTTTGTTCAGTCTTTGTCTGACCTCCGATATTCATGAGCTCTGCTGAGGTCCTCGAGCACATACTCTGGCAGAGCGATGACCGTGCGATCTGCCTAATCGATGGGCCTACCTCGATCCAGAATGCTCAAGGAATAGGAATAAATGAGCACTTCCTGCTCTCGATACCTGCGACAAGCGAGCCATTCGCAAGCCAAGAGCCCAAGACTGAAGCTTCACGACAGCGACTGCTGACCACCGCTCCTCTCCGTCCTCTTCACGTGGTGTACGCAGGTTTGCTGACTTGCGCACTTTCACGGCTTCAAGCTGCCCACACTGGAGCATGGCTGTTGCCGCGAACTACAAAGCATGACGGCGAAGACTCGACACAGAGTACAAAGTCTAGTGAGGCGTGTGAACAACACCTACGGAACGTCGAGGCTGGTGTGCCAGTACAAGATGACTGGCCGTTCGTTAGCAATGAAACTGCAAGCATGACACTGGGCGTATGCCAAGACAATGCGCCTTTCCTGTTCCCTAGTCATTCCACCTTCATGCTTGCAGATTGCGCAGACAGGACATTGATAGCTTCGTTTCACGCCAACATCAGAGCTCAAGCAAGTGAGAACGATACACCGTGGCGCTTTGACTGCATCATCATGGATCCTCCTTGGTCGAATCGATCGGCAAAGCGTAAGCGAGGCTCATACAAGACAGCTGAAGTGTCGCAGGTGTGTGATATGCTTCACCTGATGGACCTCGATCGGTTGATGTCCACACAGTGTCTTGTGGCAGTCTGGATAACAAACAAAGAATCTGTACGAGAGGCTGTACTGGGCGGATATGGCTTGTTTCAGGCATGGGGCGTAGAACTGGTGGAGGAATGGCTCTGGCTTAAGGTTACTACGAGAGGAGAGCCCATCACCGCTATCGATGCCCTATGGCGCAAGCCTTACGAGGTGCTGCTGCTAGGTAGACGCCACGAGCTTCTCAGCACTCGTCCAAGATCGCTGCTGAAGCGAAGAGTGCTCGTCAGCGTTCCTGATGTCCACTCAAGGAAACCATGCCTTAAGAGCCTGATAGAGCCTATGATGCATAGCGAAGCTCGTATCTTGGAGGTATTTGCTCGTCATCTTGTCGCTGGCTGGTGGAGTTGGGGAAATGAGTGTACCAAGTTCAATCAGACAGGACAGTGGCAGAAGCATTGACTGATTTCTACATCTACTGTATGCATACAAAGTGCTTGTCCTAATATACAGCAGGACCGCTGCGCGCTAGAGCAGCGATAGCTTGCTCAACGGTGATAACGTCGCCTGGTATCTTTGGAATGATGCCGTCTAGAATAGCATTGTTGATCTCTGTGCCTTGTGGAGGTGTCTCGATGCTGTTGTTAGCAATGATGTATCTGTAGAACTGTCAGCCGGGCAAAACTTCGTGACTATGAACTTACACCTTGTAGCCCAAGTCGAACAATCTGTATGTCGTGCTCAAGATGACACCAGAGGTTCTGATGCCCGAAAGGATGACGGTATCAATGCTCTGAGCACAGAGGATGTTCTCGAGCTCGTTACCAGTGCCAGCATAGTAGCCCGTCTTCTGCAAGACAACGTCTCCAGCAGCGCTGTCAACAGTGAAGGCTGGATAGATCTGCGTCTTGGGATCATCCGCGGTTGTCAGGCCCGCAGAGACCTTCGAGAATCCTCCACCTGGCTTGATCTCGGGCTTGCGAGCATTGGCAAAGTAGATTCTGGTGAAGATGGAGAGAGGAGGTGGTACTTGTGCATGTACCGTGTCGATCCAAGCGCGAGTGTTCTTGATAAACGCTTGTCCCTGAGTGCTGGAGGCGACACTACCGACCAGACCATTGATGAGATCAAGGTTGAGCACAGCGTAGTGCTGACCGAAGCTCAATGTGTTGCCGCTCACCGTAGACGGGATGTACGATCCTGGTCCATCATAGCCTGGCAAAGAGGCAGAGGAGTTTGCAGCAGCGGACGAACTGCTCGGTGCAGCCTTCACAGTGCAGGATGCTGATCGAACGGCGAGGCCGCTCGCAAGGAAAAGGGTGATGCTAGAGATATGCATATTGTGTTTGAGGCTGTAGCAATGGATAGGAACCGATGAAGGAGAGTTGCCCTTATATTGTCAGTCATGCCGATCACTGTCTTGCATCAATATAGTCTGATGCTTGGCGAGGACGGTACACGATGCCGCAACGGTCATGATCATTGCATCGGCGAATGCATTAGTTCTCCATCTCTGTGGATCTTGAAACTAGTACGTCACCGGTTTAATATCGAGACATAGGTGGTGATGAAGTTGTGTCACTGTCTAATCTTGCTTTCTTGGCAAGATCGTCATCGATCGGCCTGTAGTGCGATCCAGACGACACTCGCACGCTCGTTCGTCAGTCGTCTTCATTGATTCGACTGTATCCTTCAGTGTCGATATCTGCTGCAGTTTGCACGAATCAGCTGGTGATACAGCAACGCCAGGACTTCACATCGCACATCTCGATTAAATGCTGTCAAAGTATGACGACCAGACTTCGTACACAAACGTGTGCCTTCACAAGCAGAACCGGAAAGAGTTCAGAGACAGTCTTAAACGTTTTCGTTCGTACTGTACATGCTCGAGGAGCAGACTCGCCCGACTCCAGCGCAGCACAATCAGAACAGACCTCTCGAGTTGCGCTGGCAGGACGTTTGTCCGAGATGCAGGACCTCAGCACCGAGTAGCCGTAGAGAGCATTGACATGCGTGCCAGACGTTATACGTCAAGTCGATCAGCACCGCCATATGATTGCGAACCATGACGATCATATCGGCGGAGTGAGTACACTGCACAAGCCAGCGCAACCCTATGTAACTTAACACTGCAGTACTGCAGTACTGCATCCCTGCACTGTCATTTGTACCTTGCATCGTACGCACTACCACTCGAGCAGGATTCGGCTTGTCTTGGACAACGACATTATAAGGTGTCTTGCATCGTGGCGCATTGCCTATCGAGTGAAATACGACCTGTTGCTAGGGACAATGGTGCCACAAGGCTGAGACAATGCAGGGCTGCTCAAGCCACGGACAAGAAGGCTCGAGAAGCAACGCATACGGTGTTTGGAGGTCTGCCATTGCTGGTCATCGCCATTTGTTCTCGTCGTTGCCTTGAGGCTCTCCACTGCTTCGTGAGCGTTGTAGACTCTGTCTCCAGATGAACTGCCAAGATCGCTTGCTCGGTCCCGAGATCTATAGCTCTCGACGGGACACAGCCCGGTGTGACCAGAGGACGACATCGTTGCCGAGCTCATCTCTAAACAATGGACAAAAATGGTGAGAAGAAACATTGTAGGACTTGTCGGTGATAACATGGACCTCTCGAGCGAGCGGAGCCACTCACGCACCAGGAGACCTTGCACGAAGCATGTCATCTGCTTCATGACAGCTGTCCTGGTGCTGTTTCTAGTGCTTGCGAGCATCCGTACCTGACAGGATCTAGATGTCATCGCTGTGGTTGGTGAAGCTGCTGCTGCTCGGGGCAGTCTTTGCTGATTGTGTGCAGACGAGATGCTGTCCTGGCGAGCTTGTTTGTGAGGGATTGGGTAGGGCGCTTGGGTGCACAAGGATCTGACCAGAATGATGTGATTGTGATAGGATATGATTGAGCCACTGTGATGAGCTGGTCAAGCATGAGACTGACGGTGGACGTGATGCAAATGGGAGCCGGAGTATGATGACTTCCTGTCGTGTAGTTTGTGATCCTGGATATCTCATTATGTCCACTTGGTTCTCGAGCGGCGCCGTGTGATAGCTCTTCTGCAGGACATATCGATCGAATTCTTCATCACTCTGCTCTTGACATGTCCGCATCTCCCTTGATCACATTCGTTTCTGCCATATATGTCTCAACCTTGTCATCGATTTTCGCTCGGTGCTTCCTCGCTGGTATACTGAAGCATTTCTCCCAGTAACAGTAAAGCAGGGTTACGCAAATTCAACAGGAAGAGCCCGGTGTCTGCGGTCTGTCTTGGGAAGGATGGTGATGGCCACTGAGCTATAACAGATCACCTTCGTTCTGTGTTCGTGGCAAAGTCTTGTCAAGCGGGTGTTCGTCCTCAGAGTTAGGTATGATCGTCGCTGTCGTTCCTCTTGTAGCTCTATGCTCGGCGGTGCAAATTCAGCAAGCGTTTGATTTTCCCTGTTCTATTACTGTGCAAAGAAAGGCATATTTTGCTCAGCTCGCACGTAACATGCCTACCATTGACATTTGTGCTGGGGCAAAATGAGACACTGGCTAGATGACACTCTCGCTAGTTGTGAGCGATCTGTGTGATGGCGTAAGGGGGAAACCGACAGACGGTTTGGTCCTCTGCTGTGAATTAGATAGCACACGCGTTGGCCTTGTTGATCAGCAACCATACAGTCGTTGTTACGTCTATCATAAGATAGTAGGCCGTGTCGAATACAGTTGCAGCAGCCTCATCGTATAGCTTTGTCTTGATGCTATGACCTCAGCTAAGATGGAAGGAATCGCCGTAGGACCACCATAGTGATTATACAGCTCTTCGAGCATTGCAAATGGTTGTGCAAAAGGCTAGAAACGCGATGGATAGGCTGGCGAGCGTGATAGAGGACAGTTGACTGCGTTGATGGTATGCCTGCAAAACACAAAAAGATCCTCTGACCGCAGTGAGCGAGAGTCGAACCAGCGAGCTTCGAGATACTGTCACCAATTAGTACAGTATCTGCTACGTGCACCCCAGACCAGGTGGCGAGTCTGGTCTGGGGGCGAGAAGAGCGCTGTTTTTCTGATTGATATAGGTGCTGCAGCCCACAGTACCTCCTCCAGCAGTGGGCCACGTACGGGCCCAAAACATTGTGAGGAGCTTGCATATGGCGACGACATGCTCCTCTGCGAGTTTGGTGCCATTCCATCATGTGGTTGTTGAGATCGTGGTATAGGGCATGTACTGTGTGCCTTGTGGTGAGTGACGAAGCCGCGCTGTTAGTCTTTGAAGCACTCACGCGACAACCACCACCACCACCCATAACAACACTCTCAATGGCCTCAATATGGCAAGCGCTTGCGGTGATGAGCATGCGTTGTTCGTACCGGCCTTTGAACACCATTTGTGACAACCTCGCACGACGGCCGCAACGACAAAGGGCAACCACTTACCGCCAGCGACGGACGAACGCGACAGCAGTCCACAACACACTCCCAGGTCACTCCAGGCTTTCATTCGCAGCATTGCAGCAGCACTGTGAGGTTACTTGCAGCGAGGGCAGCAACCATAGCCACGAGCACCACTTTGACGAGACTGTGTTCGTCTTTCCAGACCCATGCAGCAGCCGGCATCCAGTCCTCGATGCACTTGCTGCACAGAGCCTCGCCAGGATGGCCATCGAGACCATGAGTGAGGGCGATCGAACCGAGCCCACTACCAGTGACACCAGCAGCGACCTTGAAGTCCTTAGCGACACTGGCAGCCAAGACATCCCATCAACGCCAACCATCAGCGACGGAGGATACTGAAAGCAGATGCAAGAGCTGCGAAAGTCCAGAAGCAAGCCGCATGGTATCTGGTGAACAAGCAAGAGCAGATGCATGAACAGCTGGGAACAACGGTGTTGGTCCGTCAACAAGCCAGTACACCAGTGCGTCCACGCCTGACGAGCCTCTGTACGAGCAGTGTCGGTCACTGTACTGCCGAACGAAAGTGTCAGAGCATAATACTGCACGACCGAGACGGAGACCAGGAGCCGGTCATACCACGCCAGCAACTCTACCACACACCGGCCACATAGCAGATACCATCAGTATGCATGTATGCAATGCTATCGTCCATCTCTTTACCACAGCAAGGTTCTTTGCGCGCTATTGTGCGTCATCGAAACTGGTTGATGTCATCATATGCTTGAGGTCGTCCAGTCTGACCCAATAACGACGCCGTCGCCACTAAGAGTGAGCATGCTGTGAGAGCATTGATCAGATGCCTCATATGCAAGTGGTCGTCATGGTGTTCAGGTCTTTGGAGGTGTGGGCGATGTGTTTGCACTGGATGACAATCGAAAGATCAGACGAGACGTCGTCCGCCCCTGACTTCCTCACTTGATGTGATTGGCTAGTGTTCAGCCGCAGATCTTTCGCACGGCAGCCTCGAAGCATCCTCTGGCAACGGCAAGATCGTCTTTGCACCTGCAAAGTGCTCTTGAACGTCGGCTTTATGCACAGGTCAGATGCAGCGATGTACAATCGACCTGTACTCAACGACCCTTCGTCCACGCAGCGACATCGAGCAGCACAAGAGGTACCAGCCAGCTTCCACAACTCCCAGCGCATGGTACAGTAGCACAAGGTCGATAACCTGTACAAGCTACTCACTGGATGGTACTCCGTAGCAAGGTCAGAGCAACTTCCGATAGGCGATAATGCTATCATCGTAAAGATAGCCTCAAGTACGATCAGACGAGGCATGCGACAGACGACTGCGTCATGCACTGTCCTCCTCTGGTAGTAGCATGTCCACCAGGAAGACTTCGGCTGTCCGGAGCTTGCGCACCAAGTCTGCCAGCGAGTGCGTTGCAGAGCCATAGTCCTTGAGGCCTTGTAAAGCATCGATGCGATGCAAGGCTTGAGCATGACGAGCCAATGGGATATCGTTGCAGAGCCGCTCTTGGCTTCGATACCTGTTATCGAGACGATGCCGGCACTCACAGCACATAGCGACATTCTGGTGGCGTCTTTGCACATAACAGACAAAGGTCGCCTCCTGGAATATCGGACCTCCAATCGACTAAGTCTTCCACAAGTCCACAAGATCACCAAGTCGAGGAGTCCTGTGCTGTCCATGTTCGAGACGATGCACTAGTTCAGGATCTCGAAGTCCTGGATTATCGTCAAAACCAAGGTCTTCGCAATAAGGCTCTGCGCTATATGTCGAGTATCTCCTTCGTCGCATTTATCGTCGTCTGGTCTATTGTAAGCCTGCTCTGCTGCCAGAACTCGACCATAGAGGACGGCTTGACGATCTTCACACAACGGACAAGCACCGTCTCTTGGTCGATCACGTTCATGCTCATCGTGGTACCGCCTTGGACAAGCACAGTACTCAGCCGTCTAGCATTGTTCAGGTCATCGAGGTACTTGATAGTCCTCCAGACAAGCGAGGACAGCTCCCAGCAAAGACCCTGGGCACAGATCTGACTGAGTGCTGTGGCTGTTGAGCTTCAGCGCTGCTAGACTTCTCCTGTGTCTGCAGCACTGTTGCCTGGCAATCCTGGCTGTCGCTCTGAGTTGACTGGAGATTAGCTGTGCTGGGTGCTACTCTCAACCTCTTGACCGCTCAGTATCCAGACTGGCCATACATCCGATGGCTCTATCATTCTGTGCTGCCTCGAGCAGGGCTATCCATCTCTTGCAGCTTCCGCCACTGTGAGAGTCCCGTGGCTTGAACGCCTATCCCGCCTTCAAGACACTGCACCTGTGGTCGTTACATCTTGACTGACGATCGTTACAAGGTGGCATCGCGAGCTCACTTGTCGAGTTTGGAATGGCAGTGCTCAGTAGCCAACGCAGTACACATTGTGCCCACGGCGCTCGGCGAGGTCAGTGGATGAGCGATCGTCTGTCTTCGACCACTCTGAGCAGTCATTGAGCTCACCACTGCTTCGATGGCAACATAGCCTATGCACAGCAAGTCTACCCACCAAGCTCAATGCTGACTGTATGGCCCGCACAGCAGTAGCCAGGCCGGTCACTTTCACGAAGGCTTCGCGCTCTGGTTGTCTTCCGTCCTCCAAACTGTGGTATACATCGCCGTCGTGAGGCAAGGTTTGCTTGGGGTGCTGACCGGCTGTTGTCATGATGAACTTGTTGATGCACGGCGCTCTGCCAGTGCTCAGCTCTTGCTTCGATCCTGTCAACCCAGAGTCCGGTCACGACTTTCGATGTTCGCGTTATGCGCAGTGGTCATGAAGGTGTTGGCGAGAGCCACCAATAACGCATCTCGGCGGTCGTAGATGGTGCTCGATCTGCGACCAAGCAGGCCGGCTCTACCATCGTCGCCTTGACACGTCGGTGTGCTGTTGACACTCGCCGCTGGCTCGGCCGCGCTGCTTATTGTGTCGTCAGGCTGGGTCTCATCGATCGTTGCTTGGTGTTCATTTGGGTTATCAGCTCAGTGCTGCTCAAGTGTGCCATGATCGTGGGATCGAGCTCGTTCAGGCAGTCGTCGCTCGCGACGGCTTCGGCGGAATTTCACACTCGTGCTCGTGGCATTCGCGGTGAGGAAGGCGGCGATACACTGCGACTCGCGACGAGGACGACCTAGGACTCGAATCAAGCCTCACTGTGGATGGGTAGCGGTGATGAATGTCTCTTGTTGCGTAGATGGTGGCGAAGTCATTGCCTGCTGTCGGCAAGCGTGGCTTGTGGTGCACACGCGTCACAGCGGCATCTAACACGACTGCTCACTTCATCACGAGAGCGACACGGTGATGAGCGATAATGGTCACAGCAGTGCTCACCGTACACGAAGCATCACCACTGAGAATTGCTCATGCTACCTGCACGCCATGCAACAAGAGTCTCGCATCAGTAGCCAAATCGCAGACTCGTGTAAGTCGAAGCCTACTCGCATGCACCAACGTTGAAGATCAGCTCCTACATGGCCACCGACCATGATCATATTGCACAGAGACTCTGTGCGATTACAGAGTAATATCAGGGAGCACAAAACAATCTATGCCTTGCCTCGATTGTCCTGCTTCAGAGGAAGAGCACAATACACCATTCTCAGCATGCAGTTGCATCGCCGGCGACGAGCTCGCCCGACTTATACGCGTATGCTGCCATGGATCCGATGATCGCACACGACAACTTCTACGGCACGACTAGTCTGTCCCTCCTTCATTATGCTCCAGTCTTCAAGCCCTCGAGGGTGACCCTCGTAGATGCTACGCTCGTACACCCGTATATGCCTTCAGGAACCCAACATGCGCTGTTGTTCTACTAGAGTACCATCGTCGACTCACACAGCTCCCATGCCAGCTCTTTCAGACATGCTGTGATGAAGAATGCGATGTTTCTTTGCCTGTTCGATGGACCATCCTGGGCACGACATCTCAACAGCCGCTCATGGAACTCTCAGTCGCGCAACGATCTTGGTATCGATCAGAGTGATGTCTGAGGAAACGCATACAGGTGTTGTACACTTTTATTGAGGTGCATAGTCATATGAATGCTCGAGCAACACCATGGCAGACATGAGAATTGTTGCAGCGCACGACCGCTGCGATGACCACGAAATCTGTTACCATGAATCAGCCACTGCGTTGGCTGCGGATTTCATCCTTGGTTATGTATCTTCGTCCAGGAGACCGTGGCGGCATTCGGCCATCCGAGGACGAGGGCGCGAAGGCTATGATAAGCACGTCTTTGGAATTTCGTGGATCGAATGGGTTCAATGGCGACAGGACTACCAGTCAAGTCGTGCTCTTATCGCTCTTGCTGCGCACCGGTGGCGAGCAAGTCGGCAGCCCGGCATTGACTGTGTCTGACGCTGAGAAGGAATGAGCCAACATTGCTCGCGACTCACCAGCTATCCCTCCAAAGTTCTCAGGTCAACGGTGAGCTCGAGTCCTGGCGCAGTCTCGACCGGAAATGATTCTCTTGTGGATGTGGACACAATGCACTACCCATAATGCCGCGAAATTATTCCTTGAGCCGTCAATAAAGGAATCTACCGTCACAAAGCAGCCCGCCTGTCCGCCTTCCTGAAATTGTCCGCCAACCGGAGGGCATACAATTCTTCTCCTTCTCGCTTCATGGCGCAGAACCACTCCTCTTGCTGCATAGCATGAGCGTGATGTGCCCGGACTTATGTTGCGACGCAAGGCTCTGCGTGAGCCATTGCGCACTTCACCTACAGCCCGCCGGCGCATCGAGTCCACACGGCATGAACAGCAAGCTGTAGCAGATCCAGCGTTGCTTGCGTCTGATGCTACGTCAACTGTCTCACCCAACGACCTAAGATGCTCCTCGATAGTAACGAATGAGACTCAAGAGTGCTCGGTGAGTGTCCAGCTCTCTATCTTTCGACTGCGGACCACCTGGACAGATGACAGAGTGGACAGCACATCGTTACGCCAAACGACAGCTGGAACTCTTTGACATCGAAGCGTCACGCACAACCCTGACTGGGATCTACCTACTCGGGAGGTCACTCGATGCAATGAGCTAGGCTGTACCGCGTTGAGGAGACAATCGGGATCAAGAGCAACCCCGGTCACAAGGACAATGCTCGTTCGACTCATCGTCATCACATCTGAGGTGAAGCCGGTGTCAATGCACAATCAATGCGCAACCTGATGTTTGGTACGCAGCCAAAACAGCCACTTAGCGACAGCAAGCATGTCAAGTCTGTCAGCGCGTTGGCAGATCCCTCAAGCTTTCTTCATGGACCCTGTTCAGGCCGCACAGTCACCAAGGGACGAATGCCGCTTGCCATTGATGGCGGACCTGTCCACGATCGCTGTAAGCTGTAATGTAGACTATGCCAAAGCTCTGCTGCGTTGGCTACTAGCAAGTCTGTGACCAGCTGGTAAGCATAGATGCACAAGCAGGTAAGTCTGGTACGAATGAAACAGTAAGCAGATATGTAGGTGAGTTTTCTTACAGACACTGTTCAGACGTTAATACTGCCATTTCCTTGCTGAACAGCAAGACGATATGAGTTCGATGTACCTGCTCTCTGTACACACCATTCCACAGCACCTTACACCAGACGAGTTCAAGTACACCTCCTCGCCTTCTTCCATCTTCCATCTTCCATCACTACAACCAAGCCTCCACACTATCAACGCAGAAGATCAAAATGGCACAGCAAGCACCACAGAAGGAAGACTGGACATTCTTCTTCAACTTTGACGCTGGTGAGACTCCTCAAAGTCAAGAATCAAACAACAACATCATTGCAACGCCCGGGGAGCTATCACACGAAGAAATAGAGCTTCGATCAGCGGAGTCGTCTGATCGGTATCCGGCAAGTCCTGGACACCCTAGCTTCGAGGGATCTTTGCAGGAGCTAGAAGCATTTGGCGATATTGTGGGCCTTGATGTCGATCCAGAAGCTCTCGACAACATGGTGGACCCTGCATTCGATGCACAAGCTCTCGACGACATGATGGGACCTGGGTTCGACGAAGCAGCTTTCAACAGCATGGTGGGCCCCAGAGTCGACACAGGAGCTCTCAACTACACGAGGGTCCCTGGTATCTACCCAGAGCCACTCGACGACATGATGGGTCTTGGCGTCAACCCATCGATGACTTCCCGGGCGCCTCCTGTTCACATGAACAGCATAAGGTGTGCTGACTCTTCAGCGCTTCTTCCTGCTTTCCCACCAATGTCAGGGGTGTCGCTCTTCGGCTTTGGCGGCCAGTATCAAAGCATGCATGCCATGCCCCAGGCTGGGCGCCCAGTAGAGTCCTTCAATCCTGCTGCAAGCAACGGTCTCTTCCTTTCCTTCAACAGCATGTCTCAAGGACCACATCAACAGCACATGCCATTGACAGTGGTACCTCGCCCAAGGTTCACTCCACCAGAGCAATCCATGATGCAGACGGCTCCGGCGCCTCTGTATAACTACTCAAGAAGAGCAGATCAGCCAGTGCCAATAGCACCGATGCAGCGAGCCTCTCGTCATGAGCTGACGGCGAAGGAGAGGAAGAGGATGGCCAAGGAGGCCAACAATCGAGCAAAAAGGGTGGAGCGACAGCAGTGAGCTTGACTGGAACTCTCAAGACACGACATGAGGTCGCCCAGGCATGGTCGCTAACGAAGGTTCACCATGTGGCCAACCAAGATCTCCTGCATGCGAGATCGATCCAACCGAGGCGAAGTCGCAGGAAGATTTGCAAAATAGCTCCGAAGACGCAATTGGTGCTTCGGCCAATCAGAGCTGGTGCATTTGACAAGTGGGGAAGGGTAGCCGAACACAGGCAAAACTTTGGGCAGGGTTTAGAGCAATGCATCTTTTTTCCGCCAGCATGACAACGAGATAGATGAGCTAGACCTTACACTACTGATGGTTCATATTCTTGTATCTGCTTTCTCTTGCCACCACTGTTTCTCTCACCATCACCCTTCTGCATAGTCATCTAAGCTCTTGAGTACTGCTGAGCGCCGCAGTACTGCGATCCTTGCCACAATGGCACAGATACTCACTGCCGGCGAAGCAGGTATGTCTTGCAATCTCTGCCACCACTGAGGGATGATCGAGTGTTACTAACGCCTACTACAGTTGCAAGAGTCGCATACCTCTCGTCAGACGTCATTGTCTCTGTGCAGCCCTCCCACAGCACCGAGTCCGAGTTCAGCAAGTTTCTCGAGCAATATATCAGCAACAAAGCGAACTCTATCGTGTGTCAAGCACTACCCGAAGTCCTTGCGGTGCGATACAACAACGACCCTCTCCTCTCCTGCTTCCAGCCTCTCCGCGATGGCAAACTCACATCTGTCACCACTTCCAGTGAGATCCTGATCAAGAGCATACCGCATTTGTACAAGTTGGCACAATACCCAGTGGTACTCCACGTCTCGCTACACCCTGCGGGATACCCAGATTATAGCGATATCACGAGTATAAGGAACACAGGCTTCAGCTTCTTGCAGAGCAACTCGCTACAGGAAGCTCAGGATCTTGCGTTGACTGCTCATGCCCTGGCGATTCAGTCAGGCAAGGGTGTCATCCACTTCTTCGATCCTGCAAACAGCCAGGCAGATCAGCCAATCCAACATGAGAACAGACAGCTGTGCGAGCAAGTGCTCAACATTCCTCAGGTCAGGACGCTTCAAAGCTACAAGAGCAGCGAGGACACACTCTATGTGAACGAAGGACGATCGTACACAATCTCAGCAGCCACAGCGAGTGCAATTGCATCGCCACAGATCAACGGACAGTCATCTCCTGATAAGCCAGCATCGACAGTTGGATCAGCATCGGCATCCGAGCGCAATGGTAGTTCTGCAGGCTCAGAAGCAGAGTCTGCAACCACCGTTGACTCACAGCCAAAGGCTGCCAGCTCGCAAGATATCGACACCATCTGTGCGGATATCTGGACGCACATCAAGAGTGCCACGGGCCGATCGTACAATGCATTCCACTACACTGGACCAGCAAACGCTGAGGCAGCACTTTTCCTGTTCGGCTCTGACCCAGGGCTTTTCAGCGCAGAGTTTGATGCAGCCACATCTGCAGATTTCTTCGCTCGTGTTGGCCTGATAACTCCTGTACTCTACCGACCATGGCTCACAGAGCGCCTGATTGCATCAATTCCTACATCTATCAGGAAGATCGCAGTCCTGGAGCAGGTTCGACGAAAGACCACCAAGTGGGGACCGATCCTCCTGGACCTCCTCATGTCGATGAAGTCCTCTGGATCTGCAGCCGGTCCGCTCATCGTTGGCTACCAGCTTGGCTACCTCGAGTACAATACCATTACACAGGCTTTGTCCGGCATCTTCCAGAACCTTCGTGCGAAGAACCCTATCCAGAATCTCGAGATTGGCAAGACGGATGCACCGAAAGCCTCACTTACAGGCACTCAGAAAGAGTTCGAGCTGAAGCAACCAGAGTTGGAGAATGCATACCTCAAGATCTTGGACCAATTGCTTGGCGGACAGTTGTATGTTGCGAATGCTTTGGACAAGAAGGACGCAGGAGTTGCTTCAACCATCAAAGCAAGCCCGGACTATGGTTTCGGTTCGCTGATTGCACGGAGAGAGCATCGCAAGCGATTCATCGCACAAGCGGAGCAAGCTGCCAAGAGCAACGCTTTCATCACCAGCGCACCACAGAAGTACATTAACGACTGGCTGCTTGCTGCCAATCGTGCTAAGGAGGCAAATGCTCTGGCTCCTGAGATCATTGCACGCCTCGGAACCGATGGATCCTCGGCAGCATCACAACTGCTTGCTAACAAGGGCCTCTTCTACAAGGAATCGCAGTGGTTGATTGGCAGTGATGCATGGAGCTACGATCTCGGAAACTCTGGTGTACACAATCTTCTCGCATCTGGCGACAATGTCAACATGCTCATAATCGACTCAACACCGTATAGCCAACGAGCAGCAGCGGATGCAGCTCGGCGAAAGAAGGACATCGGTCTGTATGCCATGAACTTCGGTAACGCATATGTTGCCTCTGTTGCGGTCTACAGCAGTTACACCCAGGTCCTGCAGGCATTCATGGAGGCAGAGGCATTCGATGGTCCTTCTGTCGTCCTTGCATATCTGCCATACAACCGTGAGGACGACAGCCCGCTCACAGTCCTCCAGGAAACCAAGAAGGCTGTTGACCTCGGATACTGGCCACTTTACCGCTGGGACCCGAAGGCTGAGGAGAAGGGTGAGGAGACATTCAAGCTTGACTCTGAACGTATCAAAGAAGAGCTCAAGCAATTCTTGCGACGAGACAACTATCTCAGTCAGATGATGAAGCGACACCCAGAATTTCATCCAGCGTTGTCCGAAAGCTATGGCAGCGAGATCCGTAAGGTTCAGAAGCGCAAGGCTAAGGACGCATACGAGACCCTGCTTGAAGGACTGCAAGGTGCACCAATGACTGTGCTCTTTGCATCAGATAACGGCAATGCAGAGTCGCTGGCCAAGCGTCTTGCCGCTCGTGGCAAGGCTCGAGGTCTCAAAACCATGGTCATGGCAATGGATGACTTCCCTATTGAGGACCTACCAAACGAGGAGAACGTCATTCTCTTATCATCTACGGCTGGTCAGGGTGAGTTCCCGCAAAATGGTCGCAACTTTTGGGAAGCAGTCAAGAACTCCACAGACCTCGATCTTGCTGCTATTAACTTCTCAGTCTTCGCTCTGGGAGACTCGCACTACTGGCCACGCAAGGAGGACAAGCATTACTACAATAAGCCAGGAAAGGACGTCTTCGCACGTTTCCTCACTCTTGGTGCTAAGCAGCTGGTCGATATTGGTCTCGGAGACGACCAGGACCCTGATGGATACCAGACTGGCTACACCGACTGGGAACCAAAGCTGTGGGATGCCCTCGGCGTGAGTGGCATTGAAGGCCTGCCAGAGGAGCCACCACCAATCACGAACGAAGACATCAAGATCGCCTCCAACTTCCTGCGAGGCACGATCGCCGAGGGATTGCTGGACACTTCCACCGGCGCTCTCAGTGCTTCGGATCAGCAGCTCACAAAGTTCCACGGCACATACATGCAAGACGATCGTGATGTTCGTGATGAGCGAAAGGCACAGGGTCTTGAGCCTGCATACAGCTTCATGATCAGGTGTCGCTTAGCAGGTGGTATTGCTACACCACAGCAGTGGGTTCAAATGGATCAAATCGCTACCACCCTTGGTAATGAGACCATGAAGCTCACGACTCGACAGACATTCCAGTTCCACGGAGTTGTCAAAAGCAAGCTGAAGCCGGCAATGCAGGCTATCAACCATGCTCTCATGACGACCATCGCTGCTTGCGGAGATGTCAACAGAAACGTCATGTGCTCCAGTCTTCCTGAGCTCAGCCAACTTCACAGAGACACTCACGTTTGTGCACAAAAGATCAGCGATCACTTGCTTCCATCGACCACAGCCTATCACGAGATCTGGCTGCAGGACGATGATGGTACGAAGCAACAGGTCGCTGGTGACGCCGTCCAGGACTTCGAGCCATTGTACGGTCCTACTTACCTGCCTCGAAAGTTCAAGATCACAATTGCTATCCCACCACACAACGACACTGATGTCTATGCACATGACATTGGTCTCATTGCTATCCGTGGCAAGGACGATAAGCTTGCTGGCTTCAACTTACTCGCCGGTGGTGGCATGGGCGTCACACACAACATGAGGAAGACGTACCCACGAACTGGAAGCTGTCTTGGCTATGTCGATGCCAGTGAGGTACATATTGCATGCGAGAAGGTCATGCTTGTGCAGCGAGACCATGGCGATCGCACAAACCGAAAGCATGCTCGTCTGAAGTACACCATGGACACCTTGGGCGTCGATGTCTTCAGAAGCAAGGTGGAGGAGCTTTGGGGCAAGAAGTTCGAGCCTGAGAAGCCTTTCCACTTCGACTCGAACGTCGACACTTTCGGATGGCAAAAGGACGAGACTGGCAAGCATCACTTCACGATGTTCATCGAGAACGGTCGTATCGAGGACACTGCAGAGTTTCCGATGAAGACTGGTCTACTTGAGATCGCCAAGGTACACAAGGGAGAGTTCCGACTCACTGGCAACCAGCATTTGATCCTGTCAAATGTTACAGATCAGGAGTTGCCAAAGATGAAGGAGATGCTCGCCAAGTACAAACTCGACAACACAAACTTCTCGGCACTGCGACTTAGCTCTAGCGCTTGTGTGGCATTCCCAACTTGTGGTCTTGCCATGGCCGAGTCTGAACGGTACTTGCCAGAGCTCATCACCAAGCTCGAGGGCGTCATTGAGGAGAGTGGCTTGCGACAAGACAGCATCGTCATGCGTATGACGGGATGTCCTAATGGTTGTGCAAGACCTTGGCTTGCAGAGGTCGCTTTCGTTGGTAAGGCGTACGGTGCATACAATATGTACTTGGGTGGTGGCTACCATGGTCAACGCCTCAACAAGCTGTTCCGCAGCAGCATCATGGAAGAGGAGATCTTGGGCATAATGAGACCATTGTTGAAGCGCTACTCTATTGAGAGGAACGATGGTGAGCGGTTTGGAGACTTCTGCATTCGTATCGGCATGATCAAGCCAACATTGGAAGGAAAGGCTTTCCACGAAGATGTGAGTACTATCGAACAAGATAATCAGGAGCTATGCTGACCATCTGCAGACTGCCGAAGTTGAGGAGGATGATGCATAACCGTTGCTAGTACAAGCATTGCATATTGTAGCCAGACACAGAGCATCTATCATAACGTCATTATTGTACATATAAACCTCGACATGGAGTCCGCAGCATTCCAATGACAACTGTCCACGCATTTCCTGCCATTATTCTGGCTGACTCTTGTATTACTACCGGTTGACTGCCCGTATTTCGGACACTGTCGTGGTGCATAGAGCTCGAAGCATAGTATAGTGAATAGCACGGTGGAGGAGCGCTGCTAAGCTCAGCTGCCAGGGTTGTAGTGGCTGGTTCCGTAGGCGTTCTCGCTTTGATGATAATCGTCACTGGTTGGAGCATGACCTGGAAAGCCTGTGTTCCCAATGCCAGCGCCTGAAGCTCCTTGATATGCAGCTTCGAACGCCTGGGCAGCAGGCGGCGCGTTCGACATCCCAAGGCCTTGCTGTTGTGGCGGCATAATGCGGCCGTGTACATGTTGAGGAGTGAGACCAGAGCGTCCAAGTGCAGCATGGTCGTGCCAAGGACTCGAGTGTACAGCGCCGAGCAATGCGGCAGGAGGGTCTTGACCAGCTGGTACAGTAGGCTGATGCTGAATAGTTTGTTGAGTTGTCACCACAGACTGCTTTGGCTGAGCCGCTGCTTTCCGAGTACGCTTTCGTTTGGTGCCTCGTGGAGGATCTGGTATGAGGTGAGATGGATGAGGACTGATCGGTGAGGATAGGCTTTTGTGTAGATCGTGTGCTCCTGGACTCGTCTGTGACGGATTGTGGCCTTGTCCGTGAGGTGGATCGTAATCCTGTTGATCTTTTATACCTGCTTCTACATTCTCTGGGTCTTCATCGCCCTGCAAGAGAAGTTTCACAGCACCTTCGCCAAGTTTTCTCTGAGCAGCCTTCTTGTCGTTGCTCGAGACGTTATCCTGCTTCCGCTATTGGAATGTCAGCATATAGTGCTTGTCTGAAGCTATGATGGCTCACCTTCTCGTATGCATGAGGATCTCGAAGAAAAGCGAGTGACCCACGACCCTCGACAAGGTCCGTACAAGCACGCTTGTCAAGCTAGAGACAGTGTTAGCGACTAGCCAAGGTAGACGGATGTCACGCACACTCAACATATCGCAGATGCGGTTCATTCGGTCGGTGAAAGTGAGACTGCGATCGTTGTTGTATCCATTGTTGTCGCCGCCTTCATCATAGGTGAACACTCCACCAGTATATAGCGTCTTGACGTTCTCCTGCAGTATGGTCAGTTCGGCTCCACGACTCATCATGGAATGACTTACGAGGAACACAACTAGGCGTGCGTTGATCTTGTCGTCGTTATACTGCGCTTTCTGATCGAAATGCTTGTTGATCCAGGTTCGTTGATTCTTCACATAAGCTTTGTGTTGACCATCAGAGCGACCTAGCTCCCTCGCCTCGTCATCCGTGACTATGTATGGGCGGTTGATGGCTCTTAACAATGTCTCTTGCCAGAATCGGAAGCCCTCAACAGTATTGTTACGCTCGAAGTCTTTCCTCCAATGTTCTTGCATCTGTGGGCTCCCATCCTTCGGCTGTATGGGCTCTTGCACTGGGAAGATGATGGAGTATGCCTTGTTGAAGTCCATCGTCCCATCCAGCTGATACTCAACGACTTCGGTTTGCCTCTTGATATATCCTGCATGGCATCTTGAACAGCGCTCCTCTGAGCTTTTCTTCGCCACAAACTTATTACACTTCTCCTCAATGCACTTCCGACGCTGTTCAGTCGCCCTTATCCCAGCTGCTGGCTCTATGGATGCTTGATGTTCATGAGCTTCAATGCCATGCAAGTGGTTTAGATTGAGCGATGTGGTATCATCTGCCATTGCAGCACTATACTCTGCGGACCAAGATGCCCGTTCATAGCCTTCTGGAGGAGTGTTCTGGGTGAAGTATGGCGACACTTGGTTCGAATGAGGCTGCTGTGTAGTATATGGATTTGGCGACAGCCATTCACCACGAAAGGATCCGGAGACCTGGTTACCTGAGTTCGGTGACATCATGCTCGATCGAGTTCCTGTCGAGTATTGTGCCTGCTGTGGCGATGACAGCATCTGCTGTTGTGGTGGAATGTACTGCGGGCCATGTCTTTGACTTTGCAGGTCATTCGAAGCAAGATTGAACACTGTTTGGTCAAGACGTCTTCCTGCTATATGACCAGAGAATGTTGCTTGTGCTTGGTTCTGAGCGAGCTGTCCTCGAGACACCGGCCTCGGTGGCATCTGGGTGTTGCGCATTGGATTCATGTATCTCTGATGTGGTGATAGATCGAATCCAGGCTGGTTATCGCCGAAGGTGTTTCGCTGGCCAAAACCCGAGGTAGAGGGCGCACTGAACTGCATTGGAGGTGCCTGCAGGAGAGCTGGGTCCAGCGCGAATGCTGTGTTGTTCTCGTTGCCAGCATTGTGATCTTCGTGCAGGTGTAATGTTTCTGGGATCAAGGGGCCTTGAAATGCGTCAGGTTCGAAGTTCGCATCGAGCAATTCAAGAGGGTCGAAGGGTATGGGGTTGTTATTGTTGTTGTTGTCAGGACCACCGCCTTGTTGGCTGTTCGACCAGTTCGCCATTGCTGCTTGATCTCGAGCCGTGGTCGATTATCGATTGAATGAGATAGTAGTTGATGATTAGCTCGTTATCCTGATCAATGTCGACGATACAGTGGTCCAGGAAGGTCGTTGGCATCTTCGTTGAACATACACTTATAGCTTCATACCTACAGTCATGTACGGTCACCGTGCAGTGGGTGCCATAGTCATTCCATGGCTCCGCGTGTTCACCTGTCCCGCCCCGAGGGTGACCATGCCTCGTCATGCCGTGAATTGCCAACCATGAGGTCCTCCTACAGTGTCTGATTGTGCCATCTTGCCGTCGATATCACCTGAGCGGGACGCGCAGACAGCGACAATAGCCGGGCTTGCTCTCATCGGTCTTTTGTGATCTTGAGTCTCTCAACGAGAGGTGCATTGTTTCGAGTGACGTCCAGAAGAAGTGCAGGGAGTTAGGTGATGTTTGAAATGCTGCCATCGTCGCGAGGAAAGTTCTTCAACTCCATCGCTCCACAAAACAGAAAGCTTACTCATGCTTGAACCTTGTTGGATGCCGGGTCTTTGATCTGCAAGTGGTACTTCATCCGAAGCGTTGATGTATGTTTGTGGAGGGAAAGCAGCAAGGACTGCGAAGAGGTTATCGCAGAGCTGGCGTCTTGGAATGGAACCGTTCTTGAGACTACAATGAGCTATATCGATTGCGAAGCGCATTGCAATGAGGGAGACTCCTTTCATCCTCGACACGGCAAATCTCTATTGGCGGTTAGTGAATCTCCCGGTGCCATGTGACTACATCATTGTAGAGGCGTAAGAGGAAGACTGTGGCAGCTGGAAGCTACTGGGAGCTACAGTGAGGCAGGCTATGTGGTACATTGAGCATTATTTGCGATATTGAATTGCTATGCTGTTAACAATCGTCCGCAGATGATCGATCGGTGTACAGCAGATTGCTTGGAACAATTCGCTTGTGGCCATTATGCATCGTACGCATACAAGCGAGCAAGCAGCGTAGGGCGCGCTGGAGACGGATGGGAAGGACTTGGTACAGCATCGTGGATATCAGAACCTAGACATGGCATCGAGGAATATAGACAAGACGTGTAGTGTTGGTGAGGTGTACTCGACAAAGGAGGTTGATTATTCACATCCGCAACCACTCCGAGAAATGTCCGATGTGATGTCATCCTTACCCACAAACCCCATCAAATGACGAGGAGGTATGCGAGCATTTTGACATCAATGAGGAGCCAGCAGTCACAGCATGCACTCTCATATCTGGCTCAGCTGCTATGGAAAGGCAAAGTATAAGAGCTGATTCTTTTTCTTCTTAGACACCCTCCAAACCTTTCTTTCTCACACTCAACCAGCAAAAGACCTACGGAAATCTCACTATGAAGCAGTGGCAAGTCATCGGCAAGGACGGCTTCGAGTCTCTCAAGCAAAGAGACACCGAGCAGCCTGCAATTGGTGACAAGGATGTTCTTGTCAAGTGTGCGTGTACATTGCCATTCAATGAGCGACCTTGCTCACATATGCAGTCCATGCGGCATCTCTGAATTACAGAGATCTCATCATCCCTAAGGGCCAGTACCCTTTCGCAGTACGTGATAATGTCGTTCCGGGATCAGACGGTGCCGGCACTGTCGAAAAGGTCGGCAAGCATGTCCACCGCTTCAAGCCGGGAGACAAGGTCTTGACACTCTTCAACCAAGCACATCTTGGCGGCAGTCTCGACAGCTATTCGGCCACCACCGGCGTTGGCGGTACTGTGGATGGAGCCCTGCAAGAGTACGGCGCCTTCAATGAGGAAGGCCTTGTGCATATGCCGGAGACACTCAACTTCATCGAGGCTTCAACACTCCCGTGCGCAGCCCTCACAGCATGGAACGCCCTATACGGCCTCGAGAGCCGAGCGTTGATGCCAGGTGACTGGGTTCTGACCGAGGGTACCGGTGGTGTCAGCATGTTCGCTGTGCAGTTTGCCAAGGCAGCAGGTGCCAAGGTCATCGCGACCACATCCAGTGCCGAGAAGGCTAGGAAGCTCAAAGAGCTCGGAGCTGACCACGTTCTTAACTACAAGGAGGACGCTGCATGGGGCGAGACGGCCAAGAAGCTGACTGGCGGCATTGGTGTTGCTCATGCCATTGAGGTTGGAGGACCAAATACCATCTCCCAGGTCTTCAAGGCTATCAAGATTGATGGCGTCATCTCTATCATTGGTTTCCTTGGTGGTGTCAAGGCTGAGAAGCAACCGACCTTCTTGGAATGCTTGAACAACATCTGTACCACAAGAGGTGTCTTGGTTGGCAACAGGCTGCAGTTTGAAGCCATGAACCGAGCTATCGATGCGAACAACATCAAGCCCGTCGTTGATGAGAAGGTCTTCCAGCTTGATGAGCTGAAGGAGGCCTACCAGGTAAGCACGGCTGCGCTTGTACCATTGACATGCTAACCATTGGCAGTACATGTGGGACCAGAAGCACTTTGGCAAACTGTGCATCAAGGTCGCTTGATTGGCATGATGAGATAGCTGATGTATTCATGACTTTCGCAATGTGTTACGTACAGTGTCCATTGCTGTAATGAATCCAACGACTCCACACGCTATGTGTTGCGCTGAACACCAACCTTCCGAAACTCCAAATGCCGTTGCCATATGATGCTGAATCGCCACGCATCGTGCGGAACGAGCGAGAGAGCGACTGACTCGATTGCTCTAGTGATGATGGTCATCACCGTCGTGATGAAGGGTGACACTGTTGAACTCCTCGAATGGGTCTGCAATCTCACCGCCAGGTGTTGCGAGTCCTGAGTCGAGTGGTACGCCCTTCATCTTGCTTACACTCACGCCGAAGCCTTTGTTGACGGTTGTGCCTCCCAGATCGACAGACGCAGACTCTTTCACATTCCTAAAGTTGACTGTATCGATACCGCGGCCCTGGTGAGGAATGATGGGTGGCTTCGAATGACGGAGCAGTGCCCACGATGTGCTGCGGAAGAAAGGATGTGCCTTGACATCTGAGGCACCAGCACGAGAGCCGAGTCGCCTGAGCTCATCTTTGATGAGCAGCTTCCGGATGAGAGATTTGCATAAGCTGCACAACGGTCAGTATTGCAGTATCACACTAGCGGATGGTACTCACTTGGAAGTATTAGGTGCCGTTGAGCCCTCCGGGAAAGGCACTTCATCTCTTAAGATGTTCGCGAACGTCGCATTGCGGTTCTTACCCTTGAACGGCGTTGTGCCGAAGAGCATCTCATAGATGAGGATGCCCAGTGTCCACCAATCGACTGCGCTTGTGTGTCCACAACCCTTGATCACTTCCGGTGCGATATACTCTTCTGTGCCCACAAATGAGTTTGTGCGAAAGTTGGCAATGCATGATTTGGTGTCGATGGTTGGGAGGTTGTTGTTGGTAGGATTAGATGATATACCTCCAGAGCTACGAGAGCTCGCAAGAATGACCGTAGGAGCACCGCCACCGTCTGATTGCTTGCTCAGGTCGAAGTCTGACAGCATGATGTGGCCAGATTGATGTAAAAGAATGTCTGCATGGGTCAGCTTCGTCTTGTTGGTTCTACTATCTCACTCACTCTCTGGCTTCAGGTCTCGATAGATGAAACCCATAAGATGCAAGTACTCCAGTGCAGCAGTAACCTCTGCAGCATAAAAGCGAGCGGCATCCTCATCGACGCACTTGTTCGGTCGTGTTTGCAGAGCACGGAAGAACTCTCCTCCACTGCAGTACTCCATACAGAGGTAGAGGTGGTCCTCGGACTGGAATGAATGGTACAATGTGACAATGAAGGGATGGTTGCTCGTAGCGAGAATCTCTTGTTCTGCCAGCGCACGCTTGATCTTGTTTCGCTTGATCATTTCCTTCTTGGACAGCACTGGTTAGGTCAGCAGACGTTGTGATGATGTGACGCTCAGCTCACCCTTCATGGCGTACAGTCGACTGCTCTTCTTCTCACGCACAAGGTATACCTTACCGACATCACCCTTTCCGATGAGCTTGATCTTGTCAAAGCTGCTAGGGCCGACTTCGACGTTCCTGACCTTAATGCTATTACTGCTGTAAGTCCGTCTGAAGGCAACACTGTTGCGGATTTGGCCAGGCGTCGGTATAGGCCTAATGCCAGGGACGTCTGGGATCGTCAATGTGCCATCTGTGGCAGGGACAGTCTCGACCATAGACAGTGCACTAGCATTGCTGTGTTGCCCGAGGCCTTGAGTCTTCAGGTCCTTGTCGGAAGTGGCCGGTCTGCTCTCTGTATCACTGTTGCTGCCCTTCTTCGACTTGCTGAATAGGCCTTGTGCGTTTGGGGCACTAGCTACTCTTCTGAGCTTCCGTGCCAACTCTTCCTTCGTACCGCTGTCGGCACCGCCCTCTACTCCGTTCTCTTTTCGGGATGCCTGTGGACTGTCTGGAGGTGATGGTGGTACACTGTTATCGTTGTGGTGTCGTAGAGCTGGAGGGCCTTGATGCTGGAAGTAAGGATTTGCCTGTGCCGTCGGGCTGGTCCCATCGTCGAGAGCATTACCTTCCGACGCAACGGTTGTACTTCTAGTCCTTCCGATGTGCGGGATGAATCTGCTATTGCGCAAGCTCGATTTGGCACTCTGTGTATGCGAGGAATGTGTGTTTCGTGTACCTTCCTTCTCTATGCTGCCGGTCTCGGAGTTTGCTTGCGAGTTTTCCTTGCTGCTGCTATTGATGCGAAAGAACTTTTTGATCTTGTCGCCTGCAGAACTGTTGATCTTGCTGTTCGCGTTCAGGGCAACACCTGAAAAGGTCCGCTTCTCGCTGTGAGGCATCGTGTGGGAGCGTTTCGACGTTATTGTGGTCATCAGTCGTATTAAAGTGTGTTTGGAGCGTGGCACGAGAAGCCACGGAAAGCTCTGAATCAATTATCGGTGTCCAGCTGATTGCAAGACTCTCGGAAACGATTGAGCAGCTCGACGGCGTATAGTGTCTGAGCTTCTTAGCTGCTGGTTGTCGTAAGCCTCATCGTGAACCTGTAGCCAGCCAGGTCGAAGATATCAGTACAGTCCCGCTGTTGCTACTCTTGCAGGTAATGGAGGTGACTTTCACAGTCGTGGTACGTCTTGCTTGGGAAAGCACATGTACTGTCTAAAAATGTAACGTCACTGAAAGTCCGGACTGATTGGAAATCCGCCCTAGACCCTCCCCTGTTCATGTCGATCATGCAATCGTTCTTGGCTAATCGCTTCACCTGCCATTGCAGCCGATATTGAGGCGGGCTTGCAGTAGTCGCTGAGCTTCCTAATCTAGAATCTGACTTCACTCTATCAATGAACCGCTGTCTCTCACACAGTGCTTTGTCGTTGCTTTCGTTGTCTTGCCTGTCAACAACCATCAGTTCATCTTTGTATCGCCCATGAACCTTGGAATCATCAATGTCAAGTCTTAAAGCTCGTACCAAGATCCTCCTCCAAGCGCCGCCAGCTCTTCGTTGCGACACACCACCACCTCCTCGCTAGCCCTGCAGACTTCGAGTGCTGCACTGCCATGCCTCCATAATGTCGCTTGCTACCTTATCACCGCACAGTCTTGTCCCTGCGCATGATCTCGGTTGATGAATTATGGCGATACATCAGTCAAGCACATCCCGGCGCTGCGAGAGCGGAGTACGTCACACAACGGAGTCCCTCATATCTCTGCCGTATCGTTGTGAGTCTCGCTGAACGTGCCGTTTGGAAGGACACGTGGCTGGAAAGTTCCAGTAACTGCACCAGTCGTCTTGGCACACACATTCGATTTGACGACCAATTGGTCGTTGTCTCGTCGTCTTGCTTGTTGTGACCTGGTATCCATTTCTCAAGCAGCACTGACACCTCGGAGAACCGAATACCAGGTCAACAAGCACAGGCGTCAGCTGCGATACGATCGGTCCTCGCTATTGTATGGTGTGTGCTTGACGTGCACTGGTCTGACACAATCCGTCAAGCACATAACGTTGCCACGTCAATCTGTGGCAGATCGGCAGAATGATCGGTGCTTCTTGAGGATCTTCGAGATCGCCAGCTGCCTGATATGGTGGCATCAACATATCGAGGGTGCGAGTTGGCTCATGAGACTCAACACGGCGTGATTCTCGAATCACATCCTGTCTGGTCTCCGAAATTGTCAGCCCTGCTTGCGAATTCACTCTTCAGGTTCGTATGGATTCGACACTTCGAGGTGTGAGCTATGTGCGGACAATATTCATGGATCGTCGTGAGCTTCGACACACCACGGAATCAAGCTCTTCAAAGCCCTTGAACATCGAGCTGCATATCCCTGGCGCTCTGACTCCTGTTCGATAGGTTTCGTTCAAACCTAGTCTGAGGTAAGTTACCCGCAAGCTCACCGTTCATGCTAGTCGTGCTTGGTTACTCTGGCGATCTGATCGACTCAGCTTCAGCTCGCCATCGTCTGTGGTACCGATAAGACGGGGAGCAGCCAGCTACTCAAGAAGAGGAGCCTTAGACCTTAGACCAGCTGACGTGAGAACGAAAGCAGAGGAACACTGATCCACTATTGCAGATTGGAGGCACCGAGTCGTGTTGATACTGGGACTCTCTGACACAGGACACTGAACATGACAGGTCTTTCGTTCTGCGGAAATAGTCGTCAAGAAGTTGCCGTGCAATGTCGACAGTGCGGCCTTTCACACAGAGCTACCGTAGTATTCATGCCAGTCGCAAGCTTGGCGAACGATACGAGGGAAGAACACTAACGACGTTGTCAACGCATAGCTTAAGAGCGAAGTTGGCGCCGCAGCGCCACATCTCACCTTACTCGGCACTGCCGGCAGCGAGTATGCTGTTCTCGAGCGCTCGTGGAAGATACCCTGTTCGCTGCCCTCGGCTATGGATCAGAAGCAGAGCTAATCAAAGAAAGATACCGAGAGTGCGTTCTCGCCGTTGGGTCTTGCCTGGCTTGTCCTCATATGGGCGCTATCTGAGCTGGACTCGGGAGTCGGAGCTGAGTCCGAACGACCTTGGCGAGCGATTCCGCAACGATCTAATCAAGCATTGCTCTTGAGCTACGAGTTGGTTGTTATGCAATGGAAGTTTTGTCGAGGGATCGACATTCCCGGAGCTATGGGCAGTAAGATACTCTGTAGCACGAGGTATGTAGCTGATACTCGTCGACGGGAGTCAGCTGAGGTGATCGCTACTATGAGTGGTCGACATGATCGCGCCCCAAGCACATATGGGTTTCCTCGCTCATCTGGCATGAGGCATGCACTGGAGCACTACCCATTGTTATGACAATGTGAGTGTACGAGAACGGTAAGAACTTACACAATGCATTGTTTCGACGATGTTGTGATTTGGAGGGAAAAGCGCGCGGCTTGGCAGAACGTCGTGTGAATCGACACACGCTCCGCGTAGCGCGTCCTATTGTTATCTTGTACGGCTTCACGCTTCACCTCACTTCCTTCCACCCTCTCTCCCACCGCAGTTCCTTCACAGGTCTACCTCGTCGACTTGACCTCAAAGTACTGCATTACCACCTCCTCTCTACTACGTCTCTACTCTGTCGGTACATCTTCAGACTTCGACTCCGCTTCGCAAGACTCGACTTGCCTATTCAACCCTCGAGGATCGTCTTTCCTTCGCAAGACTCGGTATCTCGAGCCATTCTCACACACCGCATTCTCTGCTAATACAAACCAGCGAAGCTCTCCGAGAACACCGTTTGACCACGCCACTCACAGCATAGTTCCTACTCGACCCAGGCTACTATGGCAGCTCGACCAGATGCTGGCGGCACGATGCCACAGCATGCGCAACATGAACCTAGCATTGTCACCCAGGTCGGCATACAGACCATAGGTGGTCTCACCTACGACAGCATTGTGTTAGGGATGCATGTGCTATCTGACAACAGCGAGGTCACTCTCCGTGATGGTCGAGTCGTCACCATCACATCTACCGATGGTCCGAACCCTCTACTAGCTGGCAAGCTCTACCAGACAGACTCGTCTCCCGTCGAGCATTTCTTTGTACCTGATCTGTACCCGAACCTGCAGCTCCTGGTCGATAGGCAGCGTGTCGACAACGATGTCGCTTATGCTCTCTCTAGCGGCCACGAGCTCCGCACATGGACCATGAATCCAGACTCGGGAGTGACTATCACAGAGGACGGCGTGAAGATTCTTCCACTTCCACAAGGCAATCGAGGAGGATGGACCAACCTTGACACTCTTGGCTTGGATCCGTTCGGCGCTCCATCTCAACCAATTGGTAGTGGTGTCATTCCACAGACTATGCAGCAGTATGTTCCGGCATCAGGACTCGATGCCATCCTCCCAAGCATTCAGCAATATGGTCCGAACACATTCCGTGCATACCCTTCTATCTCAGACGCTTCTACACTCATAGACCCTTCCCGGACCATCGGCGCAGGGAATCCCTTCGGCTTGGGCCTCGTCACCGACACTGCATTGGGTGGTCTCTTCCCCAGCCACCACATCTCAGGAGGTGTGCCATCATATCAAGGTCAAGGATCGACAACGATTGGCGATGCTACACCATCGTCCGACGCTCATATGATCACTCAAAAATGTGAGCATCCTATGTGCGACCACGTCCACGACATGCACCATTTCTGGGATCACCAGGATGTCTTGTTGGACGACATCGCACTGATCCCGAACGATGCTCTGAAGGGTCCTTCTTCGGCCAAGTCCAAGAAGCCCGAAGGCGAACCACCTGAGGCGCCTAGGAAGAACTTCTTCGATGCTCGATATTTGCCAATTCCACCAGGCTCTGTAAGTCTGACGGCCGAGGAGATCACACGTTTCCTCAGCACAAAGGACTCGAAGCTAGATCGCTTTGTGGCTGCCTATGACGAGGACGCCGAAGGAGTTCCAGATGATTGGCAGCTCATCAAGGAGCACCTTATCTACAACATCCAGAAGCTACTTCATGTTTGCGAGCGAGACCCGCGTGATCAGCCATTCGACCGCGGCAAGGACTTGGAGGGCAAATACTTAGCCATCACGGATCCAAATGTCCTCCAGTGCCACCTCGCCTGGCAGCAGAATGGCTTGCGCGCACTACTTCGAGGCTTGTTCGAACAGTCGAAGAAGTATCGCTTCGGCCGTGCGCTCGCGCTCATCGAGGCACTCATCGAGGCCCACCAGAAGAACGAGATCATAGTCCCTCGAATCGATGAGGAAGTTGACATTCGTCCTATGCGAGCCAGCAAGCGTCTCTACCAGATTATGCAGGTGCTTCAAGCCTGCGCTCTCGCCCGAGCAGATCTCATGAACGGCAACATCGATGAACTGCTTGCAGCACCGTTTCTGTACCTGGCTCGCAAGAGCAACAACTTTCATACCAATGGCGCCAAACGGCTCAAGACCAGCGGCAAGGGCAACGGCGACTATACCAACTACCGTGAGACTGCAGAGCGTGCCCCAAGCAGGATGGGGTCACAATCCCTCACTACAGTGAACACCCCATTGAGGACGACGAGGTCCGGGCTCGCTTCGGCGATGCTCTCAACACTCTGCAGTACCAGCAACTCAAGGCGACATATCTCTCCGAGCAGGGTAACGGCAATCAGCCGCAGACCATCGAGGCGGAACTGCCGAATCCATTCTTTCATCCACGGACATATCAGCCGGTCCCTAGGTCTCAGGATCGACGCCATGATCACGACGAGGATCAGGACGATGATCATGAGGAGGACCACGATGATGACCATGAGGAGGATAACAATGATGATCACGAGCAGGCCAAAGACCGTGAGACTCGCAAGCGCGATCGAGGCCCTGATGAAGACGATGATGATGATGATGGGGAGTATAGGCCAGCCAAGAAGTCACGAAAGGAAGCACCCCGCAAGACCAGTACAGCCGCTGGCAAGACTAGAAGGCAAAATACCAAGCCTTCTACCAAGACCGGAAAGCCACAGGCACAGCCACAGCATCGTCGATACAACAATGGTGTTCCATCTAACATGATGCATCGAGGCTCGTTCCCAGCGGCTCAGCTCTCTGTGGCTCATCCTGCTGCATCTCGATGCCCTCCGGCCGTCTCTACCCATGTCCATGACTCGGCTCATCGCGCTCGTCAGTTTCAGGCTGGCAGCTATCAGGGTCTCCAAGGAAATCACTACAGCATACCAAACCAGAGCTATGGCCCTGTCTCGGCCGGACCAGCAGGTCTAGTCCTCCAAGGAAATGTCTACAACGTACCGGACCAGAGCTACGGCCCTATGCCAGCCGGACTAGCAGGTCCAGGTCTCCAAGGAATTCCCTACGGCATACTTCCTCAGAGCTACGGCTCTGTTTCTGCTGGGCCAGCAGATCCATACGACATCTTTGGGCCATTTGCACCATTCCCGGAGCCTCTGGATGTCGCTGATCCTCAAGTCCCAGGTCAACCAGGTCTTCCACAAGATGTGGACTTCTCCGTTGACCCATCCTTCGGACAGTTGCAGTATGGGGGCCCGTCAAATGGCTACCCATCTGTGTCATATGGCTTCTGAAAGGCCAGCATCGAATTGGCAGTGGCACCATGCATTGAAGCATGTGAGAACCACGAGGCACTCACGCATGCCGTTGCTTTCCATCTCCGGCATAAGTATGAATAACGACAGTATGAATCACGACGACATGAAGCATTCGTCATCAGCATCAGTATGATTAACAACAACATGTATTACAACGATCCGGAGCATCTACATCCACCAGATGATGGACAGTTCGATTGCTGGCTCGAGCGTACAATGTACGTGGCGTGCAGTATCTGCTTCAGGACAGAATCAACCAAAGTTTTCCTTTACCAGTGTACAATACATGGCTCCCACCATTGGCAGGATGGATTTGGCGAGAAGTGGCACACGGCCGCGGGACTATGGTGATGAATGCTTGGCAGGATATCTCATGGAGTGGTGAACCTGAGTAGACAGTCTGAGATAGCATCCACCAATCCTTAATAACCACCTTCTCTCTTCGGACTGTGACATTGCTTGCGGTCGTGCTTGTGTTGCTTACATCGCATCATGTCGGGGCTTCCTCAAAACCATCTGAATAGATGTACAGCTCTGGGTATCGCATCCTGGATTACAATACAACATAGATTGATGTGCTAATGCCGTACGGCACATTGTTTGTCTCTTGTTCTTTCATGGCTAATGTCTCAGATCGACGCTTTGTTCGACACGATTGTACAGCTTGCAACTCTATCTGCAGTTGAAGCACAAAGATGAATACGTCTTGGTTTGCGAACGTGAAGAACATTGCAGATAGTGTGTTTCTGTCTATGCTTCGGCCATCCTCCTCGCACAGTCTGCAAGTCTACACTCATACCACTCTCAGCACAGTAGGCATCACGACAGCTACACGACATGTCTTCGGACCACCAACGACCACAGCTTCGAGGCTATCCAAGAGCCATACATAGCCGACCAGTCGACCGTCAGTCACCTCTCCAGGTACTCCGAACACTACCAACAACATCAGCATCATACTCTTCCGAAGCATACCATCGCAGACTTCGGACATCTTTCGAACAGTCCGGAGGTCTCCAGAGCATTCAAGAACCGAGTGTATCGGCATCTCGAGCCATGAGACCATCTGTCCCTGCTCACATAAGGAATGAATCCAATACAGTCGCATCGACGGGTCAGAAGACCTCAGGGCTAGCGGAACAGCGATTCTGGCCTCCTCCTCCAGGCGAGCCACGCACACCACCTACGCCCAGACAGAGTACAAAACATGGTCCCAAACGAATGGTGATTAAAGGTGAGAGAGCTCGTAAAGACTTCCGGGTCACCACACCACATCTGTCCTATAAGACCCTCGAAGAAGCAAGCAAGATCTTGGAAGATCGTACAGCTCTGCAGATAGTCGGACCCGATGATGTAGATGCCGTTGTAGCGTCTGCAGGATCTTATGTGCTGTCCCTGCTGAAGACATTCGACACTGAAGAGATAAGACAGCCACCGGATATCGGAAGACGTAGTGAGGAAGAGATCAGCTACTTCCTTCAGTGGCAGGACGAGTCTCACAACAAGGTCGTGGAGCGACTGCTGCTTGAACTACCACACAACGGTGCTTTTGCTGAAGAGCGAGTGTGGGCTGTTCTTCGTGCAGTCGTCGATATGCATCGTTACGGAGCTGCGAACATCGAGGTGGATAAGTTGACATTCAAGAACAACCTTACGCTCAAGTGCTCGGATCGACTGCGTGAGATACATGAAGCCATGCGTGGCTATACCATTATCCGTCTGGATGTTCTCAGTCGAGCGCATATCGAGCAGCTCGTTGCTAATCCCGCAGCGTTGGTCACTCGCAAACTCACCAATGTCTGGGTGAATCAGAAGAAGGCTGCGAAGAACAAGAGAGCAAAGATGCTGGCCGCACATCAGAAGCAGCAGCCACCAGGCCTGGATGGTGCGAGGCCAGATTGAGGTATCATCATCTCGCTGGATGCTTGAGAGTCATCACAGCGGTATTTGCGTTCGTGAGCATCGCGGCAAGAGATTGCAAGCACAAGATCTGCGTGGCGTCTGGTTGTCGAGCTTGTTTGCTTGCCAAACGAATGGCTGGTACGGCTGAAGGGGTGGTCAGTTGCAAGCTTGTAGTCTATCGGTCTGCAGCAGTGTCATGTCTGTCATTCGATGCCTGGGGCCGCGATGACCCCGCGTCGATGGTGTACGGCGCCGCGCTGTGTACGAGATGTTGACGACAATGGCAGAAGATGCAGTGCTGGTAGGACTGAGGTCGGATTTTTGGCAGCGCGGAATTTGCACCGCTCGATCCTCTGTCTGAGCCTATGGCCCGTATGCGTCTACATAGCATTCACAAAGGCACGATTACATGTAGCATGGTAATGAATGATGATATTACAGGGTTTATAGCACGCTAAGGCACGGAGCCGCCATAGTACACCTTTCGCACGTCGATCATCTTGCGTCCTCGCGACTTGGCAATGTCCTCTGGGTGACGCTGAGACAGAAGAGCCTGGTATGCAGCCTTGACGACATTCATCTTGTTTCGCGATCGCGGCGTCCGCGCAGCGAGATCATGAATACCAGCCGCTCGTGCCATCTCGAAGATCAGATGTTGACAACGATTTCCAAAGCCTATTCACCAGTCAGCTAACATTACAACATAACACATCGTCGAACTCACCTGGTGGCCGAGACTGTATCTGCACGACGGTAGCAGCGACTTTGCTCTCGACTTCGCCGAAGATTGTGCGATCTTCGTATCTCATGATAGGCTTCATGTTGCGGATGGCAGCATATTCAGACTGCCTGGCGGCATCCATATCTTCGACAGCCTTGCCCTCACCAATACCGAGCATTCCATCTCCATTGCCAGCAATTGAAAGGTAGTACATAGACTGTATTTTGCCCATTCGTGTTTGATTGACAACTCGATGCGTGACCAAGTGCTTCACTCTGAGTTTCTTGATCTCGTCTTCAGTGTACCCGGTCTGTTGCATGACACGACGCAGAGCTGGTTGGACCCTATCTTCGTCCTTTTGCACTCCATTGTCTTGCTCATAGGTGATATTCTGTGCCTTGAGTTGGTCTGCACCATCTTCCGCTTCTGTCGCTTCTGATGGATAGTCGATCACAGGTCGCTTCGTCGAGAAATCATCGTAGTAGGCTATTCGAGTCGGGTCTGTACGTTGCAGTCCTTGCTTGATCATGTCTTCTGCAGGAATTGCCTCTTCTCCTATGTCGATGATGGCCATCTGCTCTTCCGTGTACTTCTTCCGTAGCAAAGCCTTCTCTTGATCGGTATACGGCTTTGTCTGGACGGGACTGCTCTGCCTCGAGGTAGTTGCGTTGATGAGCCCAAGGTCTGAGGCTTTGACATTGGGATATGCTGGCTGGCGAGCAGATTTCGAGGTAGAGATGTGAAACTGGCGTCGCGTGTTGGAGATGGTGAGCTGTGTGAGGCGACAGCTCAGACATCGATATGGCTTGGTCTTCGATGCCATGCTTGTCACTGTATATTGTGTAGACGAGATCGCGTGGTTGCTGTGCAGGTCAAACACTCCATGAGCTTGCTGTCAATCCAATGCGGACTTTGCTCGGAGGTGAGCCTTGGCATCTATATATAAAGTCCATCAAGCACTGCAGACATCACTTTATCATCAGCATAACGAAAATGCCTCAGAAACTCATTGCGAGGTCGCATTGTCATGAGTGTCGCAAGTTCCTGTGGTCCTCTTTCGTCGCAGTGACTGGACTCGAGGCGTTCGCGATCCAAAGGAGCCAACAACAGTCGTTCACTCGTAGATCATACAGCAAGCTCTCCGCATCGAACAATGCATCAATTCATATTTCAACCAGACGGCACCTCTCACAGACCTCTCCGCTTGCATTGCGGACAAGGCCTCTGCGGTCGAAACCAGCTCCAGACTACCCTTCGGCCTCTCGAGTAGACGAGGACGCCGAAAGCAAAGCCTCTTTCGATAGCGTCATGGACGACTCCATTACAACAGACGACAGTAGAAGGGAGTCCAGCAGTGCGACCGCTCGACTAGTCGCAGCATCGGAAGGCATCGCTGCGAAGATTATTCAGAACACCACCCATGTGCCATGGTATTTGCAACACAAATCCGATTTATCGGAGTCGACACAACCTACTGCATCTGGACAGGACATGCCAGAGATGCCAGAGCACTCACCTGAACTGCTGGAACCAGTCATCAAGCATGTTCTAAATACATTGGGTTTAACACATCTGACAGTGCTCGACTTGCGACGCATGACTGACCCACCACCTGCACTTGGAGCAAATCTGCTGATGATCATCGCCACAGCTCGCTCTGAACGACATCTTCACGCTTCCGCAGACAAGCTTTGTCGCTGGCTTCGCACAGAGTATAAGCTATCTCCGTTTGCTGATGGTTTGCTTGGCCGCAATGAAATGAAGATCGCCATTCGTCGACGAACCAAGAAAGCAAAGATGATGAGCGCCGTCGGCGCCAAAGCCGCTGACTCTGGCGACATTGCTGATGGTCTACGTAGTGGATGGATCTGCGTGAACGTTGGCAGAGTCGAGGGTGGCATGCTTCCCGACATAAGACAAGCGCAGGCAGACAGGAACATCGTCGGATTCGGTACTGCTTTCGAGGGCTCCACCATTGTCGTACAGATGATGACAGAGGAGAAACGCGAGGAAGTCGACATGGAAGGTCTATGGGACGATGCACTACGACGTCAGGAGCGCAATAATGAAGCAATGGCTAGAGGCATCGTTGAGGACAACGACAACGAAGCTATGTCTGGAGGTAGAGTCAGCTCGACAACATTCAGCCCATTCTAAGCAGGCAAACCACAAACGATGATATACGATCTGGTTCTGCAACAGTCTGCATCAGCTATCTCCGCTTCAACGCTGGACACATCTTTGGAGTATTGCTCAGACAAGTCCACCAGGAAACGGCTTATCCTGGGTGCCCTTCATCTGGCTACCAGTCAAGCCATCATAATACGAGATGTTGACGTTGTTGAGGTCGACTCCAGCCTGTGGCTGATCGATTGTGGCAATGTTTACGACAAACATATCTCTCCTGCCACCAGTAGGCATTTCGTAATAGCCATCCATCATTACATGGTTACCGCATTCCTTGCAAAACCTTCGTGGACAGGTCTTCACACGTGGAGCATATAGCCCAAGCTCTTCCTTGGAAGCTGGACTGAGCAACTCAAAGTCCTCTGGACCGTCACAGTAGTAGTTTGTGGTTCCCAATTTCTGGCAGAATGTGCAGTTGCAACGATTGACGTTCATCACACCGTCTGCATTGACCTTGGCCTTGAGGGTGTACTTGACGAAGCTGGCTACTTGTCAGTCTTTGTCTCGACCATAGAGACGGACTTGACTCACCCGCACTTGCAGCTGCCGGTCAATGGAATCTTTGTGGTAGTCGACATGTTGCAAGTCTTTTTGGTAGTCACAAGTCAAGATTAGGCTGAGTGAGCTTGATGTCGGGATACTGGTTCACAATTGACGGCACCTGCACTTCATATATGCAGCATCTCATTCAGCCCCCAGCAATCAGAGGACCCAGCTCGGGCCCGTAGGAGTATCGCTGCTAAGCGTTGATTGGATGTAAGCCTCGGCCGAATCCATACTCCTCTCACCCTTGGCAATGCTAAACTTCATGGCGCTCCTTCGCTCCATACAAAAGCCGCTGTCTGATGTGCAAGACAGGTCCGAGTCAGAGCTCGGCTACATAGCTCGCTCCGATGAGTGCGGGCGACAGCTCGCTGAGCGAAAGAAACACTTATCGCGCACCAGCATCATCGTATCATTCTTGCGGCAATCGGCAACGCTTCGTTACACAGTGCTGCTACTACTAGAGCATGTATAGAAAGTTATTCTTGCTGGACGAGCGGCGTCGGTTGTCTCGAATCAAAGTGAAACGCAATGCCACGACAAGAGCAGCTGCAACAGCCATCGTGATAGCACAGACGACCATGCCACCAACGAAGTATGGTGCAGCACTGTCTGGATACAACCGTGTCCCGAGAAGTGGTCCACATTGTCCGATCACGTTCAAGATTGCCATACTCGTACTCTTGCCTTCATCCGTGGCCTGATTGTTGATTGTCCAGGTGATGACCAAAGTGACAGCCGAGAAGAAGCCTGCACAGATCGGGTACACTGCCAGATATCGCAGTATCGTTAATTGGAGACCAAAGATTCCAGCAAGAGCGAGGAAGAGATAGCCTAGCATTGCGGTGAGCAGGTGTAGTAGCAGGGGCACACTGCGTGACTTCAGTCGATCGGAAACCAGTGCCGTGATCAAGACAACCACGAAAGCAAAGAGGAATGGTGGTGCTGATAGAGCTTGCGATGATCTAGCAGTGAAACCCAGGCTTTCGACAATGGTGGGTAGAAAGACAGGCATGCTGCTGAAGGCGACGTTGCAACAGAAGAACACTGCAGCGGTCAAGTATGCTTTCGGATCTCCAAGTGTACGTAATACCTCTTTGATCGATAGCTTATGACTTTGCCTTGTTGGTTTCTCGGAGCGCAGGCGTAAGACAGCAACTTTGCGCTCACGAGCGCTAAGCCACCACGCCTGACCCGGCGAGTCTGGCAGCCAAGACCAACACCATACCGCTACGACCACTGCTGGGAAGCCTTCCAGGAGGAAGAGGAGTCTCCAGCTTGCTATCTGCGTCCTAGTTGCAATGCCCATGATAGCATATGCCAAAGAGCTAGCGAATGTTGTCGCAAGGGGTGCTGCTGAGATGAACAGTCCCGTCCTTAGCGCGAGCTCTTCTCTTCGATAGAAGAAGGTCAGGTAGAATGGTATGCCAACAAATGCTGCCTCACCAACTCCTAGCATAGCTCTGATGATCAGCAGTCCAGGGAAGGACGATGTGAGAGCTTGACAGCTTGCTAGGACGCCCCATGCGCATACACAGACAGCGATGTAGATGTGAGGAGGGAAGACCTGATACAGAATCGTCATCCATTCGAACAAGATGTACGTGACATAGAAGGCTGTCAGGAGTCCTTCGAACTGGTTGTCATCCAGGCGCAGATCGCGCATCAGTCCAGCGACTTTGGCATTACCAATATTGCTGCGATCGAGGAATGACAGCATGTACAACATTGCCACAAAGAGTGTGAGTCGTATGTCCAGTTTGCGTCTGACTCGTCCCTCCTCGTCTGGTGTGTATAGCTCAAATGACTGTGTGCTCTCTCGCCGCCTAGCCCATGGTATGCTAGGGTGTTCCACCTCTTCGTCTCCGTCGACGGCTACAGAGTGCTTGCTGCTCACCAGATTGCGCAGCTCATAAGCATCTTCGCCGCCTGCTCCGAAGCTTGGAGTATAGCTCTCATCCTCGTCGATGTCTGGCGTGTAGCGAGCGCTGGAGTCACCATCCTGGCTTGAGCTCGAGCTTGTTACGACTGCATCTCTAGGCGGTGGAGGTAGCGTTGTCATGGCATTGATCGTGTTTTGTCGTGATTTTACGAGTAGTACTGTTTACATGTCTTGTGACAATAGTGTAAAGAGCTCTGTTTGGGAGCTGAGAATGCGGCGGATGCTTGTGCCTGTGACTAATCGCCTACATACCGCTGTAGCTCGACGGTGGATGATTATCGTGTAGCATAGTCCGATCACATCATGAGTGACGACGGCGAGGATGTTGGATACATTGAAACGATACTCCGCCGTCGTGAAAGCAGCCCAATGGAGACCCTATGACGCTGGAAGTCCACACGTTGAAATGGAGACACTTGCATCGTGACTTCACTTTGCGACTTACATCCACCCTCCACCACCTTCGTCAACAACCAAGACGGACGCTGCCTGCCGCAGACACGCTGTGCTTGACAACTCGCTCTTCCTGACCTGACGATCAATCGCGCCAGATTCTCTTCCTTCTTCGGAGTACCAATAACACAGAGCTTCAGTACACAATCACCATTGCTATACTTTGACAAACTTGATATCAACACTCGCATAGCAATAAACATCACTCGTAACAGCACATTCGTAACTTTCACCCTCCATCATCAGCTCCATCCTGCGCACTTCCGCTCGCCAGACCTCCAAACGAGCAGCTCTTCCTTCAAGCACGGTCAAGCCACAACTCGGCCATTTCAGTCGGTCGTACAAGCTCAGTGGCACCCTTGATCGACATTCTTTCGCCTACCTTGTGCCCATCCTCAGCTGCAATAGCATCACGCGTTGCGCTGAGGACAGGATGCCAGCACGCAGGTACACAGCAGACCAGCTTCTGCGGTTGCGTGATTCACCACTTGTTGCGAAGCCACCCAACCTGCCTCCAATAGAACAGTGGATAGAGTACGTCTATGTCGACGGAAACTCAAGAGAGAAGCTAAGGATTCCGCATAGTGAGGCACAACCACAACCACAGCATGACAAAGCTGCTGGCAAGATCAGCACGCGACAGCCTCGTGTTGCTGTCGGCGGAGAGGCTAGTCCTATGGGCAATTTCAGTACAGGTCAGCGACCGAGTCTCATGCAAACTAGAACCACTGGATCACGCTCGGGTAAGTCTAGCACGCCATCTCGTTGAGAGCATACTGACAACATGTAGACGACATCGTGCTGGGACCGCCGAAGACAGCCTTCGCTTCAAGTCGCTCCATAACTAGACTGACAAGCTTCAACGATGCTCTTCCGCCTAGTGAACATACTGGACAAGACGAGGTAGATGCATCAAGAGGTGTGCCCTTTGGTGATCGTCAACATCAGCGTAAGAGCACGAACTATGGCGAGAAGGACCTCAGAGGCGAGCGCGAAAGCTGGACTGCAACTCGCGAGAGGAAGGCTCTCGCTGAGGGCGACCACAACAGAACTAACAGCACTGCTGAGCGTCGCCGAGACTTCGACAGTAGAAATGGTGAACGTCAGGAGAATCGGTGGGCACCAAAGACTGATCGACGCCAGAACGGCGATCGACAGACTGGCTGGCGTGATCAGGATGTAGCTCGTCGTACTGACCGCTGGGATCGTTCGGACGCCCTCGAGCGCGATCCAGAGTGGTTCGATGAACCTGTTACCGCGCAACACGACAATCCACTCGAAGCTGGGCGAACACGTACGCAAGCCGATTTCGAGAAGTGGAAAGCTGAGATGGCCGCCAATAACAAGGGTGCCAACACGCCGACGACTGAGACCGCTCCAGCACTCCCCAAGGAAGTAGCAAAGCCAAAAGAGGCGCTGAAGCTCGAGGGTATCGTCGACAAGCCTTTTGGTGGCTTCGGCATTAAGTCACCAGAGCCAGTTGAGCAAGGCATGCCCAAGCCTACCGCGGCGAGGGGAAAAGCTAGCCGCTTCGCCTCCATGTTCAAGAAGGACGACTCACCAGTCGAGCTACCAGCCACCCCAGAAGCACCCGCTGTACCTGCCATGTCTGGCATCAATCTTGCCAACAATGACGACAAGGAGGGATTTCAAAGGATCTTGCAGATGCTGGGCAAGCCTGCCAGCGAGCCAGCGGCCACCATAGAGCCCAAATCGCCTTCTAAGGGTGCGAATGGTGCTCGCCAGCGAAGTCGTTTCTTCGACGCTACGCCTAAAAGTCCAGAAGGCCCACAGCCACCTCTTCCACTACAAGCCAACAACTTGCCGAACGAACGAGCACACGTCAGACAAGATTCAGATGCACAGAATCAGTACGCGCATAGTATTTCGCCATACCCGCAGCACTTCGAAGCATTACAACATCGCTCCAACGCTGACGAGAGCCGACATGGTGATCGACCACACGATTTGCCAAAGGGTGGCACCTCCACGCCGGAGAACAACATTCAGAATCTACTGGCGAGCCAGCGTGCTCAACGACCAGCAGCATCCACCAACAAAGACACTCAGTTCTTGCTTGGCCTGCTGCAGGGTCATTCAGCTCGCCCGCCGAGTCAAGTCTCTCGTCAAGAATCAGACTTTCCGCTATGGGTAAGCCCTCAGCCTGAACCACACGCCCCGAAGCCACGAGCTGCTCCACCATCTGGCCATATTGATGAACACTTACTACGCCATGTTGCCGCTGGCCAGGGTAACCCGAACGATATCGACCGTCGTCAGCCAACCCGACCACCTCCAGGTTTCGATGAACAGTCAATTCTGCTGCAACAGCAATTTCAACAGCGACCTCCGCCACAGGGCTTTGATCCTTCTCAGATCCGCCGAAGTAACGGCCAGCTACCAAACATGCCACCTCATCTGCACCAACAAATGCCACCTCAAGGTCCAACGGAGCTCCCATTCATGCCACCAGGGCCTCCACCAGGATTTGGTATGCACATGCATGCGCCACAAGGTTTCCCGAATATGCCTGGCATGTTTCCAAACCAGAATGGGCCTAGACAGCAGGTCCCAGCAGGTTTCCCTCCAAATATGACTCCAGGTTCTACTGGACCACCACCAGGCTTTGGCAGAGCCATGCCACCACCTGGTCCGCCTGGACTCATGTCTCCGCTCCCCAGTGGTGGTCCTGGACAGCCTAACGCTATTCCTGGCCGAGGATTCGATGCTATGTTCGACCAAAGGCGCTAGGATAGCCCTGTCGACTGTAAGAGCCCATGCTCGGAATACGAAGAGGTAACGACCGGGAAGTTCAACTTTGCCAGTGATATTGTAGTCTTCATGATGCTAAGCGGAACGAGTCCCGAGCATTCTACTGAAGGGGACGCACAACGCAATGACTCTACAACTCAAGTACAAGTTACCGAGCAGCCGCCACTGAAGGTTGAAGAAGCTGCTCCTCCAAGTGAGATCGCCAGACAAGTGAGAGGAGACAGCGCACGTGATCCGATCAATGAAACTCCTGGTCCTCCTCAGAATGACTCCAGACAGTTAAGTCTGGACAATACTGCTCTCCCTTCTGAACGTAGACCAGCTCTAGACTCGTCAGGTCAAGATTTGCACTTGCTTGAGGGTCTTGGCGCAACGAATGACGATGCCTGCAACCTCACTAGTGCTCCTGTTTCGCAAGCTCCAATATCGCAACACAGCTTGTCAGCACGGGGACGGCCAAGTATAGCACCGTTGTCATTACAGCTCAACTCTGCTCTTGCTGGTAGTTCTCGGCCTCCGGAATCGTCTCAGGCGTTGATTGAGCGTGTCTGTCCAGAATCTCCAGTTGGGAGTGGCCAATCCTCGTCGCTACCTGCACGACTGGATCGTGTTGCGCTCCCACTTCGAAGCCACCACAGAAGTCTCAGTGCCAGACCTGTCTTACAGTCTGCTGAGCTCGGCCCATCTTTTGATCATGTTCATGATGCTTCCGGCGACACGACACCGACAGGCCCTGCACAAAGTCATGCATCCGAAGTCGATGGCGCGCTCGACGAGCAATCTGGTACAGCGACAACCACAGGTTCTCTCCACGATGCAGAGATCTGGGATGAGGAGTTTGGTCTTGAGCCCTACAGACCACTACGACGCCACGATTTCGGATCTCGAATCTGGCTCGGTGTTACGAACCGTCAGCCTGTCGATGAAGGCCGTCGAACACACGAGACAAGTCGCGGCACTGCCTACACGAATGAAGACGTTATTTCAGACAGCACACAGGTGACTAATGGACGATCTCATGGCATTGCGAATGATGAGACCCCAGAAAGTCATCATTCACCACCTCACGAGAACCATGTCAATGGATGGCATCGGCAGCAGCACCTGGACCATGAAGACCATTCAGACAATGGCTGGAACCATGATGGCGCAACAGAGGAACATGTGCCTACGACCAACGGATACTCGCGTGTCGCTCTTGCTCGTGAACTTGACCAGCTAGATCTCGATCTAGGTGTTCCTCCATTTGAGCTAAGAGAGCATATAGGATCAGAGACTTACGACCATCAACAATCAGAGTATATGCACCAGCATCGAGCTCAAGCTCTCCGTCAAGAAGTTCTGCATGACGCTCATAGGACAACCGGACATGGTCAAGCAAATCAGAACGGTCACGCTCACAGCGATGTCTATGCCTCTAGAAACGGCAACGATCCATACATCCCCATCGGCCTAGGTAGCCCAAGGGATGACCAGCATCCATCGCTGACCGCTGGAGAGGAAGTTGTATCTGACGGCCATTCTCCTACTACCATCCTTCGATCGCCACAAGACCTGCAGAGCCATGCGATGCAGCCAAACCATCGATCTCTGCGTTCTAACGATACCCGGCCTGCACATAATGTTACATACAATCCCGTGTACAATGACGCCCAGCAAGATCTACGCAATTGGCCTCAAACTTCGCATTACTGGGGAGCACCTGAACCCGAACAGCGTTTGCCAGGATACTGGTATCATGAGCCTGAAGTCTGGTATGACGATCGTGCTGTTTATCATGAAGAGCCTGAGGAGTATCTCAACGGTAATGCAAATACCAGAAATGACGACCATGAACTCGGTACGACATACAGCACGCATGATGATGAATCCAGGAGGAGGTGGCAAGCGTTTGCCCTTCACCATACGGCACTCATGCAGACATTCTACGCAGAGTATCAAAGAGCTAGGCTAGAGGTCGACCACTATCGCACGAGGCAAGACGAGGCCAGACAAAGGATCATTCGTCTGCAGAACGATCGACTTAATGTCATAAGTGAGCTCAGAAGAGTCGCAAACACACATGGCGTGCCATCACAAGTCCTCACGATCACTGAAGGATTGTCGCCCGTACGCAGAGCTTCCGAAATATACGTCGACCAGCTCCCAGGTACACGATCCGTGGTTGAGGGCCCGACCTATATGCGAGAATGTGTACGACGTGGATGCTCCGATCGAAACTACGCAGACAGAGGTCCTCCAGAACTGGAACGTGTACATTCGTGGCCTAGCACTGAACAGTCTGGGCGTTGGGACTGGTGGGTTCGGCACTATCATCGAGAGCGATCGATTGAAGTTCAAGATACGGAAAGCTCAACGTGGCGATCTGCTGTCCTAGCTGCACGCGCTGGAGCAGATCAAATGCAAACGTCAGATCAATCAGATCGATTGTCACTTCGCGATCCACAACATCCTGTCAATGCACAGGAACGAAGTCGCTCGATAGATCCTGCACCTCCAGCGTCCGACAGCCAACACACTTCTACAGAGCAGTTGTCTCTAAGCAGAGAGCGACGTATGAAGCAGCCAGAAATCGAGAAGCCACTGGCGCAACAAGATCGGCGTGAGCAGCGCGGAGGACAAGATCTTATGGACAACTACGGCGAAGGCCCGAGTCAGCCACGTGAGAACGTCGCTCAAGCACGTCTCCGGCGCCCAGCGCAGTTCATTGTTGGACCCGATTCCTCAATGACATCTCCAAACGATGAGAGCGAAGAAGAAAGCCATGTCAGCATTGCACAGCAAGCAGCACAATCGGAACAGCTTCAGCATCTGCAGATGGGCGAGAGGAGCACTACGCAGGCTTCTGACCGATCCAGGCAATGAATCATCACCATCGCCTCCAGAGATGAATGGTTGCCCAATCAGGCCAATAGCACGAACATCGCTAGCTTTCGTGGATCCGGCAGTATTGGAGTCTGATCAACCGCTGTTCTCTCCTATCAGTGAGGTCTTATCTCCTGGCTACTTGCAGCTAGATGAACGCGTGCCTCGCGAGCATGTATCGCAGACTGGAGGTCTTACTGATCGCACGGCGAGCGAGTCTGCACGACCTATTGAGACATCCTCAGAGCCAGTACCCGAGCTGACTGATGGCACCACGGACAGCGAGTCACTGCATGGTCCTTCTGAACCTGGTATACAGCTACCTTTACCACTCGCAACGACATTTCCATCGGAATCAATGCTGGCTACTGAGCTAGTCCGGCCATGGACAGTAAGCCGCTCACGTAGAGCCTCCCTGCAGCATCGAGATGTCACATCACCACCAGCGAGGAGAACAAATAGCTGGCCTTTCACTCGCAACGATCTCGCAGTGCTCGACGAAGTGCTAGAGCACTATCAGGATGGGTCTGAGGATACGGCTGGTGATGGCGATACTCTAGAACAGAACTAAGAGGAAAGTGCAATCTTCTGAAGTCTATCGTTTGGACGGCGATGCACAAGCTGTGGCTCTATTTGCACTACGCTCCAATCGCTCAGAGATGGCAGAGGCATAGATGCTCACAAGTAGTCTCGGTATAACGATCACTGAATATTCACCTTGTCCAAAGCTTATCCTCTTGTGCATATACCTGACACTTGAAATGGTCACCACAAATTGAGAATGATGCCAGGAAAGGATCTATATTACTCGTCATCGAAGATTAGTAGCTATGCCACAACAACTGTTCAGCTGCCACTCCTTTTCTCATTGCAACCACTGCTCGTCGTCTCCATGCCATCGTGTTGCTGCGGAACAAGAACAATAAGCTGCTCGAGCTAGCAATTTCGCATAAACCCGAGAGCTGACCACGACCATATCCATGTTTCATCTCATCAAGTGGGTATCTCAAAATGATTGTGCGTGCATCAAAAGAAGCTTTTAGTAGTGAGGATACGCTCAAACGAAGTCTGCAGAGTACGAGAAGCCACGGAACTCTTCCTGCATAGCCTGAGAAAGCACTGTATCGAGATTAGTATCGGTGTAGCAAGCATCAGATGTGGGTATGACTTACCAGACTGCACAGGCGTGAGCACTGGCGTTACGGACGTGAACTCGCTGTCGAAGTTGCTGGTATCTGCTCGGCCCTTGATTGTTGGAATGAATGGTGGTGATACTCGCTTGTTGTAGACATCCTCCCAGTCGACGCCCCGGAAGAAGGCGTGGCTCATGATCTCTTGTGCGTCTGTCGGTCCAGATCCCAGACGCATTTCAGGCTCTCGAGTCAAAAGTTTCTGCAGTATCGACACACTGTCTCTTGGCATGTGGATAGGATACAATGGTTCGTCGGCAAGGATAGCGTCGTAGATCTCGTCTTCGTCCTCGCCTCGGAAAGGCGATTGTTGCAGGAGCATCTGGTAGATCAGAACACCAAAGGCCCACCAATCGACAGCACGGCCATATTTCTTGTCTAGCAGGATCTCAGGAGCCATGAACTCGGGAGTACCACAGAAGGTCGATGTCGTTGAGCCGTACCACATGTCCTCCTTGCAGAGACCGTAGTCACCGATCTTGATGTGCCCATCGAGAGTCAACAAGATATTGTCAAGCTTGAGATCTCTGTAGATGACTCCGTTCTCGTGGAAGTACTTGAGTGCAAGGCAGACCTCTGCAGCGTAGAACTGTGCTCGTTTCGTGCCAAATTGTCCGCGCTGAATGTGCCACATGAGATCACCACCACTAATATACTCCATGACAAAGTACACACGGGTTTCGGTCTGGAAACATGCGTGCAGGTTGAGCAAGAATGGATGTCGCTCCTTGTTGGCGATCAAGAAGACTCGCTTCTCGGATCGTGTACTCTCAACCTCGTCATTCTCGATGATGAACTCCTTCTTGAGCACTTTGATGGCATACAGTTGCTTTGTTGTCTTGGTTTCCGCCAGCATGACCTTACCGAAGTTACCCTTACCCAGCACAGCCAAGAAGTTGAAGTGGTCCAGACCAATACGTCGACCAGTACCAGGTGTGTTTGCTGGTGGCGCGGGTTTGCGCTCTTCTCTGACTGGAGCAGTGATCGAAGTCTGCATTTGCGGTGGTGCAATGATCTGAGGCGTCATCGGAGATCCCATAGGCTGATAAGGCGTCTTCGCAGGGGTAGGTAGAGGCTTGTGTTGTATGATCGGCGGCTGAACCATGGTGGTGGGTGTGCCAGTTAAAGGAACATACGACTTCGGATCGTAGACGGGGTGAGATGGGAGTGCTTTGCTTTCCTGCGAAGTGTTAACAATGGGCAGTCTATCACGACTGCCTATACCAACCTTTGGACTCTGGTTAGCGAGTGCATATGAGGCCGCGGCGGCGGCCAGTGCAGCTGAGTTCGAGGACTGAGCTCGACTTGCCTGCGGACGTGTCTGCTCGGGAGATGTGGGTTGGCTGCCAGTTGTCATAGCGGTGGCCGCAGCGTTCAGAGAGTTCTTAGGATCGTACTGATCAGAGGTCCTGTTCTTGTTGCTGCCATACGAGAACGGACGGCCGCTTCCATCGTCTTTCTGCATGAGATCCTGCTCGGCCGGTGATGGAGCATAGCTTGGCTGGGTCGATGCTAAAGGACGTCCAGGAGGTGCAGCAGATACAGGTCGCAAGCCGCCGGGCTGTTGTCGTGCCCTCGTATTCTTCATCTCGGTCAGGATCTGGTTGGCGCTCTCCATGCTCATACCACAGAAATCGGGCACGAAGTGGACACAGTTTGCGTGACATGTCAGCTTGCATTCATGGCAGCGTCGTGACTGTTTCTTGCCCAAAGGCAGCATGTAGCCACAGTGGCAGCACCAATTTGCGCCAACGTTCGAGAAAGCTTCGAAGCGATGAGGGATTCTGTGGTTGATCTTCTCCTCATCTGGGTCGGTCTCGGCATTTGACTTGCTGATACATTTCGTCACGACCCTTGGATAGCACTTCTGATGGCAGGTGTACTTGCAGTCTGAGCACTGCATGCCAGGGGTGTATTTGAGGAGATCGCCGCAGTATGCGCAGCGCATGATGTTGTAGAAGGTCTGAAGAGTGAACTTGTGGCCGTATTGCTCAATGACATCCTCTTTCTTCTGTCGTACAGCGCCCTTTCGTCCAAGAGCAGCTTCGAAGGGTCTCCGGTCTCGAGTCTGCTTGATGAAGCCAAGGGTCAGATGTATCCTGCCGACCGGCTCCAAGCTAAACCAGGTGTCGATGAAGATTGGACCAGACTGCTGCATGCCAGCGCCAAAGCCGCCAGCTGCTGATGGAGGATGGACGCCTTGAGAGCCCGGAGGAGGATTGAAGTGAAGATCTGGTCGTGGCTGGCCGTCTGACATTTTGTCTGCGGTTGTCCACCCAGCCTGATTGAATTCAGTCTCCACACGCTTTCGTCGAATTTCGTCGACGAGATCCGCAATACGTATCCAGAGCAGGCCGATGGGCACTGGACGATCTCCAGATTTGTCGTAGACTGTAAATTCGATCTCGTTCGCCTTGTCGACGTCGATCTCATGAACCTCGTCCGTCCATCTGTCCGACCGTGTTGCCTTTGTACGTCCAATAGCCGAGTCTTCGACTTTCATGATAACGAATGTCTCCGGGCCTCGCGAAAAGCGGCCAGTAGAAGCATGGTCGACATCCTCGATCCCCTGGATGCGGATCGAAAGATGTCCACTCAACGGCTTTCGCTGTGTCGGCATGTCGAGGCTGTCGTCATCGTTGGCATCAGCTATGTCGATGTCTGCGACGTGCAGCTCTTCGTATCGTTTGAGAGCTTGTTGCAAGAGGTGTATCTTCTGATTGCTCTCCACTTTCTTGCCTTCGGCATCGGCCTTGCTCTTTCGGTCGCCTTCCATCTGGTATAATCTGACCATCTTCTCAATGCCATCCTTGTACTGTTTCTCAACGCTAAGCTTGAATTCGAGCTGTGACAGCATGAGCTGAATTCGAGGACCGAGATGTGCTGTGTCGTCCTTGATGAGATCTAGAAAGGAGAGATGTTAGTTATAGTGCAATAGCAGGAGCAGAATGCTCTGTCTTACCAAGCTTGCTGTAGTTCGGTCTTTTCGCAGGAGACCTATCTTGACCACCTGCCGGGGCAAATGGTGCCCTCGGTGGCATCAGACCGTTGCCATCACTGTATCCTCCTGGTCCATAGTCGGATGCTTGAGCATGTTGAGGCTTTCCATTGCCGGTCAGACTCAGGCTATTCACGCCGCCCTGTAGATCCTTGAGCGTCTGCTCGAAGTATGCGATATTCCTTTTGGCATCGCGGATCTGTGAATCGGCTCGAGAGTTGACAGCTGGGTTGTTGGTTGCTGCTCGGAAGCGAATTGCGGCATTGATGATGTCGTGCTCGCGCTTGATCTTGTTGTTGATGTTCTGGATAGTGTCCTGGTTGCTCATGATGCCGGTGTACTACAGGCAGGTCCCTAGTAGCAATGGCGTTCGCGTTGTGCGATGCTCGCGATAGGTTTGCGGTTTTCGTGGCCAGCCGGTGAATGCCTTTTCTACGCCGGGTGATCGCGAAGGATGACGTCGGGAACTATGCTGTGTCGCTCGAACAGCTGTCCTTGTGGTCGCAAGTGCATGTGCTGTCCGCAAGCTCAAAAGGTAAATGCTCGAAGGCGCGAGCAGGGAAGTATGATAGCAGGATCAGTGGGATTGGTGCAAGCAGTGTCCGACAACGAGTGGACGTCAACAGACCCCGCCAAGATGCTGAACTCAAAGCCGGCAGAATGTGGTGCGTCGCGTCGGCAGCCTTGGTGAAGAAGAGGAAGAAGTATGGCTGAAGACGAAAGGTGCGTGAAGCTAGTTGAAGCAATAGAGCACCTGATACCCGGGATGCCGGGTGTTGTGTGTTTTGCGTGTGCGAGATATCGCTGTCCTCTAATGCGGAAGCTTCAGCCAGGCGATGACTGGTTGGTGGAGGTCCGTCACAGCCACAATGATCGACGGGAATGGCAAAGCAAGCCGAACTCCTTGGTGCTCACAGTCGCGTACGTATATGGAGAATGACTAGGCTGCTCGTGAGCTCTCTCTCTCTGTGCAGCCTGCGGTATAGATTGAGGTAATGCAACGAAGAGGCAGGCCGGCGTTCTCCTTCTCACGATACTGCTAAAATTGCTTCATGATAGGCGGGTTTATGCTCTGGCGTGGGTAGCGGGGTGGATTGTGATCAGGACCTTGCTCAGCACAGGTTGTGTTTGACCTTGGCCACGCAAGATCATAGCTTCAGCTTCTCTTGCCCTTCTCATCCCATTCTTATCACTTCCACACCGACCAATGCGCAGCATCGAAGACTTGCTCGCGAGCTACCGGAACAGGTCACGACAATACCATGCCGTCACATAGGCTTTATTATTTTGAGCATCCGTAATACGAGGTCGTCCGCTAACCATTGCTTAAGCCTTCCTGCCTCCACCACCGAGATCGATCTTATCGCAACGGGATCCATCGCCGCGGTGCTGCCACGATTCCTCAATTCCAGCCATATCGTTCGTTACAGATCCAGTCAATGTCTTGAGAGCCATCGCCCAGCCAGAGGAGACTTGTGATACTGGAAGACTCGCGGTGTTGGACGCTCACATCAGCATCGAGCAGCTGGGCCGCAGCAAGTGAGACTGATGTCGGATTCCACATCTCAACACTATTCAGACTCCATGCAGCTGCCTCGGCTTGAGCTGCTGCCAACAATGCTGCGTACGACTTTGCAGTTGGCGAACCTTTCAATTTGGCCGAACCTTGCTGACTCGCAGCACTGAAGTCATGCTCGCCTTCGCCTGCTATGCCGAGATGGAGGATATACAGCTTGTTGTCCTTGTCTGCCTCAGCTTTCGACCAGATATGCTGCCAGACACACCAGACCTCTTGACCATCCGGCTGTACAACCTTTGCGCCTCGATTGACAATCTCACGATCGAGTAGCTCTTTGGCGAGGAAGTCTGATCGTGCATGGTGCCACTTCATTGTCCGTACATCTGGAAGTATGGCTACTGTTGTCTTCGAGGATGGCAAGGCGCTCAGTGATGACTTGAGGAGAGCTATCTCAGCTGAGCACAGCTCGTAGACTTCGGAAGCCTGCAGAAGTTGTACGTCAGGCAAATCTCTGTTGCGAGACGTTTCACCTGGCTTCAAGCTGATGTGTGCAGAGGGATGGACGTGCCATCCTCTCCGAGCATAGAAATCCTAGAAGACCGTAAGTATGTTGTGCCTGGTCGACCACACAACTCACCTTTCCAATGTCCGAATACAAGACACTGAACTTGACTTTCTGAAGCCTGTCACTTTCCAAGGCTCGCTCGTCTGCAAGCCGTGCAGCAAGATCTGCTATGAGTCGACCAGCGTAGCCTTTGCCTCGATGCTCAGCAGGACAAAAGACGCTTGCAACACCATTACAGACCACTTCATCCACCTCTCCATTCTTGGCCACAAAGGCTTTTTTGTCGATTGTCTCACAACCACAGAGAATCTTACGAGGTCCTTTACGATCTGGCTGATAGAAGAGCATCCATGGCACGAGCCCACCGGCTCTTGTCAGGTCTTGATCTAGGAATAACTCTTCTCGGCGAAGATATGTCTTCAGATCGAATGGTCCGCGCCATTCTGCGGAGTTGTAGCGCAATTGTTCTTGGTGCTCCTGTGGCGTACCAATGGCTAGGAAGACGTCCGCCGAGTCTACGTTGGGGAGTTGCTCTGAGGCCATTTTCAAGCACAAAGAAATGTGAGGAACTTCAATCGTGAAGTTGTACGCTGATACTCACCTCAATTTATGTACTCTAATGACAGATGACCATCCTTGTGTTCCACCAAGATGGTAGTGGGGTCCCACTGATAATGCTAGACTCCACACCACTAACCTATTGGTCATATGCATAACTCGCTGCGACTCGCTCCCTCCTCATTGCTGTTGATGTTTGTTGTCGACATTGACACTGACACGTAGAATGACCTCACGAGCGGACGCCTCCAAGTCCCTGATAGGGAGTGTGGGTTCCAAGAAATACGTCCTAGTGTGCACCTGCAGGGAGTAGGAACATCGCCTAGTTAGGACCACTGGGGCTCTAGCGTCACGAGGGTCTCTATGTAGACCTCCCACCTCGCAACTTGGTAGCACTAAATACATCTACAACACCTCATCATGTTCGGCTGGGCAAAGAATGCGTCAGTTCACCGAGCTCTGTCCCAGACACTGACACTGACTCATGATGCAGTGTTGGCTTGACCGACAAGCACCACGGAGCCGCTGCTCTACACTCTGTGAAGGCTCAGACCGCCGAAACTCCCTATACCGTACTTAAGAAGGAGGACGAGAAATGGGAAATCATTGACAACACTTGTGTGGAATGCAAGACCTTCTACATAACGACCGACAGTGGCAAGCTTGCTCTCGTGCAGATCATCTACAGCAATGTCCTGTGAGATACTAGTCAGCCTGGCTGACACCCTTACTAATTCCTACAGCAACGTCAAGAAAGCTGGACAGATCGGCGTCAAAGTCTTCTCGGACGATAAGGCCAAGCCACATGTATGGCACTCAGACATGGTGTCAGACTACCAATTCGTCAACGACAAGTACGACTTCACCTCCCCAAAGTGCTCTCACAAGATTAGCGAAGACGGCAAGACATACACTGTCAAGTCAACGGTCAATCCGGCATGCACAGTCGACCTTAAATTCACACAGCTGGCACCTTCGTTCATGGTGGGCAAGGACGGAACGACATACTTTGGAGAGGACATCAAGAAGCCCACTGGTAAGATGAAGCACACTTTCTGGCCAAGAGCACACGTCGAGGGTGTAATCATCACGAAGGATGGACACATGGATATGGCAGGCAAGGCTATGTTCGTGCATGTCGTGCAAGGCGTGAAGCCACACTTCGCGGGTATGTGCATTGGAAATGTTCGTGATTTCGCTGACCACACTATAGCCGCACGGTGGAACTTTGCACACTTCCAGTCGCCAACATATTCAGCATTGTCTATGGAGTATATTACGCCACCGTCCTACGACAACACCGTGGTCAGTGTTGGCTGCGTCGCGACCGATGGCAAAATTATCATCGCCAATGCCAACAGCACTGCAACGCACGTCAGAGCTGTCACTGACCCCGACACTGGCTTACCGGAGCCAAAGGCTGTTACATATGCCTGGTTTGGCAAGTCCGACGAAGGGAAGGACGTCACTGCAGAGATCAAGGCCGACTTTCAAGAACAGAGACTGGACAGGATAGACATAATGGATGAGATACCGAAGTTCTTGAGAGGCGTTATAACGGGTGCTATGGGAGCACGACCATTTATCTATCAGGTATGTGGACTATGCAATACCTGCTGTACTGCTAACGAATCCACTTAGTGGGGACCTCTGGTGAATATCACTGTCAACGATGGCGGAAACATCAAGGAAGAGCAAGGTCGTCTCCACTGCGAGGCTACATTCATCTCATAGACATTTGCAGCGACAGTACTGTAGATGACCGACTGTTTACGCGCGCGCGCACAAGAGTCATCATCCATCTGCATTTGGCTCGATGTTCACGTCACACCGTCATTCACACCACGGTGCCTCAGCTTTCTTCACACCATCACCACCACTTTGTCCTTCTCATTCGTCACATACACCTTGTCCTTTTCTGTTCAGTCTGTCCTTCACAATGCATTGTCTCCTTCCATGCATTGTCTTTTTCCTTTCACCTCCGGTGCTCGACAATGAGCTATCTCAAGGTTCACTACTCGGCTGACAACATAATGTCTTTGGTGTTCGAGGTCTTTGTACTCGAGAGAGCATAAAACTCACGTTTCAGCTCACAACCACGGATCTTCTCTCCTCACCCAATCGAGAACAACAACTGAGATCATTGTGCAGAATGTCATCTCCTCAGAATCACGACATGATGGATATCGATCCAGTTGCAGAAGGCGAGTCGTTCTTCGACTTACCCAAGGCTTGGGCTGACAACCTCAGCAACGATATGGTGGACCTCGATCCGCTTCAAGCATCCTTGGGCCTGGCAAACATCCAGTCATCCTCTGCTACGAACGATCCGAAGCATAGTATGGTGGGTGATATTGCGGGCCCTTCGCACGAGGATCCTCCTCTAGCTTTCGTCAATCCAGCCGATCTCATCAACTCATCCTCTGCTGTGAACGACACCAACCATAGAATGGTGGGTCACAATCAACGTTCTTCACATGAAGAGCCTGAACATACTGACAACCTCGATTCAGTTACGGCCTTCCAGTCTGAGTTACAGCACGACGTTGATGTCGATGGTGAGGCCGATCCCGAGGCTGATGACGGTGACCAGGAGTACCAGAACCATGCCAACCAGGGTGACAAGGAGCACGATGCGGGCCAGAACGAAGAAAAGAAGCATGACAACGAGGCAGGTCAAGTCATGGCTGTGAACACTGACGCACAGGACGATGGTGACGATGGTGACGATGGAGATCAAGACATGCCTGTGGGCACTGCTGTGAACCAGGCCAATGTGAACGTGGACCACCATCATGGTCAATTTGCGCCATTGTCGGCATACAAGCTGGATGGTCAAGCACAGAAGATGGAGGGTTCTAAAGAGAACCACTGGTTGGTTTGGCAGGTCATGGACTGTAAGTTCTCCCAAGGTGCATGGATGTATCTTGTCGATTGGGTCGGCGACTGGGAGCCTAGCTGGGAACCGCTCAAGAATCTTGTGCCCGAAGCTGTGGACGTCGTTCTTGCGTTCCATCGCCAGAATCGAACTGCTGATGGGCCTAAGCGTCTGAACGTTTACAAGGACTACACTGCCCAGCAACAACTGTATGGCATTCAACAGGTCGAGGCCCGCAAGGCTTCTGGGTACTTCCCGACCCACAACGCCCCCAAGGTGCCAGATCCATCACTTCCAATGAAGGGGTTTTTCACCTACTCGTGGATCCAGCAGTTGTACGCAATGAGCCAGGTTCAGTTGGGCATAGCAGAGGGTCGATTCGGCACTCGTACGGAGAACCCTTTCCGGGCGTCTTCGGGTCAGAAGAACTAATCTCCTTCACAGATTGATCGGATAAGGGAGCTGGAGTGTCTATGAGGTTTTGGAAGTGTTTTCTTCATAGGTACACAGCATCGCAGGCCCGATGGCTGCAGATGGCCAATTTCAACTCCAAGCTCTCCTAACATCACATCATGGGAGGATGTCTGAGACTTAGTGTCTTTGTTAGGGCATCTTGCCTGGTTAAGTACATCAATCATGCTAGATAATGTCTAATACAAAGAAGACATCTCGTCATTAGCAGCCTTTATCGTACTTTATTCAATCTGATCTCAAGGTATCGTCCATTTTTGCCGAGCGGTTCTGCCTGATAGCCACCATTCATGACCATGCCCTCATCGTACTCGATCTCAGTGGTAAAGTGCCGCCACATCAGTGCAATGATCGCCTTCATCTCGTACAGAGCAAGGTTAGATCCAATACACATTCGTCCACCAGAACCAAAGGCCCAGAACCAGCGCATCATCTCTTGGTGCTGTTCTCGCGTAGCGTCAAGCCACCTGCCAGGCTGCCACTCATCTGGAACTGGGAAGACTTCAGGATTTCGATGAATACTCCACGCCTGAGCTTGTACTCTAATACCAGCTGGGAGGCCAGCATACTCTTGCCCAGGAGGACCAATTGTAGCATTAGCAGGAGTGATGCGAGGTTGATTGCCTGGAATGGCGCCATTTAGACGCAGTGTCTCCATAAGTATCGCTTCGAGCACTGGTAGAGAGTCCAATGTCTTCGGATCGCTGGTTGGATGTGCTGCAAGCTCTTGTTGGAGTCGTTGTTGCCAATCTTTGTTGATTGGACGACTGAGCTGCCACGTTAGCCATGTCAATGTGATGCTTGAGGTGTCAAAGCCAGCAATGATGTGGTCGACGAGCTCACTTGCAAGTTCATATCGAAGCGAAGCATCAAGCATCTCTTTCTCCTCTGACGTCTTCAGCATTCCTGCTCGTAGCTGAGCATACACCGTGGGATAGTCTTCAGGTTGTAGCTCCGAGCGACTGCTTAGAGTGCTCTCCGCCTTTTCACACATTCCCATAACCCAGTCTTCAATGTTGACATTGGCGCCAGCATATCTTGAGGGGACGATCAATTCACGAAGGCCGATCTTCGTCATGAATGCTGTAAACATGGGCAGATCCTGAGGCCAGACATAGGAGCGCTGTCCAGCTTTGAACGCCCGAGTAAATTGGGTCGCGTAGGGAAGGTCGTCAAGCATAGCACTCCCGTTACCAAGACCAACGGTGTATGCAGTGATCATGTCAAGCGTCACAGCAGTGAAGATGTCGTATATGTCGAAGGCTTGGTCGGAAGCGGCATATGCATTGAGCTGTGGTAACAACTTCTCTGACAAGATGGTCCTCGAGATGGCACTCAGTGATGCGCTACCTTGCAGAGTGGACTTGGCGTAGACATTGCTGATCATTCGTTTTCGCCGGGAGTGTGAGGTGCGATCTTCCATGCAGAACATAGGTCTTATGCCGTAGTTGTTGAAGACATTGGCATACCACGAGCCCTTCTCATAGCCACCAGCATAGATTGTGCGTAGACCGCCCTCGACGCAGTTGACACTGATCTCATTGGGAGCAATCCGGACGATTGATCCAAACCTCTGATGTGCTTCATGGACTCGAAATGTAATTTGATGGGTGACTCGATAGTACTGTGCCCATAGACTCGAGAACGATGTCGACCAGTGAGCTGTAGGGACCTTCGCAAGAGGAGAGATGTAGACAGGGTGAACAAGGAAGCTGTATATGACAAAGGTCAGAAGGAGACCTGCTCCGACGATGACTGTCAGCGGGACTTCCATGGAGTGTGGTTAGGAGTAACAGCAGAGAGCAGGTGAGAAACGATTCGAGGAAGGTCAGGTCTGCTTGACTCGGAGATGTATCGAAATCGAACGATCCGATACGAGCTGGCCGTGTGCATGTAAGCTGATGACCAAGGACGCTGATAACTGCTAACTGCTTGACACCCCTCTCTGCACGACAGGAGTCTTGGCGGCGATGAGCTCTGGCAATTATCATATAATCGCTCGTGATGAAAGCTGAAGATGGCAGTGATAAGCATGAGCTTATCTTTGTTGCCGTCTTGAATCATACCGACAATATTGTGGTGCCGCGCAACAGCCTGTCGTCTGCTCAATGCGATGCTTGGCTTGAGAGTGTAGAGTTATCGTATCATGCTCTCTGCAGCGAGTGCGCTACGATATGCCATCAATCCGGTCATGTTCGACACTCTACGCAAGCATTGAGACCTTCCATTGACGTTGTGACTGGACAATGAGTCAGACTATCCACAATGTTTCGTCCAGGGAGATTCATATCAAAATTCCGAAGCTGTCAGGTGGCGAGACTGCAACGTCACTAACAGGCCTTCAGACGCTGGTAATGCAGGACCACCAGATCGTCGCTATTGCCCGAGCCATTTCATACAAAATCTCAAGCGTGGAGGAGCAGATCTTCCGTATCTGACAACAGCGAACTGTGTTGCAAACAACGAAGCGACCTTCGACGACTCACATCTCTGGCCCAGTGCGCCACCAGCATTGCCACAGAACAGTCAGATCAAGATCGGATCGTGCTTCATTCCTGGACAGCCAACCATATAATAGTGTCAGCGAACGACTGATGTGAAAGACAATCACAATATTCCGTCAACCAAGTATAACTTCAACAACAGAAAGCACTCAATGCTAGCATGACCAAAGCCAATCTTACAGAGTTGCCACACGAACTCTGGGATCAGATTGTGGCTCACATACCACTGGCAAGAGACCTCTCGCATCTGGGACAGGCCGACAAGTCACTACACAAATATGTCGAGAACGAAGGATGGGCAATCTTCTCCAGGCGTCAATTTCCATGGGTTTCTCCCGCTCCATCATCTTCGTGGCGATCGACAGCTCGTACTCTGACAACAGTCAGTCGTGCATGGGACCGCCGGGCATACGTTATCAGAACGCTTGAGCCGACTGGACTTATCACGACGTTCCCAAGCGGTACCAAGGTTGAGCAATGGAAACGACCCTCGGGTCAAACCATGGGCTTTGCGCCTCGAATCGATGTTTTGGACTATGATGCAAGCGCTACAAAGGCCACTACGATCCTCGCCTTTAGTGCTGGCGCACAGATCTGCTTGGCCAAGCAGAGTGCAAGGCTGGTCGTCGGTCACAAGAGGAGTGAGCACCGCACCTGGTCAACCTATAAGCCATTCAGTGCGAGAGAGGGCATAGATGATGTTACATCACTGCACTTGCTAGCACAAGCGGTAGATGAGTCTCATGATCAGCAAGAAGTCATCGCTGGGACTGCCAATGGTGATCTGCAACATCTGAGTATTCCATTCGATTCCGGGACGAGTTCTGTGAAGACTTACTTCACCACACAAGGACTCCCAGTGCAAGCGACGTCTTTACTCCAGCATGGTGGACACAAGCCTCTTCTTGCTGCAGCACTCGGTAATGACCAACTCGCAGTGTACACGGTCGATGGAGCTCAGGGCAAGATCGCACCTAGCAGCACAATCAGCCTCAGGACTACCGAGTCCACACAGCCAGCTTTCAGAGCTGCATCTTGTAGAGTATGGACGACAGCGTTGCTAGCTAAGGAGCAGGTGGCCATAGGCATAGGCGTGAGTGAGACGCCGCTTCAGCTGTGTACACTCACGCCATCTGGCTTCGACAGTGCTGGTACACGCAGCTTCAAGCTGACAGATGGGAGTGGTAAAGCGGTGAGATCGAGCTCTGTGTTTGCAGTAAGTCCATCGCACGACAACAAGCAGACATTCTTCTCCGGCGCATATGATGGTGTCGTCCGATTACACGATCTACGTGCTCCTGGAGATGTACAAACCTCTTTCAGTATGCCGAATAACGACAATGCCATATACTCCTTACTCACGAAAGGTCATCAGACTCTTTTAGCTGGTACGAGTCGACATGACACTATACAAGTCTTCGACCTGCGAATGAAAGCCGGGCAGTACTGCTACACTGATGCTCGGCTAAATTCGACAGGTTACTCATTGTTCATGCCCAAGGTCGAGTCTCGAGGACGCGGCACGACTGAGGGGAGTGTGTATTCGCTCGCAACAGGCAGTTCGAGCTCGCCAATGATCTATGCTGGTCTTCAAAACACCATCCTTGAGATGGCCGTGACGGAAATCGATCATCCACATCCAGATCCTTTGCACTTCAGACCGTGGCCAGCTTCGAAGAAGAGCGCCCGACCTTACGACTGGAACAACTGGAAAGAGCGTTCGATCCGGAATATTGCGCGCTACGAAGATGCTGCTCTTATCACGCAGACAGATATGGTGACTACCTGGCAGAATGTTCATCGAAAGGCGCTCCGGCGGGATAGCGGGCTCGATATTCGATGGTGGCAGAGCTGAGCGATCATTCACTGAGTGGCACGATGCCCGGTAACTACTCTCGGCGCGTTCTCTTCTGTGTATGATGTATTGTTTGATGTCTCAAGTGAAAGACGTGTATACGCGTCCATTTAAGGGAACAGGCTGCGGACCGAGATTTCTCCGACACAGACTATTCAGAAGTCATTTACCTACCCGACTCGCCATCTCATGACTCTTGCACGATCTTACCAAATCAATGAGTCGATAATCAAGATGAACCCTGGCGAGCCCGAGCAACACTTGCAGTCAACGTCAGCACAATATCCACCACCACCTTCTGCAGACGATGTTGTCCAGCACGACTTCGCGCAGAGCACGGCTGCAGCTGCACTGCAGTCGCAATCACACGTCCTGGGTCTAAACCAGCAACAAGACATCTCACAGCATGTCGCGCCTCCGCCCAACCCGCGAAAGCGCAAACCTGCAGTGCCTGGCAGTCGAGGAGTGGCCAATTTGACACCGGAACAACTTTCGAAGAAGCGAGCAAACGATCGCGAAGCACAACGCGCCATTCGAGCACGTACTAAAGGCACTATCGAGGCATATCAAGCTCGGATTGCCGAGCTCGAAAGTCAACAACCGTTCCAAGAGATGCAAAGGGCACTTGCCGAAAGAGATAGGGCGTTGGCAGAATGTGAAGAGCTGCGAAGGCGACTGGCAGCGGTCGCTGGTATCGTTGGCAATCAGAACATTGGCCAAATTGGACTGAGTCGTGGGTACCTCACAAATGAATGCCAGCCGGATTACTGATCTCGCAGAACTCGCAGCTTTGACTGCACAACAGAGTCCACTACCACCATTGCCTGAGCAGACGCCACAGCAACAGCAGCATATAGATGATGGCACGCCAATGCCCGAAGATTATGAGGGTAGCCCATCACAACCACATCTTCACCCAGAGCTTCGCAACGTACGACATACGGATCCTTCTCAAGGTGAATGAGCACGACCAGATCATGACCTCAACACAAGCTGAAGCACGGGTTATGGACGACCGCACCACCAGAGTGAGAGTTATGTCTCTTCAACAGCCATATGTTTACGACATCATGAACCTCGGAAGTCTAGCTATGCTCGTCCACGCTGGGTGCGCGGCTCTGCGCAAGCAAGCGAACCGCCTACCTGTCCGAGCCAATTGTCCTGCTATGCCCTCGAAGGGCCGCAACCCCAAGTAGAGGAGTGATGCATGGCACGCAACGCCAGCTAGACTTCTCCCAGACCAGGCGCTCGTATGGAGAACAGGAAGGTGGTTGTGACACACTTCCTCGTACCGTCGATTATCATAGCGGTCAAGTATTCTTCCCTCACATCACTCTCCTTCCATATCTCGTATCTTTCCATGACTAGCCCCTGAGACAAGCATGTGTTATGTCGATGCAACCCTGCTTAAGTCATGTCTTGATTCCACAGGGTACGCCCCAGATGCTGCTTCGCTGACGGGGAGCCTTGGAAAGCCTCTGCGTTGTTCTGAGAATGCCCATACTGCTATGTAGTCAGTGCTCCTGCCTTTTGCGTTTGTGCGGGAGCTTGCCGAGCAGGATACGCGCATATCCCCTCGCGTGATTCACTTGCCAGTCTCACAACTGCAAGCACGACCATCGCATCACGATGGCTTCCCAACTTTCGCCCAGATCCTTCTTTCTCTTTCTTTCTTCTACAAACACCACCAACGACACCTCACGAGCGAGAAAGGTTGTGCAGCACTTCAAGCGCACCTTCGCAGAAATGGTCGGTAAGTCAAACAAGTTCGATTTTACAAATCGAAATATCAGCGGCGTGAAGCTTGGCCTTGTGATTGCGGAGGCCTTCCGAAAAGAAGTCGACAGAGCACAAAAGGACCATGACAGACAGAGCGCAAAAGCACACAAGCAGCGGTTAGCAGGCGTAGCAGCAGCTGCAGACTCTGGAAAGGACCTAGGAATCCATATCATCGACTTCAAGGCCCCCTCCAAGGGTCTAGGTGACGAAGGAGTCCTCGCCATGACACCTGGGCTACACACTGCAATCGCATCTGGATCAAGCGAGGCCTTTTGTGCCTCGAGGACGTCAACCTCTCAGGTAACGGACTGACTGCTATCGCACTTGGTGATTTAGGGAAAGTCATAAACGTTGCAATGCATGACCTGAAGACACTTAACGTGTCGCGCAACAACGTCGTGATCGATGATTCGGTTAGCGCCAAGCAGTGGGAAATATTCCTGCGCTCCTTCAGCGGCAGCATGAAGCTACGAAGACTCGATCTGAGCGGAAACAAGCTAGGTGCAAAAGCCTTCGAAGTCTTCGCTCGCGTCTATGAGCTTGAAGATCACATCACACCTCTGCGACTTGGTGGCGACACCTCAGTACTTTCATACGAAGAAGACGCTCGACAACATCGCGAGAACAAACAATATGCCATCGAAATCACTCAGAAGGGCAACAGAGCAAGCGCAGCAGAGCGAAGCATGGCGGACGGCTGCCTCCTGAAGCGTCGATGTGGACTCCGCAGTCTCCCATATATCGATCTTAACGATACAGGCCTCGACGACGCTGGTGCACTGTGGCTATCATTCGTCCTCCCACAGCACTATTTCCCAATTCAGCTTGTCGACGGCATCAACGGCGTATTCGCAACTTCGACGATCAACATCTACCAGCAGACACAAAACTCTACTGGTCTAGAATGGAGCAACAACGAGGAGACACTGGGAAGAGATGGATTCCAACTGTTGACATACGTCGAGACTCTGAGAAAGGAGACATTGTACGAGAACGCCAATCGGTCAAACGCTGATCTCAACGATGATGATGACGGGATTCAATTTGATCCGGCCATTAGCTCACAGACTGCTCTCGTACCTCGAGCGTCGATCACAAATCTACGAGAAGCTATTGCTCCCCGAAAGCTCAGTGGCCGCTTTGTACCCAACCTCAGTGAAGCAGAGCTGAATGCTGCCAGCTTGAGCCAGACACGCCACCGACTACAGCGACAAATCATTCAACAACAAGGTGTGCACAGCATCGACCTCTGGTCATCAGCAATTGATCTTGTCGTACTGTCTCGTCGACTCTTTGTTCTCGAAAGATATCTCAGCGCAGCATCGGTTCAGCGCAGGGCTTGTCGAAGGCTCATCAAGGATATCACAAATGCACAGAAACCCTCTCGCAAACAACAGTGGCGCCATCTGCAGAAGAACGATACGTTCAAATTCGAAAGGTTGCAAGATGAGATCACAAAACTCGGTGCTGCTAGCAGGGCACAATACTTCAACTATCAGGTCGAACGCAGTCGCGAGCACAGTGCACGAGAGTACTCGCTGGTTGGAGTTATACCATTCTCGATCTTCAAACAGATCCTTCGACACATTATGTCTGAAGACGAGCTCAGCGTCCTCAACGAGCCACAACAACGCGCTGCTTACGCATTTTGCCAGACCAGAGCGACTCTAACTCTGGAGCGGGAGTGGACCAAACTGAACGATAGCGCACAAGTGCTGAAGCTGCTCGATCACATTGGGTGCTTGGCATATGAAGGTCGCTCGTAGGACTTCACATAGGAGTCCTGATTGAGTCAACAAGGCGGGCGGAAACAGCACATCATGAGTAAGAAGATCATGGAAGAATGCGTTAGAGGTGTTCATGATGGCAATCCTATTCGATTCGCACGGATCTGCTTCTTATAGCTGTACACCAAGAAGCCCATCAACTACCAATGTTCATAACGTCGTAATCAAGCCCATCGTGAGTTTAACAAACCCTGCGAGCACGTTTCTTTGCTGGACTGCTAAAAGAGGGTGTGTCTCTTAGTTTGAGTGTCATGTCGTCTGCTTTCCCAGCTTGGTTCTCACTGCCAAAAACTAGAGCTCTCCTCGGCTTCTTTGCTGGACTTGTCAGACCAGATGCTTGTGTGGATTTAGCTGCTACATCAACCTTGGCAGCATCAGCCTCGAAGTTCGGTATGAACAAGGACGCACGCCGCTTAGGCGGAGACGTGATTGAAGCGTTGGAGCTGGTCGGCATTGGCACGCTTGAAGTGTCAAGTACCGAAACAGGTGCTGGAAGTCGTGATTGCATCTTACGCTGTGTTCCAAGCTGATTTGTGATTGAAGGTATGCCTGACTTGCTTGCAACTCTCTTCTCAGGGGCAGCAAGACTCATACGCTTAACAGGAGTTGCGATGCTGGACCTGAACGACTTCCGGCCTGTAAAGTTCTCTGATGATGTTTGGGTCTCGTCAAGGCTTACGTTAAGTGCAGTGGGCGCGCTAGGCGCTCGTAGCTGTCGATTGCGAGGCTTACCAGGGGTAGCTCTGCGTTTCAGTGGCTCAATAGCTACAGCTTGTGGTGTATCCGTTTGTGCAGCAGTATCAGAGGTCTCGGCTGTTTCTGCACCATGCTCGTGCTCTTCAGAGTCCGCATGGTCGAAGCTGAAATATATAGGAGTCGTGACCCAGGTCACTGTTTTCTTCTTCGTGGACTTCTGTAATGGCTGCTGTGTCACTGAGCTGAAATCCAGTAGCTGCATCATCAACTCAGGCACACGCTGTGATGGTGGGACAGCGTCTGCTCTATTCGCACGAGTGTTTTTGCCTGTGAGCATGAATAGCTCTTGAGCAGGAGTTCGTTTCGATCCTAAGTTCTCTTTGACCCCTCGGAGCGTGATCTTAGCAGGCGCTGTGGTCATGATTCGCTCTGATCGCCGTACGTCTTTGTTGCCAAGGACTATGCGGCTTGATGCATCTCCCTTTATTCCATCAATGTCGTCGGAATCCTGCAGCCCGGTCGAATGCACAGCGCTCTCTGGTTCCGTGGCTGGTGATGCTAAGACCTTACGAGGCGAGGAGGTGTTGGGATCCAGCTCGAATAAGATACCAGGACTGACAGGCGGTGTAGCATCTTGACAACCATCGTCTTGAGCAGAGATGACTGTGCTCGCTCGATCATACTGTGCATCGGCCTGCTTGTTTTGTGCTGCACGATCGATGAAAGCTTGGAGTAGTGCTGTATCGTCCGAGAGTCTCGATCTGTCAGATCGTCTAGTCTGCATTTGAGAACTTTCTGTTTGTTTGAGCATGGACGGCGGTGTCTGTGGGACGAGACTTGGCGTGGGAGAGTCGTCAAATGGAACTGTGTCTCCGTTATTTCGTAGAGGACTGGTAGCAACAGCCGGCTTCTTGATTGGCGTGAACGCAATGATGTGCATAGTCTCTTGTGACGTAGGTGCTTTTCGTGACTTGATTGGACTGCTGGATTTGCGTCTGGATGATCGCTGCGTTCTAACGGCACCTGCAGCTTCCGTTCTAGTTGGACTTGTTGACAACTGTGGTGCGCACTGGATGCTGGGCTCAGCGACAGAGTCCTGGAATGTTGCAACAGTCTCCACCGCACCATCTTGAGCCTCCATGACTGAAATATCTTGCTCATAGTCACTTGGAGAATCGATGGCCTCAACAGCATCAACGTCCTCCCAAGCTTCCTCTGAGGCGTCAGAAGGTGCTGTCAAAGCTTCTGATGTCTCAAATGACGACAGCACTAAGCTAGGTTCGTTGCAAGTTGGATCTGTCGTTGTCGAGATCAGCACAGGCTCGAGCTTTTGAGTCTGAGCTTCCGGTGGTTGAACCACTGGTGCAAATGCTTGTGGTAAGGTGCGTCGACGCCCTGCTTCTCTGAGTCGTTTGCTGACAGAACGATATCGCTTCATAGGAGAGATAAATCCAGCAGGAATTGTGCATGTTGGCAATGTGATTGCAGTTTGTCCCATGTTGTGATCAAGGCGTGCTTGCATGGATTCCCCTGGACCATTCTGAGCGGTGATAGACGCTTGTCCTGGAGTGGGCGGTAGTCCATCTTCGCGATCTTCCACAACAGTGATAACGCTCGGCAGCGTGGATTCATGGGTCACAGCATCCTCGAGGTGCATCAAAGTATCGTTGTACTCCTCTTCGTCCTGCCAGTCCTCTGCATCCTCTGTCGGCGCCTCGTCGAGCGTAGTGACCGTTCCGTTCTCGTGTATTATCGCGAAAACAGTACCCTCAACATCTGCGTCGTCGTCAACTGTCTCCAGCTCCTCATTCTCAGGTAGTGCTATAAGTTCCTTTGCCAGTGCACTTCTCGTGGTGATCCGCTTCACTGGGCTTGACAAGACGTCCCACTGTGTGTTCACAGCTTCTTGTGAGGATACACAACGACGCTTCACTCTCTTTGCATTGTTCGGAGATCCATAGCAAGGAATTGTCTGTGAAGAAAGTGCTCGTTGAATGCCGGTGGGAGCAGAAACAGCGCGTCGCCAGATTCTGCGCGTGTGTGCCTTGCCGTTGACGAATGCTGATGTTGCTTTACGCTCCCAAGCACGCGCTGGACGAGAAACCTGCAAATGTGTTGGTAGGAATAGTGCTGTCTCTGCAGTGAATGTGGCTCTCTGGTCGTTCATGTGTTGTGTTGTTGCGGACATATCATTCGTGGATTGCGCGCCTGCAGCTATCTGATCCACTGGCGCTGCCATACTGCTCATGTGTCCATGCAGTGGTAGTGTGATGGCCAGAAAATGACAGGTCGCGTGCATGAAGCCAGATGAATGTTTGGATGATGTATAAACAAATGGCCGCTTGCACTTGCACATCATCTCGACCATTGCCGGCTTTTCGCGGCTGCAGATGCCTCCGCTCCCTGCAAGACCGCGGAAGTGTATGCCAATTTGTCTTTCGATCTCGACAGCACCCAGTATCTCTTCTTACGACCACAGATACATCCTTGTCATCGTTCCATCGACAACATGGTTCTGGGAAAGAATACGCAGCAATCGGTCAAGCGCGCAACGACGGCGAAGCTGCCACCGCTGAAAGCTTTGCGCGTGCGAAGACCGGACACTCAACAGACCAATCCATGTGTTGGGATCATGGCATCAGTACTCGGTAATGATTATAGCTAGGAGTGTTCAGAGTGGCTCTAACGAGCTGCAGGATGTTGGGCATCATCAGGTTACACCTCACAAGGTTGTGCTGTGCTGGAACAGTCTCTGCGAGCATGTATGGATGCTAAGGTATGTTGTGTCTGCAAGGCCACTTTTCCACGATTGACTTGCTGACTTTCTCGCCTGCAGCGACCACAAGAGGACAAGAAGAACAAGATCAACTCGCATCTCTCACGATTCTATCCAATGATGAAGGGTGCCCACAAGAGGAAATGATCACTGAGACAAACACCTAAGACAACATAAGCAACACTCCTGGACTATCGATGAGAAAGCCACACAGAGGTCAAGAGAAGGAGCCGAAGTTACTCCCTTTGGTAGAGGTGTGCCAGACCAGATGAGGACTGGCCGAGAGGCTGTTGAATCACGCTCCTTGGAAGAGTATCTGCTCCTGGCCTCAGTCAACAAGGCTCGTTGTGCGTACATATCACAACGGTGGAGAAACTACCACGCAATTGCCCGTGGAAGTGAACAACGGCTCGATCCATCAGCATCACGACTCTTGCAGCTGCCCTCATGAGCAATGCCATCCGTTGTGCAACGGCATTGACATGGAAAGATCGATTACGTTGAGGAGTATCTCGAACATCGATAACGCAGCTCAGCCTCAATGGTCACTGAGTGTCGATTGGTGCACCAGGAGTGCAGGGCCATCGCGTCGTCGGCCACAACCATCTGTCCAGACTGCAGCTGTGATCAAGCGCCGACAACTCGATCTTTCGAGCTGCACGTCACGTATCTGCAGCCCTATATCACCACCGCTCGATAATGTTACCAAGAACCAGCAACAGAGTCTTCTAGGTACACGACAAGCAATATGGATGTGGCCAATGCATTGCGAATCCAGGGTCGTCTTCGCAGCATCAAGCGTTGTTTGTGCCAAGCACAAAGACACATGCATGAGCAGACCATGTGATGAGACCTACAAGAGGCCCGATGTCTCATGGATCTCGTCGGATGTCACTCATGCTGACCAGGAGGCGTTGCAAGACGTCCGGAGGGCCTCACACTAAGGTTATGGCAATCTTCAAGCAGCAGTAGTTGTTGAGCATTGCTGAGATTGTACACTAGGTGCAATACAAGAGACATTCAGTGGACCAAAGCAGAGCAAGCATAAATTGGAATGGCAATGTTTATAGTCGTAATGCACTAGTCTGAATACGGTTGTGTCGCTGCGGGACGGCTGAGATTACAGCCTGCTTTGCTGCCTCCGCACTCGCCCCTGGGAGGAGAGAAATCTCTCACTTCACTGCACACCAAACGTCGATAATCATCAAAGCGACCCAAGATCATCACCAAATCGCACAAGAATCGCCCACGACACTCTAAACACCTCAATAATATATCTAGCAGAATCTTGTGAATATCTGCCTCTGTTGAGAAGGACACCTGCTGCCTGCATGCGTTGGACGCTCATTCTCGCGGTCAGCTGGAGAATTGCGACGGCAGAGCGCACGGACGCGCTCGTTCTGGTAGCGCAGTGAATGTTTCGACATGAGCACTCGAAATGCAGGGCGACATGTACGTCAGCGCAAGCTTAATACGAAGCAGCCACTGCGCATAATACGCGAAGATGAGATAGAAGATCAGCCTGAGGATGAGGCGCTACGCCATATCCCGCAAGTTGAGACTGGTGTAGAGAAAGGAGAAGAGATCGTAAGTGTTCCCTTACCTTGAAACGTGCTTCCCTGACCTAGCTATAAGGAATTCCACTTGCAGGCTGTGATCAATGCTGCCAATGCTGCAACTGCTGGAGCGAAGTCGCTGGCAAGCTATATCCCAACTCCAGAAGCGTCGAGAGCTCGAGGCGTTGACTACGACAAGCTCTATCCGAAGGACTTCTCGCAACCTGCCACGTACATTCGTTTCAGCTCGACCGTTGAAGACTGCATCGGCTCTTCATACTGTATGAACGATGACGATGTCGCATTCCTCGCCCAGCTCAATGATGGAAAGGATGTCAACGGTCGTGAGCGCAAGGACAAGCTGTCGCAATGCTCAGAGGACACTTTCGAAGAGGTGATGAGCTTCTTCGAGGAGACTAACCAGCGCATCCAGCCTTTTGCCAACATTGACAATGCGCCGGTTGTATCTCTGCAGGAGATGGAGCAGTCCATCGACGAGACCGTCTCGCAGACGGCCGTCAAATGGTTCAAGCCAATCTACGCCTACTGGGTGACGCAGAAAGGCAGCAGATCTCTCATGCCGGCCATAAAGGTTCGCATCATGGAGACGGCTTCCGACGGCGATGATGCAGACCCATATGTGTGTTTCCGAAGACGTGAAGTGCGGCAGACTCGCAAGACGAGAGGTCGTGATGCTCAGGTCGTCGAGAAGCTGAAGAAACTGCGCCTCGAGCTTGAGCAGGCTCGCTCGCTTGTGCAGATGGTTGTGCAGAGAGAGAACCTCAACAAAGATCAGCTTGAGATTAGTAGGAAGGTCTTCGAACAACGAGGCCAGCTCAAGCGAGTCAAGATCGAGAAGGGTATAACCAGTGAGAAAGGTGACGATGAGGAACTTCTCATCAATCAGAAAGTAAGCTTACCTGCACTCTTGGCAGTGCCGTCGCTAACCTTCAACAGCCCATACAAAAGCCGAAGCCCAGGCAAAGCACTACAGATCAGAGACCAGGTCCGACGATCCGGCTGCGCACCAACAGCGATCGACCAGCACCAGACAATGATCTCCTCCTGCTTGAAGATAGCAAGGCTGAGGCTCAGGCCAGCGTCGAACAGCAGATCCAGAACAGAAAGGTCCAGCATCGCCGCTGGAACGAACATTGGCAAGATCATACTTGGGCGCCCATCACACCACCACTCGAGCCGAACGAAAAGCTTTCAGGATGGGGCTTCTTGGAGAAGCATGCAACAGGCTATCCAACACCTCCACCCACGCTGCCCTCGGAAGGCTCACAGAAGGACGGTGATGCGGAGATGACAGATGTTTTAGCACCGTTGTCACCGCCAAAAGAGCCTGATATCAGACCTGCACAGTCTGCAGAGCCTGACATCATTGTAACGACTCTACCCGGCGCGTACCCGCCATCGCCAGCATATGACTGTACCCCTGCTTGTCGGTTGCGAAAGGGCAGATCCAATTTGTGGTACTTGGAGGCCAGGAAGCCTCGAAAACCGCAGATATACTCTGGTGTTATCACAGACCCAGAAGACAGCGATGACGAGGATATGACTGTGGACCTCCACCCTATCAACGAACGCATCCTCTTCGACTATCGATGTGCTCTCAATAGGAGCTCAGCTGGCAGACAAGAAGTCGGACCCGCTGATCGTCGTCCTGTCAGTAGTTCTGATGGAGTGTCGAGCGTACAGCAATCCTGACGCTTGGCAACCATCACTGTATGTATAGCTGTAGACTTGTCCTGGAAATACCAGGAAAGCAACAAGCCTTTCATGAACGTTGTCGTTTCTCGCTCTGGCCAAGCGCTTCAGCCTCGAGGTCGTCAAGTTTGCGCTTATTGTCAGTCGTTGCGAGCATGTTGCTGACTGTAGAGTAGGCTTCTTGCAGAACAAGCTTCTCACCAGATACGACCTGCTGTGCCATGACTTGATGTCGGATGTGTCGATCGTGTAATGTCTCCGGGCGTGTGGTTATTGGCTGTGCTGGTTCGGGAGAGTACTCTTGCCGTCTACGAAGGATGATCGCTTGCAGTACCCGAATGACCGTGTGCTCACCCGCATCTAGCTGCTTATCCGACGGCATCTTGCCCTTGCTCTTCAGCTTGTTAAAGTCTGCTTGGGCCATGGCAAGACAACGTAGAGTGGCGAGCATTTCGATGGAGAATTGGCCATCTTCAGATCCGGCACGAGCAATGTCGAATGCGTCTGTTGGAATCTCTGCTTCAAGGTATTCCAGCCTCTGCTGAGCATCTGTCTCCGAGATTTCGAGGACTGCCTGGGCGACACTTAGGACAATAGTCTGTGAGATCTCGACCACATCGTACTTTGCGTACAGCGGTGAGACATAGCCATATCTTCTTAAGAGATCACCACTCGGGGTTGATCCATAGTCATTGAGAATCTCCTCATTGCTTGCTATTTTCTTGATGCTCTTCATGACCACTCTGTCTTCTTCATAGAACAGCTTAGCATTGTTGCGATCAGCATCGGCATTGAGCATGTCTGCCATAGGCACCATCCCAACAGGTAAAGGCCCCCCTTCGTCTGAGTCGGCCTCCCAACCATCTTCTGCTGAGGCATCGTTGTTCGTATCCTGTCTTTCGAGATCGAAGGCATATGCCATAATGGTGGATCCCATACGATGACACAGAACCAGCAGATCGTGATTTGACAATGTACTTGCGTAAAACACTTCTTCGTGATTTCGTATGATCGGAATCAGATGGTTCGTGAATGTCTCGTTCGCCTTCTCTTTGCCGATCTTCGCAACTACAGCACTGCCTTGCAGCAGATTGAGCTCCGACTCTTCCCAGTACATCAAGGTATCGAATTCTGTTGGTAGGATATCCAGGTATGGTTTCCAGGCAGAATGTGAGCCTTGTTGAGTCTCGTAGATGAGAACAAGTATGAGGGCGAGCCATGGATCGTCAAGCTCCGAAGTGATTTGAGTGGGCAGAGTAGTGGTCTGTGGTGTGAGGATCGCCGAACGAGGGATGGCGAAAAGATCTTCGTCTTCCTCAATGTCTTCCGTGGAGTCTGTGCAAGCATGAGCACCGTCCTTGGGAGTGATGTAAAATCACATACAGACTGCACGACCAAGAAGAAGGTGCCGAAGGTCTACCAGACTGATCTTCTTCGAAAGGACGATGCCTTGTTGATCCGTCCACGACAGAAACGTGTGTGACTTCTGACGGAAGTCGTCATCTTCTGTGGATGTTGCCATGAATGCAGATCGTAGAGGAACAAGATGTGTGGTGACTGAGAAAATATGTAAGTCTGAATAATGTGGGTGCATATGCCAAAGACATGACTCCCGGAATTCTGCCGGTGAAGAGCTTCATTGACGACCCTTGAAGATCAGCTCCTGTCTGCATATCCTCCATGCTGACATCCATTAAAGCATCTCGATGCGCTCCACGGTGGAATCATGGAAGTACATACGATCCTATAGGACGATTCATAAGTCGACGGCGATACAGTCAGATCATCTTCTCGGGCATTCAACCTACTGGAGTACCACACCTGGGCAATTATCTCGGCGCTCTGCGACAATGGGTCAGACTACAAGATAGCGCTGAAACAAGCACGAAGCTGTTGTACTCGCTCGTGGATCTCCACGCGATAACCATTCGACAGGATCCAGCCCAGCTCAGACAATGGAAGGAGGAGAGTCTGGCTATCCTCTTGGCGATTGGGCTCAACCCCGAGCGAAGCATAATCTACCACCAGGGCGATGTTTCCTCACATGCTGAGTTGATGTGGATCCTCAGCTGCCAGGCCAGTACTGGATATCTGGGCCGCATGACTCAATGGAAGGAGAAGACCGGCAACGGTCGTGAGAATAGCGAACGACTCAAGCTTGGACTCTTCTCGTATCCAGTGCTGCAAGCTGCAGACGTCTTGCTCTATCAGACGACCCACGTCCCTGTTGGACATGACCAGGCGCAACACCTAGAGTTTGCTCGCGAGTTAGCTATTGGTTTCAACAGCGTTTATGGGAATGGCGAGCAGATCCTAACTGCGCCAGAGACCATCATCAGTCCAGCTAGAAGGATCATGTCCCTGACTGAACCTACATCAAAGATGTCCAAGAGTCATGCGAATGCCAAAAGCCGAATCTTGCTGACCGACACATCTCAAGTCATCTCTGCAAAGCTGAAAGCAGCCATCACGGACTCGGTCAATGGAATCACGTACGATCCCGAAGCTCGTCCTGGCGTAAGCAATCTGATCGATATCCTCTACCACGCTCGCCACGATCGAGATGATATTACGAAAGCAGAGCTCGCGAAGGAGTTCGAAGGCAGGAGTCTCCGAATGTTGAAGGAAGAGGTTGCAACTGCTATTGAACAAGTCGTTGGACCAATTCGAGAACGCTACGAATCTATTGTCGCTAACAAGAGTGCATTGCGCGACATTGCGCAGTCTGGAGCTCAAAAGGCCGCTGAAGCAGCGAGACCAACACTGCTTCGTGTCAGACAGGCTGTTGGATTATCATGATGTTATATGGCATCGTAAGGCTTCTGGGCCCAAAGGAAGTCACTAATACAGGTCAATATCGTTCCCAGCAGCAATGGTCGCACTTACATCGCCATATATGTGTGCATCTTGCCGGAATTGATTTCTTCCGATGCTTTACTTGTGAGGCTCGATACCTCTTCGCTGGACATGCCAAGGACTTTGGTGAATAGACGCATACTGACGCCGTCGAGACTGCCGGAAATATCCTGCTCGAACATTAGCATCGGCAGGACAGTATGTACTGCACTCACCTTGGCAAAGTACTCGCCAATCTTCTTTTCCCTTCGACCCTTCGCCCAAGGACCGAGCGGCCATTTTGTCGATGCAGTGCCAGTATGGGTGAAACCTCGCGCGCTCAACACTTCAGGTACACTCAGAATAGCATCAAGCTTCGTCCCTGCCAGACCGGCGGCTCGTGCAATCTCGCGGTTCCAGTGTGCAAAATAAGGACAGTGCTTCTCCATAGTGTCGTCGTCACACAGGAGAGGAGCATGATATTCTTGGAACTCAACCCATCCTCCTGGCTCAAGGTTCTTCCAAATCTCATCGACAAGCTTGGTCCAATCTCGGACGCCCACAGTGATCGCTCGGCTGTGGATGTAGTCGAACTTGTGGTCATACACCCATGTGCTTGTGATATCGTCAACAATGAACTCCACGTTCGGTGGAACCATAGTTGGCTGAATGGGAGAGAGGTCTGAGCCCACCACTCGACAGTAGGGATGCGCCTCTGCAAACTCTATGACCCAGGATCCTGTACCACATCCAATGTCGAGAGCTGTGCGGATATTGCCAGGCAATGGCGCCAGGGCTAGACGACCATCTAGACTCAGTTGCCAGCACTGATGTTGGAGTTCTGTAGAAGATTTAGCCTCGATTTGACGAGCAATCACTCAACTCACCTAATCGCTGAGCTTCATGGTTGTCGTTCGGCAGTGGATACTTTGCCTCGTCGTATGCGTGAAATCGTCGACCGTGCTCGAACTTGTAGTCTGTTGCTGTAGATTTGATGGAAGTCGTGAATCTTGTGTCATCAGCATGGGAGTGTTGTGCTCTACGAGTGTACATACGACTCATAATCGTCTCCAAAAGCACTGTCTCGATCCGATCCGTTCTGCTCAATGAGTCGATCAGTTGCTGTGCGGCTAGACATCGCGTCGTCAAGGTCATCGTCTGAGAAGTCCCATAACGGTGATTCGAGCGTCATCATTGTCATGCTGATGACCTCAAAATAGCGATGATGCAGCGACTGAAGAGACACTTACATCGACCTCAAGAGCTCCAAACTCTCCAGTCTCGGCAGGTTGCACCGTCTCTTGGTCATATGCGTCATGTGCTGCAGATGAGATTGTAGCAGCGGATTGAGCAGCGGCAACCTCTTGTGCGACAGCTGAAGGATCCGGAGCCGTGGAAGAGGCCATGATTGCGTACGAGAGTTTTTCGTATCGGTTGCGGTGCTCTCGTCTCCCAAGTATACGGTAGAGCGGTGTGAATGTGTCGAGAGTCTAGTTGGAGAAAGTGTTCCGCTGCGTTGGTAATGGTCGAGGTGAAGTGTCCCGGGCGATCAAGAGTTGAGGTCGTCCACGTAAGACGACAAAGCTTCTCTCAATGCATACACATCCCACCGCACTAACAATGTCGTAGCAATGTCCATCAATGTCGACGTCAACGTCCCTGAGTGGTCATGCATCATGCACAATGCAGGTCAAGGCATAAGCGCTGCGTGGGATGCGGGTATACGATTTGCCAGCGCAGCAAGCGAGGCGAAAGAGGTAAATCCTGGATAGACTTGCTGTACGAGGAGACGTCTCACATAGCTTTTGACACCGATGTTACAAAGTCTATCAAGCTGCCTTATGCTTACACGTTGGACGCCAATCCATGTATATGCTCCTTTATGAGCTACCAGACCCATGCTTTGCTGAGCTCGCAGGATCTGTCAAATCTGTTAGTAGTCTATCGCAAGGCGACGTGCAGAGAGCTTACCGAGCAAGAGATGCGGTTTGAGAAAGTTCTCGTCTAACTTCGTAAATAGATTGCCAGCGTCCTCGCTTGTGGCGTTCAGAACAGCATTGATGGCGCCTCTGGCTGTCATGGGTGCAGAAGTGGCAGCATTACTGTCACGATGCTCCGCCTCTTCGGTCAAATCTGAAGGCCAAGTTGGTGCTCGGCGAGCTTGTGGTGGTAGGTTGAGGTCGTTTTCGTCGTCAGAAGCAAGTATGTTCTCGTTTTCATGACCCAGCAGACCTTGTTCTGCATTGTTCAGCGTCTCCATTCTATTTCGTGAGCTTCGTCTGCTGAAGTCTGGCTGTACTGGTGGCGAGCTGTTGGCGCTCCCTGTGCTGTACGAGGAAGTGCCATTGCTGCCTCGTCTCGCACCGCCGTTGAGTACCCCTAGTCCTATGTTGCCGTTCTTGTACTTCGAGCCATTCGGCGCTGTACCATTCTTCCGAGTGTAGTGAGGTACTGGCTCGATATCGAATTCATCGTCGGAGTCGATTTCCTCGACCACGCCAGTCCGGATCTGCAAAATCTCCAGCATTCTGGCCGTTGTGCCGCCGAAGATGATGACGCTGAGGATGACGACCAGCAAGACCGTAGCTCGAAGTGCATAACGTGTCTTGCCTGACAGGCCTTCTGCCAAGGCCACACCGACAGCTCCACGCAGGCCAGCCCAAAAGATCATAATCTTCCAGTTGTTCGGTAGCTCTTCTGCCACTTCTTGGCCTCGCCTTCGTGCTCGGTATCGAATGAACCAGTTTATGAGACTAGCCAGTGGGAAGACAGCACACCATCGTGCCACGCAGATGCCGAGAACTGTGACAAGAATGAGTGCCGGCTTGTACTCGAGGTCGACATCTGTAAAAATAGACAGTCCTAGATAGATGAAGATGAAATTCTCGGAGAGCTGTGCTGTCAACGAGAAGACGAACTTCACTGTAAGTTGAGTTCGTCGTGACATGTTGTGGTATGCATAATGCTTCAAGCAGATACCGCAGAAAAGGAGTGACACAATACCTGTGCCATGGTTAGCGGAGGATGCCATATCGACGCAGCAGACTCACCACTCATGTGTATGGCGTTCGCCAAAAAGTAACTCGAGTATGCAATAAGGAAGATCAGACAACTTTCGATCTTGGGATCTCGCCTGATGTGTGTAAGCTTCAACAGAAGACTTGTAGCAATGCCAACGACTAATCCAATGGCCAGACTGGCAAAAAAGACTATCAAGAAGACTCCAATGGATTCGAAAAAGCTGAGGATCGTAAGCTCGTTCTTGACAGCTCCCGCGCTGTATTTCTGTGCTGTCTCAAACAGCACGATTGCAATAGCATCGTTCAAGATGGACTCTCCAAAGATGATGGTGTACAGCTTTGGGTCGACCTTGTACGCATTGAAAATAGCCAAGATCGTGATAGGATCTGTGGCGCTTAGTGTTGCTCCCACTCCTATAGCATCAACGAAGTTGATCTTGATGCCCTCTATTGGGATGAGTGTCCATGCCCACAGTATTACTCCGAGCACCAATGCCGATATGAATGTTCCCGCAAAGGCAAATGTCAGGATCGTGCCGATGTTGCGGAAGAAGTTCCCTTGGTGCAGCTCGAAGCCACTGGCCAGAATGATGGGTGGCAGTAAGAGGTTGAAGAAGAATTGGTAGTTGAACGACACAATTTGTCTTATCTCTGCTCCACTCTCCTCCGCACCACTTGCTAGTCGCAGTATCAATCCCACCACCATGCCAGCGAAGATCGACACCACCGTCTCGTGTACAGCCTGGATTCTCTTGCTCTGAAGGACATAGCTGGCGAGAAAGGCGGCAATCAATAGTATGATGAGGATGAGGAGAGCGAACGACGAATCAATCTCTTTCTGTCCTGCTTCTGGCACCTTGGCGTCTGGATCGGATGGTTCGCTGCTTTCGACGGCTCGAGCGACGAGCGCATAGGCGTGTTGTAGTATTTGAGCCATATTGGCGAGAGTTCAATTCTACCGCATTGTAGTGTGGGTGTTATTTCGAGATTGATGCGCCGTAGTTGCGACACTCGCACTGTAGGTTGGCGCGCACAGTCAAAGGTCGTGATATGGAGAAGTGATAGACTGTAGTTTAGGCTCTCCTTACACAAGTTCATCCTCGACACGGAAGCCTGATCCTCAATGACGAACTGCATATGATGGCCAAAAGTCGTGGTCATTGTAAGCATTATGGCATTCTTGAGACGGATGTCAGCTTTCAAGCACAACCACATGTCACCAAGCTGGGACGGTCACGAGTCGTACATGGCTCTTCGTCTTTGCGGTAGGCCTGGTGTGTTGTCACAAGCAAAATACGAGACGGTCTTGTCCGAGCTCATAGATCCATCACTTCTTGCTGAGTTTCTACCTATGTACGCGTTGTCGTGGCAGAGCGCATGATGCATACCGTCTACATGGGCGAGCGACAATACGAGGGCAGCCCTGGTCCGCCCAAACGGAGATTCTAGTTGGAACAATATCCATGATCGACTCCTCCCGTCTCATCTTCGTCAAAGCGGTCGAGTTATCAAAGCATCTGACTCCATAGAGAATCTAGCAACTGTGCTGGCTGCTATCGGTGGAATGAGCACAGAAGTCGAACCCGCTTGGGTACTTCATGTATCCGTAATACAGCCCAGTTTGAAACGAGAAGACGGTGCCTGCGACATAGTAACCACAACGGTTTGTGATATCGCCCAGTAGCTTGCCAAGAATGCCAGCGTTTGTCTGCTGGTTCTGATTGCTTGATCTGTTGCAGATAAGCACGACAACACAGCCGTCAATGGAGTAATATGCTTGGCCATGATTAACAGTGATTGTTGCCGTCAGGATACAGTTGCTCTTGTCAAAGACGGCCTACTGGTCACTCCCTCCATTTATCTGGTTCTTGGGATTCTGTACAGCAAAGTCGCACTGGCCGTGGTCCAGATTGATGCCGCGTCCGCATCAGAAGTATTCAGTCTCCTTTGCTGAGATGGCCCGAATGCCTACTTCGGCTGGAGAGGTATCGTGAGCATGGACCAAGACTAAAACATGCTCTTCGGTGCCGTTGGCATGTCTACGAGCTAGATAGACAGTAGGTCTCTGGTTATCTGGGACGGCGAAAGCCTGCGCAGAGGCGACTACCGAGATGATTGCGAGCATACTGCTGGGATGCACTGTGATTGCGGAGGTCGGGGTGTGATCAGGGGCGAGAAGGTGTAGAGTATGTCGAACTGCCGGTGGTGGTGGTGATGACAGAAGGACAAATGCATTGCAACCTACCCTTCATACTTTTTGTCCTATTCAGGTCTTATGTCGTTGTTGATTGAGCGTCTAGCCTGTCCACATCAGGCTTCACATCCTATGCATGCACTTGTCATCTCGCTCGGTATACGACCGAGGGACGATCAATCATGTTGACAGGATGATGGCGAACCGACCATACTGACCTGTTCAGACCATCTAGCCTCGCAAGCAGCACTGATTAGGACGCAGCGAAGCATCCCGACATCGATACGGCAGTGCTAGTCTTCCTGAGGGTGACTTTGTCAACGAATCGCCTGTACGGCGACGAGCGATGGCACAATGATGGTTAGTGATTGAACCAAAAGTCGAGGTGAATTTGCGGGCACGGTCGCCAACCTTTTCATGTGCTTGGTGGAGAAACGAACGTCACGAGCCTCGATCAAACTGTGCGTCGAAGGTCGACACCTCGCACTATACAGCATCTTCCTCCACAACATATACCTCAGCTTCAGCTTCTCCGTTGCGTGATCACTCAGCCACTCTCGACGACTGCATTACAATAGACACTCAATACAGCACAACTCATACGCGATCTAAGCTCCCGCACCTGCTCAAGTCACCTGGTGCTAGGCGTGCATGACCAGCGGTATCCACACGGCACAAATAGCAGCCTGTGTGATAGTCAATTAGCAACAACACTACGATCTCGATGTCCTCCTCAGCATTCGTATAGATCGTCTCACACATACACCATGAGCAGTCCTTCACGCTCTCTACGATCCTTTCGATCGAACACACCGCCACGACTGGACATACCGGACTCCAACTTCCACCCCAAACCTATCCTACGACGACATGTCAAATTCGGAGATTCTTCAGACGCTGCGGCCCAGTCACGACGAAGCTCAGTATCTATAGGGTCGGGACCACGACGGCCGGCCAGGAATGCTAGCTTCAAAGAAGAATACCATGAACAATCGCCGCTGCTGTTCTCAGCGAGGAGTAATGATGGTGGAGCAGCAGCACGGTCGAGTGGTTACTTCAGTCCCAGGAGTGATGCTTCGTGGATGGACGACCACGAAGAGTCGGTCAGCACTGGATACTTGTTGTTGCTGACCATGACCATCATTGGGTGAGTAGCACACAGAGCTGCGTGGTTACAGACTGATAGAATCTAGTCTGCAGATCGCTTGGTCGGTCGAGCTCTCCAACGGCTCACCATATCTTCTTGGACTGGGAATAGACAAATCGCTGCTTGCCCTGGTGTGGATTGCTGGTCCACTCTCTGGCACCCTCGTGCAGCCATATGTTGGCATCAAATCCGACAGATGTCGCTCGAGGTTCGGCAAAAGGCGACCGTTCATGGTGGGAGGTGCCATCGCGACAGTCATCTCGCTCATAGCTCTTGCATGGACACGAGAGCTGATTGCCGGCATCCTTGGTTTGTTTGGAGTTCCCGAAGACAGCGAGACGACAGCAACAACCTCGATCGTGTTTGCCGTTACAATGATATACGTTCTGGACTTCAGTATCAATGTCATCCAGGCCGGTGTCAGAGCATTCATAGTCGACAATGCTCCCACGCACCAGCAAGATACTGCCAATGCTTGGGCTGCTCGTCTAAGTGGAGTCGGAAACATAGTAGGTTACCTGTTCGGCTATGTTGACCTGCCCAAGTATTTTGCGTTCGTTGGCGATACGCAGTTCAAGGTGCTTTGCGTCTTCGCTTGCATTGTGCTTCTGGGCACGTTGACCATCAGCTGCATCACTATCCAGGAGAGAGATCCGCGACTCGATGGTGAACTCGAACCTCAGACAGGTGGCGTCTTGACATTCTTTCGTGATCTCTTCCACTCAATGCAGAACCTACCGGACCAGATCAAGCGAGTGTGCGAGGTGCAGTTCTTCGCCTGGATTGGCTGGTTTCCATTCCTGTTCTACATCACGACCTATGTTGGAGGGGTCTACGTCGATCCCATCTTCAGAGAGCATGAGAACATGAGTTCCGACGAGATCGATGCAGCATGGGCAGAAGCCACACGAATGGGAACTTTCGCCCTACTGATCTTCGCGATAACGACGTTCGCATCGAGTGTGCTGTTGCCTTTCCTCGTTGCATCATCATTCCGACCTGAGGAACCTGAGCCTATCACGCCTCGAACACCTCTGACACCCGGTGGTGGTAAGCTGCCGAGGACGCCTAAGACGCCTCATACTCCTCTGACACCGGGAGGTGCTGCTGCTGGTGGATACTTCGTCTTCGACCCTTATGCAGATAAGCCTGCTGCAATGGATAAGACGAAGGGCAATGTGTTCCAACGAGTCTACGCCCATCTGCCATCACCTGAACTGAGGTGGCTGACACTGCGACGAACATGGCTTTTCAGCCACATACTGTTCTGCATCTTGACGTGGGCGACACTCTTTGTTCGCGACACTATTGGGGCCACTGTTCTTGTTGCACTCATCGGCATACCATGGTCAATGACGAATTGGGCGCCGTATGCATTGATTGCAGCAGAGATCTCTAAGCGCGAGAACATCCGACGAGGACTGATACCACCACCTCCAACACATGATGGCGAACTACTAGCAAGAGGCGAAGATCCCTCCGATGGCTCAGATCAAGCAGGAGTGGTGCTTGGCATTCACAATGTTGCTATTGCCGCTCCACAGGTCATTGCAACATTAGTCAGCTCAGTCATCTTCCGCTTCCTACAGAAGCCAAGAGGCACGCCAGGTGACGACTCTGTGGCTTGGGTATTGAGATTCGGCGGTCTTGCTGCCCTGATAGCAGCATACCTCACCAAGCGTGTTCATGAAGAGGCTAGGACCTAAGCACTAGACTAATAGCATGTCACGGCATCATGTTTGCATAGCATTGCGGGTTATTGTTAGCGCAGGGAATGCATTTATGGCGTATAGCCGTTGTATGAACGACGTCGTCACGACTGGTCTCTTCTGAGTTTTGTGTTTAGCCTGATGGTAGCTGTACTGTTTAGACCAGCGTCACATCACAGGAATGATATCCCATCGAGTCCACCATGGCAGCTCGCACTGCCTGAGGGCAGCTCTACTGTTCAAGCGATATCCTTCTTGCAGAGCTCGCCCTGAATACTGTGACATTCCCGAGTTGCCAGCTAGATCGCAAGAGCAGCGCCGACCAAGACTTGAGTGATGTACAGATTGTCATCTCAGCCTGATGATAGCTTCTTATCAAGCATGACTAGAAGCCATGATCGGTAGTAGCATGGACTTGTACGGCTGCCTTAGTCGCCGCCGTGCTGGAGCTGTAGGCTCGATCAACGTTAGAAGTGCCTCTCTGTAACGAGTCATTGCTGCTGTATACCATCAAGCTCTTAGGATTTGCTACCATGATCAGGCAATGTGTGTAGGCATCAACACCGAGGCATGCCCAGATGCTTACAAGTGGTAGCTCTGTCCAGGCGAAGGAAGGCCCATCAGCTATCATCAGTCCCATTCATCATCGTCGTAGTCGTCCTCAGTAGCCTTGCCGGCCTTCTGTGCTTTGAGTCTGTTGTCGTCTGTAGTCATCTTCGCACGCAAGAGGACCTTGCTCGATAGAAGACGCTCCTCAAGCTCTTGCACAGTGAGCTTGTCTGTGCCTTGACCAACGCCTTCAAAGCCAAGAATGCGGTCCTGGCTAATGCCATCAATGAAAGAGATGACACAAGGCAGCACTTGTATGCCGAGCTTGACGACCAGCCACGGAGCGTTCTCGACATTGATGCTCACAAAGCGAGTGTCGAAGTGTTTTGGAGCTAGAATAGCAAGCTTCTCATCCATGATACGGCATCGTGTAAAGTCTGGCTTCATGAAATGCACAACACACAGCTTGGTCGACGTTGTGATGCTGAGAATCTCCTTTTCATCTTTGATCTCTTTGTACGTGCCGAATGCTGCATCCTGTTTCATGACCTTCGCACGACTGAGCTCGGCGTGTAGCTGCTCAAGACGCTTCTCACGCAACGCAGACATGGCCAAGGAGTCATCTTCTTCGAGCTCAGCGATCAGAGCATCTTCGTCTTCATCTTCCAACGCGGTTGTGCGCTGACGATCAAGCACGTCAGCAACGTGTGCGTCGATTGAGGGCATCTTGCAGGCGCTGATGCAAATCTTGATATAGTTTCCCGAAATCAATATTGCTCTCTGTTGTGCTCCAGGATTTCGGCAACCCACTCAAGTCGAGAGCCTGCACTATCTCCAGGTATGACAGAACCTTATTGGTGGATAGCCACTTACAGCATCGGTCAGAGGGTCGAGCAAGGCGTGATATGAGCTGGTGCAAACCTGAATGAATGGCTTGACACTCATAACCCTACTGTCATGCGTGTCTTGCATTCATGTTGCCAGAAGCTCAAACTGTTGAGGTTGTTAAGTGTGCCGCTAAAAACGCCGTTGCCGTGCCCGTAACAGATGTCGTCGATCACTCAGGGCCCACCGAGGTATCCTTCCACAATGCATGCGCCGCAGCAGTGATGCATGGACTAGGAGCTTCGATCTATGCTTGACGAGTGAGCCCCGAGTGAACTGGCGGCCTGGTTAGATAGCTCGTCGGTCGAGGTAAAGATCATGAGACTTGGTTAAAGTACGGCTCGGCATTGAGCAGGTGTCAGGCTTCCCGACTAGAGAGGGCTATAGAACTAATTTCAGGTCCTCCCTCTCCGTCCCTTACGCGTGTACTCCTTAGTGGACAAGTCTTCTTTTTTATCAGTCTTGTCTCAGCACTGCTTGTGATCCGTCCCTGATCGCAAGTGTATCTTCTTCTTCACATCAGACCACACCGTCACGACGACTTCCTTCGTAGGCGTCACCTCCTCACTCGGTCGACTCGCCAGCAAACGCACCAACAGCTGGTTCAATAACACCTACCGACAACTGTCGACCGCAGTGCCAGATTCGCCAAGCAGCTTCACATCAAGGACAATGTCTGACGAGAAGAAGAACGATTTCGCTGTTGAGATGGGTGAGAAAGGCTCGAATGGCAACTTCGAGGCAAGAGATAGACCAGTCAGTGCTGCTCCAGCACCACAAGCTGCAATGAGCGGCTCGACAATGTCCGTCCTTGCATACTGCGGTAGCAGTATCTTGATGACAACGACGAACAAATACGTTCTCACTGGCACATTCAACCTCAACTTCTTCCTCCTGTGCATACAGGTAACGTTGCCCAAAATCAAATGTCAGGAGTATCATCTAACATAGCTCAGAGTGTCGTCTGTATCATTGCCATCCAGTCGCTCAAGGTCTTCGGCTTCGCGCAGTTCCGCGATTTCAACACTGAGGAGGCCAGAAAGTGGTTCCCAATCACTCTTCTCCTCATTGGCATGATCTACACCTCCTCCAAGGCTCTTCAGTTCTTGAGCATCCCAGTCTACACCATCTTCAAGAACTTGACAATCATCCTGATTGCATACGGTGAGGTTCTTTGGTTCGGCGGCACCGTCACTGGAATGGCTCTGCTCTCTTTCGGTCTTATGGTCCTGAGCTCCGTTATTGCTGCTTGGGCCGACATCCAGCACGCTCTGACCTCATACGGTGGCTCCTCTGCTGGAAAGGACGCAGTCTCCACTCTCAATGCTGGCTACATGTGGATGCTGTTCAACTGCTTCTGTACCGCCACATACGTCCTGACAATGAGAAAGCGCATAAAGCTTACCAACTTCAAGGACTTTGACAGTGAGTGCATACTCCCAAGCATATAGATCTTGCTAATCAATGCAGCCATGTTCTACAACAACCTCCTGTCCATCCCAGTTCTGATTCTCTGCTCCATCTTCACCGAGAACTGGTCGCGCGCCAATATCGATGTCAACTTCCCACCAGAGCAGCGCAGCTGGACCGTCTTCATCATGCTCATCTCCGGTCTGAGCACTGTCTTCATCTCGTACTCATCCGCATGGTGTGTGCGTGTGACTTCCTCCACCACATACAGCATGGTTGGTGCCCTCAACAAGCTCCCAATTGCCATTTCCGGCCTCGTCTTCTTCGACGCTCCAGTCACACTTGCCAGTGTGTCAGCTATTTTCGTCGGATTCGTCAGTGGACTGGTCTACGCTCTTGCCAAGGTCTGGCAAGGTCAGCAAAAGGATGCTCAGAAATCGAGCGTTCTCCCAACCACCAGCGCCAGCGCACAAAGCGTTCGTGATGGCCACAAGTCATGAATGAAGAGCTGGGAAGGAAGGTGAGCGCACCTTTTTTTCTGAGACATGTTGGATATATCAATAGATTGGAGGACATCGGGCGGGCGTTCAGCTGCTCATGAGGTGGTGTTGACGCTACAGAAGAGGAGGGCAAAGACTCGTCTCGTGCATCAGTGCAAATATTCATTCTACAAGGGAAAAGAGTCATATCCGTGTTGTACATTTATTCTCAATGCTCAGTCGCTTTGTATCTGGGTATCATAATGCATTTCATCATAGCTCAGGTATCGCCGGCACTGCAGCTTCTCGCCGCATAAGCACGCCGTTGTTCATGACCATATCTGCTGCTGGTGTTCGTCGATCGAATAGGCGCAGCCAGAACTGCGGAGGATTCATAGGCCGGTAGCCGTCGTGCGTGCCAGGATAGATATCGCTAAGGAAGTAGAATACTGCCTCATGTGTCAGCACGAAGCCTCTCTACGACTCATCGATCTTACTGTGTCCCACAACGATACCGCAAAGCTCATCTTTCGGCCAGTGGCCATGCAGCACCACATTGAATGCAACCAGCACCCACGGTAGCCAGGGCGCCTTGAAGTTCAGTACGCCAAAAAAGCTGAGTCGTACATCTGGATTGCGTCGACTCCAGATGTAAGTTAGTGTCGAGCTCAGAGACGCGCCGAGAAATGCTTGACTGAAAAATGGTGCCACGACAAGGATGGTGCTGGCTGCGCACATCATCAGCCAGCTGAAGTGTGCAGTGGTCACGGCACTCTCCTCCAGCATCCGCGCATATCGTTGCATGAAAAACAAGTGGAACACCAGGTTCAGCGATAACGGTCCGAAGTATACGAATGTGCTGAGTAGTCGCCAGTACTATGATAGTCAGCATTGTTCCGGGTTTGCTGACGAGAGCTACCTGGCCCTTATTGAAGACTGCTCGATGGCTGTAGAACAATTGAAACGGTGTAAGGATGTGACATTGTACAAGGATACCCGTTATTACTGTCGCAGTCGTCCAACACCGTGTGATAATGGGCATCTCGTAGAACCAGGCCTCCAGAGGCAAGGCAAATCCTCCTTCACCTCCGCCCAGCATGTTGGCCATCTTGAAGGTTCCTCAGCTTTTGGCGGTCCTTAGTGGTTTGAAGAATTGCAGCGACTCGTGTGGGACCTTTGTGAATTGCCTTGAAGGCAAGAGTACAGTTTGCAGAGGATGTGCTGGGAAAGGATGTTGAGTCGGCATATGCACAAGTGTTGCTTAGAGGTGTCACCGATGATGAATGCTGTCTGCAGGGTCCCGATGACACGCTAGGATGGATTGGGTGGGGTGTTTATTGCGTCTGTTTAGAGCAACAACCTCTGATCATTATCCTCTCGAACACCACATGGCATCAACTCCAACCGACCTACGAACCTCGCACGTACACAGCCTCTTAATACACGGCAGAAGAGTATAAGCACGCGACGCGGCCCATCATCTTGACCAAGTATGAAAGCGTCATTAGTTGCTAGGCTATGATATTTGAGCATCTCGGTATAGAAGAAGCGTCGCTGGACTCTGGTCGCTACTGTTCGGCATCGAGATGGCGAATCTTAACAACAACCCTCGAAATGCAGGGAATACCGGAGGCGCTCGGCCAAGTGTCGGCGGCAAAAGACCTTCAGCGGCCATACCACCAAACAGAGGAGGCGCCACAGCAGGACCTAGTAGGATTACAGCAGGACCCAGTCGAATCAGTGGAGCTGCAGCGGCGGCAGCAGCAAGACAGCAAAGAGTTAGATACAAGCCCGGGACTAATGCTTTGCGCGAGATACGGCGATATCAGAGGTCCACTGACCTCCTGGTAGCAAAGCTGCCTTTCTCCAGGCTGGTGAGAGGTCGCACTCAGTGTTGCACCACGCGACTTCGTCGACATGAGATGGCAATCGCAAGCCATTCAAGCTTTACAAGAGGCTGCAGAGGCGTTTCTTGTGCATTTGTTTGAGGATACCAACCTTTGTGCTTTGCACGCGAAGCGAGTCACTATTATGCAGAAGGATATACAGCTTGCGAGACGACTACGTGGACGAGAATGAGCTTGACACCGATCTTAGCAAACCTAAACAACAACCTGCCTCGTGAGACGGCTACCTGGGCGAGAATGAGCTTGACATCGATCTTCTCGACCAAAATAACGACCTACCCTGCAAGTCTATCGACAATACTCGGTTCCTGTCTGCCTGACGCGGACGAGACACGACACCTATCACAGAGTAGCAGAGATGGCCTCATCACTATAGATGCATGCTGCTGATGTAGCTCATTACAAGCGATAGCATACACGTCACGAAGAGCCTATCACGACCAGTTACAGTCTCGACTTGCCTTGGACGACACAATGCCAACTCGCAATATGCAAAAAGTCGTGTCGGAACACCACTGTATCAAGAAAGAGATGCAGCCCAGCCGGACTACGCCAATGCTGCGCCATGCAGCGCGAACAGTGGCTCAGAGAACAACGAGTCTGGTCAGCATACAGCTGCCAGGATATCACGCTATAATTGCGAGCTGTATCTTTGCAGCGTCACATCACGGCAGGACGTGAGCCTGCTGTGTCCTGAAGCCTGTGTCCCGGATCACACCTGCAGTGTCCATTCAGAAGAAGTGGACGATACATTGTACATATTAACCGGATATAATGGTGGTGTAGTAATGAATGACAAACGAATTCCCTGCATCAAGATCAGGACTGCCAGCATTGCACACTGAAACTCATGCTGTTCATGCTCGCGTGACCGCATCTGTGTTGAGAGACAAGACCTCAAGCATGCTGTGCTGCATTTGTCCACGGACAAGACTGATATCGCGATGCCATCCTTCACTCGAGGTCACTTTTAGAGCATAAAGCTGCAAGACACTGCTCGTGTTACGAGGTGTGTGCATACAAACTGGTGAGATCGTTGCGCAGTCTGAGCCATCTATTTAGCCGTGTCTATTCTACAATGCTACCGACGCGATATGAGGACGAAGTAAATCGCAATAGCTACTGCAAAACCATCGAGGCCTATGCCTAGATACCATGCAGCCCTGTAAGTGGTCAAAGGATCTGCGCCGGATGCCCCGATCTGCCTGACGACTGTTCCAGCTATGCCCAATCCCAGGGAGATGCTGTAATTGACAGTCGTATTGATCAAAGAGGATGCAATACCTTGGTCGTGCTTGGGAGTGCTGTTGCTGAGTAGAATTGTTGCACTGGGAAAGCTGAGGTCCATTCCCCAAGGCATAATAATGATCGAGACGAAGGTCTGCGCCCAATATGTCTGTTCGAGTGGCACCGTGGCAAGTAAAATCTGGCCAGTGAGGAAGCAGAAAGTGGCCAGAAGTAACACTTGCGCTACCTTGATGCGTGGAAGCAGAATGCAAGTTGCACCAGCCGCCAACATGCCAGATACTGCGATAGGAGCATTCTGTGCACAGGCAGCGAGCGCAGTATAGCCACGCAACTGCTCGATCATACGCCACAGATAGTAGACCCAGATGCCAAAACTAGCCCAGCCTGCTGCTGTCACCGCAATTGCGACGATGGCTTCGCCTTGTATATCCTTCAAGGGCACTAGGGGTTCTTTGAGTAGCTGACCTCGATGATGGCGAAAGCTACGAGTAGGAGGATGCCAACAATCAACAGTGCGTACGTCAAGGGATTGCTCCATCCGACCACAGCAGCCTGATTCCAGGCAATGTTGAAGAGCAGCAAACCAGCAACGCCTGTGAAGGTGCCAAGGAAGTCAAAGTCGCTGATCTTCGAAGGATGCAGTTCGTCTCTCGGTATGACAACGAGTGCTGCTACTATCACAACAGCACAGGTCAAGGCCATCGCGAAGAAAGCCCATGGCCACCAAGCCAATTGAGCGAAAATGGAAGCGAAGACAGCACCAAAGGTCCAGCCTACTGGTGCTGCGGCTCCAAACATGGCAAATACCATGTTCTTCTTCGGACTGTCGCCATACCGCCGACCCACTAGAGCCAGAGCATTTGGCACGAACAGTGCGCAGGAGATGCCCTGCAGTGCACGAGCAACACTGAGTAACACATCGCCGCTGTACACAGCAACGCCAGCAATGATCGAGGAGATGGCGTAAAAGGAGAAGCCAATGATGTAGAGTGTTTTATGCCCGTACATATCGCCAAGCCGGCCGGCTGGCAATATGAATGCACCAAAGGTCAGACTGAAGGCTGCTGAGTACCAGCTGAGCCGTGCCTCGTCGGTCACTCCAAAACTTCTGTATATGGTGAGCTTTGTATCTGGTGGCAATACCATATCTGCATGCTTACGAGCCAATGATGTCCAATGGTGCAATCGTCTGAGCAAGGCCTGCCAAAGATAGGCACTGAGCCAGGCACACAAGGAAGACGAATGCAGCTTCGCGCCAAGGCGACAAACCTGCATCCTCTATCATCGTATCAGGCTTTGTGGTGTCCTCCTTAGAACCCTCGCTGCCACTTTTTGAAACTCCCATTGCCCACAAACGTACTCACGGTCAAGTACCAACGATATGCTTGAGCAATCCAGGTCGAGTGTGAGTAGTTAGATGAACGGCCACTCCAGGAGCAGTATCGTCAAAGTTGCAGTAGGCATCGTGTATGTGTGAGAACAGTCTCACAAGCACAGTGGCAGGCTCCGAATAACTACCGGACACGGATTGACGATGCTGCCGATCGCGGTAGACGTCATGCTGTCGATAGCATGCGTGTTGTGGTATAGATGAAGTTATTTTTCGAGACTAGCTGTCTAGTAGATAACTTTATAGATGACGTTGCTGCCAGCGACCAATCGATGACCTTCCACAACGACGAAGCTCAGCAAGATCTGCGTTGTCATGTCATTAAGCACACTCGCACTTGTCCCTTTGAGCACAATGCAGTGCCACAGACCGTCATCGACAGCACCAATCTTCCTCAACGCTGCAATATAGCCGTCGCTGCCATGGCGTACATAACTATGGCCTGGTGCGGCCACAGCTGCATTGTGGCACAATGGCAATATCCAGCTCACCGACATGTGGTAGGCGGACTCTGCTCAGCACAATCGATGCATTGGCTCGAACGAGTGGGAGCGTTATCTGGGCACAGTATGCAGCATCGACGAGCGCCTTCGAGAAGGGAGAGTTCAGATCAGTGAGCTTTGCGACTCTTGCAAATGCCATTGCGCGACTTGCAGACCATTTGGCAGCTATACAAGCTTCTCTCCAGACCTCCGCCAAGACTTCTTTGTGTTACATAGGTCCGTCAGACATAAGATACTTCCTGCTAGCTTGTGCTGCCTCCAAGCTACATCTTGAGGTGCGCACGTCAACCTCGATACTCCGACGAGCTCTACTTACTTTCGCTGCTTCATTAGATATTGTTCTCATCGCCGAGAAATGACCTTCGAGCACACATCTCCCTGCTCGAGCAGACAGCCTGTCACATACTGCTTGGTCCGGAGGACGACTTACGCAACAGCATATACTCTAGCATAGCTGCTGAGCGACAGATGTCGATACGAGGCATTCCATCGCTCACCGATCTACTGGACGCACCACCAGCGCGGACACTACGAGGTACCAAAGACTTCGACGACTGTTCAGATGAGACCTTCGTGATCCTGCACACCACCGGATCTACTGGACAACCGAAGCCAGTACGCATCACCCACGGTCTCATATCCACAATTGATGCCCAGCAGAAGCTAGCAGAAGTCGATGGACGACATGTGACGGCTCAACGATGGGCGAACCTTCCAGTCTACACAGCATTGCCGCCATTCCACTCAGCCGGCATCAACTTCTTTGCTTACTCCATCTTCCAGGCGACGGAGCTCATCTTCGGCCCGCCAGACGTACCGCCGTCCACTGCTAGCATCAATCGTATGCTCTCCCTGAACAAGACTCAGGCGGCTGTCTTGCCACCATCGCTCCTCGAACAGGCAGCCTCCGACAAGGCAATGCTTCCAAGGTTCACACAATGGTCAAGTGTCATATACGGCGGCGGGCCCTTATCCGCTATGGCGGGAGATGCATTATGGCAGTATACTCAAGTGCTTCATATCCTTGGCTCGACTGAGACGTTCAACATTCCGGAGTTGGAGCCACGTTCGATAGACGAGTGGCGATATCACCATTTCCACCCTGCTCTCAACATCTCCTTTCGACCGCAAGAAAACGGTCTTCACGAACTAGTGTTTGTCAGAAAGGAGATGAGGCGCGCGAGCATCAAGGCGCCTTTGGACTTTCCCGGAGGTGACAGAGTACTCCATGCGAGACTTGTATGTTGAACACGAGGTCAAACCTGGCAAGTGGCAATATCAGGCTCGCCTAGACGATGTCATCGTACTATCGAACGGTGAGAAGTTCAATCCTAAAGTGGCAGAAAGCATCATCGCCACAGAGCCTCTGGTCGCATCTGCTTTGATCGTAGGCGCTGGTCACGAGCAGTCCGCAGTGCTTGTCGAGTTGGCCAAGGACGCTGTTGATGTCGCGCGGCCACAGTTGCAAAAGGTGATCGAAGGACGTGTGGAACTTGCCAACACTGTGCTCCCAGCTCACGCACAACTGCATGAGAGTCATGTCTGTGTGCTTGACTCCAATGTTACGTTCCTCCGCTCTGCGAAGGGAGATGTTCGTCGAGGACCTACTGTGGATGCGTTGGAACACGTTATCAACAACGTATACGTCTCAGCAGAGCACACTATCCACAGCGGTCATCCATCTGTCGATACAAGCACAGTCGATTCGTTGAGCAGTTCGCTTTTGCAAGTCGCGCAAAAAGAACTCCCATCGAAGATCGCAGGAGGGTTTGGTGTGCAAGATGATCTGTTCGTGAAAGCAGGACTTGACTCACTTCAAGTGGTTAAGATGGCGCGAAGCATCACGCGATGCATGCGGCAGCAGGGACAGGATGTTGACCTTGCACCTCGAACAATCTACGAGCATCCCAGCATGCATGGCATCTCAGAGGTGCTTCTAAGCACATCAAGACAGCCGTCACCAACTCTGGACGACGGTCTGGACAAAATGGAAAGTTTGCTCGCGGCTTGCAAGAAGCATATAGATATGCTCAAGAGGTCCATAGTGCCAAGCAAGGAGGCCGGCGGCGATGCACAAGTGGTCATCCTAACAGGCTCAGCAGGCTCGCTCGGCTCTTATGTTCTGGACAGTCTGATACGACAAGATACGGTGCGCAAGGTCTTTTGTCTGAATCGGCAGGGCAGCGATGAGGAAAGACAAAGACGAGCTCACGACTCTCGTGGTCTATCCCAAGACTTGGCCAAGGTGATCTTCCTACAAACGAATATGTTAGAAGCAAGACTAGGCCTCGAGAGTGATGTGTACGATAGTCTACGTGACGAAGCGACGCACATCATACACAACGCATGGCCAGTGGACTTCAATCTCGCTTTGAACGCTTTCGAGCCACATCTCAAAGGTTGTTGTCAACTGATCGAGCTGGCGGTCGCTGCGAAGCATCACGTTTCGACAGTGTTCCTCTCGAGTATCGGTGCTGCGAACAACTGGAATGTGGTCTACCCTGGCCTAGTACCCGAAGCGCAGATAGACGACCTCAGAGTTGCAGAGCCTATGGGCTACGCACAGTCTAAACTCGTCGCTGAGCTCACTTTTGCCTATGCCGGCCACTCCTTGCAGGAAAGCATGACTGTCTGCCGTATCGGCCAGATAACAGGCCCTGTGAAGCAGAGCAAAGGGATATGGAACACCAAAGAATGGTTTCCAAGTATCATGTTAACCAGCCAGAAGCTGGGCAAGATCCCTAGTAGTCTTGCGGCATTGGACTGTATGGACTGGTACCCTGTCGACTACCTCGCAGATGTCATTCTGGAGACGTGCATCATCAACGCTCCACGATCAGAGCTCACATCATACATGCATTTTGTCAATCCTAACAAGAGTTACTGGAGTGCAGTTGTGGAATCGCTTGTGGCCAATTCCAAGACAGAGGTGGTAACTTACACAGAATGGCTATCTGCATTGACAGCAGCTGTGGACAGTGCAGATGCTGAGACAGCCAACCTTGAACTCCCTGCAATGATGCTTCTGCCATTTCTGGAGGCAATCGGGCAACCAGATCACCAGCGGCCGACTTTCGACACAACACGAACCTGCGAAAGCAGTCGTGTGTTGGAACAACTAGGGCCCGTTACTGTGTCGTGGGTCAGACATTGGCTGAATCAATGGCAGGTGCAGTTCTGAACGCAGGCTCACAAACCCAAGGCATTCAACTGCGATTGAAGACACCTTCTCAATTCAGCTGACACTGTACACTGGCTGCGCACTGTACGAATATGTAGTGAAGTTATGCAAATCCCGAACGCACGGACCCTATGATGTAGTTAATTCCAAACAAGAAGCAGGGCCAGACAATTTATCGCATTTCCTGCCGATCAAACGAGAACTATTCTTCGCACAGCAGCCACTGTTGATCTTCGCCTGCAATGTGCTCGTGAAAATCATAACAGTGATCTCTACCCGAAAGCAACCTCGACCAGCTCGCAGTCATGGTGTACATCCGGCAATCTCAGCTGCCGAAGCTGAAGGACTACAAGTACTCGGGTATGCAATCTTGGCCTATCAGTAGAGCAGCAAGCACTGATACTACAGTAAGGTATCGACCGAAGTCTCGTTTCGCGATACATCCTCAAGCCATACTGGTGGAACAATGTCATCAAGCTCATGCCGATGTCAATGGCACCAAATGCGGTATGAAGATGGCTGTACAGTCATGGAGCACTATCTGATAGCCATAGATCACCCTGACGGGCTTCGGTTTCGTGATCATCAACCTTCTGACCATGCTATACTATACTCCTGGCCTTGATCAGGACTGTCCGCCTTGGGTGTACGCGAGCTGGGCCATCGGCCTGTTTCTGTACCAGACATTCGATGCCATTGACGGATCACAAGCGTACGTATCTTGGCTCCTTCATGGTGTGTACTGATACCTCGCTCAGACGCCGTACGCATCAGAGTGGGCCACTCGGCGAGCTGTTCGATCATGGTGTCGACGCTTTGAATACTTCTCTCGAAGTGCTTCTGTTCGCAGCAACCATGAAGTTTGGTCAAGGATGGAAGACAATCCTGGTCTTGTTTGCTTGTGAGTGTGAAGCCACCAAAAGATGATCAAGCTGACGTCCCTAGCCCTCCTTACGTTCTACGTACAGACCTGGGACGAGTACCACACCAAGACCCTGACCCTCGGCTTGGTATCAGGACCTGTGGAAGGCATCCTAACACTCGCCATCGTCTACGCCATCACTGCGTATCAAGGAGCCGGCAGCTACTGGCAGCAACCGGCTCTTACAGCCTTAGGCTTCCCCAAACTCGCCTTCATCCCAGACGCAGTCTATGCCGCCGACTTTGGAGAGCTCTACCTGGCATACGGAGGAATTGTACTCTTGTTGAACACTGCAGAGAGGTAGGACAACAGCGCTTCCCACTGGTTTCGGACTGACACTGAATAGCATACGCAACGTCCTCAAAGCACGCAGTGAGCGCAAGGAGAATCCAGCACAAGCACTACTCGGTCTGCTTCCATTCACTCTCACCTGGTTAGTGATCGCGACATATCTTTATTTGCAGCCGATCATTCTGCACGAGCACCTTGTACCATTCGTGTTCTTTGTTGGACTCGTCAATGCATACGCCGTCGGACAGATGATCACCGCTCATCTCACAAAGTCACCTTTCCCATACCAGAACGTCCTGGTGCTGCCGCTTGTCTTTGGCATCGTCGACTCCCTTGGCCCAATCCTGCAGGCAAAGTTAGGCTTTGGCTGGCCAAGCGCTCTTGGTGACGGCGTTTACCAGGTAGCTTTCATGTTTTCATTACTTGGCCTTGCTATAGGCGTGTACGGTACCTTCGTGGTCGATGTCATTGTGGCCATCTGCGACTATCTCGACATCTGGTGCCTGACCATAAAGCACCCATATGACGAGACCATGGAGCTCAGAGACGGCAAGAAGGTCAAGACGAAGTGATGGATGGTGGAGGGCAGAGGCAGAGGCAGGAGGCAGAAGAGTGATGGTACGAGTGCTTCAAGTAATAAGATACCCATCGAGCTGTACTCGTGAGCTATTTAGCTAGCGACCGATCTTATGGTACTTTGATTGCTTAGTTTACTTCAGTCATATGCGAACACGAAGCTATAGCGTCGCCGTGGTTTGGCAGCGTTTGTGTGTAAGAAAGCTCATCTCATTCACATTCAGATTGACCATTATACGCCTGTCCAGAAGAACATTGTATGCATCTCAGCTTGAGTCCAAAGATAGTTCGATCAAGAATATTCTCTACATCATCCGCAGGTTCCTAGCCGCAGGATTCCCGTTCTACGTGCCTTGCCCCCTCCTACATCCCTTCCAGACTGCCGAAGTGAATCTCCACTTTCATACCCTCAGTGTGCAAGTATGAAAGGCTCGGATCATCCATGGTGAGTTCCAAATCGTCGTCCTCAGTACCACAACAAGCCGTTCTGCTCCTCAACCAATTGGCTCTAGAGCTGACACCTTTTGACCACAGTCAGACACACTCTTGCTTGTTGTCCTTGCCTTCAAGGACTTCTTCATTAGACAGCGGCGTCCGGATAATAGCCTAGCTGTTAAACCGGGCGCACCGGATCTCAACCTCATCATGTCTCACAACGAGTCAGCTGTGCAAGAGCCTCTGACGCTCGCTCCGGTCACTCTTGGCACAGGAGAGCAGTCAAACGGGTCCAACGCCTCCGACATCAAGACAGGAGCTGCTCGATTCGACCCAAACTTCACAGACAATGTCATCAAAGCTACAGGACCGAAGGCCAACAAGCGATTGGCACAGATAATGCCAAGCTTGCTACGACATCTCCATGACTTCTGCCGCGAGAATGAGATTACTGTTGACGAGTGGATGGCTGCAGTCCAGATGGTGCGTAGTGGGAGTATCGTCAAAGAGTGAGCTGACATCAAACTAGCTCAACGAGACAGGACAGACGTCCGATGAGAAGCGTAATGAAGGTGAGGACACATCACACTCCGTCTGTAGAAGTTGCTGATCTTGCAGGTCAACTATTCTGGGACATACTAGGCGTAGAATCACTCGTGGACGAAATCACATACAAGCTTGCCAGTGAAGCACAAGACGCCCCTACAGCCACGGCAATCCTTGGTCCATTCTGGCGTGCTGACGCCCCGAGACGCAAGATGGGCGACACGATCGTCTCTGGTATCGACGATGGCGACAACACTCTCATGCACGGTCGAGTTCTTGACTTCGCCACTGGCGAGCCGATCGAGGGAGCAGAGATTGACATCTGGCATACGGCTCCTAATGGACTTTACGAGCAGCAAGATCCCAATCAGCCTGACATGAATCTTCGAGGCCTTTTTACCACAGGCAAAGACGGCAAGTATCACTTTTACTGCCTAAGGCCAACCTCGTATCCAATTCCATATGATGGTCCGGCAGGAAAGCTGCTGCAGCTACTCGATAGACATCCTATGCGCCCAGCTCATATCCACTTCATCTTGAGTGCTCCTGGGTACAAGCCACTTGTCACACAGATTTTCGACCGTAGGGACAAGCACATTGACAACGATACTGTCTTTGCTGTAAAGGATAGCTTGGTTGTCGACTTCATGCCGAAAGAGGGCGATCCGAAAGCACACTTCGACTTGCAGTACGACTTCAAGCTTGCAAGCTATGACCAAGTGAAGCAGGGCAACACGAATGGTGCCACGGCAGAGGCTGCCACCGAAGGTTTGGCTTTGAGAGCAGCTAAAGCTTCCACTTCGAATCCTTGATAGCCCATTGCACGGCTGCACTGACATCGTCTGCGATATGGGTCGGAATCTCAGCAGGTGTCCCTCCGTTATACACTCCAGTCCTGACGAGGATACTGGACCAAGAGCTGTTCGTCGGGCTGTGGAATGTGTTTGCGCCACGAATGTCAGATAGCGGATTGTCGCCTATCATATAGACTCTCCTCAAAGGATGATTCAGTCCAGTGGGTCCGAAGAGCGCCTTTCTGTGAGCCACGAGTTGTCGCTCTGCATACACGTATGTCGCTCTGTGTGGTTTGCCGTACTGCTTACTGTTCAGACTAGCACCTCCAGTCACAGCTGACCAAAGACCGTTGAAAGAACTGATGAACCCTCCTTGTCCTAGGCGTGGTAAGCGATGCGATGCAGCCCAGAACATGTCTGGATTGCTATAATGGATCTCGGGTTGTCCGTCCTGAAGGTAGCCACGATTGGGTAATTTCTCGTTGCCATTCTTTGTCGAAAGCGTGCCTAGGATGCCCTCGCGTGACAGCAAGAGATCTAGCATGATAGTGCTGTCAAGTCCCCAGTCCCGAGGATCGTTGTAGACATAGATCGTGTCGATCTTCAAGCTGTCTTCCGGTGACGTCGGGTTTATTGGCTTTGGCAGAGGACGTGCGAAGGACCTGTAATAGTCTAGGAAGTTTTGAGAGAAGGGCCATACATCTGGGTGGCTGACAAGGATGTCTCCAGGTGTAACAACGTTCTTGTGTCCATAAGATCGTGCAACCTCAGCACACTTATCGGCATCTCCTCCAACGACCAACACAGTCTTGTCATGCTCGTCCACGAACTCTTTGAAGGGTGTATGGCTCTGCACAAACAGGCTGGTGTCCAAAGGCACCTCTAGCTTCTCACTGAGGTCTGCAACTCTTGCTTCCTCTGTCTTACCACCGCCGTTGGTCAGGAGGATAAATGGGATCCCTTGTTGCTGGAGAAGCTTTAATGTTTCTGAAGCTTTCGGTATAGGTGTCGATGATCGGAGCAGGACACCGTCTATGCTGTATCGCAGTCAGTAACTGTGACTAGTTACCAACGTGGTCGACCTACTCAAATGCAAAGGCGAAGTCTGGAATCTTAGTCTTGCTCGGAGCTGCGCGAAAGCATCGAAGCTGTGCTTTCTGTCGCCATGCTGGGAGCGATGACCTTTCGATGCACGCCACTCGTGTACGTGACGCGATACTGGCGCCGCGTGCCGTGAGTGCCATGCATTGAACGACGGTATTCTTATCAAGAAGATGATGTAAACAGAAGTTAAAGTTGACGCTAATGGGTGTACGCAGAATGCTTGTTACACAGGGTATCGAAGCAAGGGTCAATGCATGACTCGAAAGATATAAGAATCGTGGATGTGCTGTATTTCCAGGTGTTGATCTGGCTTACACTTTCTCATCTGCGGTGAAAACACAATCGAGCTCTGCAGGCCAGCCGTCCAACCCAACAAGACCTGCTGCTATCGCCTTCCACGCTTCTTGGTCTTCTATTTTTTCGACCTCTTGTCTCAGCACATCCTGAGCTTCATGCTGTCTCCACAGATGCTCCATACGTATCTCTCGCTTCCAACTCATCAAGGCCGTGAATACAAGATCAGGTCGGGTAAGGCGAGGTCCTTTCCTCGATGCCTTGACAGCTGGATCCATAGAGTTGAGAGACATGATCATGGCGGCGTAGCTCGACTCATAGTGGGCGCAGAGCACTGCGTTGCGTTCGGTTACAGTACATGCTGATAGCAGTCGCCGCAAGAGAAGATTGTTAATGCTGATGGACTGATGTTCCAGGCTGCATGTAAGCCACAAATCAATCGCGTGGTTGGGTATATCGACAAGCAGAAGCGCGAGCTCAACTGCAGCATTGACATAGTCTTCGCCCAGACCTGAGTACTGCGCACGCATGGTGTGCTGGTAGAAGGTACGCAATACCTTGGCTGGTCGGGGAGTCCATGTTGACGTAGCCTCCATCAAATCTCTCAACTCCGAGCTCAGCTTGAACACCAGCTTCCATGGCTGCAGACCTTTATTGCGTCCTAGGATACCCATTGCAATAGTTAGGCCGCGACCATTGTAGCCATCTGTGGTCAATGGGCTCGAGTTGAGCAGTGTCAAGGGCATGCTCATCACTGCTCTTGATAACCGCGGTCGGAAACCCTGCTGTCTGCCCCAGAGAAACGATACTGTTTTGCCAGCAGCGTCGTGAGGTTCGAATATGCCAACCATTGCATCAGCCTTTTCTGCGTCACTAAGGTCTGTGACGTCTACTCTGACCACTCGGAAGATGTCAGTCGGATCAGGCGTAATCCCGGGACATGCCATAATCTCCAGCCAAAGTAGTCGGAGGGTGTAGGTTGCAATCGAGATCGAGCTGTGGCAGTTTTGGACGCAAGCCGTGACCAGCTCGCTGCGTCACGACACAGTACTGCATACTCTTTCTTGATTGCTGTTCGGCTGTCTCCGGTCCAGGCAAGCCATCGTGTCTTGGTGTAGTGTCTCTGCTGCCAGGCTGGTAGTGCATATTGGATAACAGCCAGGAATGTTGCTGATGAGAGTGCCAGAACACTGACAGGATCGCCGCCTCTACCCGAGACGAATGCCAGGACACTCATGATTAATGAGCCAAACAGCATGAGTGCAACGAATGTCCACCAGTAATGCTCGATGAGAGCAAGACGAAACCTGAATGTCCACTGGCCGGAGGACTCTGTCATGAATGTCATGGCGGCGACTAGGCCTTGCAATATAGCCGTCAAGACTGCTATCCCTATGGCCGCCCATGAGAATTCTGGTCCAATGTCGAGCTGGACTGGTGAGTCGCTCATGGCTGACGTTGTGGTGCAATGGATCTGGAGATCCGAAGGATTGTGCACGCAGGATGCCACCAGGATATGTGCCGGCACATGGTAGCCTTGCTGTACGCGAAAGGGGAACTCAGCCTCGTCGATGCACATGTGCAATCAAAAGTGGCGTCAAGCTTCAGCCACGTCTCAGCCTTGCGCCTCATGCCAAGCATCCTGCGTAGAGCACTCATCGCATTCAGTCGTCGGAAGCAAGAACTTGAGTCGGATCCAGTCCTAGCTGCTCGCCCACAGCGCGCACAACACCTTTCAATGCTTTGCATGCTGGAGAATCGCTGAATGAATCGATGAAGCTCTCGCCATAATCGCAGCTCTGCCCAATCCTTGGGTCTAGTGGTACAGCGCCTAGGAAAGGTATACTCATCTCCTGTGCCAGACGTCTACCGCCTCCAGTTGATGCTCGGAAGATCTCAGACTGATGTGTGCATTTGGGACAGACGAAGCCGCTCATGTTCTCGACTAAGCCAAGCACACGAATGCCAGCTTTCCGGCAGAAGTCGATCTCTTTCCTGACATCCAGTAGGCTGACTTCTTGAGGTGTCGTCACGACCACAGCGCCATCAACACCAGATTCCTTCAAGAAGCTGTTGACAGACAAGTGCTCATCTGATGTGCCTGGCGGTGTGTCCACCACAAGGAAGTCCAGCTCGCCCCATTCGACATCCTTGAGGAACTGCTTGATAAGTCCGTTCTTCTTTGGTCCACGCCAGATGACTGCGTCGTCACGATTCGGCAGCATAAATTGCACGCTCATCACGCAGAGATTGTCGTCAACCCATACAGGTTCCCAGCCGGTGCTCGAGACGTGGATAGTTTCTTCTTCTACACCCATCATTTTGGGTATGCTCGGTCCACAGATATCTGTGTCCATCACACCAACCATATTGCTCTCGTTGCTTGCAAAGGTACGAGCAAGCATTGTTGTGAATGTGCTCTTACCAACGCCACCTTTGCCACTGAGAACCACAATCTTGTGCTTTACGCTCGAGAGTCGCTGTGTGATGATAGGTATCTCAGGATCCGGTCCCTTTGGTGCGGATGCGCATATTGCTTGGTTTGGACAACCAGCACAGGCATCACCTTGTCCTGCATTCTGCGACTCTGGTCCTGGACAGTGCTCAGGTTCCGGCGCGACCAGTGCTGGTTTCTTGCTTGTCGCTGATTGCAGAGCATCATCCACAGACTGGAAAGGCTCCTCCAATGACGGCGCCATATCAAACCCGCGAATATGTCTCGAAAATCAGTGGTGTTTGTAGAAGAAGTGGTCTCCAAAAATGATTGATAATGAGCAAACCAATTGTCGATCCGCGCTGACTAATCTCTCATCGCTGTGAAAGTACACATCTTGTATACAATGCATATGCCATAAGGTACGAACGATGATTGCATTGAGCCCTCTGCCATCAGCGAGAACTTTTATGGCTCAAGATGTACGCCACATCGTCCATGAGACGCCTTGCCAGGCTCCCTTCTCGACCTCGCCTGGTTGAGCGCAGCAGCATCCGACAGAGAAGCTACCTCGCACCACCTTTCCTCCTTGACGATTACACTCCACGCTACCAGCTTCTATCCTCTGTGGACGCGGCGAAGAAGCGTAGTCAAGCATATGCACATCTCTCCAATTGCAACCTTTGTCCCAGACTTTGTGGTGTGAATCGCTTTGAGCGTCGAGGGACCTGTCTGATCGGAGCCGATGTGGTTGTCAATACGATAGCACCTCACTTTGGAGAAGAGCCGTGCATACAGGGACACAATGGCAGCGGTAGTGTGTTCTTTTCAGGTTGCAACCTGAGATGCGTTTTCTGCCAGAACCATGACATCGCGCATCAGAAGAACGGTTTCCATGTGAGTCCTGAAGAGCTTGCGGAATGGTACATCAAACTGCAGGATATGGGAAACGTCCACAACATCAATCTGGTCACGCCAGAGCACGTTGTGCCCCAAGTGGTCTTGTCTATTTTGCAGGCAAAAGAGCTTGGTCTGACGCTTCCAATTGTGTATAACACGTCCTCCTTTGACTCGCTCGAGAGTCTGGAGCTGCTCGATGGTCTTGTTGACATCTACCTGCCGGACTTCAAGGTGTGGAACGCATCAACATCACAACGACTGCTCAAGGCAGACAATTATGCTGAGGTGGCTAAGAAGTCCATCCAGGCTATGCAGGCGCAAGTAGGAGATTTATGCTTCACAGCCGATGGTCTGGCCAAGAAAGGCGTGCTGCTGCGCCATCTCGTCATGCCTGGTCATGTCGAGGAGGGCAAGCAGATCGTAAAATGGCTGGCTGACAACGTGAGTAAAGACCTCTATGTTCACATTATGGAGCAATACCATCCCAGAGCGCACGTCGGGAAGTCTAGACGTGGTCGTGCGAAGGACCTACTCGACGGTGAACCACGGTATTCCGAAATCAATCGACCGGTCGACTTGAGTGAGGTTGACGACGTTCGCCAAGCAGCTGAGTCCGCTGGTCTATGGCGCTTTGTTCAAGCTGCAGAGCATGGCGGCTTCAACATCTGATTACCCTGGTGCTTGTCTTTGTCCTCACAACTGTCAACTTTTATCACTCCTTGGCGCAGATACAAGCTGCCCTTTGTCACACATTGAGCCGAAAACAAGCTTGTCAATCTTCGATGTTGAAAGAGTTCTATGAGCATCAACACCGCGAGATCGAGGAGCGCTTTCAACAAAGCATGCGTTCGATGGGTTTCCATCACGCCTCCCGCTGGTCGAGTACTTACTCCAACGACAATCGCTTCTTCGGTTTCGATAGGAATCTTTGAAGTCTGCAGCGCACTCACCTCACAGTGCCTCAGACTATCACCATGTACACGATAGCGCCACATCTCAACGCTCTGCCTATGCTGTACGAGCAATACCGACTCTACACTGAGCAGCTTGGCACGACTCATGCAGGCCTGAGTAAATTGTACAAGAAGCTCGCCAAAGCAGAGCGGAAAATGAATGAGAGAGATGATTGGCAGCCTACTCGTGCTCAAGCCAAGAAGTTGTGGTGGTCGCATACAATCGCGAAGCAGTCGATTGGGAAACTCGAGTCACAGAAGCAACATCTTCACAATCTGCTCCAGCAGTGTCAGGACCTCATCGACTCGTACAGTCAGAAGATGTACCTCTCGCCAGCCACAACTTTCTGGACCTCTTACCACTCGACAGGCTCAGATAGTCCTTGGCCAGCTGGCTCTTATCGTATGCATCTTGACCAGCAGTCTCAGCAGACTCAATACTGGGATCTTTCAATGCTAGGCGAGCGAGTCACATCACCCACAGACTCCAGCAATCATGATGTCGACAGTCACCAAGCGCAGGACGCTGAGCATATGTTTGCGCACGAGACTATGGATGCGTCATGCTGTAGTGCGGCGGGCGCTGCTTCTGTTGGTGAAGGAAGTGCTAGTGGCTCAGAAGGGGACGATCTGCCGGAGATGATCAGACCAGCTATGCTCGATGTCGACAAAGCGAACACGTCCACCAGACGACGATACTCTGATGCTGCCGTCCGCCAATACAGACAGCGTCCGGGGTTGTTTCAGGTCCAGCCAGGAGGCACAAGCACTGCAGCTGCAAGAGGCGAGCGTACTCTGACAGCGCCTTTACTTGAGACATCAGTCAGGACGAGCTCGGAGCGAGATGCGATATGACCTTGAGAGATACTGGGCTGGGCAACACTTGAGATTCCACAGGTTAACAACCAGCACTATGGTGCAGGATACTTCGTCAGAGGCAGTATGAGCTTTGTGACGAGTTTCAACCTTTTCCGGTTTGCTCTTGCTGGTCGGCTTATTCGCTGTTGTGACATTCACTCCCGGCGGTCCAGTCGTAGTCGTCCTCTCCTCCCAACACATCCGAGTCTAACACAAGTCAATTGCTCCAAGCTGAGCATCCAATTCAGCAACGTCAATGGACTCAACATCTAGTCTCCGCGAAGACCTCATCCAAGACTTTTCATCCGCATCCTTCATAAGTATCTCCTACCATTTTGTGCAGCATCACCCATTGCGAGCTCAAGCAGTTCCTGGAATCAGTCTGTCTGTAGCAGATGGTCTCCATCAACACTCACGTAATGGAACAGTCTCTTTCGACTGGAGAGCCTGGACGCCAAATCGGCTCTTCAACAATGCGATCTCCTACCAGCGACGTATCCCAGACCAGCACAACTGGCATAGTTTCCTCACGACCGAAACTCAACTTCGCGCGGGTTTCGAGTCTGGATCGTTTGCTTGCATACCACGAAGAGTTGGCAGCGTACGATAAGTATTCAGCTTCGACGGCTCAAGCAGTGGAGTTGAGCTCAGATGTGCATATTCGAGTCAACAACGGCACCGAAGCTGAACATGGACACTTCCAGACGGCGTCGTCAACAAACAAGAGATTTCGATCGCTTATAGTAGAAGTTGGATTCTGCTTCACGATAGCCATGACCCAGCTACTATCAGAACTCTACATCTCAGGATTCGCTCTCGTACTTGTCGACCTCGTCAAGGACGCTCCGGGCATGGGTTCGCCATCGACAGGATCATTCTGGCCAGCTGCAGTACTCTCACTCGTGATAAGTGCAACACTTCTTATCTGGGCTCGCATATCAGACATGCATGGTGGCTATCTGCCACTGATGTTCGGCCTCCTGTGGCTGACCATCTGGTCAATCATGCCGGCAATCTTCTTATCTCTGGTCGTCCTCAATATAGCACGAGCCATGCAAGGTCTTGCGATCGCAGCTCTCATGCCTTCAGTGTTTGTCCTGCTGGGCCATGCCTACGACGACAGTCGTCGCAAGAATATCGTCCTTGGTATTTATGGAGCGTGCGCACCGCTCGGATTTTACGCCGGCTTCGTCGTTGCTGGCCTACTGCCTCCAGAGCATTCGAGTCTGTTCTTCCTTGTCGCAGGGGTGTTGAGCTTCTTGACCATGGTCACAGCTTTCCTCTCGGTTCCACATGATACTACCGACCGGCATGAAATGCACCTGAAGATGGACTGGCTTGGAGCTTTCTGCATCATATCCGGTCTGATTCTCATTGACTATGCACTGGCAGCAGAACCAAGACAGGCAGAGCTGCAGCAGACAACCACTGCTTTCCAAGCACCACTCATCTTATGTCCATTATTAGCAGGAATCATCACCCTAGGAGTCGCTGTATGGGTGGAAGGGTGGCATGCAAGCTGTCCTCTACTGCCTTTCGACTTCTTTCGACCTGAGGGCCTTAAGTCATTCTGCTTGGCCTGCGTGTTTCTCTATGGATCATTTGGAGTCTGGCTGTACACAACATCCGAGTACTTCAGCCTACCTATGGTCACTGAGCAGTCGAGACCAGTCGAAGGCATGCAGCTTGTTCTGTGGTACACACCTCTTCTAGTGTTTGGGATCACCTTCAGTCTCGTCGGCGGTGCAGTCGCCAAATGGCTGTCGCTCAAAGTACTTATCTGTGTGGCCGGCATCGCATATATCGGCGCTTCTCTGGTGTTCGCAACGGCTCCCGTTCCTCTACACTTCTGGCTGATGGTCCTGCCATCTATGGTTTGTGCTTCACTTGGCACAGACCTAACCTTCACCATATCGAACATCTTTCTTACAGTATCTCAGCCACGAAAGTATCAGGGTATGGCAGGTGCCGTGTCATCGATACTCTTCAACCTTGGGGTGTCATTTGCTTTGCCGATATCAGAGATTGCGTTTGCGTATGGACGGACATCACCGCAGCTCACACAGCGTGTCGCTGATGACGCAGAAGTTTCCGCGTATCGACGAGCATTCCTCTGTGCGACAGCATCTGCAACAGCTGGATTACTGATCTGTGTCTTCTGCTTTCCATCAAGCCTGAGATCTCCAGTGACGACTGTCAAAGGCCAGACGTCGAGTGCAAGTTCTGTCAGCGAAGTAGAACAAGCATAGGTAGCCACGAGGAATGGCTCCACTGTTGATTTGGTCTCCATGACTAGCAAGGAGTGAGCTCCGAGATGTTAGATCGTAGAGATGACGTTAAAACCAATGTGCCAAGCCATTTTCGTATGCAGACTTGGGATCGTCCTGAAGCTCCATGTCAACCTCATGCCGTCCTGGTGTATGTCCCAACAGACCCAGCACGCCATTGACTTGCGCGACCAAGACTCGACTGATGCGTATTGATCCATACTGGTGCGTCCCTCCGATGACGCTCATTGACAACATGAAGGCCCCGCTTTTTCCACTTCTTGGCCGAGTAAATATTGCACGTTGTTCCGCCATCTCGATTCAATCTCGATTCCCTTCGCTCTGGATACTTCAACTTTGAGTGTGTCGCAGATCTCAACATCTGCACACAACTACCATCGCTGACGATATCAGGATGTCGACCGATAGTGGCATCCCGGCGATCGTCGTTGAAGAACTTCGTGAACGCATACCTCGACAGGCAGAGTCTGAGCAGGATGCCGAAAGCGCCACTGCACAAGACCGAGTCAAGAGTCTTAACTCACGCGAGTCGAAACGAGATGAACAGGATCAGAAGACATATGGACGGACACCCAATGGCACTGGTAAGTATCGTGTGCATAGACTGAGAGTGAGAGCAGGCTGATAGTCAGTAGTCTTCATCGTACCTCACACAGAGGATATGGTATCCCAACTTTTCGACCCATCGCAGCCTAAGAACGCCTCAGACATCGCTATCGTCACAGTACTGCTCACATTAGTAGCTCTGCTCTATCTTCTCCCACAATCACTACGAGTGCCTGTCTTCGCTGTCATATCCTTGTTTTGGCGATCATGCTACAACTTTGGCATTGGGTGGCTCCTCCATATGCAGTCCCACCACAAACGACTGGTCCACTGGGCAGAACGTTCCAAGATCTTCAACGACCCGGCTAAAGGCGACAATCCTCGTCCATTCCTCTACAACATGCTGAAGCACGAAATGGAAGCCAAGATCCTGAGCGACTACAAATTCCCAGAAGCACCAATCGAGTACAATACCTGGCTCCTTTTCAGACGTGTTGTTGATCTGATCCTGATGTGCGACTTCACTACCTTCTGCTGCTTCACAATCGCTTGCGCTGGTCAACCGACAGGTGAGAACATCTTCATGACGCTCGCACGATGGGTTAGTGGCATCGTCCTTGTCCTGTTCAATCTATGGGTTAAGCTCGACGCACACCGAGTCGTCAAGGACTATGCTTGGTACTGGGGCGACTTCTTCTACATGATCGACCAAGATCTCACCTTCGACGGTGTCTTCGAACTCGCGCCTCATCCCATGTACAGCGTCGGGTATGTTGGTCTCTATGGCTTTGCGCTCATGGCTGCGAGCTATAAGGTCCTATTCATGGCCATTGTGGCGCATGCAGCACAACTGACATTCCTAACACTAGTGGAGAATCCACACATTGAGCGTACTTACAATGCTCCTGCACCTGTGAAGCGGGAAGATGAGGTTGATCCACAACATCCAGTACGACCGGCCTATACATCTCGTCTGCTCAGTGCTGGACATGTCAACGGCTACCCACCGCTCGCAACAACCCACAAGCCATCTCCATTGCACAACCTGATTGGCATCCAAAATATGGACCTACATCGAGTACCAGATCTCGCCATTCTTATGTTGCAGCTTCTGATGTACAGTGTTGCCTTTCTATCACCAAACAACCTCATCTGGCAAAGCTTCTTCGTCGTTCTCGCAACTCTTTCGCGATTGTGGTACAGCGTTGGAATAGGACTCATTCTGGACGACCAGTCGAACAGAAAAAGCTGGACTCGACATTTCATCAAGTACGGCGAAAGCACTGAAGAAGCATGGCGACAATGGCGTGGAGTCTATCACATTAGCATGGTCTTCTGTTGGACAAGCTTCATTTGTGCCACCTGGAAGATGTACGCTCTGCCTCCAGATTGGTCGTATGGTATGGCTACCTTGCGTCACGTTGTTGGCTGCGCCCTCATCGCTCTGCATGTCTGGACTATCACAGAAATCTACGATTCGCTTGGTGAGTTTGGCTGGTTCTTTGGCGACTTCTTCTTCGACAAGTCTTCAGAATTGACCTACGATGGTATCTACCGCTTCCTGAACAACCCCGAGCGTACCATTGGTCTCGCAGGTGTCTGGGGTGCTGCGATCATCACTTGGAGCAAGGCTATCTTCTTCCTTGCTCTGCTCAGCCATGTGCTCACCCTATGCTTCATCCAGTTTGTGGAACGACCTCACATGCAGAAGCGCTATCGACAAGGTCTTCGCCAGACTTCTGGTGTTTCTAAGAACCTCCAGCGCTCACTGCCGAAACCGCTCCAGCACTGGCACGATGGTGTCAACAAGACGATTGATGAGACTGTTGAGTTCCTCGAAGACCTTGTGGAAAGCGCACGACCAAAGCTTGCAACAGGCCTACAGACTTTCGTCAAGGACTCGAAGACACTCTTTCAGCAGTATCCAGCACGTATCACCATCACTCGACTTGCGCCTGATCTTGCTGGTTTCGACCCGAAGCGCTACTCTCTGAAGATCGATACGACATACATGGGTGTCAGCCTTGGTGATGTTGTCGATCTAGATCGGGAGGGCGAGACTGCTCATGTGCCCAAGAAGCGACGAGACAGTCTCCAGCGTCTGACCATCGAATACGGCTGCCCAATCAAGGTCAAGTGGACGGCACCGCTCAATCACAGCAAGCAGGACTGGGTCGGTCTGTACATGGTCTCAGAGAACTCCTCTCGTGAAGTCACCAAGGTCAGCTCGCAAGGGCGGTGGACATCAACGACCAAAAATGGATTCGATCTTGTACAAGCATCTCAAGGCATTCTCGTTGAGGATATCAAGATGCCAGGAATTAATCACCACGATGGAGAAGTTGGCGATGTCCTCACGGGAGAAATCGAGTTTGCCGGCGACAAGCTTTGGTGGACAAGCGGTGTCTTCGAGTTTCGGTATCACCACGGCGGCAAGCATAATGTTATGGCATCCTCTCGACCGTTCGAGATCCGTGTCAGTAGGTTCGACGACGAGGATCTCGATCCCGAGGCAGAGAGCTTGTATAGGGCTGCCGTCGAGCATGCGATCCTGCCAGTGGTACAGAACTGCTTCGATCGAGACCCGAACTATGCGCCACGCACTGTCGATGAGTCGTATGGAAAGGTCATCGAACGAGAAGGCAAGTTTGCACGACGTGTGGTGTATGCCATTCAGCAGATGTTCGGCATTGAGTTTGCACCAGAGGTCGTGCAAGCAGATGGCAATGTTCGGAATCTCGCTTGGCGAATCTGTACTGCGAAGAAGGTACTGGCACCTTATAGCATGTCACGATCGAAGGGTAGGAGTACTCCGGCAGAGTAAAAGTTGCAAAGAAGGAGTCATCATTGCTGTTGTAGCATCTCATAGCTTCCGCTGAAATACATTATAGCAGAGACACTGCCAGCCAGCCTATGCATTGTATCACTGCTGTATCATCTTTGGAATGTATAAGATGTTGTTGTGGCTGATCTTCCATCTCATCACCATGGTGAAACCACTTCCGCTGAACTCGCCACTAATCGACACTTACGACTACATCAGTGAGTTCAATCTGCAAAGCTGCCGATGTTGGTCGCTGACTCTAATGAAGTCGTCGGTGGTAGAGCTGCCGGCCTGACTGTAGCACATCGTCTCAGCGAGGACCCAAACACTACTGTCCTTGTCCTCGAAGCTGGGCCAAGTGATGATGGCGAGGATATCGTGGAGATACCTGGCTTCATCGGCCACGACATTGGTGGCAGATATGATTGGAATCTCAGTACTGTACCTCAAGGCTTCCTCGACAACCAATCGCGAACGATACCTCAAGGAAGAGCTCTGGGAGGAGGAACACTCTTAAACGGTATGCTGTGGAGTCGAGGAGGCCAAGCAGATTATGACGACTGGGTTCAACTTGGCAATGCAGGATGGAGCTGGGCGGATCTCCTGCCATATTTCAAGCGCAGCGAGACGTACACGCCGGTATCGTCCACTGCAGCTGCCGAAGAGTACTCGATTCATGGGAACACGAGCGTGCATGGCTACAGCGGTCCTGTCAATGTCAGCTATCCTCATTACTTCTGGACCACATCGGCCAATTTCTTCGCAGGTCTGAACGAGCTAAACGTGCCGACGGCCTACGATCCGAACCACGGAGCAGTGGCCGGCGCGAGCTTCTTACCATTCGATCTCGACCCCGTCACGCAGACAAGATGTACTGCGAAGCGTGCTTACTATGACTCGGTCATGGCCAGATCGAACCTGTGGGTGTCAACAGGGCAGACAGTGACACAACTGCTGTTTGCCAATGGGACAGCAAACCGGAATGCTTCCAAGCCGTCCCATACAGATGGCAATGGCCAGGGTAGCTCTCCTCAGAGTGGTCAGATCTTTGGCACTGGTTCAACGTTGAACATCACATCCGCGGATGATAGTCGTCTGCAGCGTTTGGCTCGTGCTGTGAGGGGTGTAGTCACAAGGCTGCTGCCAAGGCTCACCGCTGAAGATGTGTTGACTGCTGCGCTGCATTCAACGTCACGCAAGGACATTGTTGGTGTTGAGTATGCTGCGAATGCTTCAAGCACGAGGAGGACTGTGTTGGCGAGAAGAGAGGTCATCATCGCTGCTGGTGCACTCCATACACCTCAGCTACTCATGCTGTCTGGTATCGGTCCAGACACCTTGCTGAGCAGTCTTGGGATTGGTGTGCACGTCAACCTGCCTGGAGTCGGCAGCAATCTTCAGGACCACGTTCAGGTGTCGTGTTAGTACCCATACAGGAACACATCCTTTCAGTATCCGAATGAGCTCAGCACTGATCAGGACTTTGTTGATCAAGCGTGGACGGACTACTGGACGACTGGCACTGGGCCGTTGACCAGCGGTGCTATCGACGGAGTCGCCTTTCCGTCACTGGCTGACACAAGCAATGCTTATACCTCTATCGCAGGGCTGGCTCGCTCTCAATCGCCGTCGTTCTTTCTCGCAGCAGACACAGATCCAAGTGTGGTGGCTGGCTTTGCACAACAGCTGCCTTTGCTAGCGAATGCTCTCGAAGACAGCAGTCGAGCAGCTTTCGAGATCATCAACGCCAACGACGGCGATCTGACAGTCGCGAATATGCGACCGTTCTCGAGAGGGAGTGTTCGTTTGTCGTCCACGGATCCCTTTGCTCCGCCACTGATCGATCCGAGATATGGCAGCAATCCGATCGACGTGCTTGTGTTCCAAGCAGCCATAGCCTTCAATCAGAGACTGATCACCACAAACGCCATGTCTGTGCTTGACCCAGACGAGGTGTTGCCGCCGGCAAACGCAAGCAGTGACGAGATCTTGCAGCACATCCGTACGCGCTCGCAGACTGAGTATCATGTCTCCGGGACAGCGGCGATGCTACCGAGAAAGCTTGGAGGTGTGGTGGACGCTAATCTGTTGGTCTACGGCACAAAGAACCTCAGAATCGTCGATGCGAGTGTCTTTCCTATGGTCCCGGCCGGACATCTGCAAGCTATTGTGTATGGTGTTGCTGAAAAGGTAGGTGCTGAAGACTTCGTCGCGATGCTAGCTGACATAAAGAGGCGGCCGACATCATCAAAGCTGCCAATCCAGGTCGAAGAGCAGCGTCCAGTAGTACCTCTCGGAGTGTCGCCTCACCAACAATGAATGCTCTGCCACAGGCTCCTTCTGGGTACACTGTGAAATGGACGACATTGGTCACGGTGTTCACAACCTGGATCTGATTTGTGACATCGGCGTCTGCTCGTTAGTCTCATACGGTTAGCATATAGCATAGCATCATATATGATCGTAGCGGATAATTGTCCGCGGTTTGCGGTGCACGGCTTGTCAAACGAACCTATGCTGCCTTGTCCGTATTCCCAGCAGAGGAGTGAGGCTGTCTTCCTTGTACAACCATCGTTATGTGTACACAAGAAGTCATCTGGTGCTTCTGCGGACATGGAGAGTTTCTGCCGATCGTCAGATGCCAACAAGCAGAGCTCAATGGAGTCTGCTACACGATCTTACACGGAAGCCACGGCGTCGTCGTGCCTGTAGAGTGCAGTGGATGCGCTGCAGGTCTAACAAGACTGTTCCCAGCCGCACAACCTCGGGGCGCAATCGCACAGATGGTCGAGAGTCAGAGTCAGCCAGCTCCTCTGTCACGCATGGCGTTGCCGACGATACAGGAAGAGGTCGGGGCGGTGGAAGGAACTGGAGGTGTCCCGCAAGAGCTGACAGACGTGGTCATGACCGATTTTGATAACTTCACTCTAGATCCTGAGCTGTTGCAGTATCAATAATTATCGCTGCCTCGTGCTGAGATTGTTCTTCAGGCAGTGTCAATGAGATGCTGTGGTCTCTGAGGTGATCTCAAGCTTCTGCCCAGCGCTACAGCATCTGAAGTGATCACCCAAGCTTTCGCACAAGAAGAGGCCAAGACAACGAGTGATGATGCTTAAGTCAGGCATCATCAAAATGTCAGACAATAGTGACGTATCTGTCGTTCCGCCACAAGGACGCATCTCCTGCCAACTCCTGACCATGGATGTGGCGCGTTCTTCAAACGCTGTGGACGGCGGCTAATGCAAGGATGATGTGGCCTTACATCATTACGACTTGCCGACGTGGCATATGGTGGTGATGCGATGAGCATCGCTGCATGATGTACTTACTGTGGCATGAAGGCCAGAACGGCAGCGTCCAAGGAATCCTGGTCGTGTAATCCAAGCAGGTTTTCGTCGTAGTGCAAGATGCATCTGGTCGTCTTCATCTGTCGCTGCCAAGCCCTGTTGACACTCTAGCTTCGTAGCCAAGATCTATCGTTTCCTGGGCATCGCCATAGATCGATGGATGAAGATCCCAAGCCATGAACCGTCAATAACCCCCTTTGCATCGCAGTCACTGAATATCTGCATCATCCTCGACTCTTTGTGTTGCAACTCCCGCAGTCACAAGCAGGCGATTCAATCACCGCGACAGTATCGCGTGCGTGCCGCGCACCTCTACGCTACAGCTTTCGTCCGTCGCCTCACCCCATGCAACTCTAGTCCCTGAGTTCAGCCACACGCGTAACCAATCGGTGTCCATCACAAACAAATCAAAGAGACACCCTCGGGCAGTCAAAGAGCATCCAGAAGCCTCGCTTTCCTGGACACAAGACCAGCACCAAATTGCGCATTCTTTTACGACATCCGGACCCTGCGGCACAGAGAAGGTGTCATCGATAAGGGCATTTCCCACCCAGAGACAAACGAACGAGGATTGGCCGCGCAAGGCCTCGCACGAGTGAGGCAGTGCAGCGCATAAGCTCCGCACCTCAAACAGACAACATGCGTATGTACCCAAAGAAGGCCCTTTGTCTTTTCCCGCACCTCTGCCATCACTCTTTCGACACCAATGTCTATTGGTTCCCACCGTTCCATCGAACCGTGCCATTTTGGCTCTTGAAAGACTGTACTGATGATTGATGACTCGTGTAGACTCCATCAGGTCTGCGGCCAGAAAGCAGGCATGGTATCACAACAATGACCCAAACGCCAGAACCTACAACTTCTTTGGCAGACCTAATCCTCGCGCCAGGAGACGAGTCGATCCCGAAACTGGCTTGACACAGATCCAGACAGATGCTTCCAACACGACAGAGCCGGACATACCTGGTCCACGAAAGTCTTACACTTCTCCTTCACCGACTAGTGGCCCGTCCGAGCAGCGTAATAGAGGCATACTAGGCACATCCGGCTTAGATGATGTAGATGAAAAGGATGATCATAAGTTTATGGGAAAGGAGGGCTTGAGCACCAAGAGCAACACTAGCAGTGAGCCTCACGATGCCACAGCCGTCGACGTCCAGAATGGCAACTCAAGACGACGTGGACTTCTTGCGAAGCTGCCATTTGGCAAGAAGAAGCATGAACAAGACGATAACAAGGACCTCAAGCGCTCGAAGTCCAAACGGAGCAACTACGACGAGAAGCGTACCATGTCCAGTCAGCTCAGAGCTATCTTCATGTCCTGGATCAACCTCCTCCTGATCTTCGTCCCTGTCGGTCTAGCTTTCGAATATGCACACCTCAGCGGTCCAGCGACATTCGTCGTGAACTTTATCGCCATCATCCCCTTGGCGTCGATGCTGTCGTTCGCGACAGAGGAGCTGGCCTTCTATGTCGGTGAGACCTTTGGTGGTCTGCTTAACGCCACCTTCGGCAATGCCACTGAGCTGATCGTCTCCATCATCGCCTTAACCCAAGGCAAGATTGTCATTGTGCAGACATCACTCATTGGCTCCATCTTGTCCAATCTCCTGCTCGTGATGGGCATGTGCTTCTTCTTCGGCGGCATGAAGCGTCTCGAGCAGTTCTTCAACATCACAGTGGCTCAAACCGCTGCTTCACTTCTCGCTCTGGCTATTGGTGCGCTGGTCACACCAACAGCATTCCGCATCTTCTCGCCTGACGACAACGGCGTTACACCTCTCTCCCGAGCAACCGCAGTACTGCTCTTATTCACATATATCTGCTACCTCGTCTTCCAGCTGCGCACTCACACCGAGATGTACAACAGGCCTTCTGAGAAGGTTGACAGCACCCGCAATGTCTTCAAGAGCAAGAAGATTGATGCCGACGTGGCCAAAGGTATCTCTGCCGTTGGTGCCCGTAGTGCTGCACACACTGGCGGTGCCGTTAACAAGGAGAAGCTGGACAGAGGGGACAATGATAGCAAGAGGTCTGATGACGACGACGAAGAAGAACAGCCTCAACTCGGCAAAATCGTTGCTCTTGTTGTGCTTGCTGTATCTACAGCCCTGATCGCTGTCACATCAGATGGTATGGTCTCTGCTATCGATTCTGTTACCGAGCCTGCCGGTCCTCTGTCTGAGGAGTTCTGTGGTTTGAGTAAGTTGTGCTTGCGCTTGAACAAAGCAATATGCTGACAATACCAGTCCTTATTCCGATTGTGGGCAACGCTGCCGAACACGCAACAGCCGTCACTGTGGCCATCAAAGACAAGATGGACCTTGCAATCGGTGTCGCAGTCGGCTCTTCTCTACAGATCGCTCTGCTAGTTAGTAAGTGAAAGCAACTTCCACAGCCCATGCCCCATACTGATGGTCGGCTAGTCCCAATCATGGTTCTACTGAACTGGTTCGGCCTCGGATCGCCTTCAACACTGGACCTCAACTTCGATGGTTTCCAGGTTGTCGTTCTATTCATTGCGATCATTCTGGTCAATTACGTTATACAGGATGGGCGGTCACATTGGCTTGAGGGCGTTATGCTGATGATCACATATATCATCTTTGCTGTCGCCGCTTGGTATGTTATGGTGCAACATGACGCTTGGATCTTGCTAACAAGCATAGGTATTACCCGGCTTCACAAGCGCCGAATTGAGTGCACTGGGGAGATAATGCTAGCATCAGTGGGCGGCAGCTGCTTCCCGATCTCGTCTGTAATCGTACTATGCAGTGCTACTGCACACCTTTCCTCCAAGCCGCACCCTTGTGGTGTTGTGCCTTACCAGTGCCATGATGTGCATGGTAGATGTCCGTCAGGAGCCATGCTGGTCTTGGCTGCCTACTGATCTCCGCTCAGCTGAGCAATTGTGGTGCCTGGTCGACAACTCTGGCTCACATGGGCGTCATGTCAACGTCGATGGAGGGCCGGGCCAGCCCTGAAAATCACATGATAGACATCTCGTTACAGTGCTCTCGCAGAGGGCTGCGGAGGCTTCTCTACGGCTGTGTCTGCGCCCAGGAGCCGCTACCAGCACCCAATCGTTCGTTCAATTCATGATCATTATTAGCCAGACTAGCTGACTCGTGCAGTTTGTCTTGTGACAAACCATGCTACCCGTACAGCACACGCACAGTCTCACTTGTTTGACCTACAGAGATCACTCCAGGCCCTTGACCGATTCATTCTGGATTGTGCCGAGCCTCAGTCCTGCTGCTTGTGGTGGTTCATTGCGAAGTTCATGGTGCATTTCCATGCCTCAGGGCTGGGTGCATGGCCTTGAACATTGTCTATAAGTACTTGGGACTTTCAGGCCTCTCTCCACTCATCCACTTCTCGACACCTTTCCTCTTACACTCCATTGGTTGCTGCACTGCCTTCCTTCATCAATAATATCCCCTCCTAGTGCCGGTTGAAATTGAGACAGGTCCTTGCAATCCACCGACCATGGACACCAATCCTCTCTTCCTCCCACAAGTCTCTGAAGGTGACGAACAGCCAATCGAAGAGTACGACCTAGGAGCCGCACGAGCTGATGTCCTCCAAATCCAGCACAATCTTCTCCATCGGATGGCTGCACCACTCGAGAACCGAGGTCACGTTGATGAACACGAAGTCGAGGATGTAGACGGGCCAGATGTCGAGCTCAGTCTGGAGCAGCTCGAACAAGAGGTTCTGCTCGAGCGAGCTGCAGCCGAAGCAAGACGTCAGAAGAGGAAGTTGCAGCATGAGGCTATGCTGGAGCAATCGGACGACGACGATGATCCATACGAGAGCATCGATGATGAATTGCCGGCTCCTCCAGCCCCAAGCAGATCCAAACGAGGTCGTCAGACTGAGGACGATGAACCGGCGCGCAAGAAGCCTCGGAAAGCAGCTCCGAAGAAGCCAGCAGCTAAGCGTGGTCGTAAGAATGCCGAAGTTGATCAACTGACCAACACCAACTCTATACACAAGATCATGAGGACCAATGTCTTCGAAGACGCCCAGCTCACTGCAAACCTTCCTGCGCAGCCAACGCTCGCTGTTGGGAAGAATAAGTCGGCTGCGCTCAAGAGCTTGCTGCAGTCGATTCCTGCGAAGGATAAAGAAGCTGCTAGATCAGACACGATCAAACTCGACAACGCCAGCAAGGTCATCGGGGCCAGGAAGGTCAAATACGGCAGCGAAGAAGGCTTCTTGCTGAATGGGATGAAGACGCCTTTGAAACACTACCAAGTGTTGGGTCTAGCTTTCATGAGGGATCGCGAGAACAACGAACGACGCCCTCGAGGTGGAATCCTTGCTGACGGCATGGGTCTGGGCAAGACTGTAGAGGCCCTGGCAAACATAGTCAACGGCAAACAACTTCAAAAGGGCATGCCTAAAGCAACACTGATCGTGGTGCCACCGAACCTGATGGCTCAATGGCTAGCAGAGACCAAGAAGCACGTTTACACCGAGGAGGAGGTCATCAAGCGAGATGCCATCTTTGGTCAAGAATCAAATGAGCAGAGACTGAGCGCCAAGCACGGTCTGAAAGCCGTTGCGATCTTCAAGGATGTGCAGAAGATGAAGAATCTTGTGGCCTTTCTGCAGAAGCAAGACGTGGTCTTTGCAACCTACCCAGCGGTCCTCAAATCCTATCCGCCTATGAACCCACCTAAGGAACTTCACACTAGCCAGCAAAAGAACGAGTGGTACGAAAAGCACTTCTTCGAGAAAGCAGGACCGCTCCATCAGATCAAGTGGCATCGGATCATCCTTGACGAAGCTCATCTCATCAAAAACCACCTTTCGAACACGTCCATGGCTTGCCGAGCACTCAGGGCTCGCCATTATTGGGCCCTCACTGGTACACCTGTGCAGAATGAGTTGGCCGAGTTCTACAGCTACTTTCGCTTCATCAGGGATCCATATGTGATGTCTTTCCGGATGTTCAAGGCCAATTTCTGCAACGAGGACGACCCAGCTGCCAGTCAGAAGCTTTTGGCTATGCTCGACCGAGTCATGCTCAGAAGAACGCATGCCGACACCATGTTTGGGGCCAAGTTGTTAGACATCCCTAGACCAGAAGCCCCAACGACTATGTACATCAACTTCAACGTGACTGAGAGAATGATCTACGAGTTCATCAAGCGCAAGTATTGCAGCACGATCAAGCAGATGGCCAGATCTGGGCCCCTCGAGAGAAGAAAGATACAACGACATCTACACTCTGTTGCTTCGCCTTCGGCAGGCTACAGGCCATATCCTGCTGCTTCACGACGTCCTCTTAGATATGCTTGATCGTGCCGACTTTGAGAGATTGAACAGATGCCCGCCTGGCGAGGAGGCCAAAGAGGATGCGATTGCTTCAATGCTGCAACTCCGGGAGATGATCACTCGTATCGTTCTGGAAAGGGTTGCTAAACCAGGCGAAGTCAATCTCGTGGTGTCGCAAGGCAACGCCAGCCTCGAGGAGCTCATAGCAGCAATACCGGATGCTGGTAAGAGCATCGGTTTCTCACATGGCACTACGGACCTCGACTATGCCAGATACTTCAAGACCTTCGGCGATACAGAGAGCCTCAAGAAGATACAACAACAGACGCGCTGCTGCGACTGTAATCAAGAGCCACTCAACCCACACATCACCAACTGCAATCACATCTACTGTTTAGCATGTATGGAAGCTTTGCAGAATCGCTCAGCTCGACTGGGCCGCGACGGTGCAAGGTGCGTCAACTGCAACGAGCTGTTCACCAGCGTCACTCCGTGCAAAGAGCTTGAGACCACAGCAGATGCCGAAGAGGTGTCAGAGACGCCGAACACGATTCTACGTAAGGTAAAGCCAGAGAAGACAAGCCTCAACAAGTGGATTCGCATGAAGGGTGCCGTGGCACCTTCATCCAAGACTATGGCTATGAAGACTCAAGTACTCGGTTGGCTCAAGGATGATCCAGACGTCAAGATCATCATCTACTCGCAATTCATCCCGCTGTTGCACATTATCGGCAAGGTCTGCGAAGGCGAACGATGGACTTACAGGCGTTATCAGGGAGACATGACTCTGGATGCTAGAGATCGAGCTGTTCGAGATTTTGGTCACCCTGAGTTGAAGATCCAAATCCTGCTTGCTTCCTTGAAGTGTGGTGGACTTGGACTCAACCTGACCGCTGCATCGCGAGTACTGATCATGGATTCGTGGTGGAATGACAGCGTTGAGCAGCAGGCATTTTGTCGAGTCTTCCGGCATGGACAGGACAAGACCACAGAGCTGACCAGGCTTGTGGTAAAGGGCACAATCGACGAGGATATGATGAATCTCAAGAACCGCAAGCTTCAGGAGATCAATCCCGTCTTGGAGGACGAGCGTGCCACGAAGCCGACCCTGAAAGAACTTGTGAGACTCTTTGGTTCAGCTGATGAGAACGGAGACGGCACAGAGTTCATCTTTCCAGGCATACGCGACGCCTTCGCAGAAGACGATCACCTCAGAGTGATCGACTATGACTCAGAGGATGAGTACCGCGAGATGGGCAATGATCCCTGAGCAGGAAGTGGAAGTCTCACTCTTTGAGGACTCCCTCTGCCTGAGACGCATGAGCACCACTTCGGGGAGAAGTCCTTTCACTCAAGACCTCACGACTTTATGACCACACGACAGATGGCGCATGACCTTCGAACGAGCTCCCAGTATTCATTATATGCAAGGCCTGAGAGCTTGTACAGGGACATGATAGCTAGCAGATAGCTTTTAGAAACCTTTCTACCTAACTGTAGCTCCTGTGAGTGTCTTGACAGTACACAGCCCTTGCTTCGTCTGCAGAAGAGCTACACCACTCTTTCCACTATCTTTGAGCTGCTCAACCGCTGCCACGTCGAAGGCCACTTCCTTGTTTGCAGTAGTCGTGAAGCCGGTTTGACAGTAGTCCCACACCTTCTTCTTCGGATTGAGTACAGCATCGGGTTCGCCAGTCCAGCCCTCGAAGAACACTCGCTCGCCAGCTTCGGCAGCAGCAGGAGGATTTACGAGCTCTACAGGTCCAGCATGGTGATCCTCCTCACCAGGTGCCAGGCGAGGCGATGCTGCGAGCACCATAGCTGCTGACTTGATACCACGCATTGTGACAGGCTTGAGATTGCAGACAGCAACGATCTTGCGACCCTGCATCTCTTCCAGCGGCACCAGCCCGTTGAGACCAGAGCAAACTGTTCGCACAACTTGTCCTTCGTACTCTGATGTGTTCTCCGTACCAGGTGCATCACCACATGCTATCGTCGAGACGTACAGCGAATCGGCGTTAGGATGTTGAATAGCCTTCAGAATGTGTCCGACACGGAGATCGATCAGCGCAGGCGATAGAGGCTTCTCAGGTGCTGGAGCATTCTTCTGTGGCTTCGGCTGCTTCTCTTTCTTCTCTTTCTTCTTCTCAGTGTTGGCTGCTGTGCCGGGATTGCGGCAGCTGCTGCGGTGACCACTTCTGCAGCTTTGCTCTTGTCCTCTTGCGGCAGCGGCCTCCTTCTCTTTCTTCTTCTTCTCCTTCTCGGCCTTGGCGTCAAAGGTCTTCACCGGCGCAATGAGCTCGTCCACGTTGATCTCGACCTTCTCGTTCGACTCGAGCTTCAGGCCGAAGAGAGGTGCATTCTGGACGAAATTGATGTATCGGACGATGTGGTGGTAGCCTTGTTCGCCCGTTCGCTGCTCTGAAGTCCAGCCCTTCACAACAGGCGCCAGCCGAGAGAACATGGCCACATCTGCAATCGATGGCTTGGAACCGAGAAGAAGTGTGCGGGTGGAGAGATGTGTGTTGAGACTACTCAATCTATCAGCAGTCTTGGCTGCATCTTCACCCGTCGCGGCAATATGAGACGATGTAATGAGCCATTGGTCTGCCTCAGCTTTCTCAGCCGTGGTGTACTGTTTGAAGTCAGCACAGGTCATGCACATTCACAACCACCAACCTCAACATCTGGAAAGACTGCACTGGAGACTTTGTGAGGATCTTCTCCTGCTCCAGCAGCCTGAGGATAGCTCTTCGTGATCAATGCCTTGACTTGGCCGTCTAGTACCATGCCAGCCATGTTTGCGGTTGTAATCCTCCTGATTCGTGATGCTTGTAGCTGTCGCGTACTAGGACAGCTGCGTTTCAAACTGACTCGGCTAGATCTTGCTGGTGTTCGTAGAGAGAACAGCGTGCTACCGATTCTCGTGGCACGCATCAGACTCACACACTGGAAACTTTTAGAGCATGCATGAGTCCATCGACGTTAGTATGTGGCTGGTGGGGCTTCTCCCGCTTTTGCACCGCCACGCACGAGGCAGCAGTCGTATGCGACGTCACGCTCTGGGTCTTATTCATCCTACAACAACCTGCCCAGAACACTTCACAACATACACAATGTGCGGCGGCGATTGTCTTCTTGCCATCTTGGCCATCATCTTCCCACCTATTGCGGTCTGGGTTAAGCGAGGCATTTGCAGTGCAGACAGCTTCATCAATATCGCGCTTTGCTGTAAGTAGTGCATGCTCACAAGTCGGACGGCTCTGACAATCGCAGTCCTCGGCTTTCTTCCTGGTCTGATCCATGCGTGGTACATCATATCTGTCACACCAGAACCGACGTACGAGCAGATCCCGGACACCGAAGGCGGTAGGACGACGACCTATGTCGTAGTACAAGGAGGTCAGGGCGGTGGCTACCAGCGACAGGCAGCATCGCAACCCAAATACGGCACTGTCAACAGCACTGCAGACTCGCAGTTCCCTGGACAAAGGAATGGCTTTGTGCAGCCGCCACAGGCATCGAGCAGTGCTGGTGAGGTAGCGCCACCAACATATCAAGATGCTGTTGGCGACCACAAGGTGCAGACTCGCTGAGGAATGATCAAGATGTCATGAGACAACACGTAATATGGAGGGATGGAACATCAGACGTCAACAGTACTCTTGGGTATCATGTATCATACAGATCGTCCTGCTCTGCCTTGCCTGTCGTGAACCAATATCCGCCGCCTCGCTATGCTAAAAGTCAAACTTGTCATGTCCATGTCCTCGTCTACTGTTTCTCCTTGCTCTGACAAGCCACGATCTTGACGCGCTCTGCCTGAACGTTCTGTGAAGCGTCCAGCTTAAAGTTCACGTTCTTAATGATGAACGTCCAGACTTCATCGCAGAATCTATATGTGTCGAGGTGTCCCTGTCGCAGTCAGCGTCTACTCGTACTCCTGTCTGCATGATATACCTTGAATTGTAGTCTGGCCTTCACGTTGTCTCCTAGCACTGATGCGATACCTTGATCAAAATGTTGCATGATGCGCATTGCCAGTTGGGGCTCAATTCTTCGCGAGGAGATCAAATCATCGAGAGTGTCTGCGAGTGCGATGCCGATGCTGGGGAGGTCAGTAGATGACATGATAGCATAGAATGAACATACGAGGTCCCACGGTAGAGCTCGTAGTATGTTGGTGCTGGTGCCGCCATGATAGCCTTTGGGGCGGTCGCTGAGCGTCGATGCACAAGATGTCTGTTACTTTGTGGTCACCAACAGCTTCTAGCAAAAGAGATGTTGGTGAGCAAGTGTCGCTGGCCTGGAAACTGATTGTGTATACCAGTGAAGTATGACTGGGAGGGTCGCCTTTGAGAGCGGAAGCTTCCGCAATCTGTAGCTACATGTGCCATGCATCATCAAGCAATCTACATCACGTACAACACTGCCACCCACGAGCAATCAACAGAACATCCTTCACTATGGGTGGTCTCACATACGCCAGCTATGGCGCTGGTCTCGGTTTCGTTGTCGTCGGCCTTTGTGAGCAGCCTGCGACAAGCTTCGAGATAGCACTGACAGGCTTCCAGATATGCTGTTCAATGGCGAGGGAGAAGCATTCAACGTAAGAGATGTTGTTGGAATCATCAGCCCACCGAGCTTACAGCAGTACAGGTTGGACAATTCATCGAAGCGATCTCGCCATATGCTTGGGCAGCAGTTGGAATTGGTCTATGCATGGGCTTGTCCGTGGTAGGCGCAGCATGGTATGGAAGAGTGTGACAACATGGCCCTCGCGCTGACAAGGGACAGGGGAATCTTCATCACCGGCTCGTCGATTCTAGGAGGAGGAGTGAAGGCACCACGGATACGAACGAAGAACTTGATCTCCATCATTTTCTGTGAGGTTGTGGCGATCTACGGTGTGATCATGTCCATCGTGTTCTCCTCCAAGCTCCAGTCGGTGGGAGCAGAAGCAATCCACAGTGGAAGCAACTACTTCACCGCGTTCGCGCTCTTTTGGTCGGGCATACTCGTGGGAATGTGCAACCTGATTTGTGGTGTCAGTGTCGGCATCAATGGAAGTAGTGCAGCGCTCGCAGACGCGGCAGATCCGTCATTGTAAGTGGACTTCATCGGGGACCTTCACGGCTAATGTCTTGCAGATTCGTCAAGATTCTGGTGATTGAGATCTTCTCGTCAGTGCTGGGCTTGTTCGGCCTGATCATTGGACTGCTGTTGAGCAGTGCTGCAGACGAGTTCAAATAGACGTAGGAGTTTGTTCTGCACATCAGGCTACGTTCTGTGGCTGCCGATATACATATGTCACGCATATATGGAGTTTCGAATCTATGTCCATTGCATCTGGCGTTGTGTATACTATTATAAGACTGATTACAGTGCATTGTATGGGCTTGTGCAGGCGCGTCTTCAAATCGTGTGCTCCTTCGTCATAGGCATGTACTCGGAGTACAACCATAGTGAAGCGAACGGATTGCACGGACGACAGCTTCACGATATATGGTCAGCCAACTCATCTTCCATCTCAATTTCCAAAATGACGACAGACAAGCTGCGAGTCGCAATACTAATCATCTCTGACACCGCCTCGAGAGATGCTTCAACCGATAAGTGTATACCCGTGTTGAAAGAGACCTTTGCCGGAGACACGACCACTTTAGATGGCACTCCCCGTGAGAAATGGATCATACACGACACGAAGATCGTCCCAGATGATGTCTCAACCATTCAGCAAGCTATCGAAGCATGGACAAGCATCGAACATCAGTCATCAGCACTCGATTTGGTCAATCTCGTCATCACCAGTGGAGGTACTGGCTTTGCAACAGCAGACGTGACACCAGAGGTACGTGTAGAGCATCTCCGATTCAAAACTCACACTCCGTAGGCCGTCAGTCCACTCTTGCACAAACATGCTCCCGGCCTCGTTCATGGTATGCTTGCTACTTCACTCCAGGTTACACCCTTCGCAATGATGGCGCGTCCAGTCGCGGGTGTACGAAACAGCACAATCGTAATCACTCTGCCTGGCTCGCCGAAGGGTGCCAAGGAGAATCTGAATGCTGTCATTAAGCTTCTACCGCATGCTTGTCAGCAAGCCGCCGGCATGAACTCGAGAGTGCTGCATGTCGGAGGCGTACCACAGCTCGAAAAAGCTGCAGGCATCGCTTCCGCAGGTTCTTCAGGACACCACCATCACCATCACCATGGCCACAGTCACGGTCACGGTCATGCTGGACCACGAGCACATACCAAGCCCGAAGATCGGCCTCTGTCGAATGATCCCAGTGCTGGAGCTTCGAGACGATATCGAGAATCGCCGTATCCTATGCTGCCAGTCAAAGACGCACTGCAGATCATAGCCGAGCATAGCCCTGCACCAGTCGCCATAACAGCTACAGTAAATGACTCCCTGATTGGTCACATCTTGGCTGAAGATGTGGTTGCGCGCGAGAATGTCCCAGCATTCCGAGCGAGTATCGTAGACGGCTATGCTATCATTGCTTCGAAACATGTCATGGTCCCAAGCACCAAGGGTCGCTTTCCTGTCGTTGGTGTCTCACATGCAAAGCCAGGACAGATGGAAGACCTTCAAATCGGAGAAGTTGCGCGGATCACCACTGGAGCGCCACTCCCACCTGGCGCTACGAGCGTTGTCATGGTCGAGGACACCGTGCTAACAAAGACAGGTGCTGACGGCAAAGAAGAAGCTGAAATCGAAGTGCTTACGGACGCCATTGAACCAGGAGAGAATGTGCGGGAGATAGGCTCGGACGTCAAAGCTGGTGATGTGATCATGAAGAAGGGAGAGGGCATCAGTGCGACTGGTGGTGAGTTCGGGCTGCTCGCATCTGTTGGCACTCGTGAAGTACAAGTCTACCGCAAACCTATCGTTGGAGTGCTCAGTACAGGCGATGAGATCGTTCAGCATGATCGGCCAGGCGACCTCAAGCTGGGAGAAGTCCGAGACACCAACAGACCGACTCTGCTGACTTCTATCAGAAGTCAAGGATTCGAAGCCGTGGATCTAGGTATTGCATCTGACGCTCCTGGAGCACTAGAAGTCGCTCTAAGAGATGCTCTCAGGCGAGTGGATGTCCTTGTCACATCTGGTGGAGTCAGCATGGGCGAGCTGGATCTTCTGAAGCCGACTATTGAGCGTCAGCTTGGTGGCACCATTCATTTCGGCCGTGTCAGCATGAAGCCAGGGAAGCCGACCACATTCGCGACAGTACCATTCAAGGATAATGCTGGTAAAGATATCACGAAGATGATATTCTCACTGCCAGGCAATCCGGCAAGCGCAGTGGTAACATTCCACCTGTTCGTCCTGCCTGCGCTGCATCACTTCTGTGCCGTACGGCCTGCTGGTTTGCCCAAGCTCAAAGTCGTCCTTGAGCAGGATGTGCGGTGTGATGAGAAGCGTGACGAATATCATCGAGTGGTGATTAGCGTCAAGTCAGATGGCCGGATATATGCCAGCAGTACTGGCGGACAACGAAGCTCAAGGATTGGAAGCTTCAAGAGTGCGAATGGATTGCTTTGTCTTCCTGCTCAGCCGGGGTCCATCAAGAAAGGCGAGACGTGCGATGCCTTGCTGATCGCTCGCATATTGGGCGAGTAGCTAGACTTGCTCTCCTCGGTGATCGGTTCGTCGGGCATATCGTAGGTTGAATTGTCTTGCTAAGTAGACGTCGTCATCTTGGCTACACCTCACTTGCATTTCGCTCGGCCTTCTTGTCTCAGACTGCTGATGACTGCTTGACAAGCACGATACAGTAGTCTTTCTCATATTTGCAGACACGAAGTGCAGGACAATGCATCGATCTTCGTACGAACGCAAGACTGTCGTTGGAGGCTGGACATAGATTCATAGTTGTGCTAGTATAGAGTGAACTCGCAATGCTATCGAATCGAACCTGCATCGTGTGAGTGTATTAACATACTACCACTAGCTGTAGTGCCTGCGCAGCAATAGCAGACGGACCACGTGGAATGTCGCTCATGAAGATCATGAAGATGTTGTGGTCGATGGGAAGCCAGAGTCCTGTGACAGGGAATCCCTTGTCAATCAATTCGGCGTCATCCCGATTGGGTGGGACAACAACAGCCTCAGTATGTGACCATCCAACTATCAAACATTCCTCTCTTTACTTTCCACACGTCATGGGCGACATCAGCAGGAGATCGAGCAGACGACCACTACTGCCGACGCCTACTGACACTGAAGCTAGCCTGACATCTTTTCCAGAGCCAGCTCCAAACTCTCCTGTGTTCTCCACGTTTTCTGGTAACCATGAGACGCTCGATACTCTGCTCGACCGTGCTGGGGAGCCATCCATGTTCGACGACAGACCTAATGTTGGTGCTACAGACCCACAGAACTTGTCTGCCGCACCAGCATGGGTGATACAGGAGTCATCGATCAGACGGGCGCCGTAGAGCTCGTCAAACGCCTTGCTACAGCACTGGCAGAACGCGATGCACACATCACCGCTCTACAGCGTTTGTGTGAGGAGTACAATGTCCCACGAGACCGAATGAACGATGCTTCATCAAGAGTGAAGCAAGCTGAGCAGCGGCGGATCTCCCTTGCCAATGCTACCGCCGAGGACAACCAGACGCTGCGAATTTCTATGTCTGAAAGCAACCTTCGACCACAAGCTCTACGCAGATCGAACAGTGCATACTCTACGAACGGCCTGACCAAACTCTTCGGTGGCGTAGGGAGAAACCGACTCTCGGTACACTCTGAGTCCGCATCGTTGAGGTCTTCATCGCGTGCATCACGACCGTCAGAGCATCTCCAGCGAAACCCATCCAACGATGCGAAGTCAGTCGACGGTCGCTCGATGGATGCGCCAAGCACGGATAGTGGTAGGTGGCTGCCTTCGATGTTCAGTACAGCAGCCAGTGCGATCAAACCACGACGGGAATCGAAGCCAAGCCGTGTTCCTGTCGAGCTGCAGGCTCAGATCGATCCTGATCAACTACCGCCGACACTGCTCAAAAATCCTACAGATCCACAAGATATAGAATGGAACCGCTTTATTCTCAAACTCATGCGCGCTCGAGAGCAGGCTGGTGAGCAGGAGGAAGAAGGTGCACTCATTGGCGCAGCACGATTTGGTCGTGAGGGCTCGCTCGGACGATCGAAGATGGAGACACTTGCCAAGCTCGTCGTTGGTGGCATCCCAAATCGACTGCGGCATCGTGTGTGGATGGAGCTCTCCAATGCTCATGCCATATCACAACCCGATGCCTATCAACACTATCTCCAGCTTGGCAATCATCAAGCGCACATCGACATCGACGCTATCAAGAAAGACGTACCACGAACTTTGACTCAACAGTATGACTATTATGTCGAGAAAGGCTATGAGAAGCTCAAGAATCTGCTGATAGCATTCATCTCAAAGTACGAAGATCTTGGCTACACTCAAGGGCTCAACATGATCGCTGGACATCTGCTGCTAGCTATACCAGCAGAAGAGGACGCATTCTGGATGTTGTGCAACATCGTTGACAACTTCTTCCCACAGGAATACTTCTCGAGATCGTCCAACCTTGTGGGACCACTGGCAGACAACATGGTCCTTCGTAGTTACATCCGAGACATCATGCCTAAGCTTCATGATCATCTCGACGCACTCGGTATACTGCCTCAGAACACACTTAAGCTTGGCTGGATCTTGACAGCCTTCTCAGACATGCTACCCAAGGAGCCGCTACAACGAGTATGGGACGTCTGGCTGTGTCTCCCGAAACAGCATACATTCCTCTTCAATGTTGCTATGGCATTGGTTAAGCAGCATTTGCAGGAGCTGTTGGCACTTGAGTCTGAAGAAGAGTATTACGCCTTTCAATTTCAGATACCACAAACTCAGCAAGAAGTCGATGAGCTGATACGTCTTGCTGTCTCTCTACGAAAGAGACTTGATCCTGAGCAAGTGACGGAGAGGAGGAAGTTGGAAATGAGGCGGTTGCGCTATCCGAGTACTGAGGCGTTGTACTGTCCGGATTGAGAGCTATCAATGGAGACAAGAAGTTGATTGATAGTCCTTGCAGCCACGTCCTCACACGGCGGGAAAAAAAGCCTGGGCACCGTGGTGACGGATAACGCTGACGTCTTGGAACAATAAAGTCATGAGTGTAATGACTTCTGCTTTGAAAGCATTAGAGACACGTCCCACCTCCACTAGCCTCTCTTCGCCCAGGCATGGCACTTGTATCCTTGCACTGCGCATCAAGGAAGAGTACGTGAGTAGGTGCTGTCATCCCAGCCTTCCGATTCCATAGATGGAATATTGAGTGTTCCATCTGGCTTACAGTCAGCACTCTGGGTGCATAGAGCTGCAGACCTGTATAGCTCGTCGAGATTCACCTGTCAGAAAGCCACCATAGAAGCAGTAGGAGGTGGTACCAATGCTTGCCTCGTCGATGAGCAAGCAGGTACCGAAAGTATTGGCCTACTCTGCTGTAGATATGATCAGCTCGCTCAAAAAAGTTGCCTGCACAATAGGTCACATCATAGGTGCGATGTAGACTCGAAACCTGATGTAAAAGAAGTAAGTATCACTTTCTTGCCTCCATCTATGCAGATTAGCGATTGCTAGAGGCGTAATCTATCCATCGGCTTTTGGGCTGTGCATGCTCACCTTAGGCATTGGCTCTTCAGAACCGGGCAATGCTGGCTCACCGACCTTCTGCTCGTTTCACCAAGGCCTCGTCCAGAAGAACAGGCTCATAGACACCACGATCAGCCTTGCTCTGCACCCACACAAGATCACCTTTCAGGTATGCCACAACACCTCCTTTACCTGATGCGCTCGCCGTTATCCTGAAGAGAGGCAGGCCGGTGACTGGATGTGCCTCCCGCAGCGGCAGCAGCGATAGATCCTCTTCAGCACACCATGCTTCCACAATATCCTTGAAGTCAACTACAACCTGTTCTTCGATGCGTCTTGTGGAAGTGGTGGTCTTGGGTTTGGTGGCTTTCGCTATCGGTCTTGCCGGTCCTGCTGCTGGTAGTGCCAGAAGATTCATCGACTTGCCGGAGTCGTGTAGCGCAAGAGCATCTTGAATCATTCGTGTCCCGTTCGCCCAGCCTTTCACGACATCCTCACATCTGGAAAGCGAGTCTGGTATCTGTTGTCTCCACCACGCACACCATTGTTCAATCTCGTCGAAGCTGGCTTCGGGCAGTTTCAGCCAGGTATGTAGTGTGGACAGCCATTTCGGGAAAAACTCTGCGGCGAGTAATCGTGCGAGTATGTCCGCCTTGAGGTACTTTTGCCAGATCAGGACGTTCTCTAGTGGAGTCATGTCTTGGTCTGATGGGTCGATTTCGAACTCTGATGTCAAGTGCATGGCCAGCCTAGGTAGTAAGTACTTCACAAGTAGCTGAGCGAGCTCACCGTGAAGCAAATCGACAAAGTCCGACAAGCCAGCGACCAATCCTGATGCTATGTTCCAGCCACTCAGCACTTGTCGAAGCTTTCGTTTCACTTCTCCTAGTAAGCTCTCTGCCTCGTTGAGATCGAGCTGATATGGTGGCAGGACCGGCAGCCACTGAAAAAGCCATGACGAGGGTTGTGCGTGTTTGAGCGTGACGGTCTTGTGGTGGTGTGTCCTTTTTCGTGGATCCCACGCTTGCAAAGAAGTGATAAGCTTGGGAACGATGAGTCGATCGATCACATGTGAGAGGATGAACTTTGGAAGCAGTGGCTTCCATGCTTGCACAAGGTCAATCATCGGCTGTGCTTCTAGGACGTTCCAATCTCTGACTGCAGTTCGGACTTGTGGTAGCCATATCGTATATAGCATGCTCTCGTAACATGTGGTGTTGGTGGACTGCACTGTAGCCGTCTCGTTGTCGAGCTCAAGCCGTGCAGCAGCACGCGTCAGTTCGTCCTGTGATTGCCCAAGCAGGAGAGTGAGCTGTGTCAGGTCCTGCGTCAGGAAGGTTGGTGACTTCAGAGGTTCCCAGTCGAGCATGAGATTCTTAAACGTTGGCAAGATCTTGGCCACAGCAGCCTCTGGCAGACCTTGCCGCTCGATCTGATGCTTGAATGTCGTTTGGATATCCATGAGCTGTGCAATCGTGGTCTGCCACTCGTCCAGGGCATCGCTCTTTCGCTCATTCGGAAACAGAGCTGCGATAGCATCGACTAATGTCTTCATCGTCGTGATCTCGTCATTCATCTGCTCAATCTCAACAGCATGCTGGCCTTCGTGCTCTTCCAAGTAGATCTTCTGCTCTTGTAGTCCATGCCAGGCATCGATAAATGCTTCGAGTTCGAGTCGTTCACGCTTCTCGATCTTCTCGCGCTCAACTTCATTGCCATCTCTTTCCTCAACCATTTGAGACATCAACCCAGCAGCACTCGTCAACATCTTCTGCTCAGACTGTGTGGCATCTAGAATACTTCCAAGCATAGTAGCAGGCACTTCCAGACCAGGGGCAGCAGCCTGCACATCTGCCACAGTTCGATATTTGACCTTGGTTTTACGACCTGTAGACTGCCCATTGGAAGGACCTCCAGTTGTAGCATCGCCACGTCTCCGTCGCTCTCGTCGCTTCTTTCGCTCTTCTTCGCTGCTGTCTTCGTATTCCTCACCTCTCATCTCTGCTCTTCTCTTTTCCTCGGCTTTGGCCTGATCAGTCTTCTCCTTGACAGCTCCAACACCAGCTCCTTGAGGTCGCAGCTTGACTTCGATCGGATTGACAATGCCCTCTCCATCCTTTCCGAGGCCCTGGCCTTCCTTGTATCCCATTCTTGCCATCATCCTCTCAGCGAATGACAGCTTGCCAGCACCGCCCAGTTTGGGAGCCTTGTGAGGGCCGTCGCCGCCATGCGCGTGTTTTCTCTTCGATCCGATGCCCTCCATGATGCTCTTGGAACACGCGCCTACGCGCTTCAGCAGGTTTGAGTAACAGTGTAATGATCAAGTTCGTCACTGGAAATTGTGTATGACATCCACCTTACACATGACTCGTGTGCACATCACCTCACTCCAATCTAGCAGACACGCGGGAGTGAGATCCTTGGCTACCTCATCACGCCATCGTTCGTGCTTCTGACATGTTCTCACTGTCCAATCAACAGCACTCGTTCCTATATCGATGAGAGCATTTCCACTGACTCTAGCGTCATACGGTCAAGTATGCCGTTTGATGCCATCCTCAAGCACGGTAGCGCTGCGTGGCTGTTGCATGGATCATCGCTGGCCATGATGCTTGTTCCACACATATAGCCATTGTCTCCTCCGTTTTGTCTTCACGTATCTGGTCATCTCAGTCCTGCCCAGCATGTCATCTGAAAAAGCTAATAGCGGTGCATTGGACCACGCCAATACTTCAACAGATTCCAGCAGCGAGATCGAGAGCTACGCCATCAATGAACGAGCTTTCGTTCGTAAGCTCGACTGGAGACTCGTACCTGGGATTGCTCTGCTCTACCTCCTGTCGTTCTTGGATCGAGCTAATGTCGCCAATGCTACACTGTTTAGCCTCAACGATGAGCTTGGCATGGACAATGGACAATACCTGAACGGCCTGACGCTCTTCTTCGTTGGATACGTCCTGCTAGAGGTCTTTTGGAATGTGATCCTCAAGCGCATTGGCCCAAAGGCATGGTTGCCCACCATTGGTGTCGTCTGGGGCATTGTCTCTCTGTTGCAAGGCTTCATACAAAACAAGCCTGGTGTCTCTGGTGTCGCTGGCTTCTATGCCGTTCGATTCTTTCTCGGTGTAACAGAAGGTGGTCTGTTTCCTGGCGCAGTGTTCTACTTGTCGATGTGGTACAAGAGAAATGAGAGACAGTTTCGAATTGCATTGTTCTTCAGCATGGCCTCCCTGGCGGGTGCCTTTGGTGGCATTCTCGCCTATGGCATTGGCTATATGGGCGGTGTTGGCGGCTATGCTGGCTGGAGGTAAGTGGTGTCAGCGTATACATAGCATGCAGCTGACCTGCGAACAGATGGATCTTTATCATTGAGGGCATCTTAACGATCATCCTCGCAGCTGCTGGATACTGGTATATTGCAGATTGGCCGTCAAAAGCGAAATTCCTCAATGAGAACGAAAGGGCCTATGTCTATGCGCGACTGAAGGCAGACAGTGATGCTACGAACAACGAGGGATTCAGCTGGCGGAACGTCGCCATAGCTCTTAAGGACCCGAAAGTCTGGTTGTACTGTGCTGGTTATCATACTCTGAGTCTGCCGCTCTATACTCTATCTCTCTTCTTGGTATGTGTCAATTTGTTCATGGAACTTGGCTAACACAGGCGCAGCCATCTATCATCAAATCCCTAGGCTATACCGCAGCAAATGCACAATTGCTCACCATCCCACCATATGCCCTAGCAACTATCCTTACAGCCCTCTACGCATGGGTCTCCGAGCGCAGCGGTAGACGAGCACCATTCATTATCTTCTCAAACTTCGTTGCAGTCATCGGATATGCTATACTCATCTCGAACACCGATCCTACTGGCCGACCAGGCGTCAGTTATGTAGGTACCTTCTTCGCAGCAGCCGGCATCTATCCATCAGTCGCTATGACCCTCAGCTGGCCGGCTATCAACGTCAGTGGTCAGACGAAACGTGCAACAGCTGGTGCGCTGCAGATCACCATTGGCAACATTGGAGCGATCATCGGAACACAAATATATCGTGCCGCGTATGGACCAAGATACGTCCCTGGTCACAGCACAGCTCTGGGTTATATGCTTGGCAATGTCGTCGTCACTAGCACTCTGTGGTACGTCTTGTCGAGGATCAACAAGAAGCGTGATGCTGCCGATGCAGTAGCAAATGGAGCTGAGATCGAAGGAGAGTGGCAGGGCGATGCCGATCCACGATGGCGGTTCAGCACATAAGAGAGATACGATCTTGGTTGTTACATCTGCAATAGCTCGTGTACTTCACTCTCTCCCTAAAGAGCAATGCTGCGCGTGCTTGAGGTGGTAGAAGTCTTCTGCGTTGAGCTGCAAGTGTTGTTCAACATCTCAAGGTTTTGGTACTGTAGTCTTGGCCCGGCAGTAGTTGTCCTGCGTCCGGTGGTAAGAAGTGAGCCTATACATGTGGGTCACCATTTGATGCACTGTGGCTTGGTAGTCACCAGCTACAGCATCGACATACGTAGCAATTTATAGGTAGGAGAAGCATGCAATTGATAAGATTACAAAATCGAAGTTATGCTAGTCGTTAATGGTCATCAAGTGTGAATGGATCTGATCCAATGGTCTTGGTCGTCAATCGTAGTGTTGTATGCAAGATCGTCATGAGTAGCTGAGCCTAGCTCGTCCTGTCCGTCAATGAGCGCTCGCAAGAAAAGAAACAAGTAAGCAATGCGAAGTGCCATACGACTGATCCTGATATCCAAGATGGTCATGGTATGGGACGGCAGATGTAGATTGACTTGTGGAGTTGAGGTTGAGCCCGGCACTCTAATTGTTGTCCCTGTTTCAGTGATGACAGCCTTATGAGACTACAACGCCCTCTGACCAGGCAATGATCCAGGTCCCTCTACGAGGCGTGTAACTGACGGACGCCTAGATCCAAGCGAGTCTGCCGGGAGACGCAGCGTCCTTAACACTACTGCGTCTACGGCTCTTTTTATTCGATGGTGTCGTCGTTTTGGATCGCTCGAGTCCAGCTATCGCTTTGAAGCTACCTCTCCTGTTGAAGAAGCCCTTCTTCTCAGTGGCGTTGTCTATGGCAGGAGTGGTAGTGCGCACTTCCGATGCAGTGCGTGTTCGTGATGAAACAGGCGTTTGTGCACCACTGTTTGGTGTCGATGTCACCTTCGGACTGTCAACGCCATGCCCATTTGCACGTCTCATCTCCTTAGGAATGACGTTGATGTAGGCTGAGCTAGGTGTACTGGTTAAGGTCGGTAAGGTTGGACGAGTTGGTGTCGTTCCAGGTTGCGCTTCACGCGAGTCTGGGACGTTGTCAGTGCCGTGCGAGCTACTCAACCGACGGAAGAGTTGCTGTGTCTTTTGCGTGAGTGTCGGTCTGGCTGGTGAGGCAGACACCCGGTCTACACCACGACTGGGAGGCTTGCTCTGCAGAGGCAGTGCTTCTGGAGACATCGGCCGTGCTCCTCGAACATGAGTCGTTCTACTGCTCGACGATGTTGACATATATGAGACCGGACTCGCAAGATCTGCTCGTGGACTTCGCCCGTGGACCGCAGGGAAGTCAGTTGTCAACATTGGAGGCATGTTCGGGCTCGTGCCTGCTCTGGTCAAATCCGGCTTACGAGCATGACCATTTGCAGCAGAACTTGACTTGCGACGTGCTGATTTGCGCACTGCTTCTGGGGAGGAGAGATCGTCGGCGCCAATGTACCTGTCGGCCACCGAGGTCTTGTTCTGTTTCAAGAACCTGGAAGGCGTGCCAGTCAGGATCGAGCCACCATCCGGATAGCCGAAGTACTCAGAAGATCCTAGATGGCGAAGAACGGAAGGCTCCTCGTCACTAGAAGCAGAAAGCGCATCCTCAGCATGGTAGACAGTGCTGAGACCAGTCTTGCGATACTCCAGGTTACTAACAAATGCAGAGTTTAGCTCGACCGAGGATCGCATCTGCTTAGGTGCGGTACGCAGTGCTGTGTCGTATGGGTCCAAGGCTTTCTTGTGCAACGGTGAGCCATCATGAACACTCTTCTCTCCAATAATGGTCGATCGAGAGGAGCGCAGCAGACGTTCTTTGCTGCACTATCAGGACTTGGTGATAGCATTGGCTCGCCGAAAATGGGACCACCGAAAGAGGTGGGCGTGCGAGAGCTACGTCGGGAGTCGGATGGCTGTGTGGTATGAGGTCTGAAAGGTAGATCTTCGCGCAGCAAGTCGAGAGGTTGGAAGAGAGGACTAGCCAAAGCATCATTTAGCGATCGATACTGTTCGGCTGGTGGAATGGCGGTAGTTGCTGGTGAATTGGTCCGGACGGATCCTAAGGACGGTTGCATAGTCGGAGCCTTCGATGGTGTGTCGTCCAGTACATTATGACCATCGATCCATTGGCTCACTCGACTGATACTTGCTTGACGAGTGTGAGAGCCCATGGACAGAGCTGCTTCTTCTGCAGGCTCCCAAGCATGGCGATCAGGACTGACCTTCTTGGGACTGTAAAGGCTCGGAAAACTGCTCTCACTGAGATTGCTCAGCCGTGGTGAGTTCAACGGCACATCGTCATCTTCGATAGTGCTCGTATGTCTCGAAAGAATCGACTGGAAGCTCTTCACAGGATGTAGCTGCCTCGCATTCTCAAGGAAGACGGTACGTAGAGCTTGGGTGCTTGGCTTATCCTGCTTAAGGAACAACGGTTGTCGTCTACCCTTGAATGGACTGTCATTGCTTAGGACCTCATTGAGATCTCGCGAAGCAGCTGCTGTCGGGCTGGACGACACGTCCCTGGGTGTTTTGCTCGGCTTCTTGGCTGGAGATGGCGTGGGAGCCTGCTCGTGCGTCTCAGTACCAGCATAGCCAGAATCGGCATGAATGGTCGATGCTCTCGTCACACTATGACGGTCGTCCTCCAGCGTCTCAATCTTCTCTTCAAGCTCTGCAATCTTCTCTTCGTTCTCATAGATGATGTTGACAGCCTCATGTATAGCCTTGTCGCGTTTCTCAAGCTCGTCCACGAGCTCGCTGTTGATACGCAGCAGCTCTGTATGCTCAGATTGTATCTCTTCTGCTCTTTGCACACTTTCACGCATGCGCTCGATTTCTAGATTCAGCTTCTTCTCGCGTGCCCTTCGATGGTCGAGTTCGAGTTTGAGGTGGAAGTTCTCCTTGTTAAGGCGATCGATCTGCTCGTCGAGCTGTCTGACTCCCGGAGCCCGTCTTCGCGCGCTGTTGTCCTCGGCGCCATGTTTCGTGTCGGGTGCTAGAGGTGAGCTGTCATAGAGACGAGCTGATGTGTGTTTGCTGTCTCCTTCCGTGATGAAGATATCATCGTCGCGACCTGTCGTCTGAGGACCAAAGTCTGACTGTCGTGATCGCTTTGGTCGTGCGTTACGCGCCCGTCGCTCCTGTAGCCGTTCCTGAAGGTATTGTGAGGCGGGAAACACGTTTGGCTGGTCTTGTCTTGAGGGTCTAGGTCGTGCTTGCGCCATACTAGCAGTGACGCCTCCGGCCTTGTTGTAGTTTCGTTGTCAGAAGACAGTGTGCGTGCGTGCGACTACTGCTCCTATCCTTAGGTACGCATATGAAGTTGGTCTTTGGTGGCAGTATTAGGGTCGATTGGAAGAGACCGTGGTGACCAATGGAGAGGATTGTTTGGGGTTTTGTTGGCCCAGCCAGTCACAGTAGGCGCGTAGGTGGTTGTGTTGCCCGCCTCATTAGAACCTGGCTAGGCGGAATGGTGAAACAGACAGAAGACAAGAGTCACTGCAGCATCAGCGACATGTAGGAGAGTGGGCAGTCTGGAGTGTTGATGAGCGCATTCCCCTCGTTGGCTAGGCGGAGATCGATGTGTTGCAGGAATCTGTAGGTGTCGAAAATCGACCGTTAGCATGGTTCATAGCGTCTTGAACTCCTTTCACCGTGCATGATAAGTGTGTGCTAGCATGCAACACTTGCATTCGAAACCACACTGCCACACCGAACAAGGGACAGCTTGTATTCATCGCTGTGCCGCCGCTTCTTTCGCGACAGAACATTCTGTGGTAGCTCAAATGAGTATGGATACACTGCTGTGTCACTATCACAGATGCATTCTCACCGTCTGAACAGCGTCCGACGAAAAAACTGCAGCAGGTCCACAGCACACAAGCCTGCTGAATTTCATGTTTTGAAACATGGCACAAGGTGGAGCAACATGTCTGATGCCGTGTTCCCAGATCAGCTTCCAGGATGGTCGAGCTGCAGGAACTCACTGCACCTCTCGTGCGATATGACATGCCACGAAGTTTTGCTGCAGCCTCGGATAATATAGCACCTCGCGGCTGTCATAATATGCATCTAGTTGCAGCGATGGCGCCAATGCTTTCCCGGACGAAGTGCGCTATGGGCGTGATGTGCGCATGAAGATGTCATGTAGCTCGTACTCGGCGTGAGACTTGTGCAAGAGGTTGCGTATGCGACTGACGCTTCGAAGACTGACCAGGATGTCGTAGTCAATCTGGAAGATGGGTGTCAGGTAGTATGTCTAATGCTGCAGAGTTGGCCTGAAGTGAGTATTGGTCGCTCTGTGGTTAGCTCAACCCGGTCGTACCCTCGCCTTCAGACAACCACATCATCAGACTCGCAGTCTACTCAAGAGGCTTGGACTGTCAGTGAGTTGGCACGTCGACATCGCACTTCCCTGAGCTACCAGCACCTTGCATATCAGGCATGCAGCGTAGCACCAGAAGCACAGCGTTGTTAAATGCTACCCTTGCCGGCAGAACCGTAGATCATTACTCAGTACAGGCGATACAGCTTTCCCAATCGTCGAGATGGTGGACAAACGGCAGCAGCTCGAGCTGAAGGATGTCGTGGCGACACTCTCAGGTCGTCCTCTTCCCTGAGCGCTTTCTTTCTCAGCACTTCATACGACACGGAGCACTTCCACTCATACCAGGCGCAGCAGCTCACAAGCTAGCAAGGCATGGCGACAACAACGCCTACAGGGAACAATCCATTGGCCATGTTTCCACCTCCCAGATACATCTCGGCGAGTATACTATGCGCGTTTGGTGGCTTCTTGCTTGGGTAAGAGAACTGCTGCAGGCACTTTGGTCTCACTGAAACCCACAGCATCGACACCAGTATCATCGGTCCAACCACGATCATGAAGAGCTTTGTCAGTGACTTCGGTACACTCTCATCAGCCGTTCATGGTTTGATCGTGTCCATGATCCTGTTGTCAGCAGCAGTGTCCTCGTTCTTCGCCGGCAAATTGGCCGACTCATTAGGACGTGTTCCTGCTATCGCTCTCGGTGCTGCAGTCTTGTGCCTTGGAGTCGCCCTCGAGGCCGGAGCCGTACACATTGGTATGTTCGCAGCTGGAAGACTCATCGAAGGATTTGGTTATGGCGCATTCTTCGCCACACAGACTGTGTAAGTGGTCCAGCAGTCGTTCGCTCAGCACTAATACCATCAGCTATATCTGCGAGATCTCGCCACCAACTGTGCGTGGGCCTCTCACATCGTTGCCGCAGTTCCTCATCTGTGTTGGGCTGGTAGTTGGCTACTTTACTTGCTATGGCACTGCCAGTTTGCCAGGGTCACTCTCATGGCGCTTACCGTTCATCGTCTTGGCCGTACTGTCGGCGCTGTATGTCGTGTTGACGTTGAGCTTGCTACCCGCTTCACCTCGCTGGCTGATCGAGAACGGCAGACAGAATGAAGCCGACAAGATCTGGGATATGCTCGAAATCAAGCACGAAGACAGACTTGTCGTGGAGCAGGAGATCCGCCTCGAGCAGGTCAACGAAATCGTCGAGACGACAGCTGCACATTCAGCTCCGAGCAGTGCAACATTCAAGGACATGTTTACGCCAGAGACTCGAGAACGCACGATGTTGGCCGTCTTCATGATGGGGTTCCTGCAGCTCTGCGGCATTGATGCTGTGCTATACGTGAGTTTGTTCTCTTGCTGCTTATATCACGCTCACAATAGCAGTACGCACCATTGCTGTTTCAACAAGCTGGTCTCGCATCCGAAGAAGCGTCTTTCCTCGCGTCTGGAGTCTCAGGCATTGCTATTGTGGTATCGAGCGTGCCAGCATTACTGCTCGCGGACAGATGGGGTCGCAGAACCAGCGTTCTGATCGGTGGTATAAGCCTGAGCGTGACCATGGCGCTTATGGCAGCACTCTACGCTGCGAACACTGTTCACGCTGGCGAAGGTACCGCCCGCTTTATCGTGATCGCCTGCATCTACGTCTACTGCATCACCGTGGCTGCGACATGGGGAGTCACAATCAAGGTATATGCGCCAGAGATACAGCCTCAGCAGACTCGTGCGCAGGCGACAAGTCTTGCCTATGGTGTCAATTGGCTAGCCAACTGGTTCGTGGTCTTCGTATCGCCGATTATGTTAGAAAGAAGCTCGTCGGCTGCGTACTTCCTCTTTGCGGCCTGTACAGCGATTGCAACCGTGGTCTGCTTCGTGTTTATGGTCGAGACTAGAGGGGCAGCATTAGACGAGGTCGAGGAAAGGTTCAAGCTCGCCAGTGAATGTCGACGCTTGTTGGTTAGCAAGATGCTGAGCAGTGCGTTGAGGCGGAGACAAACAGGATGACGTCTGCGGAGGTGAAGTGCGTGGAAGCAGTTGTCCGGTCAAGTGTTTGTGGTAGACCATGTGAAATCACTCTTCTAGTGTTGGAGATCGTGGTTCGATGATGCACAGTCTAGCCACCTTGTAGCAAGTCGCCGAAAAGGACCTCGCTTACAACCAAGTCGATAGGTGCATACCGTTGAAGCCAATACACCGGTTGACGCCTGTGACGAACGCCCTTCCTTCAAGTGGCAGGATGCAATCTCGGATAAAGAGGAGACATTATCTGTTGGAGTCGATATAACGATGTCGCCATCATATGTATAGGCATTCTATGCTGCCTAAGCTATAGCGGAAACCTATACAGTCAGACGGGCATTATCGAGTGATGCCTATACTGTCGTCGTGCCGAAGTCAGTCGGTGCTTGAACGTGACGAGCCCAGCAGCAAGGATGTGCTCGAACAGACGAAAGGAATTGTCTACCAGGTGGTGCACTGTGTTAGTCTTCGACGTGGTAGTACTGGAAAGAGGCCCTCCTCAGGCACTCGTCTCGCAAGTCCAATTAAGCGGTGTTTTCTCGTCGGTAAAGCCAGGGTCACTCTGTGTTTGGCCTTCAGTAAAGCCAGACGCCTGGTACCGTTGCCGTGTTCGTACAAGAAGAATCTCTCTACCGAAGCCAGATTGTACTGCCGTGAACGATTCCGTTGGTCTTCAATTATTACCAGGGAAGAGAAGCCGGCTAGAGTGCACAAGCGAGCAGAAGAGAGGCCAGCAAGGTTGAGTAGGACGAACCATTGGTTCAGTCTTCTTTCAATGCCAATGATCCTTCGAACGACGCAGGATTAAGCACCAGTACTCCACGACAAGCAGACTGTGGTACCGACATCTTCGAAGGGCCGTTCCTGTAGATCGCCTGGATAGCGACGACCAGAATCGCCGCATCCGTCATCGCTGCCCGCAGGACAGGTACAGACTATTGAGAGGGAGAAATCTCCGACAGCTTGGAACTGCCACTGAAACTCGAAGCATTCCACGCGTTAGGAAGGACATGAGCTTGGTACCGACCATCTTGAGCTGCTGGGACGGAGCTCCAGGTAGTCGCGAATCCCATTGCGGTGAGCACAGAGGTGCTTGCAGCCTGAAGAGAAAGTCTCGTAGGTTTCAGGCTGCATTGCAGCAGAAGGAAGGATCGCAGCGATAAAGTCAAGAATCGATATAAAACAGGTTGTTGTCTCGAAACGATAATAGACGCAACACCTCGTCATGTGTTGTAGGTCTAATCTCCGACTACTGCGAAAGGTACGTCGGTGGAAAAGCCAAAAGCTAAGGCCGGCAGCAATGCAGCATAGCACGTGAGGTGGTAAAATCGAAGTCATGGCAACCGATACCTCAACACTCGTTGGCTTCATGGCTTGCACAGCGATCACGATTGCGACGCCGCTCATCTCCTCCCACCGCCTGTGCTTGCTTGGCAGCGCAGTGAGTGCGTAGCTGAAAATCGCCCATACTTCGCCCACTCCGGATGAAAGGCTTGCGGGTAGTGACATGTGCCGCATCTTGGTTAGGGTTGAGAGGGAGATGTGTCCAAGTCATGTTGCCGAGTACCGCTCTCGAACAAATAAGCGATAGCAAGTATCGCGCTATGGTCGGACGCTACGACGATGAGTTCTTTCATGTTGGTGTTGATCTAGTGATGCTTCAAGCACTGGTTCGACTGCGTAAGTGGAGGATGGGGTAAACAGTCCTCAGCGAGACGATATCTGGTAGACGTGCGACGATCTGGCATGGTCTCCTTTGTAGAGATAGTGGTAGAGCTTGTATGGGAAAGCGACAGCAAAAAACATTGGCGTTGTCTGCGTAATGGATGTTGAGCTAGGCTCACGACTGGGCCCAAGTGTCTTTGCCATGTGGTGGACGGGCCCCACTTGTGGACTGCTGCTTCTTCCTTGCGTCGATCAAGATTGTCCATCCTTTGTCCCTAGATACGCATTGCCAATACGTCCAAGCATCGGTCGAGACCGTCTAGGAGCCGTGCTACTGTTCCTGGGTGGGAGCAGGCTGAACAATGCGGCATCACCGTTGCTGGAAATGTCTTCACCACTGGTTTCCGATCCGGTAGATATGCAACGGTGCGAGCTAGATTAGGGTACGCCACAGCACTTCGTTTAGGCGCAAGCCCGATAAGCAAACCAAGAGGGCAGAGCAATGGGATTCAGCCAACACCAAGCGATGGTTGGAGGTCCTGTATCTACATAACTACAGCTGCCTCCTCCCGAAGTCTGGGTCAGTCTCTATCATTCCACAACTCGCCTGTCTATCCCTGTTACACAACATCAACACAATGTCACGCCCAAGACCATTGTCTGTGTTCTCCACTAAGTCATTGCATCGAAAGTCAAGGGTATGCCTCCCATTCCATCCTTGTACCTTTGTACTCCTGTACTGACCCTGCTGCGTGACAGATCCTCCAAGAAGACACATTCGACATCGAGGCTCTGCGAGATCCAGAAGAGTTCGAATGGAAGCGCAAATACCGACAATCGCTCAACGACGTCGACCTCGCTAAACGATTCGCCGAGTTCATGACTCCAGAGATGAGCAAGAACTTCCTCGAGCACAACCAGACAGAATTCGAAACTGTCCTAGAGTCGAGGCCTGCTGCTTTGACATCTCGAAACAGCGGCTCGTCAGAAGATTCGACATGGCGCGACTTCGATATCAGTACGCCTAGGCGATCCCGCAGATCGAGATTGAGCATGTCTCCAATACAGTCCGCCTTCGATGCTGAGCAGGCATGGCGCGAGCTGGATCTCAGTGGCATCCCACAGTTCACACAACAACGACCAGCACCAGTGCCGACGATTGAGGAGGCAAACGAAGTCGAGCCAACAGCAACCAAGATGAGTCGACGAAAGCGACTGCTCAGCCCAATGCGAAGCTTCGTCAACTTCATTCGACGACCATCTCAATGAACGTCAATCGGAACCTTTCAGCAACACAACAACACATATACAACAGCGTCACCCTGGTGGTAAAAGATGCAGCGAAGCTATCAGCCTTTGCATAACGACTTTACGAATGCAATCTATAGACTCTTAATGGCCATGACCATCGTCCTCGCCACCGCCGCCCCGTTGTTCGGGGTCGAGCTTGATCAGGGTATCTATTCGCATGATGGCAACACAAGCCTCAACAGCGCTCTTCAGCTGCTTCACCTTGCTCATGGCTGGCTCCAGGACGCCAGCCTTCAGCGAATCGTGAACTTTACCCTTAGATAGATCCAGTCCATAGTTCTTGTAGCCCTTGGCACGAGCTAAAGCTTTCGCGTCTGCGTCAGAAGATCCAGTAGGACGTGCAGGTTGACCCGACGATGCATTCGCTGGAGCAGCACCGTGCGCCGAAGGCACTGGGTCAGATGTGCGCTGTGAGAGGGAGTGTCGTGATCGAAGTTGTGCAACGAGCTCGGCGGCGTCCTTTGCTGCGTTCACAGCGAGCGTCGTTGGAATGACAAGGAGCGAAGCTGCGAATGCCGCAATGGCAAGTTGCTCCCGTGAGCCCTGCAGAAGTTAGCACGTATCAACGCCAAGATCGAAATACATACCACACTCGTCGCCCACTCTTCTAGGTAGATGTGAAGCGCTGTCTCGACTGCGCCACCACCAGGCACGATTCGTCCAGACTCGAGCGCTCGCTTTACTGCAGACAACGAATCATGCACCGATCGCTCCATCTCGTCCAGACTGTACTCATTTGCTCCTCTCAGGATGATCGATGCAGCAGTGTGTACTTTCGGTCCCTTGACCAGGATGCACTCATCGTCGCTGATCCGTACCTGTTCGATCTCTTCTGCTTGTCCAAGGTTCGACTTTTCGAACACTTCATCACCGTTCATGTCTGCCAACGTCGAAACCATTTGTGCACCTGTGGCCTTGGCGATTCTTCGAAGATCCTCCTTCTTGCATCGTCGTACTGCCATAGCTCCCTTGTCGATAAAGTGCTTCAGGCAGAGGTCGTCAATGCCTTTTGTGGTGAAGATGACATTTGCTCCTGACTTCAGGATCATCTCCACTCGATCGATTGCAATGCCTGCCTCTCGCTCTCGAATCTTCTCGAGTTGTGCTGGGTCGTCGATAACCACATTGACTCCCATCTTCATCCTCTCTTTTTGCAGGTTGAGGTCCAGAACGGCGATCTTGGCGTCTGTGATCTTGGTCTTCATCGCTTGCGATGCAACTGTGCAGTTCAGAGCATATCCTTTGACCAGCACCGACTCTGTCGCACTCTTGCCATGCGCCTTGAGCACATTCACAGCCTTGACTGGGTACTTGATCTCACCAGATATGTTCTTCGTTTTCACAGATAGCATGGCATCGACGACCATGTTGGCGAAGAAGTCTGAGTCTCCTCCGATGATCTTCGAGGACATGGATGTCTTTGCGATTGCGATCAGAGACTCTCTCGACAGATTCTCGACTTTGGTGCTGATGTTCTCGTTCATATATCGTACTGCCTCACGCAGCGCCAATCGGTAGCCCGTGATGATTGTGGTAGGGTGGATTCGCATCTTCATAAGATCGTTGGCTCGTCGGAGCAGTTCTGCAGCAATCAAGACCACGCTGGTTGTACCGTCTCCTACTTCTCTGTCCTGTTGTTGTGCCAGGTCAACAAGAATCTTTCCTGCAGGATGCTCTACGCTCAGCAGACTGAGAATAGTGGCTCCATCGTTTGTAACTGTGACATCTCCAATATCGTCAACCATCATCTTGTCCAGTCCACTTGGTCCGAATGATGTCTTGACAATGTTCGCAATTGCTGATGTTGCTGCTACATTCTGATCTCTTATGTCTGCGCCTGAGATCTTCTGTCCTCCGAGGAACAGTGTCCCACTTGTGCGAGACTGCTCGAAGATGCCCGCCATGACCGGCGTTTGTGCAGGTGTGTTGGTGTGGGCGTCAGGGTTTCACGCCTGAGTTGAGGGTGCTGTAGGTGTAAATACTTTCCGGAGATGTTCTTCCGTCGAACCTCGAGTCTTCGTGGGAGTCTTATTGTGTATAGTGGTGGAAGTATGAGGTCCCAGAATTTTGTTCGCGTGGTGCACCACGCGAACAACTTCGAGCTTGAACCTGCAGCGGAAAACAAGCCGCGCTGCTAATGCCGACTTCAGATGCAACAGCACATGCAAAGTGTTCGTATGGGCGACCGAGTATCGCTCGGAAGGTCATCATCATGTCATACATGCTATGTATACAGGCATAGCCACTCCAGCAAACTCGTGCATCACTCCTTGAGCTGAGCTCTGAGACCCACGACTTCTCTCTTCAGTCGTACATTCTCCTTCTTGAGTCTTCCAACCTCGTCTTCTTGCTCTTTGAGCCTACGTTTGAGCTCTTCCACACCCTCGCCAGCTCTCACAGCACGAGACACGCGAGCAAGCTCAGAATTGAAGCGTGAGTAGAGAGCTTCGTTCTCAGCATTGGACTCGCGATAGAGCTCATCAAGCTTCTTGCACTTGTTCTCCGAAACAGTAAGAGATGACGACAGATCAGACTGTATCTTCTCAAGTTTGACAGTGAGTTGAGCGATCTGGTCGGTCATCGCACTCTCCATCTTTAGCACCTTGGCAGTAACATCGATGTTAGATGTGCTTTGCGGTCTGTGAAGACTTCCATGCACGCTACGGTTTGGTACGAGGCGGCTAGGCGTCGAGGCAAGTTCATCGCTGATCTTGCTTAACTCGTCTTGTAAGTTTGAGTGCGCTGCAACGATCGCTGACTGTTCAGTCTGCAAACGTTCTCGGATCTTCTGCGGAGACTGCATGCGCAGCTTCTTCGTAGGTGAGCCTGCTGGCAACTTCAATGCAGGCGTGCCAGTGATCTTCTCGTCGACTGAAGGCTTGCGAACAATGTTCCCTGCATCATTGCGTTCCGTCAGACCTCCACGCACGGGTGTCACAGGTGGTGGCATCTTCAATGGTGATGCCGTTCGTGGAGCTAGTGATGGAATGTTTGACGACTGGCGGAGCCGTGTAGCAGACGTTTTCGCATCGGGATCGTGTGACTGCTCGGCAACGTTGGCTGCAATCGGAGAATTCTCTTTGCGAAAGGCTGCTGGGATTGGCAAACGTTGAGAACGTGTTGGCGAATGGACTTGCAGGCTGCCGCCTTTCGACGATGGTGTTGATGGTATAGGCGATGTTGGGAGAGACTTGTCCAAGCCTGCCTGCCGAGCTGGTGGTGACTGCATAGGACGCTGTGGTGTCACAAACGGTGTGTCGAGCATCTTAAGATCGGACAACGAGGAGCGACGCTTCTTTCTTGGCGGCCCAGTAGGGATGAAGCTGGGATGCTCTCCAATCGTGCTGAGCCCCGGCAGAGTCGAGCTGGCGATGATCGGAACCTGGAGAGTATCACCACTGATGTTCTTGCGAGTCAGCGGTCCGTCTTGTGATACTGGCCTACTGTCAGCGCGCTGCTCAGACTCTGTCGATCGAGCTCGTTGAGCACTGCTACGCGAGACTTTCGGCTGGGCTTGCATCTCGTCGACTCTTGCTCAATGTTCGCCAGACGGATCCCTTGGAGTCGTGTTCAGACTTGCTGTTCTCTCGAGACAATCCTAGGCCGAACTTCCTGCGTAATGAGGATGTGTTCGAGGTAAGTGAACCGGTGTTGACAGAGCGAGATCGCTTGTGGGAACCCATTGACATGGACGAGTCGTCAGGTGCAGTCTGCTCTGGTAGCGGCTCGCCAAAGTATGTCTCTGCATCATCAACGAAGCGATCGATCAACGAGACGAAGTCATGTGCATTGCCTTCTGGGACAAGAAGTTCTGCGAAAGCAGCCGTCAGTGCTCCTCGGTCAGCGTCATTGCCCGTGCCGTCGAGCAACTCATTTAGCAGATTGATGATGCTCTTGAACGCGCGCTGGTTCGGCGGACTCAAAGCACGGATTGATGCTCGGCAGTGCTGGTCGAAGTCGGCAGGAAACTGAGTCTCTGCTTTAGCTTGAATGTCTTGCAACACCAATATAGGTATCACTGGACCCCAGTGCTCGCGCCATGCCACACTCAGGAACTTCTCGAACGCTGCGAACAACACATCGACAGTCGCCTGAGCAGCGCTGACCATCATCTGGTGGTTCTCCAATAAGACATTGTACAGCTCATTGACAGCAAGCTCGTCAGCCGTGGCACGCATTTTGAGACTACGTCCGACAATGTTACCCTTACGGGCCTGCAGTGCAAGTACGTATGCTGAGAAGGTTTCTTCAAGCTTCTTCAATACATTGCTTTCCTTCTCGAAAGATTGCATTGAAGCCGAAGACTTAGGTCTAAGTTGATCATTCCAAGCTGGTCTGCCCTCGCGGCTTGGTGGCTTGACGATTGAGGTGTTCGAGCGAGAGCCAGGTAGCATACTAAACGAAGCAGCGGCAGACATGATGCTGGAACCTGACGGCTCCTTCTTCAGTGTTATTGGCGGCTGACCGCCAGGTCCTGTGCTTGACAGAAAGCTTGAGAGCATCTTTACCGGTGACAGTGGTCGCAGTGGACCTCGATGCTGTGGTTTGGCTGGCTGTACTGGAGCCGCAACAGCGTTGTCTTCAACAGTCAGAGCAAGGTCGATGGACTCTAGTATCTCTCTGCAACGGTCGATGTGCAATTGCGTCAGAGCAGGGCGCTCAATTCCATGTCGGAGTGCAAGTATGAAACCTAGCCTCCTACGCACGGTGGTTGCCAGCTCAGCAAGTGGTATCTGTTCACTTCCTCCTTGCCCGTCAAGGCACTCAATCGACAGCCGACAGCTACTATCCCTTAGTGGTGACACAGCTATGACTGTGTGTATGCCATTGGTGCCTGCGCGTACCTTCTGCGAATGCTTGTCGATATCGATGATGACACGAACAGGCGCGGAGGAGTTGCGTTGTGAGATATGCTCGCTGTTGGAGTCCTCAAAGACTGCGCTGAAGAGCTGTACCTGTTCTGGTAGACTATCAGTGGCTCTGACCTCCCATCCTGTACTCTCTCGCTCTGCTTCGCTGAACTGAGCTTCAACGCGAGCTTTGGTGATTTCTTCCAGCAAGCGTGAAGCTTTGGCTTCGTAAGAGCCTTCAAGCAGAAGGGTCAGGATACTTTCAGCCGACTGCTGTGCACCTGCTGCTGATTGTGGGAGCAAGGTCAGTTGCACACTCTGCCCTTCATGACTAGTCGAACACTCCACATCACGGAGCGAGACGCACTCGACAAAGGTGAGATCACAAGCATGTGTTCGTCTCATAGTCAGTGCTTCAAGTTCTGTCATAAGACTTCGTGCAGAGGTAGGTTGACCTTCAGACTTGGCCAGAAGGACAATGCTGTCAGTGAAGAGCAACAGAATGCCGCGATGGACCACGTTCTTTTCGAGATTGTATGGTGGGCGTAGCTCGACATAGTCCACAGTTGTGACGAGCCGGCCAGATACCTGTAGATCGTCTGGCCATTCTTTGGCACGAATACGAAGTCGATCGGAAAGACTTGCAGCTACATCTCCAGCGTCGCCTTGGTCACATATACTTGTGACGATGTCTTTGGCTTTGAGCAGGTGTTTCAATGCTGGGTGCCGTGTGGGAAGTTGCTTCGAAATGCTATCGATGTATAGATTGTAGCGAGGTAGTCTTTGTACAGGTTCGATGAGAAGCGATGTCAATTTCTGTTCCCCAACCTCCTGTATGCTTGCTTGTACGGTCGAGTCGGGGCTGCGCGTGAAGTTCTTGAGTAACAAAGTTGCAGCGACGTGATCCTTCATATACGATTCGTAGCTGGCCGCAAGATCAGGCAACACCTCGCAAAGGCATTTGGCGATTGCACCAATGCCTTGATTATCCTCGAGAAGATCCTGTCGAATCTGCTGTGCAGTGGGCTGCTCGTTGGCCATGGCGGCTAGTTCGTTGCGAGAGCTGTTAGCGGTCTCATCTTCGATCTTCTGCAATGCTGCGAGGAGACTTTGATTGGCCGCTGCAATGGAATCGAGACTCGCTGGAAAGATGTCGCTGAGCTGTCCGTGGGCCGTGGCAACAGAGACGCTCTGCACATTGTCTCGTATCTGCTGCAGTTCCTGGACTCGCGAGACATAGCTGGCCTCTGTGGTGACCAGTTCAGAGACCTCTTTGCGAGCATTTTCTCTCTGCTGGCGCATGAAAGATGCTGTTCTTCCGATGCTTGAGACTTGCGACGGCGCACGCTTCATACGCGAGGTTGGCAAGAAAGCTGTACTACCGAATGTCGCAACGATGTCTGCGTACTTGCCATATTGATATGACAGTACCCTGCTCTCGTCCAGATCATCACTGCCAGCAGAATCCGTGCGTTTCGGCCGACCTTTGATCGTGCCTGGTGGTAGGACCACATCGACGTCGAGCCATGGAACTTTCTGCTCGGCGAAAGAGCGCACAATCTCCTCTGCTACGGCTCTGATGTTCTCTACTCTTTTCAGACGACTAGCAAGAATTGCAACATGATTGTCTCCAAACAGCATCTGCGGCGTGGTTGACCTGACTTGAGTGCATAATGCCGTCTTAACCACAGTCGACAGCTCCTCGAAGTACTTGCGCAAGCCAAAAGCTATTCCTCTACAGATCTCGTCTCCCTGCTCTTCTCGTGGTAGGTTGCTCACAGCTGTGTAGAATGGTGAATTAGGCGAGATAGCCAGTCGAGTGTATGATGCGTGACCCGCTATCGTGAAAATGTGAAGTTGTATACGTGAGCTCGCTGCGCCAACAGTCGCAGCAGGGCCATGAAAAAGAAGAAGAGGAGCATTGGCCAAGAATGGATCGGTGGTGTGAAAGAGTGAAAGATCGCCAGAGAGGGCCGGTGGTGCTGAAACTACGGTCGCCATGATGAGGCCCGTTTAGAAACACAATAGAAGTACAATCGTAGCTGTCATATAATCGTGAAGTAGCCCATGCGCCTCTGACTGGCTCAATGCAGCATTTGTTGATGTTTCAAGCAGACGCGCTGTAAGTCGTGCCCATATAAACAATGCGGGACACCAGGACCTTAGCAGATGCAGACAAGACAAGGGATGCTTGATCCGAGTGCGGCGCAGACCTGACGCCAAACCCGAAGACGATGAGATGCGGCAGATGGTGTCCCACGAATGCGAAGTTTTGAATGGAACAGCAGGGTTGCTGGTGAAGGTACGACAGGGAAGGGTGGAGGCGCTAAGAACTGAGAAACACTATAGCGCGTTGAGTGCACGCGTCTTCACGTGCACCGCTTCATGCGCAAATGCCTGTGAACTGATGGAGAAAGTCTGTTGACCATCCATCCGATTGTCGCATCACCCTTGCAGTCTCAACATAGCTGCGCGATCATGTCGACACAGACTGAAGATGGCATACCACTGAGCTTCGTCGCCGAGCATGACCGAAAACACTTTCGTCTGCTCGAGCTGCCGCCCGAGATCCTGACACTTTTGATATCAGATACACCACCGATGTCCGTCACGCACTACAACGACAGTAATGCTTACTGAAGAGAACAGATTAGAGCTAAAGTCCTCCGGCATACAGGGTGCAGACGATGCTGGGACAGCAGTGCTTTGTACTCATGACAAGACCTTCAACCTGCGGCAGAAGAACTCTTCGAACACAGTGTATCTGCTACAACCTCATTCTCGATCAGATTTCATAGCTGGATCGACCTTACAAGCCATAGCGCAGTGCCACTCGAGTCTGGAGCTGACAGCAACCAACCCATCAGATGGATCTGCTCTGGATCATATGAAGACCGTTTTGCCGATATACAGCTCGACGGGTCTTGCAGCTAGTTCTTCTCTGAACCAGCGTGCTTTGTTCAATCTCATACCGTACAGCGAGCAGGAATGCTTGCAGGCCTTCCGTGAACTTGCAGCTTTCGCACAGCCTTCTACAGACCATGTGTATAGGCCCAGTGCTGCATTGGCTGTACAAGCTTGGCAAAACATCTTGACCACAGTCGTTGCGCAAGGAGTCGACTTAAACCGACCTCTCACCGCATCAGCCCTGACATCTCTGATCGACGCTGACTCGGAGTCTGAAGCAGTAATCGCACAGGCAATACTTGATCTCTTCACGAACCCCACAGCCGATGGCATGGCTTTTGACCAACCGGACCGATGTGTACTGTGGGTAGGTCGCCAACTGTTGGAAGCTGAAGCTGCGCGAAACGAGATTCCTTCGAGGGTGTTCCTCGAGAAGTGGAAAGATCTGCTGCCAGAGAAATGGCGACCACTTGCAGATCTCTCAACATTAGCAGCAGTCTCACAGAGTTCTGACGGAGGCAAGTCAATCATGCTGAAGGGAGCTGTTGCTGCAGCTTCTACGCCTGCGCAGTCCATCGTTGCGGCGAGTGCTGCTGGTAATAAGCGAAAATGGCACGAGAAGTTCCGGCCATCCAAGAAGTAGCTCCTCACATAGGCATTCGTCTCATCTCTTCGAGTGTCCAGTACTTCACCATATTCTCTGCGCGAAGCTGTGCAACCTCTGCATCAAGGTGTTCCCATAGTACTGCGCCAAAGCTGTCCATGATGTTCTTGAGCTCCGCCATCCTGAACTCTGTCTCTCCAGACCGACACTGAGCAATGTATGCTTCCATCTTGTCAATACCCTCGTGGATTCGCTTGTGATGTGTTAATAGTTCAAGCTCTTCTCTAAATGCTGGCATTTTCTTCGCCAACACTGGGAAGATGTGTCGCTCCTCGATCGTGTGATGCATGGTCAACATCCTGCAGAATTCCTCTGCCTGGTTGAGGAATGCTCGAATGCTTATACCTCCAGGTCGCTTGTTAGCTGAGCAGGCGGCGTACATTTCGTTCCAATTTTGTCTGAAGTGGTTGTGCTGCGATCATTAGTATGGAGTTCATCTCGACCAGCGTTTTCTCCGTACAAACATATCCATATGCTCCGCCATGTGGTCATACTGTCTGCGTTCCGCTGGAGTCATCTTCTTTGCCTGAGTCGGTGCTGCTTCATTCGTAGTGCCTTGTATATCTGGCATTGTTGCGGCCATGCTGCTGGACTGTGAGAAAGGAGAATGTGTGAACGCGAGTGGGAGCTTGTGCAGATATTGAGATCTTCGACAGAAACGATAGGGTGCTCTTATCTTAAACAGGCGCAGCATGAAGATGTCTGTGGATCTGCTTACAATGCTCACGGCTGTGGCGGTTGAAGTACAAGTCCACTTCGCAAATCTCGACTGGCCCAGCCGAAGTCACGGAAGAACGAGACGCCGAAATACCTCAAATTACGCTCTCAGGTGTCTAACAAGCGCAAGAAAATACTGTCAATTAGCCAGGGTTGCTAAGCAGGCGCACACTTCGGTGTAGAACTGGATTAGTTGTGTATCTACTAGCTACAAGACAATGGGTATAGTAGTGCCGCTCAGGCTGATGTCGTTACAGAATGAAGAGCGTTGATTATGCAGTGCGCGAAGACCCAGCCGAGCGCTCGAGGAGCTTCTCAGCTGCGGTCGACTATGCCAGCAGTGTATCCAAGAGTGTCGTTGCAGCAATGGCAGACTCAGTAGTCGCCATTATCTTCGGTGCTTTCGCCCTCGATCGTCTTGCGCCAGTGCTGAGGCAGACAGACGCACACAAGTGGAAATGCCTTGACTTCGCCTTCTCCATCCGAGGTGTTTGGTGGTCGAGAACTGCCGTTGCTCATGCCGCTGTCACGCTGTACCTTCTCGTCTGGTCGCCAGTCTTCAGCTCGTGACCGTATGCGCATACCAGTCGCCCAGCCATCGTCCCAAATGCCAACCACCTTGATCATGTCACCACGTTCGAGGCTGAATTCGTCCGCAGCACGAGGCTCGTAAGCCCAGAGTGTCGATACCATGTCGCCAGCGTGAATCTCGTCTTGTGAATAGTAGTCTTTGAAGAACGGCAGTTGCTCACTTTGTCCGTGGGACTCGGGCGAAGTGTAGTCGTTGCCAGAACTTGGAGATGTGTCAATGCCCATGCCTAGGCGTGATCCACTCGACAGCGAGCCACTACGCTTGGCTGTAGTAGGTGGTGCGAGTCCTGACGTGCCACGCGAGTGTGGCGTCTCTGATTCGGATGATGTCGACTTCCTATATCCAGCCATCATACCGCCTCCGTTAGAGCTACTCGAGCCTTCCAGGGCTGACATACGTGCAACTCGTGCACCAAATGGAACCGCAAGGCCAGCACGCTCGTGGTCTCGTGTTCCATCGGTGTATGCCGAGCTCGGTACTTCCTGCATCGTTGCTGGCTGTTCGAAGATACTTGTGGCAGGACTACTGGCATGTCGTCTCCTGAACATGATACAGCCAATGATGATGAGTGCCAGAAGCAGGAGTGCTCCAACGACTGCGCCAACAACGATACCAGCGATTTGTCCGCCACTGAGGCCATGATTTACGCTAGATCCTGCAGCAGTACTCGAGCTGGTTGCCGATGGTGTCGCAGAGGTAGCGATGACAGTCACTGGCGCAAGTGATTCGGCTGCCATGATGGGCAGTGTGACGCCTGAGCATCGTGATGTGGTGTTAGCGAACACGCAGCAGGAGTCTGTAGCATTTGGCGAGCTTGCTGCACAGTATGAGCAGAGAGAGCCCAGGTTTTGGTTGAAGCCACAGTTGTTGGGCTCATTGTATGCTGCAGAGAGACAAGAACCAGTCAGAGAGTTTGCTGGCAGCGCACACTGTGTGAAGTCGGCCCGGATCTGGTTGAGAGCATTGTTGTTAGATTTGCCGCAGATGTTACTCGCAACAATGGACTGTTCGCTCAATGCGAATGCCGCGCATGAGTCGGCGCACAAAGGTTTAGCAGCATTGCCACTCAGACTGCAAGCACTGATCGAATTTTGCACGATCGCGTTGCAAAGGTAGCTAGCAGTGTATCGTGCGTAGAGATTAGTAGTATTAGAGAGAGTAACGTTCGTGCAGCCGAATACGTTCTGAAAACTGTTGTATGTCAGCTACCACTCAGTCCCATCATTCGTCACTCTTACTGCGATTGCGCCCATCCATTAGATATGTAATTCTCGAGGCCAGTGTCGAAGTTGGCCGTGCTGGTGACTGAGGATAGGAAAGGGAAAAATCCAACCAGTGTACTGTCCGTAGATATGGAGGACGCATTGAACGCAGGACATGCTCGCGAGCCTGACAGTGAAATACAGCTCTGAGCTGTCACGAGTGGCAGACCGCTCGCAAGCAGGACATAGAGTGCCTGTCTCAGCTGCGATCGCGCACGTGTAGAAGGTGTGTCCATGTTGATAGAGCTCGTTTTGTCGTGCTTAGCATCCCATCATGCGTTCCTGTCTCTTCACTATCCCGAAAGCGCGCGCCAATGTTTTCTCCAGCTCTTCCTTCGGTATCCCAAACTCTGGAGGGTTTTCTTGTAATGCAGTATGCGTCCGCTGCCTTCCAGAGGTCCAATCCGCGCAAGTCCTCGAGGTCCAGCTGAGAGTCGTTGACGGAAGACGAGCGACCAGGCTCCTCCTTTTCCGCACGCGAGAGAGTGCTCGCAGGAAGAAGCGACAAGGCTGCAGAAGGAGGAAAACAAAGCGGAAGCGACAGTGAAGGATGTACCTGCAGAGAGCTGTAGTAGCACAGCAGCAGGGAGCAGCGGGTGACAGGGAGACTCCGGATGAAAACAACCTCACCTGTTGCGCCCGAGCAGCGTCTGCTACTGCTGCACAGAGACAGCACTGCAGTATGCATTGGTCCAGAGCTCCTTATGCCATCAAACTTCCAGTCTTGCGCACAAGCAAATTTGCTCTAGACTGGATGGGGTATCGAGAATAAGCATCGTCCGCGGCTTGCATAGTCGTGGAGATTGCACTATTGGGGATCAGCGTTCAACATGAAACGAGCCAATACAACAATGAAAGATGGCGACTCGCTGTTATGAACATCGTGAGAGTCTTCTTCTTTTTCTTTCCTCGATTCGCGATACAGGATCGTGGACGCTGTCACGAGAGGCCAGAAGCAGTGATACCTGGGTGCCATACCAACCCCTGCGAGTGTTCGACCAGGGATCAGACAATAAAGCAAAGGACGCGAGTGAGACAATGCACTTGTGCTTTCACGACCAGAGCGTGATAGGCTTTATAGGAGACATCTCTATGGAAGTCAATCAGGAACAACGTAAAGCTCTTCATATTCATGCTCGAAGAGCACCGATTCATTTCATCTATAACATCAGATATTGCTCCTGCGCTGCATGCAGCGGAGGTGTATATATCGATCGTCCGTCTTGGCGACTCCATGACCGCTGTCTGGTGTCATTCCAGCGTACAGATGCTTCAGGTGGACGCTTCGCTGCGTAGGCATACTGTGTCTGTTCTTCTTCGTCCTGCGCATCGTGGTTACCAGATGGCGGTTGGCTCGACTCTTCTTGCAGCTCATGATGCCGTTCATGCATTACCACAACCGATGGCGGCCCAGACTCAACCACATGCTGTTCTAGGCCGTTGTTGGTACTTGCCTGCTGACAAGTCTTGTTGATGCGCATGATTGTCTGCAGCTCGCCTGGCCATGCATCTTGAGCCTGATCGGCAATTTGAGCATAAAGCTCTCGATCTTCCATCCGCTGACACAGGTTGAGCATGGCGGCAAATACATGCCTGGGTATAGGCTCAGGCCTCTGGCCACGACTTGCGACGATGCGAGCTCTTGCCTTCAGCTCGCAGACACCTGCCCAGAACCTTTTGCCATTGTCCATGTCACGACGAGCAGCACAATCTCGCAACAGAGGTCCGAATGTATGCATATTCAAGGGAGAATCCCGCGATCCGCTCAGATCGCACTGCTCGAGTGCTGCGTCCAAGCCTCGGAAATGTAAAGTGCCAGCTATCATCGCGGATAAGACCTTTGAGCTGACCTGTTGAAGCTGGACGATCTTGTGGGCGAATCCATCCTTAACTCTTAGTTGTGATGAAAGCTGGCTTTCACGAATCTCTTGGTGCCGCGACAATGACAAACCACCGTTCTCGCCGTTGAACAAGTCGATCCACCGGTTGAACCTGTCCGCATCGCCGTACTTGAGGTAGTGCTGCAGGACGGTGGCGACTGTAGTCTCATTCGGTCTCAATTGGCACCTTCTCAGGGCTGCGATGGTATGCCCAGTCAGAGTTTTGAGATTGTTGTCCGAGAAGCCCGCGATCATGATGTTGTAGGTCATCAGGTCTGGTGAAGTCCGCGAAGTGTTCAGGGAGTGAAAGGTACTGGCTAGTAGTCTGATCACAGCTGTGACATTCTCATGCCGCGCGGATTGAGCGTCGATCATCAAATTCTCTTGTATCTCTTTCCTGGTCGCAGCAAAGTTGTTGCGAAGCTCCTGGCTCAAATGTGAAGGTGGCTTGAACCAAGATGGAGAGGTGTCCTGGCTTGCATACCGTGCAAGAGTAATTGTAGGCTCTCTTCGTTGATAGTCTCGAAGGTCGGGGAGAGCTTTCCAAGCCCTCTTCAGATCCTGAAGCAAGTTGCGATTCTCGTTGAGCAGCTGCTTCTGAGGAAGTTTCAAGAGGTCTTGGATTGTGGTAGGCATGTCTTCGTAGTCCACGAGGTACTTCGTGTCATAGAGATGGAGGAGAATCGTCATCTGCAGGAGATTTGTAGAGAGGTTGACGATTTCTGCCTTCTTTGGTGTCCACGATGACCTATCGTGCGATTTCAATCTCTTCGACAAGTACACAGACTCTGGGGCGAGGCGATGTTGCTTGAGCGTGCTACCAGTGTGAATCGATCGAGGCTGTTCTTCCAGCACTTGTTCAAGCAAGGTGGCGCTCGGATCAACTAGATCTGCATAGTGTTGTGGATTCCTGAGCTCATCCAGCAGTTGAGCCTTGTGACTGCGTTTGGTCTTAGTTGGTGTACGGTGGCCAGGAGAAGCATGATGCATGTGTGCGTCCTCTAGCCCGTGGCTCGCAAAGTTGCAGACTATGGGCTCATTTCGTATTACGTGCTGCGCATCTCCGATTGCAAGTACCTCCGATGCTTGCTCTGGTACAACGATCTCTTCTGCTGCAATGCTGTAACTCAACTCCCTCTTCTTCTCAGCAATTGCCTCATCCCACTTATCTCTTCTCCTTATCTTCTGCCCAGCATCGAATGTCGCCGCTGCCGCAAAGATTCCGGATAGCCAGTAGGTTGATGAGGTCGTGAATCGTGGTCGTGCGTTGACATTGCTGCGTCCAAAACTGCGGACGGCATGGCCAGCATGTCCTGTGCATTGAGGGCATCGACAAGTGCCAAGCACTTGTTGTGCCACTCCGTTGATGATTCGTTGCATTGCGCTATCACAGCGCTGCCTGGTGCTATCGTGACATGTCGTACTTGTTGTGAGATGTCGTTCTGATCATGATGGATGCAATGAAAGTCGATGCAGCTCGGCATGAGCTTTGCCTGATCGGGATGGACCGTCGACGAAAATCGGACTCGGTACAATCATACCTGAACGACCACATTGATTGTCGTTGACTCATCCTGTCGAACGTGCAAGGCTGAGCATACAAATCGTATCAACACCGAAGATCTGTTGCCTCTAAGCAGCACAACTTCTTCTACCGCCTTCCAGCACAGCCGATTCATACGAACTGCAGCCTGCGTTGCTGCTAATTCATGCTCAAGACCACGACGTAATGCTGAGATCGTGCCAATAACACGTGATTGGTGTTAGGATTGCCAGGTGGCCTACACACAATATCGACGTCCGCCTACAACGATTGATGCCTGCTTACCGCGATCAGGATACAGAGATGTGGAAATGCAATGTCACGATTCTTTCGCAGTGCGGATTCCGATTCCTCGAACTCAAATGACTCAGACTCAGATGATGGCGCCGAACTTCAAGAATCGCAGCTGATAATCAGGGAATCTCCTCCAGCGAGCGTACCTGATGCCACATTCGATGACACCGAATTGGGATCCAGGGCGAGGCACCAGGATCTCCTGTTGCATGCCCTGCTCGAGGAAAGATGTCTCTATCAAGCTAGAGATCAGCTTGGTGAAGCCACGAGCACATATCGTGTCCAGCAGCACGCACAGGAACAATATCAGAGCCTGTCGCAACGGCTGGCAGCTTACGGAGTCATCGCACCAGGCCTGAACCATGCTGCTTTTGTCACTCGTCGTCAAGCTGTGCGTGATGGGTTAGATGCTTTGAGTCGTACGCAGACTAGTGGTCAGATCACTTCGACCGAGCTGGTATCACGACGAGGTGGAGACCTACAGCCCTCGATGCAACAGCTGGAGATGGGCATCGAAGCTCCGCAGCTTTTCCGTCAACAGGTCGAACTTCCCCAACTCATGGACTTGCCTCAACCAAGAAACATTCATGATGCTCTCCTCACGATGAACAATCGTAGTCCAACAACGACGACTGCAGCGTTCTTCAACGGTTCAAGATACCAACGTGAGTTCGAGGAAGTGTGCACGTTAGGACGAGGAGGCTACGGCATCGTGTACCAGTGCAAGCATAGATTCGACGGCCTGTCTTATGCTGTCAAGAAGGTGCCTTTGAGTACAGGCAGACTACAGAGGATACGAGATCGAGGCCAGACGGAGATTGATCGATTACTGCTTGAGCTGACCACTCTGGCAAGGCTTGATCATCCTAATATCGTTCGTTACTTCGGAGGCTGGGTAGAGTATGCAACACTTCGACAGCATAATCTAGGCCTCAGCAACGAGGATGCCACTTTTGATACATCCAAGCACACCACACGTTCTGTCAGCACATCAAGAACGAATGCTCGATTTGCAGAGGTGGCAGACGACTTCATTTGTTTTGAGCCGAGTACATCCCACGGAACGACCACTACCATGCAGGACACAAGCGATAGTGCTGATACACTCCAGCGGCAGTCTACAAGAAACACACAAGCCACAGTAAGCGATACTGACGTTGAGAGCATCGACCGCTCAGTGTCAGCATCCGTGGAATACTCTACGTTGTCAGACTTCGTAGACGACACATCACCATGTCTGGCATTGCATATCCAAATGGGCTTATATCCGATGACACTGACAGACTACATTGCCAGCACGAGCACGTCCAAACACTGCTTCCACGTTGAGCCCAGCGTTCGCATACTCTCGGCACTCGTCGATGGTATCGTTTATCTGCACAGCCAAGGAGTAGTGCATCGGGATCTGAAGCCGGCAAATGTGTTTCTCTCAGAGCAGCAGCACAAGCATGGCTGGTGCCGCCAATGCTCGCCAGTGAACTATGAAGGTCTCAAGATACGCATTGGCGATTTTGGCCTTGTTGCTGCACTCGCGCAGAAGGAGAGCGACAACATGACAATCCCAGTCGGCACCGAGCTGTACAGGCCGCACAGTGCTATCGATAGATCCGGGCTCGAGGCATTGGACTGGTTTGCTCTTGGTATCATGGCGTTCGAACTGCTGTGGCCTTTCTCAACCCGTGAGTGTAGTGAAACAGAACTACCAAATTACAGCTGACATTATCAGGTATGGAACGTCATGAGACTTTGTCAGCATTGAAGGCTGGTGTCTACCCTCTCGGATTTGCGCAACGCATGGGGGATCATACAGACGACGTGATGGCGTTGGTTGAGTACCTTCTGCGTAGCCATCATCCAGTTGGCTTAGAAGAGCTACAGGCGATGCTAGGTAAGCTCATGAGCGGTCGCATGCAACCTTAGACGATCTTTGATGCTCGATAGAGCAGGACAGCATTGACTAAGACCGTTCTCTAGCTGCTTGTAACTAACAATCGTAAAAGTGTCAGTTTCACACTGACGTGATGTGTCTGTGCTGTGCTGGTGCTGTGCCATTTGCATAAACTGAAATTCGATCTACTCCACTTCCTTAAGAGCCGATCAGCGTACCGTAAGGAAACGATTCATACGCGGGGCCATTTCTTCTTACAATAACTATCTGTTTGGGGGCTACCGAGATCTCTGCCGTCAACGGATACAGAACTAGGCAAGTGATGGTTTGGTTTCCTTGTGACTGGTGCAGTTCTGCTATATCTATCCGCTGATCCTCACATTCCATCACTTGCACAGACGTCATGGTCCGATTTCCGAAGACTAACCTCCTGAGATCTTAATGACGATTCTGCAGAGCTGAGAGACTGTACCATAAGCTACGAGCCTCGAAGAACTTGCAGACTATCGCAGTGGCTATGGAGAAATATGACATAGTCATCGTTGGCGCAGGCCCAGTGGGCCTGTTGCTATCTACATGCCTCGCACGCTGGGGCTACAAGATTAAGCATATTGATATGAGGCCAGAACCGACGCCCACAGGACGAGCTGATGGCATACAACCACGATCACTGGATCTGCTGCGTAACATGGGTCTCAAACGAGCCATAATGGCACACGAACCTGCCAAGGTCTACGAGGTGGCATTCTGGGATCCTCAAGCTGGTGGCAAAGGCATACATCGCACGGGTACTTGGGCATCATGTCCGAAGTTCATCGATGCGAGATATCCCTTCACGACACTCTTACATCAAGGACTGATCGAGCGAGTATTCATCGCAGATTTGGAGAAGAACGACGTCACGATACAACGACCGTGGAAGATCACCGGCTTCGAGAACGATGGCCGAGACGTAGAATATCCAGTTCAGGTCAGCTACGCACATGTCGACACTGGTCAATCCGAGACAGTCAGAGCCAAGTATTTGTTCAGTGGAGAAGGCGCACGAAGCTTCATTCGTGAGCAACTTGGCATCAAGATCACACACAAGGACCCCATAGCACATGTATGGGGCGTCATGGACGGTGTAGTCAGAACTGACTTTCCTGATATCAAGGTAAGTCCACTGCTGTGATTGGGAAGTCTTGCTGACATCCTATAGATGAAATGCACAATTCACTCCGATGTTGGCAGCATCATGGTCATACCCAGAGAGAACAACATGGTCCGATTATACATACAGATTGCCTCGTCGAGTGATAAGGACTGGAATCCACGCAAGACCGCGACCGAAGAAGAAGTTCAGAAGCATGCCAAAGAGATCTTCAAGCCATACTCGATCGAGTGGGATCGTGTTGAGTGGTTTTCAGTCTACCCGATCGGACAAGGAATTGCTGAGCGATACACTCTCGACGAGCGAGTACTCATGGGTGGAGATGCGTGCCATACACACTCACCAAAAGCAGGCCAGGGCATGAACACTGCCTTCCTCGATGCTCAGAATCTTGCCTGGAAGATCCACTTTGTTGAGTGTGGCTTTGCGGATCGATCCATCCTGAAGACATATGAGAGTGAACGAAAACTCATCGCCGAGAATCTGCTCAACTTCGACGCAGCATATGCCAAGCTCTTCTCAGAACGATTGCCGTCAGCTGGCGAGGTTGGCAGCGCAGACGCACATCACTCAGCAGATCAGGGCGAAACAAACGAGTTCGTCAAGACCTTCAAGGAATCGTGCGAGTTTACGTCTGGCTATGGCGTAGCCTATGCTCCCAACATCTTCAATTGGTCAAGCTCTCACCCTGCACAGCATCCACTCTTCCTTTCCGAGCAGCAAGGCACCACCAAACTTCGGACTGGACGCATCTTGACAGCTTCGACAGTCACGAGAGTGGCAGACGCTAATGTAGTACACCTTGAACAAGAGATACCACTCAACGGTTCGTTCAGAATCTACATCTTCGGTGGCAAGCCATCACAGACGAGACAGGCTATCGCAGACTTTGCGGCAGGCTTACAGAAGAAGAACTCATTCTATGCAGCACACATGCGTTCAGATAAGAAGGACGTCAATGTACACGAACGACATAACCCGCACAGCTTCTTCGTTACATTTGCGACTGTCTTCAATGCTCGACGAGCGGATATTGAGACTCAGGACGATCTGCCGCCAGTGTTGGCAAGGTACAACGATCATGTATATGCAGACGATGTGCTCGACGTGCGAGTGCCTGAAGCAAAGGCCGCAGCGCATGCAAAGATGGGTCTAAGTGAAGACGAAGGAGGAGTGGTAGTTGTAAGACCAGACGAGTACGTTGGCTGTGTAGTCAAGCTCGCAGAAGGCAGTGGAACAGTCGACGCCTTGAACATGTACTTCTCATCATTCAGCACGAAGCAACTCGGCGGAGAGCGAGCGCAACTATGATACCAAAGAGACAATGATAGAAAGTCATGAATAGCATTATTGATTAATTAAAGCAATCGTGCGTATACAGCCTTAGGTTGAAGTCCAACAAGAGGGTCGAGATAATGCTCCGGCTAGCATTTGACGAGCTGAGCGACGTTCAGACTGACCGGATGGCATTGTGGTGCGATCCACTGATCGTAGATGTTGTAGAAGTTGCCAGACAAGCACTCGTAGAAGACAGTGCTTCCACCAAGAGCTAGGCTGCCATTGCCACAGACGGAGAAGCCAGAGGTGCTAAGGGCACCAGCCTGTGGTGGGTTGTCAAACTGCAGCTGACGGTTGGCAGCAATGTACCCTGTCCATCCACGAGCGTCCTTGAGTATGCCATCCTTCAGTGTGAGTGATAGAGCATTGTCGCCCGCGCATGCACCAATGTTGTTCCAGCTTTGAGGCTTGCCACTTGGGACTTGCACTTGGCCATCGAAGAGCTGGGAAACGACGGTACCAGAGGTCTTGGTAGTGCATGGAGTGGTGCTAGAAGTCGAAGGCTTGGATGTAGTGCATGGCTTGGACATATCAGAGGTCTTGGTGGTACATGGAGTAATGCTGGAGGTCGAAGACTTAGACGTAGTGCATGGCTTCGGCATAGTGACGGTTGTGATGCTCTTGAGTGAGGCGGTAGAGCCTGGCTTAGTGACAGTATGAGTGGTCTCGACGGTGTGTGTGGTCTTGACAGTGGCGGTTGGTCCGGTCTTGGTGATGGTGGCAGTCGAGCAAGGCTTGGTGACAGTGGTCTTGTCGGTTGTGGTTGTCTTGTGGGTGGTGGTGAAAACACTTGTCAGAGTTGTTGGTTTAGTGACCTCCTTGGTGCCTGGTGGTGGAGGGATCGGATTCTGGATCTGACCATCATCTACAATTATCAGCTTGTACCTCAAAATCCTGGCTCTTTAACTTACTTATCTGCGAGACAGGAGGTTTCATGCTGAGACTGCTGGATGGCTGCTGCGAGTTGCTGCTGGCAGGTTTCTGGCTTGTAGTTGTCGCGGGTGTGGTAGGTTGAGCTGGAGTTGTAGTCCAGACTGGGTGTGATGTGCCCCATGGCGCCTGGATCTGGCCATCTGATGGTGGTCAGCAGACGAAAAGTGTTAGATGGATTGCACTAACCAGGAATCTGGGACAGGGCCTGGCGTGCCTGATGCTTGACTCCATGTGTCTCGACCCTAGGGAATGGTCAGACAAGTCGTCTCGTGCATTCTCTCGACGTACTGTGATTGTCAGCTACATTCATTGCAATCGTTGCATGTCCGACTCACCACAATGCCAAAGGTTCCAGAGTATGTTGACTTGCAACCTGCTGGAGCTTGTGCCTTATTGGCATCTGGAACAGGAGACGCCAGGACTGCAGGCAGAGCAGCAAGAAAGCAGTATGAGTACTTCATGATGGAAGAATAGTGTAGATGTAGTGATTAATGAATTACAAGTATGCTGTGAAGTGGAGTGTATGAGGAAGAGGAAGTGAGAAGAGGATGAAGAACCTCTTGAATGGCCAGTCTCTCGCCATGGCAACGTAGGAGGGTGAATGAAGTAAGAGCATGTATGCAGGTATACTGGAGTCGACAGGCGCGGTATAGTTGCAAGGAAGGTCAAATGTCTGGTATGCTGACAAGAAGGCGCCCGATGTCTCCTGACGCTGCTCATACTTACCTAAGGGCAACAAGCCTGCACCGTCGAGGCAGGCGGATAGCAACATGTGCTGGCCTGCAGTCGACATATCTCATCGGCTTTCAACAAGCTCAAATGCTTGAGTCGCCTATGATCTCGAATTGATAGCTGATGGTAGTGGTGATGGAGGACGAAGGAAGATCACCACGGATTCCATATCGAGCACGGGCTTCTCGGCATTATGTCAGGAAACCTCAAGAGCATCTTTCGGCCTCTTCGTGCATCACCACCCATGGCTTCACTATCGCGTGCAGATGATCTGAAGACATCTCTTCCGCCAACATCAACGAACCAGGCGAGATGCCCTCAGTCTGAGCAGTGCTGCTGACGCACGCTGTCCCGTTCGATAACGCACACGACTACATATATACATCGACTACATGCAGTATTCTGCAAGGGTCACATGTACTCACATTCTGATTGTACACTTCTCCAGTCGACTTGTGCCTGGATAGCGAGATCATGCAGGTTCAGCTAATCACAGGCGGTCATGCATGATCTCGCTAATCAGAGGCAGTTATTTCGCGCGCACGCTGAACTCTATTTGACATCAACTCTACAAACCCGCATGTGATTCGAGGTAAGGACCAACCCGGCCTGGAAATAGCTACGATGGGCGCCCTCCTCTCTTTGTCGCACAGTCTGTCGTGCGCGTTTGGTCTACTGCACGAGCAGGCATCACAGTCACCACAGTCACGTCCCCGACGGTCACACAGCCAGTGCTCGACGCGTTAGGCGGACTCACCTCCTTCATCTGTTGCTCACCCTCGATCCGCTGTCACATCTAACGCTTATGCTCTCATCTCATTCGCCCATGGCTACTCTACTGGACCTCGTCTTGCATTGACTTGCAGCAGGACGATGAGCTAGAGCGACAGTCTAGCTCTCCAAGAATATGAGCCAACCACAGCAACTTGGCGGCGCGCATCCTCAATATCGAGAGTATCAGCCTTCATACTCACCCGGCCACCATCGTCCTACTCAGAGTGCTTCGCCTCGTGCTCTGGCCGCACCAAATGCTCAACTGCCAGGTCCACAGGGCAGCTCGTCCCCATTGAGCAGGTTGAGTCCAGTTCAGACTCAGTTCGGACTATCGGCAGGTTACCTTCGAGCCAACTCACCTGCAACTCCAGTAATGGCACAGGCATACAATCCACAGCAATGGACACAATCACAGATGGGCTTCCAACGGGTGCTCCCAGTTGCTGTCAGCACTCGCGAAGCCACGGGCATGGAGGGTATGCGTTCCAAGGATTACATGGAACTACCAACTAATTATTGTAGCGGCCATGCCATCTCCTCCGCCTCCGTACACTCCTGATGATGTTCCTGCTCGCCCATCTGCACTGCGGGAACAGCGTACCTACACTGCATCGCCAACAGCGCTCGAGGCATCGAGCTCCGTCGTTGTCTCTCCGGTAGCCGTCGCAAACTCGCCTGCAGTCCGCATGTCGCCGTCCTTTCCACCTCCACCAAATGCACAGTCTTCGCGGAATAGAGAACGATCTGCAAGCGGCAATCGAATCTTCAATACCTTGCAGACGTTCACGGGACGAGGCAAGCAACCGGCCACCAACGAGACGATGGGATACCCGCAGTATGGTCAGCAGGTTGAAGATGTTCGGCCACCAGCCGCAAGAAGAGCAGCATCTGCAGGGCACATACCCGTCACAGGATCTCCTTCGTCTGGAGCACGCTCGAGGCAAAACAGCTCAGCAAGACCTTCTGGCACACTTCCAGGACCACCGCCTGGTCCTCCACCGACGGGGTCAAGATCACAGAGCTTGAACCGATATGCCACTCCCTCAAGTAGTCAGACGGTTGAGGCTGCACCTGTCAGACGTACAGCTCAAGGTTCCTCACTTGGCCCAGTGCCTCCAACGCCTGCAAACTGGGTTGACGGCGATAGCATGCCGGAGAGCGAGGTCACGAGTGCGCAGCCGTATCAGCCGTTGCGCATCCATACCGGCGGCATGCGTGAGCAGTCCTTGACTAGACGGCCAGCAACACGAGACTCGAGCGCGCAAGGTCTTCGAGAACGTCGGTCGAGGAGCAAGGCAGCACGAGACGGCTATGACGAAGAGCCAATGTCTGCGATTGAGCCTGTTGCTGCCGCTTCGAGCGGCACCATAAGCCAGCGCCGAGAGCATTCACGCAAGATCTCCTCCCTAGCCGATCCCAACATGCAGAGCCCGAGCATGCTGGCAGGGCCTGCAAATGTGTTGACGCCTCCCTACACACCAGCGGTTGGTCGGCAAGCACTGGGCAGCGCTTCGAGTGATCGCCCTGCAACGCGTGACGGAGCAATATCAGCCAAGCTGCCTTCGAACATCGACGTCTTCTACAAGCAGGCGCTTGAACGACACCGACAGTTCCTGGAGAAAGAAGCCAACGCTGCTTCAGACGCAGAACGTCTCGAAGCCTTTGCGAACTACATGGTTCACGAATCGAGACTGCGACGAGATCGATATCAAGCAGCATACAACGGCATGGCTGGTGATATTGTTGATCTCACCCGAGACATGTGGAGATCGTACTCACGTACCAGCAGGAAAGTCGCCACGCCCAATACAGCAACTTCGCATGGTCCGTCCAGTTCAACGTCCGAAGGCTTTCCCACGGGCCAAGCAGATGACTCGTCGACAGGCGAGTACACTCCAGCCACTGAAAATGGCTCCATCGACGGCGATTTGGATCAAGCGGCTGGCAAGCAATGGGGCGAGACCTTCAAGCCATCCTTGTCACCGATCCCAAGCATGGCCGTCAGCAGCGCTCAAGACGATAGCTCTCGTGGACGTGCACCAAGCCGATGGTGGGAGAAGAGCGAGGCTTCTGGTTCTATCGGCAAGCCGGAACGTATCGAGAAGAGCCACCGGGAGACGAAGTACATGGGTATCAATCCAGCATTGCTTCGTAGCAGTCCACAGCTCTCACCAGAGGTTTCACGTCTGACACCTACACCTGGTGCCAGCACATTCGCGCTCGCTGCGGACGAATATCCGCCAGAGAAGGTCGGCTGGCATGAGCAGCACGATGTTGACACCCCAATGGCAACACCTGGTTACGATACATTACGAAAGAGGCCACACACTAATACACCAGACCAGATGGATCTGTCCAGGCTCGTCACATTGCCTCCACCATACCCTCGTCACCATCCTGCTATCAACAATAATCATCCTTCTCTTGCCGGTCTCCGTAATGAGCATCGACAATTGGCGAACAACGAGGAGGTACAGCGAATCAGGGATGCTTTCATCGATCAAGACTGGGCTCGCAGGCGTGCGCATCAAGAAGAGGCCAAGAAGCGACGCACCAAGATGCGACAGTCCACGCAGGAGAAGCTCAACGAGGGCGATATCACCTTCGCAGAAGCGGCACAGGCTGAAGCCAAGTTTGAAGAAGATGAGGTGGAACGAAGCAAAACGAATGCTCGTGCTCTCTTTGATGCATTCGAGGCATCAGTCTCTCACCCTCTCAACACACTTATCACGAAGAAGCTGGCCGATGCGGAGAAGTGCATGATGGACCTGCAGAGTGCTCTTGCTCGCAACAACGAATCTTCGGACCCTAATCGAGCACAAGAAGAAGGTGACGAGCATCCAGAGCGACTAGAAAAGCTGACGTTGCTTCGTTGGCTGTTCGATGCTCGAGAGGTCCTTCATAAGGAGATGTTCGACCTGCACGCCCAACGAGCTGAGAAGTATGGTGAGGTGGTCCTTACGCCGTATCGTATCGCCAAACAGCAGAACAAGATTGATGAGGCTGAGGCTTTCTTTCAAAGATGGCCGTCAACGTACCATCACCTTCTACAAGGAGAGCCTCAAACGCTGCGAATTATTCCTCGCGCAGATCGAGGGCAACGTCAACAGTGGTGTCGAGGATCAAGTCAGTGCTTTCTGGGACATTGCACCCGCTCTGAAAGAGCTCGTACAGCAGATTCCGGGTGTCATTGAGGACGGCGAAGAACATCTGCAGCTGCTGGACCACTTCCGATTCTTCGTGCCACCACAAGAAATCCAGGAGAACCCAGCTTACAGACGATACCCAGGGCAATACCTGTACTCCGTGCTGAGTCATGCCGAAAAGAGCACATATCAGTTCATTGAGTCTCAGGTCAACTTGTGGTGCATGCTGCATGCTGTCCGCGAGATGACAGCTGAGGCCAGTCTGAAGGTGATTGAGCTGGAGACTGGCAACGGCGCTGAGCTCGCTGGTGAGATTTCTCAAGCGAAGAGTGCAGAAGAGCGACGGATGACTGCAGATCTCCAAGAGAAAGTCGGCGAGGTCGAAAGACAATGGAAGGAGGCGCTTGGCACTCAGCTCGAAGATGTCAGGGCTGGTGTGAAGCAGTGGCTGGAGGCTACCGGTGGGTGGGAGGAAGGTCTCGATGGGTGAGGTGGTGTTTTAGTTTCAAGCGTTTTAGCGATATATGATATGAACGGATCGTCTCTCATTATGTTTGCAGAGCACTGTTGGCCAGTTCCTGCTGCACTGTTTCAAGCTCTTGTCGTATACAATCTTGGATCGGCAACATCTCCCAGGCTACCCTCTCATCAAGCCGTGAGCGTGTTTTCATGTCGTTGAGCATCTCAAGGTGGCCCACAAGCATGTCTGGCTTGGCAGAGAGTGCTACAGTGATTCGAGACCAGCCGACCTCATAAGACCAAGACAGTCGATCTAATGGATCAGCTCTCTTCACCAGCCATCGTCTGAGGAGATCCAAGTCCTGTGGGCGACACCTTAGACAGTGAAGTTTGATGACCAGAGTGTTGTTCAGCCGGAGCAACTTCAACTGAGTAGGATATAGGCTGGAAACGACGCTTGAGATGTCTCGGAAATCATAGTTGTACACATTCGCCACGATCCTGGCCCGAGTGAGGAGTATTGGTTGGTACTCTGCCCGCACCTGTCTTGAGACCAGCAGCATTGCAGGTGGTTTGGGCTTGATGAATGCTTTTCTAGGTACCATGGTCAATGTGGCGGTATCTTCCAGCACACATTCGTAGATGTTGTTCCGTAACTCTGCGGGCAGGCTGAGGAAGTTCGCTCCGTTGGGATGAGAGGACGAGTCAACTCGTTTCTTGCTGCCGATACGCAGCTTACTGAACATTGTTGTGATGATGCCTGATCAGTAGGGAATTGAAGAAATTGATGGGCACAGCTATGATGCTGGAGCTCGATGCTGTCAATCTGGTGTGCTTTCGATGTGTAGGTCTTCGTTGCAAACACTACGATACATAGTCAACCGCATGGCGGAGTGAGGTATCTTGGCGTTCTGGAATGGTAGAGGTTCAATGTGTGATCGCCATGGCTCTGGCCGTCCTTGAAGTTGCAGCCATGCTTGGCATGCATAGGGTTCGTGGCGAAGTAGTCATATGACGAGCCATTGTAGCTTCACTAGGTATTCTATACATTGAAATGCTACTAAATTTAGTTCTTTCTGTTCAGAGCACTTTATACCCGATGTTCTAGTTTAGGATCCATATGTAGCAGTCCATAGGTGGAACAGCATTATAATGCTGTTTGGTCACATCCATGCTCCTCCAGGTATTGGTCGATCGAGTATCCATCGTACACCATACGCAATCGTAACTCTTCAGAGCGGCTCTGTTCTGTCTCGTCCTGTCCTGAGTGTCTCGCATGAACCCCCGGGAGGTCGTTCATTGCACTTTCAACGTCTTGACAGGCTCATCCACACTGTCCTTACGCGCGAGCAGCAGACGAGCTCTCTGGTTGTATTGCCACTCCAGAAGCACAGGCATGAACCGCCATAAATTGAACTCCGGCCACAGGCATTCAAGGAAGCGTATCTCTGTATGCTGATGACTTTGCCAAAGCATGAAATCGCTTAGTCTTTGCACACCCGAAGTCCTTACGAGCAAGTCCAAAGGTGGAGCCGGGTATGTGTACATGTTCGTCGATAGTGATTCTTCGGTGATGTTTTCAGGATCAGGATATGGTGTCGTAGGTTGTGACTTCAGCACGGGTGAAGAGGAATGGGACGTCCTGGATGAGGGAGCATGCAGTGATGCCGTGCTGAAGTCAAGCTCGGAGTGTTCAAGCGAGTCGGTGTCTGAGTTGTGTTGTGGTGAATCGTCACTTGGCCTATCATCGTGGCCATGCTCATCCACAGAGCTAAGATATTGTGTCTGTATGTTTCTCTGGATACGCGTCTCTGAGAATAGCTTCTTCGCGGCAGGTTTCTTTTGTGGTGTGCTTGAAAAGTCTCGTACCGTCTCGCGTACCGCATGCGTGATCTCCTCGCGACCTGTGTATGGAAAGCAGACGTTCAACACAGCCTTGTTGTTGTGTGCAGTCATCTGCACTGCTCGCTCAATGCTCTTCAACACATCCGGCCTAAGCAGACTGCGATCGCCAAGAACGTTGAGCTGGGCACCATATCTGTCGAAGATCTCGCCATGCTGCGCCATCTGCACGAGTTTCGTCTTCGCCATATCCATGAGCGCATCGACCTCATATCTGCTCCTCTTGAAGTTCTCAATCGAGAAGGCGTATATCGTGACGACCTTCACGCCGCTTTTGTAGCAGACTTCCAATATCCTAGCAAGGGCTTCAAAGCCTAGATTGTGGCCCTCGACTGTTTCGAGTTTCCTTGCGCGGGCGTATCGTCGGTTGCCATCCATCACGAAGGCAATGTGCTGAGGTATCGGACCGGACTTGAGACTGCGTATAAGGAATTCTCTGAGCTGTACGACGAGGTACTCAACAGGAGGGAGTGAAAGGAACCATCGTCGGAAGTATGTGGCGTGCGAGGACGGCATGTTGCTGTCGGATGTGTGTTATTCGAGGAACAGTGAGTGTTGTGAAGAATCGCGTTGAGGTAAAGACTGTTCTTGTGCAATGGGTGTCCGCCGCCCGTGTTTCCACTTCCTATCTAATCAAGCATCATGTGAGTTTGTGTTCGCCTCGACCCTGAAGGCTATGCTGTTGTTGAAGGTCATGTCTGCTGGGTTTCGCATTCGGGTAGGGTAGACGTCGTCAGCTATGGACTTGGCCATCCGCGCTACATGTAAGTTTTGGCGACAAGCTTCAGGCTAGCAAGGTGTTTCTGATCTTCATCAACACAGTCAATTCATCGAAAGCAGAGCATTCAGGTATAGCCATCTGAGATCAGCGTGCTGACAACGAGTGCCGGTCGAGAGAGGCTCACCGTGGAGAAGGTGATGCTGCTATGCATGCGTGACCGTCTCAGACACTTAGGCTCTGGCTCCTTGACATCATTCGTACCGAGACATTCTTTGAAAAGACTGCAATCGACTACACTTCCCTGCTAGTCCTCGCAGATAGCACACGTCCAGTAGCATTGCTGCACGCCAGTGCATAAGCTGGCCCTTCGCCGTTGCGTTGCCGAGATGACCAGCATGGCAGCCGAAGTCCAGTGTGAGAGAGTACTTGTTGACAATGCAGGGCTGGTAACATGAGCTGCAGGTCTATAAGGAACTGCACGCCCTGATCGATGGATCACTACGAGTCGCAAGACAAGTGATGTACCACGCTACCACTCCAGATGTACAGCTCTGATGCGTAATGTCCTTGATAGGCTAGTGAGCCATGTAGGTTAGTTAGCCATTGCTGAGATCTGGTGTATTCTCACGGATATTGGGAATATCTCTCCACTCACGCACAGCTCTCGATTCAACTTCTTTCGCCCTAGAGTCGAAGTGAACTCTCAGGGCACCAATACCCATCGCCCCGCCGAATCTGGGAGCCTTCAGAGCCTCTTAAGGCGGCTGTCCCAAGAATGGAGCTCTGGTTTGACTCCCAAATCACAGATAGACACCTTGGGGAATTTTCAGAGGCTCCTAAGGTGGCTATCCCAGGAATGGAGCTCTGATGTGACTCCCACATCACAGATAGACACCTTAAGGAATCCTCAGAGCCTTCAGAGCCTCCTAAGGTGGCTATTCCAGGAATGGAGCCCTGGTTTGACTCCCAAATCACGGATAGAGACCTTAGGGAATCCTCAGAGCCTTCTCAAGACTGTCACACCCGTGAATCGTGTTTGCAAACTGTCCAGCAGTCGATCTACAGCGATAGCAAGCATCAGCTCCGGCAAGAACCAATTTCGACTACCTCAGTACGCATCAGTCCTTCAGGCGTGTAGGCTCAGCAGCTCTCACGAGTCTACCGCTCCAGACCAGTGTGTTCCCTGTACGAGCTCCGGGTAACGTTCGATGAAGCTGCTAGGTGCCTCCCAGCTGTCCAAGTCTGAGAATGCCTTGATAAATGCTTCTTTGATCTTGAGGTTACCAGGTCGAAGAGAATCTGGCTCCAATAATGGCGGCCGTGGTAAACAATTTCCCTTTAGCTCAGGTGCAAGTGTTCGTAGAGCGTCAAGCAGTTCTTCCGGTGTCTTGCAGCAAAGTATCAGGTTATCACGGATCTCCGGCCATACAACAATATCGATCAATGCTGAATGTGCGCGTTCTTGTTGTAGCTTTGTCGGACGGAGGAAATGTGGTAGGCGGTCAAAGTGTGCAGGTGTAGGATCGAACACCCACTTAGTCTGTACATACATAAGCCATCCAAGTGCCAGCCTCTCAACTTCTGCAATCGTACCAAAGCGAGCGCATATCAGGGCCACATGTATAGCATTGGCGAGGGGATTGGTTTGCGAGCCATAAAGAATGTCGTCTCCTGTAGGCTCGTCGTGTAATGGCAGAGCTACAGCAGGGTACAGAAGCCATGGAGTCAGAGTTTCTACCAAGGGATCGTCAAGGAGGTGTTGAGATGGCCTCTCGTGGTGTGCATGATCTTGGATCGCCAATGCTGGGAATTTTGTCACTCTGTTCAAAGTAGTGAGCTTGACGCTATCGACCATGGGCAGTGGACTGGCAGCGGGATCCGTCAGAATAGATATGACTGCAGCATGCTGAGAGCGGAGTTTGGCGTTCTCTACTTGAAGCGATTCAATTGTGGACCGTAGTGTCCTTGTGTTTTCCTCATACTGTTCGCCATGATGCTGCCGGCAATGATTGGCGACCTCTTCGAGGCTTCGGAGACAGGCTTCTTGTCGAGCACGGCGAGCATTCTGCGCCCGTCTATCGCGGCTGCGTTTCTTCTCGATAGGAGTGAGGGATAGCATTGGCGTTATTGGGACATATGGTGCCGCACGTGGCGGGTTGGTCACAGACCTCCGCTCGCCGTGCTAATGGTGGTTTTCTCGAAGATTTGTCGATCGCGAGCACGGGCCCCGCAACCGCTGATTCAGTGCTTTTTGTCATTAGCAGCTACAGATGTTTACTGTTGCCAGTCTCGTCGGTTCGACGGCACCGCTTCAGGCATAGGAGCATCTACATAAAAGGTCTGGTTGCCTCTCTTCACTCACACGATCATCTTCAAGCATCCTCAAGTTCCACCACTCCATCTTCACCACGTCTACTGACGTCGTCTTCTGCTTCACTCATGGCTAGCGAGAAAGGAGCGGATGCCCAACCGCCACGCACGAGGATCCCATACTGGCGACAAGTTGCTGATAAAGCTGGGATTACACCTGAGGTCGAAGCATGGGAGTATGATGGCTCTGGTACGGAGAAGGATCCTTATGTGGTCACCTGGATTGATAACGACCCTCGAAATCCAATGACATACTCTCCTGCCACGAAATGGAGTATCACTCTCCTTGTCGGCTTTGCAACTTTGGCTGTGGCTTTCGTGTCCAGTGCATTCTCCGGCGGAGTCGAAAGCATCATCGCAGAGTTCCAATGCAGCGAAGAGGTCGTCACACTGGGACTTTCACTCTTCGTCCTAGGCTTTGCAGTAGGACCGTTATTGTGGTCGTCGATGTCGGAAGTCTTTGGAAGACAGATACTTTTCACAGGCACATATCTCGCGCTGACGGCGTTCAACGCGGGAGCTGCTGGCTCTCAGAACATCCAGACTCTGATCATTTTGAGGTTCTTCGCAGGAGCATTCGGTAGCTCACCTCTCACCAACTCTGGTGGTGTGATCGCCGATATGTTCGCAAGCAAGCAGCGTGGTCTGGCAATGGCAATCTTTGCGGCTGCACCATTCCTGGGACCAGTCATAGGTCCTATCGTCGGAGGATTTGTTGGCGAGACTGTTGGTAAAGACTTCCCACGAACGCATACTCACGCAGGTGCTGACAATGACCAGGCTGGCGGTGGGTGCAAGGCGTGATGGCCATCTTCACCGGTGTTCTTTGGATCATCGGCACTCTCACGATTCCGGAGACATACGCTCCTGTCCTCCTGCGAGCACGAGCTAAGAAGTTGAGCCAGAAGACTGGCATGGTGTACAAGACTCAGACCGATATCGACCAGGGAGAGGTATCTCTTGCTCGTGTCTTGAAAACAGCACTCTCCCGACCTTGGATCCTGCTTTTCCGCGAACCGATCGTTTTGCTGCTGTCAATCTATATGAGCGTCATCTATGGCACGCTCTATATGCTGTTTGGAGCATTCCCGATCGTCTACCAGCAAGAACGTGGTTGGTCCGCCGGTATTGGAGGCCTAGCATTCCTGGGTGTAATGGTCGGCATGATCGGGGCTGTTCTCTACACAATTGTCTACGACAACAAGAGATATGCTGCCATCAGCGACAAGAACAGCGGCTTCGCACCTCCGGAAGCACGACTGCCGGCTTGTATGCTTGGTGGTATCCTCATTCCAGTCGGATTGTTCTGGTTCGCATGGACAAATAGTCCTTCCATACATTGGATCGTAAGTGCATGCAGACTTCGAGCCTACCTATCGCTGATTTGACACCACAGGTATCAATCTTGGCGGGTGTACCATTCGGCTTTGGCATGGTGCTCGTGTTTCTGAGTCTGATGAACTATCTCATCGATGCATATACGATATATGCTGCGGTAAGCACATTGGACGAGTACATCGCCTTCTTTACTGACCACGTCAGTCTGTCCTTGCGGCCAGTTCTTTGCTACGATCGCTGTTTGGCGCTGCTTTCCCGCTCTTCACAACCCAAATGTACAACAATCTGGGCATTCACTGGGCCTCCAGTGTGCCGGCGTTCCTAGCCTTGGCCTGCGTACCCTTTCCATTCTTGTTCTACAAGTACGGTGCGATCATCAGGAAGAAGTGCAAGTATGCTGCAGAAGCTGCTGCTTTCCTCGAACGAATGCAGGGCCGAGCGAAAGGAAGTTCTTGAGGAGCGATCGTGTAGCATAGCAATCATAAGAGTTAAGTGAAAAGTCTTCACGCAACGACATCGTCGATATCATTCTTAGGATGTTCATGTGTCGCTCGAACAGTGCTCACAGTGTCGTCGGCTGTAGTGATCGTTGACCACTTGCGTTATCTCTTCAATATCTGTAAGGATCGGCATGATCAGGGCATACGAGACGATGTATTTCGATCGTATGCTGGACAATTGCTGATGATGTCCGCGAACGAGTAGAAAGAGAGCTGACATGAGAAAACGCCCATGTGCTTGGCAATCGTCCGCAGAGCCAGGTGACGCGCGGAAACGTCTAGACCCTTTGAGATGCGCCTTGATCATTTCATCATTCTTCTCACCACAACCAACAACCAACAACCTGCAGCCTAAGCAGACAAGGCTCAGGTCATCAGGATCACTTCCATCTATGTAATCCAACTTCGCGATCGTCATGGAGCAACCAGATCTCTCAGGCTTGATGCAGCACATGATCGCAGGCTTGAACGGCTTACAAACTGAGTACGAAAAGCTCTTCGACCAACATAGAGCACTGGAGAGCAAGTTGACCACTGCTCGAGATCAGGTACGTGCTTGCAAAGTCGTCTCTTCTATCTAAGGATGAGAAGTATCATTTAGCTCTAGATCTGTAGTCCACTTCTCGGACATTGATAGAATGTATCATATGACTCTGAACACACGCAACCCAAACAGCACTCGACGGCATTACCGACAAATGCTAACACATAACAACAGTACAACGAACTCGCGAAACTCCTCGGCAAGAGCACCACAGATACTCCTCCTTTGAGCCTGACGTCTGCCACACCAGCGTGTCAGAACAGGGAACAGCCTCTGTCCACTCTCGATATCCTCGAACTGCGCAACGAAACGAATGCCGCACAAACACTGCGAAGTGCCATCGAAGCAACCGCGCGATTCCGGGAATTGCGCTCCCAGTCAATTAAGGGCGTCAAGATATGGTCAGGACCATCGGCAGATCACAGCACGATGTCGAGTAAGCTACCGTCCATCACCGAGTCACCCATGGAGCAGGACTTCACTGTAGTTGGCACACCGAGCAAACTAGAATGTCCTTTCGCAAGTATGGCAGGCAAAAAGCTATCGACACACGCCGCAAGTGTCCTCAGTCGGTATAACGGTTCACAAAGCCCAAGAGATGGTCAAAGCGTTGTAAAGGATAGTGGAAGTGCGGTCGGCAGCAGTGTTAGCAGAATAAATGGTCGAGACAGCGCTCGGCAAAGCAAAGTAGACGTCGCAGCTCTTTAGTCGATCCGATCAAGGCAGAGATCTGCGGCCTCGACAGTCACAACCCTGACAAGCAGGCAGCCAAGCAGGAAGATGTCCAGGTCGAGGAGGGCAGTGTTACCAAGGAAGGCGAACCTGGAGTCTGCCCTATACGCTTCTTGAATCAGCATTCTCCCGAAGAGCTGGCCACATACTTCGAAAAGCATAAGCACGAGCTACCTCGAAGTCATGAGGTCTGCGTCAGACGTTACCAAAGTAATGAACAGCAAGTACGCGAACTGGATGCCAAATACAGTGATGTTGCGCAGATGATTCGTGGTCTTGGGGAGAAGCACCAGGACTATTTGCCAAAGGATCTGGAGGACACAGAGGCCGCGGTCGATGGCATACACACCACACACGATACCGTCGCAGAAGGCAGAGTGGAGAAGTGGGCTAGCAATATCGCGCCCAGCATTGACGCCGAAGAAGAGGGCGATGAGGATGGTCGTCTACCGCACTTCTCACGGCCACTTCGAGATGTTCGCCTCGGCGAGAGTCCGAGTCGGCCCTGGGGAATACAAGTGCCTGCACAATATCTGGAGAAGGCCGGAAGTGACGCCAGTTCAGCGCCTGTGCAGATCGAATTCAGTGGTGCTCTGCCGGCAGGTCATCCTGGAGTGAGCCAAGCCGAGCTCAGTAAAGGAGCAAGATGTCCATTCGCGAGTGCAGCCAAGGCAGACAAGGTTCAGTCGCCTCCAGAGACCAAGCAGCGTGAAGCTAAAGCTGGCCCCGACTTGCTTAAGGAGGAACCGGCAAGGGCTGTTCAAGACGCACTGCGAGAGAGCACAAACACTTCAGTCGTGTTCACTGGGCCTGTCATTATTGGCTATGGACCAGAAGACGCTGCACGTTTCCTTCAAAGCCTCACAAGAGCACAACCACCACTCAATGTACCTTAGATCGAGTGTATGATTTATGACTGATGATGAAGAAAGTCTCAGGAAGTCTGATTACGAGTGAGACAGCAACCATTGCAAAGCACCCTATGTTCCTTCTGTACGCCAACACCTTATCGAACAAGAGCGTGGGTATCCATATGACATTTAACCATAACACATGCATCATTGTCCTCGTCCAATGTTCTGCCGCGCCTAAACATTGTCAGTGTTGTCATTGAGCACAGCGAACTACCAACCTTCATCATTTCGATTCGAGCCTTGAGGTTTTGTGTGACCTCTGCTGCTCGTCGCCAGCTTTCCACCCCTTCGTTCGGGTTCTTGTTCAGGCTACTACTTCTAGCAAGCCCATTCTGCCCGTCGGTGTTTGGGGTGGCTCTGCCGGAAGATCCAACGGACATTGGTCTGCTAGATTGATTGTTCGCTGAGACGCCGCTCAGCTTGTTGTCACTATGCGTGTCTACATAGTTTTCCTTACCTTCACCATCTTCAGATATTGTGTTGAAGCTGTCAGCTCCATACATTGACTGTGTGTTGTATGATCGGTGGCTACTGTATGCGGGTCGATAGCCACCACTGTTCATCTGGTGGTTGTGGTCGACAGGGCTGTCTCTGTCGGCGTTCTGTCGTCCTAACCGGCTCATCTCTCGTTTGAGTCGTTCTATCTCCCGTGATAACGTATTGGCACGTTCTTCTGCGTTCTCGGCGTCCGAGCGGGCACGGACAAGCTGTGTTTCCTTGGCCTTAATTTGTAGCACATCTCGAGTATGGTCTTCGATGAGCTGTGCGTTCTGATTTTGCAGCTCGTGTATCTGTGATGTAAGTCTCATCTTGTCTTGACGCAGGTCAGACGCGTGTTGTCGCACGAGATCGACCTCTTCTCTGAGGTCTATGAGCTCTTGGCGATCGACGGATGAGAAGGAAGGCGTTGGCGGTGGTTCTCGAGCTGCGGGAGGAGGTGTCGTTGGTGCAGCAGGCTTACCTAGTGGCCGACCTGCCAAGCCACGATTTGCAGCGACCGGGGTTCGTGGAGCGACTGAGGTAGGGCCATCGTCCAGTACCATGCCTTGCCGCTTGGGCGACATGAGAGTATTTGAGGGTGTCTTCAGGCCAGCTGCAGGCTTCTGCAGACCTGAAGGAGGTTTCAGTCCTGTTGGTGGTCGCAGAGATCCTGGCGGTTTCGATACTGGCCTTGCCACTGATCGCGGTGCTGGTGGTGGATCATCTTCTACAGGAGAAGGACTTGCTGGGGCCGGAGCTGGACGACGTGATGGAGCGGGCTTCTTTGCACTAGGTGGTGGCTTTCGACCTGCTGGTGCAGCAGCTTTGGGTGCAGGTGCTGCCTTCGGCTTCCACTTTGCTCTGACTTCCGCTGCATCACAGAATTCCTTGATCTTGGTCTTTCGAATCTCGTCGACTCCATCCATATGTGCCAGCATGTTTCGATCGCCCATGATCTTCCACATCGTACCTAAGATTTCAGCTCCAGCATCACGAAGTGGTGCCGCGCTCTCCGAGAGCAGCTTCTTCGATGCTTCAGCATACTCCTTAGTTTGTTCGAGAGATGGCGGTTCCTTGGTCGTCTTGAAGCATCGGATCAGGAACTTGGCTGTGTTGTCTTTCACCTGAGGATTCTTGCTCTTGAGAGCCTCTAGAGAGTCTGCTTGTACCTCTCCCAGATTGGTGGACAAGAAGACTGCATCGCACGCTGCACCGATAGCGTCAGTGACCGACGCCTTCTTCTCCTTGAATCGCTCTAGCATTGCGGCAAGGACTGTGCTCCTGTACTTCGTGAATGCTTTTCGCAAACCTTTTGCAAGTGCTTCGATCACATTGGCTGACACAACAACGACCATGATGTTGGCATCTTTCATGCCTTTGGCACAGCCTCGTACGATTTCGTCGAAAGGTCCCTCTTGTATGGCCGGCACGTTGACAGCAGCAAACACTTCATCCAGGACCTCCTTTCGATCTTTCCATTTCGTGCTGCCCAATCTCTCGCCCAGGTCTTTAGGAATCTTCGATGTGACATCAACGGCAAGGAACTCAGGTTCCAGATCGATCTCGGCTTCCTCTTCCTCGTATGCTTCACCGGCCTCAGGAGCAGCAGCAGCAGCTTCTTCTCGCGCTGCCTGTTGTGATCGCAGCAGTCGTTCCTGTTTCGCTGGCGGCTCGCTTTGCACAGGCTCGAACAGCTTTTCAAGGTCTGTCTGCTGCACAGGCTTGAGTTCAGACCAGAAGAGCGGCTTCATTGCTTCTCTCAGCCATCGATAGAGCTCAACTGAGAGATTTTGACCTTCAGTGCGCACATTCTTGTCTGCGTGTCCGAATGCCTTGGGCAGGATCTTGACGACTGCCTTGGGCTCCACGATCTTACATCCATACGCATGAACGATACTAGTGAGAGCCGAGAGCATTGCTGCAATCAGTTTTGGTTGTTTGTGCGAGATGAATGGCAGAATCTCCTCGATCACAGGATCCGCCTTGTCCAGCTCGATCAGCAATAGCAGTGATTCGAGTGCTGCTTGCTTGGCGGCAGGTCTTCCTGTTAAGCCCTTCTCAACAATGGGTGTGATCGTGGACGATCTCGTCTTCCGCGCTCCTTCCGTGCCTGCGATATCTAAGAAAGCGTTGTATGCGCTCAGCGCCTCCTGTTGTGCTGCGACGTTTGCATCGCCTACAGCTCCTTTCCACAGATTGCTATCCAGCACGAAGTCTCTGACAATCGGGTCGCTGGGTTGTGCCGTGGTGAAGCCTTTTGCTGCTGCTTCATAGCCTAGCTTTCGAGCCTTCCAGTTCTTGTGTGTGAATTGCTCTGCCAGCGGCAGCTTTGCCCACTCTTCCTCGTCACCCATGGCGGGAATTGGTACTATCAAAGCAGGTCGCGTTCAATCAATGTCACGGAGGTGCTTGGGCGTTGTCGATATGTTCGTTGCCGCTCATATGTAGTGACTGCGGTCAGGTGTCGCTGTAGGATGTGGTCTTCTATCGATAAGATGCGACTGGCTTGATATCGATGCGACGTGTACGCGTCGAATGTAGTCAGTCGTGTGCAAAGTCACAATGGAAGAGCAATTGCGCCTCGGTCAAGAATACTAGGAGACAGTGTCACAGGCACGAGCTAAATTGTGGGTGATATAAACACGCCCGCACAGCAACGCTCAGGGACTGACGCCATGCCATGCAGCTAGGACCACCATGCATTGTTCTTGCCTCCATGTGCTTCTACTTGACGCACTTTTTTGCGCAGACACGATATCTCTAGCGACGCTCCTCTTCGCCTGAGCTTACTCTCCAGGACTATGCGCAACCGCTTATGGTGAACCTTTTACTCGCGCCTGAACGACGGTAGCCAGTATCGCTGTCTCCAACTTGACGGTCATCCAGGTAGTCGCGGGACTGACACGACGAGTGACGGTCGTCTAGTTGTCATGGCGGCACTCCTGACGGCACGACAGGCTGACGAACTGTATGTACAACACCCACTTTCTCTTGCTCGTCGCTGATCCTCGGCTGACAGTCATAAGTCGCTTGTTGCATATCTGATCGCGGCTGGCTTTTCCAAAACTGCAGAATGCCTTCGCGAAGAAGTCCCTCTCCCTGAATCAACGTTCGACAATGCTACAGCAAAGAAGTATGAAGGACTTCTGGAGAAGAAATGGACATCGGTAGTGCGCCTACAAAAGAAAGTCATGGACCTTGAGTCAAGAGCTGGACAATTACAACACGAATTAGACAATGCTACACCATCTTCGCTCGCTGCAAGGAAGAATCACGATCCTACGACATGGCTACCGAGAGCGCCGGCGAAGTACACATTGCAAAGCCACAGACAGCCAGTGACGTGTGTTGCATTCCATCCGCTTTTCTCCAGCATGGCTTCAGGCAGCGAGGACTGTTCGATTAAGATATGGGACTACGAGCTTGGAGAACTCGAAAGGACACTGAAATCGCACACCAAGACTGTACTGGATGTAGATTATGGTGGACCACGAGGCAACACACTTCTCGCATCATGCTCTTCAGATTTGACAATCAAGCTATGGGATCCGGCAGATGAGTATAAGAACATCAGGACACTTCCTGGTCACGATCACAGCGTGAGCAGTGTACGATTCATACCTTCAGGCGCAGCTGGAGCACCAATGAGTGGCAACCTCCTGGCCTCAGCAAGCAGAGACAAGACGATACGTATCTGGGACGTGACCACCGGCTACTGTCTGAAGACGTTACGTGGTCATGGTGACTGGGTGCGGTCGCTCTCGCCGACCATTGATGGACGATGGTTAATATCGACGTCGTCCGATCAGACAGCACGCTTATGGGATCTTAATCAGCCTGAAGCGAACAGCATGAAGCAATCCTTCCTCGCACACGAGCACGTCGTAGAGTGCTGCGCATTCGCTCCTCCAGCAGCATATTCCCATCTGGCGACCATGGCTGGCCTCAAGAAACCGCCCGCAACCAGCAGCAATGCTGAGTACATTGCTACTGGCGGCCGTGACAAGCTGATCAAATTGTTCAGCACCAACGGCATATGCATCAAGACCTTGACGGGACACGACAACTGGATTCGAGCGCTCGTCTTCCATCCAGGTGGCAAATATCTATTATCGGCTTCTGACGACAAGACGATCAGATGCTGGGATCTGGCGCAGGAAGGCAAATGCGTCAGAACCATCGAAGCTGCGGACCACTTTGTCTCGTGTATGAGATGGGCACCAAGCATATTCAAGGAGGCCGCTACGGCACCTGATGCGACTACGAATGGCACAGCCGTGAATGGAATCAAGAAGGATACTCCTGAGGAGCAGATCAAGTGTCTCATTGCTTTCGGCAGTGTGGACTTGAGTGTGAGACTCTATGCTGCGTGAGCATCGCAGTGGCTTTTGCTGCATTATACACTACCTTCGATACCCCTTGCTAAGTGTACAGCCGCAAGCATCTTATTATTACTTGTCAGATCACGATGCCGAGCTCTGTGCCATCGATGTGACCGAACTTGCTACCGCGAGTATACTGCGGACCTCTGCTGTAGTGGTGGAAGCTACCTGTATGAAAGCTTGTGGTGTCTCGTGCGTGATGTGGTTCTGGAATCGGACTAGCGCTTGCCAAGAATCTCAAAAGTTCAGCCCACACACCGACGACTTCTCGCGCCAATCTGTCGCAACTTCGAACACACAGCACACACCGCAAAGATGGGTCGAGGTCCAAAGAAGCACCAAAAGCGATTGTCAGCGCCATCACACTGGCTGCTCGACAAGCTCAGTGGCAACTATGCACCAAAGGCATCGCCAGGTCCACACAAGTTGCGTGACTGCATGCCGTTGATTGTCTTCATTCGCAACCGGTATGCGAAACCACGACTGCTGCTCGATGACAGCTCTAACCCTCCACAGACTGAAGTACGCTCTCAACTCCCGCGAGACCAAGGCAATCGTCATGCAGCGCCTGATCAAGGTCGACCACAAAGTCCGTACCGATCCTACCTACCCAGCCGGCTTCATGGACGTTATCAGCATTGAGAAGACCGACGAGAACTTCCGCCTTGTCTACGACACCAAAGGACGCTTCACAGTCCACCGTGTCACTGCAGAAGAGGCAGAGTACAAGCTTGGAAAGGTCAAGAGAGTCCAGTTGGGCAAGGGTGGTGTCCCATTCTTGGTTACGCATGATGCACGAACGTGAGTCTTCCCTACTCCATGGCATCTATCAGCCGTTGTACCAAGTTTTGGTAGGAAAAAGAACGTATACTGAATCAGGTTGCAGAATCCGATACCCAGACCCTTTGATCAAGGTCAATGACACAATCAAGATCGACCTCAAGACTGGTGAGTTGATTGGAGAAGGATTTTGCTAAGAACGTACTGACAAGCAGCAGGCAAGATCACAGACTTTGTCAAGTTTGACACTGGTGTTGTCGCAATGGCCACTGGTGGTCGCAACATGGGTCGTGTTGGTGTCATCACCCACCGTGAGCGACACGATGGAGGCTTTAACATTGTCCACATCAAGGACGCCATTGACAACGAGTTCGCCACACGTGAGAGCAACGTCTTTGTTATTGGCAACGAGAAGCCATGGATCTCCCTGCCTAAGGGCAAGGGTGTCAAGCTCAGCATTGCTGAGGAGCGTGACCGCCGACGAGCTGTTGCATCTGCTGGCCGATAAATTTATGCTAGCGTTGCACACTTGCACGGCGTCCCGGGGGTCGAGAAGTACTGTATGAGTCGCAAAGAGAGTCCCAAAAAACCGAGTCTCAGCTGCTCAGAGCAGGAACAAGTACAATACAGTATGAAATGCATCACGCAAAGCATCGATTGAGCTGGGTATCGTCTATTATGTACTAAGTCTATCTGTCTAGCCGTCAAAGACGTTGTGGTTGAGCTCGACGCCCATGCTGTGCAGAGTCAGTAATGAGAATCATTGAACACAAAAGTCCACTTACCCTTCTGCCATTCTTTTCATGCTCTCTTCGAGGTCGTCATCCATACCTTTGCCTTTCCCTAGCAGTTGTCGTATCTTCGACCAGTAAAAGACCAAATCTGTGCTTAGTAGAACGACTCTGAACAGAGCATGCTTGCTATACTCGCGAATCTTTTCGCTGAGGTTTGCTGATCGATCTTCAGCCAGCGCGCGAGACGCCCAGGTACCCATGATCTTGAGTCGATTGACAGGTGAGCCTAGGTACTGGTTGTTGCCCTGGACTATACGCATGTTTCGCCCGATGAAGATGAGTTCCTGGGGGAACATCTCCTGGTTGCCAAGGATCTCACGCACTCCCTTGCGCATCTTCTGCTGCATCTCATACTGTCTTTCGGCTCTTTCCTTCTTGCTCATGTTGCGGATCTCTTGCAGCACTTTGCCGTCACCTCCATGGTACGGCCGCATAAGTGTAGCAGAAGCAAAGATATCCGGGGCATTGATGCCCCATTCTTTGGTCAGTCGAGCGATTGTCTTGTTGTCGAATGTCATCAGACTTCTCCAGAACAAAGCATACTGTTTACGGAACTTGTCGGGCATGGTGATGTAGAGACCGTGGTCGATCAGGACAAGCTCGGGTGTGCCAGATGGCGTCCGTCTGATGAAGATGTTGCCAGGATGAGGGTCGCAATGGACGGTGCCCCAAAGGAACATTTGCGCACTGAAGAGGTCGATCATCGTTTGCATGACGGGCTTGAGACGAAGGCCGAGTCCACCTTTGCCGTCTGCTCCTCGCCACTGATCACGTTCGGGCTTCAATTTGCCATCCCTTAGTTGCTTCTCGCTCAATGCCTGAGATTCTGGTGGAGGTAGCTGAGTTCCCTGTGCTCCAGGAGATCCTTGCCGCCAACCGCCGTGCCATGAACCTGTGATGCCCTCCTTGTCCCAAAGTCGGACACCTTCGATCCATTCGGCGGCCATGACGCGCTTGCTGGAGAGCTCGGGATAGACCTTGAGGATATAGACCCGTCCGCGCAATCGAGGCTCGCCCTGGACCAGCTCCCTCATCTTACCTGCGTTCCTGGCCTCATTCTCGAAGTCTGTCTCAAGCATGAGACGCTCAGAGATGTATGGGACCAGGCTGTACAACGGTATGTCAAACCACCAAGTGTAGACCTTTGTGACCACTTTGAACGCCCAAAGATCCCAGCCGACTTGTTTTGCAATCTCTTGCTTCTGTACTTTGATCGCGATTTCACGTCCGTCTGGTAGGCGGGCCCAATGGACCTGAGCAACGCTCGCACTGGCTCTTGCAGCCTTCTCCATTATGCCTTTACCAGTCTCTCCAGTGAAGCTTACACCAAAGACTTCTTCCACGCTCTTGCCGAAGTCTTCCCTGATGACTCGCTCGACAGCCTTCCAATCGTTCTGTGGTGCGTCGTCGAACATTCTTGCAAACATCTTCTGGAACTCTGGCGGAAGTATGGCAGATTGCATAGCGATCGCCTGTCCAATCTTGAGGTATAGACCACCATTGGCGCGCAGCAGATCGAAGACTCGTTGAGCACTTCTAGCATGGACGTCTGCAACGCTATCACCTATCCATGGATCTGGTCGGAAATTGATATTGTAGTCAAGAGCAACGATCAAGCCGGTCGCGAAGGTCCGTAAAGAACGAGTGAGGCAAGCATCGTAGGCATATCTATCGACTGAGAGTGCTGCTGCAGCGAAGATGGTAGTGTAGATCAGTCTGCGCAGCCATTTCCGCGAGCGTCGGTAGGTCTTAGCTACCTTTGGCTTGCCCAAAGACTCGGGCGATGGTGGTTTGAGAGGTTGAAACTGTGATTGCCAGCGTATCTGTGTAGATGGTCTCGCACCTCGTCTGACCGGTCCACCTTGAAGTGCAGATAGTTGTCGGTGCACGAAATCGATATGTGTTGTTCTTTTTGCGAATGCGTTAACCAAGCAGCGTCTACACAGAGGCTTTGCCGACGTTAACATCGTGCTGATGTGCTTGTCGACAGCTTGATATGCAACGTGAATGATCAGCAATATTCTATTATCCGATGACGATGTCATGTAGTAGTGCGCTAGAACTAGTTCGATTGGGCTGCAGATGAGCGCGTCACATACACGCGAACATCTTCTCGGAAGCATCATCGTCGTCTGTCCTTGAGACGTGCATGATGTCAATGGCTTCTTTCCTACTGTCTAACTCTTCTCCTCCTGTTGCTGTGCACGAAAAGACGCAATACGCATGCTTAACCACAGAGTGCATTGAGGATTAAATAGATAGAGATTATATGCCGTTTGAAACATTACAGGTTAATGGTCGTGCAACATTGAATGCCCATGAGGTTGTGTTCCAGCTACTCCACTTTGCAAGAGGTCGAGAAATGGGTTCTCGTGGATATCATAAGATCAGATGCAGGTTAAGGATGGATATGTTTCAGAAGATTGATGCTTTCTTCTGGGGTGGAGCCGTTGGCAAGACAGGTTGATTGATTTAGTCGTACTCGTCCTTGACTCGGCGTCCGCTCTCGTCGTTGTCAATGAAGCTGCCACGGCTTCGTGTGCTCCTCTTGCGGCCGAAGTATGAGCGCTTGGTGTTGGTGCTCTCCTTGCCGACACTACCACCGACACAGAAGAACAGAGTAGCGAGGAACCAGCAGGCAAATGTGGCCCAGGTGAAACCGTATGCGTACTTTCCAAGATCTGCGCTCTGACCAGCAGCGAGGAATGCATTGCGACCTTGAACAGTCCAGGCACTGATGATGTGTTAGATTGAACTTCATAACGTCAATGCGTGTTACTCACGTCATGAGAGATGCGGCAAGAGCCTGGAAGAACATTGCCAAGAATGTGCTTGAGCCGACCAGGTAGGCACCAAGACGAGAGCAAAGAGCGATGATTGAGACCAGGAACGCGATCACGGCGAAGAACAGCGCGATCAGGTAGAACACCCATGCGAATCGGCTGAGGTAGTAGTAGTAGTTTTGGTGGTTGACGAAGTCGTCTGGCAGTCCACTGTTTGTGTTGAAGTTCTGTGGTGGGTTGAATGGGATTGCTGGTGCTGTAGAACCGCAGTTGGCATTGTTTCCATTGCTGTCAGCACCGCAGAGTGCTAGGTAGGTCCATCGAGTTGGGTTCTGCGCTCCACTAACACCGTTCGTGCTGGCTTCCAGGAAGTAGATTGAGTTCTCAGGGGTGCTGTAAACACTGCCCGACAGAATCACGAAAAACTGCAGGAGGATACCGCCAGCGAGGAGGATGATGGCGAAGAGGCCGAGGATAGGTCCTGCAGCCATGTCAGCGAGTGCATTGATGATGACCACGATGATATGTACTCACTTGCGATGGCCATTGTGATGAATGTTCGATGAGGAAGCTCAGCTAAGCTGCAGAGTAAGAAGCTGGTAAACAATGAGCTTTGCAATTTCGCGGCATTGGAATGAAAGCTTACCAGCTGCCAGTTGCTTCGGTAGAAATCCTCTGATAACTTCGGAGCAGCTATCTGCAGGGAGGGCGGAAGGGGCTTAATATGAGTGAGAAAAGGGAAGAGGAGGTCCGAGTGACGTTATGAAAACCGCAAGCGTTATTTTGAAGACTGTCATCAAACCTGGGCTCCAAGCTTGCGTGCACGGTGACGGGAGTGACGTCGTGGTTGTCACGACAAAATCCTGCTGCTCAGCATCTCCCGGATCGCCGCGGACTGATGCTGTACAGCTCCAATGCCTTCGAAGAACGGTCACAAGCAGGCACAGCTTCTCCAAGGCTGCTGGGATACCATGCTCAAGACTGCTGTAAAAGCACATTCCGTCAATGTCGAAACACAGCACAGTGCTCGACTATGACGATGTTGGCCAAAGATCGTCTTTGCATCAGGCAAGTTGGACACTAGCTCGTCTGGCATCTCGCCCGAGCCAAAGTTAAAACCTACAAGCAAGATGCTCCTAATGATCCAGACCCGAGCTTGTAATCCATTGGCGCGACTTGCTTTTGTGCTGTGTTCAACTCGGCACTGCCAGTAAAGGGCATCGTCACTTGCTCGGCTACGACGTGTTTGTGCGCACGCGATCTTGACAGCATGTCGACTCTAGTGTGGCCAGCACCAGCTGACACCTCACTGGATGCTGCGATCGAGTCTACCCAAAGACGTGAGCTCGAATGGCTACTCACCTCACTACAGGAAACACTACGATCATTGAAGGCCGGGCTCGAAGAAACTGCTGCTTTGCTTGCGCCGACTGAACCTGGCGTCACCCTGGTCGTCTCCTCACTGCGCTCTGAAGCCCTCAAAGGCTTTGTCACACGAGTTGGTACCAGGATAGTCAAGGGTGACATTACTCTGCGATTGCCATCACTTGTTCCGCCACGAGGACAGCAAGCAGTCCGAGCATCAGTCTCACAGCAACCCGCTGCGACACCCATTGTTCTTGAGCAGCTTGCAACAACCCGCACACTCATCAATTCATGTCTGGATGTCGTGGATGCAACACAATGGACTGGCGATAGTACGAACGCGAATTTCATCTCCGGACAGTTGCGACTCCTCCATGAGAATGTTCAGGAGGCCAGGAACGCTCTGAGGGGATGGAACGATAAGCAAAAGTCATGGCCTCAGGACTCATATGACTTCAATGTCTTCGAATCCGGCCTACCGAAGAACGTCTCCTTCCACTTCTTCATCTCTGAAGCGGCATTAATTCTCATTGTTCGTACGATCGAGCTCGCAGATCCCAATGAAGCCGCGAATGCATCATTCACTGGCTTCTCCTTGCGCGAACGGTTTACGACAGCTCTTGGAGGACCACGGACTGTGTCGCACGATGAGATGACCGAGACTTTCTCCTACAGAGGCCAAGAAGTACGAGTCAAAGACAAGGTCCGCATCGATTCTCAGGATCCAAACCTCATGGCAGCGCTGGCCAAGCTAGGAGCTCTCGAGAGAAGCGTCACTATCTCGAGGAAAGCTCTAGATGTGGTGATGGGCAGAGAGTATGATGATCTGACCTCGAACTCGTGATGCATCGGACGGCGACCCTCACACCCGTCTCACATTGCACTCAATAAGCCATTTCCGGTGCTATAGTATGCCGTAGCCACAACGAAATCGGACCTACACTACTATAACGACAGTATTGAACCACCACAGCGACATTTATTAATCATAATAACAGCTATCGATACCATTTGCAATACTGCTTGTGAAAGAGAACTAGATACGACCAGTCACAACCGAAGTCTCTATCTGGCCCGATATTCTCCGCGGCAAAAGATCTTGCCTTAATGACTAAACAGCAGTGCTGTCGAATGCCAATCGATAAGCCCTAATCGCTAATCGACGATTCTAGCTCATCTCTGCCCAGACTCGCTATCAGTGGAGCAAAGAAAACATAGGTTTCTAGCTCATGGCAACAGGATATACACCACGAGCTCGCACGGTAAACGTGTTTTACAGTCTTGCCACAGCTGCAAACACAACATTCCTGGGGACCCCGCTGACATATCTCCGCGACAATGCATCCAACACTTCTAACCTCAGTCGACTCAACGGCTCACATACATGTGATCATTGGGGCGAACTCACTCGCAGGCGCACGATGTGCTAAGTCACTTGAAGTCGGCGCAGTCCCAATCCTCATCACGCCAGAGACTGACAACATACACTACGGCTTGGTCAAGAGAATAGAAGAGGGCAAAGTACAATGGTTGAAGAGAGAGTTTCAAGACGATGACCTGATCACACTGGGCAGAGAAGAGGTGGACCACCATGTGGACGCCGTCTTCGTCACCACAGGCAGTCGCGCACCCTTAAGCACACACATATCGACGCTGTGTCGCAGGAAGCGGATACCTGTCAACGTCGCGGACGCACCGAACCTCTGCACCTTTGCACTACTCTCCACACATACATCTGGACCTCTTCAAATCGGAGTTACAACCTCAGGGAAGGGCTGCAAGCTCGCATCACGCATACGACGAGAGATCGCCGCTGCACTGCCTGCCGAGCTTGGCCCAGCTGTAGCTCGTCTAGGCACTGTCAGAAGGAGGATCTGGGAAGAGGACCATGCCGCCGAGATGTGGATCGATCCTGAAGCAGAGGAAGATGAGTCTGGACAAACAGCGACATTTAACAAGCTTGTCACACCAGAGGATGCTGAAGCTGCGAAGACAAGAAGAATGCGATGGCTTTCACAGATATGCGAGTACTGGCCACTTAGAAGACTCGCAGCAATCACCGACGAGGATGTCGAAGCTCTTCGAATCATATCAGCAAGAGACTGCTCGAGCTGAGGCAGCGCCTTTGCTCAACCCAAGCACATTGGATGCCCGCAGCCGACGAGGTCGCATTATACTTGCTGGTTCTGGTCCAGGCCACCCAGACCTTCTAACAACAGCAACACTCAAGGCAATTCGTGGCGCAGACATTATCCTCGCAGACAAGCTCGTACCTGCCGGAGTCCTCGAACTCATCCCACGTCGTACACCTGTTGAGATTGCGAAGAAGTTTCCTGGCAATGCAGACAACGCGCAGGAAGAGTTCTTGCGTATGGGACTGCAGGCAGCACAGCAAGGTAAGACAGTCGTCCGACTCAAGCAGGGTGACCCATATTTGTATGGACGAGGTGCAGAAGAGTTCGATTTCTTTCGATCGCACGGGTTCACAGCCACTGTGCTACCAGGCATAACCAGCTCGCTGAGTGCACCGCTCTTCGCAAAGATACCCGTCACACATCGAGCCGTCAGCGATCAGGTGTTAGTGTGCACAGGGACAGGACGAAAGGGAGCAGCACCGAATCCACCTGCATACCTCCCCAACCAGACAGTCGTATTCCTCATGGCATTGCACAGATTAGAAGCATTGCGCGAGAGCCTGGTCAAGCACAGCACCGTGGCATATCCTGCTTCTACACCTTGTGCCGTGATCGAGCGAGCGTCATGTCCGGATCAGCGAGTGATTCGCACGACACTCGAGTACGTCACTACGGCCGTTGAGGAGGAGGGTAGCAGACCACCTGGACTGCTCGTGGTTGGTAAGGCTTGTGAAGTGCTCGAGAAGACCACACAGAAGTGGATTGTTGAAGAAGGCTTCAGTGGACTGGATGCGCTCGATGAGATCTGCGAAGGCGCGAAAGGCCTTGATGGGCTGCGGGAGAGCCTTGTCACACCTGGCATTGAGGCTGCAGATCCGTTGTCGTGATACAAGCATACACACATAGAGATGATACCCAAAGAAAATGCATGATTCCAAACACGCTACATGTACATTGGTCTTCTAGCAAGACATTGATTACTGTGTTTTCGATTTTACTATGCTATCTACTGCATGAATAACTGTAAAAAAAATCCGAAACAGCCACACCATCTGATCCCACCATCGCCATCGCTAAGAAATGCTCAATAAATGCTCCAACATCCGCTGCTGTGACACAGCCTTGTCGGACCTAACTGCCAATATGATGTGGTCTGCGTGAAAGATGCTGATCGTGAGCAGACTGGTCGGAAGAAAACGCCGTGAAACAGTTATAAGTCATGCTTTCCCATATCTGATGCGAGCAATACGTATGTAGTCACTAGTTTGCCCTGAGGTCGATAGGTCTTAGGGTCGTTGGTCTTCGTTAGCCGTTTGACAGCAGCAGCAGCAGCAATGGCGGCTACTGCGTCAAGTCGTGAAATTTGCTGAGATGCGCTCAGCTGCTGAAGTTCATGCTGTGTGACCAGGTCGCCTGCCGTTGATACCACGGCCTTTGCTGCAAGAAGCGCCGCCTGCGAGGCTCGAGGTCGCACATGCTTGGGATTCAGGGTTTGATCAATTGGAGAGCTTGTGCTTGGCCTTGACGCTTGTGGTCACATACTCGGCCTCTGGTGACCATTCCTCCGGTTGAAAGTCAGGGTTGAGGAAATGAGCGGTGTTGAAGTGTGAGCTAGAGGTCAATGTCAAAACGAGTCGCCGCTGGACACGTTGTGGTACTCACTTTCTGAAGATGCTCGTCTGTAGCGGCATTTGTGACGTGGCTCGAGCAATGTCCGGTTCGAGCTCCCAGTGCGATGGACGGAATGGACCACCCGAGGCTCCAATCTGCGGGAGACCTGCTTGCAGCATGCTATGAGTAGCCGGGCGTATGGTCAATTCTTGTGCAGGGAGGTGATTTGGAGGGAGGGACAGAACGGTCTGGTGAGATGCGTAGGAGCTGTGCTGTGGGATCATGGTGGAAGCAGATGCAGACGATGCCGGAGTTGAGATTGCGGTCGCGCATGGCTGGGCTGGAGTTGGTGCTGGAAAGAAGTCACAGACACCTCCGTAGCTGTTTGACGAGATCCAACCGTGCTGACGGTTAGTCATTGACATTCCTGGAACCATAGTCATGAAGTCGGCAACTGGTAGGTCGAAGACAGGCTCGTTGTAGGTGTGAGAAGAGATCTGCAGATAGGTCGAAACGGGCGGTGCTGGGATATCCTCGATCTTGTAGAGTATGTCATAGTGGCCGCTGTAAACTATCAGTGAGTGTCTAGGAAGTTGATACCTCCACATACGGTCTGTACAAGAGCCTGACGCAAGTGTCAGTGTATCCAAGCTGGTCAGAACGAGTGAAGTTGTGAAGATTGACCTCAGGACCAGGAGTCAGGTCCAGGTACAGGACTTCGAGGCCAATACCAGCTGGAGCGAGCAGAACATCGTTGAGGGCGCTAAGACCAACGTGATCAATCTCGGCGCGGTATGGTAGGACACTCTCGTCGACATAACGATCAATGCTGAGGTCGGGAGTGTAGTTGACGTACTCCTCTGGATGCGTCTTCATCCAGGCGGCAGTAAGAGTCTGTCAGCAATGTCAGTGTTGTCCTTTAGAACCGGTCGATATTTGAGTAGTACTCTGAGATGTGTGATGACAGCGCTCTCAATATCATCCTTGTTGAAACCCTCAAGTAGAGCAGATTCAGCATTGCCAGCTCTAACAGCATCACCGAGAGCTCGCATGAAGTCGAAGAGCACATCGGCGAAGTCTTCATAGACCATAGGTGCGTATCCAGCAGAGTTGATGACATTGGACAGTGAACGAAGACGAGCTTCTTGCTCGATCAGCTTGGTGGCATCGTTGTTGAGAATGAGCTTCTCAAGAAAGGCAAAGCCGATAGCTGTCTCTGTGTCAGTACTGCTGTGAGTGTCCAGCTCTTTTGATTACCTCGCCAGCCACAGCGGCCATCACCACGAACGGTCCTGTAATGTGAGAAGGTCTTGGGCAAAGCCTAGTACTGATGAGCAGTGTTCCTCGTTCGTCGCCGACGACATCACTCACAGCTGTCTTTTGCTGATAGATAGGATCTGCCGTGGCATACTCCTCGGTGATCGCGGTGCTAGGTTGTCTCGTGCTCACAAGTTGTCCCTAAAACCATCGAAAGTCAGCTTTTGGTGGAGACTATAAACGGTCGATAACTCGCTTTTACTTCTGCTTCCCATCCCTCACTCAACTTCTGCATCTCGGCGAATTCATCTTCGTTCATTTGAGGCGTGTACGCCATGTTGTGACAGTGGTGACGAAGAGGTTGATGAGAGATGCCCGCGTGGGCTCGACACGCCTAAAAGGTTCTGATTGAGCGCTGCAGCAGTAACCGATTGTTGTTGTTGGTGCTGCTGCTCTTGATGGTGTCGATGCTGTTGCTGCTGAACAACCTGCGCGTACTCTGGCTGTGCATACATGCTCATCTGCACACTTGGGTAGAACATTGGTGAAGGATGATGAGCTCTTGCTGGTCGCTGAGGCGCGTAGGCAGAGTGACGATGATGATTGATCATCATGTCGACGTCCTGGCCACGATCCCAGGCTGATGCACCCTCCAGAATATTGTTCGATTGCTGGCAACAGTCGATGGAGTCCTCTCTTGAGCGCTGTCCCTAACAAGCAGGTAACAACAACGACGACAACAACACACAACTCCAGAGACCTGGGAGCCAAGACAGCCAACAATGAGGTGTAGCAGGACAGGTGAGTTGCAGATCTGATGGAGAGTTGCCAAAGGAAACAAAGCCACGGGTTGTAAAGGTCGGTATCGCCTGAGAATGGCCCACGGACAGACGAACAGAACGTTTAAAGGAAGACGCATGGAAAGGGAGGCTTGCAAGCCTCGTCCACAACGGCGGTTCAACAGTTGCCAGCAGATGCGTCGAACGGGCCTTTCCTTGGATCACAATGCGAAACGAAACAAAAGCGACACCCTTTCGTGCCCTTGCTGTAGAGTAACCTTCGAGCTCGGCCGGGATCTTGCCTGGATCACCTTTCCACACTATCTCTGCTGCTTCTGCTGCTCATCATACTACTACTGCCACTACTACTCATCGAAGCTTCTGTAGACGAGAGTGTTATACATGTCGTCTCTCGAGAATGGACAACCGGAGAGCATGCAGCTTGGACGAGCATTGGAACTGCCACACCCGGAGACACACATCGTGTCGACTCCACCCTCCCACACGACGCACACCTACCTCCTGATCAAGTTGGCTCCTCCGCAGAGTCTCGATTGACGTTGCCTACATTGCACAAAGATCACTTCTGTACACAAGCTTCGCCGTTGCCACGATGATAGACACACCAACAAAGACGACAAGACATAGCACTAACTAACGCCTCGACAACCATCAACCTGGATACACTCGTTTGATCGTAATCTCGGAGCACAGGGAACACAAGGCGACCACAGATCGCTTGAGTAGCAAAGAGCAGTGCTAGGAGAGCGCCGGCCAGAAACAAGCACGATTGACCTCATTACTTCGAACAGGCATATCGATAGGCATAGCTCTGTACACGATCTCAGTCTCATGTCGACGACTGGAAGAAGACTTGCAAAGTCTACATCCCTGCACACACACGTCAGAAGATTTGCTGCTATGTAGCACAAAGTGGGCGGTACGCAAAGTCCGATGTGCTGGGTGAACGAATGCCTTCATCGAGTCAGCCACAAGGTCGCGCAAGACCAAGCCCACTCTCGGAGCGAACGCTGTTCCTCGCTAACTGTGCTCACAGGCGGATCTGAGGAGCCCGAGTGCTCGTCAGCCCTGGTTCTGACAGGTCGTGATGCTCATGCAATTATCACATCCGGGGAATGTGCCGACTCATCGACTTGTCCAAGGATGTTCAGTCAGAGCAGAAGAACAAAAGTGATCAGTCAGTTTTGCACAGGTCCATTGAGCAGTAACAACAAGCTCGAACAACGCTTGACGAGTGGAGATGAAGTACATACCCGCGATGCTCGGCATATTCTCGTCTTCTGCAACTCTGCCGTATGGTCTCGTGATCGATCTTCACTTGAATCACATCATCCCCCATTTGAAACATTCCATCTGGTTGGACCGAGCTACAAGCTTGCATGAAAGGCACTTCCGTTTGGTAACACATTGGCAAATGCCTTGGCGACGCAGAACATGGATCATGCGGAGTGCTCCAGCCGCATTGCAGATCCAAAATCCAGCACGAAGGTTGAGACTAGCAAAGCTTCCTCGAGTCGATACGTTCATATAGTCATAAAACCGCCATCATCATAAGCTCTGCTTGCGCAAGAACGAGTCTGGCCCATTTCGTCTGTCGTCTGCTTTCTGCTCCATCGACCGACCCTCCTCAGCGGTTGCACATAGTGGAGAGCCGAAGAAATCCGCACTGGAAAAGCATGAACACCTTGCGCACAGCAACCCGGTCTCACGGATTCATCAGCGTGACGACGAGCACTGCTCTCTTGGACGAGCTGCTCAGGAACAAGGTCGCTCGTCCCTGGCGGCCAGTTGCTTCCATTGCGGCGACGCATCATTCTTGCCACATCCCTTCTAGCCTCCCTATCCTACAGGGTACCAGGATTGTTCGAGTTCGCATCTCATGGTATCCGTTCGGTGTGTTCATTTGACGCGGCCTAGCTTCCGTCTGCCAGCGTTTGAAGCCACACCTCGCATTGACGATGAGTTGGCGTCTGTGATAGGCGCCAGTGCTTGTGAGCCAGCTCCCGATTCTTCGGTCTTGAACCCTTCGCCTTCATTGAGCACAAGTGTTGCAAGAGATCGTATGGCTGTCGTCCAAGCAGCCACAGCATTCAGTCGATCTGTGTCTGCGCGGCTTTCGATCTCGACAGTCCCGGCTTCCTGGTTGATCTTCCCAGCAAGCCTGCCATCCATGATCAGGAAGCAGATGATGTCTTGGACCTCGGGAATTGAGATGTGGAGCCTCTTTGCAATCAAGTCTAGACGGAACCTGGTGTATGGCGCGACCAACTTGACGACTGCCTTCGTACGCATATTGCGGGTCACTTCATCGATGTTCTCCGCTATGAAGGGATCTGATAGTAGGTCCTTGTTCTTGCTCAGAATGTTCTCGTATTGATTGATGTCGTCTCGTTGGTATGCGTCGACTAATTCGGTCATTGCAGCAATTCGTGGATCGTTGCGGTATGGCTTCGTCTCCTGCGAGTCAAACGGGTTGATGTCTGAACCCATGAGCATTGTCGTAAGCACGAGGTACTTCAGCACCTGTATACGCTGAAGAGAGCCAGCTTCGTCGTAATTTCTGAATGATTCGAAAAAGTCGCTCTGAGCTGCCTCCCAATTTTCTGCTTGTTGTCAGTGAGACCTGGAAAGTAAGCATGTGATACTCACCTTCGCTCATGTGCATCTTGCCACCACACTCACGGATGATGCCCATGATCTTGGGATGTGGCACGGCTGATCGTACAGCCAGGGCACGCTGGTAGAGGCTCTGCGATGTTCGGTCAGTCAAGCTGTAGCTTTAATCAAATCCGAACAAACCTTCAGACGCTTGTTGTTGCGAGTCTCAGCATACATCTGGATCTCCAATGCATATGCCTCCATCGAGTATGTGCCTTTGCTGGAGTCTTCTCGTCCTTCCGTATTCTGGCATGCCTTATGTATCTCGCGAACCTTCTCTGTCAGTCGCTGGTAGTCTTTCTGTGCCAACCAGTATCTGGCAAGCTTGGTATTCGTCGATAGCCATAATCTATCGTTGTTCGTGGCTTGTAGCGAGTCGAGTGTCTTAGAGTAGATCTGCTCCATGCAAGCATTTGCAGCTTGATCTTCTGCATTCTTCTCGATGAAGTCGAGCATGTTATTGATCGACTTTTCTGAGTAGTTCCGTGTGACTGCTGACTTGACATACGTGAGAAGCTCTGTGTAGTGCTCGAGTGCCTGGAAGGTCAGTAGAGCCATGGCAAATATGCTTCACTACGAACCTTCTCGTACATGCCCAGCTTGAACTCCAGCTTGATAGCTTGTTTGAGTCCTTTGAAGCCCCAATCGCCCTTCTCTTCTTCTAGTGCTGGCACTCCTAAGAACTCTTCGATGGCTTCTTCTGGCGCATCTGCCTTCATCTGCTTCGCATTGTAGTATTTGTTTTCAACGTCAACATCGCCGCCTTGATCGGCATCGTCATCGTCCTCGTACTCGAAGTCGTAGCTGTGTCATTATCAGACTCGATTATGTCGCAGGAATGTCGCACATCATACTTCTCGTCGTCGGATGCTTGCATGAAATCATCGTCGTCAGACATCGTGCTGATGGCTACGTGCTTGCGCTTTTCGTGTGAGCGCTATGCGCTGTGATGTATGTGTATGGTAGGCAATTCGTATTGATCGTGAGTGAGCGCCGTAAGTGCTGCTCGCCCTTCACATGCGCTCGCGAGAGATGATGCTGTTTCGAAGCATGGACCTCGTGGAGATAATTAAGCGCGAACCGCCAGTACCCAGGGTTAGACTAGCCGCCACCTTGACTGGGCAACTTCTACTTTACACGAGCACGAGTTCTTGTATCGACCGAATCACTCTTGCACCGCGATCACAATGGGAGGCGATCTCAATTTGAAGAAGTCATGGCACCCGCTGCTGATGTCAAATCAAAAGCGGGTCTGGGAAGAAGAGAAGAAAGCACTTGACGAGCGCAAGAAGACCGAGCAAGTCTTGAAAGAGCGTGCGGAAGAGCGAGCTTTGCAAGAGCTGGAACGGCTGCAAGAGGCAGCTGGAGGCAAGAAGCGAGTCGATCGTGTGGACTGGATGTACAGTGGACCTGGATCGAGCGCTGCAGGCGTTGGTGGTGGTGTCTCAGAGGAGATGGAGGGCTATTTACTGGGCAAGCGACGGCTCGATGGACTTGTGAAGCGCAACGAAACCGAGGCCGTGAAGAAGGACGGTGAAGGCGACGCATTTATGGCCCTCAACTCGAACGCCAATTCCGTTAGAGATACTGCAGCGAAAGTAGCCAACGATCCAATGCTTGCAATCAAGAGACAAGAGCAAGCAGCTTACGAGGCCATGATGAGCGACCCTGTACGACGACAGCAATTGATGCAGGCGGCGAATATTGAAGTAGACAACAAGAAGGACGACCGACATCGCAGCCACAGACACAGACACCGAGATCGAGACGATGATCGCCATCGCAGTCACAGACACAAGCGAGCGCGTTACGACGACGACGAACAAGAAGATGGCGAGCGCCGACGCAGACATCGCGATAGGCATGTTAGATCGCCATCTCCATACCGAAGGCGGTCAAACGAAAGGCGCCGCGATGACAGCAGACGACGAGACGATAGCACCAACCGTGATGACAATAAACGGCGAGACGATTACAGACGTCGCAGTGGTAGCAGACGACGAGATGACAGCACGCGACGGTCTAGACGACAGCGCGATCGCAGCCGAAGCAGATCTCCACCACCACGAAGGCAGCGAGATGATCACAGGCGCGACTCATACCCAAGTCCACGACGATCAGGCTCATCTCGCTCAAGATCACCATATCATGCACCGAGACGAGACGATCGTAGTGACAAACGGCACAACTCACGCGAGCGAAGACCAGAACGACAGTCCTCCTATCGTTCGCCGCCCGATACACAGCGCGAGGAGGAAGAGCGACAGAAGCGACTTGCAGCAATGCAGGCGAATGCCACTGAGCTTGAGAGTGATCGTAAAGCACGTCTTGCAGACCTCGATGATAGGGAAGCCAAGCGACGAGACGAGGATGATCGAGTCAGATCCACCAAAGGACACTTCATTGGGGGCATTCGAGACCAGGCCATGACTGTCGATGCAGCTGTACGGCTGCAACGTGGCCGTGCAGGAGAGGAGGATGACTGAGGTATCGCAGCTCAGGCTGTAAGCAAGCATTGCTCATCTAGAACAAGGAATACATAATGTACCTGATTGAGGCACTGCGCCACGCGGCATTGCCCGCCGCTTCCAGTATAGCAACACGCTGATTTGTTATGCACACGAATTGGCTTTGGTTCACCTAAGGCCAAACCTTCGAGCCTCGAAGCTTTCCACTGTCCAGAGATCCGGATATCTCTTAGCGTTCTCTTGCTACCAACGATTCATTCCTTTACTTCTCCCATCTGTCTCAGCACCACTTCCTCAACATTTTCCGCGCATACCAGACTCCAGCTTGTCCGGATCGTCGCACAGCAGAGATCCCGAGGCGTGCATTTAGTTGAGCGCGGTAGCTCTGGGGCTGGTTCAATATCCTTCCCGTCTGACAACAGCCGCGACAGCACCTCCGTCGGTGTCGCTCCCAGGCACAGTTCCTCACCAAGATTGTCCAAGGAGTGTCGTCAGTCAAACACAGCACCACTACTTGTACTCGCAACAATGGGACTCTGTGGAGGCACGAAGACTGTCCGCCGGAAGCTGGTCTTGCTGTGAGCAGTCAATGCCATGACGATCGCGCGACAATGCTGACTATGCTCTAGAGGAGACGGAGCCTGCGGAAAGACGTCGCTGCTGAATGTGTTCACTCGAGGATACTTCCCGACTGTTTAGTAAGCCCTCTATCTAGTCTTCACGTCATTGTCCAAGCTGACCACGACCGTAGCGAGCCTACAGTCTTCGAGAACTACGTCCACGACATCTTCATCGATAACACCCACGTCGAGCTTTCACTGTGGGACACTGCAGGACAAGAAGAATTCGACCGATTGCGATCACTCAGTTACGATGACACCCACGCAATCATGCTCTGCTTCAGCGTCGACTCGCCGCACTCGCTCGAGAACGTGGAATCGAAATGGGTAGCGGAAATTGCGGAGAATTGTCCAGGTGTCAAGCTGGTGTTGGTTGCACTCAAGTGTGATCTGAGGGAACAAGACGCAGACGAACCATCAGAAGCTAAGGGTCCTCTGATCGACTACAAGCAAGGATTGGCAGTCGCCGAACGCATAAAAGCATTGAGGTACCTCGAATGCTCGGCCATGAAGAACAGAGGTGTCAACGAGGCCTTCACAGAAGCTGCTCGAGTTGCGCTCACTGTCAAGAGTGCCAAGGCCGACAAGCAGACCGGTTGTGCTGTGATGTAGTTGGCATCCTCACCAGCGCACTTCACACCTCATCGCATCCTTGACCATATACCCGCGAAGGAGCAAGGGCGAATCATAAGACTGAATGTTTCAGCTGGCGTTTATGGAGGCATTGTTGATCTGAATCCGAAGGTACATATTGTTAGCAAGGAGGCAGGAGGAGCAGCAAATTGTTCATGTAATCACTCTAGTTCTCATCCGTATTGATTGCTCGAACTCTGTACGTTCATAGTCAATGCGGTCTGGTTTGTATCGCATGCACACATCATCATTGAGTGAAGCATTGACCAGTTCACAGACTGAGGTACAGTAGTGGCTTGCGGGGACATCACATGAGACAAGACGAGGCGTCAGGACTTCGTCCTTCTGCACACTTCGACCGCACTTCGCTTCTTCCTTTCCATGCTTGCTCTTCTCTCGCTGGTCGTCTCGGCGACACTCGAATCTGATCTTTGTTGGTCTGCACTGAAGCGTTCGTCATCCGCTCAGCCTCGGTCGCCTTGACAGACATGCGACCTCTTCGACTCCTGTTATCTTTGCTTGCGTGCGTTCTTGCTTTCACTCTACTTCTATATCATGGCCTTGTGCAGTCGAGTTCCTCTGGCGAATACCAGAGCATGGGTGCATACTTCTCGCCATCCCTCTTTCCGCAATCTGCGGTCATCAGCTTGACCGACGATAACTCCACCTTCTTCCTTGCCAGACCTGCAGCGTTTGGTCCCCTACTACCAGTCAAGAGTTTGAGCGGACAACTGTGGATCGGCAGCGGTTTTGGCGATGATAATCTGGGTCGTAATAGCCCAAGCAGCAATGTCGAAGGAGAGCTTGGTTGCAGCGATGTGCCGGGATGGAGCGATTCCGAGTCTCGTGTAGAAGCTATCAAGCAAGGTATCTCAGGCAAGGACCGAGTGGACGCGGGCGGACCGCATGTGGGAGCTGCTGAAGCTACCGTTTCCACAGATGGTATCAAATCCGACGATGGTACAGACGACCACATCCTTGCGTCATCAGGTGGTGCCGGCAAACGCAAAAACAAGGATCGTAAAGGCACCAAGTCATCACACGCTGATATTCAATCACTACAAGAGAGCGCAGAGATTGCTGGGAAGATTGTGCTGCTCAGTCGAGGTGGCTGTGGGTTTTTGGACAAGGTCAAGTGGGCACAAAGGAGAGGCGCCGTTGCGGTCATCATAGGAGACGACATCAGAGGTGGGCCTCTGGTGACTATGTACGCACGAGGCGACACTTCAAACGTGACCATATCCGCCCTGTTCACAAGTCACACCACAGCTCATCTGCTGTCAAGTCTTATGCCTCTCGGCAACAAAACCACTATCAATCCTGAGGATGCCAACCGTCTGGGAGTGGCTCTTGGAGATGGTGCCAAGACGGTTAAGAAAGTCAAGCAGAACGTTAGGCCGAAGGTCAAAGCCGCCAAGGAGAAGGCTCCAGTTGCACCGGAAACCAAAGTTGCCGAAGCACAGCAAGTTGCCAAGGAAGAATCGATGAAACAAGATACGAAACGTGACGTTGAGGGCTCTGGCTGGTTCTGGTCCATGTTTGGCACTGCAGGTAGCGGTAGTCAAAGGCCGCCGAAGTCTACTAACGTCGACTGGGTTATGCAGAAGGACTTCGATGAGAAGGAGGGTGTAGCAACCAAGAAGACCAAGTCAGACACCAAACAACAGAAACCATCCGATGATAGCTTCAAAATTGGAGTGCATGACTGGCGAGATCCAGATCTTGTGGCAGCTCAGAAGGAGCTCATGACGGATCAAAAGACTGACAGTAAGAAAGCTCAGACGAACAAAGTTGTCGACAGTCCGGCTTCTGGGAAAACGAGCAGCGTCAGGAGCAGCAACGCCAAGAGAAGTACACCAGGGAAGGCATCTTCAAACAGAAAATCGAAGACTTGGCTGAGCCGTCTTGTGCATGGCGACTGGCAAGAGTCCAAGCCCGCTCCGATTTCGAGCGCCAACATCATCGAGGCAGCGCAGCCAGTGTCTAACCCAGTGCACATGCACGACATACACATCCCAGGTGCCATGTATGATGAGCCGACCGAGCACGACGGGCTCTGGATCACATTGACACCAACGTCAATGTCGAGTTCGCCATTCTTCGACACCCTGCTTGTGTTGGTGGTCTCTCCTTTGGTCACGCTGACTGTGGTGTATGCATTACTTCTACTCCGCTCACGCATCCGGCGTCGGAGATGGCGAGCTCCTAAGAGTGTTGTCGAACGTTTACCAGTGAGGACATATCAGACAATGACAAGCTCGCCTACCTCATCCACTACATCGGCTGTCTCGACGCCAGCGACAGCTAACACACCATTGTTGTCTGCAAGCTCCCCACGCACGATTCGACCACGACCACGGTCGAGGACAGATTCGCAGGTCCCAGCACACGCCAGCTCATCATCGCAGTCTCTTGAGCAGGAAGAAGAGAAGCGTGATGCAGGCCTGTCAGAATGGAGACGAAAGTATGGCGGAAAGCAGAAAGAGTGTGTGATTTGTCTTGAGGAATACATCGATGGTGTCAGTCGCATCATGCGCTCTGCCCTGTGGCCATGACTTCCATCGCTTCTTGCGTTTCGCCCTGGCTCACTACCCGTCGGCGGACGTGTCCAATTTGCAAGAGTGATGTGGTCAGATCACTGGCAAGATCACAAGGTTCCTCATCGTTCATGTCTCAGAACATCGAAGAGGTCGAGGAAGCTGATGTTCAAGAGCAGGCAGCCCTGCTTACCAACGACGACCCTGATTCTCAACGACCGATCAGCAGAGACGATGAGGCACTCGAAGACCTCGAGCGAGGATAGACAGCGCATATCAGTCATAGAATATTGAATGCATTGAGTACGATGACGTTGCTCGTGAAGTGTCGTGAAACTGCCACCACTTTCGACTTCCACAATCAGACTTTCTTGTGTCCTGATTTACAACATCGAGACACACGATATTGTTCACGATTCAAGCCCAGCCTATACTCGCTCAAAAATCTACACTTCGTGTCCTCCACGCGTAAGTCAACGAGGCAACAAGATTTCTTCCGTAGAAGCTTCTTTTCTAAGCCCACATTCTGTCGTTGTAACGCTCCGAATTGAATCACACCCAGCTCAACTGTCTGAACCATTTTCTTTTGAGCAGAAAACAACATGGACATGAACATGCCAGTGAACGTCCCTGTGGACGACCCAAACGCTGACACGGAATGGTAATGCTATAGCACACGAATCAACACAACTACTGACTCTGATGCAGGAACGACATCCTCCGTAAACATGGCGTTATACCTGAGAAGCCTCCCTCACCAACGCCAATGATCGAAGAAGCTCTCACAGAGGCTCGACGGCTCGCGCATGAGAACCGTCTGGAAGGTAAAGACCTCGATGAGCTGGCGGAGCTTGAAGACGACGAAGACGAGGACTTCCTGAACCAGTACAGGCAGAAGAGAATGCAAGAGATGAGCAATGTACAACAGGCGAGCATATACGGACAGGTGTATCCTGTGCAAAAACCAGAGTACTCAAATGAAGTCACAGAAGCAAGCAAGAAAGCTTTCGTGCTGGTTCTTCTTACATCGTCCAGCGGCACGAATGTTGAGTCTCGACTGCTCATCCAGATATGGCGAGAGATGGCGACCAAGTTTGGCGATATCAAGTTTTGTCAGATGCAAGCAAACCTCTGCATTGAAGGTTACCCTGACCGAAACACGCCGACTATACTCATTTACAAAGACGGCGACATCAAGAGGCAGATTGTCACATTACGAGAGCTCAACGGTACTCGGACCAACGCCTCTGGTAAGCCGTGGTCTTGCCGAAGCATTATAAGCACTGACAAAGGTAGATATTGAGAACATCCTTCGCAGTATTGGAGCTATCGATCTTCAAGATTTCAGACTGCGTGATCGAGAGGAAGATCGAAACAACGGAGAAAGATCTTCACGATTGCAATCAGATAACTCTCGACAACGCCAAAGGCATCAAGATGATGACGATAGTGACTGGGACTGACCTGTTCGAGGGTGGGATGGACGGTGACATCGAGCATCTGCACGTGCTCTACAGCACGCAAAAACATTCGACAGCTACGCCAACGCCGAGCTTCAGGACACCACGTCACAATTGCGAGACTTATCGCCACCACGGTCGCCAAGATGGACATCACAAGCCATGCGTGCCTCAATAAGGTATAATTGCGAGCAATGCGTGTGTCCAATCCTACAGCACACCGCCACCTGCACCAAGAGCGTTTCAGACAATTTTCAGCTGAAAAGCCACTGACATTCGGGTACCATGCACATCAGCTAGCCGGGTCTACAAGACTAGGAAGAGCTCCGATGCAAGCATCAGCTGAGTAACGTATCTGCAGCGTGGTGCTTGTGCTGACTTTGCATTTAAGCTCAGCGCCCATGTCGATCGGTGGCATGAGATTGGGAGGCAGTTTGATCGTCAGTACATCAATTTCAGCTGAACGACAAATGGCGACCGTGTGTGCTGTGCCCTAACCCTAGGACGAGCCACGAGATTGTGATACATCTCAGAAGTGCGAAGATCCTTCGAAAGAGGCCTACATCGATCCTGAGACTGTCTGGGTTGTCTGCACGGTCACTTCCATCGACTTTAGGCTGTGGTTGTCAATCTGAGCAGCATATCGAGCTATTGAATGCTATACACACACACACGCGTCCACCGCAGGACTGCAAATTAGCTGAATGCTGGCCATTCCTTCGTGTATATGGTCTGGAAGGATCTCCGACAAACCCGCCAATGGCACTAACCAACACCTCGTATATTCCTGAGTTGTCTCTTTTATACCCTAACGAGCAGAGCCGCATACATCATAGAAGGATACGAGACTGCCTCCACAGAGCAGATGTTCAGATTCAATAGTACCAACAATGCAATGCAGTCCTGCCCTTATGCGCCTGATCAAACGCCTCGCCTGCTCAATAGTCCATGATGCTCCGCAATCCAAATAACATATCAGAGAGTCTGCCGGGTATCTCATTCAATCCTCCAAATGGTGCTGTGATGTAATGACGAAGCCTCCTCAGTACACCAGCTCTAAGTACAAGTACAAACGGCCAAGTGTCATAAAAGCTCGTCAGCACCATTGCCGTCGACTTCCTCGATGACTCGTCGGACCTCCTCTTGGTCGAACATCGGTCCAGAGCCATTGGTACGAGCAAGCTTCTTAAGCTGCTCGCAGACTTTGCCAATGTCCACACCTCCAGAAACGTACTTCGGATGCGACTGTAAGAAATCCCATGTAGCGCTGGCTGTCAGGAGCTGTGTCTGTGCTGGAGACCTCCGACTGGATAGATTCGTGCTGGATGAGCTGTGGGATCGAAGAAGTTGTTCTGAGCTCGAGTTGGAGCTCTGTTTAGATAGTAAAGGCGAAGGCAGCGGCTGAGCTGCAGGAGATGTTGCAGCTGAAGCCCTAAGCACCTCGTTCTCATTCTGGACCTTCTGCAGGAGGATCTTCAGCCGCTCGTTGTCTGATTTTAGAGTGGTCGTTGCTGTGGTCAAGTGATTGAGCTTGGCTTCCAGATCGCGGACGTGTCTCTCTTTGCGTTCTCGAAATGCTCGTTGCCTGTTCCGCATGAGCCTCGCCGTCGAGCACATGTAGCTTTACAGTATACTCACGCTGCTCGGTTCTGAGCTTTCCTCCTCGATTGTGCTGGCGTTGCCATCTCCTTCTCTTCACTACTTCCTCGACGTCCTTGCAACATGTCTGTGTCAAGGTCGAGCCCGATACCACTATCGATCGAGCCATGGTGGAAAAGGTTGACTCCATCTGTTGTGGGCTGTGAGATTGAGCCTCGGAGTAGAGCGTTGTCGTATGTTTGTGGTTCGTCGAAAGTGCCCTCGAGAGCAGAAGGTAGTAACGCAGCTTGGCCGAGGGTGTCTAACTAGAGAAGTTGTCAGTATGCTGCCTCCACGATCGATATAAAGGCCCATACTGTGGAGAAGGCAGTTGCCCCAGTCACATCTTGTGGCAGAACTCCCAGCTCAGTATCGTAGCTAAACAGCTGATGATAAGGCTGAGGTTGAGTGTCTGGAAAGTAATTGTAGTCCATAGTCGGAAAGTAAAGGTAGAGTTAGCGGAGCCAGCACTTCTGAGTGTGGCTGTTAGAACATTTGAAGACGAGAAATGCAGGTAAAGAGAAGGTCTAGATGGACCAGCAGAAGCAAGATGAAAGTGGCGGTAAATAGGAAGCCAGTGCTTGTAGGCATGATGGCGTATGGCAGCGAATGCGTGCAAGCCATGTGCTGCAGGATTGAGCTGGTTTGCTGCTGCTGCTCAGCAGAATGAAGCTATGCATAGTCTGTGTCGCGCTATGGAATCCTGATGCTGCGAAAGCGATACAGGTGAGTGGGCGGATGAGCGAGAAGGCGGTATTAGGCGAAAGGATAGATACGTCCTGACCGGGTTACGGCAAAGCATCGAGTCTGAGCAGCAGGAGCTGCTGTAACCTTGACAGGACAGCTTCGTCATGCTTCATTATCTGATGAGGTTTAGCTGTAGGGTTGTGAGGAAGGACTGAGGACACGGAAAAAGTTGCAACTCTAAATCCTTCTGCAACTCCACTTGGGACGAGAGATATTGGGCGTGATACGCATGGATCCGGTCGTCGATCAGAAGCCTGTCTGGTCCCTTCCATCCGCCAACGTGTTCACTCTTACGCGAAAGCGACCTGAGAAACAGTAGCGCGCGTGCATTGACATCATGCCATGTGGTGGTAGTAAGTGATAGTAGCAGTAGCAGTAGCAGCAGCAGCAGCAGCAGCAGGGGCTAGGCAACCTGAACAAGAACAGTAGCGTATGTGGTACGAGGAGACGTAAGCTTGAGCTGCATTGGCACATGGTTTCGAAGCTTAACACCACGCATGTTGTTAGCGATCCTCGTCCTTTTTGCGAAGTCAGCAATAAGTGGAGCTATCCTTGTTTCGAGAGCATGTTCTACAGCCGCTGACTTATCAGTGGTCCGCACTAAGAGCTGCATACATAGCTTTGTCCCGTGGTTGGCGGTACGGCTGCAGCGATCTCTGTGGCAAGTAATGCAACCTTTGATGCAGCGCTAATGTTCAAAGGTGGGAGAGCTGAAAGCGCTTTTGAAAAGCTCGGAGATGGCGACGTTCGGGTTGTGTGTCGACAGTGTCGGAGCCAGAAGACCAGACGATGAATTCAAATCCCCCCTATCATCGTTGCCTATTGCTATCGGGTTGGGATCCGGACGAGCTCGATCACCGACATTGCGTCCTTTGCTGTATATCCAATCCTAACGAGTCACCACCAAGACCTGTCGATAAGTTCGAGCTGCAACAGGTAACTCGGACCGAATTGACAGCACATACACCCAACTCCATGAGTATTCGTTTTCGCGGTTCGTGATGCGAGACCGCCTCGTTGTCGTCAACCTCGCATCTCAACCAAGGGTCGTAGTCTGCTCATGGCGATCCAGAGCGCCTCCTCCGTGCGTATCGTGCGACTACCCTGACCAGGAACAAGGTTGATCCATCTATCAAAGAGGTCCTGGACTTGTGATACACCTGCGCCACGTAGGTCATGGTCAGCTTGCAGGGCAACCTCTAGACCAGCGACACCGCCAAGGACGATGATTAGATGATTCCAAACAGGGCTGATACAACCTTGTCCTCCCTGCTGAAACAAGGTATCGACTGTTGCTCCCCGCTCGCTTGTGCCTATGCTCATATCGTAGCCACCATCAAAGGGACTTTCCGTAAAGATAGCTCCCAGCGTCGAAGCTTGTCTGACAGTGTAGCCCCAGTAATATCCGGCAGACTCTCGCGGCACTGCAGGGTCGACTGCAGTTGCACTAATCCTCTGCCGAGCCGCCGTGGGAGGCTCTTCTGGCAGCTGCAGGGTGACTCGACTATGCTCTAGAATGGCTACAGGGACGACCACCTCGTTGTCTAGACCGCAGTTGATCTTGGTCTCGTTGCCGAGCTGTCGTTCTGCCACACCTTCCCGGAACGGACACCATTCGTGAGTCTTGAGATGATGTGGCATGTCGAGACTCGGCAGTGCACCGGCCGTCCTTAGATCTGGATGCATTGGAAAGAGCGTCCTTCGCATGTGTGGTGGTGTTTCAAGATAGCTGAGCAGGTGATAGAGGAAGTAGTTGGGGTCTGCAAAGGCAGTGTATCCACCTTCCTCAGGTTGACGTGCGGCCGTCTGTCCATCATCGAAAACCACTATCTCGTCCACGCAGAAAACAGCACATGCTCGTGCGATCTGGCCCGCGAGGTTCGTCTTCTGGTCATGCGTTTGTGCACTATAGTGATTAGTCGAGATCGTGGAGTGTTAGCAGGTGAGGGATCTGCAACGAAATGCTCGAAATGGTGCTGCGCAGGTGTGGCATACTTGGCGATTATGCTGCCTGGCAAGGCAAGGCTTAACGTCCAGGAGCGACCTGATCCATGAGGCTTGAACACTGCAGACGGCTTGGTAGTGTCATCTTGTGCGAGGCCATTCGAGTTGTGAGCTGTCTTGCGCTTCTAGCATCGTTTCTCAGCTGGAGGAATATGCTGATCCTGTGGTTGATACTCACCTTACTGGTCTTTGAGCTCATGTTAGTGTCAATTCCTGCTCAATGTAAGTTGGTCGAAAGCACATTCTCCACGCTGGAGCGGTAGACTTTTTGACGGCTGGCGATCCCCTATAGGCAACTGCCAACAATCCTTCTTAACCTACTGCACGACCGGACGCATGGCATTCAGCGTCTCTAGATTGATGTCGATCACGAGTGGGTCAGACTACAGCTGCTGTATCGCAACCGATACACGTGGGCGTTATGCTTGACAGCAAGATCGAAGAAGTCTCGGATAGCAAAAGCTAACTTAATCACCTTCGATGACGGTCACGCCGAAACATAAATCTGGTTCTTTGCTTATCGGAGTTGGCCTGCGTAATCTACACAGAGATTGTCCCATCGTCTGGCTACTCGATCGATACGCAGCTCGCCTTGCCAGTCGACCTCATCCAATCCATATGCCGCTCGATGGCAGTCTGCATAACACTCGTTGCGTTCTCGATGATAGTCGTCAGGCCTTTGCCGGCATTATCTTGCAACGCCTTCATGTAAGGCTCATTGATGGCATCATTGATGTTGCATTTCGCGATGCCGCACCCGATACACTTCAGGAAACGAGCCTCATCAAACCAGGCTGTGCCTGCGCCATGCAGCACAAGATTGACTCTGCCCTTCGTAGACCTCTGGATTCCCTTCAGTCGCACATAATCCAGCCGAGGACCATTAGGACCATAGTTTCCGTGAACGTTACCAAATGCTGGAGCCAACCAGTCTATGTCGAGCGCCAAGAACTCTTCGGCCTGTACTGGTCAACTCTGATCCTGCAACAAACTGATGACATACCTGCTCCGGCGTGGTAAGAACTTCTTCCAGATCGACAGTATCTGCAACACCATCTTCACCACCATTGATACGGCCAGGTTCAGCTTCAGTGATGATCCCTCGAGCATGGCAGTACTTGACGAGCTCAGCTGTCTTCTGTAGGTTCTCCTCCTTCTCGTAATGGCTCATGTCAATCATTATGCCATCGAAACCACCCATATCAGCTGCACGCTTGACCATTGCTGGATCTTGGCAGTGATCCATATGTACTGCAACTGGCACCTTTGCATTCCGTGCAGCTTCTGCTGCTGCATGAACCAGCAGGCCATCAGCGTATTCGATTGCCCAGGGGAAGAGTTGCAGAATGACAGGTGAGTCCTTGGCTTCAGCAGCCTTCACTCCTGCAATGATGCCTTCGAGGTTGTAGACACATAGTGCTGGCACGGCAAACTTGCCGTCTTCTGCAGCTTGGACGATAGCTGCTGCGCGGTTCTTCATGGTCATAGAGTGATGCTTTTGTAACGGTGATTCTGTCAGGGTGGAACTTTGTCAATCGGAAAATGTCGAAACGTCTCATCGACATGGTTCTATAGTCCAATGACTGCACACTATCGATCAGTTACCGACCAATGCTCCACGAGCTTCCTCAATTGGAAGCATTCGACCGGAAGATGGCGATGTCGAGCGTCGGCTATGACTCTTGTCGGCATTTGACCGTGCGGCTGTGAGATGATCACCTCACAGCATGGAAAGTACAAAGATGCGTCCTTTCAAGAAGATGGCTATTCAGAGGATGCACGAGTCAAGGTTGGCACTTCCATGCATCGAGTGCATGTTGTTGCAATATTACCATAGATCCAATATGTCCTCGCTGTGACATGAGCAAAGGTCCAAAATGTGCCTGCTGGGTATCTTATGCTGTACCTGTACAGACTGACAAACTTTTTCCGACATGACATCGTTATTCAGGTCGTTTAAGCTCTCTACATCTTTCAATCTTCGTCGAATATCGCAGTAGCGTTGCTCAAGATGTTGTCCAGCACTCTAGCCTGCAGACCAGCATCTGCAATCTGTGGTCCAGTGTGAGCACCCATCAAGCTTGGTCTGTACATGCATTAGCTCCAGTTCATAGAAACACCGCTTCCGACTTACGCGAAGCAAATGGCCAGGTTGGACGCGCCCATCCTGTTGCGGTTCTCGTGCTGGATCACGCGGTGGAGATGCAGCACGAGAGCTCTGAGAGTCGCATAGTTTGGATCAGGCAAATCGTTGATCAATTGGTGCAAGGCATCACGCCGAGCGTATTCGTCGTCGACTCTGGCAGCATCGATGAACTGCGTATACGCATGCTTGGGAAACAATGGATCAGGCAAGTCTCTGAAAAACTGCTTGAGGAGAGTTGCGACTGAGTTGACATCGTGGTAGAAGTTAGCAGGATTGCGGAAGTCGACGTTAGCAGAATTCGGTGGATTGTTGTTGAATGCCTCTCGCAACTCAGTCACGAGTCGAGAGGTGCCAGACATGCGGTAGATGCCCTCTACGTCCAGACCGAAGAGCTCAACGGCCTGCATGCACTGGTAGACGATGATTGGCACTGGCGACTCATCTCTGCGGAACAGATCTTCCAGACTGAGACCAAAGACCGGGCGAGATGGCTTGGCGGGAACAGAAGGAGGCGCGGTAGTAGCGGGTGCAGTTGTTTGAGGTATGCTCTGGGCACCAGCGTACGGCTGGATTGGAGTGGATTGTGGTCCTTTGTAGGGCTCGGCGGCTCGTTCTGTCGGGTGCACAGGATATGGCGGCTGTGCATATGACGACGGCGTCTGTTGCGTATTGTATGCTGGCTGCTGGGTATATGGCGTCTGACCGTTGTTGCCAGGTGCTGGAGACTGCGTTGCACCACTGGCTGGAGTAGGCGACCAGACAGACGCACCTGCTGCAGCGCCCGCCGTTTGTGGCTGTCTATTGTTGAGTGAGCTTGGCTGAGATGCTGTGTTTAGTGTGAGAGGTGCAGAGTATGCAGCAGATGGCTGCTGTTGCTTCGACGCTAGTGTAGGGTGCTTTTCATACTTGATCTCCTCTGGCCGTGGAATCTTGGTAAAGTGAGAGCCAACATAGTTGTTGTAGTCTTCGTCGTTGTTGACATCAGCGATGATGTCGCGCAGACTCTTCTGAGCGCCAGCGGTGTCCTTGTCAGTCAAGGGGCTCACCGCCAGACCATTGCCTAGCAAAAGCTTCTCGTTGAATGTTGCGTATTTCTGCAGCTGCAGGGTAAGACCCGTGTCGCACTCTTGGATGAGCTCTCGCAAAGCCCGAACAGCAGCAGGTCTAGTGGTGTTCACAAGGTGCTCGCGCTGCGCCTTCGCCTGTCGTACTTTGTCCTCGTAATCGACGTCTGCAGCGTTGACCTTCTGCAGCAGGTCCTGCTCGTGCTGCTCAGCACTTTTTGGACCCTTGAGGCCTATACGTCGGCTTCCCTTGCTGTCACCAGTCCTTGCGCGATCATAGCTCTCAGCAAAGCTGTCGTATCTGCTCTTGGCCTTCTGCATCAATTGCTCGGCGTCGGTGTATCTCTTCTCGGCATCGAGTCCGTCATGCTTCCATTGTTTGCGGCCTCTCTCGATGCCGTTGCTCAGCTCGTTAAGGTCTTCATGCATCTGGTGCAGGGAGAGGGCAAACTGCATGCCATTGTCACTCATAGTTTCGTGTATACGCAAGACATCCGAAAGCTGCTGAGCATAGCTCCCACTTCGCACCTCAGGCCGGCGTACAGTCTCAAGGTGCGATCTCGCCAGACGCTTCAAGCCTGTAGCCTGCTCCTCTTCAAGGGCTGAGCGCTTCTTCAGGAAGGCAGCAAAATCGCGGGCGGATGCGATGCTTTGCTTGAGGCGGTTGAGCAGTGTGCTGATGCCAATATCTGAGTACATAACATCCTCGACGTGCTTCGGTGGCCCAGCAGTAGTTGTCGTGGGAGCCATAACTGGCTCTATAGAGGAAGACCCTGTGCCACAGGGCTACTGGGCTCACCTGCGCCATTGGCAGTCGGCGAGGTAGAGTCAGCTCCGTTGGGGAACGTTGCCATGCTGGGCAATGATAAGTAGCGAGCGTGTATGAGTCGTGTCTGGAGTGGAAGATGGCAAGATGGAGCTGCCACGCGTAACCTTGATTTATGAAGCCAGCACAGCCACGTCTCACTGTCCCGCGCTTTTACTACATATACGTCACATTCTTGAGCGATGTGCATATGCTGCCGATCTACCATTTGCGCGCGTGATCGAGCAACTCACAACAATCCCGATCTCCTGCAAATATATCAAACCATCCGACGACGATATGGCCCAGAGTCAGCCGCCTTTGACATGGCAGGCCAGCACGGATTCGAACAACACCAGTGTCTCTGATCGACTACCAGAAGAGGTTGCAACATGTCTACAGAACGCTCGGTTTGTATGTGTATACTCTGCAGCACGACAATAGGACTAATGCTGCATAGCTTCACCTTGCGACCTGCACTGCAAACATTCCTCATGTCAGTCTCATGAACTACACATACCTGCCCTCACATCCATTCGAAGCTGGACGACTACCTCCCGGACCAGTGATCATAATGACTTCGAATTCATCCTCGAAGAAGACGATCAACCTTCAAAGCAATCCAAACGTCAGCCTGCTCGTACATGATTGGGTTTCAGCACGTCCGCCGAACGCAGGAGGTCGAGAACGAAGTCCTGTAGGAACGAGAACGCAACGAAGCTCATTGGCGAACATGTTAATGCAAATGAACAGTACTGCTGTCAGCAACATCAGTACCACAATCAACGGTGAAGCTAGGATACTAGAGTCCGGATCGGAAGAGGAGCGATGGTGTAAAGAGCAGCATGTGGTGAACAACACTTTCGAGGATGAATCGAATGGTCAAGGACTATTCCGGACATCGTCTGAGGACGACCCTCAAGCCAGAACCTCACTCATCGAGGATCAGCAAGCACGAGTTGTGGTTGTCAGGATACGAGATGGTCGAATAAGTGATTGGAAAGGCGGGATCAAGGATTGGGTTGTGGCAGATAGCAGTCCACTTGTCAATGGTGTACCGACGCATTGAATGATTGCTCGAGAGTAGTATCTACAGCAGAAGAAAAGTGTGGTATGTGCAGAAGTATGTGCATGAGACTCGTAATGGCATGATATCAGGACTTCCGATTGCGAATGGGAATGAAGTTGCCAACAATAAGGCAAGGACTGGACGGGGTCAGCTTCGCAGCTCGAGGCAGCTGTAATGCACTTACATATTGTGTGTATCTCGTCGGATCGTGAACGAGAAGCAACATCGCTGTCCCTTGGTGGCGTCTTCCTGGTCTGGCGACTTGAGTACACAGCTCGTGAGGATGGCTTTCTGGCTCTGATCGAAAGCGATGGCGCCAAATTTCTCCCAATAGCTGACCAGACTGTCCTCGGCGATTATGTCGTGTATCGCAAGCTTGCCATCCCGTAGTTTGTCTGTGCCGACAGAGATGAGCTCGGCCATTTCTCCGTTACCACGATATATCTCTCCTGTACGGCGCCAACAGCAAGCAGGAATAGCCATACTGGCAAAGACACGATCGTACTCCATGAGCGATCTCTCGAACCACATCTCGGTGATGACAAGCTGAATATCAGTCAAAGACTGCATTGCTTCTCGAAACTTGGGACGGAAGCGCTCGAGCTGTCGTAGTATCCTTACTCGAGACTCTCGACCGATATGCTTTTCCATATAACTATTCAGTCGTGCATAGCCCTTGACATAGTTGAACGGCTTCAGCATTCCGGCTTCGTATTTCGCTTTGAGCAGTTCGTGAAGCCGATTTTCTGCACTTGTGTTACCTGATGGATCTGCTGCGGTCATGTAGAATTTGTCCTGCGCTCGTGAATCGATCGGGAAGGTCGAAGATGGTCTTGAAATCTCATTGCCAGCCTGAGCTTGTGATGGCGGAGGTCCCATAGCCTGTTGTGACTTGTTGTTGCTCTGATAGGATGATGCCAGAGCATTGACACTGCTGGTCGAGAGCAGCGGATCGTTCAGAAATGCCTGAGTATCGTCATTTGTGAAGAGAGCGCCATCGTCGAGTAGAGAAGATGACAAGAAGTCATTGAGCAGATTGTACTCGTTCGTGACCTCGGTGTTGTTAAACATATAATTCGGATGCAGATGGTGCATGTCGTGAAACTGGTCCTGCACGCCGTGATTGTTCCAATCAATATCGAGCAGATTCGCATTCGCAGCAGCCGCTGCCCCAGCAGCTCGTTGTAGCAGATTCGGCGAGAGTGCTGTCGGCTGAGCGAGGGTTGTCGCAGCTCCTGTCTCATTCGAAATGATACTGAGATCGCCGTTGCCCTGCGCCGAGTATGAGAGTCGTCCATTCGCACCAGAGGACAATCCATCTTTTATCTCGCCATTGTCAGGCGCAGGCGCAAGCTCTGCGACACCAATGTCGCTCTTGTTGCGCTTGGGTGGTTCTCGAGGCTCGTCATGACACAGGTGACCAATGTCTCGCTTGACGCATCGTGCACAAGGTCGTTGGAGATCGCATGTCATATGCGAACGCCTGCATCTTGTTGTCAGCGGCCTATAACGACAACCCAAGCCTTTTGCCCGTGAGCAATACCATCCTCACGTCAACTTACCTGCAATACACACACGCATGATTTACCTTCCTGCGCTTCTTCTTCCACTCTCGCCATTTTCCGTGCCAGCCTCTGCGTTTTGCGCTTTGGCGACTCGTCCTTGCTGGGTTCCGGTGCTTTTTCAGTTGCGGCTCTTCTAGCGAGTGCTTGCGATCTTCTGTAGCGGTCGTCATGGTGAGGAGCGTCCATTGAGGAGGTAAGAGGTGCGATTGTCGAAGCCGAAGGTTGCGCGTGAGGTCAATTGTTGGCTGCGCGAGCTCGGATGTGATGTGATCACAGAAATCGGTTCGTCTTGAGAGCCGCGGTGCATGTGGAATGTCTGGAATAGTCAAAATGCCATGCATGTGGGGCGGGTAACCTCATGCATTGCTGCATGCAGCTCAGTAATCCTATCAATCATACAGCTATGATCGCCTGCCATACATCGGTTGAAGAAGCTGTCTGTCGTCACAACTGGGGCGTCGTATAACGATCAAGCATACAGGGCCGTTCACCTCGGTCAAAGCAGTCTCGTACTTCCCTGTAGCCCTTTGTGCTGTGTCTGAAATCTACCTCTCGCCAAAGCCCAAGCAAGCGAACAATGGTCAAGCAGCTTACCATTCTTCAGTGGCAGACCTGCGTCAATGGCAACAGAGGTGTACACGGTCTCGATGAGCGATAGCATGTGGCCTCAGCTGGCACAGCTCGACGGGCAGCGACATCTTGATTACAGCTCGACGGACAGCGACATCTGGATTACAACTCGACGAGCTCATACACAAACCTCTATCTTTATCGACTCCTCCTTGCGTCCACGTTACCAGCTCACGATGCCTCTATCTCGATCAAAGCCTCCTCGCAACTGTCTCTCAGGTTTGACGACCTTACCTTGCAGAACTGTATATCTAACGATGTTCTCGCAGTCCTCTGGTCGTATCCTCGCCAGCCAGATACATTGACTTGCCTCTCCCTTGCTGCTGGCACTCGAATCACCTTTACGATACACCATCATGTTGGCGCTGTATTTGTGACCGCCAACATGGGAGATGAAGTAGATGCCGACACCACCGGGTCGCTCATCATGGAGATCGCGGTAGAGCCCAAGCGGCCGCAGATGGCGTTCGAGCTCTTTTCGTAGCAGAGGCGCAGACTGGCCACATCGCGCGTCTCGCGTAGCCTGGCTACAGAGCAAGATGATCGCGGTATGGCCGCAGTTTCGCAGTGACAGCCCAGCAGGAAGCGCTGCGTCTGTCCGGCTTGTGGATGGCTGGTTCGTGTTTGTGGGAGCATTGTTGATGACGCTCGATATGAGCTCGGGAACATGATTGGGAGTGACATTATCACACCACTTGAAGACTGGCAGCAGTAGCACTGTCGTGGGGCGATCTGGTCCATATGGTCCTTCACCTGTCGTGGAGTCAGGCACAGGTATATTGCTGGCACTGAGCATCAGCCTGCCACCTGTGACATCGTTGCCATGCTTGCCGACAGCTTCCATGACGCTGCCTTGCTCTTCTTCGACATCTCTGACCCAGTCTGTCTTGCCGGTGGCGACTAGTAGATGACGACTCCAGCCTTTGACGAAGCCGTAGAGCTTGTCCTCTTCATCTATTGACCATTTCCGAGGAAGCCGGATGGTGCAACTCTCGCAGTCGTGCTCACATTCAGGTCCGTCAACCTCAGGTCGTGTCTTTGTGAAGAGAGCTTCTGTACCTAGAGCTGTGACGAGACTATCGGCTCGCTGTTTGGTCGCCGTGGGTTCAGGTCCTGTGTCGATACCAAGCTTATTGGACACTTTCGTGGTGACCTTGGAGAAAAATGAAGCCATGAGATCTTATCTGATGGCAAGATTGTCGAGTCGCAATCGCCTCCTTTTGCAGAAATCAGATCACACACATCGACACTACACTGAGGAACGACTGAGTATATGTGCAAGCTTTACTCGTGTTTCTAAGGCATCCCAATATCAACCATCGCGGAATTGTGGACGCTCGCATTACGAATCCTATTGCTCGGCCGAGTCATGAGCCCCATAGGACTACTATCGCCGAGTGTTGTCATCATCTGAATAGTGTGCAGTCACTCGACGGTCCCCATTCGCAGTACACGACCGTGCGCAAGAGTAGCTGTACTGCTCAGACAGTGAGTAGTCGTGTATACAGCATGTATCACGAATCAACATGCTTCTTGGGCATACGCCTTCAACGGCGTCTCGCAGGATCATCTTCTTGACAGGAGCACCTCAAAGTGAGCAGCTTGATTGGCACGAAGACCAATTACACAAGCAGTTCGACCTGACCTTTGGTCGAACTTCAGTAGGTGTCCCTCCTAAGACATGTGCTACCACCAGTCCCTCTGCTATATCAAAATGGCGAACGCTCGGCCGGCAGCCTTCGCCGCAAGGACCAGAGGACGAACAGACTGAATTCCTACCTTCTGGAACGCTCGACTATCAGACTTCGCTTCGTAGGTTGGAAGAAGTCTTTCCTGATCGATCCTTGGCATTTCTCGAAGATGCCGCCGTCTCCGGGACTGTCGACAGTAATGAAGCTCCAACGCAATCGTTCTACTCTGCGTTGACGGAATCAGACCAGTCAGTCGATGTGGCTTCAAGCTTGACCAGGATACCACCAAATATTACTATCACACGTCTGAAGGACATCCCGAATGCCAGACGTTTGCCGAGCATAACACCCCGAGAAAGGACAGTGAATCTTCTAGCAGGTATCATCGCGGTTCAGCCACTTCGTACTGTTCGAACGAGACGACACAACGCACATATGGACATCGTGGAGATTGTCATTGGGGACGGTACCAGGGCTGGGTTCAGCATCACAACTTGGCTCGTTCCTGGCGACGATCAAGCTGGCAGCCTCAGACCAAGAGTACTTGCACTTCGCCCGAATGACTTGGTGTTGATCACCAACATCGCCTTGTCATCATTCAATGGGTGTGTATACGGGCAAAGTACAAGCAGACGCACTACACGTGATGGCACAAGGATATTCAAAGTGCAGAATCATCGACATGAGCTCAGTCATCTGAACCAGGAGATAGAGAGCTTGATGGCATGGGCCGAGCATTTCCTCAGACATGGCACCCCTACGTCAAGACGCAAAGATCCAGATAAAGAGATTCTCCCGCCAGAGACACCAGACGGCTGACAGTCCCATATCTGTAGCTCAAGACAGCACTATTGACCTCTACGTCTGACACAGTTGAGCTGGAAGTGAAAGTGTCAATCTGGTATCTTTGCTTGATCATATGCACTAAGCTACAATGTTTCGTGTTGATGCTCCGGCCCAAGGCAGTGAGTCTCAGTAGCAGGATCAACAACGAGTGATTATGGTTAACACCAATATATACCCAAAGATCTCGCATCAAAGATGAATTGGAATCGTCAAGCTTGAATCGTCTGAAGTCACAGCCGACTGAAAAACGCCAGCTATATCTGTGAAGATCTTGCTCGAAGTGGAAAGACAGTGCTCGAACGTGGATAATCTATAATCGCAGTTGCATATGGTTGGATGAACGCCTCAGAGTATGACACACTTGGTCTTCTTGTGCTCCTTCTTCGGCTTCGGGGCGATGACAGCTCTGCACAGGAGGTCAGTATTGCCCAAGCGAAGAGCGTACGTACTCACTTGATAGCCTCATCGAAAACGCTCTTCAGATTCCGTTGTGTCAGAGCGCTGCACTCCAGATATTTCACCGCCTTGATCTCCTTCGCTACCTGCACCGCTTGCTCGTACTGGATCGGGGCCATCTTCCTCTGTCGCAGCTGTTCTCGTACTTCTGGATCGTCTCGTAGGTCTAGCTTTGTTCCGCAAAGAATCACTGGTACGTTCGGCGCATGATGGCTTATCTCAGGATACCACTAGACACTGTCAGTGCATCCTGCATGTTAATGAGCGGAATGGTGGCATATCGTTCGATCGTCATTCAAACGAACGGGCGACACTCCGACACCAGACCCTCACGATTCCTTATCACTCACCTTAGCCCTGACGTTGTCGAAGGATGATGGCGACACAATGCTGAAGCAGATCAGGAAGACATCTGTCTGTGGATAGCTGAGAGGTCGCAATCGATCATAATCTTCTTGACCAGCAGTATCCCATAACCCCAGGCTTATAGGCTTGCCATCCACCATGACCGAAGCACTGTAGTTGTCGAAGACCGTGGGTATGTACTCGCCTGGGAAAGCATTTGTGGTGTATGAGATGAGCAAGCATGTCTTGCCAACAGCACCGTCACCAGTGACTACGCACTTGAGGGATTGTGTAGGTTGTGTAGCCATGATGAGTGTTTTGATGTATCGGAGTGGATTTGCTGATGATTTTGTCCTTGATGTCTGTCTTCTGGTCGCGACAATTGTCCTTCAACTGCCACGCCTCCTCTTTTACGATAGTCCTCGCCTCAGCACAGTGGTGAGATGGGTGATACGAGCGACGTTGGGACCGGTGGTTGCGCGCTCTACTTCGTTGGTCGTGAGGCTCGTGTGTTCAAGCTTTCTTCTAGGCGGGTTTTCGTGTTCGCAACGGAGCTCAAACAGTGCCTTGCGCGCACAGCAGTCGGCGTCGAGTAGGACAGCAGTGATATGTGCCTCGAGATGTGATGCTTAGAATGTGCGCAAGGATATGTTCCCAGCAGCCCAAGAGGCGGGCACAGTCGTGATCTTACCCTTCTGATTGGGGCTGGAGTCTGATCCTTTTGACCCTTTCAGGGATGAGCCGTTTGCCGCGCAATTAGGCGGCGCGCTACAGCTGTTGTTAACTCGTGGGTGAAGTGTGCTTCAAGTGGCGGTTCGTTGTTCGTCCGAAACAATGATGTTGAGAAAGGGAGCTCGTCACAGCATTCGAGTGCGCGCCAGGGCTGAGCAAATCATGGCGCGGTGGAAGCAGCATGCCCTCAAACCTGCAGACCAATCGACGTTGCTCTATTGTTGGTGGAGGGGCAAGCTATGCTCTCATATGTCAATGTCAGTTACAGCGTTTGTGAGAGGTGGACGATGTCAGTAGCATTGACCAGATTGGTTCGAAACTCATAACAATGGATGGCATTTCTTCGTATCGTACTGGAAAGACTCGCTAGGAACGCAGCAAACATGATATTAATGAGGTGTCTGCAGCAGCACATACTGCTTATGCCTTGCGTGCACCGAACAGCGTGAGACTGAGAGAACTATCGTTCTCGCCAATGACGGGAGTCGGATCTGGCATCACTTCCCACCTCCGTACCGAGAACGGTGTGTACTTCAGCTCGGCGTTCTGCTGACCAGGTCGCAGAGACCTAGCTGTCGATTGTGGCAGCGCAGGATTTCTCGTTGCTGTGCCTGGACCGGCCACCGCCATGCCTGGCTTGAGCAATGCTCTAGCTTGTTGTCCTCCTGATGGCTGTACAGCACTCGCGAGTACCAGCCAGGATGAATCTCGCTGGGGTGGCGCGCCAAAGCAAGAGGCGATGGCAGAAGGCTTCAGTCCGGCGTTGTGTGCGCTTCGGCTCATATGACTGATCACCTCGCACGAAAGATGATCGATGAGTGTGCCTGCGATGTCTGTAATGTACTCAGCAAGATCTGAATTGTTCTCCATACTCGAAAGTGACAGGATGGAGCACAGCGCGATGACGATGTACGCCCGTCCTTGAGCGTGCACATCGGCTTTCGAAGCCGAAGTGCACAGCAAAACCACATGGAGTAGTGTCTCGACCTGTCTGAAGAGTGCTGGATCCTCATTGCCACTGCTCACGACTTTGGCTATAGCCTTAAGCTTGTTTGCGATCGTGGTGAACACACTTTGATCCACAGTCTGCTTGAGCAGAGAGTGAGTAACATCGAAGATGGCTATGTTGTTCTCGTCAGGTACGCGGGTGTTCTCCTTGAGCAGAGCCTCCAGTGCTCCAGTGTGTAGCTCACTCACAACACCAGCCGGACATGCTCCCAGAAGAAGCGGCCATACTCCGGAGCCTGATCTGGCAGATTTATTGAGAGCAGCTTGTGCACTTTGTGCTTGGGTAGGGTGACAGCTAAGCCAAGCAGCGCATAGAGGTGCATTGAGTGCGTTGGCGTGCGATATGACCAGCTCGGTGGTAAGCTGCGTTGCAGAGAAGGCATGCCCGTCCAGCTTGAGTAAGATGCCTTCATAGAGCGTGCCTAACGTTGCAGGGAGTGGCTCAGATGTCGATACCTGCCCTTGCAGTGCTGCCACAACATCTATGAGCCATGTTGCATTGTGATCGAAGTTCAGTACGGGTGAAGCCTTGATCAGCATAGCCTTCATCTTTGTAGGGTTGTCTTGGCGGAACTGCCTCTGTTGTCGGCATAGGTGATAGCGCTCAGCATCGCTGACTCCAAGATCATGATCTGGAGGAGCGGCCAAAAGCGTAAGCATGGCGCAGTGACTTCTCGCTGGTGCTCCCTCCTTGAGGCAGTCTACAATCCGAGCGATGTCGTAACAGTCCGCCGCCATGAGCATACTGACACCGCGCGGTAAACTCTGTTGAGGAAAGTTCGAGAGGAGGGTGTGCAGGTGGCTGGATACAATATTGTCGAATGCCGCTTGATCAAGCATGCGCAGATGTGAAAGCCATCGACAAGGAGCGCTTGGATGTGTTGTTGCTGTGGTTGATTTCTCTGCTCGCTGCATGATACGCAAGAAGATTCGTTGCATCAATGACTCATCCATAGTATTACCACTAGCAAACACAGCTTCGATTTCGTCGTCGGTGTCGATACTTCCGGCGTGCATGCCTATGAGATTGTCCGATGCAGGCGAGCAGACGGCGCTGTGGCTCAGACGTTCGTAGATAACCAGATCGTTCTTCAACAGCTTGACAAAGGCCGCTCTGTCAGATTCACTGCTGTATAGGTCCATGGTCGCCGTGATGAACGTCCTCTCCAGTGGCTGCTGCGTCCTCAAGATCCGATATCTCTCCGCCAACCTGTCCAGAAGTGGTGACAATCTTGACATGACTGCGAGCTCTAGACGGTGCACATCGAGCGTATCTGACACAGAAGCCAACAGGGCGAAGTCGTCTGTGAGCAGTGCAATCTCGATAAGCGATATCAGCCCGTCGAAGTGTCCGCACAACTCAAATATGCTTCTGTACATACAGAAAGTGTGCAGGGTCATGTTGGTGTCTTTACTCGTCTCCACGAGCCTTTCACTCGTCCAGTCGGCCAAGTCGGATCTAAACACTGTTTGCTGAGCCAAGAGTGCGTCGAGTTTGAGGGACGCCAATGGCTCTGCCAAGGATTCTTCAATGATGTGCTTGATGCTCACTGTCTTCGATTGGACAGACGCAAAATCTACATCTTCCAGGCGTGAGAGTAGTGACAGTCTAGTATTGCTGAGGTGCTGTGGCAGGTGCTTTTGGGGCAACTGAAGTAAAAGACTGGTTGCAAGATTCATTGATGCGTCAGAGGACATGGCTCCCGATGTGATCATCGATTTGAGATAACGTCCGGTTGAGAAGCTGTCGTGTCGAACCAGATTGGCAATGATACAGCATGTTTTGTCGGCATCCAGCGCTGAGGAAGAATGTGCATTGGCAAGGAAGGCGAGTATGGCAGCATCTGTGTCAAGGCCTCTCCGATAGAACGCAGTGATAAGCTGCTCCACAAGGACAGTCCTAGCATTGTGAGATCTGTACCTCGAGCTGGCCCACGAAAGAAGTGCCGTTACAAGCTCTGTTGTGTCCGTCATAATGTCAGTACATCGCCGTGCGAGCTCCGCAATATCGACGTCGAACGAGACATGTTCTAGCTCATAGTATAACCGTACTCGTAGGGATGACAGAAAGCCTGCAATGGTCTCGTGGTTGGTTCCAACAAGCGTAGATTCCGTCGGTCGAGAACGCCAAAAGCTTGCTTGTCCTGAGCAATAGCCTTGAGCAGATGGCGGCGATTCTGCCACACGTCAGGAAGAATGAGACATTCCTGCACATTCGTCAACATGAGAGCGAGCTGTTTCTCAAGGTGGCTTTTGAGAAGATGGTAGACCGCATGGCCTCTTCTTGACACAGTGTCCAAATGTGTAAGAAGTGCTTTGGCGAGCAGTCGACCACGACGACTGAAGCTGACAAGATCTTGCCAATAGAGTTGTGTCAAGATCATCCATGATGGTACTTGATCCAATGATGCTGTCGAGAACGATGCAACCGTCCAGTCAAGAAAGTGATCTTTCTCTATGAGGTTCTCGGTGTAGATTGTGGTGACGAGCTTCACGGAATACTCGATCTTTGCACGCCAGCCTTGTTGGTCACTGGCGTTGATGGTATCGCTCATGAATTGCTCGACGGAGATTGTCCAGTCTCGAACCCATTTGCTCTCACCCTGTGCAGCAGCTGTACCACTGACGCCTTTCCTCTTGAAGGCACGAAGCTCATTGGCGCCAACACACTTCGCCAGCCAGACTGCACGCTGAAGAGGGATGGCCTTTGTGACGCACTGATCGAGGAGAAGCTTGCCTCGTATGCCATGGGGTATCGTTCGACTTTGACGGCGTAGAGGTACACTCGGATTCGCAAGATCTCTGAGCCAGGCTTCTCGCTTCGTGTCGGTGACAGTGACTCGCGGTGGAGGCTTAAAGCTAGATGGCGCGGTGCAGCGACCCAGCGCCTGTCTCTTTTCGAGTACTTGTGTGTACAGAAGCGAGAGTGTGTGTAGAGCCACGTTGTTCTTCTGACTCAAGGTAGGCCAGATGGTCAACCGTGCGGTGTTGCTCTCGTTCTGATTCGGCGACGGGCCCTCTGTATAGCCAGTTTTGACTGTCTGCTCATTTAGGATATCCTCAGGGTGATTTCCACGCCATGGGACAAAGTCTGCAACAGCTCTTGGATGTACCAGCTTTGTTGCCATGGCTGGTGGTATGATGCCGTCCGCTTTGCGCGCAGCCTGCTCGCCTGCATACCGCCGCGAACCATGTCTCTTGTGAGATTCTGTGGGCCGCATGGGTAGGCCCAATGCAACACCCGGGATTGTCTCATGTAACGCATCTTGAACCACTGCCTGCGGGCTAGCAACGATGTCCAGATCCGAGTCAAGTCTAGTTCTTTTCGCGGGACGTACTTCTTCTAGGTCGACGTCGAAATCGGTGGGAAGCTCGACTATGGAGGTATTGCGTGCTTGTGTGATGTTGTCTGGTAGGTGGTGTTCGGAAGCAGAGCGAACGTTGCTGAGGCGTTGGAGCGCTCGATTGGCGCCATGCGCTTGAGTGTTGTGAGTGTCGTGAGTGTCGACAGTGAGACCAAGGCTGGTAGAGCGTTGCAGGGTAGGATGTTGCGTAGAAGCAGCAAATGGAGGCCTGGTCAACATCGCACCTGAGAATGCTCATACGTCCTCGAAAGCAACATGTTCGATGAGGTGCAGATCAGACTAAAGCCGCTGGTTGAGCATATCTGCATTGGCGATCGTGAGGAGAGATCTATAGCGGGAACGGTGTTTGTTTGGTGAGATCGTGTTGTAGTCCAGCGTGAACCATGGAAAGGTATAAGAGGAGAGTGGTTGACAGTGGGCGAGACGCAGCAGCAGGATGATGTGCAACCCAGAGACTTGCCTAGTTTATCGGCGACGGACCGCCGGCATTCAGAGGCCAGCTTGATATTACACGAGACACAGGGAGTCAAGAGAAGGTCCGAGGGCCACATGCAGTACGCACGCACGGGGAACTGTGAGCACGATGGAAGTGGACTCCTCATATGACTGTACAAGACACACAGTGCATCATTTGAGGGATTGCTCAACGGCTGACAATATCGATCTGGTCTCTCCCCTGATGCCACTATCCGCAACCTGGAGATCATGCGTACTGCAAGAATCGCTATGTGCCTGCGTGAAGAGTGAGCAATCGTGTGTTTATCATTGGTTCATGCAGATCATATCTCGTCATCTGAACTAGCACACCTGGGCGTGGCGTCTTTGAAGTCGTGTGCCTACCGCGATAAAGCAAACGTGGGCAATAAATCTAGTTCCCAGAAAGAGTGTCGGCCGAATAGCCTTCTCTTTGTTTGGTGGTCTCTGCATGTGCACACCATTCATGCATTTTGGCGTGCTTCGTTCGCTCTAGTCGCTACGTGACTTTCCGTTACCCGCGGAAGTCTGCTTGGGCAGGGATCGAGGCGTCTCACCTCTGCATTATTGAACCTGTCGGAGGACGAGTCCGAGGTGTCAGCTATCACATCCGAGCGAAGCAACGGGCCAGCACAGACTCAGCAGCTAAGAGAGAAACCTGTGTGACGTTTGGGTGTTGATCGAGCCAGAAACGAAGGCTTGTAGACCATCCAACAAACACAATGGCGTCAAAGAAGGACATGAGACGAGCCGATCTGGGTGTGCTGCATCAAGGACTGGACCAAGCAAAGACTAATGTCATGTACAGTGGTTCCATACACCGCACCAGCAGCTGAGAAAGAGGGCGCCGATTTCCAAGGAGCAGCGGCCTCAACACTTCCTATGGCGGCCGTACGTTATGCTCTCGCAAACGGCTGAAACATCCATGCTGACGGGGAGTCAGATCTTTACACGTAATAAGCTCATAGGATGGACTGCAGTCATCTTCACAATCCAAGGCTGGCTATCGGAAACGCCATCACAGAGAGCTGCTGCTCAGACGCCGGCATTGTTCTCAGTGGGCATGTCCTTTTTGTCTTTGGTTGTGGTAGGTGAACGACGAGCAGGGTTATAAATGAATCACTGACCGGGATATAGACGTATCTGCCTCTCTTCATGCCACCGCCAGCAGGTCAGGCAGCAGTAGGCACTACGCCAGCAGCACCAGCACCACTGCCATGATCGACATTTCACATTGTATCATATACGCTTGTAACATCGGCACGCACCAAATGCTCCATTGACCTCTCTATGAGCTCTTCAATGCTTCGAATCTGCCAAGCACTTCTGCAGCAACCAAATCGCTTTTCTTGGCTCGCTTCTTGAGTACATTCTCGATGAATGCTTCGCCTGCCTTGTAGCTACTCCTCACGAGTGGGCCAGATGCACAATACAGAAAGCCAAGATCCATCGCTCGTTGTCGCCAAAGCTCAAATGCCGCAGGAGTAATGTACTCTTCGACCTTGAGATGTCGCTTCGTCGGCCGCATGTACTGGCCAAAAGTGACAACATCAACATTGGCAGCTCGCAACTGTCGCAGAGTGTCCCACAGCTGCTCCTCCGTCTCGCCCAGACCGAGCATTATTGATGTCTTCGTGATTAACTCTGGCTTGGCCGCTTTGGCGGCTTTCAGCACCGATATGGACTGTGCGAATGTCGCTCTTCGATCTCGCACGTAGGGCGTCAGCTCGGGTGTCGTCTCAACGTTGTGTGCGTAGACATCAAGGCCACTTTTCGCCACGATGGCCACCTGTTCGAGATCTCCAGCAAAATCACCAGTCAGTGCCTCCACCAGCATAGTCGGCGCCTTCTGCTTGATCTTCATGATAGTCTCCGCGAAGTGCTTGGATCCTCCATCTGCAAGATCATCTCGATCTACACTGGTGAGCACAACATAGCCCAATCCCCATCGCTTCAGTGCCTCTGCTGTGTTCTCCGGCTCGTGTACATCCAGTGGTGGAGGCCTTCGCGACGTCTTGACACTGCAGAACCTACAACCTCGTGTGCATGTATCTCCCATTAACATTATTGTCGCAGTAGCTGCACTCTTCTTGCTACCGCCCCAGCAGTCTGAAATGTTGGGACATCTCGCCTCTTCACACACTGTATGCAGACCAAGTCCTCGCAGATCATTCTTGATGCGCTTGTAGTTGTCATTACTTGGTATAGGCGTCTTCAGCCATGAGGGTAATCGTGTGTGCTGCCTCTTGCGTCCTGCTGGACCAATCTCAACTGTTTCCAGTTCCAATGCTTCCGCAGTCGTGAGTGGCGCATCTTGCGGATTGTTGATGAAGTCTGCAAACGATGGACCAGAGTTTATTCTGTCTGAGAAGGAGGTAGAGATTCGAGGCTTTGTTGTTAATGCTGCTGCCGGAGGTGGTTCTAATATGGTTGTGGCAAAGCTTCTCTTCTGCGGTACAAGTTGAGGACCAATTTCGTGCACGAAAGTCGAGACGACCCTGCGACTAGGCGTTCGTAAGGTTGACATAATGTGTATGCGCGATGGAGGTCAGGGTGATTGCAGTGGAAATGCTCGAAGGCGATTGTTGAGCAATAATGAGGTATACTAGTAAGCAGGGTCCACCAAGATCTTCATATGCCGTTGACAGCCACATTCCTCCGGGCGGGATGATATATGGACTTTCGACAAGCACGAATGTTTCGTACCCAGCATGAGCACTAACGAGGACAGTCAACACGCAGAGACGCCAGCAAGGCTCTTCGAAGGGGAGAAGTCTCGGGTGGAGGACAATGTCTACGTATCTTTGACATACGATCTGCTCGATGCTCGAGTTCAACTAGATCGTGTTAAGAGTCCTAAAGCTGGTGCAGTTGTGCTGTTTGCAGGTATTTGCACTCAAAACAAGCTTCTTCCTTGTCCAGCTAAGTATGAATACTCTCAGGTTGTACACGAGACTCCTTCGATGCCAAGCCCGTTACACATCTAGCCTATTCATCGTATCCTCCTCTTGCCCTTAAGACACTTTTCTCCATCGCGCAATCGATACGAGAGAAGCACTCGCTGGTGGCAATAGCTGTGACGCATCGGCTTGGTAGGGTCGAGATTGGAGAGGAGAGCATCTTGATTGCTGTGTCAAGCGCGCATCGTCAGGCGGCGTGGCAAGCTGGTGAGGAGTGTCTGGAACTCGTGAAAGAAAAAGTCGAGATCTGGAAGGAAGAGTGGTTCGCTGATGGAGGATATTGGCGAGCAAATCGTGACGGCCAAGCTGGAGAGCCAGTGACCTAGATGAGATGTTCACTTCTTCGTTTCTTCTAAACCTTTCTCCTTGACCAATTTCTCAAGCTCAGCAAGCCTGCCAGCGAGACCGTCCTTCATCAGTCCACTTCCATCCTTGCGGGACAGAACCTCTTCAACCCATGCCTCGAGCTCTTTGTCGGCCTTGTCGTCTCCACCATATACATCGAAGCCGACACCTCTTCTGATGCCAGCACGCAGATCCTCGATGTCAGCGACGTCAAAGATGTTCGCGATCGCTCCTACCGCAGCCATACCAAAGGCGACAACGTTGAGTGTAGCGTATGACAGTGCTTGAGCTGCATCGAGTCCACCAGCGATTTGGGTCTCAGATTTGCTGGCTGTGGCGAGCTTGTTCGAGCTCGTCAACTTTCGAGCAATTGCTCGTCGAGTGACGAAAACCGATAGTGCGGCAAAGGCTATACCGCCGTAGAGCAGTCCATATTGTCGACGTGCGCGGCCTGCAGCATCGAGTCGAGGTGGTTGTTGTGGTTGAAGAGCAGTCACCACTTGCTCCTCGGTCTTTGCGAGCTGCGATTCTACAGCTTTGTGACCCTGACGAACATCGCCAGGAGCCAGATATCGATCCCAGAAGGACATGGCTGATGCTATGGTGTAGACAGTGTCACTGTTCATGCATGGACTAACAATGTTTCGGAAGCTGCCGTACATGCGGTTGTGTGGAGATCGTTAACTCTATGCTCAACTGAGCAAGTTGCTCAAGCTACACTATTGCGAATGACAGCTCACCGCGCAGCGAAGAAGCAGGCAAGACCTTCCGTAGCTGGCGACGACAAGCTAGATATGTGAGAGCTCTGCAGTCCCGTCAAACGGCACAACAACTGTACGACCTCTGATGTTTCGAGCGAGCAAGGTTGGCTCCCTGCGTTAAGCATTGTAGCACTACTATTGCATATAGTATGTCGGCCGAGGACGAGACATTCGACATTGACCTCTACGGTGATGATCCAGAGGATGACGAACTCCCACAATACCAAGCGATCGCTGGCAACCCTCAGACTCACACAGACAACATCACGAGCTCGAACGACACCATACAGACATCAGACACAGCTCCTGTAACCTCAGACAGGCCCGTCAAGGCCTTAGATGCAGCTCACACGAGCTTGAACAGCACTCTCTCGCCCTTAGATGTAGCTCATGCGAGCTCGAACGCTCCAGGTACGCAAGGTGTGAAGCGTAAGGCACCCACCGATGAGCACGACCATGACGACTCACAACAGCACGACGAGCGGCCGCTAGACCATGGCGCACAGATCTCACTCAAGCTTACAGATCTCCAATGGTGGACAACAGAGGAGGACCTGCGATATTTCTGCGCACAGTCTCATACCGAAGCAGAACTGGTCGAGGTAGCATTCGGCGAGCACAAGCAGAACGGTAAGAGCAAAGGCGAGGCATATCTCGAGTTTAAAACACCACAAGCGGCGGGCATGGCTAAGAGGGAGATCGAAGAGGCCAATGCGAAGCTCGATGCTGGTAGCAAGGCCAATGTCACAGGCAAGACCAAGATCTCAGTCTGGTACACGGCTCCTGGGAACCCATTCCGTGTGCGCGATGGTCAAAGTAAGAAGGATATACCCAGCAAGTACGGTCAGCAGGGCGCCTATAACAACCATAATCGAGGAGGATATGCCGGTCGAGGTCGCGGTGGTTATAACGCTCGAGGCGGAGGGCAGTGGTCGAACCAGACGAACAGCAACAATAGCAACAACACCTTCAACAATGCTATGCCAGGAGGCTACAACAACATGGGTTTCGCTGGTTTCCCTGCCATGGCCATGAATCAGAGCACCATGATGAACAACATGATGGGCATGATGGGCATGGGTATGCAGGGCATGATGAATGCAAGAGGAGGAGCCAACATGATGAACCGTGGTGGATGGAACAATGGTCAAGGATATCAACAGGCCGGCTACGACGCTGGCTGGGACAGCAGTAAGAAGGCTCGAAAGGAGTGATCACCCATCTTGAGCATTTCTGTGTGGAGTTGAGGGCATGGTTATCCTTGCGGCAGAGGCGTCTCGGAAATGACAGAGCTCGTCCCTGTCAATGACATCCACAGTGCACAGCACTGGGTCCCACATGTAGAGCTTGGAGTAGCATGATCTGCTGTACCTTTTAATGTACTATGGAAGCACAATCTGACGTGGTATCCTGTAGTCCATCTCATCGTTCTTCTTCAACAGGTCTGATTAGAGTTGTACACGGATCATCACACGCCGTTCTCTGGAAAGTGGGCGTCATCAAACTCAATCTTGAAGCGCGCACTTCAATGAGAGTGACTGGTACGACAGCAGCCACCGCGCCAAAGGTACAGCTGAGACATATCATGAGCATGTCCTGCCAGCTCTTGCAGCTTCTTTTCTGTAGAACATTGAGAACTCCCGGTTCGCTTCTTTTGGCTCCGTGATCAGGGGTGGGAGTTTGTGTTGTCATCATTCACTTTCGCGAGGCCAGCCGTCTCACTATCGTCAAGCACCTCCTCATCGATCTTCTTACGCATTGGACTTCTGCTTGCCGCATCGCGCCTCCACCTAGACACCAATCTCCCTAGTCGTTGTGTCGAGACGACACTTGCGCTGCGACGTGCCGGACCATTCGAAACCCCTGTACACAACATTGCAAAGCAGGGTCGCCTGCCCTGAAACAGCTCTACCATGGCCGCTGCCATCTCCACTGCTTTCCAGAGCAACACTGCCGAAGACGAGGACTCCTTCAAACCCTCGCGTGCCGCACCGCCCATTCCCACTGTTGCGTACGCGAACACTTCTGCTGCACGCGCTCCAGAGCAAGGGGAGAGACCAATCTTCCAGAACAACACTGCACAGCACAGAGCTCAACAGCAGCAGAACCTGAACGCGCCTCCGTCGGCATATCAGCAGCAACACTTCTCGCGACCATCAACACAGCAGACGATAGCTGGTTCAACACGTGGTCGACAACACGGTCAGCAATCTAGCATCTCGACTCAGGCCGAGGCACCTCCACCAAAGAAACGAAGCAACAGCTTCTCCTTCTTACGTCGTTCATCTTCCACACAACCAGTGCCTCGCAACGCGCAGGTACAGCAGCAATCGCCAATTGTCGCAGGTACCGCGCAGCAACGATACTCGTCGAGTGGAAACCACGCCATCTCGCCCAGCGACGGTAGTGTCACATCAGGCTCGACTGGCTTGTTCCGCGCGCGGTCAAGAGATAGCAGGGGCGAACGGAACATGTTGCGCAAACAATCCAAGCTGAAGCAGCAGCAGCAGGCTGAGCTGGAAAGACAGCAGCGTGCTCATGAAGCTGCAACCCGCCAGCCACCAACTCTTCCACAACATAACCCCTTGCCTGGCATTGAAACCTTTGGTGGTGAGCAGCACAGCGGCCACGCCTATACCGACTCGCAAGCTCCTCCGGCTGTCCCTACAGGTGCTGCAAATTTCTCGAGGCCTGCAATGGCTTCGCCTCAACTCAACAGTTCCTCGCCAGCCTATGCAGTCCAACCTCAGGACGGTCCACAGGTCAATGGCAATGGCGACTATTACGAGCCGTCTGGAGAGCGGTCTACGAGCATGACCAACCGTGGTAGGTACAGCTATGCTAGCAGCATGGCACAGACCGGCAACATCAACAGTCCTCGTCGTGTGCGCAGACGAAAGGACCCTACTCCCTTCAAGTTAGTAATTATGTTACAAGGATGATCCCAATGCTGACCTCTGTAGCGTCCTTGTTATTGGTACCAAGAACTCCGGCAAGACCTCGTTCATTTCCTTCCTCCGCAACTCTCTCGCCCTTCGTTCGGATCGTCAAGAAGCGAGCGTGCCTGCACCAAACACAAGGACCACCTTCACAGACCAGTATCTTGAAACAGAGATTGATGGCGAGCGTGTGGGCGTAACACTGTGGGACTCTGTTGGCTTGGAGAAGAACATTGTCGATCTGCAGCTGCGTGAGATGACCGCATTCATTGAGTCCAAGTTCGAGGATACCTTCAGTGAGGAGCAGAAGGTTATAAGAAGCCCTGGATTCCGCGATACACACATCCACTGTGTGTTCCTGGTGCTTGATCCTGTCCGGCTGGACTCCAATGTGCTTGCTGCAGCTTCCTCAGGTCAGAGTACTGGAGGTCTAGACACCGATCTAGATCTGCAAGTCCTCAAAGCCCTCTGGGGCAAAACAACGGTGATTCCTGTCATCTCCAAAGCCGACACACTCACCACAAGCCACATGACTTTCCTCAAGCGTGCCGTCTGGCAAAGCGTCAAGGGCGCAAAGCTAAACCCACTGGACGCATTGGAGCTTGATCTGGATGACGACGATGACGAAGACGAGGATGATGAATATGACGAGGATAGACCAGCAGTTAAGAGCCGCCCAAATCATGCTCGACAGGCTTCGCTCTCCTCGACCGTCTCGGACGATGATCTTTACATTCCAATGTCGATCTTGTCCCCAGATCCATACTCGATGCCGCCGTACACCAAGTATGCTCCAAAGTCGCAAGCGGAGATCGGTCGTCGATATGCTTGGGGTTTCGCCTCACCATTCGATCCTCAGCACTGCGACTTCATCCGTCTGAGGGACACCATCTTCTCAGAGTGGCGTTCGGATCTCCGCGAGCTGAGTCGTGTGAAGTGGTACGAGCAATGGCGTACCAGTCGTCTTCGCAATGCTCCGGCATCTAAATCCAGAGTACCAAGCGCATCCATCTCTCAGGGCATTCCTATCCGTGATGGACAGAGCAGACAGGACTCTCGAAGCGTCGCTGCTGGCCCACGAACTGTTCCTCGTACACCACAGATCGATACTCAGCATGAAAATGCACCAGCACCTGTAGGTGTGGCTGTCACCACTCCAGGCGGAATGGAGCCACAGTACTGAGTGAGAGTGTCTGGTCGAAGAGAATTGGCTGCCAACAGAGCAGACCTATAATGTTAACAATTTCGCAAGGACCACACCATCGATGCAAGGGATGGCAAGCACTTGTCACGGAAGTTCCTTTGTTCCCTTTGTAGCTCACCATCGAGCTCCACGGCATAATCTGCTTTTCTGCTTACCGAATATATACCCACGCTTGTGTAGCAATTGCTGTATGCTAATGTCATATTGCGAGTACAAGTCGAGAGTGTCGATTCACGTTTCGGAATTGCTCCTGTCGTCTCTGGTGACCTGCTGTTGATATCAGGATCTTCTCGTCAGTATGGTGTACCTGTACTATTACCTTGTGGTCAATGTTCGTGTAGCACCAATGTAGAGATGTCACAGTTGTATTGACGCTCCCTGATTGGTCGTCTGTATGGATAGGAGTATCGACTTCAGCCTTCTCTCCCGAATTGCACGTTACGTTCAACCTTTCGCATCTATGCTTGCTTCGTCGTGTCAGTCACACCCGAGGGCAGTGTATCAAGGTGTTCATTCATGATATCACCAGTATGCCGGATGGCAACATCAACAGACGACGAGAGAATGATGACAGCAAGATCCTAGATCTGCCTAGACTACCTGTCCGTGCCCAACATGAAAGGCGTCCTAGACTTCCACCTACTCTGAGTGGTCTGTACGAGCCTCCTCCCAGTGCTGGCCTTCTCCCAAGCATATCCGTGGACCGGCCAGAGCTTGAAACGAGCTCGACGAAGAACCCTGGAGAAAGCAGTAACACGAGCAAAGCGCTCTCCAAAGCTCTTCCTACCAAAACGAAGATCAGCCGCAACAAATGGACGAATGCTGAGACCAAGCAACTGCTACAGGGAGTGGCACGATTTGGCATCGGCAACTGGACGAAAATCCTGCGTTGTCCCGATTATGAGTTTGGCAGGCGAACAGCACTTGATCTGAAGGACCGCTTTCGAGTGTGTTGTCCTGATCAGTATGGCTATCCTGTAAGCCGCAAGGCTCCAACATCATCTACGAGCAAGGCATTAGATGCAGTAGGCTCTGCACGATTGCCGCTAGTGGATCTCGCAGACCTTGGCATACAGGCTCCATTTGCACGATCATCACGTCGAAGGCGACACGCCTATACGGAGGCTGAAGATCAGCAACTGCTGAAAGGGTTCCAAACATACGGAAAGTCGTGGTCGAGCATTCAGCAAGATGCATCGCTAGGTCTTGGTCATCGGACGAGGACCGATCTCAGGGATCGGATGAGGACAAGATTTCCAAAGCAGCTTAATGCATCGGCAACGAATGATGACGGGGTGGCTACACAATCCTCTGGCAATAACCAGGCGACTATTCGATCGCCGAGTAAGCTTCAGTCACCCGCAGACCAGTCCTTCACACCGAGTGCAACTGATATCCAACCAACAAGCTGGATTAGCGATCCATACCTCGCACCCGCATACGATGATGCAGAATTCGATGGACCTATCACACTCGATCGTGGTATTCTTGACTGGCCATTGACGAGCACGACGGCGAGCTCTTCTGATGCTTACGTGCCCAGAATTGCTAGCTTAGACTCGCCATCAGCTAGTCGTCCACCAGCTATGGCATCGACACTTCCCTCTCTTGCCACTATCACCGCATCTGGCGGGCAGCAGATGAACGAGGATCGTGAAATGCTAGAACTCCCTGCTCTGGCGCATTTCTTCCCTCCTCCTCTCGAGATGGACGATCGACCAGGTGCACATGCTTTCTTATCGTTGGATGAGTTACTGAGTTGAGACACGAAGGTAGAATCTTCGTCGAACAATGACACAAGATGTTTGTCATAGTCTGACAGGCACGCAACAGACCTCGTCGTCGACATGCTTCGCTGTCTCGTAGTGCTCGTCGCAGCTTCCTTGTTGCCCTCTTCAGTATACGTCGTCTTACCCTTCAATGTGAGACTCGTTTGTCATTAGAGGTAGATCAACCCTTCGATGCGCACGTATCGCCATGGTGCGTCGTAGAGTGCAGAATTAGCTCTTCGGGGAGCGCTTGAATGGACATTCCATGTCGTGAAGCCGTGGTAAGATTATGCCAAGCACAGCAGTAAGTACTGGTTGCTTCCCAATGGATCGACATCTCACACATCGAGCATCATCTTCAAGACTTTCTCCGAGCTCAGTAGCCATCGTGCTTGGTATTCAGTGGAAGTGTCGGTCTTCCGCCTCGTTTCAAGCTCTCGCATTGACTCAACAGCATGCTCTCTGCGCGATTTCAATGGGCCCAGTTCTTCTTGAAGTTGCTGAATCTCCTGCTCTCGGCCTGACGAGAGTGCACGCAGACTCTCGATTTGCGCATTCAACGTTGCCGACTCTCGCTCACGTTGTGCCAGCAATGCGAGCGTCTCACGTAGTGGTAGGCACATCTCTGGATTGTCCGAATGTGGCTCTTTCTTAACCTCGAGGCTTGCAATCTTCGTGTCAAGCTCTTCCAGCTCAATCGGTAGCATCTCGAGCTGTGTGGTTTGCAGCTCGATCTCATGATATCCTGTTGGTGGTCAGCAGGGAAGACGAGTAACAGTCCCCAGACGAACGTCGAGCCAACTCTCTTGCTTGTGCTTCCAGATCTTGTAACATTCCGCGTAGGTCTTCCTTCTTCTCGCTCAACAGAGCCTTCTGCTCTTTGTTCTGGCCATCCAAGGCAGCATTTTCCTCAGAGGTCACCAGCTCTGGAGTATCTCCAGTGATTGTCTTGAGGAACTTCTCCTTGGTCACTTGCTCGACGTAGGAGAATCGTAGCTTCGAAAATAGGTCACGGTAGTGCTGGAGGTCTGCTTTCAGTACAGCAGGATCGCGTCCCGACTCTGACAATGTTGACGAGGCGTTCGAGATTCTATTGCCATTGTTGTCGTCTGTGGAGGACTGTGCTGCGAAGAATGGCTCCGTCAGGCGTATGATAGCAAGTTCAGTGGCTCCACGTAGTTCATTGAGAGCTGCATCGAGATTCATAGTGATAGGTCGTGCTGCGGGTATGAAAGAGCGGTGTTATGAGGTGATGTTGTCATTGTTTACAGTGCACCTCCACGCGACTTTCACATGCTCCTCCACCCATTGCTTGGAACCCCTCCACCAATTGCAATAATATCGAGCAATGAGGACTTGCTACAGTCTCTACAGCAAAGCGCATGAGCATGAGACGTGCCTCGATGTTGGCTTGCATAATGCGTGACTCTAATCATGCCGAAATGCCCGTACTGCTGGGTGGCAGAGTCCCATCAGTGGTGATCGCGAGAAACAACCAATCAGTGGCCTCGTTTCTGCAAGCTCGATAAAAATGTTAATACATGGTGAGCATTGGTGAAATCAAGGTGTTCATGCTCTTGCCAGGACTGCGCAAGGCATGGCTTCAATATACGCCTTCAGTAAGGCGAGCCTGACACATGAGCAATGGACCGAGCATGTCAGGAATGCTCTACAACCTGCGCTGCAAGAAGCACAGCTCTTGTCGACAGTACCAGAAATACATCCATTGGCAACTGAGTCATCGGGACAGTCGAGAGTCGCTCAAATCGTTCTGTCCACTCCACATGCGCTCTCGTTGACCCAATGCTCGCAGCTCTGCAAGCAGACGTTGCAAGATGTCCAACAGCAAAGTAGAATCGAATATGCAATAATACCAAAGGCTCTGGACGAGGCACATAAAAAGCCTGGTCTCGCTGTGTTCGACATGGACAGTACGCTGATACAGCAGGAGGTCATCGATGAGTTGGCTCGAGCAAATGGATTCTACGACAAGGTGGCGGCCATCACAGAGGCAGCAATGCGAGGCGAAGGGCCATATTCAGATTTCACGGCGTCTTTAAAGGCGAGAGTTGCTCTACTACAAGGCGTACCAACGACGACATGGGAGGAGCTCAAGAAATCAAAGATCACCTTGACTCCTGGAGCCAGAGAGCTCACGAAGACCCTGAAAGCACTGGGATGGAAGACAGCAGTACTTAGTGGTGGCTTCACTCCTCTTGCAAACTGGATCAAGGATATCCTAGGTCTGGATTACGCTTATGCTAATCACCTTGTTGCAGACGAGGCTCAAGGCATACTGACTGGAGAACTTGTATCAGACAAGCCGATCGTGCATGCTGAGAAGAAGCGAGAGCTGCTGTTGGAGATCGCTGCCAAGGAGGGCATACCTCTCGAGCGAGTGATTGCCGTAGGAGATGGAAGTAATGACCTCAAGATGATGGAGGTCGCAGGACTTGGAATCGCCTTTCATGCGAAACCAAAGGTGCAAGCCCTTGCTCCAGTGCGTCTGAACAGTGAGTCTTTACTGGATGTGATGCACATATTGGGCTACAAGAAGTCAGAGATAGACAACCTGCTCGCCAGTCGATAGCATGTCTATGCATACTAGCCAAGCTTACGTCTAGGCTACCCAACGGTCGTGTTGATGTGGATGTTACGTGCTAGCTGGTATTCAGCCAGGCTGCCTTGGTGGTTGTCTCACCATCAGCCGTTGTCACTTTGCCTCGATCCCAGTCTCGTGCCTCACCATGCTTTCTCCAGATGACATTGTCAATGTCCTCATCGCGACCAGAAGGTGCAAGATCAGAGCTTCCTTCCCATTTCGCGACCTCAGCCTCGCTGAAGCCTGCAGCGCGAAGTCTGTCCGCTCCTATTGCTCGCCACTTCGCCCGATCCTGCAGCGCAGACATGGCCATATCCCAGTCATCATCCTCGTCGGCGTCACGCTGAACATCCTTACTAGGATCGTAGTGGGCGTTGGCAAAGCGCGCATCAATACCGGACGAGGCTGCTGTGGTACCTCGTCCTCGTGGTATCACTTTTGGAGGAGCTCGAGGTCCGACAATAGCTTCGAGAGGGTCAGAATCTGATTCGTATGTTTTCTCGACAGCTCGTGATCTGCCATCAACCCGTGCGGAAGACCTCTTGTGAGGTGACGGCGATCGTGATCGTCGGTTGTGCTTATGTTTCTCTCGACTGCGGTCACGATGACGCCTCGGATGATCCCTCTCTTGAAGGGATCGTGATCGTTGCTTGTGCTTGTCACGACTGCGGTCACGGTGTCTCGATGGCCCACGTCTGTCTAATGGAGATCGTGATCTCGAATGATGGCGGGACTCGTGACTCTTCGTCTGATCTCCACGATCTCGCTTTTGTCGATGGATCCCAGTCTTGTCGTCGTCGTCCTTTCGACGGAGTCCTTGTTGAGCTAGAGCAGAGGACCATCTGTCCGGACGCTCTGTCCTACGCCTTTTCGCAGAACGATCCTCTCCATCATGATCGCAGACTCCATGAGATGTTCGTAGTCCTCTCGCGCCACGACTAGCCAGCTGTCTGTCTCGCTCAAGCAGGACAGCATTGTGACTATCAGTCTCCTTGAGTATGTTGCGCAGAAAGCGAAGATTAGGCTTAGGAGCATCTCTTGGTCGATTTACCACTGATCGACTGGTCTTAGTCGCATCTTTCGCTAACAGTGCAGCGAGATAAGCATCTGTGAGCTCTTCTGAAGTTGCCATCTTGCCGTGATGAGTCGAGAATACACAGTGTCCTGTGCTGAGAAGGTCCTCAGACATCCACCTGCGTGATACTTCTACTCATGACGATGCCTATGGAGAATGCTGTCAGCAAGAGCTGTTGTTGCACAGCCAATCAGAGCTGGTCTCTTTCTGTAACACCTCACGCCCTTTGGAGCAACAACAATCGATATCTTCTTCGGTTTTAATTTAATCCTTCGCAAATATCAAGCTTTCTTCCCATGATGTCTTAGCCCAATCCTTCTCGCATGGCAGCCGTCACACCGTCAGCAAGATTGCGCCACTCGATTTTAGGAGAGTTTGAGAGGCGCACCGAGGGAAGCGTGCGGAGATTCATTGGCACCTAACCAACAACTCCATGACACTCCATCAAGGATGATCAGCACGCCCACTAATCCAAGAAAGCATTGTCCTCCGCGAGCCCACCCGCATCGGCTGGAAATACACGAGATGGCTGAAACATCTTCTTCTTGAGCTGATATTATATCTCCTATGTCGACACTCCATGCCATGAGGTCATTCACCCTCCTGTCCTTTGCAATGGGAGCCTCAGCCAGTATTCCGGCTGGCGTGCCATCATACGCCGTCGACTATGCTCCCATGGTCTACCTGTATACCGGCGAGACCTATTTTCCTTCAGACCTTGGAGCACAGCTTACCAACACGCAACCTGAGGTCAACTTCACTGTCGTCAACGGTGCGCCGAACCCACTGACTTTGGACAACCTCGACCAGCTCAACACCTACGGCGGCAAGAGTGTCTATCTCTCTTCGAAGCAGGATCCAGCGACAAACCCATCCTGGCTGAATGGTGTGGTCCCTGACAGTGTTGGCAAGACTAATGGCGCAGTCAGCTGTGGAATCATCGTCAACGACCACGGAGCAGGCCTGGTTGATGTCTTCTACATGTACTTCTACGCGTTCAACTACGGTGGCTTCTACTTCGGTCAGGATGTGGATCTTCATGTGGGCGACTGGGAACACAACATGGTGCGCTTCATGAATGGCCAGCCGACTGGTTTGTGGTATTCGCAGCACTCGAATGGAGAGGCTTTCACATATGATGCTACAGAGAAATACAACGGCGGATTAAGAGTGAGTCGAGCGACTTTGCACGTTGACAACCGCTGACCTTTCACAGCCTGTGGCATACAGCGGCAACGGTTCGCACGCAGTTTATGCAACATCCGGTACTCACGATCATACCATTCCTAATTTCAACCTTCCCGTCGGCCCTATCGAGGATTACTGCGACAAGGGCAAGATCTGGGATCCAACCTTGTCAGCATACTACGCGAAGTACGATGCCAACACCAAAACCTTTTCCGCATACGATGACAGGTGAGTGCCTTGTTTGATTAAGCTGACACAACCTGATATGTCGTAGCACACCGCTCAACTGGTTGAACTTCCTCGGAGAATGGGGTGATCAGGCATTTCCACAGACGGATCCTCGACAGAGCTGTCCTGGCAATATCAGCCTGTTGTGCAAGTGGAGTGGTGGACCGACTGGACCGTACGACAAGCAGCTCAACAGGACGAACATCTGTCCAGACAATGGCAATGCCTGTATTGTTAGACCATTCCTGACAGCGAAATAGCCGAGACGATGTATACACGACAATCTATTGATTGCGATCTCAGGCCGGCGCAGGTGCGATGTTCGGGAGTGGCCCTTTGGGTACTATTGCAGACTTGGTAGCCTTCGCATAGCCATGTTTGATCTATCTCTGTCAGCATATTGGCAGCAATTAGGTTTGAAAGGCTAACCGCATCGAAGTACGTTGTTCGTCTGAACGCACCACGTGTCTCAGCACTCTCATCGTAGTACATATTCAGCAGCCACTTCTGCAGATGCGGGTAGTCATGACGGATCATCTTCAGGTTGCATCGAAAGCTAGTGTGATACGCTGGATCGAACCGCACAATCGTAGGATACCTGCAAGGTCAGTTGCTGTGTGGCTTGGGGACGGACGACTCACAATCTGATGTCAGTCTCCGTGAGATGCTTGCCGAAAAGGAACGGCCCTTCGCTATGCCTGAGTGTGCTCTCAAGACGGTCCAGCGCTTCGAATAGCTTCGTGACAGCCTGATCATATGCATCTTGTGACTGTGCAAACCCAGCCTTGTACACCCCGTTGTTGATATCGTCATAGATCCACTCGTTCGTCTCGTCGATCTGTTGTTTGAGCTCTTCAGGCCGAAGACCACCACCTGCTCGATTGATCTCCTTGAGATCTTCTGGTAGTAGGTTATCGAACTCGGTGAAGAACATACGGATGATCTCCGATGACTCGTTGTTAACGATGGTGCGTTCCTTCTTGTCGAATAGTGCTGGCACAGTGTAGCGACCTTCGTAATGAGGATCGCTGAGCTTGTAGAGGTCCTTATGCTTCGTACTACCTGTGATGGGATCCTTCTCTGCCGTGTCATAGCTGCCATCATACACCCATCCGTCTGGGCCCATCTCAAAGCTCATCTCTACGAGTTCGACAATGTCCTCCAGTCCTTTCAGCTGGCGGACAGCATTTGCACGGTGTGCCCATGGACATCCACGATTTATGTAGAGCATGTATCTGCCAGCCTCTGCTGGGAATCGCGAGCCAGGTCTAGAGGACACCCATTCCCGAAATGCTGATGCTTTCCGTCGAAAGTGGCCATCTTTGTCGGTAACATTTCGAGGGTCCAGCGATGTTGAAGCTGGGTCAGTTGTAGGATTGTCTGATGCCATGATCATGCCCATGACAGTGCATTCGAGTGTCTGATACTAAGTAGCTATGCAGGTTCCCTCAACGAGATCATCTCGTGGTGGATAGTGCAATGTGATTGGCAAATGTCTCTCGGATAGAGAATCGCCATCTGATCCGGAGAGAGCATTACATCATGCTTAAGCGAGGGAAGACGTCGAGGGTCAAGAAGGACAGAGTCCTGCTTTCCACCTAAAGTCTGCTGATGACAGGATCGTACACTTTCTCCATTTCATCAACCTCATATATGGGTAGATAGACAGTGCTCGCACCTTATACACCTGCAGCGACCCTGCATGCACCGCTGCGCCTCATAGACGAGCCAGGCATACGCCGTCGACACAAGACCGTGCTGACTATAACATTGCTAGCCTTCAGACGATGTAAACGACTCAATGACACACTGGATCGTGCTATATACCAGCACTACATACTTTGCGTTCGTCCATCTCGTGCTAGTTATGCAGCTCACCAAGCAGGGTTCTTGGCTCGCTCGATTGCAATCGCAGTGTATTCGTCGAGGTCCTCCTTCTGTAGTCCTAGCATAGCATTGATTGTACCCTTCTTATGCTCGAAGTCTCCACATTCGTCGAGGAAGAAGATCCTGGTGGACATCATCTTCATCATGCCCATGAATTCACCCTTCTTGAATTGTGCGACGCCATCATCGTAACGCTGTTGAGAAGCTTCCTTCGAGACGGTCCAATCCTCTGATGTGGTATACGTGACTCGCTGTGCAGACTCCAACATGTCCTTCTGACTGACAGTGAAAGAGTTCACATAGACGACCTTGTTGCGAATAGCCTCAAGACAAGCACTCTTGTCTGTACCTTCAGCCTTGATTGGCAGACTGAGGATGCCAGCAACTGCGCGACCAACCTGAGGCCATGTAGAGAACGACACTGGAGTGTTTCCATCGTCGAAGAACACGACCTCATGCTTAGCAAAGTCGAATCCGAAAGCTGCAGCATTTGGGAGCATCCATTCGTACCAGAAGCCGGTCGATACCGAGACGTATGAGCTCTTTCCAAGCTCTTCGATCAATTGGCGAGTCTTCACTTTGGCGCTGAAGATGGACACATCCTTGAGGATGCCTTCATGAGCAGAGTCAGGAGACCATTCATTAGGCAAGATCCAAGGAACACCAGCATCAGCGGCTGCCCTGACGAGCATGGCTTCGATGGCGTGTATGTCAGAACGACCACTGAGCGTGATGATCAGTGCCTCCTGACCACGAAGAGCTTCGACGATCGTCTGCGGTTTGGTGTAGTCAACCTTTCGGACAATGACATCCTTTGGAAAGTTCTTGGAGCTGTCACTCTCGTGGCGAGTGATGGCAGTGACAGTATGCTTTCCAGTCTTCAAGAGTTCTTGTGTCATGCGGCTTCCACTGTTTCCGCCTGCGCCAACGATGGCAACGTTTGTGATGTGATTAGACATTTGCTAGGAGTGATTCTTGTGTCATGTGGATTGTTCGACAGGAGCGGTACTCCTACTTTATAGCCATTGTTGAGTTGTCCTTGCTGTGTAGATGAATGACACAAGTGGTATCTCTAGCGCCGATCGGTCTTTTTGTGGCAACACGCTAACCGCCTGTCGTATACAACTTGAGCTTCTACCCGTTCAGTGGGTCGTCAATGGCCTGTGTTGCTGGGAGACACTGTACATGCAGATGCAAGCTTTGAGCCGATTGCTGTTCGACGGAATAACATCCTCGTCACCATCCTCGGTTTTGTCGTACCCGATTCTGTACACCAGTAGCAGGTCGTCTCAAGATCATCCACATCATCACGCTTGTTGCTGCGCTCAAACTAAACCATGTGAAGATGTCTGTGGAGGTTAGCATTTCGGTATTAGACATAAGCGCCAAACCCACATTGTGCATGATTGTTGCGGAGGTTGACTTCTGCAGGCCTGCCAATTGGTATGCCCTTGGTCTCGCGATCGTAAGCTAGCAGCAGATCAGACACCATAGTCTCTTCGATCCACACTGCCTGGCTTCCGGTATGCTCAGCCATTTCTAGGACGTCTGGGAAGTGGAAAGTGTTCGTCTCCGGTGTGTTCTTAGGCGTAAACATGTTCTTCTTCCATGGCTCACGCAATAGACCTTCTACCACGACCTGTCCTTGTGGTAGACCTTCAGGTCGTGACGACTGTGCAGCTCTTGACTTCGGTATCCATCCACGATTGACCAAGATCTTGCTATCTCCACCTAGAGATGGGAATTCAGCGCTTCTGTCGAGTGGCGTGACCACAAGGTATCCATCTTGTCCATCATGCAATCGTGGACCTATAAGCATCTCTTGATCATGCCTCAGCACGCCTTTGGCATATACTCGTCGGTAGTCAAAGTCTTTGACTGCCTCAGGGTCGATACGTGGTGGTAATGGTAGTGGTTCTCGAATCAGTCGGTCCTCGAACCTTGCGATGAGATCCGACTTCCATCCTAGTCTTTGTACCTGCCAGCATCCGAGCGCGAAGCTTATTATGGGTATTGCAGCGAGGATCGAAAGACCGAAGATGTTGTGTTTGCAATTCGTTCGAATCAGTATAGGAGGATTGTCGACTATCGATTGGAATGCAGGGTCATCTGCAGGCTGTTGACTTGCATGTCGTCGTTGCGCAGCAGATCGAAAGGACTGTCGGAGCTCGACACGTTTGGTGCATCTCGTGCAGATGAACCGTGTCGGCGATGTCTTCTGTGTGAAGGACCTGATCGTGAGAGTGTGCACAGACAATGGTCGTAGAGGGAGGAGACTCATTCTGGCAGTTGTTGTAGATGCGCGAAGCTCAAGATGGCTGCGCGAAGTTCTGATCAGCCTTGGCGAGACTCCCGCGTTCAAACGAAGAAGCCGCAATATCATGAACACATTGATGAGCAATGGCGATGCAGCGACTGTCACGTTCCGACTATTGTCGAGCTCAGATACTGGTGCTGTGAGCGTCGTCGATGTTGTTGGCAAAAATGGCGGTAAATTCTATAGGTGATCTCACGTTGCTCGTCTGGCCTACGACAGCTCAGAGGACTGTAATGCTACAAGTGTGCATGTGTATAGGGTCGCTAACGATTGCTATGATCTTGATCACGGCCCAGAGTCATCCTTCCTGTAAGAAGATTGAGGCACAGAAGTACATAGGCAAGGCTCGTCGCTGTCAAAGCACAGACCGCCAAGCTAGACAGATGTTCATCTGGACTTCACCTGTTCGACGTACATTTCTCTGAGCAGATATCTTGACCTTCCAACGTCTTCATCTTGTGATATATGACCCGTACCAATGAGACAAGATGTTTCACAACGGTGATTTGCAATCTGGCATTAGCACTGCTATTCAACAGCAGAAGCTCGTGACCTGCTTCGTACACAATGACGGCGATGAAGCCTCGGCACACTGGGAGAACGACCTTCTGCCATCAATGAGACAGCTGATAGCTGAGAAGACTGTACTGCTGAGGATGAAGCTAAAGTCGCAAGAAGCTTCATTCCTATCGGCCTTCTGTCCAATGGAGGTAGCACCATCTCTGGCAGTAATTGACAATGGCAGGGTCGTTATCAAGCTTCAAGCTCCGGTTGACGACGACTCGTGGCGTACAAAGCTGGAGACTGCTTTGCGCAGTCGAGACACAGTTATTGCTGCTTCGCCAGCTGTTCAACCACGAGAAAGCCATCCCTCAGCACAGCCTGCTGCCGTTGCTGCTGCTACTGCACCACGACACAGCCAACCCTTGGCACAGACTCCCGCGACAGGTCAGACACCTAGTACCTTACACTCACTTATGCCAGATCGGGCCGCACGACTTGAGGCTGATCAAGCCGCAAAGCAGGCTGAGGAAAAGGCTGCTCGAGTCGCACGAGCGGAAGCCAAGCGTAGAGAGATCGAGGCGGCAACAGCAGCAGCAGCCGGAGACAACGGCAAACAGCCTGTAGCTGACGCTCTGCCGGCCAAGGCGAGGGCCGACTGGATCAGGACCCAAGCCAAGCGCAAAGAAGAAGTCAAGCAGGAGCGAGAGCGTATCCTTCGACAGATCCAGTCCGACAAAGAGGAACGTAAGCTTAGAGCTGCTATCGAGAAGGAGACTTTGGTACCTGCAGAACCTTTGCACATGCCAATGCAATCTCACCACACGGCCAGCACTTGTGCACTCCAAGTACGACTTCTAGACGGCTCGAGCATTCGGAGGCAGTTTGCAGCAGATCAGACTTTGCATGATGATGTACGCCTATGGATCAAAGAGTCTGGACCATCTGACGCTGTGGAAGCATCGTATACGTTCCGCCATCTTCTTGCACCTCATCCAAGCAGAGATATCGGGCTTGCTGATGAGCAAGAATCTCTAGGCAGTCTTGATCTTACTCCTTCGGCAACGCTAGTCCTCTTACCAAACGACTCGGCGACTTCGAGCACTCCGTCCAATCTCATATCCAGGCTCATAGCGATGCTACTTGGCATGTTCGCGAGTATCTTTGCTGTGTTTGCTGGTCGACACAACGGTGCAGTGGAAAGCAGCGATACCACGCATGATGCTGCGCAGCAGTCGCGGGTCAAGGCCAGTGGTGTCGATACTGGTTCATCATCGGCGAGGCTGCGAACAAAGACACTCGCAGACTCGCGAGCTGAGAAGAAGAGTAGTGATGCACCAGCAGAGTTCTACAATGGAAACAGCTCCGCATTCGAAGGTCGCAATGACGATAACGGGGATTGAACGCTCGCCATCCGCAACTGCGTGACACCTCACAGCACATCGACTATCACCCACCGATACTGTACACACCCTGCCACAATAATCATTCACACGGTCGATCTCAGGTCACTGTCGACGTCGTTAAGGCTGCTGTGTGCGAGCAGTTCAAGCACCAGAGAGCTTGTATAGGCCCAGTATCACACCACTATAGGGTATATATGCCTCGATAGCCCGGCCTACACCACATGACGACCAAGAATGGCTCGGTGGCCAGGCGTCAGCAATTTGAAAAGCAAGAAAAATAATGATGATCTCACAAGAGTGAATCAGAAACTCGGGCCCCGACCGCCCTCGAGCTAGTCTCCGGGACCCTGTAGGGATACTCTTGACCGCCCTGGGGCTAGTCTCCGGGACCCAGTAGGGAAACCCGAGTTATGGGTCTTCACCTCCGACCGCCCTGGGCCTAGTGTCCGGGACCCAGTACGAGGGTTTTTCCTTTTGACGATTTCCGGCAGCATAAGCACAGCGTACGTCTTGGGAGAATCAGCAAGTATGTTTTGGGCGAAGAAGAGGTGTGGCGTAGGAGGTTTCAAGGCCTGGACGTACATTCTGGACCTGTGAGCGAAGGGAGTATAACGACGGAGGGCATCGAGCGTTATTGCTTGGCAGAGCGCCTCATTTGGAAGTTACCATCTCCCCGAGGCATATGGTCTTTGTCAAGGTCAATCAGACAACACAAGATCTCGGCAGATTCGACTCGTGAGGTACAGGGGTGCGTTCATCAGGTCGAACGTATTGACATTGTCGTATGTTGGTGCAGCATATATCTCCAGCAACGGCCAGAAACGAATTGTGCTGTGATTCCCTTGAAATCCTCTCACCAGCCAGGTCAATCCTCTAGCTCGACGGAGATAGACGCAGCCGCGGTTGAGCAGGCCTAGCGACACAAACAGAGATGTGGTGTCTTCCATAGAATTGCATGAGCAGCGGGAGAAAGAGCACAGGGCTGTGCATAGAGGGACTGACCATCCCTCACCAGACTCATACTCTTACCACGCTTCACAGTCTCACAGGAACTGCTATCCATGTCAGACATATACTCTCACAAGACTTCACACTCTGCAAGACTTCATGTTCACACAAGACTCAACCGAGACAGCACGTAATGAGCAATACACGAGGCTACCTACGATGCCCACCCTACTGCCATGCTTGATAAGACAACAACAGCAGCAGCATCAACAAGCCACTACTTTTCAATTCCCAACACCGAGTACTGACGCAGGCATGGCGAGGATCCCGGTAGATACAGGCTGACTGATCGTGATCGTCGTTGTTCCGACCGTCGTAGTACGTGTCAGAAGTACATGAACCGTAGATGTGATTTGAGATGTTCTGGTGTTGTCAGCATAGAACATAGCATAAAAGCAAAGCACTTACGGTGCGTACTGGAGAGTTTGAGTCTGGAAAACGGTCGAGCCTGTGGACTGTGTTGGCTTTGTGCTCACAATAGTGGTCTCTGAGAGTGTAGACGTCTCCAACTCCATAGTGGTCGACATGCTGAGAGTTGTTGCTGTTCCTGTCACATTTGCAACGAATGTCTCCACCAGTAGCTGCGATGGTCCAGGGATCGTTGTGGTGATGTTGATCAAAGTCGTTGTAGTTGCAGTCAGCGTTAACAAGCTTGTCTTCCACTTATAGTACTCTAGCACACATTGCTCGGTGCCATTGGCATAGCCAGTACAGATCTTGTAGTCGACATCGGCAGGAGGACCGGCGCTTGTGAGGTCCTGCCAAGGTGCGAGGTAGTATGTAGTTACTGTCTGGACAGATGGTGGTGGTGTGATCAACGACAGAGAGCTCGGAGTGACCGATCCTGTGACTGGAGCTGGTGTAGGCGTTGGGATGACTAGCTCATATCCATACTGAGTCGAGAAAGTGACATCTTGCGCGCACTGTGAGATAGTGTATGTCGTTGTCAGATCGCTAAGGGTAGTGGCGCACACCATAGTGACCGTCGGCTTGTAGATGGTCGTGCATGAGCCACTGCCTGACGGTGTCGAGATCGAATAGTTCAAGTATGGCAAGCTGCCAATACTCGTCGTTGGAGCCAGTGTTTGTGGGAAGAATGCAAGTGGTGGAAGCTCGCATAGTGTGAATTGAGGTACGAAGGATGGTACCAGCTGACTCTGCTCCGTCACCACCACAGGTGATGCATCTGGTGAAGGATAGATTGTGGTGAGTGCCTGCTGTGTTGTTGTCGCAGCTACAGCCGGCACGGCTTGTCGCTTGACTTCAATTGCTGCATGTCTGTGAAGTCTTGCGTGTGTCGTTGCGATAGTTGACAACAGGACAAGTCCGAATGCTAGCTTGACACCCATGATTGATAGTCTCGCTTACGAGGTCGAGCAGCGTAGTCGATGAAAGTCTATTCAGAGTGTTGTTGGCGCGATCAAACAGCCAATGTGCATTCTTGCTGCGTGGCGACCAGGAATGTAGCGAATCGCGCTTGTTCCACAACACCAGATGATCCTTGCATGGCATGTAATTTCGACCTTTCCGACAATGAAGTTGTTCAGTCTTCGTCGTGAACATTGTTAAGCATGCGCTGCTGTTCTCGCTGAAGCAATATCTTACGCTCTTCTGACAGCTTGTCAATATGGTCGAAGCTTGCAGTTTGTACTCGGCGCAGCGCTTGGATCTGCTTCTTGAGCTCTTGATTTTGCCGTTGTAGATCCTGGCTCGGTGCACTGTCCTCGAATGCCATAAAATCGTCATCCCTGTCGCCGTTGAGTGGCTGGTCAGGTTGTGACCATCCAGCAAGTTCATTCAGACCCTCATCGAGCCAGGATTGTGGTATGGTTGGTGCTGCCAAGGCCTCTTGAAAGGAGGACCTGCGTGTCACGGCATTGAGGTGGAGCTGTGCTGCATAATTGCCAGGTACGGTGTAATCAGTGGTGTGAAATACGCCGAATTTTGGCTTCACGATAGTCTCAATGTTGTAGTGTTTCATCTCGTTAGCCATGCCAGCGATCGGCAGGAACCGCAGTGACGTTACTGGTCTTGTGAATGGAGAGTGCAAAGGTAGAGATCGCATATGTCCATTGGCAACGTCCCAGGCTATGATAGCGCCTGATTGATGTCCTGACAAGACAGTGGTGCCATCGAACGAGACTGCCAATGCCAGAGCAGTACCGTGTGAAGAGTCTGGCGTCTTCCATCGCTTCTTCTCGCCAAGCTGAATGGCGTCGCCAGATCTCGTCCTCGACTTGGCGATAGAGAGAAGATCGAGCTGTTGCACGCTGCCGTCTTCGTAGCCAACATATGCTGCACGATCAGCAGGATCAAAGTCTACACATCTTGGAACAGCCACCAAGAGGAACGTGAAGAAGGTGCTTGCCGTGTGATAGTCCCAGACTAGGCACGTCTTGTCTTCTGAAATGGTGATGGCGTAGTTTCTCAAGTTTGCGCTGTGACCGAGTGCGACGGCAGTGATCCCAGATCTGTGGGCATCAAATGTAGTGATGGGCGCTGCTGACTGGACGTCGCTTTGGAAAGATAGCAAGGCTGGTAGCGACCAGACTCGTGCGGTAGCGTCTGCGGAGCTAGAGACGAGGAAGTTTGAGTCGTCGACTGCCAAGCACGTTATTGCTTGTAGATGAGATTGCGCAGTTGTGATCTGTCGTCCTGTCGCTATCTCCCACAGGAATAGCTTGCCTTCTGTTGTGCCGAGTGCGAGGACGGTATCATCGCAAGCTAGTGTGATGCATGTAATCTTCTCGGTGAAAGGCACTGTAGCTTCCTGGTTGCCTTTTGATCGATTGTAGACATGAACGACAGCCTTATCCGCTTGTGCGGTGAAGATGTGCGTTGAACTCGTGGCAAGACAGTGTGGTGCTGTTGAGCTCTTCTTGAAGGAAGCTCGCTGCTGCACTACCGGTTGGTATTCGATCTCGATAACTGATGCATCTTTCGTCGGATCTATACGTGTTGTGTCTTTCGTAGCCCCTAACGAGACCACAAGAGATTCGACAAGCATCAGAAAGTGTGATGTAAGATGTGATGATGTAGATATCCCAGATCGTGCAAGAAAAAGTTCATAGGCTTCAAGCACAGCCAAATGCTAGCGGCAAACAAGAACAACCATGTTCGGGCGGTTGTGAGGAACGTACATGCGGATAAAGATGGTCCTCGCGTAATTGCACACATGATGGTGACAATCTAGGGACACTAGACACATCAGGCTCTCCAGTATCACCTCGTCAAACATACAGTAACAACACTTCACGATGTCGATAGCAGCCGCAAGAGTTCTAAGATGGCAGGCACAATCTCACATGTCGATGTCATGCCAGCACTGCCATTGTGACAATTGAGATTCACAGTCGCTGTCATAGGAGCCGTAGTGTACAATCTTGGCCAATGCTGGTATCCAAATGGTCGACCACTTTTCTCTACTCCATCGTAATCGCAAGGTCAATCGAGATCACTTAGCGCCTGTGCCCAATTCACACTCCTGCTACGGACAAGACTTAGACAGAGACGTACTGGTGATACGATCGTAGATTTTGACATGATGTGTGTAGTTGCATTCGCGTTTTGCCTTTCGCTATCTCTCAGCTACTAAGCAGTATTGTGCACCTTTGTGACATGCTCTTGAAAAGGTCCGTAACTCCATTCCGCTTCAGCTTGCTCCTCGCAACGTGCTATCGCTCCATCTATGCAGTGTTCGATGGGCCTCGTGCGCCCTTTGGTGTGCCGGTCTGGAATCCGTTCTTGAACTTGCGTGGAATGAGCTTGAGTGATCGCATGCGTCCAGTGCCGGTGGTCTTTCTCCTCTTAGCCTTCTCGCTCCAGTTGTCTATCCTCCTGTCAGTTTGTGCTCGTCCTTTTCCTCCTCAGATCGACGTACACTTTCGGACGGATGCTGCTGGGTAACCACAGTTTGCGCAGGTGTGCTTCTGGACGTGAAGAGATCGGCGTCCTGCATTCATTAGATTATGTGGTGAGATCGTGGTTCATTGCGTACCGCAACGTCTGCACAGAACGTGCGACTTGTTGTGACGCTTTCCGAAACTGGAGGTACCCTTCGCTGTTCATCGTTAGCGATTGCGATCGGAGAGTGTCGTAGCTGCGGCGTACTCATTGTGATGTGTCTCCACGATGGTAATGTTGAAGTGGTGTGTAGTCGTGGTCCTGCAGATTTTCGAGTTTGGAGCCAGCGTCAAAGTGCTCCACTAAGCGAGTGCGTTCCGCCAAGAGTTGAGTGTGTGGCCCGTGCATCTTGAGCGTTTCTCATATGGAGAACCATCTACTCTGTATGATCTTGTCATCAAGTGAGTGCACTGTCTGCATTCGACATCGATTGTACACGTCGCGCGCAGCTACGTCGTGTGGAAACGAGCTTTTGGACAGCGAGCCTGAACGCGAGAGTGGACCGCGATGGCCGACATATGTCAACGAACCAGACACGACGATGCCTACTCACAGTACTTGCACGACACATGTTAACACTGCGCGACATGATCATATTTCGGTGTGCGAAGTGGATGTAGACTTCAGATGTGCGAGACCGGATCATGTTAACCATATACCTGATCACTCGTCAATCTCACACTCCCGCTGCCAATCCTTCTTCGGCTGCTTGTACAGCTCCCACGCCTTGTCGGCGATATTCTCAGGACTTAGGTTCTTTGCGTCAGGCGATACAACTCCGCCGATGCTGAGCAACGCAATATGCACATCCTTGCCGAACTTGTTGTTCAGAGACAGGACCAATGCACGCTGCGCACTCTTGACCATGGACAGCGAGAACAGGTCGTAGTGCGGCTCCTTGTACAGCTGCGTCGTCGAGGTTACGAACAGTGAGGGTGAGCCAGTGTTCTGCTTCAACAATGGTATCGCCCATTGTGCAACCTCGTACAATGCAAGGTTAGTCGTCTGCCTGGTTAGCTTGGGTCCAGTATTGAAAAGACGACTCACTCTGAAGTCTGCTTCGATAGCGTCTGTGGTTTCCTTGAGAGGTGATTCTCCGGAGACTCTGGCAGCATTGAACAGCACACATTCCACGCTGCCGAAGCTCTCAATCTCTTTCAGCACCTGCTTGAGCTGCGTGAAGTCTGAGAGGTCGCACTGCCATGTCTTGACTTGACAGCTGTAGCCTCGCTCCTGGATGGCATCGAGTACGGAATCCTGGTCCTTGGCTAGTCTTTCCTTGTTGCGAGCGACGAGTGCAACATGTGTGAAGCCGCGAACAGCAAATGCGGACGCAACAGATGTGCCAATGCCTGGCCCGCTGCCGAGAATGATGATGGTCTTGCCAGGCATGTTGAGGTATACTGCGATGTCCCACTTGATGACGGTAGCTTGAATGATGTGGTATATGATCAGTGGTATGTGTAATGCTCCATTTTTGATGCGAATATCACGTTGACGTCAGAGGTCGAGATCTACCACTGGACCTTCCGTCGTCAGATCATCTCTGCAAGACATCAAACCGTCTTGTCTCTGACTCAACGATATGCCTCTCAGACATGGTTCCAGTGAACGCAATGGAACAATCGAGGTCGAGCCTACATGACTTGGGTAAGGATTTCACTATGGACTGCTATCGCCGTCCTACGGACATGTCTCGAATGCAATTCTCTCTGCCTCTTTGGTACGATTGGCACTATACACTCTTCTTGCTGTCATGGAGATCTTGTCACGCTCGCTGTGCTGCTCACACGGACTTCCGTTTTGCTCGAGCAAGAGTATCGTCATGAAGCCTTGATTATTTCGAGAACATCTCAAGCTTTCCTCGACTAGGATTCACAAGACCCCTATCCTTTGAGCAGGCATATCGGTACAGACACTTGTATCAATACAAAGGAGTATGTGTGGATTATATCGTCCGCAGAGTTGTGCATCTAGTCAGAGCTGATACGAACAAACTCGACTATTGAACACGGATCGTCTTATCTGAAGACATGAGAATAGAACAGCTGCACCTTGTATTCCTCTGCAACAAGGACGTTGATGGTCCACAGCACGTTCCTCGTCATGTCTTTGAAGAGCCTACTTGATGACCTGGCCAGATCGAAGCTGATTCTGTTGAAAAGCCGTGATTGCCGATTGATCGCCTGCCAGCTTAATTGTCGTCAGCATTGCAATCAAGGTGTCGTGCACGCCTTGAGGTGGCGACCGCCGAAGGCGTGACACTGCACAGGTGGAAGCCTCACTGAAGCTGTCATGGTCTTGTCGATGCATATGGACTTGACGTCGGTATGAACCGATGGCACAATCACCCAGCGTGTATGCTCCAGCGCCAAGTTCAATCACGACCTCCAGCAGACTCTATACTGCCGTGATACTGAGTGGGCTGTGGTCCAAACACGATCTCGGTGCCGTTTGGAATCTCCACACCTATGACCCCAGAATGCGTATTGGCTTTCCGAAGGACCGCAGATCCAGCCTCAGCTCGTACTTGAGTATCTGACTGATGCTCATCGGCATTTGTGAGGATGCTTCGAGCAAACTGGGCTGCGATGATTATGCAGATGTCCTTTGAAAACCGTGACTATTCTCTGAGCAGGATCTGCCTGGAACCAGTGACCATAAGGGTGTGATTGAAGGCATGCTTAGCAGTGGCTGAAGTGGTTGTGCATTGGGAGTGACCTGACCAGAGACTTGCTTTGAGAGGACACCGACCAGGACTACCATCTTTGCAGATATCAACAGCGCCAGAGCTCCGAGAGGTTCAATGCTTGTGGCTCGAGCAGCCATATCACGTGTGATGATCAAGGGCTTGCTTGACCAATTGGATAGAGCTTCTCTGCCAAGAGCAGTCGTGGTAATGATGATGTTTGCAGCTGCGAGGACTTACTCCAAGATCTCACGCAGCAATCGACCCATCTCCATGATTGTAACAGCATCCTCGACAGCCCGAGCATTCTCGAGATATGATGCGATGTGAGCATGCTCATCGCTGTTTGGCATTGCCTTGTTACTGATGAGGTCCTCAGCGAACTCCATAGACTACTCTGAGCATGAAGTCCAGGTCTCATGCCAAAAGAAGACGACATGGTTTGGCTGGTCCTCTGGCTCGACGTCGACCACTTCCCAAAAGCTGGCTTGTAGGCTGCTGCGTTGACACACTTCGTCAATGTATTGATATCTTCCGCAAGGTGGATACTCGCTGCACATGCAGACAAGTTTGTTTTGAAGTGCATGGCATCCCGGAGGATTGCAAACAGCTAAGACGACTCGTCGATGGGAGACATGATATGCCTACAAGTCCCGCACATGCGGCCCATGTGCTCGATCGGGCGGATGAAGATCTCGACCATGTATCTTGCCAGCTCCAGCCACACCTTGTGCCTCCGTGTGGACTATTATTGGCGAGCTACTTGCGATGTTTTGAACAGCAGGGTCCTGCAAGCCGTCAGGCAGCTGAAGAAAGTTTTCGAGCCGAAGAAGTTGCTGCAGCTGTTCAGCGACTCGATTGGCGGGCAGCAGGTGTGAGAGTACGAGAGATCAAGCAAAGTTCAGCGTTGGAGGCATGATCTGAGAGAGGACGGCCACGGTGCTGGCACGATCAGTAGAGTCCCTGTCCTTTGAGGTCACCGGCATCTGCTTGTGTGATGAGCTCAAGCTCACCAGGATTGACGAGCTGATGACAAGGGAGATCTAGCTCGATCACAGTTCGTCCTTTCGGTGGATAGCATGATCTTTCGCGAAGGTTGGCAGCGAAGCATGACTGGAAAGCATGAGCCAGATACCACTCTGGATGCGTTCGTTGGAATCATTCCAAGTCTCGAAAGCTGACGGATCACCCGCATGGTATATTACGCAGCGAAGAGCAGATCTAGCATCAATGATGATACCGTCGATGCTCTGATAGTCGTGAACTGTGATGTGGGATATCTGAAAGGACTGATTCAGCCATTTAACAGAAATGCTTCGCCTTTGCCGGGAACAAGCTTGTGGCTTTAGCATCGATGAGCCACAACTGATCTTTGCAAGAGTCCTCTCAGCGTCTACGAAAGTCGACCGGCTGAGTCATCGGAGACTTGACAAGAAGGAGACCAGGTAGGATGATTCCAAACAAGTCTTGGAGGTCTCGTGCGTGTAGCATGAAGAGCTACAGAGTAAGGGAGGAAGTGTGAGGAAGGCAGATGTGCGCGGACGGGCGACAGCATGCGATGTTTGCATAGCTCTCGAAAACTGAATGATCACTTACAATCGATCGACTCCAACCATCCCATGGAGGACTACGACGATCTCCTTACTCGTGCGGATTGTGAGTGTCCTTGACCGTCACGAGGCATTGCTGTGAGATATCCATGTTATCGGTAGGACGCCTAGCCGACGCCGCCTCTGCCGCATCCAAAACACACTGCTCCCAAGAGCTCCCTCTAGGGTGACTGGTCCGCGCACCGCTGGAGGGCAACCAGTAGATCTTCGACACAGCGACAGGACTCTACAACGACATCCTTTTTTGGAGGGCTGGCGAGCGGCTTCGGCCAGCATTGACGAACCACAGCAGACGGCAATGGCTATGGCCAGGTCTGCTCTTCGTCATGGTACTGATGTGGGTTCCTCCTTGACGTTGCCCACAGCTGTACCCGAGAACTGCAGTGTGCCTAAGCCTGCACAGAGGTGATCCTGTTCGGTCTTCCCACCTCTTAAGCAAGGATACTGATCTTCAGATAGGAGCATGGTCGCTCACTTCACTACCATTTCTCTCTTTCGGTTTTGTTGTGGGACGTATGTCAGTCGCTTTGGTGTGCATTATCGACACTGTCGTCTAGCAATTAACTCAAGAACGCCGGCGCGAGCGGTCCTCTCGAGCTACATGATGTTCTGTTCATGTGCAACGATGGTTTCTGCGAGATTATGGGGATGAACGAGACCCGAGGAGCATGGAATAAAGAAGCAGTTGCAAATGCAATCGAGGCGACGTTGACAGCGAGCTTTGCCAAGCTTCGACAGGGATTGCCCGTATCTTACCACTCGAAGCTGCCACCATGACCATTGTCTCACCGCGAAAGTCTTTCAATCAGGTGGCTGATGTACCAGGAGACTTCTATCACGAACAACGTCTTTCGTCTCCTATACACATGCCAAGATTCGCAATGATGGCCTCTGCACCAATCCTTCAGCTCAGACCTTCACGTCCGACGCTATGAAGCGAGCACGAAGGCTTGCAGCTTGCTCTTTAGCTCTGCTTTGTTTATTCGGAGTTGCACGCATAGACCTGCAGATCTTACGGCAGTACTAGCGAAGACCCGACGCACAGCTTCTGTTGGACTTCTTACGTCTTGCAGCACCGAGCAACGATACAGCACCGCATTGTGCTCTCGTGGCTGAAAGGTATGATGATGTTTGATATATTTCATGGTCTGCTTTATCTTTTTCCTTAGGCCTTCGGCAACCTCTTTTGCTCTTTTGTACCTCAACTGAAGGTGAACCTTGCAACATGGCCGACAGCAGGCCGTCGGACAATCCAGCAACCAAGCAGTACCTTTGCTTGACAATTCTCGGCTATAGGAAGCCAGGAATGAGCGAGGAGGCATATAGGGAACATATGCTTAACGTCTCAGCTCCTATGACCAAAGATCTAATGGTCAACTATGGTATCAAGAGATGGACAATGGTGAGGAGCCAGAGACAACGGTCAAGACACAGTGATAACACAATCCTGACAGATCCACAACCCCGAAGAGACTCGAGCTCTCATGTCTGCTCTCTACGACTCACAGATGGCAAATGTGGCCGACTATGACTGTTTCAGTCAGGTCGTTTTTGAGGACCTTGAGGGCTACAAGAAGATGAAAAGCGATCCTTGGTACCAGGAGCATCTCAAGCATGACCATGAGAACTTTGCAGACACAAAGAGAAGCAAGTAAGTCGACGATCAATTTGACGAATAACCTTAGAAGCTCATCATAGACAGAATGACCATTGGATGGATTGTGGAGCATATACATGATGGCAAAGTCGTCAATTAAGTTTGGCTTGTACCAGACATTATATCGAGATTTTGAATAGCTCGATCGATATGCAATTGAGTCACAGACGACAGTATGTGTGATGGCCACAACGTTAACTAATATAGAGGGACAATTGATAGCAGCATAGAGCGAGAGACCGTAAGATACTTGTGAAGCTTTGCTGAGATTATCCTAGATAGGCTCTTCGTGCGCTCATCCACTCGTCCACATGATACTGGTACAGGATCCAAACTGAGTCCACATACTGCTCGGCTGCTTCGCAACACATACTTTCTACTTTTGAGCAGAGTGTGGCTTGATGGCTGCAGATGGAGTGACGTAGTCGTACCATCCCATCTGTGCAAGGAAGGAAATGTCTTGTGGACCAGTCGACATGTATCCTGCCATGTTGATGAAGTTATGTGGGAACCCGAGGTCGAATGGGTATGCCTTATCAATGACCTCGACGTCCTCTGGGCCAAGCTGAAGCGCTAGTGCCTCTGCATTGGCCTTGAGGTGAGAGACCTTGCTACCACCAACGAGTGGGAAGATGTATGGAGCCTGTGATTCAGTCAGCTTCATCCACGAACGCACGTGCTTTGCAACATCTCACCTTCTGCATGGCCCATGCCAAAGCAACAGCCTGGATTGGCACACTGTGCTTCTTGGCAACGCCATCGAGAACCTTGGAAACCTCCTCTTCACGACCAGTCAGAACATGTGGAGTCTGTCGACTACCTTTCTCAGTGGTATCTGCTGACTTCAGGTATCCGCTGCCGAGGACACCCCAGGGGATGATCGCCATGCCCTCGTCTCGTGCCATTGGGAGGATATCTCGCTCGAGATCGCGAATGATAGCCGAGTAACGACCCTGGTAGACGGAGAACGGGCGAAGGCCGTGGGAGCGAGCGTACTCGTTGGCTTTGGAGACGATCCAAGCTGGAGTATCACTGATACCAAGGTAAAGAACTTTGCCTTGCTGAACAAGGGTGTTCAACGACTGCATCAGCTCTGGGATGGAGGTGGCGTAGTCCCAGGCATGGACGTAGAACTGTTATCGATTGGTCAGTGATACTCAACATACTTGCTAGTAGCACTCACAATGTCGACATAGTCTGTCTGGAGATTCTTCAAGCTGAAGTCGAGCGAAAGGTGCATGGATTTTGTGCCGGTGCCTCCCCAGTTGCTCTGCTGGACTGGCTTGATCGGGACTGGGCTGATGGTGTACTTTGTGGCCAGAACGACCTCAGATCGGCGACCAGTCTTTGTCAACCAGTTGCCAATGAACTGTTCACTCTGGCCAAACTGATACATGTTGGCGGTGTCGATGAAATTGCCGCCAAGGTCGTAGAAGGTATCCAGAAGCTCAAAGGCTTGCTCCTCGGTGCACTCTCCCATCATGCCCTTCCAGTATGTTCCCAAGCCTGCGATCAACAATCAGTACGACTCGTCGGTAGCTCACACTTCTCCCAACTTACTCATGCCACCAAGGCATAGTGGAGAGACACGGACTGAAGCGCTTGGCGCAAGCAGTCTGTGCCTGCCTAGCAAGCTCTTTGGTTGTGGTGGTGGAGGAGGCATTTTCTTTGCTGGTGCGGTGGTAGTCTCTGTGGCTGTTGTGTCGCTGTTCGCAAAGGTGCGTGAAGGCGCAGACTCAGTGGTAGAGCTTGTCTTGGATTTGAAGCTCGAATCTGTGGTCACACGAGGCTTCTCGTTGTCTTCGGCAATCTCAGTGGTGTCGAGAGGTCTCTTGCGAACGATGGGGAGGCAGCAAAGGTCTTTCAATGGCATTGAGAACCCAAAGATGGAGGAGGAAGTATGAGATCACAAGAGCATATAAAGAACATCGTCTCGGGCCTGGCAAAGGCCATTGCCTGCAGTACTTCTCTCAGTCTGACGAATCATCGTCGAGGTTTATTGCTGTTCTGTCACATGTCGGCATGTTGTCTTTGTACACCATCTAGTGATTGACTCAGCAAGATCGGAGTTAAGACTCTGGTCACTGCTTTGAGATTGAGCCTCAGGATCACCTGGCATCGGAGATGTCTGAGGATCATAGAAGAGTGGTCATACAGGAGGTTAGAGGAGAGACATGAGGCTCTTGCTAGTCACCTGCTTACGTGGACAGAAGATTGTGGATCTTCTCGGGAATCTAAAATGTCTGGATGTCGGACTCCGAGATCAGGGAGGAATTACAGGCTTGTGTACACCTCTCACAATCTCAAGTGTCAAGTCCACTGGCAGTATGCTGTACGATGTGGTGAAATGGCCCTTGTGCGTGATGGAAACGTCTCCGGTATGTCTACAGTGTGCGCTCGTTGTTGTCATCGTGCCTCACAAAAGCTTGCATATGCTTGCACAGGATGTTTTTGTCTGTTCTTCTAGACTACTATATTGTGAGCATTTTCCGGCTCGTCCAGCATGCGATTGAGCCTGGTCGAGGTTGGGTGCTCTTTCTGTACTTCTAGATCAATCTCGTCTCAGAATCTGTATTATTCTTGAAGACAGCCAACGAACTCTGCTCCGAAGTTCTGTTTTGATGTGGTCCAGGGTCGACAGAGAAGGGGCTATCTGCAGCTCCCAATCTTGGGCTCGTTTCCTGGCCAGTGGCCCATCTATGCATTGAGCTACCAGGTTGACGAGCCGCTGTACACGCTGCAGTTGACCCAAAGCTAGTTGCGCAGCCATGCGGTCACTATATTCATCCTTGTCTCCACTTAGAGAGGTTGAGGGAACCGGTGGCTTGAAGCCAAGACGTTCCGCTTGCGAGGCTCGATGCAGCATGTGCCGAAGAGCTTCATGTTGGGCATCTAGGATCTTGAATATGGCTAGTGCCGTTATCGAGATAACGTATGCGTCTTTGGTGCAAGAGCATTGGAGAATGTTGTGCAGAGTCTCAATTGAATCCCTGGTGTCCGCACTTTGAGCCGTCAGAAGGCCCGCGAAGTGCTTGATTATCTTCGTTGCACAGCAGCGTTCATCTCCAGAGCTTTCGTGCGACGAAGGACGAGACACTGATTCTTCAGCTCGAGCTTGATTGATCTCTGAAGGAGGGTCGTTGTCACCAGAAGACGCTCGTTGGTGAAAGTTGCGATGTCTTGCACCTGGCAGGCTGCTGCGTTCAAGCATAGCGTCTCCATCGAACACGTCATTCTGGAAATGACCATTCGTGCTCGGACGTATTGTCGTCTCAGCGTTCGAAATGATGTCTCCTAGCTGACCGTGCGGAAGAATGCCTTGTGAGATATCGGGCATGTGGATATTTTGAAGAGGCTGATGAGTGAGATCTCTGAGCTGTAGCAGGTTGACGTCTAGATCGCTCGGATCTGGGAGGAATGTGTTGTCGTCGAGTAACGATGTGCCTAAGATGTTTCCGCTGTCGAATTGCATTGGGTCGTAGAGGTCGCCTCGCGGCAAAGCTGGACTGAACATGGTGGTTACCGGCATGTGCAGAGATGAGCGATTGTCGGAATCGCTGTGTTCACTCGATGATGTGTGATTTTGACGTCGCTGTTGCTGGTGCTCATGCTCGTCCGTCTGCATTGTCGACATGTTGCTGGAGAACACGTGGGACGTATCGTTGGCAGCTTGTGTCAACGCTGGAGGTGTCGACAGGCGACTGTCATGTTGCGTTTGTGTTTCCTGTTGCGTCCTCTTCGTTGACGTGGTCGTGTTGCGCCGCTGCTGACCTTGATAGTCTCTCTTCCGACCAGATCTCTTAGTGACAACGTACTCGCAACGAGTATTTCGTGCAACACAGCGACCGCACGATGGTTTGGCCTTATCACAGCGAACCTTGGACGATGAGCACGCATCACAGCTGTCTCGAAGCTTGGGCGTGCTTGTCGAGATCTGCTGTAGACCTGCCATATCATAGAGGCTCTATCGGCCAGGCTGGGAGATCTAGAAACGTCGATGAGTGCCACGAGTTAGCCTGCCGTAGTAGGCAATAACGTGAATGCCTTGCTGCTGTGACACCTTCTAGATCTTTAGGCTTGTGGACCGTTGATTTCCTGCTGGTCCTGGGCAGCTAGCATCCTCTTTCTTCTTGAGCCAAGGTCGATGTCGATGAAGGATGACGACCGCAATGATCCAAGGGATATCATGATGTCAGTCCGTCCAGTGCTGCAGGCTCGCTTCTTGATCCCTTATCGTGCATCCCATCGCTGCCGGCCAGGCTTGGTCAAGCCTCAATCTAGAGCAATGCGTATATCACTGGGATCGGCATGCCTGTTTGGCGAAGCCGAGCAGTAGCACGAGAGATCGTCCTCAGCCATGCCAACGAGTATTGTACAAACCGCTTGGCAGCTGCGGGCCGCCCGTGCCACGCCAGCCCGACACTTCAGCCAGAATCCTTCCAGGCACCACCTGTTGGCACATTGCATCTTGTTGCATATTGCGGCATAATACAGCTGACGCGAACAGAGGCAACCTACTACAGCTCCATTCCGAGCACATCTTGGCAATCGACAAGCTCTCGCTTCCTGTCTCGTTAGCCCTCCTCACTCCTGTACGCTAGAACGCTGTGGCAGAAAGGCTGATGACATCCCACTACGCATGAGGATTCAATCCAGGTTAGCATGCACAAGCATTTGCAGTGGATACGTTCGTCGCCAGCAGCCGTTTTGTGCTGCTAGGAGGAGCGGAGCATGTAAGGCCGACAAGGAAGTGAGGCGGAAGTGGTAAGTTGTAGTACACTAAGATTTCCATCTACTCAGCAGAAATTAGTCTTCTGCACTAACTGGTTAGCAAGTCTTCGGCGGTTGGAACTGACCAAAGTGTGGCAAGACTTATCTTCTACGTAGGGGAACTTGGCGATATGGACAGCATCGCAGCTCAGCAGACCAGGGTATCGTAAGACCCTGCAGCAGAAGCTACGGCTCGGGTGTCCACGAGTAGCTGAGACGTCTAGCCATGCTGCATCGCTGCTCGTTACCGGTTCTTGACCACTTGCCTCAGGTCACATCTCATGCATCCTGGTCAAAGGAATGTGGCTGCTGTTCGCTGCATTTCTTACATCGTGCCCCTTGCAGACCTTTGAACATCACTTTCACGCATCACTATGAGTGCACAGGCTTGGGCTGAGCTCGATGTCCATCTCTTCGAGATCAATGATGCAGGGAGGAAACTTGCACAAACAGCACATACATACGTGAGCGGCAGTGAAGCAACCAATAACGGCCGCAGCGATAGCTTCAACGGCACAGATGGAGACGCGGTCACACCACAGCCGCTGGTCCCAGCATCTGCGCCGCAAGAAGTCCACAGTGCGAGGCAAAGTCTACTCGTACACGCAGCGATGGTACAGAACAAGCTACGAGATCCTAGCGATTTTCTCCGACAACTGATGATTCAGGTAGGTGAGCATGAGAGAGATCGTCAAGCATCACAACTGACATCCTATCAAGTCTCAGCTTCTCGCCTGCTTGCATTGGCTGGCATACAACCAGATCCTGGCCTGCATACCACTCAACAACAACGTTCTCTTCATTGACGTAGCAGCGCTCGCAGGCGTCCCTGTGACTGAACTCACTCGCATCATTCGCATGACAGCCACCATTGGCTTCTTGTGTGAGCCAGAACCTGGCTATGCCGCTCACAGTCCTCTCTCCGCAGAGTTTGTTCAGAAGCCATCTCTTGTCGATGTTATTATGTTTACCGCAGAGATTTCTGCACCATCTGCATTAGCCATGAAGTCGACGACAACCACCTACAACGACTCGCCACTTCATAACGAGACTGCATACAACGTTGCATTCGAGACGAATGAGTCATTTGCATCGGTGCTCGAGAAGAAGGGCAAAGTTCAGCGACAATATCTCGCTCTTGAACGACATATCGCCCTCGCAGGCGACGAACATATTGCCAGCCTACTATCCACGTTGAGCTGGGTTAGCCTTGGCGATGTCACTGTCGTCGAAGTGGGAGCTGGATCTACCACTACAGCGACAGCTCTATCGAAGCTGGCTCCCAACTTGAGCTTCATCGTTCAGCTTAGGCAAGACCCTCAAACCCAATACACTCCTGCAGGCTCTTCCAACAGCTCGGTCTCTGGTAGTACCACGGGTAGCGTCTCATCCTCATTTCTCTACGCATTATTCGGGTCAGTCTCTCCTCAGCTATACATCATCAGGCATGCAGCCATTGCAGTCGGATCGGATAAGAACCGAGTATAGAGCGCCAGGTACTGCTCAGACTCACATGAGAGCAGCTGTCTACATCTTCCACCTGCCACCAATGTCAGCGCTCTCACCTGGAGAGAGGCCTGTGTCACGGATTATCACAGAACTGAAGGCGCACTTCTGCATGCTTCGAAAGAACCCGACCGCCATGCTGATAATCGTTGGCCGACTGCTCCCGGAACCTGGTTCAGTAGATCCTGACATTGAGGCTGTTGCTCGCGGGCGTGATCTAGCGATGAAGCAGCTGTCGAATCTTAGAGAGCTTGAAGTCAAGGAGATGGCAGATCTGGTGGCTGGCATCCAGGACAAGTTCGGTCGACTCCTCATTGTCAACAAGCTTGTCGAACGCCGAAATCCTGTCGTGGCATTGGAGATACGGTACCAGACATATCCTCAGCATTCGATCAATGGCGCTGGCCAGCCGTTCTGTTGACCGTGGAAGAGCGACAAGCATGAGCGACGAAGCGTGTGATCCTTGTTGCATTGAGCAGACTACATCGCATGCATCATGCTCCGATCACGAGGCCAGGTCGCCATTGCCTCCGTCACCCACAACGGTCACTCTAGTCAATCCGACGACAAATGGATCATAAAGTGCAGCATCTTTATGATCAATGGGCCACATCGATTGAGGATTGGCTCCGAGGACAACATACAGGCATTACAATGTCTACATATACACGAGTCAAGTCTGCTGTTCAGCTCGGTGGTACCAGCATAGCCATGAGGGAGGTCCTGAAGCGATCGAAATGCGGCACCCGACAGGCTGTTCCGTCGGGGTCATTGTCACCGACCATCGTCCTGGCATATGAGGAGATGACATTCTTGCAGCTATTATCTAGGAAGAAAAAGCTCTCTTGCGCGGTATAGTATCATATCTCTCTGTCCAACAAAGCATCCAGCATGGTCGACGTTGCTCAGACGCAGGCAGCAACACTTGACAAGTTCATCCAAGGATGGAGCAGCTGGACACCTGAACCAATGCTCGCTGTTGAGACGGCGGATTGCACACAGACTGCTCTGCCATTCTCAATGGGCCATCCTCCTCGGTCAAAGGCTGAGGTTGAGTTCATGCTCCCCAAGCTTATGAAAACAGTGCAGGATTACAAGGTGAGCGTAATGCTCAACAAGTGCTGGGCACAGCTCTAACGTTCTGGGTCGCAGCTCACCATTCACAACGTTGTTCACGACACTGCCAATCGCAAGGCCGCAGTCTACGCTATCTCTCATGGCAACACTGACTTCGGCGAGTGGACAAATGAATATGCAGTGTTCGTCTGGTTCACGGAAGACGGCACACGGATCAGCAAGATCGAAGAGATGGTCGATTCAGCTTTCATGAAGGATTTCATGCCAAAGTTCCAGAGACACTTGATGACCTCTGGTATGCTGACTGCATAAGTTGGATGCATCTAGCTTGCTACCTAGCCTGTTCTGAGTATGAATTGTAGCCATGATATGCGTCGATCTTTTGTCCACAATCTTGCAGATAACGTTCCCTTCCCTTGTTTGATGCCACGCTTCCAAGAGCGATAATCTCGTGGGATGGCATACTTCCAGCGTATATGCACCCCTGACTCACTCAAAGCAATGTTAAAGCACGCCGTGACGAAAGCCCTGGCTTGGCGATGACTATGTGGCGTGCTTCCACGCAGTCAGCATTCCGAAGCTGAGAGTCGCCGGCGTCCGTCACTTCACTTGCTTTCCCGAACAACCTCCCATCTCCATTCCACTCGCATACTTCGCCCGATGGCGATTCGGACACTCTGCTTGTCCATAGACGCACCTCCTGCTATCTCGCCGTCGTACGCTCACAGCACGCAAGGTGAAAGCACAATGCTCGGCCATATCTGGAAGGTGTGGTCCAAGGTGAGTTGACGAGCATCGAGGCACACTCTCGATTCGTTTCTGCTTCACTCCTACCGCAAACTTATCACAATGTCATCCTACGCTGTGCTTGGTGCCACAGGCAACTGTGGCAAGGCTCTGATTCAGCTTCTTCTCGCATCATCTTCGACAACCAAGGTCAACGCCTATTGCCGCAACAAGCAGAAGCTATACACTCAACTGCCAGAGCTCATTGACAACAAGAAGCTCGAAGTGTTTTCAGGTAGCATTCTCGACAGCGAGCTCATCGCATCATGCATCAAAGGTTGTAAGGCTGTCTTCATGGTCGTGACAACAAACGACAACATCCCAGGCTGTCGACTTGGTATGGACCAGGCTGAGACTGTGATAAGCGCTCTCGAGAAGCTCAAGGCTACTCTCTGCGCTCTGGCACCATGCGTATGCCAAAGTTGGTCCTGCTGTCTAGTGCCACCATCGATGACCACCTCGGCCGACACATGCCATGGTGGTTTAGGCCTATCATGCTCACGGCTGCTTCCCACGTCTACAAGGATCTCCTTGACGCAGAGGCGTTTCTTCGCAAGCAGGATGACTGGGTTTCGACCATCTTCATCAAGCCTGGTGGACTCACCGTTGATGTGCAACAGGGGCACAAGATCAGTCTCGATCACGAGGAGAGCTTCATTGCGTACGCTGATCTCGCGGCTGCTATGATAGAGACTGCAGACGACAAAGAAGGTCAGTATGACATGAAGAACGTCAGTGTCAATAACGCTACGGGCAAGAGTGCCAAATTTCCACCCGGTACGCCTCTGTGTATCTTGATGGGTCTTATCAGGCATTTCCTTCCTTTTCTGCATCCATATCTGCCATCAACAGGACCGGCATAGATAGTCCTGTACAAGAATCACTACCTAAGCCACTCATTCGTGACGAGTCCTCTTTTAGTCTTCACTATCATTGTGGGTCCGAGAGATGTATGGTAGACCAGACCACTTGTAGGCCTCAATGCTTCATGTACAGGAATCTATGCAGCTCACTTCTTGGTTGCAAGAATCAAAGAGACGGGAAAGCTGACTCTCCTCTCTGTCTTACCCATAGCGACGTCAAGCTCCTCAAGCATCTTCTCAATCTCAACATACCTCTCACCAGCCTTCTTCTGGTAGTTCGGGTATACAGAAGCCAGATAGCCAGCAATACGCTTGATATCCCAATCGTCCTGCCAGTAGCTGCGGTCGATGAATTCCTTTGTCACTTCACCTTCTTGTCGACGATCGACTCGCTCGAATTCGAAGTCGTAGCCGTCTTTGCTATTGAATAGCAGTGGCACATTGCTGTTCCACTTGTAACGCTGCACACGAGTCCAGCTGTCTCTCGGAAAAGCGATATTGTCCAACCAGCTGACAAGAGCCTCTGCGCCTCGCTGATGAAATGGAAAGCCTGGCGTACCCTTGAAAGGCAGCAAGAAGCTGCAGATGCGAGTGGCGATGCGGTCGTAGATCTGGTCGCACTCGTCCTTGTTGCCATCTGCAAACAGAGGTCGGCCATAGAAATAGATTGCTAGAGCACCATTTGGACGTAGCAGCTCGTTGAAGGCCTGTACGGAGGCTACCGGGTCGAGCAGAGGCATACACTCCGATACAACGAGGAGGTCCGTCTTGCCCTTGCCGACAGCGGCTGGCACAACACCACTGCTGAGCTGCTCTGCTGGAGCCTTCACCGTGGTCATCCTGTTGTAGACGTCTGCAGAAATCAACGCCGGTACTGCAGCAAGAGCCTGGTCGTTGACATCTGAGCCGACGACGTGGTCGTAATACTTCGCAAGACGAGCAGCAATGTTGCCAGGCCCAGTGCCCACATCATGAGCTACCTTACGATGATAGTCTCCAACACCAGCTTGATACTCGTTGATGAGATGAAAGAAACCATCTGAGGGCGATGGACGACCTGCAATGTACTCTCTCCAGAAGGTAGTGTCGTTGTCAAGCACAGCAGTCGTGAAAGGTGTTTCGAATTTCTCGTCGACCTTGGACTCTATGACTGTGGTAGAAGACATTGTTGGCGATGGTCTTTGGTATTGCTGTGAGGCGATATTGCTGCGTGAATTACTCTGAGGAATGTCGGTCTTGCGTCTTGCGCATGTCCTTATCAGGAGGCGTCATTGGACACAGCTGACATGTCATGCCGATTGCTTGACCGAAGCGATGATGGCTGGTTGGAGCAGCAATGAGGGTGAGCTCATCGGCGTCAGGCATCTTCAGAGCCTTGCAGTGATGTCGCATGCGTGCTATCACTGCGAACGCATGTGTAGTGAGTCTTCGGAGCTGACTGGTGGAGCTCCATCCATGCCGATCCTTCGATACATCGACGCCGAACCTCAAACAAGGACCTCGGACCTTAGGTAGAGAGGATCTGCACTGCATGGACATCTCTCGCGTCGGGTCTCAGATCACGTTCAGTCCCTTATGCATGGTTCTACCGTGTGGCAAGAACTAGGTAGGCAGGTCCAGTTGTCTGACCATGAGCTCCGGCATCATCTTCGGAACTGGCAAATGGCATGCCTCTAGAGATCTCTGCACAGCTGCAGCAATGGTTATGAAGCCTCAGATGACTGGCACAGGTGAGCTGTAGCATTCTTTCCCTACTCACTTATCCACTTTCGTCCAGTACTTCTGCAGAATGTCTACCACAACGACAGTAACCAGCCCTGCTTCGGCCAAGGTTGAGCTTGACAGCAAGCATCTTGGGTTTGCGAGGATATTCGAAAACCCAGCTGGGTCGGTTGAGGCAGCACAGCGTATGCTTCAGAAGAACCATGACGAATTCCACATCTTCTGGCGAGATGTTGGTGGTCATAACCACATGGCTCACGCTGTCCTGAGCGTCCTCGCTCTTGGCGGCACTCCGGAAGAGCTGCAGCGAGCATACGACGACGGTGTTGCAGTGCAGCGGTCTATGCCACCGCTTGATGAGAAGGTCGTCCAAAGCCTCCATGATGCTGAGGTGTTTCGGTCAAAGATTGGCAGTATCCCGGACTATATCAACTTCCTGTACTTCTTCGAGCAAGAGATCGACAAGAAGGGCTGGCAGACAGTCTGCAACGAGTATCTTTTCACCAAGACTCCAATCGCCAATACTCTGCTCGCGAGGATGTACGAGGGAGCATATCATCCCATCATCCATCTCGGCTTGGGCATCGAATTTCAGCAGCCAAGCATCATCGCAGAAGGTTTGGCACAGGCTGCCACTCACGACTCTGCTGGCATCGAAGGCTTCTTCCTCAATAGCGAGGCGCTGGCACTGGAGTCTAATGCTCCAAGCAAGTCATTGATTGAGCTCTTTCACGAGGTTCGGGACACAGAGAAGATCCGCACTGCTGCTCGTGTACAAGACGGTCCGGTGCGAGTGAGAGAGGGTGTGATTGGCCGTGCAGGTGCCGAGATCACAGCTCTTGCATCTCAGTACAAGGTGAAGCCAGACGAGCTTGAGCGCGCTGTAGCTGAGATGATCAGCTGCAATGCCTTCATCTCTGGCGCTGCTCAGCGGGCTCGCAAGGTACACAAGATTGACTTCTTTCATATGCACAACGTCACAAGCTCGATCTTCCTGTCAGTCTTGACACAACAGCCATGGATCAAGCTTGACGACAAAGTCCGCCTCATTGAGTGGAAGAGTCGTCTTGATCTCGTATGGTATGCTGCTAGCGCTGCTGCAAAACTTGATGCAGCATGGATCACAGACTATGTGCCAACCTTCAGCGCCGGTATGGACTGGATCTCCCTGTACAAGGCTACCAACAAGGCCCATGATGATGGCCACGTTGCCAAGTTCATTCGAGCCATCAAGAATGGATTTGATGTTGCCAAGCCGTTCGAAAGCAGTCAAGACGCTGCCCTGTTGCCTGTCCATGGTGATATGTGGTTCAAGGTTGCTCAGCTAGCATACGACACGACTCTGAATGTGCCTGTAGATGACAAGTGGGTCTGGGGCACTGGGTTTGATCCAATGTGGATGAAGGTGCCAGCAGCATAGATCTATGTATGGCGTTATAGTTCTCCAAAGCATTGAGTACCTCTTCCATAAGTTGAAATCTGATCATGATTCGTCAATCGTCTCGCGTCAGGTAGCCTGCTTGTCTACAAATGCTGCAGCATGCTGACAACGTTGCGTGCTGCATTGCGCAGCTGAATCTTGAGATCGACCTCCAGTTGCTGAAGTGCGACTGGTGAAAGTGGTTGTATTTCTGCAGATACATCCTCGTCAGATACCGTACCATAGCCATGACAAGCTTCGCTTTCCTTCTTGGCCCTGATCCTGCCAAGCCTGGCTGATAGTACATCAATCGTAGATCGCATGCGATGCAATTCATGCAGGATCTGCTGGACAGACAACCTCAAATCGCTACCAGGGTCACATAGGACATCTTTGTGGAATGATACCGATGTACGTGCAGCGACGGACCAGCTTTTGATGAGCCTTCCTGTCACCAAAGATACTAGAAGTAGGAAGTATGCATCTGTTGAACAGGTGCAAGCGAGGACTTTGTTCAGCATATCCACAATGCCTGTGTTGGTTGAAACAATGCTGCTCAGGTCTGGTATCGTGCTTGACTGTCCTGCAGGATCAGGTAGAGACGAAAGTACAAGCATTTTCTTGAGGCACTCGCACTCTGCTGCTCCTACCATCTGTGCTGGAGTGTGGTAGACTGTTGCACGCTGATTGACGCTAGCCTTTGAGGTCGAGAAGAATGATGCCGCGTTATCAAACTGCACGCTCGACGATCGACTTTGATGCTGAGGCCACATCGCATCAGACCTGATGCCGCCGGGCTGCTCTACATAGTAGCTCGTTTGGCCATCGGTGGCGCCTGGTATACGGATCATGGAGTCGAACAGCTCATCATGCTCTGTAGATCTTGCGAAGAAGCTTGTCTGAGTTGACTGTGAAGCTGCTCGCGTTGCCATTGATTCATCATACTGCTGTGGCCAAGGTGATCGCATCACGGGTGTCCTCATCGTGCTGAAATGTCCAGAGTTGTTCGAAGGTAGAACTTCATGGCGGATCGGGCTAGTTTTGAGCGCGTGTGCTGATCAGGATCAACACCGAGAGACAAGACGGAGCAGCACTACGGACGTAGCTGATGAATTCTGTCATGCTATGCAGATGGCCTTGACGACGAGGAATCAATGCAGGTAAGATCTAAAGTAGTATTTGAGGGTGGCTGGCAGCATTCTCGGATATGTATCCTGGGAGAGGTTGCGTTTAGGATGAAGGCGCCTGGATGGCGCACGAGCACAATCGGGTCGCGTAGAAAATGACGATGTGATGACACAAACACTCTCTTTATACAACACTTCTGACTGATCTCAATCTATCCGTTATGCTGCAGCTCGAGATGCGAACTCGTACCACGCTCGCGCAGCCTATACGCCGGTCGGACACTTTAGTAGTGGTCTGCTGCGACAATATCTCTAGCTGCAACTACTGCCAAAGCATATACACTCGCATGAGGATGGCAGGTCGTGGCATACGGGAACGCACTCGAATCAACGACTCTGATGCCCTTCAATCCCTTCAGCCTCCAATTACTGTCAAGAGCCTTGCCAATAGCGACGGTGCCCATAGGATGGTGGAAAGAGAAGGACTGCTGCTGGATAGCGTTCCAGATTTGGTCATCTGTTTGGACGTTTGGACCAGGATAGAGCTCGGTTTCAACAACCGAGCTGAGAGCTGAAGACGACATTATGGCTCGGAGCTTCTTGTACGCCCAAAAGATTGCCTTCTTGTCAGCTGGCGAGCCATAGTAGTTGGACTGAATGACTGGATCGGTGTGAAAGTCTGTTGAGCTAATGGAAACGTAGCCTGCTGCCTCTGGCTGCACAAGACTGGCCCAGGCTGTGACAACGCTCTGGTTCGCAACACCACTAAAGAATGGTACCGTGCTGTATTCGATCAGGACGTGAGGACGATCTTTCTGCAGGTTGACATAATGCGAGCCGTTGACACCATCGAAGACAGAATCAGGCACACGGAAAGCACCATATACGAGACCATTGTCCCAAGACAAAGGTCCCGAGTGATTTTGTGCGTATTGCTGCTGAGCAATGGCCTTCTCGGTCGCGTTGTCGGCCCACTGCCACACTGTCAGGATATCATCCGGCACCTTGACCTCGACTATCGGAAAGAGATGGTCCCAGAGATTCTGGCCGACAGCAGGAATGTCTGCAACGACTGGAATTTTATACTTGTTGAGAGTCGAGCTTGGTCCGATACCATTCTGGAGCAACAGCTTTGGAGTGTTGATGGCGCCTCCGCTAATAATGATCTCTCTGGCCACCAACGTAGTGTTGACTTTCTTCTTCAAGTCGAGGTAAGTGACATTCGTTGCTGTCTTGCCACTAAAGCCAATGTGGTGTGCCCAAGCACCGCTCAATAGCTTGACGTTAGGTCGAGCAGCAGCAAGGGCGCCGAATGTGTTGCGGCCATATGAGCGAGTTCGGTTACTTGTCCAAATGTTCGACAGACCATAGTCGACTCCAATGCCATGGCCATCCGTCAAGTCCACCTCTGGGAGGCTCAATTGCGACTGAAGAGCTTGGCCGAACGGCTTGTCGAAGTTCGTTGTCCCAGTGCCAGTCGATCTGCTGATCTCGATAGGGCCATTGCCATATGCAGTCGTATTGACATAATCGTCATAGACACCGTGCTCAGACGAGTAGTGGCTTGTCTCCTTGAATGCTTCGAGCATGGACTTCCATGCAAGGCCTTTGTTGCCAGAAGCAGTTGCCCAGTCATCGAACAACGACTCTGAGCCTCGACAGTAAGCCATACCGTTTACACCTCCTCCACCACCAAAGACTCGACCTTGATTGAGCTGCGGAGTATTGCCTGCAAGGCCTGGGTCTGGGATGACAGTATAGTTCCAGACGTACTGGTTCAGTGTCGGATACAAAGCAGGAGCTGAAGCAGATTGTCAGCAGAAGACTCATACAAGAGCATGACGAAACGTACTGTTGATACCAGTATCGTTGATGCCATCGGGTCCAGCCTCGAGAAGGACAACGGTCTTGCTAGCATTCCTCGATATTGCCTCGACGAGGACGAACCCAGCTGGTCCTCCACCAATAATGACATAGTCTACTGCCTTGCTGGAAGCTGCTTCTTGCAAAGGTGCACCAAGTATGGCCCTGGCCAACGCCAACAGGAACAACGATCGATACATGGCGAAAAGAGATACAAAAGTGATATCAGATGATCTACGAGGGCAGGAGAATATAAGGATCCTTTTCAACCAGCCTGCTCGGGCATAATGGACTCCTCGCACTGGTGCGCTCTCTCAGAGGTTCCTTGGCTGTTGCTACTTCGACAGTTTTACTGTCCAATGAGGTCTCACGTGCTATAGCATGGCTCTCACCTGGCAGCCACATGGCTTACGTGCTGCATCCTTCAAGGAATTAGTCCCATGCGGCCATCGGATACCGACATCAACCAGCGTGGAATGTCTTTCCGGAAGACCTACAATACCCTGTATACACGCAAAGAAGATCTTCTGACATGGTACTCGACAGCCATGTGACACAGTAGCTTTCATCCATTCCTGTCATCGATACCTTTGACATCGACTCAGATTGCTTGAGCGCCTTTACTCGGACTGTCCGAGAAACACGGTAGGATCTACGAAGGAAGTGAGGCAAGGTCAAAGCGCGGCCGATCAATCGCTTCAAAGTTCATCAGAAGGAGTGAGAGTAACAAACTGTCCGACAGTCTATGCTACAGTAGTACCTGGTGCCTGAGAGGCAGAGACAACCGTGCGCTCAAATACCCGAATCCTCAATCACGGCATCAGCTGGAATGCTCACGTTCTGGTAGAACGTCGTCCAGTCTACGCATCTATCTTGAAGTTGGCCGAGGGCATTCGCCTTCTCCATCAGCGGCTTGATCTTGCCAGGCTGCTCAATGTACTGCAATGCCAGGCCTGCGCTTGCGTGCCATGCAATATGGCAGTGTAGTAGCCATGCTCCCGGGTTGTTAACTTGGAATGCTATCCACAAGTACCCTCCTATCGTAACGTCTGCAACGTCTCTTCTTGCTGGATTATCAAGCTGTGGGACAATGTCTGTGGTGAATGGCCCCTCGCCCTGAGCCAGAATAACAAAGTCATGGCCATGCAAGTGGATGGGATGGACGGAAGGTGGGTTTGTCTGAGGCTGGTTTGCTGTGTCCAGAGTGTAATTGTTGGTGATGACAAAGTACACCCATTCGTCATCTTCATAGTCGAGATAGACTGGGACAGTCTCATTTGTGAATGTCGTTGTCAACGGCTGATTGTCTATGGTCATCTTTTTCAATGATGGCTGCTCCCAGTCAAGCTGCAATGTTGTGTTGCCTAGCACCCATTTCTTGATTCGGGAGTTGATGGGATCAGAGACATTTGGCCAGCCTTGGAGACCAATCCGCAACCATTCTGCCGAGTCATTGCCATTGACACGAGCGCCGACCTGCCGTGGAACTATTGGCACAAGTGTCTGTGGATCGGGGTCGTTGCAGCCGAAGTCGTAGTGCTGCTCACTGACTGGTGGAACTGCTGGTGCACTGTGATCGCTGGCATCGTAGCGGATGACGCCCAGCCTTGACTCCCAGGTGTCCATTGCGCAATACGAAGCGTGCATCCAGAAGTTCGTGCCGTTGGCAAGATCAGCGTCAGCCTTGACAATGATCTCATATCGCTGACCAATGCCAATCTGAATGACATCAGTCTCGAATGGTTGGATTGGCACGAAGTCGTTTTGTATGACTGTGAAGTTGTGTCCATCGATGTAGAACTTGTACGTCAACAGACTACCGCTGTTGACCAGACCGATCCTATATGTCTTGCCCTTCTCGACTGAGACGGTGTATGGATCGTTCGTGGCTGTGCAATTGGTATAGAAGCCAGGTGTGCAGGTGTAAGCTGCCTTACCGTTGAGCAGATTCGCCGCTGGAAGAGGCGCTTCTGGTGTAGTTACCTCGACTGGGTAGAGTTCAAATGCATCGCCATGGTACCTATGAGGTGTCAGTGAGAAAGACGGTCCCAGGATTATGCTCATGCCCACCAATCACTCAACAAGAATGGTCCAAGATCAACGTCGTAGTTGGCGCTGGAAGGGCCGTGGATCCAGATGCCGCCATACAGACCATTCGTATACTGCAGAGAGAAGTGACTGTGCCACCACGATATGCCATACTGCCATAGACGGAATTCGTAGACTTGTGAGTCGCCAGGCTATCTATCTGTCAGTAAAGGAACCAGGTGTTGAATGCCGTTCTCTGACCTTGCCAGGACATTGTGTAACTCCGGGGACGCCGTCTAGCCAATTCGTTTGATACTGTCTTAAACCATGCCAGTGAATTGCACTCCCGTTATCATTAGTCATGTTGTTGTGGACAGTGATGCCTGTCATGTGTCAGTAGATTGCACCCATGATCTTGATCTGATTATTGCTTACGCAAAGTATCTCCCCAGTTGGCCTCAAGCACTGGACCTGGAAATAGACCTGGCGGTAATCAGCCTTGGAGAGGACATGATGTGTGCAGACGTACCATTTGCCACCATTGCCAGCTCCGGGTAGCCGTCTGGTGCTTTCATCTCTTGGCCTATCGTGAACTCATACTACTGTGCATCAACGATTGAGTGTATGTTTGATCATTTGATAACCATACCTCGACCAGCTTCCCCGGTGGAACTTTCTTCTCGTAGTCTGTGTAGATATCGAAGCCATCGCTCCAGCACTGTCTGTTATAAGGCGAGTGACATGAGTGTGGAACAGCCGAGGCTGTTGGCTTGGCCGATCGATGTGATGTGACCAAAGTATGGCTGGCCTTCGACCATGATGCAGCAGAAAAAGGAGCGAATGCAAGGAAGAGCGTACAAGCACCGAGCAAAGACATCGTGTAGAGGTTAGAACGTCTCAGAATGTGTGTTCAACTGTACAAGACACTCAATAGTATGCAGACCTACCAAGATAAAGTAGTCGGCGATCGACTTGGAAGTGAAAGATCAGATCTCAGGCAGTGGCAAATTGTGGATAACCAGGCTGTGTGATGATGCGCAAAAGACCATTGTCTATCCTGCTATAGATCTGAATGCATGGACTGTGTGTCGATACTGGTGTTATTGCAGTAGAGTGTCGATCACAGCTGTCGCCGAAGTTCGCGGGCGATCACTTTCGGAAGTCGAAGCTGAAAGTGAATCCTGCCGTAGTGCTTACGAGCACTGCCGGACCGCTCAGACGGCGATGGCAAACCATCTGCGCACTCCGTTGCGTATCTCGAATGCGACCTTTTCGTCTTCCGCGAGCTTGCGCAGGACTTCGTCGGTGAAAGGCTCCAGTGCTGCCTGTCGAACGCCGTCATCAAGCCCAATGCCGTACATTGCCACCACAAGCTCTTGGACAGTGGCCTTACCAGGTTTCCGATCTGGCTGAGGCTTGAGCTTGTTCAGGGATGCCAACGTCTGCTTCTCTCGTCGTTCTTTACTTGCCAGCTCACCAGCAATTTTTGCCTGCAGGTTCGGGATCACTGCTCCATGTGCCGGGTAGCCAGTTGTACAGCCATGAGACTTCATGGTTCGAAGAGTGTTCATGTAGATGCTCAGCTCCTCGACTGCACTGGAGCCGTGACCAAGAACATTGTCTCCAGTGAACATGGCATTCTCCTCTTCGAGAATGAACGACATGTGATCATGCGAGTGTCCGGGAGAGTGCACCGCTCGAATTGTGGCACCTTCGACCTTGAAGACTTGACCATCTTCAATTGGCTGCTGACCATGCTCGGGAGTGTGCTTGTAGATGGAATCAGAGAGCTCAGGATAGAGACGCAAAAGATCAGGCACACCACCAGTGTGATCGCCATGCCAGTGAGTCAGGAAGACATGAGAGAGCTTGATCGACGTACTCTCAAGGGTGTCTTCGATGATGTCCGCCCATTTGCGGTATCCTTGAGCTGTGTCGATGATGAGTCGTCTGGAGCCTGTGCCAACAATATACGTGTTGGTGCCTTGAAGAGTGAACTACATGCTGTCAGTCATCGTTGCGAGCATTGACCATGAACATCTCAACTGACCTTGCCAGCATTCTGGCCTAGTATCCGCAAGACTCGGGGAGTCAACTGCTCGACATCTGCCAAAGTTGGTAGGTGTTTCTGCTGTGCGACTAGGTAGTCGTCAAAGGCGCAAATGTTGAGGGCTTTGTTGATCTGCTTGTAGCCGCCTTCGCCCATGTTGAATGTGATCTTTTCGATATCGTTGTATGAATCTCAGAGACCTGGTTGACAAAGACAACCTCGCAGAAGTTCAGGCAGGATACCAACGTCGGGAGTGAATTGTCAGCACGACGAGACCGTCGCCCGATCCTGCTTCGCTATCTCGTACTGTCCCAGAAAGGGTATGACAACGTCGGTCGTGTTGATACTGTCCCTGCATATCCGTCTGCTTCGGCAACGGCTATTCAACAGAGTTCTGCTTAGCATGCACTCAGGGCTACACTCGTGCCTGACGGAGACCATGCGAGCATTCGGTTCGCGGCAGGGCATGTCATATCTCTTGAGCTTGTGTGAGCCAATGGTGTATCATGCCGAGAGTGAGAGCTCAAGGCATCTTGGCTCGAGACAGGTCAAGCATTTAGTTGAAGCTTTGTCCTCGCCACGACAAGATGACCGTAGGACATAGGCTGTTCAGCTCAACGTCCCTTTGCCTTTTGAATGACTGTTTAACACAGTCGGACGTCAAATTGTTGATCCACTCCTCTTGATGCAACCCTTGAAGTCGTCGACGACCAGCTCAACATCCCTCTCCTCTTGGGTTGCAATGAATACACCATCATCGGCGTCACAGAGCAGCACTGCCAGCAGGATGAATTTCATCTACTTCGGCAATGAATTTCCTGGTGACGATCTGAAGCTCCTGCTGAGACGCCTAAGAACACACAGCAAGGATCGAAAGCATCCCTTACTTGCTCAATTCCTCGACGAAGCCACGATAGCTCTGAAGGACGAAGTCAAGCGTTCTCCGGCTGAGATCAGAGCTCAATTCCCGACTGTCGAGTCGATCCTAGAGATAGATACGCCAAGACTTCGCAAAGGACAACTGTCAGGCTCCATCGATGGCGTTCTACTCTGTGTCTTCGAGATCGCATCCTTTATCGGGTCAGTCGGTTGCTTGATCATGCTGTTCTTCAAGCTAACATGGATACCCAAGATACCTAGAGACAACGGACGACCAAGGCAATGCTTTGTTGACAGATGCATCATACCTTGCAGGCCTAGGCATAGGCTTGCTAGCTACAGGTGCAGTAGCGTTATCGGCGACACCGGCAGACATCGTCCAGGCTGGTGCGCAAGTCGTTCGCATTGCGTTTCGTCTTGGTCTTGTTGTCACGGACGCGTCACGTAACATTGACGCACTGGTTGCGCCAGATAATGGTCATGCCGATCCTTGGGCGTATGTTATCCACGGCATCTCGCCCGAAGAGGCCCAGAAGGAGCTCGATGGGATTCACGAGCGAGATGTAAGTTCGGCCACTAAAAGATGGTGATGGTGATTGCGTTGACACTTCTTAACAGTGCACGCCAAATGCAAGCAGAGTGTTCATCAGCGCTCCGGCCACGACTTCTGTCACGATCAGCGGCCCTCCAGCTCGACTGAAGTCGTTGCTACGAACCTCAGGCTTTTTCCGTGACAGACGAAGCATAGCTCTGCCTGTCTACAGTGGTCTCTGCCATGCAGACCACATCTACTCCCGGCGCCATGTCGACAGAGTCCTTGACACAGAATGGTCGACTGCTCTACTGCAGCAGAAACCACGCATCCCCGTGCTCTCATCATGCACAGGTATTGCTTTCTCTGCTGCCAACGCCAAAGAGCTGTTTGGCGACATCATCAATGAGATCATGCGACATCAGATCCGATGGGATACAGTCATACAGAGCATCATCAGCATAGCAAGCCATACAGCTCGCTGCAACATTCTAAGCTTTCGATCTTCACTACCACTGAACGACGCACTAGCATCTCTCAAGAAAGAACTGCCAGATGTAGACATTGGCTCAGAGGACATGCTACCATGGCTTCTCGACGATAAGACTGAGGTTGCTGGACCTCGAGGTACTATGCAATCCAAGATTGCCATTGTTGGCATGTCCTGCCGAATGCCAGGAGGTGCCACCAATACTGAGAAGTTCTGGGAGATCCTCGAACAAGGCCTCGATGTGCACAGAAAGATTCCGGCAGATCGATTTGACGTCGACTCACATCATGACCCCACGGGAAAGCGACAGAACAGCAGTCATACTGCATACGGCTGCTTTATTGATGAACCAGGGCTCTTTGATGCACCTTTCTTCCACATGTCGCCAAAGGAGGCTGCTCAGACGGATCCAATGCAGCGATTGGCACTAGTCACAGCATACGAAGCTCTTGAGAGAGCTGGCTATGTTGCCAACCGCACAGCTGCTACAAATCTTCATCGCATAGGCACATGGTATGGACAAGCCAGTGACGATTACAGAGAAGTGAACACTGCACAGGAGATCAGCACATACTTCATCCCTGGCGGTTGTCGAGCTTTTGGTCCTGGTCGAATAAACTATTTCTTCAAGTTTGCTGGACCAAGCTTCAATTGTGACACAGCTTGCTCTTCGAGTTTAGCTGCCATTCAGGTATAGTACTACAACAAGGGAGAACACAGATATGTGCTAACAAGATCTACAGGCAGCTTGCACTGCTCTCTGGGCTGGTGATGTCGATACAGTCGTGGCTGGAGGTCTGAACGTGCTTACTAACTCAGATGCTTTCGCAGGTCTTAGTCATGGCCACTTCTTGACGAAGACTCCCAATGCATGCAAGACCTGGGACAGTGAGGCTGATGGCTATTGTAGAGCTGACGGCGTCGGCTCAGTCGTTATGAAGAGGCTTGACGATGCACTCGAAGACAATGACAACATCATTGGAGTCATTCTCGCTGCAGCAACGAATCACTCAGCAAATGCAGTGAGCATCACGCATCCTCACGCTGGTCACCAGGAAGACCTAGGTCGAATCGTCACAGCCAGGGCTGGTATTGATCCGCTCGATGTTAGCTATGTCGAGATGCATGGTACCGGTACACAAGCTGGCGATATGGAGGAGATCCAGTCAGTGGCCAATCTCTATGCACCAGCAGCACCGCGCCGACGAAGTGCAAACCAGCTACTTCACATTGGTGCTGTCAAGTCTAACGTGGGCCATGGCGAAGCCGCTGCAGGTGTCACTGCCTTGCTCAAGGTCCTCTTGATGCTCCAGAAGGGCGCTATCCCTCGTCACGTAGGAGTCAAGCATGCTCTCAATCCAGCTTTTCCCCAGGATCTCGAGAAGAGAGGCCTACGCATTCCATTCGAAGCACAACCATGGCAGACTGGTAACAAGAAGCGCATTGCAGCCATAAACAACTTCTCTGCAGCCGGAGGCAACACGACTCTTCTGATCGAAGAAGGTCCAGTACGCGAGTTTGTTCGCCAGGACCCACGAACCTCTCATGTCGTCAGCATCTCTGCAAAGAGCAAGATCTCGCTCAAAGGCAACCTGACTAGATATCTCGAGTATCTAGAGGCCAACCCAAACGTCTCAATGGCTGATCTGTCATACTCGACCACTGCTCGACGCTACCAACACAATCACAGAGTTGTTGTGCCTGCAGCAGATGTCAAATACCTGCAAAAGGCTCTTGGCGCTGCGCTTGAGAAGGTCGACACACACAAGCCTATTCCTGCCAGCGGTGCTCCTCCTGTCGGCTTTGTGTTCACCGGACAAGGCGCATCCTACAAGTCGATGAATCTGGAGCTGTACCACGATAGCCCGTTCTTCAAGAACCAGATCCTCGACTTAGATGCCGTGGCGCAGTCTCAGGGCTTCCCATCGATACTCCCAGCCATCGATGGTAGCCATGAGAAGGACCACCAGCACTCGGCAATTGTGACACAGCTCGCTCTCGTGTGTACAGAGATTGCTCTCGCACGATATTGGATGTCCATTGGAGTCAAGCCAAACTTCGTCATTGGTCACAGCCTGGGCGAATATGCTGCTATGCACATTGCTGATGTCCTGACTGCTGGCGATGCGATTTACCTTGTCGGCAGTCGGGCTCGCATGCTCGAGGAGAAGTGCAGCAGTGGAAGCCATAAGATGCTGGCGGTCAGAGCATCACTGTCTGACATTGAAGCTGCTGCCAATGGGCTCCCATTCGAAGTCGCATGTCTCAACGGTCCACAAGAGACTGTTCTGAGCGGGACCATCAGTCAACTCGATGCTGTTGTTGAACCTCTGCAAGCAGCAGGCTTCAGATGCACGAACCTAGATGTTGCCTTTGCCTTCCACTCGTCGCAGACGGATCCGATTCTGGATGACTTCGAGGCTCTTGCAAAGAAAGCGGTCTTGTTCCAGGCGCCAAACTTACCCTTCGTCTCACCTTTGCTTGACAAGGTCATCTTCGATGACAAGACACTTAATGCTACTTATGTCAGACGAGCGACTCGAGAGCCTGTCAACTTTGTCGCCGCTCTTGCCAAGGCCAAGAAGATGTCTGTCATTGATGATAGCACAGCCTTCGTCGAGATCGGTCCTCATCCCGTAGCCATCAATTTCGTCAAGATGGGATGTCAGAATGTCGGTGTTGCTGTCCCGTCGATGAGACGAGATGATAACAATTGGACTACATTGGCATCATCGCTTGCGGCTCTGCACAGCGCTGGGGTCGAGATCAACTGGAATGAAGTTCACAGACCATTCGAAAAGTCGCTTCGACTGCTCGATCTTCCAACTTATGCCTGGAATGACAAGACGTACTGGATACAGTACAACGGCGATTGGGCTCTGACAAAGGGTAATACCTTTTATGATGCAGAAAAAGTTATCACGAATGGTAAGCCTGCACCGCAGGCATTGGCGCATTTGTCTTCGACTGTGCAGGACATCATCGCAGAGTCATTCAACGGTCACGCAGGAGAGATCACCATGCAAGCAGATTTGATGCAGACAGACTTCCTAGCAGCAGCTCATGGTCACAGCATGAACGGATGTGGCGTCGTTACCTCAGTAAGTCGACCTTTGCTATGTGTTCTGCCTGTGCTAACAGTTTGAAGTCAATTCACGCTGATATTGCATACACCTTGGGCGAGTACCTCTATAAGAAGATCTTGGCAACAAGCAAAGCTGCACCAATGGGTGTACAGAATCTGGTCGTCACCAAAGGCCTTGTAGCACAGTCCAATGTGGATGTTCCTCAACTAATTCAAGTTACCGTCAGGACTGAGGACATTACTTCTGGTCAAGCATCTCTAGAATGGCGAACCAGGTCCAACAACGGTCTCATTGACGAACCGTTTGCCACAGCGACACTTGAGTTTGGCCTCGCCGAAGATTGGATCAACTCCTGGACACCATTGAGCCACCTCATCCAGAGTCGCATCGAAGCACTTGATCATTTGGCTGTTGAAGGTCTGGCAAACAAACTTTCACGCAAGATGGCGTATACATTATTTGCCAACAACCTTGTCGACTATGCTGAGAAGTATCGTGGCATGCAAGCTGTGACAATCAAAGACTATGAGGCATACGCTGATGTCACCCTCACCACTGAGAAGGGCGGCAAATGGACAGTTCCACCATACTTCATCGACAGCGTGGCACATCTTGCTGGGTTCGTCATGAACTGCTCGGACGCTTCCGACGTCAAGAACACATTCTGCGTTACCCCTGGCTGGAACACCATGCAATTTGCTCGACCACTTACTGCTGGGGAGAAGTACCAGTCGTACGTCAAGATGATACCGTCTTCGGATGATCCCAGCGTATACTTTGGCGACGTCTATATCCTGCAAACAGGAGATATCTGCGGTAAGGTTGGCGGCATTCAGTTCAGACGATATCCCAGAATTCTCCTGAGTCGATTCTTCTCACCACCTGACTCTGCTGCCGCCAAGAGTTTTGCTGCTGCTCACTCAACGGCTCCAGCCAAGCCCATCGCTGCGAAGAAAGAGGTTGCAGCGGTGGCAGTGAAGGTTGCTACACCAGACGCTCCGACCAAGGCCGACGAGAAAGCATCAGTACCAGTACCAGCAGTTGAGAAGGCGGCTTATGCGCCCACGATAGCTGCTGCAGCCTCGGCGCCAGCTCCAGACAGTGTCGCTGCTAAAGCGCTTCTCCTGATTGCTGCAGAGTCTGGTCTTGATCCAGCTGATCTGGGTGATGATGCAGCGTTCAACGATCTCGGAGTGGACAGCTTGATGAGCTTGGTCGTTGCAGAGAAATTCAGGACTGAACTAGGGGTGTCTATCAATGGCAGTTTGTTCCTGGAGTACCCAACGATTGGTGATATGAGGAAGTGGTTAGAGGAGTACTATAGCTAGACACATGTCTACGGCGTCCTGGCAATGATGAATGTTGAAACTACTCACGTCCTCACTCCCTTCATAGCATGGCTGTATATGAGCTACAGGCGAACGTGTAGTCTTCTTGAAGAGCTGTGGTGTATAGTTTCATGGCATGCAGCTGACCCTCACCTCTTCCAGAGAGTCGGCAGAGTGGTGCTCGGTCTCGCAAGCGTAGCCTTGGTATAAGTATGCTCCCCGAAGGAAGGACCTCCCTCCACCTTGTCTCTCACCTCAAACACATCATCAAGATGTCTACTCAAGTCAGTGTGCCTGCATCAGCAGTGCTGAGCGGATGCTTCCTCTCAGGTATGATCCCAGATCGTAACTTCCAACAAATGCTAAGAAGTTTGACACAGGTGCCATGATGGGTTTGTCGTTGATGGCAGTCCCAGTGCTGCTTGAGACAAACACCCAAGCAGGCCATTTGGTCGACCAGTGGTTCAACCTCTACCAGCACGGCCACCATGTTGCTCCAGCCATGTCGATCGCAACTTTGGCTGTATATCTGTGGACAGCAGTCGACAGACGGTCGAAGCACAAACCATGGCTGGTCTTCCTGCTTGCTGGTCTAATTACTTTCACCATGGTGCCCTTCACGCTAACACTCATGGCACCGACCAACAATGCACTGTTCAAGATAGAGCATGACAAGAACAGCATGTCACTGCTCCCTGCTACGCTTGCTGAAGTCCAGCAACTTGTGATCCAATGGCAACGATTCCATGCTGTGCGTTCACTATTCCCATTGGCAGGCACAATTGTTGGGCTTACTGGCACTCTGAACGAGCTCAAGATCCTCAAGTGAGCGAAGGATTGGCTGTCGGAGGTCATCTGAGGTCAGCTCGGATCCCGAGGTGTCGGACCCCGAGGGAGGACTTCGGCTAATCTCGAAACGGCGGAACTGGTGGACACGCATATCATTCCATAGCGAAAGCTCACCTGTTAGAACTTGTCCTTCAATGGACCAGTTTCTTGACCTGCGTACATCGAATGTAGTTCCGGATCGGTACGAGCGCTCTTGCTGATCCTTACACTGTGCGAGCAAGTCTGATTCGTCTAGAAATGCTGTCAAGATATAGATGGAGCTGGACGAGCTCCTGAAGTGATCATAGTGTCGTTTGAAGGTAAGCACAGAGGCATTGCAATCAGGTCTGCTCCCTTCTTCGCAGTCATGGGTCTCTTCAGCAAGTGGTCTGACGATCACATGAAGAGGAAGGCGGTGTCACTGATCGATGGTGGTCATCTCCAGAACGACAAGTCATTGTTCACTCTTCTTGAGCAGGCAAGCGTCACAGCAGGTGATAGCAGTGCTCTGTTATGCATGCATCAACGATCTGGCTGTTTGGAAGATCTCCTGGAGAGCTCACAGAAGCAACCCGTGGCCAATGGAGACTCACACAAAGCCGACAAGGTCGATTGCCTTGTGGTTTCATATTCGCAGCTGTACAATGCTGCTCTGAAGGTTGCTCGTGGCTTTGCAGCACATGGCATCTTGCCCGGATCGACAATGGTTCTGCTGATCAACAATGGAGTCGAGTTTGCCGTCTTGCTCTGGGCTGCGATTATGTACCGCTTGACTATTGTCTGCCTGGATCAATCAATGAGTGCTCCAAGTTCTCACAGAACTCTGTGTGAGATGCTAAAGATGCTCAGACCCGCGATAGTGGTGACAACTGATGCAGCCGGTGCGGTGTCCTCAGACATTGCGGTCGCTGAGTTACGGCTGGCTCAACCTCTTGGTGTCAAGCTCGAGAGTGGTGTCATCAGTGGCTGGAAGACACTATCTGATCTCGTGGCACACCCTTCGAGCGCTTCAGTCGACGTCGAGACTATGCTTGAGCAGGCCAGAAACGACGATCCGGAAAGAGTACATTCCATTCTGTTCACATCTGGAACATCTGGTACACCTAAAGGATGCCCATTGCGCCTGAAAGGACAAACACATTTTCTGCATTCCTGGTCATGGCTGATCACGGAGAGCAATGCCAAGCGAGCTCTGCAGCAAGCACACAATTCTAGAGCTATTGCACCTACTCAAGTACTGCAGACCTGGGTCAGTGGTGGCACAGTAGTCATGCCAAGCCGCAGCTTCGTGGTCGAGGACACCTTGACAGCAATCGAGAAGCATAGTGCCACCTTTGTAGTGCTATCGCCTCCGATGGTGCATGCTATAGCGAAAGCATTGAGGGAACGACCCATTGACACCAGTTCTGTGCAGACAATTCAGATTGGAGGCGATGCAGTGACCAAGGATGTTCTTCTGAGGTGTAGTGCGCTCTTCCCGCAGAGTCAAGTCTGTGTCGTGCACGGTATGTCAGAAGGCGTAGCAGCTTATCGTTGGGAGTTCTTCGACAGGCCAGTGTCAGAGGTGCCATTCTTGGGCGAAAGCACGCCTGTAGGATATGTTGCTTCTGGTTCAGAGGTCAAGTTGTGGGATCCTGTCAAGCAAAGGATTGCTGATCGAGGAGAGGCAGCAGAGATGCACATCTCCAGCCCCAGTATCATACAGCACTACCTATATGGTCGATCGGAATCATCCTTTTACGAAGCAGACAGCAAAAGGTGGTTCGTGACTGGCGACATCGCCATGATGAATGCCTCTGGACTAGTATACGTCCTTGGCCGCTCAAAGGATGTGATCTGGAGGGCTGGGAAGGCTATAATGCCTGCAGTAGTGGAGAGCTCAATCGAAAAGCTCACTGGACAGCAGGTAGGTCGGTCTCAGTGCAAGTGTGTTAGCTCGCTGACAACATACAGGCTTGCGTGGTAGGCATCAAGCATGCTTCGCTTGGCCAGCAGCCATATGCAGTCGTGGCTGAGGATCTTGATTCGGAGCTAGATGTCATCACACATGTGCAGGCTGTCTTCGGGCCAGCGTGTGTTCTGAGCGGAGTGCTGTCGTTGAGGAAGATTGGCCTCAGCCAATTCCCTGTGAACGCCACGTTCAAGATCATTCGGCAAGATGTCGAGCAGGCGTTAATATCTGCGCTCGGATGGACGTCGTAAAGGAGGCAAGTCGATCTTGAGAAGTCAGTGTAAGACGCTGATTTGGTGGCGTGCAAAACTCAATTGTCTGTGATCTCCGTCCGCTTTGAGTCCCGACATGCAATGTCGATCTTGTGGAGACACTTGGGTGACGATGTTAAGAATGTCCGATCATATGTAGTCGAGGGTGCTGTCGGTCCATTCGCGCCTTTATGAATTCTCTTGATCGTACTTTGATCGCTCAGCAAAGACTAAGAAGAACAATGAACGCATTGACAAAGAAGACCATTACTTTGGTCACCGGAGGTATCGTGGCTCTATGAGCTTTCTCATGTCGTGAGGCTGATGTGACCATTAAGGAAATGGTGGCATTGGCTTTGAGCTGGTAGCACAACTGATGGCAAGTCAGACGAACCATGTGTTGCTAGGAAGTCGATCCATCGAAAAAGGAGAGTCTGCCATCAGCCAGCTCGAGGCTCAAAAGGCACCAGGTACTGTTGAGCTTCTACAGCTCGATGTGACTGATGAGGCATCTATCAACGCTGCTGCCAAGACCGTTGAAAGCAAGCATGGAAGGTAAGACACGGCGGCATGAGCCTCGAGACCTGCGCTGAGAGATCTAGACTTGACGCACTGGTGAACAATGCTGCCATCGCCTTGCCCTCAGGGTCGATAGCAGAGCAGATGGCGATCTGCTTCAAAACCAATGCTACCGGACCTCTTCTTGTCGTTGATGCATTTGCTCCCTTGCTGAAAAAGGCACACGGTACACCTAGAATAGTCAACATCAGCACAGGTCAGGGTTCCATAACCAAGAGGCTCGATCCAACTGCACCAGGCTACAAGATCAAGGGTGTTCAGTATCGTGCCAGTAAAGCAGCTCTGAATATGGTCACTGCTTGTCAGGTAGCTGAGTTCGGCGATGAAGGGTTCAAGATCTTCAGCTTCTGTCCAGGATTCACACAGTCCAACCTTGGGTAAGTCGTATGAAGTGTGCGCTCAGGAGCCAGCTCACGATATCGGCAGACCGCACAACAATGCCGAGAATGGTGCCAAGCCAACGTCTGAGGGTGCTGCACCTATAGTGACCATCTTGAAGGGCGAGCGTGATTCAGAGCATGCTCATTTCCTTCACAACACTGGACAGTACCCCTGGTGAGGCCGTCAAGGGAGTTGCATAAGTCCTTGGGTGCTGCAGATCGCTAGTAAAGGCCATTTGGAAAGGGACATAGCAAGTGCGGGTTGTGTGTTAGTGCCATCGATGATGAGAGATGGTGTTTCACCAGTATTCATTGGGACAACCAGGCTACCTCGACAGATCCTATCGCGCAATCTCGCTAGATCAGAGGCCCGGCTAGCGACATTCCACTGCCAGAGTCGATCAATGCAACCCTCAGATACGCACCTTTGACTAGACCTCAGTCTCCTATCCTCTCACTCAATGGCTGAGTGCTCTCGTATCCATGCCTCGTCGTTCATGAAAGTGTGGACATTCCTATCTCCAACCAGGCAAGTGATGATAGTGTCCAGCATGACTCTCAAAGCGTCAATCTTTGGTCCGTTGTGCTCCTTGGTGCAGGCAAAGAGTATTGTCTCGACATCGCGTAGGGCATCCAAGATGCCATGAATCTTTCCTTTCCAATCAGAGGCATCAGTATCGTGGCTGCGAACACGGCGAAGCATCTCTTCGATAGTCGTAGGATCCAGCTTGAGAGAAGCAATCTTGCTGACCGGGAGGTCTGATGCCACAGGTGGGCTTGTGGCAAAGGTACTGTAGCTGGAGTTGTCGGTGGTGTCTGTGTCTTGCTCTGCGGTAGTGGTGGTCATTTCTGGCCCTGACTTGATGTACTCGTTCTTGTGTGTGACGGATTGAGAGTTGATTCTAGCTTGAGATCTGGTTCGCAGCTCCATAGTCAGATGATGTGTAGTGATGTGACTGATATGTTGTGACGACGAGAATGAGGATGTTTGCGTATAGTAGTCGTTGTTATTAGTTGTGTTTGAGGTTGTGCTGCAGCGTAGTCATGGAGCGCTCAAATCTTGAAACTGGCAGGAGCAACACAGGCTCTTCACCACAACTCGCAGAAGCATCATACATGCACCGATCTCGAAGCATCCAGCGCACATGATCTCTCTCCTAACAGCGCCGTGCTTGCAGAAGAACAGCAACGACATGTGAGTAACAGTAATGCGACGGTGAGCGGCGGTAGTGCTTGAAAGATGTATCTTACCTTCTCGACCATACGGACTACTCCTTGAATGCTGATACACACGATCTGTTCGAGTCAGACGCATGATGCTTCGATTACTCAACTCGTCAATAGCTGCCATTCAGATTACAGCACGGCGCCATGACAGCGCTTCTTGAACACCTCGCAAGCTTCGATCAGGACTTATGTTCACCCTTTTCGCTTCCGTGGAAGTGCACTATGTTGTGCAGTGAGGAGATCTCCGAGCAGCCCACAAAATTCCGAGCGAAAAGCATTGTAGACCTACGACTCTTTGCTTATCTCTGCCGGGAAGAGCTCTGATGTAATCCTCCCCATATCTCACGGTCGATCCCATCTCATCATCCACCAAAGAGACGAGAGCCAAAGAGAATCAATTTTCCAGAAAGACAATCATATAAGAAGAGAGGAAGTCATGTCTGGTACCACGGGTGAGTGAGTATTAGCAGAGCATCGATATCGATCACAGCCCATTCCTCTTTTGGCGCGTGCTTCTGATTCTCCTCGAACTCTTGCTTCGATAGCCATGGCTAAAGCATTGCTCCGTCGACCATCATGGTTGTCGGTCCTCTGCCTGTCCACGATCGTCAGACCCAGCATAGCTGCGAGGACATGTACTCCTTCCGCTGCTGAGAGCTTTGCTTGTCCGCGCTCCTTCTCAAACACATCCTCAATCCGTCAGAGTACGCTTTTTGCACAGGCTAACACACGCCATCGACGACGACATGCTGACTTGTACTCACTCTAGGCGGCGCACTGACGGCAGCGCTTGAATCGAACCAGAAATGGGCCAGCAACACAGCAAGCAGCGATCCTGAGTTCTTCCCGAAGTGCGCAAAAGGACAGACGCCTAAGATCCTATGGCTCGGCTGTTCAGACTCTCGCGTACCTGAGACGACAGTCCTTGGTCTCAAGCCAGGAGATGTCTTCGTGCACCGCAATATCGCTAATATCATGAACCCAACGGACACCAACATGCTGTCTGTCGTCGAGTACAGCGTTCGCTACCTCAAGGTTGAGCAGATCGTTGTCTGTGGCCACTCAAGCTGTGGCGGTGTTGCTGCAACACTTGCTAATGGCAAGCTCGGAGTCATTGATGTCTGGCTGCAACCAATGCGTGCTCTGAGAGAGAAGCACGCTGCTGAGCTTTCGAAGCTGGACGGAGCAGCAAAGGCTGCAGCTCTGGGCAAGCTGAATGTCCAAGCTGGTGTCGATGTGATCAAGCGGATACCAACTGTCATTGAGGCTATAAAAGAGCGTGGTTTGACGGTCCATGGTGCCATATACCACCTCGATTCGGGCAAGGTTGAAGAGCTGGACTGCAAGGAAGATGAGGCTGCTGGCACAACCAGGAGTGATGCATTCGCGTTGAGCTAGTCGCTCGGCCTTGAGGACATCAGCTTCGCACAGATGTGCCTGTGGTGAGCATAGAGATACATGAGAACACGACTTGGTACGATTGAGATGGAAGCACCAAGATGAAGCATCGTTGTGTGGTAGCGCCAGCGCAATCGATGTGGTATTCGTTGTGTATATGACGTCTTGTCTCATGCCTTCTTCTGTGCATCATGCTCTCCTTCAGATCTATTAATATGCTCTTATATCGCAACTCCCATGCTTCGCTTCGAATTCGAGTCTCTATCTTGCAAGTAATTGTCCTAAGTCGCTAATAACAATGCGTGTGCTCCATATGTTGATGCTCCAGAATCGTCTATCTGATCAATGGCTCGACGTCCACAGTGAGCTCCACCAAGGCGAGCGGGTTCCTTCACTACTTACCCTTTTGTCCAACTCGCTTGCCTCTATACTCCGCGCATAGCTGTCAGTACTTCCGCCGAGAGCTGCCGAGTATGCTAGATACCATGTCTGACTCGCTCCTCCGTCTAGCATACCAGGTTGGAACGTTCCACTGTAGTTAGCAAAGAAGTTGAAGCTCGTCTTCGGGTCCACTATTGCCAGATTCGCCATCAGGATACCTCGCCAGCCAGATGTAACAGAGTTGATGTATGTCTGGAAGTAAGTGTTCCACTCTTCAGCAACGAAAGTAGCTCGTCTGGTCAGGGTGCTGAATGGCATGATAGGGATCATGTGAATGCCCTCGATGTCTTCGATGGCAGTGCCGAAGTACGTGGTGTGATCGATCTTGTTCTCGAAAAGAATGCCGGCTGCTTTGTTGGGGATGAACTGTGGTGGCTCGACAGTGTTGTCGGAGGTGTACAGGTAGTAGTCTGCAAGAGAGCGAGCCTGTACAGCAAGCATGAGGTTGCCACGAGCCTCCATAGCGACATCGCCAATGATCTTGCCCCACATCTTCAGACCATACGACGCCATAGTGTCTTCTGAGGAGCTCTCCTGGTCCTTACCATCAGCAGACTCAAATAGACCCTTAGCCCAGGAGTGGCCATGATACCAATCGAATGACCTAGAGAATGGGAAGTAAGGATCCGAATCGACTGGGTTGGCGTAATCGCGGACGAGCATGTTGACCCATGCCTTGTTCGAATCTGTCAACCATGTAGGATCGAGGTAACCAATAACAGCGGCGGTGTAGACGAAGTACCCGTAGTGAAAGTGATGATCGTTGTAGTATGTGTTGCCAAAATCGTCACCTGAGTTGCCAGAATTGTAGGAGCTGATGCTGACAGCGCCGCCCCATACAGTATCGTAGACCAGAGGGTTGATTTGCTGGTTGTTGACGAAAACTTCAAAGGCCGACTTGAGAGCTTCCAGACCCGTCAAAGCGAGTGTAGCGTTGTGAGCCATGTCGTGTGTTGCATACACAATTGCAGCGAACTTCGATAGACCCTTGCCAGAGAAGTACATGCTGTTCAAGTCTGTCTGAGCGGAGATGTCTTGTGCTAGCTCAGCTGTTGCCGCTGCATTGACGAGCTCTTGTGCTTGGGGTGAGAGATCGATCATACTACCAGCTTGAGACCAAGGTGCAAAGCTCATAGATATTGATAGCGTTGGTTCAACAAGTGTCCATGAGTCTGCAAGCACAGCTGATCCCATACCTTTGGTAGGAGTCATCAGCTGAATGCCAGTGAGTTGTGAACTCGTAGCAGCAGAGAACGAAGTTGTGTGATGTGGCAAAGCGAACATGAGCAGAGTCCTGTCAGTGATACCGCCTTTAGTCCAAGACAGGCTGTAAGTGCCCACTGTACCATCGACTGTACCAGAGATGCTAGCAGCGGTGGGATATACGCCGGCGGCAGCATCGTAAGTTTCTTCGTAGTTGACCTCATAGGTCGCATTCATGGGCAACTTGGCGACTTGAATGTAACCTTCAAAGCCAGAAGGTCCTTGAATTCTGTTCGGGTTCAGCAAGGTGAACATGTTTGTTGCATAGGTCGTGTCTGAAGTGAAGACATAGACCAGCCATGTGCTCTTGTCTGACAGAGCCAGTCGATATTTGCCGCCGGTTGTGCCATTGACCGTACCAGAGTAAGTCACATTGGTGATGCCAACTCCAGAATCGATAAGAGGTGTAGCACCATTGCTGTAAATCGCAGTCGTGAAAGCAGAGCCTTGAACCAGAGGTAATGTTATCATGGGACTGCTTGCCCCAGCTGGGACCAGGTTTGCATTGACAGAGAAGCCAGCCAGGCTGTCTGTGGTAAGTGTAGTGCCTGTGCTGAGTTGTGCTGCTGATAAAACAACCGGCTGAACCCCAATTGGGTTGGTGTAGAAGCTTGCCGCACCAGTGACTGGTGCAGCAGGACCAAAACCGATAGCAGATCGTTCGCTATGACTGATGGCCAAACCCCAGCTGACAAGCCCGCCAGAGCCATGACCTTTCAGCCAAGTAATGACATAAGGTAGAGTGAAGACGCCAGATGTCTGACTGCCTAGGAAAAGGTTCGCATAAAACTTGTTGGTTTCAAGTTTCTTCTGCTGTGGGCTGATGCCTAGTCGTGCTACAGGGTGGTCTGAACGCTGTGAGATCTGCGCAGGCGGTGTGTCTGTAGCGATAGCCTGGAAGATCTCATTGATGTTGATCGATGTGGCGTTGATAGACGCTGTAGGTGTCACAGAGATCGAACTGATTAGTGACAGTGCAGTAGTTGCTGTAGGCACGACTGTGACGAAAGGCAGGGTTGTAATAACGCCCGATGCTTCGAGTGACGTATGCAGGCTGCCGATTGTGTTTGTTGGCACAGGCAGTGATGGTGTTTGGATGGCCGATGTTGTGAGCGACGTTAACAAGGTATCTGGGACCGTCGTGGTCACAACAGTTGTTGGTGTAACAGTAACCACTGGCACCACTAAGCTGGACACAGCAGCTTGAGATGTAACCAGACTATTCGTGATCGAGGTTGATTGCTCCTGGCTTGCAAGGGACGCTGAGACAAGCGTTGGTATTGAACTGCTTAAGAACGTCGTCAGTTGTGCTTGGCTGGCGATCAATGTCGTCTGGGGTACAACGACTTGTTGAGACGAAAGCGATGTCGCCAGACTACTCATGATCGTGAGCAGTTGGGTCCGACTCGCGGGATATACCGGTTGTGTCTCTTGACTGACGCTGCCAAGTGATGGCAGTGCTGCTGTCTGTGATGTTGATTCACTGACACCTCGCTGAGAAGGTAGTGTTGTGGTTGGCCCGTCTGGGATCGTCGTAAGTTGACCCTGACTTGCAGACGATGTTCCTTGTGATTGCTGAGAAGGCAGTGGTGCTGGGAGTGAGGGTGTAATTGTACCTGCAGGTCCTGGAAGGAATGGCAGTCCAGTATAGGGTGCTTGGATCTGTCCGTCAACGATCTGAACGACCGGGTTGTTCGACGGTAGTGGTAGGACACCGGACATATCCGATGGTGCTGCTGCCACTGGTATCCTTGGTGCGGCATTGACTTCCAGTACCGTCGTGAATCGCTCACAACCGCAAGGCACCGGTGATGCTGTGGTCAGAGTGATCTGTGTGATTGATATCAGCGAGAGGAGAGCCTGCATCCTCGTAGAACGAGAATGTCGGGCCATGGTTAGGACGAGGGTGCGATGAATGGAGAGTGGGATGATTGTGAGGAGAGAGGAGGGCAAGGGAGTATTAAAGTGTCAATGACTTCGGCAGTCGTGTGATGCTCTAGACCACTGGTCACTGCTGGTCACGGTCGGCTGTAAGAGGCAATTTCCTCAGAGGTTAGAAGAGCTGCTTGAGAAGGCACTGTGACCTGCGCCTGGTTAGATCGAAGCACGTGGCGCTGCAAGGAAGGTATTAAGGGCGCCACGATTCTTTGACAATGGTATTTGAGGAAGGAGGAGGTTCGAGGCTGAGGCGAGTTCTTGACAGATGACAGTCTAGATGATGGGAGCGAGAGATGAGATGTGTATGTCAGGAGGAGATGTGTATGTCGTCTCAGCTGTCAATGTCTCTGTTCGAAGTACAGGTGAGTGTCAAGCTGAGCCGATTGTTCACCTGGTGACGAAGTCGTAAGTGTGGAATGCCGCTATTGCGAAGCGATAGAAATGCGGCCACGACGAACCGTTCTATCGGTGTCAGCGTGCCTGGCGATGGATTCGGCATCGCGAAATGCTGCTGATCGCGTAAAGACCGATGATGTAGCGTGTCTTGGTCGTGTTTTGAGCATCTTGTTTATCTTGCTCAGCGAGCAGGAGTGATCTTGAGCCCATCGGCCGTGAGACAGTCATTCCGCTGACGCTGTGACTCGCGAAAGCACAATCGAATGGAAGTACAATGGTTGTATTGTACTAGGTGGTGTGTCTCGGCGATGGGCTGGAGAAGAGATCGCCTGACGTGGTTGTTGTGCGAAGCACGAAACAGTCCCGAAACGTCATCATCCGCCTGACGTGGTGTCAACATGGCATTGCAGCCGGAAGTGATACACAATAGTCCTCTGTCGATACATGCTCACTGTCGCTGTGTCATGACTACCACTTGAGATGTGTACGGAGCGGTCGCGCCCAACAACAAGCATATTGTATCGATATTGTATTTGGTCTTATAGGTCTACATCGAGAGAGCCAGGATCTCGACAGCGTTTGTAGTATAGTGTGTATTGTGTCTCATTGTAAGTGAGACATATCCGTGCAACCCGTTCGCAGCAGCGTCTCGAAAGTATCAATAGGCGCCTGATCGGGCTTGCAGCATTCTTCTGCGTGTGTGCTCTCATATGTACAGTTGGGCTGATGCTTCGAATAGCTCTTTCGGCCAATCTCTAGCCGTCTATGGCCGATCACTGTGCTCGGATTCGCATTCTGCGGCGAGTCGCTGCTCCATACGGTGCAGCTTGTGATTTGTTGTGTGGGCATGACACTCAGGTCGACTCTGCGCCTCGGAGAAACCATCCGTGTTGACGTTGTTACTCTAGCGACCGCTTACCAGTCACAATGGCAGTCGACTGCTTCCACCGTTCATTTTGTTCGACCAGCATTTAACACCTCGACGGGCAGATCCATACCCACTCTTCTTGCTGTGAGACGAATCCTCTCCTCCTCTTCCATATTCATGCCGGGATTGTATCGTTCGATGAGTGTAGCGTAAACACGTTGACTCTTGACATATTGGAGATACTGCTCAGCCTCCTGTACTCTCGATACGCTCGGCCTCTGACGCTGTTTCTGAAGTGAAATGGTCTGCTCGGTGGATGCTGACTTGTCTGCTGCTGAGCCTGCTTCAAAATCGTTGCGGACATGCCTTTGCATCGGTGATGGATTTGCAAGTATGCTCGGATGACGCGCTGGCAATTCGCGCAGGAAGCGCCTGTATAGTGCGCGTAGTTCTGCGGCGACTGCGGGCATGGCTGGTAGTGCTCAGATCGCTCGTGGAATGATGAGTGTTTCTACTCGAGAGGCGGCCGTCCGGACATGAGCCTGAGCACAGACCCTGATAGTCGACGACTTCACGTCACCCATCAGATCAGTATGATGTGCATTACACCGTTTGGTCCATGGGCTCATCGAGAGTAAATGAGCTACCGCCCGCTTAACCTGTCACGCCGTTCATGTGGTCTTGATGTGCTGCAGAAATCATGTCTGCACCATGCTACCACAAGCTCGTTCGCTCGCCGAGATAGACTGTCTCCTAGCATCAAGAATCCTCTTGACACAAGAACCAGCACCATCGGGTTCGACACAAGCAGTCTTAATGTATATTCGACAACGATTCTACCGGATGCTTCGCAAATGAAGCAAGCAAGCCGATTCTTTACTGCTCAGTCACCAAATCTGCTGTTCTCTGAAGCTCAATTCCGAAAGCTACCTCAATCGCATCATCCGGAGGTCACCTTCTTAGGACGGTCCAATGTCGGCAAGTCGAGTATGCTAAATACACTATTCGGCCGCAGCAATGTTGCCTTCACCTCTACAAAGCCAGGCAAGACCAGGCTCATGAACGCATATGGCGTCTCGCCACATCCAATGTCAGCTGCACCTCAGAGCGGTACCAAGGGCGAGATCATGGCGGAGTCTTGGCGTAGGCTGCGTGGCGGCTGTCTTGTCATTGATATGCCTGGATATGGAGCACACAGTCGAGCTGATTGGGGTACAGAGATCATGAAGTACATCGAGCATAGACGGCAGCTACGAAGAGCATTCGTGCTCGTAGATAGCGAGCATGGTCTCAAGACTACTGATCTCACGATCCTTACACACCTTTTCCGCAAAGGAATTCCTCATACCATTATACTCAGCAAGATCGATAAGCTGGTTCATCCACATTCGAGCTTTCCTTCTTCCGAGAAGCTGCAGACTGGAGTAGTCGAAGTCAAGAAGAGGACTGAGGCAATTCAGGCGCAGCTTAAGAAAGATGTCTGGGGTGGCCGAGATGCTGCCAGCGACATCCTCTGCGTGAGCTCCGAGCGAAGTCTTGACGAGTTCGGCGTCAATCGTGAGAAGATCGGCATCAATGAGCTACGATGGGCTATACTCTGTGCATGTGGACTACAGGAATCGAGGAAGGATGTACAGAGTATCAACATCATAGAAGCATGAATGTGATTGTAAGAGAAAGGCCTCGAATAAGCTACAAGTAGGCAATCTAAGCACTCTATGCATCATAACTCCATCCATTGTCTTCCCTGATAGTCATCGCTGGATGATCCATTAGAGGTACCAAGTCTTATCCCTGACATTGTCATGCACATCACCTCCCCATTCTGGGTTAGAAGCATTGTAGGCAGGCCCATCCTTACCCTCATTCATGTCCTTATGCATGTAGCAGCGTGCCCTCGTAGCCAGTAGATCTGCATAGTAGACCGCAGGACAGACCGATACTGCCTTGGTCGCACGACCAAACATGTAGCAGAATTCGTGTGTGAATTGTTGCCAATGGTCTGCTGTCAACTTGATGTCATCTTTTATGACCACATAATGAGCAGGACGGGCAGTGCCTTTGAGAGCTTGGTGTGCCTGTAGCCAGAACTCTTGCAGAATAGGCCCTCCAATGCCACGATCGACGATAGTGCCTGGCAATGTGTTCCAGTTTCCCTTGCCGGTGTTCTTGTTGTAGTCTAAATCAGATCAGCAATGGAAGGGTTATTGAGTGTGCCGTGAACTTACCAGCGCAGTCCTGGGATGTAGGATAGAACCGAGTATGGTGACGCTTTCCAACGACGACAATTGCCAGCTTTGGCTTTTGTTGTGCAGCACTGTAAACTCGCTCGAATGCTTCTTCGAACGATGGCAGTTCCCGCTCGAGCACAAGAGCATACTGAGTCTCGGATACACCGTCGCGATACACGATGATATTTGACGGCAGTCTGTCCTGGTTACATCTCTGCCATTGCCTGAGCCGCTCGATGACCATCTCGGTCAAAGCATTGACCGTTTGCTCGCGTCGACTCTTGCCACCTCCCATCACCTCGAGGCAAGGTTTCTGCCGGCTCATGCTACCGGGCCACTGACCGAGGGAAGAATTTGTGCTTGCCACGATGCATGCAATGCTTGGTGCATTCTCGGCACTACCTGGTGATGGATGAGTGACATCGATCCCGACGATCATGGTGTTGTTGTCCAGAGGTCTTTTGAACAGACTGTCGATGCGATGATTTGTGCCACCCAATTTGATGTTCATCTTAATGGCGAGATTGTTGTAGACCGCATAATCACCTTCTGTGGTTCGCTTGCCATCCTGCTTGCCGCGTAGAGTTGACAGCACGCAGCATTGTGTGATGATGCCATGATGAACATCACCATAGAGCTTGATTCGTGGATAGACTTGACGGTCCCTCTTACTCAGAAGCACTAAGACCAGCTTGACATTGTCGTTTGCCGCCTCGATGAAAAAGTCGTCCAGTTGCGCATCGGTGCGTTCGCGGTCCGGATGAGAGTCGATTCGGTATGTACCTGCGTACGTCGATTGCTGTGTCAGAGATCCACACTTCTTCAAGTAGGCCTCAAACTCTTCAAGGAGTGCCTCGACAGTTGCAGGAGCTTGGTCGCAAACGACAGCGCACCAACGATCGATTCTGGCAGGGGTGACAAACTCCTCGCCATGGTGCAACCAGCCGCCAAACTTTGGTGAAACTTTGTAGGTCTTGTATGAAATTTGCAGTGGTGGGTTTAGCATTCTGCCAGGAACAGTGATGAGAGTGGTGTCTACTTTCAGCCCGAACGGGTAGATCGACTGGACTTGAGGATTGAGAGTGCGATCTGGATCCGCAAGCTTCAGGAGACATAGCCCATTGCCTACACGAGCCTGACTTCCGACGATCGACATAGCATTCAGATTGGGAAATCTAGCACTGAAGTCGATCATCTTGCTTGCTGGTTGGTTCCGTGGTTGGCCTGGAAGTGATGGAAGAAGTCGTCGGTATGGCTGTCCGGCCAGGATTGTACAGAGCTCTTGTGGTATGTACTCTGTGTCCTTCTCCTTGCCAAATGCCATCAATGGTAGTTCAGGGTGCTGAATGGTGTAGTGACGTTGCGAGCGATACAGATGGGACACTGTGATCATGCTACCAGCGAAATCCACTCGAACATCATTCGCATTGCCATTTCGCTCGGCGAAGCCCCTGATCGTCTTGATGAGTGTCTTCGAATGATCGACTTGACCTTTAGCATCGTGAAGGGTCACTCGCACCTTGAGTCCTCGAATGAATGCTGCTTGCTCAGAGTCAGTCAATTGTCTGATCTGATCCATAGCATCAATGAGTTGCTGTTCCTTGTAGAAGACTCCTGTACAGACGTTGAGATTGAGCAGAAGACGACCGATGGTGGGTCGCACACTCGAACAGTAGCCTCGTAGTGCCTGTAGTCCAATCCCCAAATCCCTGGCTTCCACAAGACGCTGCGCACGGTAAGGAAAGCACTTGTTCTGCGCTGTGACCTCGACATCGGTCTCCTCGTTGGGAGCCTTGAGGAATATGATGTTGAGCATCTGGATCATGGCTGATTGCTCGCCGGGTATAGCTCGTGCAACGGGGTTTGTCACAGCCTGAAGCAAGTCGTTCAGGGAATACGAAGTGTTGTAGATCACTGTGAACTCAAACGTGTTGGATTGTGGGCGGGACTGATGTTCAGCATCGATACTACCGGCATGTCTTGCGCTGCTGTGAGCTGGCTGGTTTGCCGACTGACCCACAGCTCCTGTAGTTTGTGATCGCACAGTGGCAGGGGCTGTAGAGTCAAGGTAATGTGCGTTCTTGTCTGTCCAGCCTTCCTCAGGGATATTCAAACGGGAGGTTGTGACGATGATGCTAGCATAGTCACTCGCATGATTGACGGCCTCGATGGTTGGATGCTGTAAGATCGCCTCGAACATACGTCTTTTGTGACCTCTGTAAGCATTGGCTGGTGTCACACTGACATCGTAACGGTAGTAGATAGTATCCTTTGTCGATTTGAGATCGGCGAGCTCAATGGCGAGGTAGTTGGTGCGCAGGACAATGGGTTTTCCAAGCTTACCGTACGCAGAGCGACCAGGCATATTTCTGCCTCCGATTGCGAACATCTTGCCTGTGGTGATCGCGACAAGCTTGTCCTCTTTATCGCTGACGCTCTTGGATGATGTGGCTGGGGAGTTGTCAGACCATTGGTAGATTCCTGGATTCTCGAAGGCGCTGGCTCTTGACCCTGCTGATCCAGCTGCATCGTTCTGATTCATGGGACGACTTGAACCTGCTGTGTTCCCTCCCCTTGGCTGGCTCGAACTTGATGGGTATCCACCTCTCTGTGTGTTGTTACCATTGTGGCCGCGAATGGCTAAGTTGGCAGTGCGATTGGAACCACCCGGACCCGTGTGGCCAGAACTATCTTGGCGTTGCTTGCCTTTGCCGGACATGATCTGGGCGTTCGTGATTCCCCGTTGTTGATTGTCGTTATGGGAGGTGGGAAGAGCATACAGCTGCTCGACTTATAAGTTGAGAATGATTGCTCTTCGTACGATCCATGCAGTAGTTTGGTCGATTGAGCCTGTGTATGTCTCGCTTGCTAGCAAACGTCTGAGTGAGATGTCGTTAGCTTATGCAAGGTGCTGCATTGTCCGTGGATGTCAGTGAACTCAGCCAGCGTAGAGATTGTATGTCTAGCGAAGCATAACATTGAAAAGAACCATGGCTCATGTGTTTGTAGAACGTGGTCGAAAACAAGCGAGCTCATACAAAGAACCAGATGCTGGGTGAACGCTTTCAGAGTTATGTTTGACACAAATCATGAGGCAAGCAAGCACTTCAAAGTCCTGCAAGAGAGATGTGTGTCAGGAGGAGAGATGAAGTGATGCAGTAGAGGCGGTGAATCGTGCTCAAGCTGCGATAGAGACCAATAACAGGTCATCCTGATCACTTACTTTTCAGATCTATCGTCCACCAGACCAAGCATCAAGCCGTAGATGGACAGGACAATAGTCTCGTCTTGGCTTTCTACTGCGTTCGTAGGGATGACGGATACAGCCTTATGGAGGTCGTCCAGTACTGATCACCTGTGGCTAGAGATGTGGCAGCCAGCACTTCCGAGGTAGTCGACTGTCTGGTGAGGCTTCCACAGCCAGGAATATACCAAGAGTAGTGTCAGACTTACTTTCTTGATCCGATGTCCATCCGCTCTGCAAGTCTCTGCTGGCTTCGACGCAATGGTTCATGACACTGGCTCGACATTTGCATCTGGCTCAACATCGTATTGTTGCACTTTCCGACTCAGTACAGCCACGCCTTCGACGTGGCTAGTCTGAGGAAAGAAATCGAAGCCTCGTAGGCTCTCAATCGTGTACATTCCAGATCGTTCGCCAAGGCCACCCACAAGCCAGCCGATATCACGAGCTTGTGTATGGACATTGCAGCTCACATAACAGATACGGCTTGGACCAAAGTCAATCAACTGGCTGATGAATCCCTCGTCACAGCCTTTGCGTGGTGGATCGATAACGATGGCAGTCTCGTCTGGTGGGAAAAGCTTCTTGTCGACAGAGGCAAACAGTGCGTTGGCGTCTCCAGCAATGAACTTGACAGCTGTGTCTGGGAGATTGTTCAGCTTAGCATTCTTAGAGGCGAAGTCGATAGATTGCGACGAAATGTCAATACCTATGCTCCGCTCGAACATTGTTGACAGTGTGATTGTGAAGAAGCCAGAGCCGCAATATGCATCGATCATATACTTTGGTGGTTGTCCTTCTCCCAAGATGTTGTCTCGGATATATGATGTTACAACTGGCAGTATTGAGTTATTGTTCTGAAAGAAAGATCCAGCTGGGTTGTCCAGGCGAAAGTCATCAACATACTCTGTTGAGGTCGCCTTGTGATCAGTAATGCAGGTCTTGGCGTCTTGAGTGTTGCCATCATCTTTGCTTCTTGTCGTACTTTCTCGAAGCAGCAACGTAGCGCCACGCTGGTACGTATCAATGTTCTTGTTGACTCTTTCTCTTTCTCGCTTCATGCCGTCCCGGACAGCTTGTGTGCCGATAGGGCAGTCTTCGATGTCCATAGTCCTCCTTGTGCCTTTCTTCATAAAGCCAATAGGTGGTACGGCATCCCATGAAACTTTCTCTCTCTTCTACGGTGACCTCTCCTGGCGGCTCATCAAAGTGCGGTGTGAGTTTCGTACGATAGCCATACTGTAAGGGCGAGCCGACAGTGTCGCCCACAGTTGGTAGCAGACTGTCGGAGAGGCCAGAGAAGTTTCGAAAGGCTTTCTCGACGACGGACCTCTTGTGTGCCAGCTGGAAGGTATATGGTAAGTGCTGAAACTGACAGCCAGAGCACTGCGAGAAATAAGGACATTCAGGCTTTACTGTTCGATGGTCTGAAGGCTTGACAACTTCAAGGAAGTCTGCCAAGGCATAGGACTCCTCTGGTGTGTGTTTGTAAACCTTGGCCTTGACAATGTCTCCTGGTGCAGTAAAAGGAACGACATATATCTGACCATCTTTCTCAGCAAGACCATCTCCAGTAGAGGAGAGCTTTGAGATACTCAGCTCGACCTCGTTAGGCTCAATAACCACGTCTTCGACTTTCTCAATGTTGAGGTCCTGGAGCATAGAACGAATGTCCTTCAGGAGCACGTCCTCGTTTGAGCCGGCACTGACTGTTGTGTCTGTTTTTTGCTTCTTGCTCTTCTTGAAGTGCCGACGACCTTCGTTGAACGCACGCTTTTGTGCCATGATCGATGGAGGAGTGTAGCGAAGTGAACTTAGGATGGTCGTGCTAGCATGTCGAACAAGCCACATGGACGGAATATGGGATTGCGCAAGAGGTCGTGATGATAAGCTCTGGCTCAAGCTGACGTGGTAGGACGTTTCGTCTGACGATGCACACTGAGCTGGACGTCACAGAGCATTTGTGATTGCACAGGATGACTTTTTGTAAGTCCATGCAGCTCAAGTCGTTAGAATACATGAGTTGTGATTGGCTGAGTAGAAGGTGTTTCTTCCTAAGGCAGCAATATTGGAAACACATGCGGCATAAGCATAAACCATCTAATAGCAAGTTTGGTATATCTGGACAATGTAAAGTGGTATATTCAGTATATCATGCCACCAGCGCATGATTCATAATAAGGTGACCCCAATTCCAGTGCGAAAACAAATCACAATCGGCTCTCAAAGTTGCTCCAACCTCTCTGTCCAGGCCATTCAGCATCAGGCCAGATTTGTGGCAAGGCTTCCCAGATATGTCCAACATGGACGATCTCGAGACCCTCCTTGACTTCCAATGGAAGATCCTTGGCATCCTTCTTGTTACCAATCGGCAGCAAGACCTTCTTGACGCCAGCTCGCATGGCACCAATGAGCTTCTCCTTGATACCACCGACAGGCATGACCTTACCTCGTAGCGAGACCTCACCGGTCATGGCAATGGTTGGTGGTATAGATTTACTGCTGAAGAGCGAGATCAGTGCCACTGTGTGTGCAAGTCCGGCTGAAGGTCCATCTTTGGGTATGGCGCCGGAAGGACAGTGCACATGGATCGATCGAGACTTCATAATGTCTTCATTAGGATCGAGTGTGAGAGCAAGCTCGTAAGCATGACTCTTTACCCAAGTCAGAGCGACCTCAACACTCTCCTTGAGCACATCTCCAAGCTTTCCAGTGAGTTGTACACGTCCAGTACCCGGCATGTCGGCAATCTCAATGAAAAGGATGCTGCCCTGTGTACCAGCACTGTATGCCACAAGCCCAGTCACAACTCCAGGCTGTGATATCCGTGCGGCAATTTCTTCCTCAAAACGTTCAATGCCGAGCATATCGTCTAGGTCGTCCAGTGACACTACAGGTGAGTAGGCTGGCAATGTGTTGGTGTCCTTGGCTTCGGCATACTGTACAGCCTTCGCTCGGCAAACACTACCAATCTCTCGCTCAAGATTTCGTACACCAGATTCGCGAGTGTAGCCAGTGATGACTCTGTCAAGGACGTCCTCAGTCATGCTTACATTTTCAGGCTTGAGCCCATTTGTGGTGATTTGCTTAGGGATAAGATGTCGTCTTGCGATGTGTCTCTTCTCTAATGTGGTGTAGCCTGATAGTTGTATCGTCTCCATTCTGTCTAGAAGCGGTGCAGGAATTGTGTCGAGTGTATTGGCTGTAGCAATGAAAAGGACCTTGCTGAGGTCGATAGGGATGTTGACGTAGTGGTCCATGAAGGTGTGATTCTGCTCTGGATCGAGCACTTCGAGCATAGCTGCTGCTGGATCGCCATGGTATGAGTTTCCACCAACCTTGTCGATCTCATCGAGCAGGATGACAGGATTGGCAACGCCAACCTTCTTGAGGCCGCTGACAATCAGGCCTGGCATAGCTGCCACATAAGTACGTCGGTGTCCACGAATCTCTGCTTCGTCACGAACGCCTCCAAGAGATATTCTGTGGAATTTGCGACCAAGTGCAGTGGCAATCGATTTGGCGAGAGATGTCTTGCCGACTCCAGGTGGCCCGACAAGTAGGAGAATTGGCGACTTGTCGACCATCCTCTTGTGCTTGAGGATCTTGATTTCCTCATTCGTCTTCTCACTCACCTCTTCTTGTGGTTTCTGCTCAACCTCCGTAGTGTCCTTTGATTTGGCGGCTTCGGCAATGACTTGCATCTGCTTATCGAGGTCGAAATTGACAGCCTGCTTCAGTTTGAGCACGGCGAGGTACTCCAACAGCCGCTTCTTGACCTTATCAAGGCCGTAATGATCATCATCGAGCTGTTGTCGTGCCTTGATCATCGTAGCACCATCCAGATGATCGTCTGTTGTCTTCGTCCATGGGATCTCTGCAAGGTTCTCGAGGTAGTTTCGAATGACTTGATGCTCTGCCTGGTTTGGATTCATCTTTGCGAATCGCTTGAGCTCGCGGTCTGCGACCTTTTGAGCATCTGGTGTGAGCTTCGCTTCTTGCAATCGTTTCTTGATCTCATCGACCTCGTTCGCCTCGTCTACCTCCTGTCCACCATTGCCACCGAAGCCTGATGGCAAACCTCCTTGTCCCTCCATCATCTTTTTGTATCGTGGATCCGAACGAAGTCTGTTCAGTGTCTCGATATCCATGACGCCCTCTCTTGGTAGTGTGCTGGCGAGTGTGAGTATCTGGCCGTTGCCCTGCAGAGTGCTTATCTGGGTTTGTATGACAGAGATCACACGTTCCAGACGCTCCTTCGTGCCGATAGCTGCCAGGATTCGCAGCTTGTCTTCGTGTGTGCAGTCTACGATGTTTGTCATGAAGTCTGCCAATGTTCCTGCATCTTGCAAGTGCTTCCGCACGATGTACAACTCCAGGCGTCGGGCGAGGATTGGCGAGAGCGTTATGCTAGGTCCTCGTGGAAGCAGAGCGGACAGTCGAATGAGAGCAATGAGCTCACGGGAGAGCTGCTTGAGGCTGTCGAACAAGTCTGTAAGGCTCTTATCTGTTTCCGAGACCATCTCATCCTCCAGCTGAATCACTCGTGCCTCAAAGTATGGTCGCTCTCGAAGCACCTTGTCAATTTTGAATCGAGCCTGGCCCTCAATGAGCAGGAACAGCTCGCCCTGTCGTCGACCCTGTACACCGGTGACCTTTGCAACAGTACCATACTGGAAGAGATCGGGCTTCCGCGCCGACGCCGGCTCGAGCTCTTGATGTGAGGAGTCCCTCGATTCGCCATTCTCGATCAATTGCTTGCCATCAGGGCTGAGGTATGGGCTGTTGAGTGGCACACAACCGACTGTGACATTTGTGGCATCCGGTCGGGGAGAGGCTGATTTGCTGTAGATGTTTGCGAGGATGGCAGCAATGTCGGCACGATTCTGTAGAGGGATTCGCATAGACACTCCTGGTAGTAATGTGAGCGGCACCGGCAGTACCACCAAAGGAAGAATGCGGCTCTGTGCCTTTACCATGGCTGCGGTGCGCAACGCAAGCAATAAGACTTCTGGTCACTCTCGAGAGGATGTAGATGTCTTGAGGAAGAAGAAGAAGATAGATGATGCGTACAGGTGGAAGCTGCCTATGCCGCTCGTCACCATCACTAACACGTGAGCTTATGCACTAGGCCGAGGCAAACTAAACCTTCGAGATCCTTCTGCATCACACATGGCCGCCATGGCACTGTTCGGATGCAGCTCTCCTCTCAAGGTAAGCTATTTTTGACTGCTGTGATCTTCGGGAGGAGCATCCTTCGTCAGCCACGTTATGTATTGTGGTAGCGGTGTATGTGTTACTGATATCATGAAGACCCTGAATTCTCGTGCGGAGGTGAGGGAGGCGTCTGGATTCGCCTTCAGATGAACCATATCACGACTACTTGCCATCCCTCGATCTTGTCATATCGGAGTGGCAATGAGCACAGATGATAGGCAGTGTGAAGTACATGTAGGTCAGTTGATCTCGATTCAATAGTGTGAGCTATCCTGATTACGTGCCTAAGCTAGCACCACACTCCATTCGGTCGACAATTGGTTCAAGTAGGACACCGGGCTTTCTGTGTGTTGGGAGGCCTCGACGTTGCCAATCATGTCAATCTACTGCGAGCGAAGCTTGGTCGATATGAGACCTATAAGCATCATTACTCCACTATCGACAGTACTGAGCTACCTCAGTCTACAGCATTACAGGAACATAGTCGACAGTGCATCGCCACCATACATGACCGATATTGTGATACGAGAAGATTGAAAGAGCACCACTACTCCTGGCTATGCATTACAAGAACTCTACAAGTTGCATCCCACAAAAGAGCAACAGCACAGATACACCCGAGGCAAGGACCTGGCCACAGCCACTCTATTCTCCTTTCAGTTTGTCCTGCTTGACGCTCCATGCCATCTCCAGGAAGTCCTTCTCCTCCTTCAGATGAGTGCTCTTCAATCCAGTAGCTGGTGAAGCACTTGGGTTACGGCCAGCATACATGACGTGCTTGCGGTCATGGTGCTCCGTTTCATTAAGCAGTGTCTCGATACGTGGTTGCACGAAACTCCATGGGCCTGCGTTCAAGCCTTCTTCCTGACACCACACAATTGTCTTGGCATTCGGGTATGAATCAAGGTTCTCCTTGAGCTGTTGCCATGGGAAGGGATTCAGCTGCTCGACAGTGGTAATCGCCGTGTTGTCGAGTTTGTTGTCTTGACGGTATTTGGTCAGTGCTGTGAAGACTTGACCACTACACAAGATAACCCTTTCGATCTCTTCGTGGCTCTTGATCTTGAAATCCGCTTCAGGATTGTGTGCTCGATCTGGAATGATCCACTGGAAATGTGACTCTCCGACGAAGTTCTCGATCGGCGATCGAGCGAGTGGGTGTCGTAGTAGAGACTTTGAGAAGAAGTTGATCAGAGGTTTGCGGAACTCTCTGTTCATCTGTCGTCGAAGCAAGTGGAAGTAGTTTGAGGGCGTTGTGCAGTAGGAGATCTGCATGTTGCAGTCCTGGTGCTGTCGGTCAAGCTTCTGTGGTGATGGGAATATGCGAGGATCCTCATTGACGAGCTGAAGGAATCGTTCAATTCGACCGGAACTGTGCTCGGGACCTTGTCCGTCCATACCGTGAGGCATGCTCATGACTAGAATTGTTAGCACATGTCTGAGATGTGTTGCTGATGTACTTACCAAGACCGGATCGCTGCAGCCATTTGACCTCACCTGAGGCGATGAACTGATCAATGATACATTGTGCAGTATTGGCAAAGTCACCGAATTGGGCTTCCCAGATGACTAGTGCGTTGGGCGAGGAGAGCGAGTATCCATACTCAAAACCGAGAGCACCATACTCTGAAAGACTGGAATTGGCGATAACGAAGCTGCCTTGATCTTTGTCCAGGTTGTTCAAAGGTGTCCAGGTAGCCTCGGACTCCTGGTCGTGGAGCACAGCGTGTCGCTGGGAAAAGGTTCCACGCTCGACATCCTGACCCGAAACTCGGACGTGGTGACCTTCCAGGCACAAGGAACCAAAAGCGAGAGCCTCAGCAGTAGACCAGTCGATGTTCTTGCCTTCAGTAACAGTCTTTGTTCTGCCAGCAAGAATACGCTTCAAGTTCTTGTGAGCGTTGAAGCCTTCAGGGACTTCAGCGATCAGCTTGCCAATTTTGCTGAGTTGGTCTCGCTCGACGCCAGTCGGCAAATGTGGCAGAACCTCTGTTGCAAGGCGCTTTGGCGATGCGAAGCCTTCCCACGCGCTGGTCAGCCATTCCTTGGCAGTAGGCTCGTAGTCCTTTGATTTGGCGAACGACTCTTCCAGCATAGACCAGCACCATGCCTTGTGCTCGTCGATCTATCAAAATGTTAGCGTGTTGAACTCCTCGATGGACACCATAACTTACATCTTCCTTGGTGAAGACCTTGTCCTCGATGAGCTGCTCAACATATTTGTCGATTGCAGGCTTCTGTGCTGTGATACGCTTGTACATCAGAGGTTGGGTGAACGAAGGTTGATCTGTCTCGTTGTGACCTTGCTTTCGGTAGCAGACCATGTCGATGACAACGTCGGTCCTGAACTGGGCTCGCCAGTCTGCTGCAAGCTGACAGACAAAGTTCACGGCCTCGACATCATCTCCGTTGACGTGGAACACAGGTGCATCGAAAGCCTTGGCAATGTCTGAACAGTATGGAGTTGATCGCGCAAAACGTGGATCCGTGGTGAACCCGATCTGGTTGTTGACGACAATGTGGATTGTACCACCAGTCTGGTATGCAGGCAAGTTTTGGAAACCCATGGTCTCGTACACGACACCCTGAGCGGCGAATGCAGCATCGCCGTGAAGGAGCACGCCCATGGCAGTCTTTGCCTCTTTCTCGTCGTTGTTGTAATGCAGAATAGCTCGTGCCTTACCAAGCACGACAGGATCTTCAGCCTCCAAATGAGAAGGGTTGGCCACGAGTGAAAGTTGCACACGCTTGCCAGATGGTGTCGGTCGCTCGAAGTTCATACCCAGGTGGTACTTGACATCTCCACTGCCCTCGTCAGATGGCTCGGCGGAGCCACCAAACTCTGAGAAGATCGACTCATTTGGCTTTCGAACAACATTGGAAAGCACATTCAGTCGACCTCTGTGAGGCATACCGATGACAATATCCTTAACTCCATAGTCAACGGACCGGTCGATGAGTGCTTTCATACCGGGAATGAGAGATTCACCACCCTCAAGACCAAAGCGCTTGTCGTTGGGATACTTCGTGGCGAGGAAAGTCTCAAAGGATGATGACCAAATGAGACGATCCAAGATGCGACGCTTCTCATCGACTGAGTATCTGTATGGTTGTGGCACCTCAACTCTTGCTCGAATCCAATCGCACTGCTCACGATCTGGGATGTGAATGTACTCGACACCAACACTACTGCAGTAGATCTTCTCGCAAGCATCAATGATCTCCCTGAGTGTCATTTTCGATCGCTGCTCTGTCTTGAATCGTGGCAAGATACCTGGTCCCAGCTCCAGCTCTTTGTCAAGATCGGCCTCAGTGAAGCCATAGTGGTCTAATTTCAGCTCTTTTGGATCTCCGTAGCCGAATTGATCAGCTTCGTTCTTGATGTTGAGTGGATCGATTTTTGCCTTGTGGTGGCCTCGAGCCTGATATGCGCGGACAAGTAGCTGCGCCTTCAAATGGCTGGAGACACTGCTGTCGCCGCTGGTGGATGGACCGGCGAAGCTCGACAGAGCTGGCACACCACCCTCGGGCTGTGGGACGATCGTTGGTGGTGGTGTGAAGGCGCGACTTGTAGGCATAGCGCCGCTTTCCATGTTCTTGAAGTATGACTGCCATGAGATATGTACTGAAGATGGGTCGCGTCTCCATTCGTTGTACATCTCATCAACATAGTTGGCGGCGTTTCCTTGCAGGAAGGAGTCGGAAGGGTCGACACCTCCATCGTTCTGTTCTGCCTGAGCGGCATATGATCGCTGGTAGGCTTTTGTGTGATCAAGTTCAATTCCTTCTCTTTGCGACAAGCGAGTTTTGTCCTGGTCGTGAGAAGCTTGCGAAGCTTCTGCTGGCAGCAGAGCCGCCTGCGATACGGCTACTGCATCGACAGAGTTGTGTCCGCAGCATGCTTGAACATGCGCATACAATGGTGATTAGTGGAGTGGCGTAATTAGGATACGCAGTGATGTGTAGAAGGTTTGATTGTAGTCTTGATGATCCAAGTTTGTTTTGAAGCTGCTATGATGCGGCAATTACCTAACGTAAGCATAAAGCTGGCTTTCTAGCCGATGACACCGGCAGTGGCAGAGTTTGGAGAGTGAGTGTGATCTTTCACGAGGATTGAGTAGTTGTCGAATCTAGGTGCTCACACTGCACTGACTACTCGCAAGCATGTGTCAAGGTTCTATGCATAGTCAGTAGCAGGGTATGGTTGAGTAAAGTATGTTGTAACATGTCACTTTACAGGGAGCCCGGACGAACGCAACGCCTTAGGCATGGCAATGCGAAAGCAACAGACATGATTATTCTGCGAGGAACGTTGACATGTGTCAACTTGCGATTGATGCGCCCAGAGTTGTTGGCATAGTCCGTATTGCCATGCAAAGAGCTCAAGCTGTACGAATTTCTTTGTCCGATGCTTCAGGTGAGTCAGATATGTGTGCTTCTGATGGAGGTCTGATCATAGCTGCCTGCACGATGGTCTGCGCCGACACGGAAGAGGAACATATCCATCGTATAGTCTCGCTGCGTTGTCCTTCATGATGCTCCACGTTCAAGTAACAGGTGAGAACATATTCGTTGTACAGCTGTGCTTCGAAGCTCGACGAGGTATATGTACAGTTCCATGCTTTTGACCGCCATCAATCAAGGCGACAGAGGCGCATTCGACCTCATATTGCTTCTCCCATCACCTTCTGCTCTTTAAATCCATTGCAGATTGTTGTTCATGGAATAGCTTAGTGTCCGATCTTTGGGTTCTTTGCGTTCGGGTTGCGTGGGTCGTTCTTGTACTCGTCGGCTAGAAGGAGTCTGATCAGAATGCTTCTTGTATGTGATCGTAGGACATACTGGCTGCTATTGCGGACTGGACGTTGCTAATGGCGTAGAACATAACGCAACCTGCACAATGTGTCAGCATACTCGAATAGCTGCAATCTCGTCAGTAAAGCATACCTGCAGCGAAGAAAGGCCAGTATGGTCGTGCTACATTTTGCGATCAGCTATATCCAAGAGCGTCGCTTACTGCAGACATACCAACTGGTGCAGGCCACTTCTTGCCAAGGAGAGATTGTGCTTCAGGCATGATGTATGATGTCGTGTAGCTGATCACGATGGATTGACTGATTTGCTGATGTTCAATGAATGGCAAGGTCTTCTAAAGGTGAAGACAGCTTCGGGCATTGACGGGCCAAGAATGTTCAGGCCGAGAAATCCCCGATCGACCTCACCTTAGCTGTATTGACGGCTGTCTTGACTACCAGCAAGATGGATTCTCACTCACAAGATGCTCTGCAAGGTTGCGTCCGCTCGCTCCAGACGAGTATGCAGCTCATGGAGTCAAGTTTGAACATCCTCGACGCTGGTGTTGGTGACTTCACTCGTATGTGCACCGTTCTCCAGACGACGAAGGTAGGTTTGACAGTGATCAGCAAGACAAAGCTAACCACAACAGCACTTCGAGCTTGTATCTGAGCCGTCACTCAAAGAAGCACAGCAGACATTGCTCTCTTCGATCGAGCCTGAGCTCAACAATCTCCTCGAACGTGTTGAAGCTCATCTTGAGAAGATGGCACGACGAGAACAGAGCCTGATGGCAAAGGCTGAACTGCAGCAAGGTCGTCTTACAAACACTACAAGGAAAGGTGCTCAATCGCCAGCAAGAGCGTCTACCAGCCTTGAAGCACTTAAGATGGAACAGCTACGACAGAAGAAGCAACGCCTCAGCTATGCTGTTGGACGACTTGAACTCCAGGCAACGCAACGAGAAAGACAGCTACGCAAAAGCATGGCTGCTGTTTGATTGCTATGCGGAATTGGCAAAGCTATGGCTGCTGTTGGTCGCGCCGCGCAATACGAAGGAGCATGGCTGTTGTCTGATCATTACGCACAGTACGCAAAAGTGTGGCTGCTATTTCAACGCTACACACAGTGCGCAAAACCATGGCTGCTGTTTATTCGCGACACACAATACGCAAAATTATGGCTGCTGTTGATCACTATACACAACACGCAAAAGTGTGGCTGCTGTTTGATGACTACACACCGATACGCAAAAGCATGGCTGCTGTCTGATCAGTTCACACAATGTATGGCTGCTCATTGATCACTACACACAATTACTTGCTTGCCACTACACATTACGATCAGTCCCATGGCATCCGCTTCATACGTCCTGGCATCTGAACAGGCGGGCTCTGCACTCGATCTGGCTCAAAATCACGCACTCTGATATCTCCAATCTCGATACCAAGACGCTTGAGAGCCTTCACATCGTCAGGCTGCTGCTCTTCGATCCATCGTTCTGTCGACCGTCCAGCTTCAATCTGCACATAACGGTTCTGTGCATCTATAAATCCATCCATTGCCTCTTGGCCATCTTGAGCTGTATGACCATGGTCATGTACAGTGATGGTCTTGGTGGTCATAATGCCGTGGTCGACTCTATGGTTTCTGCCTGGTGTGGTGTCCTGAAGCAGCCGCTTGCGAGTGAGGGTGTACAGCAAGGCATCCGCCCATCCACAACTTGCAAGGAGTGCACCAGCTATGCAGGAGAATGTGTCGCTCGTCGATCTTCCTTGGTGTGCCATCGACCACATGCGACCAGCGCTTAGTGGAAGTGTCAGCAAGATGTAGATGCAAGGGTACAGTGTCATCAGTCTGGTGACCCGGTTGACAGCCTTTACGGTCTTTGGATTTGGTACATCGAGCCGCTCTCGGTAGTTCTTGAAGGCCTGTTTGGTCTTGTACCTCAGGGCGAAGAAGGTCACCGCATAGATCGCCACGGTACTGAATTCGACTACAAACACCCAGATATAGTGGAGGAACAGTCGTTCGCTCTCATACTCCGAGCTGACCCAGCACCAAGCCCCAGCCCGAACAAAGTAGTCGTTAGGATGCATTGCCACTCCGATGGCCGTCAGCAAGTATGCCAGGATCCAGAGCATCAGTACTGTGCTGTAGAAGACAGTATTGCTGATTCGATAGCCCATAACAGCGGTCGAGAAGGTGTGTACGGCTATTGCTAGCACGAACAAAGCACTGCTCACGTCGCCAGAGTGAAGAAGCCAGCCTTGGCCGAAGCATGCTGATGTCGGAGCAACGATCATCCTCTTCGATATCCAATACCAGCTGATGAGAAATGCCGCTGACTGTTGGAAGTCTGCTATCAATAGGTTTAGCACAAGCATCACATACTGGTTGTATCCGATGAATGTCTTGTAATGCTTTCGCCATGATGCCAATCGATAGATGATGAATGTGATCAGAGCTAATGTGCTCATCGCTGAGAGCAATCCCATCACGGCCGGTGCGACTAGAGCGAGTCGAAGGTCGTCAGGCATAGGGTCGAGGGAGAATGGTGCAGGAAAGAAGCCATCATGGCTGGCGAGATCTTCGTTCGCTTCGATCTGTTGTGCCATGGCTGTGCTTGATGAAGAGTAACACGAACAAGATCGTTAGTGGAAGGAGGTCATCAGGATTGTCCTGCAGTGGTCAGCGTAGCAGCAATATGGACGTCATGAACTGATGTTCTTCCTGTGGGTGCGAGAAGGATCACGGCTGTGTTACAGCTCACGGTCACCGGTATGGACGACAGTGTCCATGGAGGTGTCCATCAACAATCACTGTATCCTTGAAGTTGGCAAATAAGCCAGGTTGTAGCAGCAAACACCGACCATTACACCCTCGATAGAGTGCGGTTGCACCCAAACCACAGAGGTTGTCAACAGCGTGGGTGGAACGTTTGCCGCATGTACAGCTAGGATGATGCTGACTCAACGGACGTCTGGTCGATGAAATCTCTTACTACGCAGATGGACGGCTGAAAGGGCAGGATTACATCTATAAGCGATGTGTATCAATGTCTCGTACGACCTTCCAAATGGCCTGTGCTTCAGGGATGAGTATTGGTATTTTGGGAGATGTTCTTTCTTTCATCTAGTACAATCGCCAAATGCCTTGCGCTGATCTCATCAGCACTGTTGCAGAAATTGTCATATTGCATTCACTGCTTGTCGGTGCCATCAGAGCTCCAACGGGCTCGGCGCCTCAGCCTGACCGTCCCATACTGTGTAGTGAGGTCCGGAGTTGGTACCTGTGCTATCAATGCCATATCCGGCGAGCCCATTCGCTTCAGCACAAGCATCCCATTGTCTCTCGTATCATCCTGCATTGTGAGCTCCTGCCCGAGTCTCGAAAGCTTGTAGCTGAGCAACCAGTGAATTGCGACTCGGCATTCTACCGCTTATGCTGGCGGCAAATTCTAATTCGGACTCCAGCTGCTCCCATCTAGCGCCCGATCCTTCAAGAGTGTCCACCGGATACTCGTTATCGCTGAAGTTGTAGCCTAGGTACGCAAGATCGAGCCTGAAATCATCCTGCTGCTTGCGGTAGTCGGCGAAGTCGATGCAATCGTGGTAGCTGATTCGCCTAAGGGCTCTGAGTACGGCTGCCCGTGCATGGACCTCGGGGGCTGGAAAGTATGTTGACTTTATCCATGCAAACGCCTCCTTCAAGCTCATCTTCTGCTGCTCCATCGCAACTCCCAATCCGATGATCCACACACCTGGGAGGTGTTCAAACAAGTGCTGCCATCCCAGGTCCAGGCAACGTTGCTGACGATGGTAGCGGCGACGAGTCGACTCTTGACTGGCATACAGCCTCCTTGTCCACGCAATCGCAAGTGTCTGACCGCGAAGGCGAGCGCTCTCTTCCCGTGCATCGAAGTATTGCTCCTCGTCACCCTCGATGATCCATGGTCGCAGTAACAAGATCTCGTTCGTTGGTCCGGCATGTGTATCGATGATGTTGAAGTATCCATGCTGCTTCGCGAGGTCGGTGAATTCGCGAAACCAGCGAATGATTTCCAGAATGCGCTTCAGCGGTAGATCAGCAGCCAGATGAGGACAGAACAGTATGCTGTTAAGCGAACTCAGAGCAATGTCTAGAGACATCGCTCTAGACGTCGCACGCTGCTTGCTCTTGGCACTACAGAGACAAGTCAGGTAAGCTACTTCAATACCGATGGACATAGACTTACCTAGTGGTACAGATGGGATGCTCGTGTGAGCTTCAGTATCAGATGGTGTTCGATATGCGCGCTGTCGATAGGAGCGACAGAAGACTCTGAATTGCAGTACAGCAGACTACACTGTGGTCCAGATTTGGGGATGTAAGAAGCTGCAATATGCAAAGCGGTCGCAGAATGTTCTCGAATGATAGCATTGCGGTAACGCACGAGTCACTGCTCTCCTCCAAGACAACAAGTCAAGCATCACACAAACCTTTACTGCTACCAATGCCTGCAATGTGTGAAGGATCCGCTCAGCACACAGGCAAATAACCGCTCAAGAGAGTGCTCAGCATCGACGACAGAGCTGCTCGGCGGAAGATCTACTTGTCTTCTCGACCTCAGCAACAATACACTACGGAGCGCTGAGCGCTATAGAGACAGTATCATGCCACAATGCAAAACAGCTGCCGGTTCCACGGACATTGGAGTTCACTCGAAACCTTCACAACTTCGACACGTTGCAGGGGACCTTGTGTGCCACATCAGACATCGTTAGGACTCTCAAGCTACCTTCAACAACCACTGAGACATCTTCAAGGTCCTATAGATCTAAACCTCTCCTCGTACACCTTCTATCCTACCTGTGCAGCCTCAGAGAAGTCTCGGAACATACGAAGAGCCTGTCATAGCTCGAAGGCTGTGATCGATCAACTCAAACCTCACGAACTGCAGTATTATCTGTACCCTGAACCTCCTTGCCAAGGTCAGACGTATTGGCTTGCACCTTGGTGGTCAGATTTGGATTCGTCGGCTCGTGGTAGGTGTAGGCGCCCTCAGGGAGTGTTTGGCGCTTGACGATGATGATGTGGTGATTGAAGTTCTCACCCGGATGCTTGTCCTTGAAGTGTGCGCGTAGTTGGTTTGTGCCGTCTTGTAGCTCGCATATACCACATGCATACTTCTCCTCTTTGATCTTGGCACAAATCTCGCTATGCTTATACTTGAAGTGGTCCTTGAAGCTGCGTTTGGTCGTGTAGACTGCTTCACAATGGTTGCAAGACCACCATACCATATCTCGAAGATGTTTCTGGGACATATGCCACGACAATCCTTCAACGTCTAAGTTGCAGATCGGGCATACCGTCTTCCGGTTGTGGACTTCCATGTGCGACTTCAGCGTCGCCCGGGACAGGCACGAGGCGCTACAGCGTGGCCCAAGGACGCCCTCAGCCGAGCAGAAGAGACCACACGTCGGGCACTCATGCGTGTGGACACGCTGATGTGCTGTCTCGTAATGCTCAAGCTGCGCAGCCATGTCTTTCGGCACCACCTCACAGTGCATGCAGGTGAGCTCGTATCCTGGGTGCTTGGCACGGATGTGGCACTTTCTATCCTCGTCGCTTGTGTAGCTTCTTTTACAGTCTCCAATCCTACAAGGATGACAGAACAAATCAGCGTGTAGCGAACCCTGATGCAATTGGCGTAGTTCTATGGAGCTGAAGGTCTGGCGGCACAAGGCGCACATATGTCGGTCGTCTTCTGCATGCATTCGATCAAGATGTACCATCATTGAGTAGATCGAGTCATACTTGCGACCACACTCAGGTACAATGCAGCCAGTGTCTGCTTTGTCTGTGATCGACTCCTTTGCAGCATGGGCTAAGCTTGTAGGACTGACATCACGACCTCTGTGGCTGGCCATTCTTCATGCTTGCAAGCTGCGAACGGGCTATGAAGTCGACTTGTATTGTTGGCGTGTGAAGTGCAGCCCGTCGATGTCCGCGCACCTTGCGCAGTCGCCGACAATCTCGTGGAATCTCCTCTTGGATCTCGATGCTGAGGACTGTACGAGGCTATGCTGATTGAGGGTTGGCGAAGTGATGCGATGGTGGATATGCGATGGTGGATGAAGATCGTAGACAGCTAAAAGACCTACGATCTGTCGATGAGGGTGATGACAAGAGGAACAAAGTGGAAGGTTCTCTTGCTTGAGTACTCCGCTTTGAACATCGAAGCCTCCAGAACTTTTGCGACTGACTTGACAGGCTCAGAAGACGGAAATCAGCTGCGTAGCAACGGATGGAGTTCGAAACGGAATGTCACCACATTACCTTACCTCACACTGAGACCTCCGAGATATGTAGAGAAAAGAGGCTTGGAGGCTTACGCTGAGTCGGATCCGTGTTTCTTTCGTGGGTAGCAAGTTTCCCGCATGCTGCTGCAGTTCCTCTACCTCGTAAAGCAAGCTATGTCACGAGAAACAGATCGCTCAAGGTAGCTGTGATCTGACATAGCGCAGCCGACGTTATGTCCGGCAATGCAGAGATGACAGTACAGCTCCATCTGTTGCACTCATATCTTATCGACGGACGTTTGCGACCGGATTTGCGACCAAGCAAAGTGAGCGTAAGTAGAAGCTCCCAATGCGCCGTTGAGAGGCTTGCTCAGAATGCTGTGCACGTCAGATTTGCACAGCCATGAAACTGATCAGCAAGTTATAGATATAGTCCTCATCATCGCTTTGGCAGATAAGCGAATCGGGGCATGAGCAAGAGCATTCTAGTGCTCGCGGTATAACCATCCTACGCTTCGGTCGTCGTAGCCTATCATGTCAACGTGTAAGGGTGGATGTGTATGGTTGTCAGATGATGAAGCACGGTACTGCATTGCAGCTCAACGACGATGAAGTGTCGTTTGGAGCGCACGGACGCAAGCAGACCCACTGTGCTTGGCGGCAGTTGCGGTAGTCTTTGTGACGGTCACACAGCACTGCTCTTCGCGCTCACGTTGAGAGCCGAGCAACGCTCGACTCAACAATATGAATCGGTTGATAGCTCCTCAAGAGCCAAGGAGTCGAATGAGCCATCAAACACATGACAGACCCAGCTGCTCTTCGCAGACCGCACGAACAACAGCACCACCATAACCACAATCACGTCCTTCTGCGACATCAACGCATCACCACTGGCAGCCATACAGCATCTCACATAGGCAACCAAATTTAAAATTGCCTCTGCAAAGATTAAGCAAGGCTCATTTGACCTGTTCCTTTCAACATACTATACCTGCGGCAAGCTGTAATTGGCGTCCGATCATATGATTCGCAGGCATGAAGCCTTCCATCGACAATACTAAGGCCAGCTGAGCTTTCCAGACACAATAATCCCGTCGACGACAAGGCAGATGAAGAATGACATGGATATATATGAGAAGTTCTTGGACGAGTAAACAAGGTCGGTAAATCCACATATATGCGCTGCATCAGACTTGTCAAGAGGAACGTCGTGCTCAACGGTGCTATAACAGATCGGAGATAGGAGCAAAGAGCGAATTCACCAGACACAATGCTTGCTGAGCAGAAATACAGCGTACCAAGGAACACAGATGGCTCAGAGTGCGGGCAAATGTAAGCATCATGGCTTGCATCCTTTCCCACCTTTCTTCAGACAGTATCGGCAGCCGCTCGAAAACATCACACTAAAGAAGTTTTACATGCTCGATGAGAAGGAGAATGAGCGCCACTGGCACTGGCAAAGCACAACATGTGGCAAACACCGTCAAGCTCTGGATGTCTATGCTCAACTCATCTGCAAGCTGTGTTCTTCAGTACGAGGCTGTTCGATCGCTGCGTGTAACACCGGACTGCGGACTCGAAGCTGCAAGGCAAGCATGCTAAGAGGAACGTCCAAGTACCGGTGTTGCGCTGCAATCTCATCTTCCATGGCCTGTCCACGCTTGCGACAATCATAGGCTCGATGTTGGCCGTCAGGCAAGCCAACCTCGGTTGTGGACGATTGTCAAGTATTAACTTGTGTGCGTAGCTGACGAGAACTTGGTTGGTGACGTTGCGTGAAGTGAATCGGGTGTTGTGGTGCATGGAATTGGCCACTAATTTCGAGTCACTGCATGTTACAATGAGCGAGTCGCTGCATGTTATAGTCAACAAAGCTAACTACTTCTCTTCTTTCATACTGTCAAGCCACCTCGAGCATTCTTTCATGTCAACCACGATTATCTCTTCCAGCTGAGACTCTTACTTCGATGTACACAAACTCACGACTCTTCGCAACATCAGAGCTAATAGAGCGAATGCTGAGTCAGGTGCGTCGAAAGTGTTCACGAAACCGCGCACGTTTGCTAATCTTCACGTCACAGACGCCCGAGGGCAACATGTCTAGCAGACTTACCATCAGCCCTGCTCGCGACAATCCGCGACGATCTATGAGTGCAACCTCGAACACACCGAGTCGTCAGTACGAAGACGACACCGACACGGATAGTCCAGAAGGCGAAGAAGCCGACGGGTTCGGGCTACAATACTCAACATACCACAGTCAGGCATCACCTTCGAAGGTCAACAATCGCAAGCGAACTGCTAGCGCATTGTCTAGCGACGAAGTAGATCATGGCGACGATTCTCAGACACCAACTTCTGGTGCCAGAAGCAAGAAGAGCAAGCGGATTGCTAGCAAGGCTGATGATAACAACGATCCAGGCTCTTATGACCTGCACGAGACAGCAGACAAAGCCGTCAGCAGGCGTGGTGCCCCTGGTATAGGATATCCCTTGGACAAGTCAGGCCAAGACTTGAATCTCATAGGAGTCCGGCAGGCGAAGCGATGGAAGCGTGCAGAGAACACTAAGACCAAAGGTCGCCTCAAAGCGCTCAAATTTATCAATTCCAGAACTCCACTTCATTGCTACAATGAATGGCTTGGCATCTCAGACATACTCAGCTACACCAAGAAAGGTGGTACCTACTTCTACGAGATTGTGGTCAAAGACTACTACTATCACCCGAGTGCGAAGCTCAAGTATGTGATACTGGCTCACGGACAACCGCATCTTGTTGAGTTTCACAAAACACATGGCGAGCATGGAGTGCCACTAGAAGCCACATATCCAGCTCGTCCCGCCTCAGATCTCCCAGAGTACGCCCGACGATTTCATCCAAATTATCGAGCTGCCACCCCATCGTCGATTGCGAGTTCGCGCTCATCGCAGCCATCGCTTCCAGCCACGAAGCACTACGATCGCAGTGACGAGCTCTACCGAAGAGGCCTTACTGGTACATCTCGTAACAGCTCGATGTATGGAGTAGAGCCAGCACAGCCGACACCGTCAACACCATGTCCAATGCCGGGCCTCAAGAGCAATGCAGAATTCACACGAGGCATTAGTCGTACAATTGGTGGCATACATCAGTCACGTGAGCATGGATATGAGCTGGGCCACACCAAGGCAGCCTGTCACCGCTCTGACGTCTTGGAAGCATCATCAGCTCCAGAAATCCGATCAGAGGTGGGCAATGCCCATCGTCGCCTGCTGTCATCAGCTGCTCCGAGGAAAGACAACCATTGCGAGACCACTGCATCGAAGACCAAGGGCGTGCATATTGACGATCGATGGTCCGAGGGCGATCTTAACCTCTTGGGACACATGTGCTCTGAGCAGAAGCAGCCTGCAGAAATCGCCGTTTTCTTCCGTTGTACTGAGAAAGAAGTCACCAGCCAGGTTATGCGAGCTTACGGCGCGGTCTGGAAGCGTAAGGATAAACGGTAGCCAGACTTGAGCCAGGGCTCTCAACGTCATGTGCTCTGATAAGAGCATTGGCAATCGACATCTAACCGTGGCGTCAGATCACAGCTCAGGATAACGGTTCATTTTGGATTGGTTCACATACATGGCGCCCTACTGCCATCATAACGTAGTCAAGTTTGGAGTATTATGGTCTGCCGCCACTTCGTTAACACACACTTTTGATAGTCACATAGTCTTGTTCGCAACGAGTCACCGACCTACACGGCATGGGTAGAATCTTTGTGTACTATCTTGATGACCGCGAATGCAATTGTCCCCAATCGAGCGCTATAGACACGAGAGTCAGCTTTCTTGATGCTGCCGACCCGGAGACATCCCATTAGACGCGAGAGATGTGTCTTATAAGAGTTGGTGAACCTGGAACGATGCGATCTATCTTGTCGTTCAGGAGCCTGATTGTCTTCGCATGCAGCAACGCCTTTCAGTGCAGTATCACTTGCCATAAGACCTACTGCATTCTGATAGTCTTGTGTGTGCATGATTCGCTCATGGGTGAGTCACCGCTTGCCATGAGAACAACACTCCTGCGACATGATGCCTTGTAGTCCCCGAAGTGCTTCACTCGCCGCTCATTGTCCCTTGATGCATACGATTGTGTTTGTCTCCTCTGTTGCGAGGTAGTCTAGCAGCACGAGCAGGCACATCATAGTCAGACAACGTGAGTATAGTTTGTTGTCTTAAGGTTCTTCGCTCGTTGTTCGATGTCTGGCGACTTCGGTGGTAGTTCACCCGGGCGTCGAGGAGTTGGAACATCAATCGGTGGCATTGATTGATTAAAGTCTTGACTTGAGCTGTCTGGTGTGTTGGTCAGAGTTGGAGGCAGCCGACGCAGCGGGTGAAGTCTACGCAACGTCGATGACAGATCACCCAAGTCATACCGCCGTAATCAGATGAAGTGTTTGGCCGCTCTCACATCGCTTATGTTGCTCCACAAGGTATGCTGTAGTAGGAAGTAATGGCCTGGAAGCCTGTTAGCAGAGCCTCAAGGATGTTGTGTTCATATCGTCGTGGTTCATACATATTGGATGCCAAGCTCAACTGCTCTCTTGGATTCAGTCCTTGACCCGATCCCATTCTAGTTACCTATGTTCATATGATGCCCACGCGACACTAGGCAGGATCATTGTGAGGCGCAGTGCGACATCGCAAAGCAGCAGTGTAGCAGTCTTGATGACATGCGGCCCTGTGCTACTCAAAGCTTAAAGTGACGAGCGGACTGAGAATACCTATTGATCAAGAGGCAGCATTGACGTAGAACTGTTATACAAGTGGTAATCTGGTTACAAATGCAGTTGTGGAAGCATGGCTTCGTGTTGTGAAGCAGGCAAAGAAGGTGCTGCATCGAGTCGAGCACTATCTGGATCCGAGCCAGGATGGACGGCTAAGGGTGTTGCCATCGTTGTGCTCTATGCAGGTGGCAGGACTGAGGTCAATTCGATCATGGTCTCTGCTTCAGCTGTTGGGAGCTTACCATCATCGTTGATACTTTGTTCGCCGATGCTATCGTGCGGTGGTGTAGTGTCGATGTCTCCAGGTGGCAGACCCGCCTCTACGCAAGAGTCTGATGCTTGTGTCGCCAGTTGGCGAGCATCGCGTGCTTGGAGACTCGCGAGCTCGAGTGCCTCTTCCTGCAGCTCTAGAGGAAGCGCTGCCCATTGACGCTGTGTAGCCTGTTCACGCTGTTCACGCTGACGATGGACAGCACGCTCGCCAAGTGCTGCGCAGTACCACTTCTCACATGTTCTGAGCTCTTCCTCGCGACGAGCCTGGTATACCTCGAACTCTTCTTCCATCTCCTTGTTTGTGTTCATGCGCACTCGCAAGTTCACTTCATCCTCCTCCATAGAGCCCTTCCAGTATGTGATCTGTAACTTCAGCCTTTCGATACGTTCCTTCTTCCCGCTTATCACGTCCACCAAATTGGACGTCTCTCGCTCGAAGTCGGCAATCTGATGTCGTTGCTTGCTCTCTTCCGTCTTCAGCTTTGCTTGGAATTCCTCGTAGAAGCGTTCAAGCTCCGAATCAGCCACTTTGGGCGGCTCATGCAAGTCGAGGTAGAACTCTCTATGGGAATCCAAGTGACAGGTAGCAGAGGCCTTGATCGGTTCGTTGATGTTCCAGTCGGACAATGCAGGGGTATCATGTGTTTGGTTGGAGTTGACTGATGTTTCAAGCTTTCGCTTTTTGGCCGGTGGAGCGCGCAAGGCACTGGGAGGTGGATTACAGGCCTGGCTCAAATCGTCCGAGTCTTCTTCGTTGTGTGCCTTGGTCATCGTGGACATCGGAGTAGCGGGCGGCCCAGAGTTGAGACTCTGTCGCAGGGCCATGTTGTTGTTGTTCGTTGTTGTTCTTTGCGAGTGGTGTGAGAGGGTGAAAGGAGAGATTCTGGAGGATTTCTGCCTTTTATGCAACCAACAAGCCCGAGTGAATCGCACGGCTGTGCCACGAGACCTACTAATGCAAACTGCGATGCTTCGCCTGCGTCAGGTTGTTTGCCTCACATAGGGACCAGGCTTGATGCTGCCGCACAATGAAATTAGTGTATACAATGAGCCAGGTCTGATGCTGCAATAAGCCTGTTATGACATCTGAAGACTGCTCGTTATTTGACATGGATGGGAAGAGCTGACCAGAGAGAAGGCACCAATGGAGCTGTAAGAAGATGTTCCTCGATGACTTACCTTTCGGAATAGCAAGAAGAACAGACAACGATTGTCCCATCCTGCTTTGCTGAATCTCAGCAGCACCGCAGTACGAAGCTATTCCACAGGATCTCATCGTGCGCGTTCGACAGGAGCGGCGCCATTCGAGCTAGGAGAATCAACAACCTGCAAAGTGATGCAGTTGCGATCGATGAGACTGCTCCGATATCTCATATCCTGTACGCTGCATGAAGAAGACAAAGGACGGAGTTCGGAGGAAGACACGGACACGAGATACAAATGAAACGAAATGAAGGAAGGAAGGTTGAAGTCGTGGACTGATGCAGTGGTTGAGGAGAAACACAGTTCTTGCTATATTGGCCGACGTCTGGTGATAGATTACTGTAATCTCCCGAAAGTTGAAACTAAACATTGACGATCTTGCGTCGTAAGGACTCACGGCAAGTAGTCTGTCATCCCTGTGAGCACCTACCACAAGCTGCCTTGATTTGTGATCCTGGGATGTTTGCGGGAACGACAGCGCAGGAAGTGTGCTGTGCTCACCGACCAAATGGTGTCAGTCCGTCAGTATCCGGTCCTTGCGTCGGTGTGACAGGGCATAGCTCTGTGGCAGCCGTCTGTGCATGGAGCTCAGGGAATCAGCAAAAGTACTGCCGATGTACTGCTGATAAGGTGACGTTAAGATCTTGCAGATAAGGTGACGTACAAGCTCTTGCAGCTCTCATCGATGATGCACCAAGTGCTGTTGGTTGCACACGGCACAGTCGGAAGCTGACCATTACAACAGGAGTCCACTGGTACCCAGGTGATCCCACTTCAAATCTTGTCCACGAGCGAAAAGCTTGACGTGGTCCTACCGGCCGATCCAATATGCATCCTCGCGATCGTGACGCAAAGAAGCTTTTCATGGATGTCAAACCAAGCTCACCACTAGCTGCGAGTCGTGGCGCATCTGCATAATGCTTCGGTACTGGCGGGCACGCGATCGCAGGAGCTCTCAATGTCATCATTACCGGTCTTCCCTCGTCAGCCACATGCGTGAGGGTATCCTTCGATCATCACAGGCATAGATCGTGCAGCAGTGCTGTGTTTGAGTGTTGAGTCGCGCCAACCAGCTTGGGATGATGGTCAAATCACCGATCATGTCGACACAGGCGACTTCCGAGCGAGGCTGGTAAGCTAGCTTTAATGATGAGCACAAGCATCAATGGGCGCTTGCGTTGGCTTGTGATGCGTCTGCAATGATCATCGAGCTCGATTATTTGACGTCATTCCGCTCCAGCCTAAGACTTCCGTCTCAACACTGATATAACAATCTCTTCTCCGTTCATTCTGCTTCTTCAAACCATTCTCTCGCCAGCGCGCCCGCAGTTGTCTCTCGACACTATTCCATCAGCAATACCGTCAAGATGTCCGGCAACGACGCTCTCAACACGAACAGTATGCCTTCTAGCTATTCATGTTGTTCTCGAACTGACCATGGACAGCCAACTTCGTCAACAATGCTCGAGGAACCAACTACTCCATCACTACCCATGGAAGTGATTGGTAAGTCTCATGGCTTCATGGTTACGTGATAGCAGCTTACATAATCCAGGTACTGGGCCGTCACTGCAGTGGTATGTTCCAACTAAGTCGAGACGACATGAGCTAAGATTGCTGACATGTACAGATGTAAGCAAGACAACCATAAACTAGCGGAGTCCTCTGACACGTACAGGATGGTGTCGACCCTCGCCTTCATGGGCCTTTCACTTACCAAACCTCGCACACACAGGTTGTTCCATTACATCACGTGAGTTCGTTTCGTCCCAACTAAGCTGAGACGAAAGTCTCTGGTAGTTGGAATACCGCCTCCAGTGCTTCATTGCTGACCGTTATTGTTTTCTAGAGCGGGTATCACCATGGTTGCATCGATCGCCTACTTCTCCATGGCTTCGAACCTAGGCTACACAGGTGTGACTGTGGAATTCCTTCGCAATAGCGACCAGACAGTTCGAGAGATCTTTTACGTGAGGTACAACTTCCGCCTTAACTTACCTATATACCCGTGCTCATTGCTGACCGTTCTTCAGGTACATCGACTGGTTTATCACCACTCCTCTCCTCCTCCTCGATCTCCTCCTCACTGCCGGCATGCCAGCTCCAACTATCCTATTCGTCATTCTTCTTGACGAGGTCATGATCGTCACCGGCCTCGTTGGAGCTCTCGTCTCGACAAGTTATAAGTGGGGATACTTCACTTTTGGCTGCGTAGCTTTGGGCTATGTGCTGTATGTGCTCACTGTAGAGGCTCGCCTGCATGCAAACCACCTTGGCAAGGACATTGGCCGGGTCTTCTTGACCTGTGGAGCGTTAACGAGCCTGCTCTGGACTCTCTATCCTATCGCCTGTGAGTAGAGCCCGAAGGGCTCTACTCAGGGGAGACGAAGTCTCCCAACGAAGTCTTGCACGACGAACGGGAGACTTTTCGTCTCTTCTGAGTTGAGACTGAATCCTATCCAGACCTCTGACTGACATTTGTTTTAGGGGGAGTATGCGAGGGTGGTAACGTTATTCATCCAGACTCTGAGGCTGTGTTCTACGGTGTCCTCGACGTCTTCGCAAAGCCTGTCTTCGGAGCTCTTCTCCTCTTTGGCCACCGTAACATTGACCCAGCTCGCCTTGGTCTTCACATCCGTGACTATGACGACAAGGTTTGTGTTTTCCAGATTCTTATCTGTGTTTCTGTACTGACGATTGACCAGGACTTCTCTGTCCGCAACACCAACAAGCAGAACAAGGAGATTGCAGCCACTGAGGGAGTTGCCGCTCACAACGGTACTACTACCACTGCAGAGACCGTCTAAGCGTAAACGAGACATCTGCCTATATGGACCAGCATGCTTGGGCATTGTGCTAGATGCTGTGTGCATCTGTCGCTGCAGATCCACCATTTGCAACACACGATAGGACTGCGAATGCATAATGCTTATGGCACTGCCCAGATGTTGCACGACCTCAATACCCATCCGTAATCAATAGCTAATTAATCTACACTTGCGTTTCTCATCCTTCTACGATGAATCTCACAATAATATATTGGGCGCCTTGCTATTGAAATGCCCAGATAGACAATGGAAGCTGCTTCCAAGTCTATGATGTACAGGTCACGTCTTCCATGCGAGACCGTGGTCTGGGACGACTTGATACAAGCACGGACAGAAGATTGCTCAGACCAAAACTTGTATACCTTGAGACTACTTTTAGTAAGCTACGAAAGCATTTGCTCTGGTTTTGATCGTGGTCCTCCGTCACATGTCAGCGCGTGGTAGTTCCGCTAATGGTGAGGTCAACGACACTTCGCACTCCAGACCCCAGAAACCTCACCACTTCATACAACACCTCAACCTGGTCGCCATTCAGACGCTGCGATGAGCGAGAAGAAGCCTACTGCCATCGTCATTGGTAACACTCTGTCTCCCACGCGCGCACCGCGAAGCTGATCATCAAACAGGAGCGGGAGCTGGAGGCGTATCAGTAAGGGCTACATCCGGGATGGATCTGAAATGCCTAGCTGATCTCTTTAGGTGGCTGCGAGACTCGCCAAAGCAGGCTTCGAGGTCACCGTCGTCGAAAAGAACGACTTCAGCGGTGGAAGATGCTCTCTGATTCACCATGAAGGCTATCGATTCGATCAAGGGCCTAGCCTCCTCCTCCTACCTCACCTCTTCAAGCGAACATTCAACGATCTCGGTACCAGTCTAGAAGCTGAAGGCGTCCATCTGCTCAAGTGTGAGCCCAACTACGACATCTTCTTCGGCGATGGCGAGAAGATGCAGCTATCAACAGACCTTGCGGTGATGAAGCAAGAGGTGGAAAGGTTTGAAGGGACTGGAGGTTTCGAAAGATATCTGCAGTTCATGGCCGAGAGCTATCGACACTACGACCTGAGCGTTACACACGTCTTGCTGAAGAACTTTGAGTCGTTGTTCTCCATGCTGCGACCAGGCTTCATCGCGCAAATCCTGGCATTACACCCCTTTGAATCCATCTGGCGACGAGCCAGCTTGTACTTCCACACTGAAAGATTGAGGAGAGTCTTCACCTTTGGTTCAATGTATATGGGCATGTCACCATTCGATGCACCAGGAACGTACTCGTTGCTCCAGGCGACAGAGGCTATAGAAGGTATTTGGTATCCTGTGGGTGGCTTCAACAAGGTTATAGAAGCACTGGTGAACATTGGCGAACGCTTCGGAGTGAAGTATCGCTTCAACACACCAGTGGAGTCCATCATTCTCAATGAAGACGGTTCATCAGCACAAGGAGTACGACTATCGAACGGTGAAGTGCTCAAGGCGGACATCGTGATCAACAACTCTGACCTTGTGTATGCCTACAACGAGCTTCTGCCTCGGTCAGGCTACAGCGAATCTCTTCTAAAGCGTGATGGCTCCTGCTCAAGCATCAGCTTCTACTGGGCATTGTCGAAGAAGGTACCGGAATTGCAACCACACAACATCTTCCTCGCCGACGAGTACAAAGAGTCCTTCGACAGCATTTTCAAGGAGCACCTGATACCTTCAGTGCCGTCATTCTACGTGAATGTACCGTCACGCGTCGATCCTACAGCAGCTCCTGAGGGCGCGGACAGTGTTGTCGTGCTCGTCCCAGTTGGTCATCTGGTCGGCGAGGCGGCGAAACACCCATCAGCAAAGAATGATCCACCAGCAAACAGCAAGCCGACCGCTGCAAGTAGCAGTCTCAAGGCTGCTTCACCTGCTGGTCAGACCGGTATCTTACCAACAGCAGATCAAGACTGGCCGGCCATGATCGCACTGGCACGAAAGACCATTCTCGCTACGATCAAAGCACGAACAGGCGCGGATCTATCATCTTTGATCCTCCATGAGATCACGAATGATCCAACTACGTGGCAAGCTCGCTTCAATCTTGACAAGGGTGCAATTCTTGGTCTATCGCACAGTTTCTTCAACGTTCTCTCGTTCCGTCCAACAACACGGGCTCGACGAGCACATTGGCTTGATGGCAAGCTTGGTGGCGGTGTCGTAGAGAGAATCCTGCTTACCGTCGTTGACGCTACGAGAGGTCGATCGAAGGACATTCAAGGCCTCTACATGGTCGGCGCCAGCGTTCATCCTGGCACAGGTGTTCCAATATGCATAGCAGGAGCAAGCATCGTGGCTGATCAGATCCTTGACGATTTGAAAAAGCCAGCTCCGTGGACGACAGAGCGCAATATAGATGCTATTGAGCGACGCGGCGATGGTGTCACTCCCACCAAGCAGCTCGATCTCGTTGATAGTCCAAAGTGGCTTTCCGATGCGAGCTGGATTGTTCTAATTGCATGTTCAGCGTTAGTGTGGGCTCTCTGGTCCAGATTGTAGTATGCGCAAGATCACGCTGATGATCGTAGTCAGTGAATGCACTCAGATCAGCGCACGAGCCGGGTAGGTCCTCTCAGTCACGCATTCAAGCGGTCTAGTCGTAGTCACTCGGACCTTGCGAGATATATCTACTCTCCAAATCCTGCTCTCCTCTCTCATTCCTACAACACTTTGCAAATCCTCTCGTCGACCCTCACACCTACACATGCCTCAGGACAATCGTGGTGTCATGGACTCGGCAGACTCTTCAGCCACAGACAATCAGTCACGTAGTGACTCCGTCGCTTCAGCTTCACAGCCTGATGCTCCAGCTCAACCATCCTCTAACCCAGCTCATGGTCAACACATCGATGCGCTGCATAAATCAGTCAAGGTGATGACAAACGATGAATTCTTTGCAACTCATCCTCGGGGCACTGGAGGATACATAGTGCGCTTCAAGGCGAAGCCAGGCACAGAAGCGGAGAGTGAACAGGTTCATCCGCCACATTCGAGCCCAGCTGAAGCAGATGACGATAACCAGTCTCGGGTTGGCGATGTGACCAGGAGTTCTCTTCGTGACGTAGAACGAGAGGGAGCCACATCGCAAAAGGCTGGGAAGGACAAGGCAGTCTCGGACGCAATGTCCAAGGACGATTCCAACGAGGAAACCTCCTGGTTCGACGAAGAGGTAGAGCAGGCAACCCTACAAGGGGCGAAACAGCTTCTTCGTCGTATGCAGAGCATCCATGACTCCTTCATCATTCGCAAAAAGATGTCTGAGCCTGGACTTGGAGCAGTTGCAAAGGAGCTTCACGTCGCTACGATTCAATTGGCACTTCTCCTGTACAGCTGTCAAGATGATCATTGTTGGGGTCATCCCGACGATGTGACCTTGCTTCAACAAGCAGACAACCTCGCAGATGACCTCAACCAGTTTCTCGCTCAATCGCCTCGACTATCCGCCTTCGGCCGTGCAAAGCTGCTTGGAGAATGTAGAGCGCTCGATCATATCTTGTCACCACATGTTCCGTGGGCCAAGCCAATCGACCCGGAGTCTCTGCCAGACTACATGGCGATGAACTCGCTGCGCAAAGGCACTGTGCTGAAGAAGGTGACTGGTCCAAACGGCAACCTGCGGGATCCCATCTATCAAGTGTACATGCCTCATGATCGCATGGATTGGTGATCAGTTCCCAGCATCGTCAATACCCAAAGGCGACCGTGGTAAGCCAGACGACATCTGAGGTCGAATACGACATCATGCTCGTGTCAAATACACAGTTGCAACTCTTCTAGCACTGGGAGCAATATGCCAAGCTGCACTCCTCATACGTCGACGAAGCTCTGGGACCGGGATCTAGCACTTTCGATGCTGACAGGTGATCTGTTTGGTAGTTGGCACTCCGTCTTATGCACACATCACTTTGCGTTCAATAGTTCATCTGAGGCTCACTTCGAGCCCTACTGTACACTGTATGCCATACATGCACAAGCATATTTACATTGTCTCTATCTGCTTTGCAGCATCTCTATCGTCTTCTAGGACCTTGTAAACAGCGCCATGCCACCAAGACTCTCTGCCAAAACGGAACTGTCGCTCTGCCTGCCTTCCGCCTATAGCCAGGCTCCCTCATCACTCTGCCGATCTGCATGTAGCTCTCCACCGCCACACGCATTGGTGCGCGTGCTGGATTGGGCAGGTCCTCTATAGCATCAATACTGCGGTCATAGAAGTCAAATGCTCGATCAAGCAGCTTCATCCGAATGCCCTCTATCTTACCAGCGAGGAACTGGTCATCGAGCTTGGGCTTGCACAGAGCCGTCAGGAAAGACTCGGTCGTGAGCTTCTCTTTCTTCAGCCAAGGTTGAGGCACATAGCATCTGTTGAGCGCTGCATCGACCTCTAGATCTCTAGCAATGTTCGTATATTGTAGTGCAATGCCCATGTCGTGTCCGGCTGCCATTAGATGTCTTGCGGTGGCCTCTGGCGTACCAGGGTGATGGTGAAGCACCAGCTGTATGCACATCAAGGCGACTGTTCCAGCTACTCGTGCGCTGTACAGGTCTAGATCTGCGTCAGTCTTGATCGGTGATTGACCAGACTTCTCTGTGAAGACAAGATCCATTTCGAAGCCTTTCAACAGCTCGAACAAAGGCTGCTTGTCCAGTAGATGTGTTGGCAGTAGCAGCAGCGACAGATGCGTCTCTGGTGGGAAGTTCTCATGCACGAACTTCTTTGCGCTACTCTTGACCACGCTACCGTTCTGGGATGCTGATGAGTCGTACGACAGCTGTAGGAACGTATGAAGCTTGCTCAGCCACTCCCGTGCCTCTGTTGGGGTTTTCGCATCATCAATCAAGTCGTCAAAGACCCTCATTGCTGAGTAGAGAAAGATCAGATCGATTCTGAGTCTTCCACTGAATGTAGCGCTGGCCAGATAGAAACTCCTGCTCTTGTTCTGCAGCCGTGTCACCGCCTCTGTCAGCCCAAGAATCCGATCGTCGTCGTATGCAGCAGTTGGTAGCAGGAGCGCACGCACGAGTGTGAGCGGCGAAGGTAGCCCTGTAACCCGAGGAAAGTGAGCAGGAAAGGCATCCAATATTGCCAAAGCATTGTCGAATGCTACGTGGCCACAAACAATCAAGCTGTTGGTCAGAAGGAAGAAGATGGCCTCCTCGATCTCGAGTCCAAACGGCCACAGATGGTAGCCGGTCTTCGTGGCGCTTGCGATGACCCATGTACCGCGTTGCAGAGCGAGCGAGTCTACCATCCAGAGATATACTGTTGGGAGCCATATCGGCAGGATAGTGTTCGTCCATGGCAGGCCGATCAAAAGTTGATACGCCAGGCTCCACAGTAGAAGTAGGAATGGTAATGCCCATATCAGGATCATTCCCAGATATGTGAAGTGACCATCGGACTTGATCCAGTCTATGGCTCTCTTGATGGTCAGGGCACCTGCTACCTGAACGCCTATTCTAGCATACTTCCAGTTGTCCTTGGGCTTCTCCTTGACCAGGTAGACCGCCGGTAGTGTTGGCTTTGACAGTAGCAGATATAGCAGTGAAGTGCTGGCAAGGTCAGCTACACTGCGACTTGAGCGGACGTGATCTTACATGTATGTTTGGATCACGAAGAACCACACTTCCTCCAAGGGTATATCCAAAAGTGTAGGCCCGATGATCACATCAGATGGATATGACCATAGTCCTGCTCTAATAACATAGCTGTCCCACGGGATGCTGCTGGCGACTGCGATCGCAATGAGAAAGAGGATCTTGTAGGAGTCGATTGACCTCCATAGCGGCCAGTATAGAGCTGTGAGTAACAAAGCCGGTGGCGTCGTCCAGAAGCAGTGAACGAGGGCGTATTCGAAACCCATGCCTATGAGAGATGCAATCGCCGTGGCGTTGAACGGAATCGAGGATCATACAATCATAATCCTTGTTTGTGTGCTTGCATTGGAGGAATCAAGAAAGCCAATGCTGGTCTACCTGAGCAGCAAGATTCCGTGTCAATCGCTGCGTTGATTACGCTCTCCTTCACTGAGCATACCGCGTGTATCGTTAGCTTCTTTGATCAATCACCGTGTAGATCGCGTTGAAAAATATGCCGGGAGTGACGGCTGGAGGTTGTTCATAGGCGGAAAGCATGCGGAAATGATTCTACGGACGACTAACAAAAGGTACTAGTGCTGCCAACATGAACTTGAGCCGCGCTTCCCGCGGCTTAGACGTCATCGTTGAATGCTGGTAGAGACGAATCTCAATCCCGGCGCGTGGACCTAGCACAGAGCTCCTCTCTCGCCGCAGCATAGATTACCCTCATTATGTTATCTTGAGGCCCTCATCACCGTTTGCGCAGAGAGCTGACCCGAGCTCCAAGATGGCTTTCACAAGTCAGAAGCGCAAGAGAGCAGTCAGTGAGCTCATGCAACCGACGCCTCAACCGAAACATCCATACAAGTCTGGCAACTTCGCAGCCATACATCAGACGCTACCTCTCACGCCTTGCACATACACCGGCACGATACCGAAAGAGCTTGGTGATGGTGAATACGTCAGAAATGGAAGTAATCCGCTCGGCTCAGGCTCTCAAGAAGATATAGGAAGAGATTATCATTGGTTTGATGGAGATGGAATGCTCGCAGGAGTCTGGTTTGAGCGTGATGCTTCTGGAGAGATCAGTCCTCAATTTGTCAATCAATACATCCTTACAGACGTATATCTTAGCGCAATCGGCTCGAGGCATCTCAAGAAACCGATTCTACCGAGTATAGCGACACTCGTAGACCCTCTGGCAAGCTTCTTCTGGGTAACCATACAGATCTTCAGAACGCTTCTACTTGTCCTTCTATCACATCTTCCTGGATCGAAGCAGAAAATCAAGAAGATCTCGGTTGCAAATACACATATCATGTACCACGACGGTCGTGCTCTGGCGCTGTGTGAGAGCGGCCCGCCGATGCGAATACAGCTGCCAGGGCTTGAGACGGTGGGATGGTTCAATGGCAGCGTTGCAAAGGGTGAGCCCCTGAAGACTATAACAGAGAAAGAGCCAGTGCTTGGTGGAGATGACAGTCTGTACAGCTTCATGAGAGAATGGACGACAGCTCATCCAAAGGTCGACCCAAAAACAAAAGAGATGCTAGCATTTCACAGCTGCTTCGCGCCACCGTATATCCAATACAGTATCCTGCCCGAGTCATCGACTGTAGAGAAGCAGAAGATGCTGAACGCACCTGTACCAGGCATCCGAGGAGCACGCATGATGCATGATTTCGGCGCTTCCTCAGCTCACACGATCATCATGGATTTACCACTCTCACTCGATCCTACTGAGCAGTTCAAGGGTCGACCAACAGTCAACTTCGATGCCACACAATCATCACGATTTGGTGTCTTTCCACGACGTCGACCTGAGGATGTTCGCTGGTTCGAAACCGATGCATGCTGCATATTCCATACTGCCAACTCGTGGGACTCTCTGACCATGGGCAAGACAACAGGCGTCAATATGCTTGCATGTCGGCTGACATCTGCTACGCTTGTCTTTGCTGCTGGCAACATTGCACCTCCAGCAGAACGAAAGAAAGTCAAGGCAGACATTATCAAGAAGCGACGAATGCCGTTCTTTGCCAAGTACGATCAGTCGATTGATGTTACAGCATGGAAGGACTCTGAACAGCTTGGCACACCTGAGGACGAGAAACAAGCTTTCATCCGCATCGTGCCAGAACCAATAGCCGGCTCTGGTCCCGGAGACTACGACGATGAGCAATGCCGACTGTACTACTACCACTTCGATCTCGAGACTGAAGCTATAGCACATCAGTGGGCTCTGTCTGCGATCTCTTTTGAGTTTCCTTCAGTGAACCCGCAATACGAGATGGCAGCAGCTCGATATGTATATGGCTGCTCTACGACTGACGAATCTTTCGGCCAAGCGCTGGGCAAGGCTACCAAGATTGACGTCGTGGTGAAGATGGACGTGCAGACACTTATCGCAAGAGGCAAGAAACAGCCACCGGCTAGCGTCACTGGTGTTGTCGACGAGCGCTTGATTGAAGAAGTGCTCGAGGCAGGCTCGGACGATCCTATACAAGCATTCAAGATGCCTGATGGATGGTATGCGCAAGAGCCACGGTTTGTATCCGCTTCGAACCCAACAAGCGAGGACGATGGCTTCCTGATATGGTTCGCTTTCGACGAGTCACAATTGCTGGACAACGGCGATGTACCGGCTGACAACACCACCCAACGGGCAAAGAGTGAGCTATGGATAGTCAATGCGAAGGACATGCGTACAGTCCTTGCGAGGGTACAGCTCCCGCAAAGGGTCCCGTACGGTCTGCATGCTTCCTGGTTTGAACAGTCGCAGATACAGCAGCAGAGACCTGTTGCCGAAGTGCGCTCAACTGCCATCGCCCTGTCACCAAATCCACCTGGCTTATGGATGGAGATTCGTGACTGGGTAGAAGCATGTCTTGGTTGAATGATCAATGTCTCTCAAGACAGGACATTGCATAATGTACACTTAATTAGCATATGATACCCCTATAGATGACGATCGACGAGTTATTGTATTGCACTTGTCGCTTTCACAAGAATCTTGGTCAATAGTGCCTCTCGTTTTGCGAATCAGATCATCTCCACTTTGAAAAGCAAAACTCATCAATACAGCAACCCCAATGTCACATCGCGGCAGGACACCAGCTCTATTGGAGTCGTATTTTGAGCTACCGCCGGAGCTTTCATCGATACTACTGACAGGAACACTGAGCTGCAACTCATCATGGTTGACGACGAGAATCATGGGCAATGCCCTGGAGAACGATGCCACAATGGGTATCGTCCTTGTCAGCTGGCTGAACGATGAAGCATTTTGGCGTACACAACTGAAGCGTATAGCTGTAGGTGAGCCACGAGACACTACAGGCAACGACTGACGCCAGCATAGACTCTCGATATGGACAGATCTGAGCTCAGGAGTCGTTTCATCTCTGTCGACAGGCTGGGAGAAAGCCTTGACGGCCTTGCTCGTTCAGCAGGTGCCGAGCTTGCAGACATCCAAAGCAGGGTCACTGATGCCCTGCAGAGATGTGAAGCAAGTAAGGCTCTATTGGTTCTGGACGGCATCGATACACTTCTCGCGACACAGCCTGATATGGATGCTCTACAGCTCAGCAATCTGCTTTTGAGGCTGCGAACGCTGTCGAAGATACATTCAACTGTCCTGACGACCATGGCCGATCTATCTAGGTCAAGCGAGCGGCAGATCACACCACTGGAGCTCAATAACGTCGTTTTCCTCAGCCAGCAGGCACACATGGCACATTCGATCATCAGCACTAGAGAACTTGACACAGGCTCAGCACGGGATGTGAGTGGTATTATTCGCATTACCAGTGGAGGTCAGGGCGCCAGCCTGAAGGAACTTGAGAAAAGGTATCTCGTGCAACGAGATGGATCTGTAAAGATCGTGGAATGATCATCACAGTATGTCTGCTATCCGATCGAAGATATTCTTCGTTGGCGGCTGCATGTCGTCCTCATCTGTATCATCGTCGAAGAGAGTATCCTTAGCGCATGTCTTTGATGTGCAACAGATGGTCGAATCAAGCTGTGCTTGATGGTCGGTCGGAGCATCGACAGTGGCTAGTGCAGGAGCTTTGAGCTCAGTAAGGATACTTAAGTCGACAGCGTATGACTTGCCGATCTGATTGACGGGCTCAGAAGTATGAGACTTGGCATTGACCATTGCTGGTGCGAGCATCTCGAATGTTGAGTCGCAAGGGAGTCTTGGTGTAGACGCACTCTGTTCCGCTCGTGGCGCATCGAGGAGTTCGAGGAGCTCTGAAGAAGGCCGACTCTGCTCTACTCCTCTGAGCATTGCTGGCGACTTCACTGTTCCCACCTCGTGTCCTCTGGGCTTGACCTTGCCTGTATCTGCGGCACCAAACCTGCCATTCGCGATATGACCGAGCTCTCGTCTGAAGATCCATGGGAAGGACACAAATGTGGTGTCTGTATCTTCTCCAGCCTCAGCATCTTGTGCTGTAACAGTATACATAGCCGCAATGTATGGACCAAGCTTAGCTTTGTCTTGTTCTTGTTCCTTCGTGCCTGCTGCCTGAAAGACCATGAGACGAAACTGATGTTGGATGGCTGCGAGAGCATTGCCTAGTGCTTCTGCAAGAGTCCACTCACGAATCTCGTCATTATGGCTCAAGACGAATCCTGTCCACACTTCGTACTCTGACTCAATCTCGTGCTGACTCATCAGACGACGGAGAGCTTCATCGTACTGACGCTTCAGAGCTCTGGCGGAGTTGAGCAGGTCAATATCGAGCTTGTATGCATCCAGTATTCTTTTGTCGAATCGACACTCATGTGCAGGTATGAAGTCCACGAAGTCAACGTTTCTGAACAGTTGATGGAGTATCTTGTCGGAGTCGTAGATGAGATGCTTAGGAACCTTCACATTGCCTGCCCAGCGTGGCCAGCGGTTCACTTTCAGATGCATTCCCATCTTTGCAGGCACGCCCGTCTTGGCATAGTCGACAGCTCGAGAGTGAAGTGCTGCAAGCTCGAGGCACTTTGGATGTTTCGGTCCAGCTTCAAGAAGATCTGCCCAGTATCGATGAGCAGTAGCAATACGTCCAAGATTATCGTACTTCATATGCTGAACGAAGAAGGTTGTGATGTGGTTGACAGTGATACGATCTTCTACCGTTGTGGGTTTGGGTGGTGTGTAGTCCATTGGCTCGTGGTTCCACTCTGTAGGTATCATCTCAGGATCCCAGATCACAAGGTAATCATCTCCATCGAGATCACCGCCAGAACACATTCCAGGAATATCACGATCACCTGTCCGAGGGAATACCACAACATTCTTGAGATGATGTAGCTCTGGCACATCTATAGCCTCCACGATTCTGATATCTCCTGGATGTAAAGATGGATTGCGTGCGATCATGCAAAGTCCTATAATGACTTGAGTGGTGGCCTTGGAAGGGTTGCTAGGATCTGTAGTTGATGTCTGAACAAAGATCTTGGGTAGCAAAGACTGCTTCTTCTCTGGATTTGCTTCCTCGACATGACCTTGTAGTATGCCAGTCTCATCTACGCAACCAAGCAAGAATGCACCATCTGGTATCAGTATCCTTGCCTTCTCCTTGAGCCACTTCACACTCCATGACAGCCACAGTCGTAGACAGCTCATGAAGAAGGGTTCTTGAACTCTCATGAAGCCGTCTTGAATCATGCTCGCAAGTGCTTCGGTCGTCCGGTTCTGGTCGACACTCTTGAGGAGCAGCCTCACAGCCATCTGTTCGTCACTCATCGCAGTGTGAAGATCTCTGATCATCTCCCTCTGTCGTTCGACAATCGCCTCATCCGGAACACCAAGACACGATAGCAAAAGGATGATCTGCTGGTTGAGGAAAGTGGCAGAGTATTGCGCAGATCTACATATTTCGAGACCTCTGTGTGAAGCTGGGAACTTGTTCTGACTGGGGCGTAGCTGTATGACTTGTCCTGTGAGGTGCTTGTCGACTACTATGATACCCTTGTATCCTCCTAAGCGGAACTGCAGAGCAGAAGGGCAATGCTCAGGGCTGCTTGGCAACTTGAGATGCTCTGCAATCATGCGAGCGACGAACAAGGACATCTTGCCCACACCGTCAGAGAAACAGAAGCCATTGCGATTGATGTCGTCAATGTCGACAACTTCAACTTGATTCCATGCCGCACGGGTGGTGGAAAAGGCCTGTCCCAGACGAGAAGCATATTTCGCAACGACTTTGATCTGACTGAATGTGCCCATCTGCTTTCTGAGATCCTCAGCGGAAAGCTCATGCGTGGATGCGAAGAAGTAGGCGCCGTTCTCTCGCAGTTGGGAATTGCCGTATGCTAAGAAGTGGAACGTACGACCTCCGACTGTGATACCCTGCTTCAGTACCTGATTGAACCTCTTGAAAATGGCATCATCCGAGCCGTCATCAGCAGCTCTGACCCTGCCAAAGTGTTGCTCATCTCGAAACTTCACCCGTAGGAAGTGACGATCGAGCTGACTATACTTTCTGAGTATGCGGTTGGACATCTCGACTGTGGGCGTGTGAAAGTACATGGTCGTCGGTGTGATTGTAGCTGATTGGAGCGCAATACAGTAGGATGGCGGAGCTGGTCTGAAGGCTTTCACTTCGTACTGGTACTTGAAGATGTCCGTGGGATCGACGAAGTGCTGTTTGAGGCCTGCGATGTGCTCGAGGAGATATTGTGCCATGCCTGGGGTCCCAGTATCGTTGTCTAGTGACTGCAATCTGGTGGCAAAGGCATGGTTCAGGTTGTACTCGCGAAGGTAGCCATGGCTGATGCAGACCTCAAGTTGGTACATGAGCTTGTACGGGAGATGAACTTGGCCGTCAGCCAGATGTAGCATGGCTAGTGACGACGAGATGCCGCTGATATGTTCAACTGGGGCACTCAATGACTTGTGTAGCCATGCCCATGGCTTACACGCTGGTGCCGCGATGATTGTGAGGTCTCCGGTGTGTCGAGGGACATGTAGGAGCGCCGACATATCTTTCCATTGATTTTGATGTGTGAGATCCCGAACGACCAGGCAGTATGTGAGCCATTGGCCTGGATCAATTCCATGAACGAATGACTGACGTTGCCAATTTCGAGTTGAGAGAGATTGGCAGGATACGTGTGGTGGTAGGTTCATCTGTATGACGATCTCCAACGCATCGCCCCTCTCTCGTTGATGTGTGCATGATACCTGGGCCAGTTTCTGCTTGAAGCGATAATGTAGGCGGCCAGGTGGAGGTCGATGTGCGTGTGATCTCAGCTCGTTTCGTTGTAGGTTGAGTTGCAAGCATGGCTCAGCACCGATACCGCGTGTGACTTCTTGTTTGTGTATGATCAAGAGGTCGTCCCTCGGCATTGTGCCTACACCAATGGCAAAGCCCTTACAGACAAGCCTGTCGTCCATAGCTGTACGCACTGTGAAATGGAATGGAAAGATGGAGTGTTCTTGTAGAGAGTGACCGTATTGTAGGTTGTGCTCGTGGTCTGTGCGTGTGGTATTCAGAATGGAAGGAGCATGTGCACGAGATAAATGAACATCATGTGCAGTGGTGGGAGGTTCAGAGAATATGGATTTCTTACTTACAAACGTGCATCGTTTGCTCGTGACAAGCGAGCAAACATCGTAAGGCGACGTCTTTCGAATCACACTGCCGCAGCCAAGCATACGTACGCTTCATATCATGTCCTCCATCTGAGGTGTGCTCATCAATAGGTCATCGCCGTTGAAGACAGTCTCGTTGAGATCCTCCTCCCAGATTTTAGACACATGTCCCTTGCTTGTGTGACGCCTGCTAGGTGAGACGTTTGCAGACATTGCAGTGAGCGGACGCCGCCGAGATGAGGCATTGGAAGGTAGAACATCGCTGGTCGCCCTTCGAAGGACGCTTGTAGGCTGAGGTACGACAGTCGATACACTGGCGGACTTGCGATGCGTGTGTTTGTGGCTTCGAGCTTCTGGCAGAGCGCTTGCCTTACCAGGCTTCGGATCCGCAGTGGATGTTGTTGAGTCATCATCTCGTTCGAGGCCCTGCTGAGCTGGTCTGATACCCATTGCTGCAAGCATGTTGTCATGGACAGTACTGAGCCTGGCGATCTCTTCGTCTTTGGTGATGCACATGCTTTCCAGCTTCTCGATCTGCAGCGTGTCAGCAAGAACAATTAGTGAGGTGGCAACAAACCTTGATGGTGTATTCGTGGATCGTAGCATGTGCCTGTACGACTTCATCCTCAACCTCGGTGCGCTTTTCTTGCGCTTCGGTGAGTTGGTCTTGGAGCGCTTGTAGACGTTCGACATGTTGATGTTGCTGCCTGCTCAAGGCTCTCTCGTGGTCGGCTGATATTGTCTGCAATGCAGCAGTGAGTTCATCATGTGCTTGCGACTTCAGCATGGATAGACTCTCGGTATGTCGTTTGATTTGTTGTTGCACCTCAGCCCTCGATTCATTTCTTGCGTTGGTCAAGTTGTTCAGCGTCAGAGTATACTCCTCATGTGTACGAGCAGCTTTCTGGTTCTGCTCTTGTAGCTCTATCGTCAAATTCTCCACGGTTTTCATGAGCCTGTCTGAGGCATACTGACACTCTTCATGCTCTTTCTGCTGATGAGAAAGCTTCTCAAGTAGATCGTCAACCTGAGATTGCTTCGTGGCAAGCTCGATGGAATACTCGAGCATATCTGCAGAGTGCTGTCGCTCGAGGTCTTGTACCTTCAATGCATGCTGCGAGGCCGCTTGTTCGATGTGTTGGGCAGACTCTGCAAGTTTCGAGCTCAGGCTGTCGTTCTCCACCAGCATTGACTGGAGCTCGGTGGCCACGAATGTATGACGGTCTCTTTCTTGCTGAACGAGCTGTTCAAGCTGCGCAGCCTTCTCCAAGATGTTCACATTGCTTGCGGACACTTCTTCGTAGCGGTCTTGTAGTGAGTGATACCGAGCTCTCTCCTCACGTAATGGCTGCTCTACTTCCGCACAGCGCCTCTCGAGATCCTGCCATCGATCGTGGAATAGATTACGTATGCTGTCTCTTTCTGCAATGAGCCTGCCCTGTAGATAGTCGTCCAGAGCATCCTGCCAGTCATGAACATTGGAGGTCACTGATATGGGCTTGTATACCGAACGCTCTGGCGTTGGTAATGCGTGAGAGCATGGCTTGGTGGACTGGTGAGTAGCAGCATGCAACTCCAGAATGACGTCGAGAGCCGTGTGGTGTTGTGATGAGCGAGTACGACAGATAGCCGCTTTGAGCTGCAGAGAGCACAGTCGAGCGATCATGATGTTTCGCTGTGCGACGAAGTGAACGCTGCATGCACCATCTTCTCTCAAAGTCACACCTGTCTGTCTGACCAGTGTCAGCAATTGCGAGTACTGTGCAGCAGTCGACTGGTGTGCCATTGTTGGGATCGTGTCTGGCAACAGCAGTTGTGTGTCGATGAGCTTGACGATAACGTCTAGAGCTCGAATGAGAGCTGTTGTTGACTGTTGAGTGAGCTGATCCCGGAGGATGACGTCCGGTACGAACTGTACAAAGCCAGTTAGTGCTGAGGGTGCGACAGTCATGAAAAAAAGTTGGAGATCGTTGTCCGAGAGTGGTAGGAGTAGCTCTGCAAGCTTGAGAGGCTCTCCTAGCTGCGTTGACCATGTTGACTGCACTACCTGCGGTGCCATAAACGGGCTCTGCAGATTGCTCAAGAAGAGCATGGCTACAATCCGTAGTTGATCTGCAACACCAGGCTGTACGACTTTCTCTTCCAGCTTGCGAAGGATGGCGACGTTCGTCTTGCACCATCCTTCACGTATGCTTGGTGATATGTGCTTAACGAGCTCGTTGGACAGGTGAAGAGCCTCTCTTGCTTCGCTGTTCTCACTACGACAAGCCCACAGAGCTTTCAGCACCACCAATTGCAAAGTCTTGGGTGCCTTGCGTCCGGTGAAGTAGTCGTTAAGCTTGGTAGGTACCCAGTGGGGTGTACCAGTGATGAGATCGTCAGCATTGAAGGAGCTGATGGTCTTGGCCGGACTGATTGCGCCAAGCATGCAGGTCATGGTCGACAAGGCATACAAGGCAAAGCAGTTGCCATCAGCAGACTGAGTACTATTCACAATGCTCAGGAGTCTGCGCTCGATCTTCTCCAGCGTCTGGTGTGTGAGCAGCGTCGTCAGTGGTCGAAGTGCTCCGTTCATCAAGGTATGAAGTCTCTTGACGGCTTGCTCGGTAGGAGAGCTCGCTGTGTGGTCTAATATGTCGAGAAAGAATGACTGGCACTGTTCTGGAAGTGCCACATCTGGTGGAAGTGGATGCGATAGGATGGCAAGGACCGCATCGTGCTTGTCTTGTGTGATCAAGTCATAGAGAAGCTTTGGCTGCTGCTGTAGGAAGGTATCTCGAATAGTGATGTTGTGGCAAAGGATAGTGATAAGCTCGGTGATGTATGGCCAAGAGGCGGCTGAAAGAATGGCTCTTACGAGTGATGGGATCTGACATGGCCTGCTTGCCGTCCATATCGCGATCTCATGCTGTGAGCAGCGCGTGCAGATGTCGTGCAGTGTCTGCTGGTAGTGTTAGCTGTGATCAAGCTTTGCATCGTAGATTTACACTCAGCTGCGTTTGATACCGGCTCCCGACGATCCTGTCTATCTCGGCGGTGAGCGATACCATCGTCGCAATGGGGAGTATTGTTACATGTCCCTGTCGCGACCTATATCGTCAGAATTGTGCACGGCCGTTGCGTGGGCAACGACGTGTTGCTCCGGTCGACGATGACTTCAGCCCTATGTTGGCGTTGGATTTCATCGATCCAGATGAAATACATGGTGTGTTATTGTTCTTGAGCACGATCGCTACTTGTAGTCTATGCTCAGCTAGATTGCCGATTTCGACCTGGGCATTTCAAATAGCTTCACAGCTGTAAATGCGTGCTATAGAACTGCATGGGCGATATAGAGCCCATCTGAACAATGCCACAACGACCTGAGATATATGAAGTGCTAGGACTGTCTTGGAACATGCTCCGAACGCTCATCTCAGAAGTCAGATTCAATGTTGAAGTGTAGGGAATGTCGCCTGATCTGTGATTTAGAATGGTTGTAGGAGTTCCCTGACTCGCGTGTGCAAGCTTACGCTCTTGGCAATCAACATCTTTAAGCACTTATAACTCCTCTAGCTTGAGCCAGACCGTGACACGTGTATGACAGCTTCGCTAGAGCTCGATGCTAGCTTCAAGTGCACTGAGTTTCCAGGGTAGCGGAGTTCATTTAGAGCTACAACGAGTAGGCAAAGATGACCGCCTCAGATGTTCTCAAATTTGCTTCCCGGGATGTGCTAGACAGTGGAGAGACCCTCCTCTCCTGGAGGGACAAAGCGTGCTGATCATCATACTGAAGTTTTTGGCCCGGATGTTTATCTCTCCTTAATAGTCCAGTGGCTAGGATATCTCGCTTTCATCATCTGGTCTTAGACCAGACGAAAGCTGCCGAGAAGACCGGGGTTCAATTCCCCGTTAAGGAAGCTATTTTTGACCTTTTGATGCACAATCAGATAGACCTGAGTATGCTCCATCTTCTCCTGCAGGTTTGGACGTGTTTGGAGCTGTATTGAGACCGTGATGGTCATTGGGGAGTTTGTGTGTAATGGATGAGGTGGATTTCAACCCTGACTCGCGCATATTAATTTTGAGCTTCATACCACACGTGCGACGCTGGTGCAATCAATACGAGACTTAGACCTAGACACGCGTTTGCATAGCTGAGCAGTCGTGATCCAGCACCACCAACATCAGCTACGAGTCTACGGCGTCGTCCTCAACGATAACCTTGCACTAAACGTACATCACTTTGAACACGAATAAGCGACAAGCCTCGATTAAAAGTTCCTATTTTTACGGATCTTCACGTTCAGGTTACTTCGTGCAGTCGTACCCAGCCTGTGGACCGTATCCCTCCTCTGCCAAACAGCACTCCTGCCTTCGATCACTGCAACGAGCTCCTCAGCGACTTTCTGTGGGAACATCATCTTGCCACTGCCTCGACTGGTCTTCTTAGAGGCAGCCTCTAGAATCCAGTTGAATGCAATCCGTCTTCGTTGTCTGAGACCAAGTGGCACAGGCAGCTGCAAAGCCACACCACCACCGGCGGCACCCTTCTGACTTCGGATTCGGATCAGAGGTGCTATTGAGTCGATAGCCAGGGTCAGATAAGCCACCGGGTTGAGAGGGAGATGTGCGGCAGGTGGTGCGCCAGGAAGAAGAGGTCGTGAAGGTGAAAATGTAGGAGCAGGGTTGGTACGCAGGATACTGAGGATATGTGCCATCCATCTTTGAGCTCTGGCGAGCTTACCATGTGTCATCAGCAACTTTGTAAGCTGGATCACAACTGGCTCATCTCGATGGTTTCTGCCGTCTCGAGCTGGAATCGGCAGAGTCGGGAGGTCGAATTTATGCCCGGGATGCTGCACTGCTAGTGCTGATTGATACGCTGCGCGCTGTGTCTGAGTTGGTATCATTGCTGTGTCCAACTCACCAGGCTGCTCACCAGATGTCAATTCCGGCTGCATGCGCCTTGCGTATGTTGAGAATGATCGTTTGCCAGTGGCATCTTGCTTCATGACCTTTGGCGCAGATTTCTTGAGCTCTGGTTCTTCTGCAAGGATCTTCTGTTGTCAGATTCTGATATAGTCTCATTCGTATAGCCATACCTCTTGCACTGGAGTGCCTTGGCCTTCAATATCTGGTCCTTTCTCGCCCATAATCTTGGCCATCTTCGCTGCCTCTTCACTGACATGCTCTGCTTGTTGCATGTTTGGACCGACCTCTCCTGCGGCCTCTGGGAGCTTGCTTGCATCATTGGTGGCTTTATCTGCGAATCCACGCTGTGCAACGACTCTTCTGACGCCAATGACAGCACCACGAGCTCGACAAGGGCGGGCGGCGCGAAATGCGAGCGTGCAGACAACGCCAATGGATGGTGCTGGCGACATTGTGATGATGGTGATTGTGTAGTATGGAAAGAATCAATGCTGGTGCATTTGGTCTTGGCGAAGTGAGGACAGGTGGGACGCATCCCCTTTGGGCGTTGTTAGACTGTGAGCACATGTTTGACCACTCCTACTCGCCTGAACGCATCAACTACGTTACTCATGCTGATTGCTGCTGTACCGACCTATGTGGGTTGCCGTAGCAAGTACTGTTCAACGACAAAAGACACGGCGATGCTCTTTCATGTATGATATACACTACTGAGGACTCAAGAGCAGGGTTGCGATACACTATCGCCATGAACCAAAGCTACCCTCAAGACATAGTCATGCTAATGTACAGATACATCTGACCTCTACAAGTTCAGGAGACACTGCCCAGCAACAACCAACACCGCTGCGAAAGCAACAGTCGACAGACCACTGCTTAATGGCACAGCTGCACCCTTGTACGTGCTTGTCGATGGCGATTCGCCACTGCTGGTGTTCGTGGATCCAGGCTGCGATGTGCTGTTACTCGCTCCTTGTCCAACACCACCAGCCTTGGATGTGCTCACACTACCGTCAATCAACAGCAATGACTGGATCACACTCAGAGCATTCAGCTCTTCGCCAAGCCCTGTCATGTTATCGTTGGTTCCTTGCCAGCTGAAGCCACATGTGGTCTCGTTCGCTCCTTCATCGCATGATTGAGCAGCTGCTTTGGCCGAGGAAGTGAGAACAGTGTTGACTTGATCGTGGATGAAAGGAGACAAGATTGAGGCCTTTGCTAGCCAGCGAGCAGCAATGCCCTTAAAAGCGATTTCATCAGTGTTACAATTGTGGTTCGATTCACATGCTTGCTCCGTCAAGCTACTCAGTCAGCTTGGATCGATCTGCAGCGGGACAACTTACACATTGGAGTACTTGCTGGCGAAGGTTCCGACTGTGGCGTTCGTGAGCGTAAGTACACGGTCTCTCCACACAGAGGAACCGTTGGTGTAGTTGTAGAGCACTGAGGATCCGAACACTATACCTGCTCCATTGTATGACCAGGCGAGATGGTTAACGCTGCTACAATTTGTTGTAGAATCTGTACCATCGTAGACGTTGCCTTGAGAATCAATGAGTCCAATTGAGCTGAGCCAGTTGTAGGTTGTGTCGGCCCACTGCGAGTAAGTTGAGTTGCCTGTGATCCTCGCCAATCGAGCAGAAAGCAAGAAGAACTGCCCGTTGGTGGCAGAGTTCTTATAGTCGTAGCCATTGTTGAAGCTGTAAATCTGCCAACGGATTCCTCCCTGGCAAGAGGAGTTATCCCATCGCTTTGCTTGCTCGTTCCAAACGTTGGTAGCCAGCTCTAGCCAAGGTGGTGAACCTGCGGGATTGGGAAAGCCATATTCTACGGCGTCCAGGCATGCTAGGGCCCAGGTCGACTGGTCATCGTTACCCAAGTCTTTAGTCTGTGCTACAGGCATGTAATCATTGTTGGAGCCTTTTTGCGCTAGCAGTGCTTGTGACACAAGCGACTTGTAGGTACTGTCGTTGGTATAGATGTAGTAATCGATGAGCGCACCCCAAACAGCACCGTCCTCCCAGAAGTAGTACGGTGTGCCAAACAAGCCGATGGAGTCATTTGACGTGCTGTTGACAGGGTAGAGCTTGATCAGATCGCCGGCGATGGTTGTAGCTGCATTCTTGATGGAGTCTGAGGAGGAAGTGTCCAGGTCAAGGGCATTGACTGTCTGGCTGAGCACAGCTGCAAGGCTCACAACCTTGAGAAACAACGCCATAGTTGGTACAAGGTAAGAGGAAAGGTAGCAACGCTTGGTGTTTGAAGTACTGACAAAATCCTCGAAGGATTCCAGGCATTACGTACAAAGCGTTGTACGCAAGACGAGCGCTTCATCGTATTTGCCATCGCTTGTCCTTCGTGAACGCTCCCAGCATGGCAAGTCGAAACCAAAAGTCGTCCTTTTCTCGGACCAAGCACTCAGCTGCCTTTGCGAGCCAATGATCATCGTCATTCCGAGGATCACTTTGCAGGATCTTCGGTCGTGGCAAGTTGAGACCAAAATTCGTCCTCTTTTCGGACGAAGGCTTGGCGGCTTCCAAGCCAATGATGATCACCGTTCGACGATCGCATGGCATGATCCTAGGTCAATCGAGACACAAGCGCGCTTATGCTCATTCTCCAACCTCGTATTCGGCGATGTACGAGTCAGTCGGGATGCTTATGCCCATCGAGGCACCTCTGCGCCTCCGGTAGTGAGCCGCAGTCGCCTATCTCATCAAGTCAGCAATCCTGCTCCTGGCCGAGAAGTCATAACGCTCGTAACGACAAGACAAACATCCTTGATAGGTCTTGTCACCTTCGCGACCACGCATAAGGCGTTATGGGTAATCTGTGATACAACAGGTGGAATTTGTACGAGGTTCATCATCGAGCAATGCATTCTATGTCAACGACTTGCAGGATCTCTCTGTGGTATGTTTGGTCAACGCCGAAGTGGCAGCCATAGATGGAGACCTCGTCAATGCTCAACCACGTCGCTGAACTCTCATAACCAATGAGTGATCAGCTGAGGCCAAGTCCGAAGTATCGAGCTACAGCACACCAGACAGCCGCAGTGACGGACAAGACTACGACGTCGGCGACACTCAACTGTCAGCCGGTCTCGAATGGAACAAGGCTATTGAGGAGTTTCGTAAGTGGCATTGACGGGTGGACGCCTCGCTAGGTATGTCCTCTACTGCTTAGATCCAGCCGCAATGATCGGTCGTTATGATCATACTTTGCACAATGAAATCAATACTCTGCCGTTTGGTCTTGGAAGACAACAGGATCGAATGCAGCCCGTTGTCTGTCTACAAGAGTTCCTACGGCTCATCGCAATCGTCCTTGCTCAGATCAGTGGCACAGCCGACTGGCCGACACCTACATGCCTCACACATCCTTCGACAGGAGACCTTGTCGTTGTGTTGGGCTGCGGCATGATACTTGCATTGTGACAAGCTTACGAGCTTCAGGCGCTTGACGGCTTCTACACACTACGACGACGATTGACACACCTCATTACACCCTACCTAGCACCTGCCGCTCATGGCCGTCACAGTGGCACACCACGCATGACGACAGATGCTATCTGACTTCGCTTTCCTGGTATGTATCAGCTTTTCATGATCTCGCCTCGAGCATCGTAATGCTCAATCTCAGCATGAGGTACATGGCAATTTCTTCTTCTTAATCTTCTACTGTCCTCTTCTTGCGCCTTTCGCTGTCCGTTTGCCTGATTACTCACATGCTCGTCGACAGCACTACTAGCAATCAGATATCATGGTGGACGTGACAGCAATCGCAATCCTCGAGCATGGCGCGGATGCATCCATAATGGGGTCTTGAGGCTGTCGTTATCATCCGCCCTGCTCATGCTGTTTCATAAGCTCGCACGCTGGCCATAGTACATACAGGAAAGCAGGCTTACCGTTCTAGCACCAAACCGCTCGAGTGGTGCAAGATGTGTAGCTGGCAGATATGAATATCGTGGGAGGAGTAGAATAGCGAACGCTACATGCGCACATACCGTAATCATAAGCCTACACCACCATCGCAACGACTCCAATGAAGGCACAACGGGACGCAAGCATAAACCACACGATCTACGAGACGATTTACGATGAATGGGTTGTGCAGACTCTGATTCAAGTCAAGTTTGTACATATCATATTCGTAAAGACTTCACACAAGCCCTTCCCGCTCATAAGCCAGCCTCTCTCTTTTCATCTCGATCAATACCCAAACATATGTGATGCCAGCGAAGGTGGCGATGAAAGCGAAAAGCACACCCAACGAGAGCCCGAATGCGATGTGGAATGGTAACGTCCAAATAACGGCAGAGACACAGCCAAGGTAGACGAGCACTCCAAACTCCCAGAGAAGCGTGAGGTTGAAGAAGAATCTTCTGAAACTCGCACTATCGTCGTACCTGGCAATGAACTTGACTCTGAATTCCCTATCTTGCAGCCCGTCGACAGCAATAAAGTCCTCGGCTGCAAAGAAAATGAATGGACGAAGCCATTGCCCTCTCGGAGTCGAGTTGATCCCAACTGGAGTCTTGAATGGTATGAATGTCGTGACCAGCATCAAGACTCCCAAGAACGAGAACAAGAAGGCTGGACCGTAGAGGTATAGATGAGGGATCTCAAGTGCGCCACCAACGACGAAAGGAATCAAGGCGCAGATCATCGCAACGAGGTAGACCCAAGAAGTCGCATCCAGCTCCCAGCGATTCCGAGAGAGCAGCGGTGCGCACTGTTCTCGTTGCACGAATAGTCTGTAGACTCGTGCTAGAAGTATCCATAGCTCTCCTATACCGAAGGAGGCTACAGCTGAGCCCAAGATCTTGGAATTGAACTCTGGTGGTTGTTCAACTGGACAAGGCTGGGACGACGACCAGTATGACTGACACTGATTAGCCCAGCTAGCTTGTTGACTGTTATACCAGGAGTAATAGATGATGATCGGCACAATTATGTCAAAAAGTACAATCATGGGCAGACCTAGTGTGATCCCCCAGTGCTGCCACGGATGTGCCTCCTTGTTGGCAAGCTTTGTGTAGTGTCTCATGAGTGCCGGTCGTTGTGGTCGCTCCGCCTTTGCGTTGTCATTACCCTGTGCCTGCATCTCTTTCTCGACTGCATCTTGCCCACTAGCGATTCTGCTGTCATCGGACGTGTCTGTATCGGTGAAGTCTTTAGGGTCAGTGTTGAACTCCTTCTCTTCTGGCTCTCGTATTTCTTGCTGTTCGCTCGGAACGGCTCCGGAGAGCTGCGCCTCGTAGTGCTTCTCGTCTATGGCTGTCATATTGCTTGGTCAATACTCCAGTTATTGGCGTTGACGAGTGCTCAAGCGACTCCCATCTTGAAGGCTGTCCTGTGTACAGTACGCAGATGATCAAAGCAGAATCATGCTAGGCGACAGGAAGAGTAGATAGCGTGAAATGCCGAGAATTGAAGATGTTACTAACCGTTGATGATGCTTTAGACCAAAAAGTCAGCCCATCATCTGTCGAAGCTCCGGCCGATCCGACAGATCCTTTCGTAACGATCGCAAATGGCGTCTGACTCAACAGCGTCAGCCAAGTCGCTCTCGGTCTTATCGTCTCTTCGCTACCTCCGTGGTCTGCGTGGCCGTAAACGCACATATTTTGTGCAAGAATGCTCCGAAGGTTGTCAAGAGAGTCTTCGCATTGCCAGTGCGGTGACGTTAAGAGCTCAGAGCTGCTCCATTCCGCTGTCGTTGCTGACCCTTATTTTCCTAGCACCAGATCAACGACGTCAGTGGTTGATTACTTATTGTGCCTGAGCACAGTGGCTCATCCATCCCAAGAAACTAGCATTGCCGTCCATCGTTGTCGACACATGTGATGTGCAGCGCATGAAACAGAGTAGAGCCACGAAACAGCCTCGCGGATGACCATCATCATCTTCTGGGCACACGGATGGAAGCAGGCTCACCTCTAACGTACGACAAGGACTGCCATGCTATAGCACTTGCAAGTCAATACGTAGCACGTCCGGCCGATGACAGCAGGATAGGTATCATCTTCAGTCTGCGACTTTCCGTTTCACATTATCTATCTTCAGTTGCACTTTCTCCTCCAAAGGAGCCGCTGAGTCAATCTCGACATATGGAAGTTGACAGAGTCGATTTCACACGCATCACATCGCTGCATTTCGGAACGCAAGTCACCTGGCCATATCAGACGCTGGGAGATCCACGATGCACGCAAAGCCGTCCACAAGGATAGTCTTGCTTGAGCACCATGTAGCACGCTGAGGAAGTATCAATTCTTCTTCGTTGAATGAGCTGCGTGTCAACACGGCTACTGCTGTACTCAACATCTACCGCTTGTCTACACATGGATGTCAACCCACATACTTCAATCATGAACTGCATGCCCCGTCGTTGCTAGCACCGGAACGAGGAGATTGGATGGCGAGACAAACATTCAACCTCTACTCGAGCCACCACGCTCGATTCGATACTGTCTAGACCATCGTCTTGACTCTTCTCCTGAAGCCAAGTCTATGACCATGGCCTAAAGCGAGCGTTGCATGAGCCCATCTTGCCCGCGACCTCTGCCGACGAGATTGCAAGTCTTGGAGCGTCCATTGTTGCTGCCATCGGATGATAGGAGGCGGTATAGCTCCCAAGTATTGCTGTCGAGCTCTAGTGCAGGTCATGCTGTCACTCGTGTATACCGCTGGAGATCCAGATGGCATCGTGCACTCAACGGAATCATCGTCGAGGCCGGCAGATCACCACCACTACTGAGTATTGGTATCAAGTACAACAATCTGTACTTCATGGAAGCTACCATCTACAGCATGACACTGGTTTGACAACGAAAAAGAAGAAGAAGAGGTGTCTCACAGTCGTTAGACCACAACGCAGAAGCAGAGACGCACGAATCAACGCAAATCCAACTGAAGAGTTGTCCATCATCCTATGGACTTGCACTCGAGACCGTGGCGTCCACATTGAAAGCCAGTGATCTTTGAATATGGGACAAGTCCACGACCTCATTTGGTTGGAGATTTGGAGTGCTCTACGCTACTCGTTACCCATGGCAGGCTCTTCCTAAATGACCATGAACGATGCGAACGACAACGTCCTGTTGAGTGACTCATCCATCTGACAGGAGTTCGCTGGCACTGCTTATGGATCCAATTTGGTACGATATCGTGGAATTCCAACATCACCAACAGTATCTACATCGTTATCCTCGACCATCGACAACACCAACCTTGCCCACAGTGATACACTTAACCCTCGACATCACCAACAGTATCTACAATGATGTTGTCGACCCTCGACATCACCAGCAGTGTCTAAAACGATATCTTCACTCAAGCAACGAGGAGAACATTCAATTGAAAGGCCTCAGTGAAGAACTACCGTTGTCAGCACATTCAGATTGCCACCTCATCAATGGAAAAGGCTTCTTGATGCCACTCCTTAATCTTTATCGAGGCTAGCTGGAGCAGGACCAAGGCGATACAACCGGATCATACGTGTTCTAGCTGGAAAGGAACCAAGACGGCACGACCAGAGATCGTACAAAGAGCCTTCAGCAAAGCCATAAGCATGTACAAGAATAGCGAGCGTCAAGCATAGTACTCTATGCAGTAGGACTCCCTCACGCATAGTATTCTGTGCAACAGAACTTCCTCACGACCATCGCGCATGGCAATCCATCAGTAGGACCTCTCACAACCATCGAGCATAGTACTCCATGCAAGGCAACTCCCTCAAGCCTTCTTGCCTTGGCTACCCTGCTCAACACCTTGAGCTAGTGAATGAGCACCTCCTTCGATACCACCAGTCACACTCTGCAAGCCATCACCAACGGCACGTGTGCCAGTGGTACTATTGACGGTATCGCCAATACCTTTACCAGCCGCGCCTACAACTCCACCGACAGTACGAGATAGACCACCAGCAACACCTCCGAGCTGCAGCAACCACAATTAGCCTGACAGAACAAGAGACGTCTCCAACAAAGAACCCACTGTACCAGTCACGGTTGTAGCAGCTCCGGTGATTCCTTGATTCTTTTGCTCAGACATATTGCTTCTTGATGGCCTCACGTTGTTTGATATTGATTGTTGTAAGAGTTATTTGTGTAGAATGATGTTGCTTGATGCACACGTCCTCTGTGATGGTATCTTGATAGATGTAGGATAAAGAAATGTATCAATCTACCTTCTACTGCATACACATAGCTCCCCTCCTGATCGGCAACAACGTCACAACAGCTCATCTCTTTGTGTAGCAATGCCAAGATGACATGGAAGTGAAGTCGAGCTAGTCCATATGCGGAGAACATCTTGGCGCGCCTGCTTCTACAAGGCAAAAAATATTATTGACTAGCTCGTGAAAGAGACCACACCTTCTTCTAAACCTCTGATCAACATACTCTGCTGCAACCGTGCAACACATTAGAAAGACCAAAAAAACTTGAAGAAATCATCAAAAATCCGTCCCTTCAACAAGGCAACGTTCGCTTGTTCAAGGCTACCACTTAGCAAAGTAAACGCAGATCACTCTCGCAGAACTCAAGTCAGTATATCGTCAGGGCACCACAGCACAACTAACGAGGACAGGCTAGAGAATACCTTACCGCTCATCTTTCGCAACTCCACAAACTCAGGTCGGTCTTGAGGTCCACGCGCACGTCAAAACTGACTCCTTGAAGAACATAACTACATCCCAGAATGTCTGACACTCAAAGCACCTCCGCCGCTCAGGCTGCGCCAGCAGAGGCATCATCTAACGGCACAACTCAGCTCAACACCAATGTCGGCAACGAGGCAAACGATCTGCAGACACCTTCTTCCGCCGCTCCTTCAGCACACCCAAATAATGCCTCCCTGTATGTTGGTGAGCTCGACCCATCAGTCACCGAGGCTATGCTCTTCGAACTCTTCTCCTCTGTCGGTCAGGTCGCTTCAATCCGAGTCTGCCGTGATGCAGTCACCCGCCGCTCTCTTGGATACGCCTACGTCAACTACAACAACGCAAACGATGGTGAGCGTGCGCTTGAAGAGCTGAACTACACTTTGATCAAAGGTCGACCATGCCGAATCATGTGGTCTCAGCGTGATCCAGCTTTGCGCAAGACTGGTCATGGTAATGTCTTCATCAAGAATCTCGACGCAGCAATCGACAACAAGGCGCTCCACGATACATTCGCCGCGTTCGGAAACATCCTCTCCTGCAAGGTCGCTGTCGACGAGACTGGCCAGTCAAAGGGGTACGGATTCGTTCACTACGAGACCGCCGAGGCTGCTAGCCAGGCTATCAAGAGTGTTAATGGCATGCTGTTGAACGAGAAGAAGGTCTTCGTTGGACACCATATCCCAAAGAAGGACCGCATGAGCAAGTTTGAGGAGATGAAGGCCAACTTCACGAACATTTACGTCAAGAACATTGATATGGAGGCTACCGATGATGAGTTCCGTGAGCTCTTCGAGAAGTACGGAGAGATCACCTCTGCATCTCTCGCCCACGACAGCGAGACTGGCAAGAGCCGTGGTTTCGGTTTTGTCAACTATGTCCGCCACGAGGACGCCGAGAAGGCCGTTGACGAGCTCCACGACACTGATTTCAAGGGTCAGAAGCTCTACGTTGGCCGCGCTCAGAAGAAGCACGAACGCGAAGAGGAGCTCCGTCGCCAGCACGAAGCCACTCGTCTTGAGAAGACTAGCAAGTACGCTGGCGTCAACCTCTACGTCAAGAACCTTGCCGACGATGTCGACGACGAGGAGCTTCGCAAGATCTTCGAGCCATATGGTGCAATCACCTCCGCCAAGGTCATGCGCGATACTCAGCCAGCAGACAAGCCCGAGGGCGAGACTGAAGAGAAGGATGAGAAGGAGACTGAGGACAAGCCTGAGGACGATGTCGAAGACCTCGAGAAGAAGATGAACACTGTCACGATCGGCGGTGAGAAGAAAATCCTGGGTGCCAGCAAGGGCTTTGGTTTCGTCTGCTTCTCCAACCCAGACGAAGCCACCAAGGCCGTCACTGAGCTCAACCAGAAGATGATTCACAACAAGCCTCTTTACGTCGCTCTCGCTCAGCGCAAGGAAGTTCGTCGTAACCAGCTTGAGGCATCCATTCAAGCTCGCAACCAAAGCCGCATGCAGCAGCAAGGTCCTGTCCCAGGCATGCCACCACAATTCATGCAACCACAGATGTTTGTCGGACCGAACGGTCAGCCAATGCTGATCCCAGGTGGTCGTGGTCAAATGCCATTCATGGGAGGTATGCCAGGCGGTCCAGGTGGACAGCGAGGCTTCCCAGGAATGCCACAACAAGGCGGTCGTGGACCCGCACCACAGCAGGGCGGTATGCCATATGGTTTCCCACCACAGATGGCAGGCTATAATCCAGCCATGATGAACCAGGCTGCTTACGCTCAGTTCATGCAGGCTCAGGCAATGGGTGGACGTGGTGCTGGCCGTGGTGGCCCAGTCCCAGGCATGCCAATGATGCCAGGTGCTATGCCAGGCATGATGGGCCCAGGTATGGGTCGCGGAGGAGCCTTCCCACCTCAGCAGGGCCGTGGTGGCTTCAATGGAGCACCAGGTCGTGGCTCAGAGGAACAGCGTGGTCGTGCACCAAACCGTCCTGCGCAAGGCCCAGGTGGTTCCGGCATCGACCTTGCAACTCTTCAGGCTGCTCCACCTGCACAGCAGAAGCAAATGCTTGGTGAAGCTCTGTACCCAAAGATTCACGCCCAGCAACCTGAGCTTGCCGGCAAGATCACTGGTATGCTCCTTGAAATGGACAACGAAGAGTTGCTCTCACTGTGAGTTCTTTTACTTAACGTCTTGACAAACACTGACTATCAACAGGACTGGCGACGATGACGCTCTCCGTGCCAAGGTCGACGAGGCAATGGCAGTCTATGACGAATACGTGAAGAACCAAGGACCAGGTGCCAACGGTGACGCCCAGCCAAATGGTGCTGAGAATGCCAACCCAGCCGGTGAGGAGCCAAAGAAGACTGAGGCCTAGAAGGCTCGCAACCGGAGCGGTGTCATGGTAGCTCGTCAACTCTGGCGCGAACGAGCTAATGACATTGCAACCTGACCGCCTGCAACACAATGCTTTACGATACCCATTGCTTTCCTCAACACAACTTCCAGAAGCATTCATGTGCTAAGAATGATTTCAAATTGTACAATACGTCAACGAACGGACTAGACGCGATCTGCACAGCCGGTCGTAATGATGAGCTTAGAAAGTTCTGCTTGGACTGGAAGGCTTGTCTTCTCGACGCAACCTAAGATGGCCATGGTCTCCGGCGAGACTTAAGGATTACCACGCGATGATATGCTTAAGTTTGCATATCAATGAACGCCTATCTTGTGTGGATATCCATGGTGATAGCTCAAGGAAATGCAGTGATTGTTCCATAGTCTGATCCTAGTGTTTTGTGATGTCGCCACGCCGCAGGCACTGATTTTATTGATGCCCGGGTACATATCTCCACCAGCAAGGAGGCTCTCTGTGCCGTAGACAATGATGCAAGGCGGCGTTCTCAGGTAATAACCGCTAGCAAGCCGTGCGAACGTATGGACAATTGGGTTTCGCTATTATCGGCGCAACAGTCGTTCGGACGGCATATCATATCAGGGCACCAACTACCTTATCTTGACTTTCTGACGATCGCGCCAAGATTAGACTCTACACGCCTCAAGTTACAGTCCAAGCAAATCGCCGATGGGCCATCACATACGGATATTATGCTGCCGGCAAACAGGATGGATGTTGAGGTCAACGTTTGATGTGTTGGTGCTTGCTCTATTGCCTGACTATTTGCCGACATGATACACGGTACGCACGGGTTATTCGGATGAATCCTGCCCAGCAGGGATGATGACTTTGCACAACACGCGAGCCTGCATCAGACCTTCGTCCAGTAGGCCGACTCCAGGAAACACATTGCGGAGTGCTTCGCGAGAGGGAGGTGTCTCCGCAACCTCGTGTTGTATGAGACAAGAACCGCCATGTGAATCACAACTTATGCGGGTTGTCAAGGTGATACAGCGTTCTGCGGTGAATCCAACAATAATCTCTCGGCCGTTGTTGTACTCCCAAAGAGAGCAAGCCCACATACTCGCTCTGCTGCAAGCTACCGATTGGAAGAATGTCCTGCAAAGAAATCAATATCAGCGCTTCACTATCAGCAGCAGAAAGTCTCAAACGACCACTAGGCAAGGAAAGACTGCAGTAAGGTTTTGACATCTGATTGTCTGACCGATAAGCACAGACGAAAGATCGAACCTCCTCGATAACAGTGAGATGATCTCGCTCTGCAACGGCGTTGTCGTGTTGCACGACAGACCATAACGGCATTGTAGTACTCTCTGTGCGACAGAGAAAAGATTTCAGTGGATATGGATTGGTGTGGTAACTCACAGTCAATGGCGTGCCGTCGATGTCATCGTTCGAAACACCCGTGTGCTAAAAGGAGGTTGAAGTGACGAGCAACTTCCAGGCTGCTAAGGTTTCTAGTCCTCTGCCGTTGAGCTGCAGGGTAAATTACTCGTTCGCAGGCAATCCATGTCGTCTGGGTTGATTGGCATACAGGCCTCATCTCGACGGCGACAAGTTGGACAGCAAGCGTCCTTCGAGTTGACGAGCTGCAAAGTGCGCAGCAGCGTGGGCGTCGTGGTTTGGCGCTTTTAGCGCCGAAAACAAGAATCCATGATCTTCGTGGCGCCAGGTACCCGATGGAGTGAGAGGCTGGCACATGAGGCTAAAGCTCTCAGCATTAAGGTTTGATCCGATGCCGCTAATGACGGAAGGCATCCAACGTTACCTCTTCCCGCCTTTGCATCTGCTTCGACACGACAGCGATAATACAAGGGCGATAAACTTGGTCCTTGGTGTCACGGGTGGCAATGGCTGCGCCTTCGACGATGTGTACGGAAGCGACACGTCATTCGATGTTGCACAACACCCTTCGATGAGTCTTCTGCTTCTGCTTCTTCTGCTCGCTCACACCATGCCTACCAGGGTAGAGTTCTCGCCGTCCGGACCTGACAGGTGAAGTGGATCTCCTCCTGTTCAACGGCAGCGAATGCACAAGGACACGCCTGTAAGGCAGACGGCTAGACACAACAGGCCCGACTGCCCTTGTCGATCTCTAGGGGCAATCTGCAATCCTGCCTCCAACGTGCGAAGCTTACTTCAAACTCTACGATGCGGCGACAAAGTGACGAGATTAGGGTGAACGACCCGGGTATCAGATGCTCTGAAAGCAAACTATAATCAGAGAAACCTGGACAATGGGCGGTCCGGGAAGGAATCTCAGAGTAGGACGTGTGGCATCAAGTCCCAGCGTCTGTACATCAGAGAGTTTTGGGAAGTATACTTTGCGTTTTTGCCTACTTCCCAATATGCCGACATGCTTCCTTGGTCACCGAAAGGGTCTTGCTTGGTCCATCACCGGTCAAAGCGTCTTTCGATCGACCTGCTTCATTATCGTTGTCCTTGAGCAGACACTCCCTTGTCGTCTTCACACGCTATCTGTCTCACCCACGACATCGCTACTTTCCTTGTTGCACGTGCAATAGCCATTGCCACCTCACCATAACTTACAATTTATCGCTAGCGGCTCATATATCACTCTCACCAACTAATGGTGGTCACACTTGGTTGAAGACAACGGCGGCCCAACCTGTATACACTCTTTCAACCATCGACGTTATACAGCCTCTTCTACCACTATATCCACCTTCGCTCGACCGCTCTACTGTGGCTTTTGACTTTCATTATCGACAGAAACAGCAATCCTTGTCTCGACCTGCTGCAAACGACCTCTCCGTGCAGCAATATCGCATGAGCATGGTTTAGCATCACAAAGGGAAACCCTCACAGCATAGGAATCACCTACAATCCACACCCAGATGGCGCCTGTCGTTTCTCTCAAACACATCCTGCCATTGGCAGCCTGGGCACTTCGAGCCACTGCTTCATACTACGACCCTGTAGAGGTAGACTACAACCTCAACACAAATCAGAATGCTCAGCATCCACTCGAGTACTCGATAACATGGCCTAATCACACATATCACCCAAGTCCTGAGAACTGGCGCATGCCATTCTACAGTTTCTTCCTTGACAGGTTCGTCAACGGCGATCCGACAAACGACAACGCCAATGGCACATCATGGGAACATGATATCCTTGGCACACAACTACGACACGGTGGTGACATGAAAGGTCTCGTCGATACGCTCGACTATCTCTACGGTCTTGGCATTCGATCATTGTACATCGCCGGAAGCATGATGATCAATTTGCCTTGGGAATCTGATTCCTACAGTCCAATCGATCATACGATCCTCGATCACCACTTCGGTACGCTGCAAGAAGTTCGCGATGCCATCCAAGCTATCCACGACCACGGCATGTACGTCGTCATGGACAACACAATGTCGACCATGTCGGATCTGTTTGCATTCACAGCCTTCCAGAATTCCAGCACACCATGGTCTTTCACCGAGCACGACATGATGTACAAGAGCGAACTACGATACCGCGACTTCTCACAGTCAAACACATGGCAAGAGCAGTGTCCTGAACCATACCCTAGATTCTGGGATGAGGTTGGTGATCCGATCCACGACGACAACACTGCTCAAATGATCGGTTGCATGGACAGCGAGTTCGATCAGTATGGTGAGGCCGGTGCCTTCGGAAAATACCCTGAATGGCTCAAGCAACTGTCCAAATTCAACGCTGTTCAAGATCGTCTACGAGAATGGAAGCCAGCAGTGCTCGACAAGATCAATCACTTCTCCTGCATGGTCATCCAAGGCCTCGACATCGATGGCTTCCGTATGGACAAGGGTATGCAAATCACTGTCGATGCGCAAGGCAATTTCTCGAACTACATGCGAGAATGCGCAATGCAGGTTGGCAAGACAAACTTCTTCATTCCTGGTGAGATTGTCACGGGTAATGCTGAAGGTGCTATCTACATTGGCCGTGGTAAAGAGCAGAAGATGAAGGTCACAAATCGTACAGAGGCCGTGTCAACCAACAACACGCAAACCATTCGTCCTTGGGGCCACTCTGCTTTCGACGCTGGAGCTTTCCACTACTCGACTTATCGTTCATTCGTTCGTTTCCTGGGTCTGGACGGTAATCTCACAGCACCTGGCGATGTTCCTGTCAACTTCGCAGATGGATGGGCTGCTATGGTTGAGACCAACGATCTGAACAACGCCTACACTGGCAAATTCGATCCTCGCCATATGTACGGCGTCTCCAACCAGGATGTCTTCCGCTGGCCTGGACTCACCAACGGTACCGAGCGTCAGCTGCTCGGTGATTTCATCGTCACGATGGTTATGCCAGGTATCCCAATGATCAGCTGGGGAGAAGAGCAGACATTCTACACGCTCGACAATACGGCGAAGAACTATCTGTATGGACGTCAGCCAATGTCATCGGCACAGGCTTGGCAGATGCACGGTTGTTACAAGGTTGGCGATGACAATCTGAACGAAGTGCCGTTCAACAGATCTTTGACAGCATGTCAAGACGACTCCGTCAGTCTCGATCATCGTGATCCTTCCTTTCCAGCATACACTCTGCGTAAGCAGATGTTCGAGCTGCGACGACGATACCCAGTCCTCAATGATGGCTGGTCTCTTCTTCAGCTCTCGAACCACACCTTCAACTGGACTCAGGTCGCTTCTAACAACACACCCACCGAAACTGGATTGTACAGCGTTGTGCGAAGTGCATGGCAAGGCGTTCAGAACCTCGATGGTCAAGGAACGTACGGCAATCAACCTGTCTGGCTCCTTTATTCGAATCAGAACGTCTCGAGGACATTCCTCGGCGATTGCAAGACAACGGACAATGCTATCGTGGCTCCTTTCAACCCGGGTACCAAGGTCAGGAACTTGATCTACCCATTCGACCAGTATACTCTCGAGGACTCACCTGTGAAGTACGGCTTCCAGAACTCAACCAACCATAATGGATGCCTACCACAGCTCAACATGACAATGTACGGCTTCAAGGCGTTCGTGCCTGTAGAGAACTGGACACTACCATCTCCATCGATCACCGGCTTCTCTCCAGGCCATGATGCTCGAGTTCTGTCAAACACAAGTGCAACTGAGCCGTCGCTGGTTGAGATTGAGCTTCGCTTCTCTAGTGAGATGGACTGCGACTCCGTCACAAATGGACTCACCATCGACTCTGCCACAGAGCACAATGTTCAGGCCACAATCAAGAAAGACAGCATCTCATGCTTGACCATTGACCCAATCTATGAAGCATACTACTATGGTCCAAGCCCGTCAATCTGGCGCTACCGCGCAGTCCTGGAGAATGCCTATGATGGTATACACAGGATCAATGTCAAGAACGCCACCAACCAAGCCAAAGATATGTTCACGGACGCTCACGACCACTTCATGTTGAGAGTTGGACAGGCTGACAACGTCATGGTCTTCCCGAAGACTGCAAACTACAGCTCATCACTACTGTTCGAGCAGCCAACATCTAAACGAGATCTCTCTATCGACAATGCCACTCACTACATCTCGCATAAGGCTGCTGGTGCCGACAAGTGGCGTTTCAGTATGTCCTTCGGTGCGGTATGGTCTGACTGGTACGACTACAAGCCTGGCAATGCATCTCTGCCAGCACAGACTTGGGTGGGAACCAAAGTTCAAGAATGGTCTGGTGAGCACGTGCAAGTGCAATACTGGTCAGCACTCTCCGGCAGCAGCTCACACATGCAAGAAGGCGACCTCTACGGTTCGACTGGACCAGCTCGTCGATTCCCGCACTTCTTCATCCATGGTAGCTTCAACGAATACGGCTATGATTCTGGTATTCCAAATGAGATGGCACAACTCGACAATGGCACTTGGGAATTCGACTTCATGACTGAGTGGCCATCCCAATTTCAGCTCAATGTTTGGGGCATGGCAGCCAACAGTCTCACAGATGTCAGCTATGCCTTCGGAGACGTTGACAACGATACTGTTCTCGATCGCATCAACCCTACCTCGCTACAACCCGCAGTGGTCAACGTCACTGATCTTGGACCACCATCTCCATTCTTATCATGGCGCATTCTCTTCAACGACGGGGACATGAGATACTACCTTGTGCCTGTTGGCAACCGCTGGGCACAGCTTGCATTGTCAATCCTTCTCGGCGTTGTACCACTTGCGACAGCATGTCTGTGCAGCTGGCTCTATGTGCGAGCTTTCTATGGTGTCAAGTTCAACCAGATCGGTCTTTCAGAGAAGCGAGCAATTCTGCCCTTCGCCATCTTCCAGCGTGGCCTAAAGTCGAAGAAAGAAGACGAGCTCAACGAGAAGAGTGACGACATGCTAACTCCAATCGAGCCGCTATCTCCTACTATGCTTGACCGCAGCCCACACGAAAGTGTAGGTGCTGCCGTTGTACAGAAGCGAAGGACAGTTCTGATCGCCACAATGGAGTACGACATCTCTGACTGGAACATCAAGATCAAGATTGGAGGACTTGGCGTTATGGCTCAGCTGATGAGCAAGAACCTGCAACACCAAGACCTCATCTGGGTTGTTCCTTGTGTCGGCGGCATCGACTATCCAATGGACACTCCTGGCATGCCTATTACTGTTATGATCCTTGGTAAGGCTTACGACGTTCAAGTGCAGTACCACAAGTCCGACAACATCACATATATGCTGCTCGACGCACCTGTCTTCCGACGACAAAGCCAGAAGGAGCCATATCCAGCACGTATGGATGATCTCGACAGCGCTATCTACTACTCGGCATGGAATCAGTGTATCGCCGAAGCAATGCGACGATTTCCAATCGACCTATACCACATCAACGACTACCACGGAACAGTTGCGCCATTATACCTTTTGCCAAGCACTATTCCCTGCTGCTTATCCCTGCACAACGCTGAATTCCAAGGCCTCTGGCCGATGAGATCGCCACAAGAGAGTGAAGAGATCTGCTCAGTCTTCAACCTGCCGTCTTCGGTTGTCCAGCAATATGTTCAGTTTGGAGAAGTCTTCAATCTGCTTCACGCAGGTGCAAGCATTCTCAGAATTCACCAAAAGGGCTTCGGCGCTGTTGGAGTGAGCAAGAAGTACGGGAAACGATCCTGGGCACGCTATCCTATCTTTTGGGGTCTTCGAAGAATAGGAGCACTTCCAAACCCGGATCCGTCTGATGTGGCAGTCTGGAACAAGAAGCTGGTTGACGTCAACGAGGTAGTCATTGACAGAGACTTCGAAGATGGCCGTGCTGAGCTCAGACGTCAGGCTCAGGAATGGGCAGGTCTTGAACAAAAGGTCAACGCAGATCTCTTCGTCTTCGTCGGTCGATGGTCCATGCAAAAGGGTATCGATCTTGTCGCAGATGTCTTTCCGGCTATCCTTGAGAAGCACTCCAGCGCACAACTCATCTGTATCGGACCTGTCATCGATCTTCATGGCAAGTTCGCAGCACTGAAGCTCGAGAAGATGATGGAGAAGTACCCTGGCCGAGTATACTCCAAGCCTGAGTTTACAGCACTGCCACCATTCCTCTTCAGTGGTGCTGAGTTCGCCCTCATACCAAGCAGAGATGAACCATTCGGTCTTGTCGCTGTCGAATTTGGTCGCAAAGGTGCTCTTGGTGTTGGTTCTCGTGTGGGTGGTCTCGGTCAGATGCCTGGATGGTGGTACACTATCGAATCCACCACTACCAAACATCAGGTCGAACAATTCAAGATGGCCATCTCCGGAGCATTGAAGGCCGACTACGATACTCGAGCTACAATGCGTGCACGATCAGCCAAGCAGCGATTCCCAGTAGCTCAATGGAAGGAGGACCTCGAGATTCTGCAGGCAAGCTCGATCAAGATCCACCGCGAACGAATGACCCGTCTTCAGAACAAGCGTCTCGGTATCGAGAGTGGAAGCAGCACACCGAGCGGCTGGACTACACCAAATCTGCTCGGATGGATCACTCCAAGAAGTGGCTGGAACACACCAAATGGTTATGCTACACCTGGAGGTCCAGCTTCGCCCGTCGTCAGTCAACCTACTACTCGTCCCTCGTCTCCATCCAGGCAAAGCCCCACGTCAAACACACCTGAGCAATCGCGAACTGCGTCCTTGTCTCTTGGAGTGCGAGTTGGTCCAGGCCATGTACCATCTGAGACTGAACTACATCACCATGCGTCGAAGCTTCACAAACCTGCAAGCGCACACTCCAATCACTCGGAGAGCAGCAAAAGCAACACATCCAGCGGTATCGAAGCGACTATCAGTCCGGAGCAAGCCGAAGACAGCAGACGACAAGCTAGACTAGCTGCAATCACTCAAGAGCACTTCAATGAACTCCGTGACGGTACAGGACATGTCTCCACACCGATCGTAACCCCTGGAATGGGTACACCCAACTACTCATGGGCAGGACTGCCACGAGGCCAATCACCAGTGCGATCTGATGGCAACACTCCAGGTCCTCTGTGCTCTGCTAAGGTCATCCACGAGAAAGATGGAAACGCACAAGACCTTACACCTTTCTTCACAGATCCTACTGGCATGTACTACCGCAACTTCGACAAGATGCTTGGCGAGCTCAATGGCAAGACGTCTGAGAGCCAGCTCTGTATCGAAGAGTACATCGTCAAATCAGAGAAGCAGTGGTTCCATCGCCTGTACCAAGCTCGTATGGCTCAGATGAAGGGTGGAGCAGAAGTCTCCGAGATAACCTCGCCTAGTGGATCGAGCTATGCAGGCAGCATCAACGAAGAGCCCATGTCGCAGTTCTTGCTACCGGAGAACTACAAAGCACCAACAGGTTTACGAAGACTGCTCAGCCATAAGATTGGCGACTGGCCGATCTATTCGTTCCTGTTGGCTCTGGGCCAGATCCTCGCTGCCAACTCCTACACCGTCACACTGCTCACTGGACAACAAGGACAGACTGCGGAACGACTCTATGCGATTGCCTCCATCTACCTGGCTGCAAGCATATTCTGGTGGGTTATCTTCAGACGATTTACATGTGTCTACACCATGAGTCTGCCTTGGTTTGCGTACGGTCTTGCCTTCTTCCTCATGGCATTCGCACCATATGCACCGACCGTTGAGGGCCGCGGATGGGTTCAGAACGTCGCCACGGCCATGTACGCGGTTGCATCGGCTTCTGGCAGTCTGTTCTTCTCCCAAAACTTTGGCAGCGAGGGTGTGGCACCAACACAATCATGGACCTTCCGTGCTTGTGCAATCCAAGGCACGCAACAGCTCTATCTCGTCGGGCTTTGGTTCTGGGGTGACACTCTGACAAGAGCATCGGCTCAAGGACTGACTGCACAGTCGCAGCTGACTTATGGCTGGCCGATGACCGCTATTGGAGTGCCGGTTGCTGTATTCCTGTGGTCCATCGGCATCGTGCTCTTCCTCGGTCTCCCACAGTACTACCGACAGAAGCCCGGTGCAGTGCCAAGCTTCTACAGCTCGATATTCCGACGCAAGATCATCCTCTGGTTCTTCTTTGCAGTATTTGTGCAGAACTTCTTCCTCGCTGCTCCGTATGGACGCAACTGGGCATATCTATGGAGCTCGAACCACGCACCAAGCTGGACTATCGCTCTACTGGTCATTCTCTTCTTCGTCTTGGTTTGGGCAACCATGCTCACGATCTTCGGCAGATTGTCCAAGGTACACAGCTGGATCATGCCAATGTTCGCGGTTGCACTTGGTGCTCCTCGTTGGGCACAGATCTGGTGGTCGACATCCAACATTGGCACATTTCTCCCATGGGCTGGCACTCCACTTGCCTCTGCTCTTCTCGGTCGCAGTTTGTGGCTCTGGCTCGGCGTCCTCGATAGTCTCCAGGGCGTCGGTATCGGCATGCTGCTGCTGCAGACCTTGACACGACTTCACATCTCCTACGCACTCATCCTCGCGCAGATTGTTGGATCCGTGGGCACAATCATCTCACGAGCCGACGGTCTAGGCAGCATCGGACCAGCGACATACTTCCCAAGCCCTGCTGCAGATGTATGGGATGTGCTCAACTCTGGGGGCTTCTGGATCTGCATGCTCTTCCAGATCTTCCTCTGCATTGGCTACTTCGCTTTCTTCCGCAAGGAACAGCTGGCTAAGCCATAAGGACGCATTTTCTTCTAATAACCTTTGTTTTTGTTACGAATAGAGATGGATACGACTTCGAAACGGTGCAAATTGTGAACAACACAACGGCATCTGTACTTATTGGCATGATTGTTTTGTCTTTACATTACCTTCTTCATAGTGGAATAGCATTCTGAGAAGCTCGAAGTGCTCGGCTCTCTAAGTATGAACTTACATTCTTCGACTCGTTGGCTGCTCGTCTCTTCCCTGCTCGGAATGTTGAGGTCTCATTGGTTCTTGGAAGTCGTGTCTTGAGGTAGCTGACACACCGCAAGGCTCATCAAAAGGAGTTGCGAGAGCGACGCCCAGCTCAATACGCATGTGGTCGATGTCCGCCTAGGAGACGATCTGCATTGCGATGGCGACTTCCCGTCGAGCTGATCGTACGACTTGATGTTGTTGAGACCCTTCTGACGAGACAAGCTTGCAATGCTCGCGAAACTTCTGCCCTGGAGAGGTACTTCACAATGGCTGCATCATTGAACTCGCAACAACATGCAACATACACAGTATTGGTCACAGGCGCCAATAGGTACTATAAAGCCAGCCATTCCTACCTGATAGTACGCTGACCTGACTCACAGTGGCCTTGGCCTCGCGACATGCTGCCGACTGATCGATGAGTTCCTACAGACACGACCAAGCTCACAGAGCATACACCTTCTTTTCAGCACCCGCGATGTCAAGAAGCGAGCGCAAACCCTCCAGGCTATCAATGGACATATTGGCAACACACTGAAAGAGGTGCAAGGTACTGCAGACCGACTGCATGGACCAAGAGTGACAATTCAAGGCGTACTGGTCGACCTCAGCAGGTTGCTGACTGTCAAAGCACTGGCGAAGCAATTGCAAGGAGAGTTTGAGCATATCGACGCCGTGGTGTGCAACGCTGGTATTGGAGGGTGGTCTGGTCTGCACTGGGGCCATGCCATATATTCACTCCTCTTCGACTTTATGCAGGCTACAACATTCCCGACATTCCAGTCATGCTACGTAGGAGCAGTAACGAAGCGTCAACTACCAGCCACTGCGAACAAGGTCGAAGAGCCACCGTTAGGAGAGGTCTTCGCTGCCAACCTCTTCGGACATTACATGCTAGTACATTGGATTGCATCGGTTCTCACATCTGAGTCTCGCATAGTCTGGGTGTCGAGCTTGTCTGCTGCATCGAAGTACTTATCATTCGACGACTTCCAACGACTGGGCACGTCAGAAGCATACGAGTCATCTAAGCGTGCAACCGACCTGATGGTGCTCACCTCAGAGCTTCCTGCAACACAGCAATATGTGAGCTCATTCCTTCCCGCATCTCCTGGCCGCAGCACAAGAAGTAAGGCCACCACTTCACATCCAGTCATGTACACAACACATCCAGGTGTCGTCTTTACTGGCATCAATGGCTTGCCGTGGTATCTGAGCATCTTCATACTTGGGTCGTTCTGGCTGGCACGATGGTTGGGATCGCCTTGGCATACTATCACCACTTACAAAGGAGCCGTCAGCGCAACATGGACTTGTCTAGCACCCGACGAGCAGTTACGTGATCTCGAGCTTCGACTTGGGAAGGGTAAATGGGGCAGTGTAGTCACTGTGCAAGGCGCTGAGGGTGTCAAGCGTACGGAGGTCGATGGCTGGGGCTTCAGTGGTGTCGTGGGTCCAGCACCTTCTGGAAGCGTGTCGGGCAAGCAAGGTAGACTACGTGGCAGGACGAAGTTCACTGCGGAGTCCAGGGTAGAGTTTGAAGAGCAGGGACGTCTAGTTTGGCAAGAGCTGGAGGTGCTCAGAAAAGCATGGGAGGAACGTCTTGACACAGCTGAGTGAGACAATGATACCACTGTAATATTCAGCTCAAGCTGATGTGTATTCCATGATTGATTCGTGACTAGTCTTGCTTCGTTCTATCTATACATGATGCATGCCACATTAGTCTTTCTCATAATACATCCTGCGCACCCATGCGCTGTGATCCCATAATCTTTTTCATAACTCCATTGTTGGTGACTCGTAGTCACATGCTGATCATCAAGCATGAGTTCATGCTTCATCGGAAGCGATCAATACCGAAATGCTCAATGCCATCTCGGCCAGCCCATCGGGCAAGGCCATACCTAGGAACGCCAGAAACACCAGTGCCACCAATGGCGCGCTGTCTCGCATTACCAAATCCACGGAGCGAGTCAGCGAGGCTTAGCATGCTGTTGCCGGCCTCAGGAATGGCGCTGACTCGAGGGCGAGATTCGACCTTGGCTCCCGGCTGAACGCTGAGGAGTCTCGTCACAAGGTCGACTTTGCTGACTGGCCCGTGGAATGCGAAGTCGTCAAGAATCTTGCTGTTGCGCACAAGCGCCATGATGTCCGAGAATGTCTGGACATGGTTGCCCTGCCGGGGGTAATGCAGGGCGAGGTTTCGCTCAACACGAGTGAGCGGAAGGATAAGGAAGTAGGATAGAGCGTAGACAGTGACGAAGACTGTCAGAGCGTAGAAGCCGGTCGTGTGAGCGTAGATGCGAACGGCTTGTGTTGGGACGTCGAATTGTGCCCAGAAGACTCCACCAGCCAGTATGGGTATGGTTGCTGCAACAAGAGTGTTGAGACTGACCAAGGCCACCCGCCAATGTCCGTTGGCAGCTGCGGCAGCCGAGACATGCACAGGGAAGTCTGCTGGGTATGAGAGAAGGAGGTTGCGCTCTGCAAGTTCTCCATCTTCTCGTAGCATGCTCATGACAGGCGCAAATCGTCTGAAAGCATAGTCGATATTGAGCCAGAACAGCAGGCAGAGCATTGCCAAGATTGCAGGAATGAACGAGAAGAGGAAGTTGTCGGCCCCAAACCCGAGATCACCCACAATGACTGGCAAGTTTGGCGCAAAGCCCTTGAACACCGAAGTCGATGGCAGGTATGACACGATCAGGAAGGCTAGCAGTAGCACGAATGCAATGATAGCCCAGAGCAAGGTCGAGGTGATGCGTAGAAACCACGGGTAGGAGACTGCCGAGCTTGCGTGATCCTCGTCCTCGTTACCCAGCATACGGTCCTTGGAATGTCTCCAGCGGTTGGCTTCGAGATCAGTGTCGGCACTGTCGCGGACGGCGTGCTTCTCTCGGATCTTGCCAGCCTCAACACCGTATCTTCTTGGCTCAGCATTGGCATGTCCGTAAGCATGGAAGGCATCATTTGGTCTGTTTGATGTCCTCCAGAAACCCAAACGTGCTGTTTCGTGGCCGGGAAGCGAATTGGCATCCAGTGCATTTGACCTCTCAAGCATGACCATAACATCAGCCAGGCTTCGTGGGTCCCACCTTAGACCAGTCTCGTTGATGCGTGCCAGGTAGACCATGAGCACGACCACAGCAACTATCAAGATGATGTATAGTATGATTGTAGCCCAGGCGACTCCTTGGACAGTATTCCAGCGCCAGTTGCCATCTGCGCCTGATCCGACAAAGTAGACATTGAAAGCTGAGGACAATAGGGGTATCGTGAAGAGTTGGAGCCAGGCTGCAAGCATGAAAAATCCAATAACTGGAAGTCGGGCTTGGAAGTATCTTAGCTTTGGCAGGAGAAGGTCGTTGATGTAGATGGGAAGGTTGACTCCAGCAGTGCGAGCAGCTGGTGTCGCCGAGGACATCGCAAGAAAGGGTGCAATCCGTGCAACTGCAACTTGGATCTGGAAAAGCCAAAGCAGCAGGATCATGCCCAGGAGGATCGGGAGGTATTGGAAGACGAAATATCGGTTGTCGCCAATTGTGCCGTAGTTCCAAAGACCGTTATACTTGAGCGAGTATATTGCGGCCAGCAGCAGCAGCGCAAGGTACACAACCAAGAGCACCAGAAACATAACAAGTCGAGATGTTCGGAGTATGCCGGGTACGAAGTGTAGAGGTCGAACAGGCGATGCAGCGAGTGGCAGAAAGACATCTGCCTCTTTGGCGGCTGGCCCAGCAGAAGCATAACTGACTGATGCTGGTCTGTTTGGGTTTCGTGGTGGAACCTCAGCTGCTGCTTGGAAGCCAGGCGCAGGCATAGCTCGTGCAGTCTGAATTGTGGGTGTAGGTGCAACAGCTCGAGACACTGGCACGGAGGGTGCAGGTGCAGCTCGTGCTGTTCGTATTTGAGGAGCTGGTGCAGCAGAAGCGCTTGAAAATCTCTTTGCCTGGTTGTACTCAGACGTTGGTCCCAGGTATGCTCTGCTCCCTCGTACTTCTTCATCTCTTGTCAATTGATCGAGCGCGAAATGGATGAACGGCGTGTCGTCCACATCTGGTGTCGGTGCGTTGTGTCCGCGAGCCATATCCATGGCGACGGAGCTTCGTGCTCCAGCGGACGAGATCATACTTTCAGGTCCCTCAATCACTGTGCTTGGTACAGGCTTCCTCTTGAGGGCACCGTCGCGCTGATACGTCGGACTACCAGACGGGCGCGGTGTCTCGTTGTCTAAGCTGTGTCTCCGTTGCCCTTGTCCTTTCAGTGCGGTTTGAGGCTCGTTCGTTGCTGCGCCAAGGTTATCTCCTGATTGAAGTGGTGTTCGATATCGTGAGGGCGGTGTCTGGAATCGTTGGATGGTATGTTGTGATCGATCATTGGCGGGTATTATTCTCGAATCGCCTGAGCTGAGGGAATAGTAACTCTCGCTGGCAGTGATCGATTGTTCTGATTGGGATCGGTGTAGGATACTAGGTTTTGATACTGTCGTGAGGTCAGTGGTTGGTCAGTCAGAGCTGCAATGTTGTTTACCATTAGTTTCTCTGAGCTGTAGTGGATGCTCGTTGTTTGGGCTCAAGGTAGAGGACATTGGAGTGATGGTACAGTGAGATTAGAGATACAATGCAACAAATGACAATGCTGAATGCAAGAAGTGGAATGCATCATGCAGGTTAAATTGTTGATTGTTCACTACTGCACAACACAGATCTGGAGGCTGGAGTGGCTGGTGGTGGTGAAGTTGAAAGGCTGGAGAGCACGGAATGACCAAAATGCTTGATTTTTGACCCGCATGAACGGCCAAGCGGCATTGCGTGTACCTACCTGTAATTAGAGATGCAGCTCTCGATGTGCGCCCGTCGTGACAGCTCCTTGCGCCGCTTGGTGTATCTGTAGATAGCTACAAGAACAGCTCGAACCTTGGTGGAGGCTCGAATAGTGGGAGGTCGGGAAGCTGGCCAGTGCGCTGCAGTGTCAAGATAGACTTTGGCTAGCGCCATATCATCCGGTCTAATGTACGTCACACACATGTCGTGCAGAAGATTCATGTTTGCCTTCCTTCACCACATCAGCATTGATTACCTGCTGGCCTTCGTCAACGCGTCAATCACGAGCTACCTCCTCAGCCGCAACACTGTAGTATGACTGACGGACCATCACGATGAGTTCGCCCATCAGCCATGGCTTTAGACCAGCAACGAAACTGGGATATCTCTATGGCTGAGAATCTAGAAAGGATCCAGTTGAATGCAAAACGAGACCGAGAGAAGACTCAAGCACGACTTCGAACTGAAGAACAGCCTCTTGTTCCTCCCTTTGTGCCACGGCCATTCCAAGGTCCACCCATCTATCTTCCCGATGAGATTTTGACGCAGATCTTAAGCTTCGTCGTGCAGCACAACGATTCACAGAAGACACTGGCAGCATGCTGTCTTCTTTCACACCAGTGGTACAATGTAGCAGTACCATATCTATACGAGAGTCCTAGGCTGTATGGCAAGAACTTCGACCCTTTCGCAAGGACGATTTGCCCTTCAATCAACCTACATGTACGCAAGAGCCCGCTGTCCAGTCTAGTCCACAATCTAGATATGGGCGGACTTGTACATCAGGGTAGCAAAGTGTGACTGCAAGACTCCTGGGACGGACGAAAGCCAACTTGAGAGCTTTAGGGCACCACAAGCATCGTTTGCTATCAACTGTTTGCCAGCCCTTGCTCGGTGCTCGAAGCTGAAGTTCCTGGATCTCTCACTCGTCTCGGAATCGCCGCCACTGCTGGATCTCCTCAAATCGGTATGTCATCTCGAAATGCTGGAGACTTTCCGATTACCACGATCAACAGGCTTCGGCTCGTATGAGGGAGTGGCTCCTATACGTTGGCCACCACAGCTGCAGGCAATCGTTCTCAGTGGTGGCATTGATGCTAGGTTCCTGGCTGGTGTGGCTTCATACCCTGATACTCTTCGCAGCATGACTATCGAGCACTGTCCTTTAGCCAAGAGCTATCTCGTCATCAACTTCATTGTCAACTCACTACGGAAGCTGCCTTTGTTGGATACTCTTAAGATTTCGAACATGCCGCGCTTCAGTGCGTGTGCTCTGGACGATCTGCTGCACATTCTACCCAACATCAAGAGGCTGAGCGTCAGCGTGGATTACATCTCGCCTGCATTCTTCGATGAAGGCAGTGGTCGACGATATGTGCTTGACGACGCACAGCAGGAGGATGAGTCTTCACTGCCCAGACAACTTCGACACGACAAGCTGCATACTCTAGAACTCACCAACAGCAGCAACCCAAGCATTGAAGAGAAGATCACACCCATCGACGTACTGATCGCTGTGGACGATGACGTCCTGCCGGCGCTGCGTGTCGTACGAGTTGCTAAGAGCCTGCACTGGCGTAGTGGCGATACTATGCTGGATGTTGATGCCCTTACTGACGCTTTGCAATCACGAAATGCAGCTGACTGGGAGAATCGTGCTGGCGAGTACCAAACGATGCCTGTAGAACAGTGGAAGGCTACCAAACCTCTACAAGCAGCTGGTGTATGGTTCATTGATGGCTGACGAGCATATCGTTGCAGTAATTTTGGTATGTATCAGTAGCATAGCCTGTGCTCCACTCATCTCTGCTTTCTGGCATGTTTCACGAGCTCTTGAAGTGCCACTTGAACGAAGGAATTCACATGTTGCCTATTTACTTACCGGCTGTGTTACACGTGCCTTCCTGTTGTAACGCTTGTTACACGAACGTTTGTCTTGGCAGAGCTTTCAAAACAACGTCCACTTCCACACTTCGACTTTTCTTTACCACTATTCCCTTCTCACATCACTCTTCTCAACACGCCAGAAGGACCACCCACCCCTTACATACCTCAACATTCTCGTCACAGGCACCGAGCTTCCAGAGCAATCATGACTGACGCCTGGTCCACTGGCGTAGACGCCAACGGTCAGGCTTCACCGCAGAATCACGCTGACACTCGCACCTCAAGTGATGATGGAAATCATAGCGGCACACCAGCTGAAGCCGTCGATCCACAAGCTGGCAACGAAGAGTTCCGCCGAGTTGTCGAAGAACGTGGCTGGACAGCACCAGTAGCCTTCGATTACACCTCGTTCGAGCAAGCAGAGAACAACCAAGCCTGGCATGGCGAGGCCGCTCGATACGAATGGAACGAAGAGTTTGGAGATGTAGCTCCACGTGTTCCACAACTTGAAGCCATCCTCTATCAGGGCGACTTCCGTACCAAAGTCGGAAACAACTACGCAGCCCTCGAGCAATTCGAAGCGACTGTCGAAGGTCCAGAGCAGCTGGCTCCAGTCCGCGAGGTAAGCATGTGTTCGAGTCGTTCCAGAGGGATGCTAACAAATTTGCCAGTTCAAAGATGCCGCTCTACACCCAGTCATGCTTGAGAACCTTGAGCTATGTGGCTACACCCAACCAACTCCGATTCAGTCTTACTGCATTCCATACGGCTTGACGGGACATGACATGGTCGCTGTCGCACAGACTGGTAGGCTTCTCAACGTACCTCACACCAAAGATTTCACTGACAGTTTCAGGCTCCGGAAAGACTGCAGCTTTCATGATTCCAGTCCTTTCGAAGCTCATGGGTCGTGCTGACCGTCTCTGTGCTCCTCGTCCTAACACAGCTTCGCCAGACTACAACCCACGTATCAATCGTGTGGTTGCAGAGCCACTGGTTGTGATCGTTGTCCCTACTCGCGAGCTTGCTATCCAAATCTTCGACGAAGCTCGCCGCCTGTGCTACCGCAGCAAACTTCGCCCAAGCGTCACCTATGGTGGTCTACCATACCCAAGCACACTCGAGGATCTTGGAAAGGGCTGTGACATTCTCATCGCTACTCCAGGACGTCTCGTTGACCTCATGGACAAACCAAATATCTTGGCCATGCGTCGTGTCAAGTAAGTATCATGCGGAACATAGTTACATGAATACTGACAGTCCCAGGTACACCATCATTGATGAAGCCGACGAGCTCCTTGAGAACGACTGGGAAGAGCAGCTACGCATGATCATGTCTGGCGGAGGTAGGTCATGTCATATATGCATTGCAGCGAGACACTGACAGATCCTAGATACCAACGTCGACGCTGACCACACCTTCATGCTGTTTTCAGCAACCTTCCCTCAGCGTGCTGTCGAACTGGCTCAGGAATACCTTGCCGAAGATTTCTTCAACATCAAGATCGGCAGAGCCGGATCCACCCACCGCAACATCCGCCAAGACATCATCTGGGTCGACGGTAATCAGAAGCAGCAAGCTCTCTGGGATCTCCTCATGTCCATGGATCCATGCCGCACTTTGATCTTCTGCAATGCCCGCAAAGGTGTTGACCAGCTGGACGACTTCTTGTACAACCGCGGTCTGCCAACCACTTCTATCCACTCTCAGCGCAATCAGCGTGAGCGCGAGGATGCTCTGTAAGTCTAGGATCAGCTGCATCTTCACTGCATATACTGACTCAGCTCTAGTCGTTCTTTCCGCAATGGAACTTGCCCAATTCTCATTGCTACCGGAGTCTCCGCTCGTGGCTGGGATGTCGCAGACATTGCCCACATCATTAACTACGACCTTCCATCTACGAACTATGGCGGCATCGCTGAGTATGTCCACCGCATTGGACGTACCGCTCGTATCGGCAACACTGGCATCGCCAGTTCGTTCTACAACGACAGAAACGAGGATATTGCTCCAGTATTGACTCAGGTCCTGCTTGAGTCTGGCTCTGAGATTCCAGACTTCCTCAAGCAGTACGTCCACGAGGATGGCAAGGCTCACTTCGAGGAGGATGGCGAGCAGGTTGATGGTGTCGATGACGCTTCTGTCACTGAGCACAGTGGCGACACTACTCCTGCCTGGGGCGCTACAACCAACGAGACAGAGGCTGGTCGCGATCGTAGCACCTCTCTGAGCGAGGCTTTCGAAGCTGTCGCCTTCTAGAGAGCTTCAGCTGCACTCCATGGTACGCTATCGACTTGATAGTGGTACAGCAACATATCGACGATGTGAATCAGGTCGGGGAAATGATTTCGTGAAGGACAACAGCACGAAGTACATACAATGATGTATCGTCAATGCGACATAAACATGCTTTGTCATACTTCCGCATTCGTTGAAGCTCACAGTATTATGGCATTACTCTGAACCCTCATCGCTGACCGTATGTAACGCTTCGCAGCAGACGAGGTAGGTAGTCTTCGATCACTTCCAATAATGTCGTCTCCGTCATACAGGAGGAGTAAGCACTCTTGCTTCTAGAAGGCTTCTAGCCGAAGACATGCTGTACGAGTCATGGGAGCATTATTCTCATGAATCAATGACACAGTGCCAGACCCTCGAGCGACAAGTGGCTTCACTACATTACTGTTGCGCAACTTCTTACAAGACCTTCTTCCACATCAAATTCACAATGGATCAAGCAAAGGAGATCCTCGAAACCCCTCGCCAGTTCCTGCACGAGGGCAGGCAATTCATTGCTCGATGCTCAAAGCGTATGTCTCTCCATCTCATTTCGCCAGGACCCCATACGAGCACAACTTATTGAATATACGATGCTAATGTGTATTCTCACAGCTGATCAGAAGGAATTCCTGCGCATCTCGCAAGCAGTCGGCATGGGATTTATCGTTATGGGCGTCATCGGCTACTTTGTGAAGCTGAGTACGATGGCACAGCGAAGGACTGCGAGCAAGACAACTGACCTGAAGATAGTACACATCCCTGTGAACAACATCCTGGTCGGCGGCGCATGATCTCTTCGTCCAGTACAATCAAATCACAATCCTGGTTCGGCGAGCAAGGCGTTGGAAGAGCATGTATGACATTACACAGGATCGAACTATCACTCGCGCAGCAAGAGCAAGATTGTTTACGTGCATAGGATCGATCACCCTGCTCACATTGAGCAGACCGAGGCGACAGCGGTCTCTGTCAAAATCACAAGATCATAAGAGCCTCTTATGCACAGAGAAAGATCACAAGATCGCTAAGAGCCTTTTATATACAGTGGATACCATACTCAAGGCAAATTACTCCTGACATATGCAGTCGTAAAGACGTCCCTCACAATCATTCGTCCTCATCATCAGCATCCACGGCATATCCAAGATTGCGAAGTGTGGCAGCACGTCGAGAGTTCCTAGACCTTGTGCTGCTAGCCCTGTAGAAGCTTTGCTCATGCTGTAACTGTGCTGTCACTCGAGCTCCCATCGGTGTGGCTCCCAGGCTGCGTTCCAGACTTGCCGAAGTAGATGGATCTTCGTCTACACCGACTTCATCGTTGTCCTCGATACCGTCGTTCCAGCTGTGGACCGTACACGTGCCAAGCTGATGGTCCCAGCCATTCCAGCTCGTAGCGGCGATGACGGGCGCAGATGGATGCCACGAGCAGTCTCGGACGATCGTCTTCCACGTACCAGTTCGGTGACCATAATCCAGAGCTTCTGCGTACCTGTCGTCGCTGGCTGGACGACTATTCCTTGTGGCCCCTAGAACGTCAATGGTTGCCTTCTTCGTGCCGTCCATATTCCAGACCCAGATCTTGCCGTCGTGAGAGCCTGAGTATACATAGCGTTGGTCTGTTGACAGTGCTGGAGAGAAATGGCAACGAATAAGAGTCTTGAGCACACGATGACCTCTGAATGTGACCAGTGAGCAGTCGTGGGGATGTGGCTCATGCGTGCTCTGATCGTATGCAGCGAATCTATAGTCGAAGCATGTTGAAAAGTCCTGTTCAATATCAGCCTAATCATGAGTGACATCGGTATAACTCACCCTTGGATCAAGCTTCTCGCCGACGTCTGTAGAGATCATATGCCGCAGATCCCACAGCTTGCACGTCTGATCCTTGCCGTTTGAGATAACATAACGTCCATCACCTTTGCTGTCCACATAGGTCAACCCCTCAGTATGTCCTAGGAACATGCCTGCAGGGCGCATGCTACTAAGACTCCTACGGTCCCAGATCTTCAGTGTCGTATCGTCAGAACCAGAGTAGAGGATGTGCGGACTCATCTTGTCTCCGAAGCAGACAGCGTTGACGTCGTCTTGATGGCCAGGGATTCGTAGAATGCTTCGTTGGGCTTCGAGATCGTAGACATACACACTGTCGTTGCTTGTGCCTGCCACGATCTCAGTGCCATCACCACTAAATCGTAAACTCCAAATGCCAAAGTGACCACTGTCTTCCACGCCACCACGGCGACTGTTCATATCACTAAAGTTGAGCATGGCCGGGTCAGAGGATTCTGAGGGATCTGTGCGTGCGAGACAGACCAGACTTCGGATAGAACTGTAGGCCAGTAGCTTGTTGTCTGGACTTAAGGTAGCATCTGTTATGGTCCACGAACCACCCCAGTAGTTGACGGTCTTGTAGTATTTCCAGTCGTAAGGGTTGGAAGTGTCGTACATCCGAACCTTGAAGTCTTGTCCACAGGCGAAGTAGAATGAGCCGTCCTCGCTGAACTGTCCTGAATAGCAGCGAGCATTGAGATTTATGATCATGTCCGCCTTTGAGCCTGGTATAAGCTCATGCGTGCTGAGGCTACTAAGCGCTCGTGTACGACCAAAGCCACCAGTGCCCAGCTCTCGATCCAGAAGTCTTTCTCGACAGTCGTTCTTCGCTTATGCTCGACGCTTGGGTCGAATGGCTTGCCACAGGCGGTATGATCGCAGCGGTCATTCGTGCCGAACGCTCCGGAAGCCATGAGTTTCCTGCCTTCGTCGGACGGAACTTTTGGCCATCTCTCGCCAACGAAGTTGCTACGTCGTGGTCGACGAGTCCGCCCATATCCCAGCCAGCTGCTGCTATAGTCATCGTCGTCATCATCATCATCCTCCTCTTCTCCTTCCTCGTCCTCGGCTAGCGCAACATGCTCTGTACCCCCTCGTCTTGCTTGCGATCTAGTCGTGATACCACCACCTGCGGAGGGTCGGAATATACCGTGCAGTCCTGCTGATCGGAGCAGTTGGAAGATCTGCTGCTGTGTGACTTGAATCTATAAGCTTATGCTCAAGGTACAACTGGATCTTGCTTACTTGTGATCGGTCGCTGAGTCGCCTGGGCGGGCTCATTGGTGCTCTCGCCTCGTGAGGCCTCACCTTCGCCCTCATCACCTTGCACTTCTACGCCTGGAGCAGCATACAATGTGCCAGACTCAGCATCGAAGTACAGTGTAGTCCCCTCCTCGTCCTCCTCTCCATCCTCGTCGACATCCTCGTCTACCTGTGACATGTCCTCTGACTCTTCTGTTGCGAGCTGATAGTCAACGTCATCATCGCCACTGGATTCGGTAGGCAGCCAGTCTGCAGATGATTCCCGTTCTGAGGCCATGACTCCCAATGGATGGTCCAGTGATTAGGAGACCCAGATGCTGTAGACTGCTTGTAAGATGCAGTATTGTCGTCAGCAAGACCTCGATGTCAAGAGTATATCGAAAGTACCGAGGCGGGAATGAGGTATCGATATGGCGATTACCTTAACTCCGAGAGAATGAATGTGCCATCACGCCACGAACATTGAAGAAATCTCGAGCCTGAGGTCGTCCTATGCAGTCCCTGCGTGTCACACTTGGAACATGTTCGCGCAAGGAGCAGAGATGATGGTGGCCGAAGCTCATCTGGTTGTCCTACACCTGGGCGCGAAAGTATATCAGTGACGTACCCACTTTAGTCCGCCAACTCAAGCTGTCTACTACACGTCCGCTGTAACAAGCGACACCCTCTCCATCAGCGACTGTGCTTCAGATCCGCCGTCGATGCAGTTCTTCGATGCTGTCTCCCAATCCTGAAGATGCCTCATCACAATGAGCTTCCGCGCCTTACTTCTCGCCTACATATTTGGCGGGCTGACCTTCCTACCTCTTCTGCTGGTCAGCATCCTCGCCGTACTATGGTACAGCTCGCCGATAGTAGATGAAGGCTCCAGAGACACCTCAGTCACTACTGATGCACAAATCAAAGCGAAGGAAGCAGCAGAGCTAGCAGCACAGAACAGCAAGAGTCCTACCGATGGAGCCGCAAGTGCCACGTTCGCTGTCCTCCGTCGATATGACTTTCAAGGAGCAACTGCAGCTTTCAAAGAGGCGAGCAATCTTGCTGCGCAGGTAGAGGCCACTGGCGAAAGCAAGGGAAGTGAGAGCATATCCGTCTATCAGAGCATGTACAGAAGTGTCTTCGATCGAAACAAGAATGCCGCCAACCCGTTGCAAGAAGGAGAGACGGCGCAACAGAACGTCAATGCAAAGGCAAGAGCAAGAGGAAAGGTGTTCTATATTGTACTTCGACATGGACATCTGATGTTGTATGACTCTCAAGTTCAGCTTGAGGTTCGTCATGTTATCAGCCTCGCACACTACGCAGTATCATTACAGGACGATCTTACCACAGATTCTGCTGAGATCATGGACGCCGATCTCTTCACCAAGCGTACAGCGATTGTGCTAACGCCCATACCGGACAAGCAGTTGGACGGCATGTCAAGCAGCCGCAAACCTTTCTACCTCTTCTGCGATGTCAATATCGAGAAGGAGGACTTCTATCACGCCCTCCTCACATCACTGGTAGATCCACCAATACCGAAAGCTATCGATCCGGAGTTTGCGATTAAGTTGCAATCTGCGTTGCATTCAAGCTCGTTGAGTCAGGAAACTCGTGCTCTGAATGCGCTGCTAGGTCGCGTGTTCCTTGGCACACATCAAACGCCCTTTCTGGAGGCATTCGTACGCAGTAAGATCGAGAAGAAGATGGCTCGAATACAAAAGCCTGGCTTTATAGCCTCCATCGCATGTCACAGCCTCAGCCTTGGAGATGCTGCACCTATCATCAGCAATGTCCGATTAAAGGAGTTCAGTATCACGGGCGAAACAGTGCTTGCTCTTGACATGAAGTATTCTGGTGGAGTCAACTTGACCATAGCCGCTACGGCCAAGTTAGATCTCGGCCAACGATTCAAGACTAGAATGGTCAGTCTCCTTCTTGCTGTAGTCTTACAGCGTATCCAGGGAAAGATGCTGGTAAAGATCAAACCACCACCAAGCAACAGAGTATGGTTCTGCTTCGACAGCATGCCCGAAATGGAACTCAAGATCGAGCCTGTTGTTAGCTCCCGACAAATCACCTATGCTTTCGTGCTACGAGCCATCGAAGCTCGGGTACGCGAAGCATTCGCAGAAGGTATGGTCAAGCCGAACTGGGATGATGTGCCATTCTTCGCCACGGCAGCGCAGAAGTGGAGAGGTGGTATATGGGAGTCAGAAGGACAAGAGGTTGAACAAGAGAAAGGTCTTGGCGAGGCCTCAGCCGCTGACAACCCACTATCAGCACACAACGGCAAGACAATGTCCTCGCCTGATCTCGCGACCTCTGCTTCAGGCGCAGAGCTCAACGAAGCCCCTTCTGAGCTTCTACAGCGTCGTCCTACAGCTTCGCTTACTACATTGAATAGTAATGCTGACTCTGATCCGGGCAGTGCAAGGTCTGCTGCAGAGAAAGCATGGAACCAGACGTCACCGACTGCTCGAGCGCCAAAGTCTGTACGAGCTCCTTCATTCGCAGCTCCGAAAGCTCTGGTCGCTGTTGATGATCACAGTGCAGATGCAATTCGCTCAGGGGATCCACCGCCTCGACGTCGCTGGATAGGCCGCAGCGGCGGACAAATGCAGACGTTGAAGCGGGATGCCGCTGAAGTAGTCCGCCAAGTAAGAGATAGAGATACATTGGTACGCAAAGATGGGACGCCGGACGCAGACGACGCAGAGAAAGATGATGCCTCGCTCAATTTGCCTTCTGACGCCGAGCTCGAAAGTCCCAGACGTGCCTCTGAACCTGGAGCTGAGGGCGTGAGTGCGCCCAAGAGAACCATGACCGGCTTTGGATCGATGGCTACAGACGCAGTGCCACGTCTCGGCGGACGACGTGACCATGCACGACAAGAGTCACAGGACAGCGGAGTACAACGCAAGACCATTCTTGCAAGTACTGCTGCTGCTACTAATGCCGCTCGCCAGTGGACCTGGAACGCTGTGGCCAATCGTGCGAACCGCCAACAGCTTTGGAACCGTGGTGGACCGCAACGTCAAGGCTCGATGGCATCTACTGAGTCAGGACTATCGCAAACACCACCGAAGGAAGTAGCACAAGCTGAGCCTATTGGACGTGGCCAACCGCTTCCACCTCCAGGCATGCCACTTCCTGGTCCAGCTCCGAAGGGACTTTGGGGTTCAGCGGCTGCCGGGCTTGGCAGCATGCGAAGAAAGCCTGCACCAAGACTACCTGCACGAAGGCCAGAGCATCATGTCACGACTACACCATCTCAGGACGACCTGAGTATGAAAGATTCTGCAAGCTCAGCAGGGCACAGTATAGACGAAACTGACATTGAGCCTGACGCTGAGGGAGAGTTTGGACCTTGGATGGCGAACGATGATGACGTTCAAGAGACGAATATTGCAAATGGCCAGGGCGAAGAGGAAAGGCCGGACTCACACGCGGATATCGTTCACGCACCAGAGCCTGCCACAACTCTGCCTCAGAAGAAGCCGGCTCCTCCACTACCGCCACGTCGCCGTGCTGTCGCTGACGATGCGAAGACGAAGGCCATACACGACAGTGTACCACAGCTGGTGCTCAGAGACGACGAAAACGTCGTACAGAATGTCCAGCACGACCAATCTCCTGCTAGCGCAACGGTCGCCAGTGTCTCAGCACACGATGAGACTGCACCACAAGACGAGGTCCAGAGTCCAACACCACCCGATCTGATCGACCTAGATGATGGGAGTGGTTCTGAAGAGGCGACACATGAGCATGTCCTATCAGAAGCCGATTTGGCTCAACTTGACGACGATATTCAGGCTATACCTGCTCCTGTGGATGCCCAAGCCGAAGAGACTGGAGTGCTTGACATTGAAGAGGACAACGCAGCTGTGCCTGCTGACGATCAGGGAGTAGAAGTTCCAGATGTGACACTGCGGTCGGATAGATCAGATACGAAGACATGAAGTATTGACTCTAGTTACATGCACCATTGGCGTTCTGCTTCAGAAGATTGCTCCATTCAGATTCCGCGCCTTGATCGTGTGATGGCTGAACCTGTGCACACTGGTCGGGTTTCGTTGTCATTCATGCAACTCGCCTGCTTGCCTTATCTTTGTGTGAGACCTGGTGTTGCTTGCTGTTGAGACGATACAATGTCGTCAGGAGATCCGAGACATCAAATTCCGCGCCGTAGCATTGAAGAGCAAGGACCTCAGAAGCGAAAGTGGCTGATAGTGCGGCCAGCGGTGGCAATGCTATCATTATTGCAAAAGAGGCGCCTGATGTTTGTGCGGCATTCCTGACGCCCTCGTTGGCTGTGACAGAGAGGGCTATGGTGGAATGTCGTTGTCTTTATGCTTGATGCGTGCCTTACTTGTTCTTGTCTCGGCTCGACATGCCAGGAATGGACTCTTTCTTTCATTGGTTTAGCTCCTTTATGCCTCTCAGGCGCTTGACCTCACTCCAGATGAACCATGATATTCACAACAGCGAGCGCAAGGCATCATTCCAAGCTTGCGCCGATCATGATACTTGTACGCTATATGAAAAGAGTGGCGTCCTGCGAGGGTGGCAGTGTGCGATGGACTGTCTCCTTGGCCAATACACGATTGTAAGCTTCTTTGCGCAATCTGGACCTCTTGCTGCCTTTGTTCGATAGTTTTTCCTTTATCTTGTCTGTCTCTTCATTCTCTCGACGTTTGTGCCAGACGAGAGCAGGGGTCAGTAAAGAAGTGAGTTGTACAAATCGATATTACTTACACCAGTCTGAAACATCGTTGTGATTGCAGTTCATGAGTTGAGCAAGCATCATCACTTCCAGGTCATTCGGGAGACTGCAGACATCGAAGAAGTCCTCAGCCATCGCCTGCTCCCAGACCTCCCACATCCGTCTTGTACGCCTTTCTGACTCTGTCGAGTTCACCAGATCATTGTGATCGATCAGGTCTTGCGTTAGCCTGTTGTTCTTGTAAGTATGCAATGGCTGCTTCGAAATATCTTTGCCTTACTTGTTAGCTTTTTCTTTGGCTGCTTTGACAACTCGCATCTGATCAGCGATTGGTAGTGTTGTCGGCCGTTCCAATCCCTGAGATGGTGTCGCGGATGACCGGAATATCGAATTCAAGGTCTCATCGTGGAGTTCATTGATCAGGTCGCACTCTGCGTCGTATACCTTATTCAATCCTCGCACCATTTCGACTTGTATCGGCGCCCGAGTCGTCACCAGAATCCGACGCCCATAGCTGACCGGGTCGCAGACGTCCGATGACAATCCTGTTTCTTCCGGTACAATTCCTTCTGCTTCAAGCACAGCCAAGACATCCTCGACCTGTTCGAGGAAACTGGAAGCTCTTGAGAGTTGCAGCAGTGGTTATGCTCCCGCTCGACACACTTCTTGAAGCCTGCATTGCTTGTAGCCATCGTGTACAGAGCCAGGGAGACGTTGGGTGGTGGGTGGAGGACTCCTTGTTGTGGTTGTTGATGAGGTGAGTCTGCTCATACGAACAAGGACAGAATAGTGCTCAGCGACAACTCTGCCTTTCACTGCCCAGCCACTCGAATATCTACTAAGCTATGCAGCATAGGCAAGAGTTGGCGGATGTGAACTTCGTGTTTGTTTATTATCACATTTTGAAGAGGCTGGTGAGTTTGACGCTCCTTCCCGCCAATGTGATTTTGAAAACAACACCATATTTTCTTCTGTTTGTTTTGTCTTGCACATCATATCTCGATCACAACATCACCCTACTAACCAGCTACGACAAGCTGATCATGATGGCAGCCTCAAGCATTGTGATCGGGACCGCCAACACGCGGTTTGAGGCTCGCCGTATATCCCTCGACGAGCTCATTGACGAAGTGTACCACAAGCTGCGCAACCGCCTCAACGACGGAAAGTCAGAACCAGCTGCGCCATTCACACAGATCGCTGTGTCTGGTCAAGACGGACTTAAGCGCCTGAAGGACCGCCTTGAGGAAGCCTTTGATCTTCCAGTGACTCTTGAGATCAACCTGGTAAGTTGACATAAATCTGCGTATGGCATGATCTATACTGACCGAGCACTCACAGTTCGCCAACACCATTAGTGCAATGCCTGTATTCGATTCAGATGCTGAGGTCACAGCCACCTCCACAACCAACGATTCTCCAGCAATATCCACAAACAAGACCAAGATTGCGCGTCCGCAAAGTAAGTATTGTAATTACTGCTTATGATTTGCACCACGTATTTGTGTTGACCAATGCTGACCCTTCACCTCAATTTAGATGCCTTTATCTTGTACCGAAAGGACTGGCACTCAGTAGTGGTTGCAGAGAACCCACACCTCCACAACAATCAGATCTCGAAGATCATTGGCGAAAAATGGCGAAATGAAGCTTCGGCAGTCAAGGACGAGTACAAGAAGAGAGCCGAACTCGTCAAGAAGCAGCATGCCGTTCTCCATCCCGACTACTCATACCAGCCCCGCAAGCCTTGCGAGCGCAAGAAACGGATGACCAAGAACAAGCTTGCAAGATTGCAGGCCGAGGGAGCTATCGTGGCTCCTAAGCTTACTGTCAACACCAACACGCGATACGCAATGTTTGATGCTGGTCCAGAGGTCAATGACGGTCTGCTCCACCAATTCCAAGATGCTGAACTCTGGCCCGTCAACCGCTATGTCACCTCGGCCAATACTAATGCAGCTCAGCCACAACCACCAGTTGATCTGATGCTTCCACCAGTTGATACGGTCTGGAATATGGTGGGCGGTTCGCGCGCTATGGATATGACCAGCTTCGCAATCAAGGATTGCGAGCCGATGCACAAGATGGTCGTCGTAGACACATCGAACGCAACCGCTTGCGCAGACCTCATCGACTCTCACATGAGCGCACACCCGGGTCAAGAAAACATCAGCCTCGCCGACGTTGTCTCCGCACCCTGCGGCACTGATGGATTCGAAAATGAAGCTATGCGACAGGACGACTATCAGCAAGAGATGAGTAACTTCTTCGACTTCGACTTCGCTTCTGGACACTCCTCAGCAACCGCTGTAGACCATTAGCTGTCTTGGCAGACTTTCCAGAATCATGTCATCTCATCAATGTTCTCACACCAAACATTTGCGCTTCGCAATTAATGGGTCACAACTTCGAAGAGGTGCCGTCAGAGTTCACAATTAGGGATTTCACTGGAAAGACCCTGCTTAGGCAAGGATCGGGCACACTATCGGGCACATCATCGAGTACTTGTAGATAGACAGTCCATTCAATAATCATGTAGCACAGTAACACATGCATTCAAGATCATGAAGAACCTCGACGCTAGCGATCCTTTTCGAACAACCGTGGGATTGATGTCGAGCGGCAGAAAGGTCAGTAAATGCATCAATAGCGGCCAACAAAGCAGAAGCTCGGTCAAGACGTTTGTTGCAAAGTGTCGATCGGCAGCATTCGTATCGCACACACAAGATATGCAGCTTGGCGGATTCTGCCTAACACACTCCCTAGACTCCATATTGGCATCGCATTCAACGCTGAACAATCAGGAGACAAGCAGATACCAGAGAGAGTACCCACCTTATAAGTAGGACTCAGCCCTCACCGTCCTTCGCAACCTTGTCTTTACCACCTCCACCCTTTGCATCCCAGTCAGAGCACCATATGAACGTGGCGCACCTCCACTGAGTGCCCTTCTCCTTATCGCCACTGGGACCAAGAGGGCGAGCACACATCCAGAAACTCCTACCTTGGTTATAACCCTTCTTTCTTTTGGTCAACATGCTTCTTGCAAGGCTCGCCATGTTCGCACAAAGGCGCTACAGGCCTCGAGAACAGAGCATTCCAGTTGCGATGGGTTTGCTCGCGTGCCTCGAAGCTCTGCATTGTCTTCGTCGGCGAATCACTTGTGGAAGCTGGTGAGTAAGGTTCGGTGAATGATCCATTTGCTGAACCAGGGTCGTTCTTCCTGACCTGCGCAGGACTACTGGCAGGCGTGAGCTCAGGCTTTACATCTATAGTGGCAGTACCGGCTGATGCAGGCACATCGTCGTCTGGGAAGCCATGGTCATCTTGCGGGTTTGATTCGCTGGTGTCGGTCTTCTTCGCTTGCAATTTGGGTTGGAAAAAGCCCATGAGACTCTTCTGTCCTTTGCCGGCTACAGCAGGATCAGACTTGGTCCTCTTCGGTGGGCTTATCTTTGCTGTCGTAGAACTCTTTCGCTTAAGCGCAGGGCTGCTAGTCAATGCTGGTGATGGCTGGAGGATTGGGATGCTTGGCTGCTGTATCTGTTCGGCAACATCATTATCGCTAGGCTCTTCTGTAACAGATGCGGATTTCGTAAGAGGCGCTGCAAACATTGACTTGATGCTTCGGCGTTTGTCAAACTCTGGTAGTCGTCGGCCACTGAACTGAGGCACATCTTGTATGCGCCACTCTTGTAGTCTTTCGCCTTTCAAGAACACGCCAGTCGGGTTCATGAGGTCCACGAGTAGTTGCTGTTCTCCGACCGTGTCGTGGAAGTCAATGTATACAGGGCAGTGATCGGAGCCAAGAAGCCCTTCTTGGATGTTCGCATCCTTGATCCACGACTGCAAACTCTCCGAGACCAGGATGAAGTCGATTCGACTACCATAGTTACCAGGCCTTGCATTGATCTTCTGCTCCCAGTGAGTGTACATGCCTCGCCTGTCAGGATGGAAGCCACGACTTGTGTCCCACAGCACCCCGGTCTCTCGACCTTTGTCCCGCTCACCGAAGACCTCGCCACCGATCAACAGCTGGTTGAATATACGTCTGTTGGGGGTCGATATGTACTGCTCGTGAGAAATGCCTTCTTTCCTGCAATCCTCGGCCGCTGAGGCTCCGTCCTTCTCATCGCGGGAGACATTGAGGTCCCCAACAAGTATCACTGCTTTGCCGGAAGCAACAAGGTTGCGAATGCGTCGATCCAACGCACAATGGAATGCATGACGAAAGTCGTCTCGCTGACCATTGCTGTTCGCTGGTGCATAAACACCAAAGAGTATGAAGGCGGGAAACTCCAGTGCAACACATCGTCCTTCAGCGTCCAGCATTACAGGATCAACATTGAGGCCCTCGATCTGGTCGTCAGATAGATAGCCACCAATGTGCTGCTGAGCAGGTAGATCTCTGAAAGGGACGCCACTTGGTGATGGCAAGACACCCAGCAAGCCTTCTTCTGCTCTGATTGGAGCACATGTTGCATTACGAGTGTAGATCCCGACTCCTGAATAACCTTTCTTATGCTTGGGCAGGCTGAAGTAGCAGTCCCAACCATCAAGGATGACCATGTCATCTCGGAGGTCCTTGCGTTGTATCTTCAGCTCTTGCATGACCACAATATCGCTTTCGAGGATGTCGAACATTGCTGGGTATGTCCTTGCTGAGTTCCATGGCTGGTATGCAAAGGGATTTCTTATGCCGTTCACGTTCCTTGTGCAGGTTAGTCTATAGATTGTCAGATGCCTCTTTGTACATGTATACTGACCATGTCGTGAGTCTCATCTTGAGATTTCATGCTCCGCTATTTCAAGCTCCTTGGTGGCCGCCTCAGACATAGCAAGACCCGGTATGCTGCTAGGTCTAAGCAAGGCTGCTACTAGGAGAGCGCTCGACAGGACGTTGTGAAGGCAGCGACGGGTAGCTGTCAAGACGAGCTCAATGCGTGAGAGAGGACGGGCACATTCGACATGAGTGACGTCAACTGATAGCGCTAAACGCGCTTTCACGTGATCTCGTGCGACCATCGCTCCAAGAGGATATCCCATAGCACGTGCTCTTCCACACACAACACGGTCAACAACAACAATGGACGAAGCTTGCGAGTTCCGTATGCTTTGTTCAATATGGCAAGATACCTGACACCAGCACGGATATGCACATTGGTGCTGATTGAGGCATATCAGAACGATGAGCTATGGGCCAACAAGCCCGAGACATCTTCGACGATCTTCGGCGTCATCGCGCGAGATTGTCTACAAACGAGCGAGCATGCATCTCTCGATCTATCAAAGGCCGTAGAGGTGCCGCGTAACGTGCTAGAGTATGGCAAGCCATTGGAGGGTCTCGATAGGAACGTCCCTGGAAGATCATGGTTGAGCCTGCTGATCAAGGATCTCTGGACATTACACACCATCGACGAGCTACACGAGCTTTTCCATCGTTGTATGCAGCTATTGGCGACCGCATCAGACCATACCAACCTGGAAGACGAAAGGGCAGACCCGATAACACGTGCATCACCAGTCGGACGGTTCATCCGGAAGTGTAACGTTGAGTTCACAAGGCTGCAATTTGCAGAGACACTCACACTATGGCACGCCTTTGTCGCATACCGCGAGCCGTCAAGAGCTATCTGGTCTCATCACTACCCAGCCATTGCGAAATCAATGCCCGCATCCTCCGTGGGCCAACTTGGGTCGTCTGGTGGTGACCATTCCAGCGACAGCATACTCGTGGGCTCGGATACCATTGACACACTTCTTTGTGCTTCAGTGTCACAGCTGCAGAAATTAGGCCAGAGAGTGCCTGAACAAGTCAAGACCAAACTAGGAGAATGGCTTAGTACGCAACAAGCATCTCGAATGCAGTACCTCCATCACTTCATGGCCTTCTTCGATACTTGGCGAGCTGGACAGTACAGTCTGGCCCTTGAGAATCTGCACAGATACTTCGATTACGCTGTAGCCAAGGACGGCGGTGAGGACATGAAAATCTATTACCAGTACGCCCTACTCCATCTGAGTGCATTGCACGCAGACTTCGAACACTGGGATGATAGTATCAGCGCTATGAAGGAGTGCATCGCGACAGCTCGGGAGAATCAGGACACAGCATGTCTGAACTTTGCACTATCATGGCTGTTATACCTTCGGCAATCCGGACATACAAGGAATGCGGCCAGTCTACGATCACTAGCAGCTATTGCCGGTGAAGGTGGCAGTGAGCGTGATGAGATAGCATTCCTCAAAGCAAAGGCACGGGATAGCAAGCACTGGTCACTGATGAGTAGCACTCTGCTAGAGGAGACAAAATACGAGCTTCGTCACTACGGCATTTGCGCAAAAGCGGCTGAGCTTGTGCTGCAATCGTCTTATTTGAACGCACAGCACGCACTTCGATCAATGATACCCGCCACTGCTGTGTTCCAGCATGCGATATACGATAGACTTGGCCAAGCCCATCTTGCCAAGACTCTTCTCTCCTCTGTCAATATGACCCAGCACTGCTCGCTCGCTGACAGTACGCGCATTGTCTGTCGCCTGGCATATTATGCAGCGCAGCATGGACATTATACGGAAGCCTTGGCCATGCTGCAAGACTATCGCCCGAGGATATCAGGGACTCTCAAGTTGGAGCAGAGGCTCACAGCCTTGGCAGAAGCTCTCGCGCTGTTACGTGCTGTCCGTCGGTCGGACATACAGGCTGCAGAATACCACATGATCAATCTCCGCCCTGTTCGAGACTTTGCAGATCTTGATCTTGTTGGATTGATTGAGCAGCTCGACATAGCTCTCTTGATGAAGCGACGTCAGCTGAGTGCTGGGCTGCAAAGAGTGAATGCTGCTCTCGAACGATCTAAGACTCAGGACAATAGCGACATTGCCGAGACCTTGTCGCTGCTCATGCAGAAAGCCAACATCTTTGCCGCAGCGGGCAGAGCTACAAAGGGCTTTTCGATAGCTCTTCGAGCAGCACTGTCTGCACAACGCTGTCATGTGATGAATCTATTCGTTGAAGCACTGCACACATTAGCACGAATCTTCAACGATCTTGGTAAGTTTGAGGCCGCATGCGAGCTCAGTCAGGCTGCTTTGCCATATGCACTCGAAGGCAGCAACCTGTTGGTATCGGCACAACTCTTCGTCACACTGGGCGAATCATATGTCGGTCAGATCACTGCAGCGCCTCAGGTGACGGAATCGAGACAATCACATCTTGCTCATGTTGCGTCCTCGCACATCGAGAGAGGTCGTGAGATATACGAGCAGATCGAAGAATATGAAGGACAGCTTGACTGCCTTCTTATGCTGGCAAGATTGGCTCGCTGGGCAGACGATGAACCGAGTGCTGTTCGAGCTGATGCAAAATATCACCAGCTTGTGATCGAGCACGATGCACGACAGCTACAATAACGCAGTGATACTTAGCATAGAGTATTGCAACACATGAAACATCCGATTCCGCTAGACTACATCCTTCTTATGTACAGCTCAATCGCGCCGGTCTGGATAGTCGTGTGGCTTCCATCCTACTTGTCCTGATATTGCAACCTTTACTCCTCGCTCTTGTTGCGGGTGTTGACCTTAGGGTTCCAGAATAATGTCTACACAGATGTTAGTCTGCATCTTGTCTGAGTCGTCACAGTCGTACCTTGTCTCCATCGCCCCATGGGAAGGCTTTCGTTCGAATGTTCATGTATGGGTATTCAACTCGCTCGGAGATTGGTGGTCCATGTGCAACATGCTCCCAGTGCTCGTCCCACAATCGCCATGCGTTCACAGCGGCAATGATAAGAGATGGAATGACGACGTAGATGGAGAGCTTGCGCCAGAGATCTGTCAAGATCAAGTTAGCATGCGCACATCCTATGATTACTGCATGATGATGCTAAGCATATCCCCAACCTCTGCTACCATCATGACAGTGTCCCAGCTCTTCTCGCATGCATGTTACATTATGCCTTCTCGATATCACGTACCACTGGTAGCAGCAGCATGTGCCTTCACGGCAGCACGCTCTCTGTTGAAGGCATTGTCGGCAGCTCCCTGAAGCTTTGGTGTCTCTGCAAACTTGCGGATGGAGGTGGTGAAGTTGCGACGGAAGGCCGGCGAGGCTGATGAGCGGATTGCGCGAAGACCGAGCATCTTTGCTGTGTGTTTGACAGGTCAATGGCACAGTTGAAGAAGTGCGTGTGCGTTTCTTCTTTCTCGTGTCTCGAGCTCAGAGGTTGAAGCTTGACGTCGGGAGGCTGCGGCGGGCCAAGCCGTGCGCAGTACATTTCAGCATTGCAGTATCATGGGTACGCCAAGGCTCATTATAGTACTATACTGTTCGTGATCTTACAAGGGTGAAGAAACATGACTTGTTGTACACAGATATACGTAAGACTTCCCGTCAAATGGTCTAGAAACACGACGCAGCCCACTAAAGCTCAGCAACAGTGTCGTCTTCCTGGTTTTGCCCTGCGACTTCATGCTCATCGGCTGCGACAGCATCCTGGAGAGGCTCTTCGGCGGCGGCACTGGATTGTTTTGCGTCATTTGCGGCCACGGCCATAGTTTCGTCTGCAGGCTCTGCCTGCGACTCTGCTGCAAGTGGTTCCTCTTCGGGTCCAGCTTGCACTGAAGCATCAGGCATCTCGATGTCTGTTGTGGCGTCCACATTCGATGGTTCGACCTTCGGCTGCTCGTCGTTTACCTGGGTCAGTGCTGTGAGAGCGTCGCCAGTCGATGCGGTGGTAGGTTCGTCCACTGCATCATGTACATCCTCAGAAGCTTTGAAACTATCCTCCTCTTCCGCTACCTTACTCTCAGCCCGAGAAGTATCATTAGCATCCGTTTGTGGCGTCCCTGGTTTCGTGTCGGTTTCTGCGGACTCCTCGACAAGCTCACCCTCTTCTCTGTCGTCTCCGTCCTCATCGCCCTCGTCACCATCATCATCTTCGTCTCCCTCCTCATCGCCATCGACCTCTGCAGCCTTCATGCTTGCGGCCTCCTCTGCAGTAATGTCTCTGGCGGCCTCTTCACCTTTAGCTACGTGTTTGACCGTTTGACCAGGTTGTGGCACGATCTTGGTTGCGTTGGGCACAATGGTAGTGTATGTGCTTCCATCAGGGTTGGTGAAGGTCACACGCTTCTTGCCTCTGCCTGGTCCACCCTTCTTCTTCGGAGGTGGGCGGTTTCTTCGCTGAGCAACTCCAGCAGCGTTCCGAATCTCGCTAACCAGCACGCCATCAGGGTTGGCCGTGCCTAGGCCTTCGATGAATGTGCCCACAGTAAGTGCCGTCACTTCCTTGCTTGCGAGGTCAGACTCCTCGAGGACTTCGTTCTCCAAGGACTGTCCCTCAGGGACCAAGATCTCGTAGACTGCGGTCTCGCCAGTGGCTGCATCTAGTACTCTCGAGACTTTGGTCTTGCGCATTGGCACTGGCGCACCGAACCCATCGCCATTGAAGTTGTGATAGAAGCTCGGCAGGCCTTTGCGACTGCGTGCGAGGAATTCAAGATGTAGATGTTCTGGTACGAGTGCATGCTCAGGAACATGCCGCCACTTCTTGGCGACGAATGCACGATCTTCGCCGAGCATGTTGCCTTTGCTGAGACCATTAGACTCGTCGCCTGCGTTTCCATCGTCCTCACGGGCGCCGTAGTCCTCGCCGTCAGCATCATCAGCATCGCGAGTCGGCTTGCGTTTCTGACCGAGTTTGCCACTTCGAGCCAGGCGCAGTAGTTGTTGAGTCCATGGGTTCAGCAGTTGGTAGTCGCGTGGCATGGGTGGCTCTGCCCATCTGTCGTGTCCCTGTTCACCGGGCACTTCTGAGGCTGGTGGCACAAGGGAGACTCGTGTAGGTGCGTGCGTCCACTGTTTCACAGGAAGGCCTTCGAACACATCGTTATCTGCTTGTGTGCGGCCAGAGCGATTGCTACGCCCAGCTGGTCGGAACTACAATCATGTCAGCTGTAACCCTGGTGTACATGTTGGGTCAGGACAGTCGCCTCGGACAGCTAGGCGCGTCGTACTTGTAGCGTTGCAAGGTATGCTGACAAGTTGGACAACGCATCGGCTATGTCAGAAGGTTGTCTTTGGCATGACGTGCTGCATGATATGCGCCGCGTAGGTGAGATCAGAACATACCGGTGCCATTGAGGTACGCTATGCGCCAGAAGCGGTACTGTGAGTACAACCCGGTGTGATCGCAATTACAGAGGTCGCGAATATCGATATGGCGTGTCCGTCTCGTGTGACAATGAGCGTACACGTCGACAAATGTTAGAATACTGCAAGTATTGAATGCCGTCGTGGTTGGTGTATGTCGGCTGGGAGTCGCGACTCGCGAAGCACAACTGAACCCTGACGGGATTTTTGACTTCACCCGATCAGTTCGGTCGAGATGACATAACGAAGAGAGCCATATTTCTCGTCTCATCTGTTCTCTCTAACACCAGTCGCGACCCTCATCGACTATCCTGTGCAGCATCGACCTTCATCATACCGTTCTGCGCGCTTGTCGTCATCGCTTGTACGCACACATGGCAGCTCCATCTGCCATCGAAGCACGATCGCTGTACCGATCGCTTTTGCGACAGGGCAAACAATTCGCGAATTACAACTTCAGAGACTATACGATAAGGCGGACGAAGGACGCATTCAGAGCAGCTGAGAAGGAGACGGACGAGCGAAGGCGGCAGGATCTGATGCAAAATGGACTGAAAGAGCTGCAGATGTTGAAGGTACGAGATGATAACTCGACAACGCAATAGACCGCTTGGAAACTCCTCTAGAGGAATACACTGACATCTACTTCAGCGTCAGACCGTTGTCTCACAATTCTTCCAACTCGACAAGCTGGTCGTAGAAGGTGGCAAGCAAGGAAAGCAGAAGGGCAACTCTGGTGACATTGTGAGGCAGAAGGATCAAGGGTAGGTGCTATGACTGAGTGATACTGCCAATACTGACCCGTAGCAGCTGGGATTGAGGAACACTCTACCAGGAGTGATGTAAGACTATGATAGACGCATGCTGAACCAACAGGCTCATCGACTTTGCCGGTGTGGATGCATTAGCTGATTTGTACATATGATACCAAAGCCCTCGACACGCTTGAATGCAGCATTGTCAACACATTCATCATCACATGCGTGCCAGTCGACTAGGATGCATACCTCCCATGGCTTCCTCCTCTGCAGGGCCAGCATCTTCCAACTGCTTGCCCTTGACCTCTACAGCTGCACCTGACTTCTTCCTACGCTCTTTTTCTTTGGCTTTTCGCTCAGCCTCTTGTCTCCTGGCTCGCTGCCCATCAAGCCGTTCATTCTTCACTTTAATCTTCTCTTTGCGAGCCTCCGTGTTACCACCGCCTCCTGCAGATAACATGACATTGATCTTGCGTCCTTTAGCCCGCTTCTTCATGCGACTGTTCTGCGTAGGGTCTTCGTCTGGATCTTTCGCATTCGGGTCTTCAGGATCGAAGTAACTGTGGTGATAAAGCTTGAGACATGTCTTGAGCCGGTCATAGTTCTCGAACTCGAGGAAAGCAAAGCCTTTGCTCTTACGTGTGGCAGGATCCGTGCGATGTCGTAACGAGAATGGCTGTAGCTTCTCGAAGTGCTTCTCCAAAGACTGATCGGTAGTCGAGTACGGAAGGTTGCCAACAAAAAGAATGAAGCGCTTCTTGCCAGCAGCATCGCCAGTATCCGAATCTGCTGTTTTCTGCCGCTTTTTGCTTGTCGTAGTCTTCGTCTTAGACTCTTGCTTCGCGGACTGGTCCTGTGCATCTGGCTCTTGTGTCACAGCTGCTCGTTTCCGTTTCTTCGATTGCACTTGTGTGTCGCTGACAGCCTTCTCGTCCGGGCTTGGTTTCGTTTGCGCAGATGCAGCCTGTTCCGCCGAGTTTTCCTGATCATCGCCGGGCAGATCTGCTGGTGCTGGCTTGTCCTTCTTTCCACTCTTTCTGAACTTGGATGCGCGCTCAGCATCACGCTTAGCACGCTTATCCTTGCGCGACACCACGGCTGACGTATCTTCGGACATTGTTGCGAGTATCTGCGGTTAGAGAGGTTCACCAAGGTCGCAAACGATTCGGGTGGTACTAAAATGCTTACCTAAATTTTAGCATTGGACCCTGCATATTACAGACCTGCCTATTGCAGATGAGGCTGAGAAGCACAGGCAACAGAGCGATGAGTAAGATACGGTTTAAGTTCGGATACGACCTGTGAAATAACTCAATACGTTCTTGTCTTCTTCCTTCCTGAACCTTGCATCGTTCTTTCACAACAAGATGAGTGTGACAGCTGATCCTACGAAGGCCTCATCTGGCGTACCTGCAGCGGACGAACGAACGCCTCTACTGGGAGCTCCAGACACGGCTGGAGGACAAGCACTCGCAACAACACCACCGAATCCAGGAAATGGCAAACATGGCGATCCCGTCAATGAAGAAGGACAGCCCATATCTCAGGAGACAGACCAAATCGACGAAGACAAGCCAATGCCATACACGCAGATTATCTTACTCTGCTTTGCTTCAATCATAGAGCCCGTCTCCTACTTCGCAATCTTCCCCATTGTTAGCGACATGCTGAAGTATACAGGCGGTCTCCTCGAAGAGGACCTTCCTGTGTATTCTGGAATCATAGAGGCACTCTTCTCGGTTGTCCAGATGGCCGTCATGATTACCTATGGCAAGCTCGCAGATCGCATCGGACGAAAGCCGATTCTTGTATTCAGCCTCTTCGGTATTGCCGGTGCAAGTGCTCTCTTTGGCCTGTCGCAGAACCTCTGGCAGATGATCTTACTAAGAGCCTTCACCGGACTATTCGCTGGCTCCAGCGTGACCATTCGAGCAATGCTGAGCGAGCTGTCGACGAAGAAGACACAGGCAAGGGCTTTCAGTTGGTACATGTTCTCCAGAAACATGGGTATCTTTGTTGGCCCACTGATAGGTATGATCTGGAGTTCATTGTAGCAGCATATCTGATCATGCCATAGGTGGTAGCCTTGCAAACCCAGCAGAGAATATCCCACTTTTCCACGACAACACCTTCTTCAAGCAGTTCCCATACTCACTGTCCATGTTTGCTACATCAGCTGTCTGTGTCCTTGCAGCTGTTGTGACACTGACCAGTGTCAATGAGGTGAGCTTCATCAGTATCGTCATAACGTAACTCATACCCTGCAGACACTCCAACCCAAATCCAAAGACGATAATGGAGTCGTGGAACCTCCAATGACTATACGGGAACTTCTTGGAAAGCCTGGTGTTGCCATAGTTGTCTACCTGTACGCCCATGTGGGATTTCTGGCTTTATCATTCACAGCAGGTGTGTTATGCAACCTCGCTAGTGTTCCACGACTGACGGTCCGCAGTGAATCCAGTCTGGTCGTACGAGCCTGTGGAATATGGCGGACTTGGATTCTCGCCAAAGATTATCGCCATCTTCGTAGCTTTCGCTGGTGCCTCTCAAGCTCTGTGGATGCTGGGACCCTTCCCACCACTGCAGCAGCGTTGGGGCACAGGTGGAGTGTTTCGTTTCTGCGCCAATATATGGCCATTCTTCTTTCTCATTGACCCATTGCTGAACGAGCTCCGGCGTGCTCAGCTGGACGTGCCTTTCTGGATCGTTATGTCCGTATACACTTTTCTAGGAAGCAGCGTTTCTATGGCGTTTGGTAAGTCAGATCAACGCACGGCGTACACCTCCTGACTCGTACACAGCCTGCGTCCAGCTTTGCCTGAACGACGTGAGCCCGAATGCTCAGACTCTAGGTCTTTTGAATTCCGTGGCTCTCACGATCAACAGCGGCATACGTGCTGTGGTGCCTGTCCTCTCGACCGCCGTCTACGAAGCGGGAATCAAATCAAGGTGGATCCACGGACACTTGATCTGGATCATCTTGATCATCCTAGCTCTTGGTCTGGTCGTCGGTGTGCGCTACTTGCCAGAGAACGCAGAGGGCAGGCCTCAGAAGAAGGTTGTTGAAGAAGAGACGTAGCACGGTCTACATGAGGATCTGCTCAGGCTCACCCGGCTTCCTCTTTGGTTGTGGTGTATCCATGAGACCTAGAGGCTCTTCCTCTTCCTCCTGTTCACGTAGATCGAAACCACTGTCCTTGCTGACATTCTTGCTTGAAGAATTGCTGGCATAAGCCTCTGCTATCCTCAGCTCGAATGGTCCCTGGATACGGTCTGTCAGGCCAATACCCAGACTGCGCACCTTCATGGTCTGCATCTCGTTCTGCGGCTCGACGACAAGACCGTGGTTTGTGCGTACGAAGTCGGAGAATGGAATGGCTATGGTCTCCCACTGGCCTGGCGTCCTGGTCGGTAGGATGTGCTGATGTATATCGGTCGGGACGATGGTGTCTGTCTGTATGTTGACGAAGTATTTGCGTCCATCGGACTTGACACGCATCACAAGATATGTATATTGTCCTAGATCCCAAAACACTTTTCCAAATGCGCTGAAACCCATGTCTCGTGTCCGCCAGCCGGTGAATCCCGTACGTTGAATTGATGGATCGTTTCGGGGCAACTCTGTTGAGACTGTGCCTGAGAAGAGTGCGTGTGGTGGTTCCTCGTCAGGCTTAGGATCTGCTGTCTGGAGAATAAGTGATGCTGCTGAACGGCTCATGTCTAATGCTGGAGTGTTTCCCGCTTGATAGGTGAGGTTCGCGACACTGAAGCCTCCGATACCTCTATCTGACATCGCTTTGCAGTGGTCGATGATGTTGGGCGAGTTGAATTGGACCAGTGGATATGGCTTGGTGGGAACTGTGAGTCCTCCTAATGTAACAGCCATGTTTGTCTGACGCTTCACATGGTCGACTGTTCGGCGCCAGAAGCTGGGCATGCCAGCCATGGCAAGTGTAGCTCGCATGATGGCGTTGCAAGAAGTACATGTAAGTACAAAAGGATGAGGTGGTGTATTTGGAGACTGATGAAGTCATGTCCAAGCGGACTCCCGACAATTCACAATTGCAACCCTGTGAGAGTGATGAGAGCAACAAATCAGTCAGAAGTTCGCTACACAGCATCAACGCATATACCACACCCAAAGCTTCTTCATCTCCAATCGCAGTAGCAGCCGTCACGATAAAGTGAAACGCAGGAACAAAAGCTCAATACATCCGTTGCAGTAAGGAGCTCTCACTTGAGCTTGAACCGAATGACCGCGACAACGACCAACCCAATAAGCACGCGCACAGCAAACAACCTTCCATCAGGCCCTTTCACAGCTTCACGCGAGCAAGGTCAACTCGACCCAGCCGCCGAGGACCATGGCGCCTCGATAGCATCAGAGCCGCGAGAGCGCAAAGCATGGGCACATTTCGTTGCAGGTGGCCTGGGAGGCATGACTGCAGCAACACTCACCTCACCACTTGATGTGCTCAAGACGCGACTCCAGAGTACATTCTATCAATCGCAGCTAGCAGCAGCAAGAGCAGCAAAGGGCATACCTCCCCCGAATCAGCTGCCATTCGCAAGAGCCGCTCTCCTACACATCACAGAAACTGGGCAAATATTGGCACAAATACCGAAGGTCGAAGGTTGGAAAGCGTTGTTCAAAGGTCTCGGTCCAAACCTTATAGGCGTCGTGCCGGCACGAGCGATCAACTTTTGGGCATATGGTAATGGCAAACGAGTCATCAGTCAGACATTGTTCGACGGGAAAGAGACGGCAGTGGTACATCTCCTCGCAGCAGCAAGCGCTGGCATCATCACCGGTACGGCAACAAACCCAATCTGGCTCGTCAAGACCAGACTACAGCTCGACAAGCAGAACGCAGGAATTGGAGGCCAAGGCAGGCAGTACAAGAATGCCTGGGATTGCGTCCTACAGACTGTTCGTCAAGAGGGAGTCCGTGGGCTATATCGTGGGCTTTCTGCGAGCTACCTAGGAGTATCGGAAAGCACACTTCAATGGGTCCTCTACGAGCAAGCGAAGCGCACATTGGCCAGGCGGGAAGAGGATATGCGTCGTTCTGGCAGAGAACCTACTTTGACTGACCGGGTCGTGGCATGGACTGGCAGGCTCACCGCTGCAGGAGGAGCGAAGTTCGTCGCCGCGCTGATCACATACCCTCATGAAGTGGTCCGAACACGTTTGCGACAAGCGCCGGTCGACGCCTCTGGTAGAGTCAAGTACACTGGCTTGTGGAGCTGTTTCAAGACAGTTTTCAGAGAGGAGGGTGTCGCTGCACTTTATGGTGGCTTGGTGCCGCATATGCTACGTGTGGTGCCTAGTGCAGCCATCATGTTCGGCGTCTACGAGGCTGTATTGAGAGGTCTCGGTGAGACCTCTTCAGTGTAGATAGTAAAGGGGAGGAAGTGTATCAATAATGTAAGACTAGTAGACCGCACTGTGTGCATGTAGCTCGACTCAAATGGGTATCATAATACCAGAAGACATATGCTAAACACAAAGATCCACCCCATGCAAATGCTATGCATGCTCATGTACTCATACACTGTTGCGAATACGCTCAAAGATAAAACACACTCCTGTCCTATGCATGCCCACTTCCTCCTCCGACCATTGTGCCGTTAGGAAGTATAACATGATAAGAGGTCAGATCAGCCGAATAGCCACTGCCTAAACCCAAGCTGTTCGCGCTGGCCAAGGAGCCTGATGGTGACGAGAAAAAGCGCTGAAGGTTCTGCTGTGCAGCATAGCTGCTGTTGAACGACTGGGTTTGTTGGAAGACGAAGAGGACAGCTGTACGAGCGAAGTCCAACACAGTAGCGCTGGCCGTGAAGCTGGCTGTACTCGATGCTGCTGCCGTAGTACTGGTTGTGGTTGCGGTTGCGAGAGTCGTCGACGACGATGTCGGGCCGCCGTTCTGATAGATGATTCCCTCGCTGGTCGCTGCTGCTTGTCGACGTTCATTCACATCTCGCTGTGCCAGCCCATTGAAAGTGATCAGAGCATTCTCGACAGTGCAACTGAGCCCGGAGCTGGAGAACAAGCCAAGCAAGGTCGAGCTATCCAATGGAATGCTGAAGTTGCTATAGGCAGAGTCGATAATGCGAGGAAGAGCACTGCCCAGTGTGACGTTGCCCGTGCTACCAATGCTGACTGTATTACAGCCAGTACGATCTTGCTCTGTACATGTCGCTCCTGTGTAGCCGTTAATGCAGACGCATTGACAGGAACCGTCGAGCGCCACGATGCTGGCTCCACCATTCTGGCACGAGTATCTCTGTTGGCAGATTGTAGTGGTATTCGCTGAAGTCTGCACATTACGTTGTTGGGGATTGACAACGAAAACCACTGGGATGACGATTGCGACTGCGACCAAGCAGATGCCAATGACAATTAACAAGATGAGTAGCCACAATGGAAGACCGCAGCATCTTCTCTTATCCTGTGATCGTTCTGATCGTGGCTGTGCCTTTTCCTTGCTGAAGTCGTGATTGCTCTGCAGCTGAGGTGAGAATTTCAGATTGCTTGACCACGTAGACAGAGCACGTTTCCTGTCCGTGCCACGAGGCGAATCTGTAGGTGTACCGATGGCGGGAGGTGGAAAGGAAGCAAGCATGTCGGTCAAGCTGTTGGCAGACCGTCGAGCTGTCGATGGACCAGACTTGCCCTTCTCGCTCTGGTTAGCAGAATCGTTCAGCCATGCGCCCATGCCAAGTCTACTGGCAGTTTTGCCACGGTCAAGATTCGATGCTAACCTGGTCGCACGCTTAATGAGATCAGGTAGGCTAGTGAGGGAGCCTCTTTGTTCTGCTTCGGCCACTGCGCTCATATCAAGGCGTGGTGGACGCTTCTTGCCGCTCCGGAATGCTGAGGGCGTTGGCTCGACACCTTCTTTGCGAAGCTCCGCCGGAACCAGGGGCGAGCTTGACTTGGTGCGGACAGGTGCAAGAGGACGCAATGTATCTGGCTCGTCAGACTCTGATGCAGAAACGTCCAGAGATGCGGCTCCGAGTGCATCACTGCTCCCGCCATTTGATTGCGGATATAGCTTAGGAAGAGCTTCTCGATTGTCCGGAGACTGTACCGCTGGACTCTTCACGGGACTTGCAGTGGGAAAGTCTTGTTTCAGGGTATCCGCTGATCGACTTCCTTTGTCTGGACTGCGCACAGTGGTCACCTTAGGTGTTGTCTTCAGACCTATGCTGGCATTCCGCACGAGAGCATTCAGACCATTAATGGTAGAGACAGGCCGAGGCGGCTCGATTGGGGATGTCGTAGATGGATGCAACGACGGTGGCATGCTTGGAACACCACTGTATATGCTACTAGCATCGTCCCGATAGTACGACGGCACACCAAGCGAAGTGTTGTTGTTACTGGAGACCGAGTTATGGCTTCCGGCTTGCATGCTTCCTCTTTGCTGTCGCTCTCTCGACGATAGGATCCACATGCTGTGTGTCCTGGTGGTAGTATGAAGAGGGACCTCTTCGTGCGGAGGGTGGAGGCCCCAAAGGCACACGCTGCTTAATCAATGCCTCCAATCCAGGTGATGGTCGAGTGGCTCCGGGGCTGGCGTAGCCATCCTCTGTCCATTGTCCAGTACCGTGATGCGTAGGCGACTCCTCGAAGAATTGTTGGTACATTTGATGTCGCCGCTGCTGAGGCGATGGGACGTAATCCGTGACGGGAGAATGATCAGGTCGTTGCGGTCGAGATGGAGGCACACCTCGTGCATAATTTGACCTTGGTGGTGACAGTGACTGCGAGGGAGTGTCCTCTACGTAGTAGGACCCATATGGCTCAGCTGCAAGCTGATGTACATGGCTACGTTGTTGTTGAGGCGCATAATTTGGAGCAGATCTCTGCTGGCCGTACGGTTCATGCTGTTCATATGGAGGAATTCCTTGAAATTGTCTGCCACGAGGGCCGGTTCGGGAGTTGTCGTTGCTCATTGAGCATTACGGTGCTCAAGTTGTATAGTGAGAAGGGCTGTCAGAATAGTGCGAGATAGGTTGATAAAGTGACGCTGCGTCCCCAGATGTCGTTGAGACCCTTGTGCCGCAGTATGCAGGTGACCGGCAAGGAGCCAGGATGTAATGATATGGCCTTGGTGTAGATGCTGTGCAAGATATAGAGAATAGATTGCTCCGTGGCAGTGTTGCTCTCCCACTGGAAGGCGCCGCAAATGATGGATTGAAGAGAATAATTGGTTTTGAGGACTACGTGGTCGCTCAAGCTCAGTGTTACGTCAAACGCGTATGGCTACACAGCTTCGAAAGTTATGGTCGATTGTAAACGAGTGGTTGTCTGTTCTCGGCAAGGAGTTGTGGTCGTTGTTTGTCGAATGAGATGAGCTCGTGTAGATCAAGCGAAAATCGTCGGACCAGCGAGGCGAAGTGTCGGCAGAACTTCTGTCGAAGAGAAGGATATGACTACGACCACAGGCGCAGTTGTGTATGTTCCCTCATCAAGAGGACACAGTCGAGTTTGTTGAGGGTGCAGGAAGAAAGTGCTGTGCATGCAGCCACACTTCGAGATCAATACCCTTCAGTGTTTCAGATGAAGCACCAGCGCGCAGCTTTAACCTCATATGTTTTAGCCTGGGAATTGACTTCGCGGTCCTGAATGGCCCACCTCCTTCGGATCACTTCCTGGCCGATTACATTCTTGCGGCACGCAGAAGCGTTCCGGCATCTCGAGACCTCAGATCACGCGACGATACTGTCATGGCACTGGCAAGAGCGCATTTGGTGATGTCAGTGATTGTCTGACCCAACACACCATGCTTGGATGGAACCATCCACATCAAACGGCGACTGTCTCAGAGCGACCTTGCTTCATCACGCCAAGACTGTAGAGCAGCAGATCCTTGTTGGCCTAACCTCGAGCCAATCTGCACTGAGAACAGGCCTGATTGCGACCCATCTGACTACACTTCACGAAAGGTTATATCTATCTTTGAACTGGCTCATCTCAGATGCGTAGGACTCTTCATCATGCACAGAAGCACGTTATCTACTCTTCTAGAACCACCGCCATGGCACAGGCGTCCTTGGTAGATGATGCTCAGACGGCACGCGTCTTCGATGCGCTCCTATCGGAATGGCCTTCTACGAAAGCTGCTCACCTGGGAGATTGCTTGTAATCAACCGCAGACGCGCGACGACATTCTTCCGCAGCTAAATGGCGAATCTTTGGGTGGTCATATTACTGCCCCAGCCTTCGGACAATCTACCTAGCCTGTGGCGGAGTCTTATAGATGCGAGCGGCGTGGTTCTAGCAAGAATCTACGGCGCGTCCGAGCAGTCACTCAATACAGCGATGCTGGACACTGTACGACTCTCAATACTCTGTCGAGCTCTCGTGAGTATTCTCAGCTGCACCAGTGTGAGCCTGCGCATCTGCGATGTTGGCTTGTGTTGCAATAGCCACACCAGCACTCGTACCCAACCGACTGGCTCCTGCTCTTAGCATAGTAAGCGCATCCTGCAGTGATCGCACACCACCACTCGCCTTGACGAGCATTTTCTTCGATCCACCAAGGTGGTCGCAAGCAGCAGACATAAGTTGTACATGCTCGATCTTAGCCCCATGGCCCAAGAACCCAGTGCTCGTCTTGACATAGTCGAAGTCTGCCGAGGATGCGAGCACGCAGGCAGCCACAATCTCGCTGTCTTCCAGTTGGGATGTCTCGAAGATCAATTTGAGCAGCGTCGGACGAGGAGCTGCCTCCCTGATTGCGTGTAGCTCGTGATAGATATCGTTGTAGTGCGAGGACTTGATTTGTGGCCAATTGATCACAACATCTAGCTCTGTGGCACCGCCTTGAAGTGATTCGCTTGTCTCCCTGATCGCAGTCAACCAGAGGTTCTCGTTACGCCTCAGACGTACTTCAGCTTGTAGGCTGTGTCGTAGGTTCCTTCGTGGAAGCCGATGACACTTGCTACCTTGACATCGGTGCCTTTGAGGTTGGCCACGCATCGTGAGACATAGTTGGGTCGTACACAGACTGTCTTTTCTGGGTCAACGCTGCGTTGACAAGTCTCAGTGTTCACCCACTGCGAAGCCATACTCTCGAGCCTCTTCACACAATGCATCGATCTGTGAAGGTGTGGCATCGAGCTTGAGAAGCGTATGGTCCAGTGTCTTGCTGATGGCAGATGTTGGTAGAGCTCTGGGCTCATTCGACACCTTCATAGCTCTGCTAGCTGCATCTATGAGCTGCTTCCACTGCTCGTCAGTGGATGGTACGGATCGGTGGGATGACATCTTCAATATCGTTAGGCTCCGGTGTCTGCAAGTGCTGTGAGCTGGGGAGAAAATATGGGTTCCTTGATCGACTGCTTGGCCAGTATTTCTTTGAGATCGGCCATTTGTAACGCCAGCTTCGAGCGTCACTTTCACATTTCCACCTTCGTTTCAACACGCTATGGCAGACCTTCTCGAGCTAGATTCTCTTGAGATCCTAGCGATCATAGACAACGAGCTTGACCCAATCTCACCATGCGTCAATCCAGCTATACGACAGTTCGGCGGACTACGAGACATAGCATCTCGTAGCAAGAATTCCATCAACGATATCAGAGGCAGCGAGAGCTTTGAGTTGCGCATGAGCAATATATGCTGTAGTGCCCACGGCCTTTCACTCATGATCACCGGCATCAAAGGCAATATGCGACACACCATCCTGTTTGACACAGGTCCAGAAGAAAACTCGTGGGAGCGTAATGCAACACGTTTGCGAGCAGATGTCAGTCGAATAGAGATGATACAACTCAGTCACTACCACAGAGACCACTCAGGAGGGATGTTAAAGGCACTTGATATGATCAAAAAGGCACAGCAGGAGGCAAAACATGCTCTGCAACCAGTCGTCGTCGACTTGCACCCAGACCGGCCTGCGTTTCGTGGCTTTCAACCTCCTGGCCATGCTATAGTATCCTTTGAGGCCGATCCTACTTTTGAGGACATCGAGAAAGCCGGAGGTGTTGTCCAGACGAGAGACCAACCTCATGTCGTTCTGGAGAACATGTTCCTCGTGTCTGGTGAAATACCACGAGGTACTCCCTACGAGCAAGGTCTTAAGTTTGGCATGCGTTTTGAGGACGGTGTTTGGCGGCCTGATGAAGCAATGAAGGACGAAAGACTGCTGATGTGCAAGTTGAAAGGTATGCTCAAGACTGTGCTTCAAGATCGGTACTTACTGCTTGCAGACAAAGGACTTGTGGTATTCACTGGCTGCGCTCATGCGGGAGTCGTCAACTCTGCACGCTATGCCGTCGACCTGGGCCAAGGGACACCACTATACGCTGTAGTGGGTGGCTTTCACCTTGCGGATGCACAGCCAGAGGTCATTGATGACACTGTCCGCGACCTTGAAGCACTGGAGCCACAGTTGCTTCTGCCAGGTCACTGTACAGGATGGCGAGCAAAGTTCGCATTGCAAAGCAAGATGCCTGGACGTATAGTACCGTGCTTTGTTGGGTCTGGTTATGAGCTGTGAGAGGTGTGCTGTTGGTTCGTGTAGACTCATAAACGAGTGCCATTAAAACATCGACGAGCTACACCAACAGCAGTGGTCTCCTCTGTTGAGTGTCAAATGCGTTATGTTTCTTCGTGATGCCAACTCGTCTGCCACAATTGCTTGATGTGACTCGTGATTTCGTACTTATCGTCAAGCTTATCCTGGGATGAGGTCAAGGTGCCCAGCTTGCGTACATTCCAGGGATGTCACATAGCCATAATAACACTTCAAGCTATTTGTGTTAATGCATCAGCAGAGAATCAGGACCACAGTCTCATCTGACATCTGCCCGCCGGCTCGCTCCTGGTCCGCTAAGTCAAGACACCACCCATCTTTTGCTTGCCATTGGCCGATGATCGCCTACCTAAGAAGGATGGTGCGCGGATGACCACCTTCACACGAGGAAATAAGAGCATCTCATTCTCCATTCCTACAACTCCTCCGTCTCAGCTTCGCAAGAAGCAGAAGACTTTGGTGGTGTCATCATCAGCAATCTCCGAGAGGACGTCGCCAGCAGGACCGAATCAGGAAAGCCTCGGGCGACCATGACAAGAGGCACGTCGATTCGCAATTTCGTGCGCTGGCAGGCTTCCAAGGCCCAAGCGATGATGTCGAAGAGACGGTGTCAACTCGTCAAGACGTCGTTACGTGGCTAGCCAAGCGCTATGCTTGCCCGAGCGATCTGTGCTGGAAGCTCAAGACGAGAAGCATCCAAAGCAGAGATTGTGCAGAGCGTCATCGCTTTGGTTCTGGACAGACGTTGTGCCGCGCTCTGGTCGTGATTTGGCTTTTGCACTACAATGGCTTTGAGCATTGTTTCGAATCGACTTGTTCACGAGGTGCTCAAGCCTCTTCGAGATCCGGGACTTCTCACTGCTCCAATCAGCAGATGCTCTGGTGAAAGAAGAAGTCCTCTAGATCGATGCCAGCGCATGTGCCGTGGCTCGAGAGTCGATCATACCAGCCACCTTGTGAGTCTGGTAAGTGTCAGCAATTCCAAAATTACTGCCTTAGCTAGGCTTACCGCGGAGAGCGGGAAATCCGTCCGTCTTGACCAGCCTCTTTCTCTTTCCAACCACCTCGATTATGATGCGCGCAACGCGTTTCCTCCTCGACTGATCTTACTCTCCTTGTTCCTCGCAATCAAGGGAGAAGTACACATCGACAATGGCTTTGCCGCTCGAAAAGCCTCCTTGCTTACCTTGTCTTCCATCTCCCAGCAAGACATCCCTACACTAAAGATCACAACCTCACTTCAGCGTTCACCTTGCTAAGGTGCGGCGCGCATTGATCTCCCGCGCAGTAACGGGAGGTATAAGATCGGGTTCCATTGTTTGCAAAAGACACCGGCCAACCTTGCTTGCGACTCCAGAGTATACTACAAACGACGACATCATAACACACCGAAGACACAAGAGCCTTCGTGACACAGCGTAAGGGTCGCCGCGGTGTCACTCCAAATCCCTCGAACGCTTCGTAACGACCGCCACGAGACCCACGAACGGTATACGACACCATTGTTACAGCAGCAACAAGAGCAGGCCTCAGCATACTATCGTCAACAGCTTCAGCTGCTATCTAGGCCGTCATCGTCATCAGGACACAGCACACATTCCCTACGGCGCACAGCAAGATCCAACCCGCAAGCTTCTCGTCTACGATCGAGCTCGGCTGATTCGCCTACAAGACTTCTAGCAGCAGTTACTGAAGACAAGCCAGAAGCCGAGCCTACAAGACATCATCGGCGCACAGTATCTGAAGCTTTCAAATTACCTGACGATAAGCCACACCCTGCTCTACGCATATCCGGGCGAACACACTCTGCTATTTTGTACGCACTCGAAGAAGCAATCAGAAACCCAAATCCATTCACACCAGACTGGGAGGAAGAGAACGCACAAATGTCAGACCTGGGCGGTGGCCGCACTTCCAATGGCGGGCCCGTGCCGGTCTCCTCAGCATCGTCAGTGCCGGCGGGCTTAAAGACACCTCGCGATGTCATGCGCGATCGTCGCGCGCGCGAAGCAAGACGAGTAGAGGAAGCGAAGCTGGAAGATCAGCGTCGACGACAGCAAGAAGACGAAAGGAGGAAGAGTGCTGAAAGGAGAGCGCTCGCCGCGACTGGAGGAGCAAGAGCCAGTGCTGCGTCGTCACAATATACGCCTGACATCAGTGCACAACAAGGGGCATTCGCAGGTTCCAGGCTGAGTGGCAGTGGTCAAGTCGCTAGTAGTGCAGACTATGGTGCGCCCACAGGACGTGCTGATGCGACCTACTCTTCACAAGGTCGACGATCGACCGGCACAAGCCAAGCACAAGATCAGCCGAGACCTGCACCGACGGCTGCTTCATCGAGTCGTCGTGCCCAGTCCGCGCAGCCCAAACAAGCAGCACAACCACAGCCTAGTTCAGCACCGCCTGAGCAACCTGCAGCAGAGCCTCGAGCGTCCACGTTTCCACATGCATTCGAGCGATGGGAGCAATTGTCCTCGCATTGGGAAGGACTGACATCCTACTGGCTTAAGAGGCTCGACGCTGATGCTGAGGAGATTTCGAGGACGGTGCCATCGGCTGCAGCCATGTCGCGACAGATCACAGACTTGTCTGCTGCTGGCGCAAATCTTTTCCATGCTGTGGTTGAGCTTCAAAGACTACGAGCAAGTAGTGAGCGGAAGTTTCAGCGATGGTTCTTCGAGACACGTGCCGATACTGAGCGGGATCGAGAGGTCAAAGCACAGCTTGAGCAACAACTTCAGGCAGAACGTGCTGAGCGACAAAGAGCCGCCAAAGAACGTGTTGACATCGACATCGCTGCAGAGAACGCAAGAAGAGAGGTCGCAGAGATGCGGCGTGAGCTCATGATCTCGAAGGAGGAAGCACGTCGTGCTTGGGAAGAGCTAGGCAGACGTAATCAGGAGACTCTAGAGCTTGCTGAAAGTCTCAAGGCTGGCAAGATGACCATCGTCAGTGGTATGCAAGTACTCCCTATCTTCAGCGGACCGAGCAGGACCGCAAGCGCCAGTCAACGTCCGGCGACAAGAGATGGCGCTTCTCAGTTTGACGCGACTCCTGGGATCAACACAGCTGGCGCGGCTGGGTTGAGAAGTCCTGCAGATGACGACTACTACGACCAAGCCGAGAGTCCAACGAACACGGACCCTTTCACCGAGGGCAGACAACAATTACACCATGAGCCCGGAGTGTCGTCTCTAGCCACTGGCACGTACCAGCCGAGCTTCCATGCTACCAGCGGACCACTGCCATCACAGCCTGCGTATGGCAGTCCTAGTCAGCGACCTTCGTCAGCTGGACAACAAGCCACACCGAGAGCAACGCAGCAACATCTGCCCGTAACGACCGCTGACGACCCGGAACACTTTTATCAACAGGCTCATCATGACCCACAGTCACGCACGCCCGTCACAGCACAGCGACGCCAGCCACAGCCTGTAGCAAGACATGATGAGCATGATCTCAATTCCGAATCAGAAGATTGGGAGGCAGAAGCAGATACGCAGCGACAACGAGAGCTTGCCGATCGTTATGGTCTTGGTGGTGCTGCACATCCTACAGCACTCACGCAGATCCCGCCAGAAGCCCCGACAGTTCCTGCAACAAGTGCCGCAGCAATGGCAACCTACGGCCCGACTGTCGTAGAGCCTCATGGTGCAGCTACGCTCGGCGCTGAGCCTGACTATGAAGGCAGTGGCTACGATGGATGGGAGAATCTTGGTGCGAGGAGCACTCACCATCCTACACGATTGAGCGACGTGCTTGAGGAGGAAGAGGAGAGAAGCAGTCGAAGGACAGCAGAGTGATAACGTGCGAGGCATAGTGCGAGGTAGCTTACAGATTTTGCAGGCGTTCAAGCGAGCATGAACAACACAGCACGACTGGAGAGCAGAGGAGTATTGGGCAGATCGGCAAGGCTCTGTGCATAATGTGTTTTTGCCTTTCGATATCTTGTCGATTGAAGTACTGGGCATAGCACGGCGATGGGGATAGTCGGCGAGTGGCATCTCGTCGGCTTGTAAATTGAGTTCATATATCTTGCAAACATCACATCTGATGACTCTGCGTGTTGAAAATGCATCACCTTGTGCTCGAGATCCGTGTAACCGGACGAGAAGGTCGAAGGGCTTCCTGTTTGGCTGGCTAACTCGCCCGGCGTGCGACGCGTGGCCAACTTTTGAAGCTAGCATGACATCGTCCATCATTCACTGCGTTCGTGAAGCATCGTGACGACGAGCTTCGGTATCTATGACTGTCCATGGCGGTAACGTCGGTCATTCATTTCTATAAACCAACCTCACTGCGGTAATGGGCTGTTCATCATGTCTGCCGCAGATACTGGAAACGAAGGTCGAATCAAGCAAGCAGCTCAACAAGCTGATCAAGATCAAGATCAAGATGGATCAACAACCCAGGACTACACCGACTCTGGAGAGTACTGGACATGGAGCACTCTATCGCCTTTGTTGGCCGGCACTTTCGGTCCAATGGCCACTGCCTTCAGTATATGCGCTCTTGTCTACGGTTGGCGAGAGTATCTACCTCCGGGTACTGTCGAAGCTGATGCTTCGGCTTTGAGTGATCCTCACTGGCTTGTATGGCGGCGATGTATCTATGAGTCAAGAGGCTGACTACTAACAGATCGCAATCAATGCTCTTTCTCTGGCCGCGGCTCTTGCTGGGAATCTAGCTTTGCTGCTCAACATGGCAGCACGACTACGCTTCACCATCGCACAGCCTATCACGATAGGAGGCTTTTACCTGGCGAGCGTACTACTGATTGCAGACATGGCAGCTCTGACGTCCTCGGGAGACTATCGCATCGACTGGGCACCTGCTGAGCCTTCTCAGTCTCATACACTGACGAGTGCCTTCTACTACGCGACGTTTGCAGCCGGACTGTACTTTATCATCGCCAGTCTGATGTGTCTAACAGTATATGGTGCTAACAAACGCTATTATGACAAGAGCTTTAGCCTGAGCAGGTCTCAGAGAACACTAATGCTGCAGACTATGTCGTTCTTCATCTATCTCTTGTTGGGTGCGCTTGTATGGAGCAAGATCGAAGGCTGGAAGTACCTTGACGCTGTCTACTGGGCTGACACAACCTTGCTAACGGTCGGCACTGGAGATTTCTATCCTCAGACTGCCGTTGGACAGGGTCTGCTCTTTCCTTTTGCCATCGGTGGCATTCTCATCCTTGGTCTCGTTGTTGGAAGCATCAGAACGTTGGTTCTCGAGAGAGGCGAAGAGAAGATGGCGGCTAAGATCACGGAGAAGCGTCGTGACACGGCGATAAACCATGTCGATGTAAAGCACCAGACGATCAAGATCGGTATCCTTGCGAAAGCGCAATTCGTCATCAAACCAAATATGCTACCAGCACATCGTCGAGGCGAGGAGTTTCAGATCATGCGCAAAGTACAGCTCCTGGCCGAGCGTGAACGACGTTACATGGCTCTCGCCATGAGTGGGTTCTTCACATGTGTTCTGTGGTTCATTGGTGCTGTCATATTTGCGGTATGTGTATGCTTTCACTCACTCACCCAAGCACTGACACACTACCAGCGTGCTGAGGTCGATCAAGACCTGGAGTACCTCGACTGGCTGTTCTTCTCGTACGTCTCCCTGCTGACGATCGGATATGGTACTCCAGCGCCTACGTCGAACTTTGGTAAGGCCTTTTTCGTCTTCTGGTCTTTGTTGGCTGTCCCGTGAGTGTCCTACACAACCGACAACAACAGCTAATCCGTCACCAAGCTCCCTCACCATCTTGATCTCGAACATGGGCGACACTGTCGTTAAGGGCGTCCAAGATCTGACAGATCTCATTGCCTCGATCACTGTCCTCCCGGGCGACAAAGGCTTCAGAGCCACGCTAAAGCTGTTAATCAAGCGCCTTTCGCCGGAGTAGGTGTACACAGTCCTTACGAGACCAAGCTAACATGATAGCTTAAAACCTATGCGATTCACTGGACCTGGCGTATTCGGTGACTGGCCGACGACGTCGGGAAAGAAAATGACGCCAGCGACAGACTGGGAGAATCATATACTGGATCGCTTGGCAGACCGCATGTCATCACACATCACGCCTACAGAGCTGAAGAACCAGAAGGCAGCTTTCGCTGATGAGTCTTTGCCTGGCAATGAGCTAGATCGCGACATTGGCTTCTATCATTACGTATTGTCTCGCGAGATCAGAGATGTAATGAAAGACCTCGGGGCCAGTCCGCCCAAGAAGTACAGCTGGGGTGACTGGGAGTACTTTATCAAGCTCATGGGAAATGACCTGGCAGCGCAGGAGGAAGACCACTCAGAATTTCCTGGCCAGGACATCCCTGACTTGCTGGTTCCTGATCATTTGGCCGTGCATAGGAGTCCTACAGACACAAGCCTGGGGTCGCCAAAGCTGACGCATGTTGGCAGGGACGAACGAGAAGCGCTGCAGAACACGCATACTTGGAAAATGCCTTGGTCCTGGCTGTCAAACGAATCTCCACTGATGTGTGCCCGTAACGAAAGCGAGTGGATCATGGAGAGACTGTCGGCTGCGTTGGAGCGTGAGCTCAACAGGACTCGAAGAGGCTACAGACGTAAGCCGCCTATCAGCTACAGGGAATTGAGCAAGTATCTGCTGGAAAAGGATTCCGACGCCACAACAGAGAACCCTGAGGATGAGAAAGAGAAAACAGAGAACGATAAGCTGCAGAGGGCGGCGTTGTCTGAGGATTGAACATACGAGATGGTCACTGCGTTGTCCGTCGGACGCCACATCTATGCCTCACGGAATTCGTGGCTTGCGTGCGGCCGATCCGTCTGATCTCAACAGCATAACCATGCCCAAATGCAGCATGTGTAGAGATATGGCTGGAGACACGGCGAGAGCAAGCTACAACAATACTTCACCAATATCTCAGATGAAAATCTAAGCACGGAGAGTCTTCAATCGCTATCTATGCCTTTTATGTCTTCGCTAAATGCTGAGCAATCCCGTATCCCGGGCGTCCTTATTCATAACTGATCTTAGTATCATTCCTTCTCTACCGGTGCTACCGATGGAAACTGCACCAGGAAGGGCGATGAAGGCTGGTGTGGCGACGGCGATGGTTGTGGTGATAGAGGCGAATGTGGTGATCGAGGAGAAGCGAGCTGATCAGCACCAGATTTGTATATCCTCTCGAAGAATCGCGGCATCTCGTTCACGTGTGCTTCTGCATCGCCTTGTCGTATTCGCTCACTCTCCAGCATACGCAAGCTCATGGATGCTCGTTGCTGTATACGAATGCTCTCGGATGTGGTGTCTATTCGTCCCCAGGGACCATCACGGCTGCCGGGTCGACTTCCTAGCATTTCATTTCGCTGCTTCCACAAGCCGCTGTCGAAGGTGATGTTGTCGAGGTTTTGGCCTGGCATCCGGAATGTTTCCAGTACTGGCGCCTCTGCTTCGGGAGCCTCACCCTGGACGATATAGCTGGATCGAGTGAGAGTGTAGAGCAGTACATCGAGCCAGCCGTTGCTAGTGATCATGGCTCCACCTATGCAGAGATAGATATACCCGGGGTCCTTGCCTGCACTGCTTGCCAGTCGAGCAGACACAATCGGGAGTGTGCAGATGCAGTACACTATTGGGTACGCAACCATCATCTTGGCGGCAGCTTGTGCTCGCTGAGCAGTCTTCATATCGGCATAGTAGCATTCACGCACTCGTCGGTTGAGGATGTAGAAGGTAGCAGCGTAAATGACAGCCACTGCTAGCTCCGCTATTATGATCCACAAGTAATGGAAATAGAGACGCTCGGAAGCGTAAGTGTTGTTGATGAAGCACCACGGTCCTGTGCGTGCAAAGTAGTCGGAAGGATGCAGTGCTACCTGGATCATCGTCAGCCTGCTCATGCAGGTCATTGGAACACTTACACCAAGGATAGCACAGCCGTAGATGAACACCCAGCAGCCTGCGATGGTCCAGAAGAATGCCTTTGGCTTCAAGCGGTAGTCGTAGATGACGTCCGCGAATGCATGGAGGGCGATAACCAAGGTGAAGATGCCACTCGCTAAATCTCCTGTAGCGATGAACCAGCCTTGTGCCCAACACATGCCGGAGCCGACCTGGATAGCATTGATTCTAAGCCATTGTGCGTTGAGCAGGAACGCGAAGGCTTGCTGTACGTCCGCGAGGATTAGATTGAATATGAGGATCAATATCTGATTGACGCCTTGCTGTCCCTGCTTCCGCCATCTGATGAAAAGGTGACACAGTCGAAATAAGAGCAGCACTGTTGTGACGAAGGAAATAAGACCCATAGCTGCCACGACTGGCAGGGCCTGATGTACAGGTAATGGCAAAGGCGAGATCGAGCTCGAGTCAGTGAGTCGGTAGTTGTCCTTCATGTTGAGGAGAGGTGTAGTTGTGCCGATGTGATATTATACTGACATGCTGAAGAGTGAGTGTGGTTGCTGATTGACACAGCTTTGACGCCTGCTGGAGCAGGTGGACGTTGTTGATGTACTGTACAAAGACGCGGTCGAGAGAGTGAAGGATATGAGACGATGTCAGAAAGGAAGAGATACCTCCTACCTGCGTTTTGACATCCATGCCGTAGATGCAAAGAGGCTCTTCTCGCCAAGCAGCGGCCGTAGGTCGATCATGCATGTTTTGACGGCGCCTAACGGTGTAGGCAACTCCGAGCCTCGTAGCAGGGGTCAGACCAATGTCGCAGACTCATATTCTCCTCACCAGACAGAAATCTGAGTCGAAGCGAAAATGTGGCTTGCGTCGGTCTCCTGTGTGATACCTGGAGGCGTTCTGGCTCCCTGGGACACTTTGTAAATTGAGAGAAAGGATGGATCGGGCTAGCTGCCGCATGTCTACCCGCCAACGCCATAACACCAGCTGCATCTCACCACCAGAGGACTTTGATTTGTTCTTCTCTCAAAGGGCACACAAAACGTTCTAGTCCTTCTCATCACAGCCTCAAGTCGCATGAGAGTGCTCGACCGCGATGCCGTGGCTGCCGCCGGCACCAGAGGGTCGTCGAACTTGTCTTGGCTTTCGAAATATGCTTATGCCACGCGAAGCATAATACACGCCTTGCTAACAAGGTTTGATTGCGAGAAGTGTCACAAACTCCTCGGATGTATTCAGCCACAACTGAGCTTCGTTCTTGGCAAGTAGAAAGAGCTCTCGCGACGTGCCGAGCGATGAGCACTTGCGACGATGAAGTACACAGATAGCTTGATCGACTGATGGTGTAGCTGGGCATACAACGATGTTGTTCTCGGGCGTGTTCATAGTAAGGTTCTCGTCAGCCCTGCTCTCGAACCCTGTGGAACACTGTTCCAATGGCGGCATCGTAACGCTCGCCGTTACACGAGATTCGAGCTTGTATCAGGCTATGTGGGACACTCTTCTGGACGGCTTCGTACACGCCGAACGACGTCCTGCTCAGCTGCGCCTTGAGTAACACTGCATGTGTCCGAGGACAATGCAACGCTACTGCGTCGGCATCAAGATCTGTTGTATCATTTCCCTCTGTCCGCAAGGTCCTTACGCCTCGGGCGGAGTTCTACGTGGTCAGCTTCGGCATAATAATCCACAGGACGTCACATTTAGGATGTATCGAGCAGTTGTGATCGCACGCTCTACATGGCTATCGTGACTTGTGTAGAGCTCGAGCGACATGAGGCTGAGCTCATCCTGACAGCAGCACCATCCGTAAGGACTAAAGAACGTTCTCACAGATCCGGTGTGCAAGTCGACCAGGCGCTCTCACCTGTCCATATTGCTATGGTCCAAATGCTTTCAGCACGAAGAGCTCAAAGATATGGAGATGTCGGACGAATGCAGTCTTGCCGAGTCCAACCCACTGACTTCAGGATCTTGTCTGGTCGCAGCTTGGAGCATGACGGACACAAGTGGCGGCTCGCGTTGCCTTTGCGTGTCTTCGAAGCTAGGATATATCCTGACTGTCTCTACGACATCCGGCGATTCGCAGCCTGTCGAGTCTCTCCAGGAGCACTGCGAGACAAGCTATGTTGTAGCATTGAGAGTTCTCGGCCGTGTCTGCATGCATGCTTCGATACAATGGTTTGAAGTCCTTGGATGTGCGATTGTGTTGGTGGTGAGCAAGAATCGCAACCATCTCGCACTCTTATTGACCAGGCATGCTGCACAGCTGACCCTCAGTCGTGGCTCCAACAAGCAGTGCCGAGCACAAGACCTTGACCAGATGTTCAAAGTTGCTCCAAGCATGAGAAATGTTGCTACGTGGGCACTCAGTTTCAGCAGCATTGAGTTGCCATGCAAAGCGGAGCTTGACCCAACTCTCTTCACCTACCACCAAAGACAGACAAGCTCTGGTTGCGACATCATAGTCTCTCAGCTCGACGATAAAACTAGGTAAGCGGCTTCTCTACAGCTTACCCGCTCCTCGACTGTCAACAGACATACGTACATGCAGTCCATCGTTTCGAGCTCTCTTAATCGTCTTTTCATCCGATCTGCCCCAACACTACCTCGTTCAGGCTATCTCAGGAACATGGCTACAGCAATGAGCAAGCGCCTTGAAGGCAAGACCATCCTGATTACAGGAGCATCCTCTGGTATTGGAAAGAGTACTGCACAGGAGTTTGCGCGCACATCGCCTAAGAACCTCAAGATTATCGTCACAGCACGACGGCTGGATTCACTGAAGCAGCTTGCGGAGGAGATCAAGAAAGAGGTGGGTGAGGGCGTGAAGGTGCATCCAGTCCAGTTGGACGTCAGCAATGCCTCGGAGATTCGAGGATTCGTGGACAAACTGCCCGATGAGTTCAAGCAGATTGATGTACTCGTCAACAACGCTGGACTCGTGAAGGGTGTCGACCAGGTTGGTAACATAAAAGAAGAGGACCTCAACGTCATGTTTGCGACCAATGTCACCGGTCTGATCAACATGACGCAAGCTGTGCTTCCATCTATGAAGAGTCGAGGTGAGAGTGGACAAGGAGATATCATCAACATTGGCTCTATTGCTGGTCGTGATCCATACACAGAAGGTGCCATCTACTGCGCAACGAAAGCTGCAGTGAGGAGCTTCACCGAGTCGATGCGTAAAGAGTTGATTGCTACAAGGATACGAGTGATTGAGATCGACCCTGGTCAGGTCGAGACAGAGTTCAGCGTGGTGCGATTTTATGGTGACAAGGCCAAAGCAGATGCAGTCTATGCTGGTTGCGAGCCCTTGACACCGGACGATATTGCTGAGATCATTGTCTTTGCTGCCGGTCGAAGGGAGAACGTCGTGGTCGCGGACACTCTGATCTATCCGAACCATCAGGTGAGTGATGCAGATTGTTGGCTTGAGATCACACTGACATTTACAGGCATCGGCCAAGATCCTGCACAAGAAGAGTTCGTAGTTGCCTCATGTGGGAAAGATATAGAGACGGCAGGCGACCGACATTCTCAGGACTCTTGGAAGAAGCATAGCTGGTGCAACTGGCTTCCGCTAAACAACATGCCTTCGGGCGCCTCATTATTAGACAGCTAGCGTCGCTCGCCGAGCACTACAGTGTGTCTCTTGGTAGCCCATGGAACATGGCCGCCGTGTTAGGTCTCAGTTGGGTATCTCATACAATCTTAACAATAAACTTCTACCAATCTTGCAGGCCGAGTTCGGGCGTGACATATCTCTTGTTAATGGCAGACACGAGATCTGACGCTTTGCTGCCATTCTTGCAGTCCTTCCACTCGCCATCGTCTCTGATGCAAAAGGTCTCTCCATCTACACGTACCGTGCAGCTTGTCCTCACTCCTGCATTAGCACTGCGCTTGAAGCTGTCTTGCAGCATCTCCACTGCTGGACTGCCATCCTGATCCACAGCACAATCGTTGAGCTTTGCGAACTCCATGCCATGCTCCAGCGCGCAATCCTCGATCAGCTCTTGCTCTGGGATGTCCTTATAATCCTTCGACAGGCACATGGTGAATCCTAGGTAGATTTTCGGGTCTGGGTATAGCTTGGCTGCGCACAGTTCGATGATGTTGCCGAGACACTCTTGAGGACCGTGTTTGCATAGAACGCCGTCATCGTGCTTGGTTGAGCTAGACATGTTAGTTTCGTCGTTATGAGCAGCAGGAAGAGAGTGCATACCTTCCGATGTATGACAGCTTAAAATTGACTTTGCTGCTGACGTTCATCATAGCAGGCAGAATCATGTCGTGGAGGCAATCTCGAGCATCGGGACATTTGCTCATGATATGTGCCTCCAGAGCGACCTTGCTGGCTCGTGGCATTGGTAGATCGTCGGCGAGCGCATCCTCCATGACAAGTGCGCCGCAGACGATCAGTAGTAATGTGAGTAGGGCAGTGGTTCCAAGCATGATGGCCTTGTGCACTCTGCCATTTGTCGATCGTGACCAGGCTCGCATGTATTCGCGTTGTGCTCGAGAGACATTTTGTTGCAGCTCAGATAGTGATGGCTGTGATGTGCTTGCCGCCAGTAATGGCTGCTTTTCTAGATCTGAAGACATGGTGTGGTGGTTGTGATGAGGTAGGTGGTAAGGTAGATGAGTAACTCGAGGCTTTTGCATGTGGCAACAACTTACAAGCGAAACACACGTCACAGCTTGACTGCAACAGACATCTTGGACAAGGTGCCGCCTTTGTCAGAGCTCAACCTATCTACCGCGGTCGACATTGAACATTGTGTGCTGCAGCCTGACTGCATGCTGCGCGATCATGTTCAGTTCTTACAACACTGCACATACGCCAAGCTGGATAGCATGGTACTCGTCGGCATTGTACATCTATGCTATTCCCATGTGATTCCCACTCATTGCGCCAGGCATCCATAAGCTCTCTAGGCTATACTGTAACTTCTTAGTCGGTCCGGTTATACAACAGAGCTTGTGTGATTTCGTCCTGACTCCGAGACAGCAATACAGTCTAGAGATCTCGGCTGCGCAATGCATCGTTCCGCATGAAGGCGTCACAAATGGTCTTGGTGCTCAGGTCGGTCCAAGTATGGCGTCTACGAGAATGGCCGTTGCATGTTGTGCGAATATCGTCATTCAATCTGAAGCAGGACATCGAAGTCCACGCCGAGCAAAGCTGCAACTGGTCATGATAAGAGATAGACCGATAATGATGCGAATCATCGGTTAGATCGTCGTCTCCCATGTTGTGCAGCTTGTCGATTGAAGCCATGTGTCAGTGGACCTGCTAGCCTAGTCATGACCCTACCATTGTGTTACAGAGCGGGCAACTCTGTCGGCGATGCGGAGTATGACACCAATCAGACTCTGCAGATGACACTTCTCACGAGCCACGAGGTGGTGACATTGAGTTCTAGCCGCCCTATGGGAAAAGTTTTCGTGCACACTAAGGTGAATGGACTAGGAGATTGCCCTCCACATCGTCTGTTGTTGCTTGACCATCAAACCTTGCGACCATGTCCACAACCAGAAGTAATACTTCAGGCCCGACGGTGTCTGCCGCGGGATCTGGTTCGGTAGACTGCAACCTGGGGGCAAGCATGGTTTGCGGAGGTGAGCATGGAGTATGGAGAAAGATGTGGATCTCTGATGCCCTTATAGCCGATGTGACAGTGACATCGGACCTCAATGTCGATTGTCTTTCGCGAGAAGATAGCGTGAACGCCTGCTTGTGTGCTGCCGTTTCTTCCACTCCAGATCGTCCTCGCGCGCTCATAGTCTGCAAACAGAAGAACAGCGCTCGGTCCCAGGTCTGAGGTTCAGCTGGTAGTACAAGCAAAGTAGGCCCAAGGAGATGGTGGCTGGCAACCCTGTAGAGATCAGAAGCAAGCCAAACCAGATCCCCACCGCTAACGAAGAGCTCGTCCTATTCGGCATACTCCTCTTGCGTAAGTGCAGACGCCACCGGCTTCGCCGTTTCGACAACACCTGATGCTCGTGTGTACTTGTCATCTTGATCGAGCCCGCATTCAACACCGACGGATCGTCAGCGAACTGCGTCAGGTCGGGGAGTGACCGCGAGGGTCATTCGTATAATACGTCTTATCTCTTCCACGACCTCAATCACCCGCAGTAACGCACAAGCACGTCGAGAGTAATGCTTCGTGGGCTTGTTCTTAGCGCTGGTCAGCAATGCCAATCGCGCTATTCATTTGACTTCGCGCCATATCGTAAGAGACTTGTGAAAAGTGAGAAAATGTCGTGAATGCTTTGCCATCAGTAGGATCTACCGTAGCGAGGATCTGGTCAAGCTGGACGACGGATTGCCAACGGTCTGGACTAGCAGTGCAAGGATGGCCATTCGAGCCGCATACGGTATGTCATGTGGCGGAGAGTGGTGAGTGAAGAGCTCCCAGAAAGTGTGGAGCGTCGTCGTGCTGGTAACTTTCGCCCGCGCTCGTCTTGTACTAAGACCAGTCCGTCCAAGGTAAAGATCTGTGCTGCTCTCGTGCTACCCAGACTTCTTGTTGGTTTCACGAGATATCGACTGCCCGATTCTTCGTAGCTCATAATGCAGGCTATTGATGCTGCATGCGGACTGGCCGTTGACATGCAGGGCGGCGGGAGAGCTGCGAGCACTATATAGATGCTGTACCGTCAGCTCGCCGTGTTTCTCGGTCTTGTCATCTTCATACCATCTCCTCCTTTGAAACACAATGGCTGCCAACAAGGAGCTCTATAGTGCAGAGCACAATGACGCTAGCTCTGAAGAGGCTCAGCATGAGCATATCGACTTGAACGACAACATCGATGCCAGGATTAAGAACCCTCTCGCCCATCTCAGCAAGGCAACGCTTCTTCGTGATGTAGAGGAGTTCGCTCGCGAGCATGGCCTTCAAGACATCACGCCGTTGCTCCAGCGTGGCGCCCTCGTTGCTCAGAACCCGGCTGAGTTCGAGACAGTCGAAGGTCTTGAAGAGCACGAGAAGGAGGCTCTCCGCAACGAGATCGTACACAAATGGCGCCAACCGAGGGCTCTGTACACTACTGTCATCCTCTGCTCCGTCGGTGCTGCTGTCCAAGGATGGGACCAGACAGGATCCAAGTTCGTTGATTCCACTGCATATACTGATTCTTTGCTAATAAGACCAGCGGTGCCAACTTGTCCTTCCCAGTAGAGTTCGGTATTCCAGACAACGATCCAACGGCACCCAACTACGAGCGAAACCTTTGGCTTGTTGGTCTTGTCAACGCAGCACCATATATCGCATCTGCTTTCCTGGGCTGCTGGCTTAGTGACCCGTTGAACAACTACTTTGGTCGACGTGGTACCATCTTCTTCTCTGCGGTCTTCTGCTTGCTCTCTGTCATCGGCTCCGGCTTCACTCAAAACTGGTAGGTTGGCCCGATGAAGCTTGATATGTGTCTGACGCTCGCAGGTACCAACTGTTCATCTGTCGTCTCCTGCTCGGTATTGGTATGGGTTCCAAGGCATCGACTGTCCCTATCTATGCTGCCGAGAACGTTCCAGCACTGATCCGTGGTGGACTTGTCATGAGCTGGCAGATGTGGACTGCCTTCGGTATCTTCCTCGGCTTCTGCGCCAACTTGGCCGTTTACGACGTCGGACCTATTGCATGGCGTCTTCAGCTCGGCAGTGCTTTCATTCCAGCGGTCCCTCTGGTTGTTGGCATCTACTTCTGTCCAGAATCGCCACGCTGGTTGATGAAGAAGGGCCGCTATGTCCAGGCCTGGAAGTCTCTACTTCGTCTGCGCAACGACCCGATTCAGGCTGCCCGAGATGTGTACTCTGTGCACGTTGCTCTGCAGATCGAGCATGCCGTAATCGGAGAATCCTCGTACATTCAGCGCTTCATCGAGCTCTTCACCATTCCTCGAGTGCGTCGGGCAACTCTGGCATCCTTCACCGTCATGATCGCCCAGCAGATGTGCGGTATCAACATCATCGCCTTCTACTCATCCAGTGTGTTCTACGCGGCCGGTGCCTCAAACCTCACTGCTCTTCTGGCTTCCTTCGGCTTCGGCTTGGTCAACTTTGTCTTTGCCTTCCCGTAAGTACGAAGATCAGAGCTCGTGAACCCTTGCTGACCACTTGCATAGGGCTGTGTGGACGATTGATACCTTCGGAAGGCGTGCACTCCTGCTTTTCACCTTCCCAAACGTGAGTATCAGCCATTGGGTCGCAGAACGCACACTGACTTGTACCAGATGGCTTGGTGCTTGCTCGCAGCAGGATTCTGCTTCTACATCCCACAGGACTCGCCTGCTCATCTTGGCATGATCGCATTCTTCATCTTCGTCTTCGCCGCCTTCTACTCGCCTGGAGAGGGTCCAGTCCCATTCACCTACTCTGCAGAGGTGTTCCCACTATCACACCGTGAGGTCGGCATGAGCTGGGCTGTTGCCACATGTCTGTTCTGGGCATCGGTGCTCTCGTTGACCTGGCCTCGCATGGTGGCTGCCTTCACTCCTACTGTAAGGCTACTCCGTGGACTTGTTGACCTGACTGATTTGAAACAGGGTGCCTTCGGCTTCTATGCTGCGCTTAACGTCACTGCGTTGGTCATGATCTTCCTGTGGGTGCCTGAGACCAAGCAGCGCACTCTTGAAGAACTTGACTATGTCTTCGCTGTGCCAACCAGCAAACACATGCACTACCACATGACCAAGTCTCTGCCATATTTCATCCGACGATGGATCAGATTTGACAAGACCGCCACGTTGGAGCCGCTGTACAAGCTCGACAAGGTTCAGTCCGACGCTGCTCGATCGGCCAGCATCAGCAAGGACACCAAGTACTAGAAGGCCTTAAGTTGAGCATTCTAGATACCCAAATCGTAGTATAACTAGTCAAGAATCGTCTTGCTTGTATTATGCTGTCTCCATGTGCTCAGTAGTATCCTCCTTGACCTTCCATGGGTTCAAGGTTCATGAAGGTGTCAATGTTATTGTCTTCCTGAGCAGCATTGGTGGTGAAACGCGGATCAAGCTCGCCTGTCATTGTGCTCAGGGCAGGATCTAGTGTGGGCCGGCCAGGCTGTTCGTTTCCATCAACGATCTGCGTGTTGGCAGGTACCGCTTGTCTGAATGCTTCGACGCGAGTCCCTCTTCGAATATTCATTCTCGGTATCTTTGGAAGACTCGGATCTCTGTTGGCGTGCAGGCAATCGCCACGGCTGTTCATGTACATGCTCAGCTCTTGTATCTCGCCTCGCTCGCTTGATGACTGAAAAATGTCCGGTCTAAGGATTGGCAGCCATAAGCTTGACTCGTACCATCGACCCTTGATGTTGTTGAGGTCGACTCGCGTTTGCGTTGACGACAGCTTCCAGTGCATTACAACACCTTTTACTTGTATGGATCGTGCATTTCGATAGGCGAGGTCGTCTGTGAGTCGCCGCGGCAGGTTAGGATTGTTCAATGGCGACGCCGGAGAAGGAACGTTAGGATCCGTATGTGGTGCTGCTGTCAGGACGTATACATCACCAATGAAGATGATGCTCTCAGGATTGCCTTGTCTCGTGCGCTCTACGATTTGCTGGACTACCAGAATGTCGAGCCCAGTACCTGTTGCCAAGCGAATCGGTTCGCCTCGCCAAATCTTCTCGCCTCCTAGATACAGTCCTTCGTAGCGGATGTCCACGATACCAGGCTGTGGCTCGTTTCTCTGAATCGCAGAGAATGGTGTGTACGAGCTATCAATGCTCTTAGCGGCTAGTATCGATCCGTCCACGTCTAGGACCCCACCGGCGCCAAAGCGTCCTTGTGCAAGACCCTGCCAGTCCATGGTCTCGTATTGTGGCAAGGGAGTTATATCGTTCAGTCCAGGATATGTGAAGCGGGGAACGCTCCATGCTAGCCAAGGTCTCATGTGGTCGTCAGAGCTGAGAGTCACGGGATTCTGCTTGTTACCTGGAAATGATAGTGGCTGAACAGAGTAGTGCAACGTCGTGTAAGTGTTCCATCGTCGAAGAATGATACCGAGACTCCAGCTTTGGCCAGGTCTGAACCAGCAGAGCTCGCCTTGTCTGTACTTGAAGCCGGTGTACTGAGAATCAAGCTGCTGGTCAATTGATCGAGCCTGTGGAAGTGGTGTAGCCACTAGTCGCTCGAGTGCTATGGCTTCCTGCTTAGGGAGCTTCATCGCCTCTGGTTTAGTCGCGAGTGATGACGGTGCTTTCGTCTGGCGCGGCTCTGGCTCGACCTTGATAGGCTTCTCGACCTTTACAGCCTTTGCGCCGGGAATCATATTCTCAAGCTCTTCAGGACAGCAGAGCTTGCAGCTACAGTTGTCCGGATCTCCCGTCTCATCTGTACAGAGCCATAGAAGGTGTGGGAAGAAGTCTGCCGGACTCCTGTAGCGCTTCCTACGCCCAGCAGGGTGGCCATACAAGTAGGCATCCTGACGATCATTGCCTCCAGCAGCATGTGTCTTGTTCTTAACCTCAGTCTTACCGTCCTTCTCAGACTTCTTGATATGCTCGTACAGCCGATAGTTTTGTGGAAAGGCGGCGAGTATACAGGTGGATTCTGACCTCGTTAGCAGCAGGAAGTCGATTTACAGTCGATACTCACCTGAGCCATTTTTGTCTTTCCATTGCAGCTCCCGTGCAAGCATTCCACCTAACTTGCGTCGCCAATCAAGAGATTTCACTTCATTGATCTCGCATTCCCGGTAGTAGTCGCTCACGCCATTCTTATCAGGTCGCTGATCCATTTGCTCAGCTGTTGGCTGGTTATACTCCCTTCTGCTCCCCTTGCTGATGACTTCATTCGTGCCATCGCTGCGGCGTACGTAGACTGGATAGAATCGCGCCATGGCTCGCAGCCCTCATGCTAAGCTCGACCTTTCGTAGTGCGAGCAAGACAGCATGAGAGTGTATGGTTTAAGTTAGGCATGACGAAGGTGTTTGAGATATGCGGCTTAAAATTAGGTTTCGCAGGGGTCTAACGCGTTTTGAGACGCGTCGTATTCATGGAGAAGACAATCATCGACCTCACTTCACACAACGACATGCCATCGCAACCAGTAGACTAGAGGCATGTCCATTGACACACACTCAGATACATCTACATCCGTATATGTGAGCTGCCCTCGCTCTGGCGGACATTCAACACGTTCGTCAAGATACAGCGAGAGTGATTATGAGGCAAAATGCAGCAGTAATCCAACATTACTATCTCACGAACAACCTGCCAACCCCCTAGTGGGTCCCTACTGACAACTTCACATTAGTTAGCCATGTCACCGCTGCTCCCTGAATCTCCGACCTCACTTCACCACCAGAATCACGATGTCTTACGCGATGGTCGAGACAAACGCCATGACACATGATACTGCAGAATAAAGCGACAGTGAGTATTGATTACAAACACTAACATCTGCTGACAACGACAAGCAGAGACGTGGTTGAGTGAAACCGTCGCTGCCGCCGACGATCATAGCGACAGTCGCTGTGGCGTGATGATATCAGAGACAGCCTCGACTCCCACCAAACACACTCAAGGCGCTCGAATCATGACACCAGCCGCATCACAAGAGACAGACATGCTAATTGACGAAGGCTCTCAAGAATTGGAGCTGGCTAGTCCATACGAGAAAGTTTCCACTATGGTCAAACCACTCAAGCCAGCTTCCGTTTATGATCACGCCCAGCCGAACGCACAGACGCTTGTTGACAGCTTTTTCGGACATGCTAAGAAGCAGGCTCTTAACGACGATCACACATCTTCGCCACTTAGTGCACGAAGAAGTAGTAGAGACAAACCGGTGTATGACTACCGGCTCAAGCGCCGCATCAACAGTAGTGGCCATGCGAAGCGTGGCGCTGCCAACAGCTCTGTTACAAGGGAGGCTCAGACTGAGCGCAAGCGCATTCGCGAAGATATTGAGTCGAATACCAAGCAACACCGCGACGCATTCCTCATTCATCACAGCTCCTTGTTCGAGGCAGTCCTGCCACAGACCAATCATGTCTCCAACCTCAAGATGAAGCTTGCTGGCAGCTCGATCACGATCAACACAAGCGAAGCAATTCCACAACCACAAGGAGTCACCGCCACAATGAAGCCTCATCAGCTTGAGGGCCTCTCATTTCTGGTCAAGATGTACAAGAACGGCATGCCGGCCATATTGGGCGACGAAATGGGTCTCGGTAAAACACTGCAGACGCTGTCACTATTCCAGTGGCTACGAGAGAATGAGCCAACACACGGTCAGGCACGGCCATGCCTAGTTGTCTGTCCCTTGAGTGTACTCTCATCATGGGTGAATGAGGCCCAGAAATGGTGCCCAGGACTCAAAGTTGCGGCAGTTTACCACGAGTCGAAGACCAAGCGACAGCAACTCAAGAAAGATCTAAGCGCCATGACCTACGACATTGTCTTGACCACTTACGAGACACTGGTCGCCGAGAAGAGCTGGTTGCAGCGGATCTTCGTGTGGCGCTACGTCGTACTTGATGAAGGCCACACCATCAAGAATTCCAAATCAATCATTGCTGCAGCTGTACACAGTATCTCTTCAGAGTACCGCCTCCTGCTGACCGGCACTCCAATTCAGAATGACCTGGCAGAGATGTGGAGTTTGCTGCACTGGCTATTGCCAGATGTGTTCACAAACACCACCGTCAGTCTCTTCAAGAATGCATTCGACATCGGCGCAGGCATAGCCTCCCCTAGCTTCATGGTTCATGCTGGACAGCTGCTCGAAGTTCTCAGCCTGAGAAGAATGAAGTCAAGCCCTAGAATCGACCTTCAGCTGCCTCCCAAGGAAGAGGTCGTGCTTTACGTGCCACTTACAGCCGAGCAACGTAAATGGTATTTGACCTTGATCACTCGGATCGATCAGGCGAAGTTCGACAATGTTTGCAATGACGCTGCTATGGCTGATGAAGCAGAAAATACAGATGGCCACCTACTCTCCACAGCACAAGATCGAACAAGTCAGTGGAGCAAATTGAGAAACCTTCTCATACAACTGAGACAGATATGTACACATCCATATCTGATCCCTGGAGCTCAGCCGGAGCCTTACGTGCTTAACGATAATGTGCGCCTGGTGTCAGGCAAGTTCATGGTCCTGGACAAGATCATCGACGAGCTCGTGGTCAGGAACGGCAAGAAGCTTATCATCTTTTCAAACTTCACAGAGACTCTCGACATGTGTGAAGAACTTCTCATGTACAAAGGTGCAAACAGTCATGACCGGAAGTCTTGCATCTTCAGATTCGCTCGCCTCGACGGCGACACAAGCCTATCGAAGCGCAACTTGAGTATGCATCTGATCAATAAGGCTGAGAGCGAGTACAAAGTCATGCTGGTGTCCACTCGTGCTGGCGGACTTGGGATCACCCTGATCGGCGCAAGCGACGTCGTCTTCATGGACCAAGACTGGAATCCGCAGGTGACGCTCCAAGCGGAAGCACGAGTTCATCGCATCGGTCAAACGAAGAAAGTCACCATCTACAAGCTATGTGCTGCAGGAACGGTTGAAGAGCAGATGCTTGGACGCATTAGAAAGAAACTCTACCTATCAGTCAAGGTGACCGAAGCAATGCGAAACGTCCACGGTCCGTCTGGCACGAGCAAGAAGAGACAGTATGAAGAGATCGAAGGAGCTCACGATGACTCTAAGGATGGCACGTCAGAGCTGATGGCTCTCTTACGCCGTGGAACACAAACGCTCCCAGCACCAAAGCTCGATGCAATCGACCTTTCCAGGTGGTCGTGGGACACAATCCTTGACAAGTGTAAGGATGCCACGCCTGATGACAGTCTTGCAGACATTGACGAACAAACTTGGTTAAGCAAAGTTGAGCATGTGAACACTTCTGTGTTTGAGGGCCACAACCACCACAAGACAACAGAGAAGAAATCCGAGCTCAGCGATAGTCTCACCCGGGCGGAACGCCGCATTGGCAAGAACAGGACAGTGATGATCGACGGCTATGCTGTCAACAAGGAATCAATGCGATGCAAGGACGGAGAGGCTGTTCCCGGACTGCTTGGAATGGATTCACGGCTTGCGGAGCCGTGTAAGAGACAGAAAATGCCCTTCAGGAGTCAAGACCATTGCCAGGTCTGCTACGATGGCGGCGAGCTTCTGTGCTGTCTGGGATGTCCACGAGCTTATCACCTTGACTGTCTCGACGAGGATTCACAAAAGCGTGCTAAAGCATTCAACTTCCATTGCTGTCAGCACAAATGTTTCGACTGCAGCAAGAAGACTGGTGATACAGCTGGCCTCCTTTACAGATGTCGCTGGTGTGAGCGTGCATACTGCGAGGACTGTCTTGACTGGAACAACGCCAAATTGCTGGACGCTACACTTCCAGAATTTGAGCTGCTTGGCTATGAGTGCAAGACTGCGTGGTACATTGAATGCCAAAGCTGTCGTGAAGAGTGGGCAAATGATCCTGCCGCCCGTGACCACGTCAAGATGCGCATGCTCGATATCGAGCAGCGATGGGCGGTTCACCAAGTGGACCTACAAGACCTGACGTTCACACTGCAGTTCGACCAGCCAACCGAAAGCAAGGCCGAGTAGTCGACCTTCATGGGCAGGGAATAACGGCTTGGTGAGCGAATGCTCTGCTCATCGACGACGATAGCGCGTCACATGCTTTGATCAGAAGGCGGCTGATGTACATATCGAGAGCACAAGATATGGTTCATAACTGTCTGTGTGAATCTATCGTTCTAAAAGCCTTCGTCCCATAACTCTGCATCGTCCTTGACCTGATCTTCTTCAGTGATAGCTCCATGCAGACCTCGTTGCTCTCTTTCACGCTGCTTTCTGTCTGCTGCAGTCGTCAGATGAGCCGCCACAGGAGTGACAGGTGAGAAAGGCATGTAGGCTGAGTAAGGTGTTGCCATGCCAGTAAGTGGTGCAGCGCCAAATTGATCACGTCGCACTTCTACGAACGTCGTCTTCGTAGGTCCTGCACTGAATGGTCCTTGGCCCTGGTAAGGGTACATAGGTGAGTTAGGCGAGTTCCAATGCAGTTGTCGGAATGGTAGCGGATTGCTAGGCGTCGTGCTAGAAACAGCAGCTGGTTGACTCGTCTCCACTCGCAGTGGCAAGGCATGGTTCTGTCTTGTCTTATTTTGTCGTTGCGAATACGCGGTGGGTGCCGCAGCAGCTCTATCTGCTTCAGCACCTTGCAGATACTCCCAGTAATCTTCAGGCGCAGAGATGCGTTCGCCGCCGGTCGTTGGCCATGCTGAGCTCTCGTAACGGTCGACTGTCTTCGCGGCAGGTGGTTCAGGAGGAATACCAGGATCGATGTATGTTCGAGGAGCCAGTGGCGTTCGTGCTCCATCATCGTTGTCGTTGATGTGAATTGGAGCACTGATCTGCATTGGCGAGCTGATCTTTACATTCTTGAGGGAGCGTCTCGACTTCTTCGATGCAAGACTGTTTCCAGACATGCGTTTCATGCTCACTGGGCTCTGCGAATCTCTAGGTGGTATGGACGTTGTGCGGTTGTGCTGCACGAATGCTGCAGCTGGCGGATAGATGGCCTTGACCGACCTGTTTGCGCGCTCTGGCGAGCTGCCTGCAGGCGAGTACATGTTTTCTCCAGTCGCCCTTTTCTCCTCTTGCTCCATGACAGCAGCATACAGCTTCTCCATTTCGTTTGCTCGCTTTTGTTTGTCCGCCTCGATGATACCTTGATTGAAGCTCACAATACTCTCGCTACCTGGCGAGATGGTCGAATTGAAACTATTGACACTCACGACAGCGCTCTTCTTCATACCAAACGAATCGCGCGATCGCTGCTGCTGATGTTGTCCACTGACTCGCTTCAGGTATGACTTCGCTGGTTTATGCATCTCCATCGTCTTTGGATTCTCCGCCAGCAGTAGCGCTCGCTTTCGAGCCTGTTGCCCACATGATAGCAGTAGTGTTCCGAGGAACAGTACCACGATGAAGTAGCTGCCGACTATGCCGAGTATCTGATATGGTAGGTATGAGGGATCGCGAAGGGCGTGAGCGGAGAATGGCGGTCCAAGTTCTGGCGGCGGCGCAGGACCATTGTCGATGTTGACGGACCATAGACTGTCGGCGGCTGCTGGTGTAGTATAGCTCAAGAGGACGAGAGCTGCGTAGCTGAGGTAGACCTGCTTCCCTCTCGCCATGGCCTCAATGCTGTGTAGATGTGTCGTTCATGGAGAAGAGAAAGAAGTGAGCGTGAAAGACAATGACTTACACATCGTCAAGGGCGCAGCACGTTGGAGCATATGCGTGCCACTGATCGCCTGGCCATTTGCAGCCACTGGCTATTCTTTGCTACAACAAAAAGCTGCAGGTGGCAGCATTGATTGGTGCATAAATGTGATGAGAGTTGGATTTAAGCGCTCGGCTTCCTCTTGTGGAACCGCATGGCAATAGTGGAGACACATGAGATCTAAAGCGACGCCTCAACTTGAAGATGTCACGACATATCACATTCCATCGTTCATTCATAGTATCTATGCGCTGAAGCGAAAGAAACCCTCTATGACAAGTCGAAGCCTGCGCCGCTGTGGACTGCCTCGAGGAGTTTCCTCCTCATTGTTGCCTCGCTCCTGTACATGGGCAACTTCAACAAGTTAACACAAGTACTTGTCGTGGGGAAGCGATTCTCATCGCTTCCTGAATCCCAGATGCTGAATCTAGGATTGAGGTTGGCAAATCCAAGCAACGGCCCTCGAGGTGTGGATGTGACGAACTTGAGGACCTTGCAACGATCCTCTTCGCTCATGCTGTCCATGATCTTCCAGAACAGCTTCACAGAAGGGTGTTCTTGTCCGTCGTCGCCTATCACATACACTCCTCCGTAAGAGGTATTTCTTCGAAGGTCCTGTACGTCAATGCCGGAGTGTGCGCCTCCGATTAGAGTCTGCAACTCGTTCTGGTTGAACATGGAGAGCCATGTCGGCTGAATTATGGATGACAGGCCTTTGAGGAATGCATTGGTCTGTGCTGCTGATTGCCCTTGTAAGCGATACCAGCTCAGACGGTTGATGTAGATCAAGCGATTCTCGTTGGTGACCGGCTTGTCTGCACCGTCTGGTATGAGCTCTCGCTCCACAACTTGGCGGTTCTCCATCGATCCGATCATGTCATCCACAGTGAAGGTCAATCCAAATTCTGAGGCATCCGGAGCGTTCTTGACTTCGAGCAAACCGCGATATAGTGCTTCATCGAAGTCGCGAAGATCGTTGATGCTGGCCCGGTAGCCACTTTCGCCAGTTGAGCTGCCCAGCCCTCCGGTCAATGCCCACTTCTTCAAGAAGAAGCCCGCAAAGGACACATCAACAAGGATTCCCTCGTATAAGCACTTGCCAATGATGCGGCCTAGGAACTCGTACTTGCGTAGCAGCTGGCGGATGAAAGGTCGGATCTGCGATTCGGCTGTGAAGGTCTCCTTGAGGAATAGTCGTGCGTCATCGATAGCTGTTGGGTTGGGATAAAGCAGGTGTGCTTCGTTCTCGATAAAGTACTTGTCCATTCCACTACTGCTGGGATCGAACGCCTGGCTGATTACTGATGTCAGGAACTCCTTGGTCACACCGCCTCCGTCGATACCAGCTTCTTGTAAGCCAAATTCGTCCAAGAAGGTGATCTGAATTGGTTCCTTTAATGCCGCGCCGAGGTCGTAGAACTGAGCGTATGCATCTTCAAACTCCTGTTTACGCTTGATCTCAGCATGATGTCGAGAGAGCTGGTTCCTGCCCGTCCCAGAAGGATGAAACATCAAACCAGCTCGCCATGTATCAGCATCAGCTTGTCCACCTCGTCTTCGGACCTGATCATGAAGGACAAACTCGCGGAATATCTCCACTCGTGTATGGAAGGGAATGAAGAATGGCAAATTCTGCAAAATCTCCAATCGAGGCGCTACCGATTCCAGACGTCGTCTTTCGTAAAGTTTCTGCTGAGCACGCGCTTTCGAAACTTGAGCACGGTATGTGCCTGATTCTCGTCCGTTCGTAGGCTCATCCTCCTCAGATCGAATCTCTTGGTCGTCCTCGTCCTCGTCGAAAGCCAGTCGGCGCTTCTCCTCCTCTTCGACAACCAAGGAGATGAACTTGGACATGTCGAAGCGAGAGGTCATCAACCAGATGTCCTTGTCCAGGAAGCGTCGACGACTGTCGCGGTCATATATGGCTCGAAGCAGTCCTGTCGTCAAGCCCTTCAGATACTCAGCATCTACACCTGTCAGTCCAGCTATGGTCAGCGACTTCGACTCCGTAAAGCGCGGCGGCGGCTTTGACGATGGACTGAAGTGCGAGCTCAGACTACCGGTATCCCGAGTCAAGATGGGAGCACCTTCACTGAGCTCAGCGGCATCAAAGCACAGAGTAAAGCCCAGGTGTTTCAGGAACAGAACCAGATCAGACAGGTCAGTAGCAGGGATGGCACTTTGCTTACCCACGCCACGACCAAGGAATTGATCATCGTCCATGATCTTGACCAAGAAAGTGTATAATTCGAGGAAGATCAAGATGACTATCCAGTCGTCCTTCTGTGTTGCCGATGATCGGACGGTAGATAGTACCGACCGCGGCTCACCCAAAACGCTAGCAAAAACAGCAGACTGCTTCATAGCACGCCAGAAGTATTGTGTAGCGGGTACGTCGCTGGATGAGGTCGGGCCAAGGTACAGCCACATTCGTATGTCATCTGCCCTCCTAGGATAGCAGCGAAGCAGCGTAAGCGCAAGGTTGGCATACAACCGAGCGCTTGTTGCTGCGACATCACGAACCAGCAAGTTTCGTATGCTCTCCTGATTTACCAGTGACGCTAGCTGGTCGGCCAGGTATGTGTTCAGAGGGAAGCCTGTGGTGATCTTCGAGAGGACCTCACGGTCGAAGGGCACGTTGTCCATTGTCATCGGCACAGCTTCAAATTCGACATCGTCAGCCAGAGCGCCCAGTAACTGCGCTATCAAATGCATGACATCAACGCTGCTGGTGCCGCATAGATATATGACATTGCCTAGCAGCCACAGTCTGCTCTTTGCGGTCTTGGCCGATGAAATGGTCTCCCCGAGCGCGCTAGCTAACATTCTGGGCTCGACATGATCCTTGAGCAAGTCGAGTAGCGCTGGTTGTAAAGGTTGAGCAAGCAGAATGGCAAGGCCGGCATAGGCTTGTGTTGTCCCGAGAGGAGCTAGAAGAGCGTGTTGCAGAGCATTAGGCGGTCCTCGACCCAGACTTGTCAGGACCGTGTAATAATCCATCGCAGATACCTTGTCCATGCTCTTGGCACGGCGTGCTGCAAACGCCAGTATGCGTAATGTCTCATCGGTCTCTGACGGCCCTTCAGAGCTATTGTCGACTCGCAATGCCTTGAGACATGCCCGCACCAGACGTGAATAGGCTCTTGACCACTCTTCGCCATCACAGGGAAACTTGTCCGCAGTATTCGCCTGCCGCATTCCATACCACCTCAACCTTTGAGCATCCTGAGCGTCCTTCGAAGGCGAGAAGAACAGTAGCAACCGATCAAGTTGTGATAGAGATGTGCCAGGCGACTCATACGATCCTCCTTCGCTTGCAGCCTTCTCGGTATCATCCCACACACTGCGCCATAACGAGAAGGTCTTCCGTCTACTGCTATGTCCACGCCAAGCTCTTTGAATGTGTTTTGATGCTTGCACACGATCTCGCTCTTGTTGACGTCTCAGTCGATCTTCCTTCGCCGAGTCGATCGCAGACTTCGGACCTCCCAAACCTGCAGCAGCGAAAGGATTACCGGATCGTCCAGATAGGTTGACTTGTCGAGGCCGACGAGACGTGCCTGTGAACGTTTGGTACATGACAAGAGCGCTGGTGTACAGGTCGTTCGTGCATTGAGAATGGAGTTGCCGTGTAGTCGTCTAGCTTCGATCGATGATGCTGAGGCAAATAGATGTTTCCAGACACTTTGATCGGCTGAGAGTGCTCGCCTCGCATGCACTGGTCGATGATGGATTAACGCCGAAAATCCGAGGAATCCCCGCCAGGTGTCACATGTGCCTGCTTGAAGCCAGCACTTCTCTCATATGGGTGTTGTTCAATAGATCTGGCATCGTTATCAAGCAAGCCTGACATCGCAAAAGCCGATACGTATATGTTCAGCAGTGCTCTTTGCTCGCGCCTATGGAGTATTACAACCACTGATGACGTAGGGTATCAGCCTAAGATGGCTTGCAAATCGTGCTTCTCGCGGTCGAGCTGGTTGTACTCGCCATATCTCAGAAGGAGGAATGTCGTCCATCTCATACGACGATCTGACTAGGCACATCGTCCCAGGACCAAGGAGTATACCTTATTTTGTTCCATTTATCCTCCTGCCGATCTCGCTACTGATACCACGATCTGTACTGTCGAGATGGCAGAATATTGCAACATTCATGCCTATCATCGTCCTCAGCACGGTTCGGGCGTGGCATGACATGCATAGTGTTGACGTTATCAGTGTCAACGGGCTGCTATGGTCGGCCTTCATGATTGCTTTGCAAGATCCCTGGAAGGACTTTCGTCTTGTATCGTATGTCGAGAAGCATGATGCCGGCAGCAACATGACTTTCAGCCCCAAACAGATCATTCACGAGCAGGGTTATCCAAGCTCACTCAAGGCTCGCATGATGTGGGTCGGTAAACTGCTGGCATCCATACGACTTGACAATTGGAGAATCAACCATACCTCACATGACAGGCATCAACCGGTCACACCAGGTTTCAGTAGTCAGAGGCGATTCCTAGCGCATGCTGTGCTCAGCTTTGTTCGCGGCTTCGTCGTGCTCGATCTGACAAGGTCATACATCGACTTCGACGCATACTTTGTCGACGTAAGCGTCAGCATACGCTCGCCCTTACCATTTCCTGCGCCAGGCTACCTGTCGCCGCAGCTGTTCCGAACGATGATCATCGGAGCGCAAGCATGGGCGCTGATAGGACAGATGTTCTACCTTCCAGCAGCAATTCCTGTTGGCTTGAACGCTCTTGGTCTCATACCAGACAGACTGAGTCCGCATAACTGGCCATCATACTTCGGCTCTCCGATAGCAATTTTCAAGTATGGTGTACGAGGCTTCTGGGGCACGTTCTGGCATCAGACGATGAGATGGTCGACAACGGGACCAGGTTATGCCGTTGCTGACAGCCTTTGTCTGACCCACAAGAGTCTCTTGAGATATGCGATTCTCTCCATCTCTGCCTTTGGCTTCAGCGGCATTGTGCACATGGGTCTGGTCCCACCAGAGCCTCTGTATGCTTCAGTCGATGCCAATACAATACGACTCAACATGGCTGCTTTTTTCTGGTTGCAGGCTATGGCAGTGACGCTCGAGGCATTGACGGCGAGGATAGCAATAGCGATGAGTGGAGCTGAAACATGGAGTAAAGGCAGCGGAATGTCAACAAGGATGATAGTGAACTGCATTTGGACAATTGCATGGTTCAGCTTCTGCTTACCGCTGTTAGGCGACGCTGCCAGACAGATGGGGTATTGGCGAGTATGGCCATTGCCCGTAAGTCTCCTCAGATGGCTCAGAGGAGAGGATTGGTATACTTGGCAATAACTTCACATGCAGCATCCGAGATCGATTGTATGTGGAATGCGTCGATCGAGATGGAATGCAAGGGAGACGTTCGAAGTCCAGCTTGTCGACTCGTGGCTGGCGTCATGAGGGAGCATGTCCCTTGCAGCATGTAGTTGTATGGTGTTGTGTGCCGATTATGGGTCATCCTTACATGGGTGTACAGCTCGAGCAATAATGCCTGGGTGAATGGGCCGATCTTGTCCAGCATATCTCAATAACCAGCTCCATGGATCGATGATCTGCACGTGTCCTCTATGCATCCGAGTGAGGCGCAGCATGTTTGTCTAATACTGTACTATGCAATCGAGGTTTCTTGCAGCGGCTTGGAGGCAGGCAGGAGATTAGCAGTGAAGCGCCCGGCAAGTTGTTGTTGTCGTCGTTGTGTTCGCAGCGCCTACAGTGGTCGTGCTAGACTCCTACCAACAGTGTTAGCGTATCCTGTCGATTGAGCAACAACCTAACGAATATATCGGTGAGACGATCGAAGGGCGAAAAATTTGGGGTCCATGCCCGCTCGAGGCGCGCTACTTCTACATGTGGGCAAGCGCGGGTGTTCGAGCTTCAAGCCTGCGGACGAATCCTCGGACGCTGAAACGACATCACCAGCCACCGCACTCAATGGACAGTGCAGAAAGACGTTATACGAGACGCCGGACTATTCCTGAGCTCCTTGAAGCAGACGCTGTCAACGGAGCAAGCAATGCAGCATGACGGAAAACCCATGGGAACACTGTGCGACGCAGTGTTGACCATCATGCATTAGCTCAGAGACGATCATTGGCCCAGCTCTTGCATCTCGCATACACGACACCGCTCTTCTGCAGACGCTCCACGAACCCCAGCGCTCTCTTCACCATCCGCCTGCTGTTCTCTCCTCTCATGCTTGGGAGCACGGAACCCACCACAGTCGGTGAGACTGCTCACACAGAACCTTTGCCTCGGACCCCTTACCTTTTCTTGCGTGATCCATCATATCAAACTTCCCTACATTGACGACACACATGACAGAAAGAGCTGGTACTGCGATTTGGACACGCGGATACATCCTCTAAGCTTTTCATCCGGGCTTACTATCTCGCCTCGTCGACGTCTGGCTTCCCCATCACGCCAGCTGACCAGCTCCCGTCAATCGCACCGCCATTCCTCCTCTCGATCCGTGGAGCCAGATCACCTATATCACGGCGATCCAGCATGGAGAACCTCGACTTCTCCCAGCAGGACGGCCTGCTTGACTTTGGTTCAGCAGCCTTTGTCAATACCGCACAAACCGACGAGAACCGCGCACAAACATATCCGCCCTTCTACCACAACATCCACTCACAACCTATATGGTCAGGCCTTGGCATGAGCCCACTTGACGGCGACATGACACACTCGCAATTCCTCCATCCACAAGATCAGACCTACGCACAGCAACCTCAAGGACAACGAGCTAGCCGGCCGAACAGCAACCATGGACGCCAGCCCATCCCTCTACAAACGCATCATGTACAGGATTTCAACACTGTCGTGCCAAACAGCTGGCAGATGCAATTCGACCAAGCAGCGCTGAGACAGCAGCAGGAATGCCAAGCACAGTACGACGATGCTGCAAGGCTGAGCGCCGCGACATACGCTGCATTTTCGAATCAGATGCACACCTCGCCAGTAGACCTCATGCCTGTAACATCAGCTGCCTTCAACACAATGACGACGAGTGCCGATGATGCTGCTGCGGCCGCCGCATTCATGTCGATGACCGGACCCATGGACTCCATGAACACGCTTGGTTACCCACTCAACGACTACCAACTTGAGATGGCTTCTGCTTTCAACCTCCAGTTACATCAGCAGGCCGCAGAGCGAGCCCAGGCAAGTCTCTCGAATGGCTCGCCGACTGGTACTATCCTTGAGGTGCAATCATTGTCGGATGGCGAGTGGACCGCAATCAATTTCAATCCACAACGACAGTCATTCGACTCGCTCAGCGGCACCGTCTCGAACCCTAGCCAGAATCTGCACATCAGAACAAGTTCAGGATCTTCATCGTCGGAGCCAGATTCTGCTCAGCTGTCTGGTTCGTACGAGGAAATCCCGCACTGGCCATTGAGCTCGCCACAAGACGAGTTCCATAGCGAGACCTACATCGACTTGCACTTCATGCAGCGCGGTCTTCCCATCCCTGGTGTTGACCAACATCACACCTCGCCTGATTCCTCCCTCGCCGTCAGCCCTTCATCAGCCAACGCTACCACCTTCACGCATGCAGCATCTTCGTCGACTTCACCATCATCTTCTGGCGCCAACTCGCCGCCATCTCGACGAAGGAAGACATCCGGAGACAAGGTCACGAAGGTCATCGTCAAGAAGACCATTGCCCACACCACACGAAAAGACGCCAGCGCCGAGAAGAAGGTCGGCAAGCGACGTGGACCACTACGACCTGACCAACGTCAACAAGCACATGAGATCCGCAAGTTACGCGCATGTCTGCGTTGCAAGTTCTTGAAGAAGACTTGTGACAAGGGCGAGCCATGTGGTGGATGTCGACCAAGCCATGCGCGTCTGTGGCAAGTGCCTTGTACACGTCTCGACATCAAGGACATCTCGTACTTCATGAAGGACTGGAAGGCTGACTACGAGCGACATGTCTCACTGGGCTTCAGTGTGCACAATATCAAGGGCTTCAGCACAGTCGAGCGTACACTCTACATCACTCACGGATACGGCCACTACATTCCCGTCAAGGCTCGAGAGGTCTTCGTTCGCGAAGACAAGTGCTTCGATGTGAATTGGGTTGAATCCATCCACGAGACACCACGAGAGTTCGAGATTAACACGGCTAAGCTTTCAGTCGGTCTTGAAGGCGTGAGCACAGCAATGCTCTCGGATTATCTCGACCGACATCTAGACTCTGGATTCGAAGCATTCGTCGATGAGTATTTCGAGGGCACTGTCTTCCTAACTGAGATCCTCAAGACTGTATACAACTACTACCGCAAGGCCAAGACACCAGCGATCAGGAAGGCACTGAAGCTCGTGCTCGCGTACAACCTGACACTCCACCTCACCATGGTCGAGGGTTTGTCTGAGGAAGAGCATTTCACTGGACGCATCGACGACCCAGGCAGTCGCTTCAACGGCAAGACGTTCGCTCCTGTAATGATCAACTTCCAGATCAAGTGTGCGTTGGCCGAGATGTGGAGAGAGCTGCAGAAAGACATCCTTGAGGAGCTCTCGGCCCTCTACAGCTCAGTCTACTCAGGAGAGAAGTTGAAGAATTGGCCCACAATATTCATGCTCGCCACCATTCTACTCGCCATTTGGGAGGAGATGCAGTTCGACTGCCACTACCGCGTTCCAGATGAAAGCGCTGTCAATAAGTTTTGCGACGACATGGAGACAACACCCGTTGGTGTCATTGTAGGACTCTTCCAGGCCATCTCCACCAAGCTGCCCGCTATCTACGAATGGGATACAACACAGCACCAGCATCTGCTCGGCTCCGACATGGCTATCTGTGATGCTCTGACGGAAGTCAAGGGTCACGTTCACAAATATGGTACGTACATTGGTTCACTCACTGATATACACGCTGACGACCTTTACAGAGGGATACCTCCGCGAGCGTGCTACCACTGCCAAGTTCGATCGCGAGGACTTCGACTGCTTGAGCAACAAGTTCCTGAGCAAGCTGGTCATCCGTGCCAACTAATGCTCACCGTCCACATCTGATTGTTTTTCTATTATGCTCTTCAGCGAGACGCTTTATGCTACCTACGCACACAGCCTATGCCTACCAGCGTTGACGGCCGATTTTACGATTCAAGATGATATGTTACTGCAACTCACAAAATTACGAGCTCCACGACAGAGGTACGCGTTCTGCATGAGCAAGAACACTTTACGACTCCATGGAGATGATATCAACACGACGAGAAATGTCGAACACAATCTTTGCGCAACAACTGCTTTGGCGATATATATATGGCTCAGCATTGGGGAGAGCAGGCTGGGTTCGGCGCTTCTTGGGTCACAATGGATGCATGCCTGCTCCGACGATGATACAGCCTTCTCTCTGGTATGATCTAATGTGGTACATAAGAATCAATCACAGCCATGTATCCGACACGGCCTTGAGCCTTGATTCACCGTTATCTCTCTCTCCTGACACCCGAATGATCAGTGATATTCCCGGGGTCGCCAGGTCAGAAACCGCTCAAATTGCTGACCTATACCTGAAGGAATAGCAATGGTCGGGTTGTACCGGCGAAAGCATTGGGCGATTTGTGTCTGGAGACTGCCCTCCTTAGTAGGCAGTCCAATGCTCTCGCTGTAATGCGGGACCAAATGACTTCGATTACCGCGGTAGACCTATACATGTGACGAGAAAGGCACATCGGAATTGTTGTCACGAAAAGCTTCAGGTTGCTAAGAGCTGACTACCTTCCTCTCACAGCGCCGTCATCGGTTTGTTGCAGACTTATCTCGTTGCCCTTCCCTGCTCACACTTCATCCTCAAATCACTTGCGATCGACCCGTGCGAGCAATCACGACAACAGCAATCATGACTACCAATGGACAGCATGATGGACCTGGTGGATCAGAGAACATCAACACCGAGATCGTCACTCTCACAAGATTCCTGAACGAAGAGCAGACAAAGCACAAGGAAGCCACTGGTGACTTCACGTGAGATGAAGGCTCTCCAACTGAGACGACGGTAGACTGACAAGAACAGGCTTCTCTGCCACGCGCTCTCCTTCTCCTTCAAATCAATTGCATACTACATCCGCAGAGCCTCGTTGATCAACCTCAGCGGATTAGCAGGATCCTCAAACACAACTGGCGATGACCAAAAGAAACTCGATGTGATTGGAAACGATCTATTCGTGGCGTCAATGCGATCGTCCGGACGTGTACGAATACTAGTATCGGAGGAAGAGGAGGACGTCATTGTGTTCCCAGCCAACCCAAATGCAAAGTACGCGGTTGTCTGCGATCCTATTGACGGCTCCAGCAACTTGGACGCAGGTGTTTCGGTCGGAACAATCTTCGGTATCTTCAAGCTCTCGGAGACTGCCAAGGGTACCAAGGAAGACCTCCTGCTACCAGGTACAGAGCTTGTTGCAGCAGGTTTCACCATGTACGGTGCCTCGACACAGCTTGTCTTGACCATGAAGGGAGGACCAGTCAACGGCTTCACCATGGACAACGCACTCGGAGAATTCATCCTGACACACCCAGACATGAAGATGCCAAAGAAGCGAGGCATCTACTCATGTAATGAGGGTAACAGCAAGTACTGGGACGATGCAACAAAGGAGTGGGTTGAGAGCTTGAAGTCCGCTGACAAGCCATACTCAGCACGATACATTGGTTCTATGGTGGCAGACGCATACCGAACACTGCTTTACGGAGGTATCTTCGCCTACCCAGCAGACAAGAAGAGCCCTAAGGGCAAGCTTCGAATTCTCTACGAGTGTGCTCCAATGGCCATGGTTTTCGAGAACGGTGAGTTACGACATGGAACGTGCAATGAGTATTGCTGACGATGTTCTTAGCTGGTGGCCAGGCGATCAACAGCAAGTGGAAGCGCATGCTTGACGTTGTCCCAGAGCACATTCACGACCGAAGCGGTATCTTCATGGGCAGCTACGATGAGGTGCAGAAGGTCCTCGATATTGCCAAGAAGCACAGCGCATAAAATGTCAGATCTCAGATCGAGAGGTCACGGCAGCTGTCACACGCACGATGCCACGACGGGCCAAGCAGTACGAACACTGGAGCCCAGTGCGTACAAATGCTCCAGCAATCTGCATATACATACGAGCGAAGCGCTTTGAATGCACATTACTCCTCCTCGGCTTGTTCCCCGGCCTTCTGGTTTCCCATGTTGACATGTATGGTCGTCTGACTGACGGTCTGCTCAGCAAGCAGCCTCATCTCTTCGAAGTCTTCTCTTGCCTCTTGACCGGCCTTGAATTTGTCCTTCCAAGCCTCCAGGCGTCTACCCACTTCAGCATCACCAATGCTTTGGTAGAATCTGATCATCCTCGTTGTATCACGCCCAGAACTGATGAAAAGCCCTTCGTGCTCTCGCGCAAGCAAGATCCACACGAGATTCTGCAGTATGTCTGAGCCCCGAATCATTCTTTTCATCGCCTTGAGCTTCTGCTGTAGTATTCGTTGCTTGACTTCCAGCTCGTCTGCTGTTGACACACTGTTAAGCTTCTGCTTGCGTACGAATTTTGACAGCGATGTCTGCAGCTCGTACAGTGTGTTTGACTCCAGGCACGTCTGGCGGAACTTTTCTAGCTCCTTGCCCAGCGCTCCATTGTGAAGCTGCTTGTCATCCGCGAGATGCTGTATGCCAGTCGGTACTAGGTCTTTCGACATGTACTCCAGTACATAGTCTTCCAACCGCTGTCGCAAGGACGGATCTTTGACGTTGTTCAGACCCGCCAGGTATAATCTGATTGGTAGTCTGACGTAGTCGTTGAAGGCATCGTTGCATCGTTGCAGGTCTGCTCGTTCGAGCTCGTCGAGTCGCTCCGACATGCTCTGCTCGATGATCTTGCGATACTTGGTGTCCTCAAGGACAAGTCGGGCGAATTCCTCGTTCGAGCTGCTATCGATGAGCTTGCTGATACGACCTGCATCGAGCTGTGCATGGGCACTGCTGTTGGCTGTCCACAGTTCTGATATTAGATCACAAGCATGCGTCCTGATCTCATTGAGGACGTCCTCAAGCCGGCTCGTGAAAGCCACTGCGATAGGGACGTCGGCAGAGTGTATCATTGCAAAGCTGCCAGAGTCGATGCCTTCTCTCGTTCGCTCAAAGAACACCTCTCTCAGACCTGGCGCATCCTCCGAGCTCTCGGGCACAGCATGATATCCGTAGCGGTATGTATGCACGAGGATCTTCGACATCTGCTGTGCGACTTTTTTCGTGCGCTGCTCCGCCAGCATCGCCTCATAAGCTGCGGACAAGAAGGTGATTCGGGTTTTCCCAAGTCGTACTGTGCCTTTGATGCCATGTTGCTGTGCAAGCTGCTCTGCCAGGTCCTGAAGCAATGATTTTGGCACATCCGGCAGCTGCGCAGACAAGTCAGTCTTGTGGTCGTCCGGCGAGTCACGAAGTAAGCCCTCAATGTCCTTGGTTATCTTGGCGTGCAGCTCCTTAGAGGCGACCCAGGTCTTGCCACTCCTGTGCACATCTGGCAGGATCTCGAGATCTGGTCGAGCCAATCGAGCTTTGAAGGTATCCTTGTCTATAGTATGACTCGACAAGAAGCTCTCAAGCTCGGTGTACTGCTTCTGTGCATTTTCAAGGATGTCCGAGAGCAGGCGATCAGCTTCGAGTGAAGATAGAATGCTTTGACGATCGGCGCTATACACTAGTGATTGTTGATGTGATGCTATACACCAATCCGTCTGTCTTGTGTCTAGTGTCCTCGATAGGGTTGCCAATGGTATGCGCTCATGTCTGGCCAACAGCTGATTGAACTTCTTCTGGAGCTTTGAGGACTGCAGTAATCGATCGCCAGACAGATTCCACACCAGACTCGCCTTCTCTGCTGTAGGCACCTCGGGTCGAAATGCGCCAGCTAGTATTGCTATGTCATGGGCTGCGAAGATGTTCGCCATGACAAGCTGTGTCAGCTGCACTCAACATGCGCGAGGCGCAGAGATCGGAAGAGATCAAGAAACAGGTGAGGAAATATGGACCCAAGTACTTGCCCATTCACTATGGATGTTGTCGCGCGGATCGCTGCCCGTTGGTACAATCTCCTGGGGACCATTGCGCGCGAAACCTTCGGCCTGTCTACCTTTCGATTTTGAGTTTGTGGTCAAAGCGCTCGGCATTTTACGAGAGACTCACGATCAACCTCATCTCTGCTTTTAATATCACGACACACGATCATCGCCACAATGTCTCAGTTTCGACCGAAAAAGCTCGATCTAGGATGCTTCATCAACAGCAAGATCATCAGAGACCACACCAAGCGGAAGGTGTTCATGCAGAATGAACCTGAGAGGTATGTTTGCGATCGCGTCCCGGATCACAAAGACTCATGCTATGCAGACAAGCTCTTCGTTATATCATTCGCAACACATCACTCCCTCAACGAACGCGAGCACAGGCTCAGCTACAGCTCACACAGATGCACTGCTACACGAAACGAACGCAGATGAAGTCAAGATGTATAATGGGAGGGAAAGGAAGAGGTATATTGAATGACTTCAGAATGAGCAGAGTGAGTGCGCATGGGCACGGGTCATGATGCAACGCTGACGCACATCTCAGTATCAGTTTCGAATGAACGCATTGGCAGGGCTACTGCCTGGTGTGAAGAAGGCATCGTGGTAATGCACACCAATAGATATTGATACGCATTTGAAGGAGTTTTAGCGTATGTATTCACAGACGACACATGGGCGTCCAAGGACGGTGTACAATACGGTATACGATTATAGGACGGACGATTTCCTCAGCTTCAAGAGATCAGCTCAGCAGCGAAGACATATTCGGCAAATACCTCAGTGTTTGTTATCCTGTTGCTTCGATGCACGAGTATAACCATATCGCCGATCAGACAAACTGGTGAGGCAGTGCACAAATTACAACCGTATACATTGACATGTGCAACTGACATTGTGCACTGAAGACATTTGTGTGTCTGTGTTGCTTCCAGATTTGGCATCCTCAGGCATTGATGACTTCCACTTATCCGCTCAGAAAGCTTCCACTCACCAAGTCTACGCACTACGCATCGTCAAGCATGTTTGCAACTCGCACAGCACATCTCGGAACCGAACGACCACTCCCTGCAGACTTTGATGCGTTGAGTCTGCAGGTCAACGAGCAAGGCCAAATCACAAAGCAAGACAGCACCGAGCCTTTCAAGTACCGCATCAGCAAGCACCAGCGCATCGTAACACTGCACCTTGAAGCTACACTCAAAGCTATCCGCAACTACATCGCTGATCGCCTCGCCAAGCATGATATTGCACCAATCTTCCTCGATGCCGAGCTTGGCATCTCTCGTGTAGTGCCCTCGAAGCCACATGTTCCAATCTTCACGAGCGACCTTGATCGTCTACGCACAAAGAATGCAGTTATCATCCTCTGTGGTGAGCATGATCAAGAACCGACTATCTTGACAAAACTGGGCGTCACTGGCGAGCTTGGCATAGATCGTGGCAGCATCCTGAGTGTCGTTGCGCACCTCTGTGCTTGGCGTCACATCAAAGATCTCCAGGCAGGCGGTCATGCCATCAGCTATGCTTCCGTAACAAGCGGCGCTTTCGACACTGTTCTCGGCGAGGAGACCACTCCTGGCCTCATTGTGCTCAACCCTGGTCAACGAATCTATTCGTATCAACACAACATGACCTTCACGCAAGATAGCTGGCTGGCTCGACCAATGAGTTCCACCCAGAGGAAGCCGTTCGGCATCAACTTGGAGCTCAACTTCGTTCAACATCACAGAACTGCTGATGAGCATGTGGAAACGTTCTTCAGATTTGTTCTGCCACAGCTTGTCAACCCTGAGGCCAAGATCTGCCTCATCGGTATACACAACGGTGCACAGAGCATTTTGACAGCGCTCGACAAGCTCTTCCTACAGGAGCCGAGTCATCCATTGGCTCGCCAACTAGCTAAGACGACACTGATTGCCTCATCCCACACACATGAAGATATCCAGTCAGAAGTACTACTCAACCATCTAGCTACTTCGGCCATCGCATGGCAGCTGGACGAGTCTCCCAAAGGCACTGCGCTTGGCAAGCCTGAGGATAGGATTGCACCAGCTGCAGCAGCTATTGATTATACTAACATCGTTGACTTTGCTACCGAAGCGGAGCATATTCACATTGGTGACGCTGTCGCTGGCGAGAACGCCCTGTCTGATGAGGCTTCTTCACCATTACCAATCCTGACAACAACCTATGTCCACGTCCCAAGTCATCCTATCACTATCGATGCGAGGCCAGATCAGCTCTTTCATCAAGCCACGACAGGCCGATTCAAAGAAATTAGTCCACTTGCGCTGAGACTGCAAGAAGCGAGAGCTCGTGGTGACAGCAGCTCGTTCGCCTCGTTCGATGAATCACGTTCGTGCACAGATATGTTCGTTCCACTCTAGACTACTAACATGTCTCCAGGCGCTTCTACTCAAGAGGATATCTCCGGTAGTCCATCAATGGAAAGCATGGACGAGTACAATCGAAAGCAAGAGGCCGAGCTCCCACTAATCTCAAGTTTTGTACAAGAGCGTATTACAGGCTGGATGGTCGCTGAGCATGGTGTCCTTACCGGAATCAACGAACAATCAAATGCTGTGGACATTGCAGATGAAGAACATGGAGAGGTGGGAAACGCTGCATCTGTCGAGGTGACTGATACTGTCACTGGTGTCTCTTTCTCTGCAGTCGATACACAAGTGAGTACTCAACAACAAGATGGTGGTAGCGACAGATCAGATGGGCAACTGTCCATCGCCACTCATCACACTCGTACTGCAGCAGATGCGGATCTCCCGGCGCCATCAGCCGATCCACCACAAGCCGAGGACGTGGACAGTCTTGAGAAAGGTGCTGCTGCCTCCGACGATGGTCACGTCGTCCAGCCTGCGCTCTAGGAGGGCCAGGTCACTGGTAAGCAGCACCGGGAGACGGCCGGTTCGGCACACAACGCCGAGGAGAACAGAGACGCTTTCAGTTGTCTAACATTAAGCATCGGTGGGGATGTGTTCTTCCACGATCGCATTCTACCATTGATCCTCGCAGACACGATGGTGGAGTTCGCAGACTTGCTGCTGGATTAAGATACTGCGGCTCTCCCTACGCCTAGGGCACCTAGCGGTTCCATAGTCCATCTGTAGGATGGAGATGTACAATTAGTTTACAACCCTTGATTCAAGTCTACTCTCGAATCTGTGGGAATCTCTGACCTCAGCTCTTCCCTAGTCATGTTCGCTTTCCCAATCACTGTGTTCATGATGCCGTAGTTCACGACACACTTGATGCCAAGTTCTTCGCCTCTCCTGATGATATAACCATTGATGAACTCGACCTCGGTCCTCCTGCCACCACGTACATCTGCTAACATTGACGAGATGTTCTGCGCCGTAGATGTTGCAACACTGAGAACGATTGTCTCTAGTCTCTGTGCGCTGAAGCGATTGGCAACATTCGGAAGACCTCTAAGCTCCGGCAAACTGCGTATAACCAGCGAAATCTCGGCAAGCATTAAACGCATGGTCCGCGTGATTGCGAAGTTGTCGAGGATGCAGCCATTTCGCGCATCTAGCAGTACTGTCAGTGGATTTAAAACACAATTGACCGCTAGCTTCTCTAGTTGTAGCTGCAGAAGCTCTGTCGGAGTATGAGTGACCGCCACGAGCACAGGGGAGCGCGTCAGAGTACGCAGCAGATATCTTGAGTAGTTGATCTTGTTGTGAGGCTCTGGGAGAGAAGACCAAGAGCTATAGTACCTTGGCCGGCGTGGACGGCATAGAAAGGATCGTGCTGCGCGACCTCAGGCGGTACATTGACGCCATGCGTGATCACTCCTTGGATGTACTTTGGCCGCGTGCTCGGATCCGGGAAGACTTTCTCATTGAGCTCGTCAATGACTCCCATGCCGTTTTGTAGGAGGCAGATAGTAGAGGACGGCCGTAGCTTGTGCTTGATAGGCAAAATAGCAGGCACTGTGAGAAATGTCTTGGTCGTCACGACAAGATGGTGGATGATATCATCTGTAGTCGCCTTGTAACGTTGACCCTGCCTCAGCTGTGTTCGAAACGTCTGGGAGCCATGCTGTTCCGCAGCAAGTGCTTGTGCTGCCTCATGGCGCTTGACACTGCCACTGAATGCTTCTTCGTCTTTCTGCTCGACGATTGTACCATGCTTTCGACGAATCTCGCGTGGAAGCTCCACATCAAATCCCTCCTGTTTGATGTCGAAACCATCTCGATTGATCGTGATCTCCTGGGGCCCGTTTTTCCACGCTTCGAGAAGCTTGTACCGGTGAAGGAGGAGCGTGACCGGTGGTGGCTCAGGCAAGCTTCTCAATGAATGAGCAACAAGTTTCCCAATGCTGCCAGTGCCGAGAACATGTATTCTGCGCGGAACCGTGTCCGGTAATGCCTCATATTGTTGCTCGATCTCAGTAAGTGACTGTTCCGACACTCGGTTATCCGCATCCTCCTCCTGTAGGTCGACATTCTGATCTGAGGCTGCAAAGTCTAGATCTCGATTTTGCGGTGATGCGTTCATACTATGATCCCACCAGGCGAAGCGTCGTTGCTGTGGCTTGGAGAGTTGGAAGGCCACCCGGCCCACTGTGATGTTACCGTGCTGGCATATCCCAATCGTCCGCGGTATTCGTCGCGGGAGATCGTAGAAGAGTGTGAGATGCAGGATTGGAGATGGGTATTGCTATGATAATCTCATAGCATGTAGACGGTCTGGTTGTGCTCCACAATACAGATGGTGGATGATATGGCAAAGAGATGCTGGATATCGTGGTAGGTCTATGGTGTGCATGCGACTGGACGAGTTCATGAGACTACATCATGGATCTGGTAGCTTCAAATTTTGAGCTTCACCCAAGACGCTACCACACCAGCCATCGGCCTGATCTCGCGATCACATTTGTACCGAAGGACTACCTTGCCATGCATCAAGCAGCTGCGCGGGTGCACTTTACACGTCTTCTCGCACTTCCGCCACCATTGCGAGCACGAACGTTCTCGATCCTCAATCGTCCAACACCGAAGTACCCAGGCCATGTGCCGTTAACGCTTGTGGAGCGATCTGCTCTGGCAGTTGGCTCAGCATTCGGGTCTTTGGTCGATCCATTCCGCCATGATCTGATTGCAGCATTGGGTGAGGCGACTGCCTATCCGTACTTCCTTCCACGACTACGCCGAGCAATGCTCTCACATCCCACTGGCCGGCGCATTCTACGAGAGAAACCGCGGATCACGTCTAAGACCTTATCCCTGGAGAAGCTACGCACCTTGCCGGAGAACAGCGTTGGAAGAGCTTATGCTAGGTGGCTGGATAACGAAGGTGTGACACCTGATACACGAGATGAAGTTCGATATGTGGACGATCCGGAGGAAGCATATGTCATGCAACGATACCGAGAGATCCACGATTTCATCCATGCTATAACAGGTTTGCCGATCATAATTGAGGGCGAGCTGGCTGTCAAAGCATTCGAATTCAGCAACACACTTCTGCCCATGACCGGCCTGAGTCTCGCTGCTCTGGTCCGATTGAAGCCAATTGAGCGAAAAAGGTTCTTCGAGGTGTACGGACCATGGGCTGTCAGTAATGGCCTCAAGAGTGAGGAGATGCTCTGTGTGTACTGGGAAGAAGAGCTTGAAACAGATGCAGATGAACTTCGAGCCAGACTTGGGGTTGAGATGCCTCCCAATTTGAGAGAGGTCAGGAAACAGCTACGGGATCAGCAAAAGGCCGAGAAAGCTGCACGAGAGACCAAAGCAAGACTCGGAGCAGTGACTGGAGCGACATGAAGTGTCTGTCTGATGCAATTTAGCTATGCTTGTTACACGACAATCGCTAGGATGTACAGGAGTCGAGCTATTCAGAGTGGTCAACAAACGCTGTGGAGAGCTTGGTGTGCGATGCAAATGAACGAAAGACTCTCAGGAGTAGTAGGCGTCTAGCTCAGCTGTGCTGATTAAATCAGCCGTTGTGTGGTGCCTCCACTTGTGGCCGTCTGGTATGACCCTTGACGTGGGTCATGATCGAGAGCCAGATGGTCGTCGTCCTGACCAGCTGCTCCATTGACTTCGTACTCCAGGGCCTTGACGAAGCTACACACCTGTCAGTAAACATTCGCCGAGTGTCAATAGCGACACATACCGGTAGAAGAGCACAGCCAGGAGAGCTCCAAGAATTGGTCCGACCCAGTATATCCAGTGGTAGGTTGGGAAGTAAGCTTGCACGACACAGGGCGCGAACGATCGTGCTGGATTCAGCGAGCCTGCAAGTTCTTTTCAGCATCACGTCAGTTCAGCTCCATGCCAACTCACCACCAGTGTAAAGCACACCGACCATCTCCGCGATGAACAGGGCGAGACCGATGCCGACTGGTGCGAGGAAAGTTGCTCTGTGCTTCTCTGCTGCCAGCATGAAGATGGTAAAGACCAGCTCGGCGGTCAACAGCATCTCGATGAACAAACCACGTACGACACTTGTGTCGGGAGCTAGATCACTCGCTGCGAGAAAGCGCTGTCGCATGTCAGATTGCTTGCCCGCTCTCGTCTCTTGCACTACTCACTCCAGGGAACAATCCTGTCACGACTCCAGCCGCTGCCATTGCACCAAGTATCTGTGCCACGAAGACGATGGCTGCTCGGAAGTAGCTCAGTGAGCCGATGAGCATCAACCCAAGGGTGACGGCTGGATTGAAAAGTCCACCGCTGATGCGGAAGAACACCCAGGCATTGACAGCAAGACTGAAGCCAAAAGCCAGCGAAATGTACAGCAGAGTCGCAGCATCCGCTCCAGACGAGGGAGCACGTCGATTGGCAACTTCCGTGGCTGAGAATGCGAAGAACAAGAACAGAAACGTGCCCACCAGCTCTCCGAGGAACTGCTGCTTGTCAGCTCTGCCACCTTTCCCTTGCAAGTATGTGTCTCTCTTACAGCGATGGCGTGTTGTCTTGCTGGACTTGGTGCCTTCCTGCGAGCTCCAGGAAGCAATGTACCTTGTCCTTCCTCGATTGGTGCCATGTCTGCAGCTCGATGTCGACCTGGAAAGGCGACAATGGTGTCAGCCTGCGGATTGGCGGCATTCATGCTCCAATCTTGACCACCGTCCGTGGTGTGCACGTGGACTGCATCCGGTTGGGTGGTGTGTAGCGTCGCCATTACCACGGTATGAGGCGGTACTCGATATGATCTTGCTACCAGCAATTCTTTGTTCGATGGTACTGGTGCGGAATGCGATACCAATGCAAGTATAGGGCAAACTTAGCGAAGAGGGTATTCTGACAGAGTGGAAGATGTTGTCGAAGGAGGACAGTGAGAGAAAAGGTGTGGATCTTGTGTCGTGGTTACCTACCTGCTGTCGTAGGAGCAACATTCGTCCTGGTCTTGCTATCTAGCCACGCCCACGAGGAACTCTCTTGCTTCATTAAGTGCCTTGTTAGCTGCCTGGTGTCTTGATCTTGCCATTGACCACACTCCGGATTAGGTGTAGAAGCTACAGTAGTTGGGTTCGAGCAATCCAGCGCCGTGGACTCGATTGGTTGTCTCGCTACGGCGATATGATGCTGCATGATGTTTCGTCATCGACACTGTCAACTCTGCACCATGCACTCAGTCAGGGATTCTAGCTCGTGGTGTGCAGGAAGGACATTCGTAGAAGAGGTGAAGCTAGCGACTCGCTCAGAGCTTCGTCAAGCCAACACGGCACATCCCTCACCATGAAAATATCAACTCCAGCTTGGTAGCACGAGACGAAAGACGTTCGACAATAACAGAGAAGCGTTCGAAGACACCCCCAACATAAACGTTACACGAAGACTACACATCTGCAATACACAAACGACACTGCATAGCGGAAACGATCTACAGCAAGGTATACAAGCTATCTCAGATCTCGATCACCCGTAGTAGATACAGACGGGAGGCTGGCACACTACTTTGACTTCTACACATGGCGAACAATCAGGTTTTGACGAGTCTCGACCTCAGCCCATACGGCTTGAAACACATAGCATCGGGAAAGGTGCGCGAAATCTTCGAGATCGATGCACACACTCTGCTCTTTGTAGCTACCGACAGAATCTCTGCATACGATGTCATCCTCGACAACGGTGTGCCGAACAAGGGCGCTCTGCTCACTAAGCTCTCAGCATGCTGGTTCGGACTGATCAAAAAATGGCTGCCAGAATTACGCACACATCTGGTCACCCTTGATCTGCCTTTGTCTGTTCCGTCTGAGCTCAAGACACAGCTGGAGGGACGATGCATGCAAGTTCGTCGCTACTCAATCATTCCACTCGAGTCGATCGTCCGCGGCTACATCACAGGCTCAGCATGGTCTGAGTACAAGTCGAAAGGCACGATCCATGGCATGCCGGCGCCCTCGGGTCTGCAGGAAAGCCAGCGCCTCGATGAGCCCATGTGGACGCCAAGCACCAAAGCCGAGCAGGGCGAGCATGATGAGAACATCGACAAAGATCGTGCCATCAAGATCGTTGGTGCAGATGTCGCAAAGAAGGTCGAGGAGTTGTCGCTGAAGTTGTACTGCAAGGTAAGTCTTTGTGCGCACAAGCTGGAGTTTGCTGACATGGTTCAGGCTCGAGAGTACGCTGAGACCCGCGGTATCATCATTGCTGATACAAAGTTCGAGTTCGGCCTCGACGACAAGACCGGCGAAGTGGTGCTTGTTGATGAAGTCTTGACTCCGGACTCCTCGCGCTTCTGGCCGGCCGACAAGTATGTTGTTGGCAAGTCGCAGGAGAGCTACGATAAACAGTACCTGCGGGATTGGTTGACCAAGTCAGGTTTGAAGGGCAAGCAGGGCGTCAGCATGCCAGAGGAGGTGGTCAAAGAGACCGAGAGCAAGTACACTGAAGCATACCAGAAACTCTGTTCGTAGGTGTTCAGAGAAGAGACTGTTCAATCTGACACTGTCTCCATCCGCCTACTTTCTGCACATACGGGAGCTCATACCACAGGCTGTTGTACATCCTCGGCTACCTTGGTAGGAAACAGGCGTGGCTCCTCAGGCTCATCAACCTCAACGACTTCGAGCTCAGGGAAGTGTGTTCTCGTCTGTGCAGCCAAGAAACGTATACCCCAATCCTCGCAGACCTTGTGACCAACGCAGACTGTTCTGATGCCTTTCGCCAGTACAGCTTCCAAGCCTGGTTGTCTGACTGCTCCCGTGAGATAGAGTATCTGAGCACAGTCGGCTGCAGATGTGATGAACCTTGCCGAGACTGCAGAGTCGATCACCCTCTCGATTTCTTCTGGATGGAAGGCGTTCATGAGAGCCACAGCTTTGATTGGTGCTCCCAGCGTTGTCTTGATGTCTCCTTTGTCAGACACGTCCGTTGTGAAGCCGAAGCATCCCTCCCATGCCCCGAATTCACGATGTATAGCCTGTAAGATGATCTGCTCAGTACTTTCGACAGGTCCAACAAGTCCAATGCGTCTCTCTGGGTCGCCCTTGTAGCCTTGTATACACACACTGCGGTCGACGGAGAGTCCAAGCCTTTGCGCGAGTTGCACGTTCCAGCCTGTGGTCAGGACCTCATCCAGCGATTTGTGGCTAGACAGCACGACACCTGCATGTCGTGGCACACGGTATCGGTCCAGGTTGAATGGTCGATGTATGAAAGCGACAGTCGATCCGTGCTGTCGCCTTGGACCTGTAGCCACTGGGCGGGTGTGAAGGGCATCATAGACACCTTTGTAGGTGTAATGCTGAATATAACCTTTTGACGGTTGCTGTTGAGCCACTGAAAGATGGATGTCGAGGGACGTGGTACCAGAAGGGAACGTCGCTCTCCTTGACAGGCACATATGTCTGCAAGAACTGTGCGAATCTCTCCAGACCGACACCCGGAGCAGCTCTGGTCAATGGCAATCTAGTCGCTGGCATTGCATGAGATTGGCTTTGACTCTTGCTGTTGTCAATAAGCATCTTGTGCGAAAGTCACCGCGAGGACGAGCCACGGTCCAGGCAACCAGGCTCTCGAGAGCAATATCGCTTCCGCAGACAGTCGAATAAACCATGCAGGTAGGCACACCAGCTCACATATATATGGTTGCACGCTATAGAGTATGATGACGCTTTGACACTAAATTTGTGGCTGGTTTCTCGCCAGCAACCACCAGAGAACAAAACTGCTATGCAAATGCGTATGCTGTTATTGAAGTTGAGACCTCGAAGGTCTGTCTGAGCCCAACCAGAATTGTAGTCCTTTGCGCCGCGCTCAAAAACAATGCTCATAAAGTATGCTGTGGTGACCAAACTAGATCTCAGTGGGATAACGCCCCTGAGGTGTCAGTCCAGTCGTCACAATGTTCGATCTGGAGCCTCCTCTCTCCCTGTGCCCGATAGCCACACCCGGCAGTGAGAAATCCGGATTGCCATTGAGTATGATGTCTTCTTTCCTTCGCTGTGCAGCTACAGCACTTGACCCGGATCCACCTCCAGAGTAGCCTGGTCGCCAATGTGGGTTCACAGGACGCTGTGAGATGGAAGTGAAGTGGCTCGCCTCGCTGCCATCGGGGCTTCGAGTACCTTGATGGGGAGGCGGTTGATCCTCTAGCGACGAATTGCTATGGGAACGGTCAGCCTGTGCGAGGGAGGTGTTGTGGTGACGGGAGGATGGAGGCTGAAGGAAGTTCTTGTCGGGAAGAGGGACTGCATACGCGCGGAGTTGCTGTTGAAAGCATTGCCTGGCATCAGGACGTTCGGCATGGTATTGATGTGTTGATCGATGCTGGGTTCCTCGACGGCGAAGCGTGGATCGACATCTTCGTAGTAGGGTTCAGAGCCAGCGCGGGCGTGATGTGCGACGCCAGGTATGTTGTCGTGTGCCATTGGTGGCGATGCTTGGATAGGTGAGAGACCTCCTCTGGAGTAGTTGGAAGAAGCATTGTCTGGCATGAACCGAGATGGTGCATTCGGGTGTAGTGCTGGCTTCCACTCTGTTCGTGGTGAAACATAGGCACTGAGTGCATTGTTAGTGGAGTCTCTGACGAGTACGCAGATGGACTTACTCATCAGAATACATTGGTCCTGCATCTTGTCGATCCGGACTCATTCTTCTTACCGGACTAGCAGAGGTGTTACGTTCGGGCTCGATATAATTCTGGGAATGGTAGTGAGCTGGAGGACTGCCAGTCCGCTCGTCCATCTCTATTGCTTGACCAATGCCGGCATCTAATCCTGGAGATGCGCCTCGAGCAATGAAGTGTTCATCCACTGATGGTGGTGGTCTGTTGTCGAGCGCTGAAGGGGTGTTCCGTGAGTAGTATGGGTCGATGATTGGTGATTGCCCGGGTGAATTTTGTCCGTAGCCAGCTGGTGACTGTCCACGCGGAGATTGTCCATACCCAGCTGGAGATTGTCCTCGCGGAGGTTGTCCATAACCAGCAGGTGATTGCCCTCGCAGAGCTTGTCCATGACCTCCAGGAGATTGCCCTCTTGTTAGGCCTTGTTGTCCGTAGCCTCCTCTACCAATGAAGCCTGGAGGTGGAGGGCCGCCTCTGTAGCCACCTCGGGGACCATATGAACCTCGTTGTGTAGGGCCATAGCCGCCTCTTGGAGGACCGTAGCCTCCTCTGCCTGGTCCAAAGCCTCGCTGTGGTGGACCGTAGCCTCCTCGACCACGGTATGGCATGCCTCTGTTGGAACCATTGGAATTGAGACTTCCTCTCGAGCCCGATGGTCGCAATGGAGGTATGCCCATCTCTAGCGGCGATATTGGCGACACAGGGCTGATGTACTCGTCTCTGCTCGGTCGTCGGGTAGTGGTGTTTAATGGCATTGGCGGCAGCTCATTCTCATTCCCGTATGGTCGTCCAGCTCCAGCTCCTGTACTGGCTGATCGCACGCTGCCCTCTCGCATTGGGTTCAAAGGCGCGCGATCTTCGCTTGTGCGTGGATGACTCTTCATCTCGAACGAGCCATACTGCGATCCAGCCTTATCAGCGCCATAGGTGGGTATTGCAGGCGGACTTTCTGCTTGCGGGAGTGTATCAGCCATCATGCGATTCTGGTTGAGGGTGTTGTAGTATGTTGTGCCATTCATATCATCGTTCTCTGCAATGCGTTTTGTACGAGCTTTTCGACTGACAAGGGTGCGGCGCATAGCACAGGTCAGGACGCTTGATGCGACAATCAAGACTGTAGCTGCGAGGACGATCCAGCCTCCCCATGCCATATGCGGTACAAACAGAAGGATATCGACGAGGAAGGCTAGGAGACTCGCCAGCAGCGTTGGAATCGTAAGGACGAGGAGGGCGAGAAGGTAACGAGCTGAGGATGCCGGAGTATGGAAATGCGCTGCGAGCGCCAGAATGGCGCATATCAATGTCAGCAGTGCTGCAATCGGATGGACGATGAGGATGTAGGAGAGACTGTGTCTGCTCGTGGACGGGAGCGAGAAGTCGCCGGAGTCGCCATTGAATAGCTGGTCTGCCAAGAGTCAGTGTTACATATTCCCTGGGAGAATGGCATGCCTACCTGTGCTATAGCCAATGTGTGGTGATATGCAATTCGTCCCACTCGTGCTGCAGTATCCGAAGACGCCAAATTCCCAGCCTTGATCTACTGCCAGTGGTATAGCCTTGATGATGGGTGTGGAGAGCGTGCTGAGGAGCAGGAGAGCGAAAGCTATGATTAGGATGACCGATAGCGGTGTTGCCGGTCGTAAGAGCATCCTGTATGAAGTTAAACGAGCGACTGGGTAGTGAATGTAGTTGCGCGAGCTGCACTCGAAGGCCAGAAAGCTTGCCGAGCCAGCGGCGTTGATGTGTTGATCCGGATGAGCTGCTCACGTCCACATGCGTGCTGCCTCTTCTGCGATACAGAGATGTGCTGCTGAGGTGAATGCGCACGAATGGATACGCGAAGGATGATAAACCGTAAATGGGTGGCCGCTTTTCTAGCCGTTGCTAGCGATGATCTTGCAGGAAATGACAATGGTTGTCGTCGTCGATCTGACGAGTTGCATATGACCTGGATGAATTGACCCGCGTGTCTCTGAGGAAGAAATCGACTGCAGTGGCAGATTTGTGCTTGTAACCGACAGACATGTACTTGAGGAAGAGTTGAGGAGTAGCAGTAGCAGCAACAGCAGCAGCAGCAAGCTTGCGTACTGCGAATTAGTGGGCCAAAAGATCTTCCATTACACTGGGTCAATCTCATCTGCCAATGACATCTCTTGCATGTCTCTACTTATTGCTGCAAATGGCTGTCGCTGACCTTTGCAACAGGCTTCGAATGCGCAGCTGACATCGCCCGCACATATCGCCGCATTCAAACGACTTCTTCATGCTGCTCTCCTCACTCACAAACCACTTTCGCCCATACAGAACAAGGTACATTGTCACGACAGTACCAGATTCTTGGTCCAGATCCTTGACTACCTACCCAATTCGTCGAACGGCTCGTGGTATCCACGGCACACTCGACCAATGAGCGCTTGTGGGCAATCTGCCTTACAATGCTGGCTCTCCGAAGAATGCATAACAGACACGTCGTGAAATGGCAGCATGACTTCGTCAAACCTACGACATCTTGACGCGTGCAACAGGTGCCGAACGCTGCCTGCACACACATCTATACCTCGCGGCCTTTTCTGCCCAAGAACAACAGGCAATGCTGTCCATCAGATGTGTGAGACGCGACTGGTCTAACGATGAAGCAAGATTGGGTGCTAGACGGCCGCACTTCAACATGAGTGTGCTGCCTATCGATGACAGACAAAACGCAACACAGCTGACTGATTCGGACCATCAGGCTCTGCGACGTGTTGACGCCACCACCATGGTACGATGGTTTGGTAAGATTCTGCAGCGAATATAACTCTCGAAGAGCGTCTGGATGAAGGTGTACGGTCAAAACTCACACGGAGCAGACAGACACGAGGTCTCCAACGAAGCTTCTGCGATCTGACCTCGTGCATTTCTTCACTGATCCTTACTGATGTGTTCTGGACAGCCGTGGATGAGCTCACAGCCATACATCGGCGCCATTACTACTCGTGGCGCGAAGAGTGCATGGACCTTAGCACCAGCCGAAATTACGCTGCATCCTTCACCTCAGCTGTTGACATCCTTGGCATCCTTGACAACCAAGTCGAGGACAATGCGCGCAGACATACATCCATGCAAATCCTCTCAGTGCACTCAACCTCTGGTCTCGCGAATACAGAAACCACAGCTCATCGTCGCTTCGCCTATCCACCGTTCGTCCATGTCGTTTGACTACTTCGCGTGGAGACCGACGCGATCTTAAAGCTGCGGCACATTTGAAGACTATTCACCATAATAAGAGTTCTCAGGAGTACGAGCGCACCCATACTAGGGCCAAAATACTTTCTCCTACTGCTCATCTGGTCAAGTGTTTTGAAGGAAAAGCACTAGATCTGTCCCAATTTGGATTTGGTCTGTACCCCTGATCTTCCCGCGCCTCTGACCAGTGGAGACCTCATCTCTTCTTCGCCATTTCCTTCTGCAGCCCTCTTTAGGTCAGTGTATGGATGGATGATCAGCTCGCTGAGTCCGCGCAACAGACAGCCACATCTGATCACTAGTACGTTGCGCCTAGTCACTTCGTCACTCGGGGGATGCGCTTGACCGCAAGTGCAAGCCATGCGTTGGTCCTCGATCGAGTCGGCGCGAGCAGATGTGCTTGAAGGAGAACGGCACTGCGTATGGTTTGCGTGTGTGCACTGTGCAGATCTTCTTTATCACCATCTCTTGACACCCTGACTCTCTTTTCTTCACCTTCTTACCATTCATCTTGCTTCTTTAAAGGTGGGTGTGTTTTCTTCGTGAGGGCATAATTCAAGCAGCTATTCAGTTGCGTTACACTCGTTTTAACGACAAATCAACAACTTTACCAGGCCACGGCCGTCCTCTCACTCAACCAAAGGAATCAACATTCTTCCGCACGCTTAATTTTCAATACACATAATGGCTCCATCATTCACCATCAGCGCCGCCATCCTTGGCTTGGCCGCAGTCGCTTCTGCCAGCTTCGACAAGCACAGCAAGACCAACGTGGCTGTCTACTGGGGACAAGGTCCTGGCCAGCTGAACTTGGTCGAGACTTGCAAGAATGCTGACGTCGATATTGTCAACATTGCCTTCATCAACGCATTCCCAGACAACTCTCCAGCACACTACCCAGGCTCCAACTTTGGTAACCAGTGCTGGGCAGACACATACACAGTCAACAACGTGTCGACTAAGCTCTACTCGCACTGCAACGCAATTGGTCCCGATATCACTACTTGCCAGCAGGTGTATGGCAAGACTGTCATGCTCTCGATCGGTGGTGCTGTCCCAGGACAATACTACTTGGAATCAGACGACTCTGCAAGCTACTTCGCAAACTTCTTGTGGCAGGCATTCGGCCCAGTCCAGACTGGATACACCGGTCCACGACCATTCGGATCGGCTGTCGTCGACGGCTTCGATTTTGACATTGAGAGCAACTTCGACGTTGTTCCAAAGGACAGCAATGGTAACGACATCACCGACTACAAGTCCCGTGGATATGCCAGCATGGTCGGCTATCTTCGTGAGCACTACACCGAGGACGACAGCAAGCAATACTACGTCTCTGGTGCTCCTCAGTGCTACCTTCCAGAGCAATGGCTTGGGCCAGCTATCACCACTGCCAAATTCGACTGGCTTTTCGTTCAATTCTACAACAACCCATCATGCAGTGCTCGTGCTGCGTTCACTGGCGGAAACATCAACTTCGACGCCTGGAACACACTTTCAAGCGGCAACGACAAAGTCAAGATTCTTCTGGGTCTGCCAGCCGCACCAGCTGCCGCAGCATCGACCTACTACCTTACTCAATCCGAGGCTTACACCATCATCAAGCTCGTCGCTCCTTACAGCCGCTTTGGTGGTGTTGGTCTTTGGGAGTCAACATACTCCCAGCAGAACACTCTCTGCGGCAAGGAGTACGCTTCATGGATGAAGACCTTCGTCAACGCTGTGGCAGATGGAACCACCATTCCATCCGACTTTGCCAGTTGTCCAGCAGTCTCAAGCTCCGCGGTTCTCTCTTCCAGCACCATGGCTGTGTCTAGCTCAGTCGTCGTCTCATCGAGCGCTGCAGTTTCGTCCAGCGCTGCCATGTCTAGCTCTGCTGCCGCCTCAACCAGTGATGTTGTCTCTAGCTCCATCGCCGCCTCATCCAGCAAGGTTGCATTGAGCTCCTCAGCATCCGATAACCTCATCAGCTCATCAGTCTCGGCATCTTGCCTCAGCAAGCCATCCAACCTCCACACTAAGAGCCGTACTCGAGCAGCACACTCCATTCGTCGCTGCGAGGGATCATCTGGCTCCGCTTGCGCTTCTGCCACTGGTCACTCCAAGTCTCACGCATCCAAGTCCCATGCATCCAAGTCCCATGCATCCAAGTCTCAGGCATCCAAATCTCATGCATCTAAGTCTGCCTGCACTTCTGGTCACAAGTCCAGGTCCAAGGCATCGAAGTCTGCATCTGCTACTGGACACTCTAAGTCTCATGCATCCAAGTCCGCCTGCTCATCTGGTCACGCCAAATCTCGTGGACACAAGTCTGCATCTGCATCCACCACTGCTCCAGCTTCCCTCTACTCTGGCTCATCCAGCGCACCAATGTCCTCGTACACTGTGACTGACATCACCACAATCTACACCACATACTGCCCCGGTACTACCACTATCACCACTGGAGGAAGCACTCTCACTTCGACTTACGATTCTACCACTGTCGTCACGACCACAATCCGCACAACTGTCCCATGCTCAACTCCAGCTGTAACCAGCTCGGCTGCACCAAAGTCCAGCTCAGCAGCAGCACAGTCCAGTGCCGTCATTGAGTCCAGCGCTCCAATTTACCAGTACTCGAGCCAGCCTGCAGTTGTGTCTAGTGCCCCAGCATACCAGTCCTCGAGCCAGGCTGCGGTTGTGTCTAGCGCTCCAGCCAGCTCATACACTGTCACTGCAATCACCACTGTCTACACAACATGGTGCCCAGGTACATCCACCATCACCACCAGCGGCTCAACCTACACTAAGACCTACGATTCGACCACTGTTGTCACTACAACCATCTTGACAACAGTGCCATGCACAACCTCCACTGCGCCAGCATACAAGTCGTCAAGCCAGGCTGTGGTTGTGTCAAGTGCACCAGTCCAGTCTTCAAGCCAGGCTGCCGTCTCCAGCGCTTCAGCAAGCTCGTACACCGTTACTGCAATCACCACTGTCTACACAACTTGGTGCCCAGGAACCTCTACCGTCACCACCAGCGGCACAACATACACCAAGACCTACGACTCAAGCACCGTTGTGACCACTACCATCATGACCACAGTGCCATGCACAACTTCTACAGTCCCAGTGTACGGTGGCTCCTCCAGCGCAGCTGTCCCAAGCTCCGGCGCAGGCAAGGACTCCACTCAGGCTGTGTGGAGCACCAGCGCACCAGGTGGTTACCAGGGTGCATCAACTGCCACTCCAGTCGTTGGTGGAAGCAGTACTGCAGCAGCAGGTCCATCATCAGGAGTGCCAGGCAAGTCACCAGCACCATCTGCCAGCACCGTCTACGTTGTTCCGGTTGCTCCATCGTCCACTGTGGCTAAGTGGACTGGCACTGCCAGCTCTACTAGCCGTCCAGCTACCTACACTGGTGCAGCTATCAAGCCAGTCGTTGGTATGGGTATGCTCCCAGTTGTCTTCGGCGCCGTCGCCTTCTTGGTCTAGACAAGTAACTTTCCTATAACATCCGACCTTTTCCTGTAAAGTCTCATCATCTTTCGAGTCTCACGATGTCTCTTCTGCTATGACGTGGGTTTGCTGATCTCGACATGCCATGTGCATTCGTATTTGAGGCAACGTCTGCTGTAGCGGTTATCATGACGTTGGGGACGTCAGTGAGTGTGCTTGGCCTAGCAGGAAGGTCAAGGTATCACTCAGAATGAGTCAGACAATAGATTATTCACCACATACATCGTAGATGGCACTTTGTAGTATGGCCACAACGAGATAAGTGCAGCAGGGTGAAACAGGACTTGAGCTTTAGACTGTTTTTTGTTTTGATTTGTGTATACCACACCGTGAACGATACTGATGCATGGGTGGTATCATCAACGAGCCTGGCTCCTTACTCGAAAAAGAGTTCGCCTAGAATGCCCATCTCTCCTCCTTTGGATGCATGACATGACTCCGATTTACTCCTTCCATATCGACAAATGTTGTTAATTCCATGATGTCAGACCGTCGTCTTCATTGGACACCCTTTGCGGGCAGCCCTGGACATTTTCATACAGCTCTTTCACAATGCCATCCAAGTTTCATCGATGCTTCGTGCGTGCAGTATGCGTCTACTTCCTCCTGAATGAGCAACCCTCAGTGAGTCGTGCCTTGCCACCAGTTGGCTGGCAGAGCACCTGCGAGCAGCCTGCACAGACAACAACGGTTTGTGCGTGTGAGAAGACAGTAGTGATTGTGAAGCATCCTGGGCACTTGACGTCCATGAAGAATGATCGTGGGCCTGGAACAAGAGTCTGTCGTACCATAAGTATGCATTCCTGTGTGTCATAAGCGCTATCCTTACCTTCAGCTTGTGCTTGCGGGCCTCAGCCTGAGGCGTTGGGTTGAGGAGATCGACAGCGAGAACCTAGAGTCAAGCACGTCAGCATATACTCAGATCAATGAAGGCGCATATTCGATGATTTTAAGTGCGATACGGTGATACTGCAGTGTCGTGTGCAGTTGTGGTGGCGGCAAAGGGGTCGCATGCTCGACCGAGATATTGGAGGCCCGGACGTACCATATTTGCGGCTTTGAAGCGTGTAGTTGAGCGATCGGATAGTTATGCGTCAGTCTGAAGTGATCTGTGGAGTGTTTGAGGCCGGTAGCAATCGCTGGTGGTTGATGAGGCGAAGTCCTGACGACCACTGAAGCAAATTCGAGTGCGGGTAGTGCATAGACCACCCCATGCCAAGGCTGATCACCTTTCGGGTTAGAGCCAACCGCGATGGGAACTGCCCTGCGCTAAAGGCATCTGAACACATTGAGCGTTCGTCAGTAGCTGAAGGAGAAACAGCATTGCGCCTTGATCTTCCATGCAACACGCTCCCTTTTTGGAGCTTCCTGAGCAGGCACGATGAGCTACAACAAGAAGGACGAAGACGAGAACACAATCGTCAAAGTTGACCGCACATCAGTCTTCCAAGAGGGTGAGAACAACGATTGACAGTACTCGACGACGATTGCTGATGCTGGACAGCACGTGTATTCAACACATCGCCGGTCTCTCCTCGAAGATGTCGAATTCTTCTGACGAAGCTATCGCTTCTTCTCCTGACTGGCGAGAAGTTCCCTACCAACGAAGCAACCTCCCTCTTCTTTGGCATTTCGAAGCTCTTCCAGAACAAAGATGCCTCCCTCCGACAAATGGTCTACCTCGTTATCAAGGAGTTGGCAAACACAGCAGAGGATGTCATCATGGTTACGAGCAGTATCATGAAGGACACATCTGTGGGAAGTGACGTGGTGTACAGAGCAAATGCGATCAGAGCATTGTGCAGGATAATAGATGTAAGTGAAGCGCACTGAGGAATGAACATGCTCTGACAGATTCAGGCCTCGACCGTACAAGCGATAGAACGAAGCATAAAGACAGCAATCGTCGACAAAACACCCTCGGTGTCTTCTGCCGCCCTGGTCTCCTCCTACCACCTTCTGCCAATCGCCCGCGACATCGTGAAGAGATGGCATGGCGAGGCACAAGATGCAGCATCATCAGCCAAGTCTGGGGGCTTTATGGGCTTCACCGGTGGTAGCCAAGCAATCGCAGCCACAAGCACGAACTACATGACACAATACCATGCAATTGGTCTGCTGTACCAGATGCGCTCGCACGACCGTATGGCTTTGGTGAAGATGGTGCAGCAATACAGCGCATCAGGTGTTGTCAAGTCGCCAGCAGCTCGTGTTATGCTTGTCCGTCTAGCAGCGAAGTTGGCTGAGGATGACCCAGGATTGAGGAAGCCAATGATGAAGCTACTTGACGAGTGGTTACGAGACAAGAACGAGATGGTCAACTTCGAGGCTGCAAAGGCTATCTGCGAGATGCACGACCTCACCGATGCTGAGATCAACCAGGCCATCCATGTGTTGCAGCTATTCCTCACATCACCACGAAACGTCACCAAATTTGCAGCTATCCGCATCCTTCACCAGTTCGCCTCATTCAAGCCAGATGCAGTTCGTCAGTGCAACCCAGATATCGAGAGCCTCATCTCCAACTCAAATCGATCTATCGCTACTTTCGCCATCACAACTCTGCTCAAGACTGGCAACGAGTCTAGTGTTGACCGCCTTATGAAGCAGATCAGCTCATTCATGTCCGACATCACAGACGAGTTCAAGGTCACCATCGTTGAAGCTATCCGCACGCTGTGTTTGAAGTTCCCTGCCAAGCAGGCTGGTATGCTCGCCTTTTTGTCTGGCATTCTGCGAGACGAGGGTGGCTACGACTTCAAGCGGAGCGTGGTAGAGAGCATCTTCGATCTGATCAAGTTCGTGCCAGAAAGCAAAGAGGAAGCTCTTGCTCACCTGTGCGAGTTCATCGAGGACTGCGAATTTACTAAGCTCGCCGTCCGCATTCTCCACCTGCTTGGCATGGAAGGACCAAAGACTGCGCAACCAACCAAGTACATTCGATACATCTACAACCGAGTGGTGCTGGAGAACGCTATTGTGCGTGCAGCAGCAGTCACTGCATTGGCCAAGTTTGGCGTGGGCCAGAAGGATCCAGAAGTGAAGCAGAGCGTGCACGTCCTGCTGACGAGATGCCTGGATGATACTGATGATGAAGTACGAGATCGTGCTGCACTGAACTTACGATTGATGAAGGAAGATGACGAGACTGCCTCCAAATTCGTTCGAAATGGTGAGTTGTCTTCGATGCTCAAAGACATTGCTAACAGCATAGACTCCATGTTCTCCCTACCTGTCCTAGAGGACCAGCTCGCACACTACGTCAACGGCGGCAGTGCAGAAGCATTTGAGAACCCCTTTGATTTCTCCAATGTGCCAATCGTCACACGGGAACAGTCTCTTGCCGAGGACCGTACCAAAAAGCTCACAACTGCTACGCCCACCCTCAAGGCACCATCTGTTGGTCCCAAGAAGGTCGATGCTGCTTCCGCCGCTACTGCAGCTGCTGCAGCCACGGTGGCCTCGCAGAAATACGCATCGCAATTGCAGGCAGTACCAGAGTTCTCGTCATACGGTGGAGTGCTCAAAAGCTCGCCAATCGTTGAGCTTACAGAGAGCGAGACCGAGTACTTGGTCTCTGCTGTCAAGCACTTGTTCAAGGAGCATATTGTGCTGCAATTCGACGTCAAGAACACCATCGACGGCGTTGTCCTCGCTGATGTGTCTGTGATCTGCACGCCCAGCTCAGAAGACGAGTCAGAAATCACAGAAGAGTTCATCATACCAGCACCTGTGTTGAAGACCGACGAACCTGGCGTGGTCTATGTCTCCTTCACACGGCCATCAAGCCCAGCATTCCTCTCTGCAAGCTTCACCAACGTTCTGAAGTTCACGATCAAGGAGATCGACCCATCGACCGGCGAGCCAGAGGAGAGCGGCTATGAGGACGAATACCAGGTCGAAGATCTCGAGCTTACAGGCTCAGACTACGTTGTGCCTGCATTTGCCGGCAGCTTCGACAACATCTGGTCCGGTCTCGCATCTGCTGACGAAGCGGAAGAAACGTTGGCACTCAGTGGACCGAAGGGCATTTCAGATGCAGTGGAGCTGCTTGTCAAAACGCTCGGCATGCAGCCTCTGGATGGCACTGATGTCACGCTCTCGGGCAGCACGCATACGCTAAAGCTGTATGGCAAGAGTATCACTGGCGGAAAGGTCGCAAGTACAGTGCGTATGGCGTATAGTGCAAAGAGCGGCGTGACAGTGAAGATCAGTGCAAGGACTGAAGAGAGTGATCTGGCTGGTCTGATAGTTGCAGGTATTGCTTAATTGTAGCACTCTGATCTGATTGTTGCAGGTATTGCAAAAGTGTAGCACTCTGATCTAATCGTTGCAGGTACCGCTTAAGCGTAGCAACTTCCAAAGTGAAGATCCCAGAAATGGCAATTGCCCTCCTTCCTGCTGAGCTCTTGTCTAGGTAAGAAGTTTTGACTCACTTCTTCTCCTCTTCTCTACGTGAACCTCATCTTCCCAGTGAACAGCATTCGAGGCGACAACATCATGGCTGAACGACATTTACGGGAACACTTCTTTTACGACAACCCAAGCAGACGTTGACAGGCCTTTTAAGGACCTCTCTCGCGCCAAGCTGCAAACGATCGTGCATGGGAGGAACAGTTCGAAAGCAAGATGAGCTTTGGACGGTTTCGTGGACAGTCTATTTTCAAGGCATTGGAGCAGTGCCTCGACGCAATCCGCTGCCGTAAGAGAGAGGTACATGAAGGTCTTTTGGTCGACCCTGGGAGGCTTGCATGGATACGCGTGCCACTAAGCCACATGAGCAAAGCTCGATGTCAGGTATGTGATCTCTGGTATGGAGAAGTTGTAACTTACGACAGCACTTCCCGATTGTCAAAGGCACTTCTGGTCTTCGGACACAACACCGATTATGCTGGGAAGTGTAAGATCTTCAGAAGGTACCTGTTGCCGGGAAGTCACCGAGGCGCTCACGTCTGGACTAATCCTGGTCTGCTTGGTGTCCAACTTCACCCGCCAGCACCGACGCTGGTGTCGCCAAGACCACTTCATGGTCTCGGACGGGATCTTCGTCCAGGCAGAGTGAGAGAGATATATATCGAATTGTCGAATTGACCAACATCCGAGCCAGTCCTAACATCACAGGCAGTCGCTCCTTCTCCTGGTCTTATGGTGTAGTTGGTTATCACGTCAGTCTAACATTTGAGTGGCACTGAAGGTCGCCAGATCGAGCCTGGCTAAGATCAATTTTTTTGGCCTATGTTCCGCCTGCTTGGAATCGGCATCAGACGTGTTCGTCCTTTTTTGCTTTCTTCTGTTCGTGCATCTTCACTATGACAGGACGATGGGCAACAATTTTGCACCGAAATGTGGCTGGATTGTGTGCTATGACGTTGAGGCATGACCTGGACACAGTACAGCAGATCCCCGTCACTGCGATGGGGCTTATAATGTTAGCCTTGCTACAATGACACCAAATAACCTGGCTGGTTGCTGTGGGATCCTCGATACGACAATTGGCCGCTATAACCACACTCTTGCTACAATGCTGAGAATAAGTTAGCCAGTTGCTCTCAAGCTTAGAAAGACTGCTTGAGGAATTCCCATTACAACAACAGGCATCCTGTTGGCTCGGGCTATGGCGCACATCGGAGATATAGTACATGTCAGACAAGCTCAGCAGTGAAACAGCAATGTGGAACAATCGTAGGGAAGCACAGCTCTTTCGAGACTCGCTATAGTCATCACTCGTCGCTATCATCTTCTTCCTCTGTGTCATGGTCGTCCACAGCCATGCCATCCATCTCATCAATAAGCTGGTCCATAGGTATAGTGAGGCCTTCATCCTCAGCGTCTGTGTCCATCTCACTCTGAGCATCTGCAGCTCGAGGCTGGCGGTACAGGTTGGCACCCATTCTCAGCTCAGGATCTGCCTCAAGGTCTTGCAAGAACTGCTCATAGTCGAGCTCATCTCTATCCTGATCTTGCTTGCGAGGCTTCATATCGCTCTCCTCTCTAGCCATACGCTTCAGCTTCCAGTTTCGAGGTCTGTTCTTCTTTCGTGTCTGGTAGTGCTTCTTGACCAGTATCACGTCCGGCATCTGCCCGGCATACTGCTTGCTGTCTTCGATGGCCTCGAAGTACGGATTGTTGAATTGTGTTCCGGTCAGGTGGTATCCCATCGCACTGTCACCAGGATGCAGGATACCACCAAGATGCGTTCGAATATTGTATGTTGTGTCATTGACACCAAGATCTGACGCTCTTGCAACCGTGGCTTCAGCAAGCAAGAAGCGTCCCTTCTGAGGACCAACCGGCTCAATGTCCATGATAATAAACTCCACGAGCTCTTGTACGTCGGCCAGTGGTGCGAAGGGCGTTCTCCAGTAGATAGGCGTCGACAGGTCTGCCGTTTGCAGTGTGTTCGGGTCTAGCACGTTGATCGTTGTGCCGATTCTGTAGCATAGCGTAAGTGGTGCGATGTTGCCAATCTGCTTTGCGAGCTTTATTGGCAGTGCGACCAGATCGTCCTTGCATATCGGCACCAACTCGCAGGAAAATGTGAATTTGTATGACTTGCTAGAGGTGTGGATGTCCATAGAGATCAGCTCTTGACTCTTCTTCGTCCGCACCGGCGTGACAGATGTGAGAAACTCAACGAACTTCTCAGCTTGATTCCTGTGTGCAAAGTAAAAGTCTATGCCATTCTGCACTTCCTTGATGTTGATGCAGTCCTTGTGTGCGCCCTGCTTCAGAATGTTCTGCTCTAGATACAAGAACGTTCGTTTGTGCGGGACCTTCTGTCGCACTTGGACGACGGCTCGCCATGTGTTGTGGGTGTAGGACTTCTGGCAATCTGGACACTGCTTGTATTGCTGCACAAACTCGACCTCGAACGTCTGCTGAAGTATCGTCCCTTGTAACGCCTCTTGTTGGACTGTGATCTTGACCTTGATACGTCGCGAATGCGGTTCTGTCCATATGAAGGAGGCGTCTATTATCCGTGTCTTGTTCAGTCCTCTGAGTTTCCTCAAGCACAAAGCGAGCAGTTCTCGAGATTCTGGTGACGCCACGAGCCACTGTGTTGGAGGTGAATGCCATCGATCGCAGTCTCGGCACATGTAAAGGATGCCATCCTTCTCTATGCCAGAGGTGATGTCAACTGTTAGCTTGAGGCAGTCTGAGCAAAGAGCGCCAGCGGCTTGTGTTCCGTCGATCGCTGCACCACAGTTGTAGCAGAGAATGGTCGCGGCGGTAGGTGTTTGCTGTTGTAGGCCGATGGGCACGGAATCGATCTCCATCGACATGCTGGGCGAGTAGGTGGTGTGAAGTCGAGGATGTTGTGTAGAATGCAGAGAGATTTTACGAATCCATCGCCACAAAGTTTCACTTCAGCCCTACGCTATCGATAGCGCTGGATGCGTCATGTAGCACGATTATCAATCTTATCAGCGGCAACGTTGTTGTCAATGGTGATCGTTCATGACTATATCTGTTAAGCGAATGAGAGATGCTTGCTCATTCCTAGTCACTCTGTAGGCCACTTGAGATTTCATCACGAGACGGCTCTCCACATGAGCGCCTACAAGTCTCTGACCACTCTTGCTCCGGCCCATACGTAAGGATAATTACGCTGATACCAATTGACGCTGCTAGCAATTAGTCCAGCTCCAAGTAAGGCATATAACAAACATACAATGACTTTCGTCCAGCCAGACGAGGATGAGTTGCCCAGGAACCTCCCAGGACGATATTGTGCTTACCATCGAAGAAGTCGGCTAGTTGAGGTCAGCATTTATGCTCGAAAGTTCATGCCTACTCACCACTGTAGGCAGGGTACAGCTCCATCGGCTCGAAGCCATCCTGCCTTTCCAATGTAGAGCTTGTCCATTCCCAAACACCTCCCATCTCTGCCTGTCCAGCGAGGCTGCTGGAGCCAGTGACAGGCATAGGATGCCAGTGTTTAAAGCCGACATTCGCATCGCTGAGATCGACGAATGTCTTGCTGGAGTCTGGAACAATATCTCCATTGGAAGCTTTAGACAAACTTTTGGACGGTGGTGACTCCTCCACACCTTCATTGACCAGATGACTATCAATGATTAGCTGTATCATCCTAGTGCTGTACAACTTACCCATTCACTGCTGGAATTGTTCCCTGAAGAGCGTTCAAAGCTTCCTCTTTCTGCCGGGCAGCATAATCGTACAGACTTCTTGTCTCTTCCAACGTTGGGATGCGTCCTCCCATCCATGCGGCACAGCCTGCAAGCTCATCGTACGAAGCAGCCACAGGCCAATGTCGTGCGAATTGTAGTGGGACTGGGCCAAAGACAGTCTTGACAGCTTTGTTCTTCATCGCAGGATCACAGCCAGCATTGTCCTCGTCAACGGTCCATGATGCTGGCAAGTTGTTGCTTTGGACGGCGGCCAGATACTCTGCATAATCTTCGTTTGTGATGGGTCGAGAAGATGCCTGGAAGGCTTTGACTCTCGAGCTTCGCACAGGTTTCTCGACATCCCAGCCGAAGTATCGAAGAGGTCCATCACGCGAATCGGGGTCGTCGAGGCCCATAGTTACTGTCTGTGCTGGAATCTTGACCCATTGCTGCTTGATCGCTGCATGAGCCGCCTTACCAGCAAGCTGTTCAAAGTCGGGATGTACCTCACTGGCTGGTGGAAGTGTCTTGTCGCTCTGGATGAGCATGTACAACAAGGTCTCAAGATGCATTGCCTCATGCTCGAGACCGAGCCACAGCACACGACCAGCCCAAGATGTCTCATATGCCAGACCAGAAGTATACATTTCCGTCACTCTGGCGCGCACCCGCGCCTGATATTGAAGAATGTCCTCAAGTGGTGGCCACTCCTCTGGGATCTCGCTGTGCGCATGACAATGCTCCGGGTTGTCGACATCGGGGTCAATGCCTCGTTCGAAGATGCTGTGATAGTACTTGGGCTCTGTTGCTGGCAGTCCAAGCCCTTGAGTGAGCTTCATGTCGAGGAATGTTGGAATATGGCCTAGGTAAAATATGCATGCATTACGAAGCTTGATTGGCTTCGATTTCAGCTCTCCGTTAGGGATCATCTGTAGGGTCACGATGTCCCAGACCTTCCACAGCGCCTGCCATTCATCCAGACTAGGCACTGGATGAGCTGCGTACTGATTAGGCTGTGAAGCAGACATGCCGTTTGCTGCCTTGATCATGTGAAGACCTGAGGAAGTAAGTAGCTGGCGCGCGAGTGAAGGAGAGAAATACCATAGTCACCTGCTTTATTGAGCCAGCAGGTACTTTCCACAGCTCCAGCGTCTTGCCAAAGTTTAGCAGCCTGAGTAGGACTATACTTGTAGCTCTCTTCAATCCGGACCCATTCACCTTTTGCAACAGCAACACCAAGGACTTCGACATCAACCTTTGGCGATACGAAGGCTTGGTGTGCGCCTAGCACAGCATCGTACTTTCCAAAGGCAGTCCAGCTGTCCAGGTGGAAGACCTCCTTTCCGAGCAGGTCGTTAGCATGTTGTAGTCCATTGATAGTAAATCTGGCGGTCACATCGTCCCTATCGTTGTAGGCCAGCGTGACCTTATCACTGTCTTGGCATCCATCGAGAGCTATCAGGAAGCTGTCGCGGTCTGACAATAAGCTTGTGAAGCGTCTCACAAACTGTGCAGCATCCTCTCTGTTGAAGTTACCGATAGAGCTGCCTATGAGATGACAATTAGCTCTTTCGTGAAAGTTATAGCATCGGACGAACCCATTGACAGCACAGTTTTTGGACGAGCTTTGATGTCTGACCTTTGTAGCCACTCCAGACCATCATCGTACGTGCCGTGCAAGCCTGAGCAAGTGACATGTTTGAAGGTTCCTTCAGGGATTGCAGAGAGCGTACGCTTCAGCTCTGACTCGTCCAGGTCAAGGGCATAGTAATCGATCCGTTTCTGCATGGCATCGAGAGCACCGAGCAAGATCTTGATCTTGCGCAGATTGCTAGGTTGTATGAGCGTCGAGCTCGCAGATAGCTTGTACACTTACCCGCTACCCAGTTCAAGAAGAATAGCTCCATCTGGAATCCTCTCCGCAATGCGTATGGCATATGTCTCCAGGACATTGATCTCTTCGTTGGTCAAGTAGTACTCATCGAGGTACGTGATCGTCTCGAACAGTTTCAGTCCTACTGCGTCGTATAAAAGCAGTGTTGGCAGAGTCTTGCTGCAGCCTGGGGCAGGGTTGAGACCTCTACGGATCTCTTCCTTCAACTCGATGCCTGCCGCATCCGAGCGTATATCGATGATGTTCAGGACATCCAAATGAAGTGGCTCTTCGATCGAACCCATAATTGCCAAGGATGCAGATAGGATGACGACAAGGGATGAAGTTAGAATATATCTGATGAACGGTCCTTACCTTGTAGAATACCTTTGGAGGATCCTGCCTGCAAGGAAGGTACAAGCCTCCCGGGTCAGGGAGCGTAGAGGTCCACACTGCATAGTGACAGACCAGTAGAGCCAAATGATTCCAAACGTGTCTGTAGGTGGGACCAAGCAAGACTAGCAGTTATGTTTTGCAGACATCGAGTAAGAGTTCCGAGTTCGAGGCCAGAAACGGCTCGAGGTGGAAGCGATGTCGCCGAACCCGCGGATAGTCTCTCAGGGCTAGGTGCGTGTCTTGAGGTCCTGTTCGTCGATGAACCGGCGCGGTCAAGCTCATCCTTACGCGTATGACGCATGGCTGAAAATGGGCTGCTTCATGTTGGCGTCATGCATGCAGATCTCGCCAATTGATGGTCACCTGAAGAACTTTCTGCTGTACCTTCTACAGACTACAACACAAGTGCCCTGCACCACGGGCTGGCGTGACGCTGTGAATCTGTGACATGCAGCCTTTGCGGGGAGATCTTCATCTGAGCGATACCTTGGCAACGGTTTCGAGAGTCAACTCTGGGCGATTGTCATCGTAGATGAGCGTGATTATGGAAATTCACGTTATTACACTCATATCATTACACGTATGGTCCAGAGCAGACTAACCTCTTCAGCTAGCTCAGACGGATGATGTGTCTGCCTTCATGTGCTTGAGATGTGCAGCACCGTGCTGCTTATAAATGCACAGCATGCCCGGGAAGTGAATCTCACTGCAGCCGATAGATACCATGAAAGATGCTTGAATTTTGACCACTGACAAGCAAGCTCTTTGCCGTGCTGACAGGCTCTCAAACGATGAGGGTGAGGCCGCGGTGAGCCCAGCTTGATAGATGGAGTTGACATTGCCCAAGTTCCTCATATCATGACTCGTCTCAGCCCTGATGTGCCAGCAAGGAGCCGTCTTCCTGTCACAGCATCTCGTCCAGCACCGTTCTCCCATCTACCCTGTCGTCTGCCCGTATCGGCACCCCAACCATTCGCTACCAGACCTTCCACGGACTTGCCCTCCATGAAGGCTTCCTGCTTCTCATGAACGCCGTCTACCCACTTGTGAATGCAAGCGTAGCAGTACACATATCCAGTTTGAGAGACGGTTGGGGTCTGTATCTCTGACAAGCAGATGGGACACAATCCGGTTGTGTTCGCTTCATCAGCAGTCGCATGGACAGGAGCTGCCACTGTCAGTATTGGAAAATGTGTCGTTGCAGAGATCGGAGGCGAAGAACCTATCGCCTTCGGCTCCGCTACCTTCTCGGCATCTTCTTTTGCTTCACGTTGTCCTGGGATTATCGGCGGTGGTAGTTCTAAGCCTTGCGTTGCTTTTCGTGTTAGCTGACGAGCAAAATCGGAATTGTGCCACCACTCCAGGAACTGCAGCGCCAACACAGATGCTGGCAACAGGATACGTAGGCTTGATAGTGCTCCAGGCACGATCGAGCGCATCATCACTCGAGGATTGAAAATCGAGTTTCCTTGGCCTGGTCGTGCTCCAGGTGTGGAACCCTTGGACGCGGCTGCCGCTGCCTCAAAGGCAGCATTGTCGGCGCCATTGAGTCGCCGGATCCTCGTGCCGATAAGCCACAGCCACGGCGAGTTGTACTTCGAGCCGTCAAACAAGTAGGCTAGATTGAAAGCCAGCATAGAGAAGTAGTACACAGCATTTACGCTGGGATATGCTTCTCGGAGGAACTCATTATACCACCAAAATATCCTCTGTCTTGGTGTTGCGTCTGCAGGGTAGCCCTCGCGATTTTGATATGCTGGTCCAAGAAGACTGGATGCAGCGGCATGGATCTCGTAGGCCTCATCGAGCTTGCGCTTCAAATATGGCAGACCAACGATAATGGCCAAGTTCTTCCATACATCGCTTTCTCTAAGCTTCAGCGTCTCTCTGACCTCTTGCGGTGTGCCTAGCTGTGCTCTTGGTATCTCGCCGCCTTTTACGCGCAACACACGCTCTCTTTGAGGCCATAAAGTTCTCGGTGAAGCCACCTCCATATACCTTGAGGTAGTATCGCTCCACGACGAGCGCAAGCAGAGCATACCACTCATCGAAGCTATTCAGTATTCGTAATAAGTAGCGTGGGTTGCGGTGAGTGGCAATGGCGAGAAGGTATCGTAACGATGGTGGTATCAAAGAGATGAGTTGTTGTTCTGAGAGAATCTCGAAGAGAGACGGCTTCTGCTCGTCCACGCCGCCTTGCAGTGCAGTCACGAACTCCATGCTGACCTGCTATGTGACATTTCCAGGACCAGTCAACCGAGAAGCGACACGAGGTATGAATGATGTTGTAGCAAGTGTCATGGTCGCATGTGTTTCTGCGGCATGAAGTTCAGCCGAGGCATCTCAAGTTGAAGCATCGCGTGGTGTTGCCAACGCGTTCATACTTCCAACCTCAACTATGGCAGAGCGATCGAATTTTGAAGAACAGCGAGCTCTCCTGCTCAATGATGTCGTCGCAAGCATGGAAAACGTCCTGCAGAACATCAACAGGCTGAATCGAAACCTTGAGGGCATCATTGCGGTATGCTCTGCTCATCGTACCCAAGCTCTTCCACTGACATATTCAGGTCGGCAATGAGTTCGGTCAAGTCGAATCTCTATGGTCTCAATTCGAAAGCGTAATGGGCAAGACAGATACCGCTGAAGGCACAATGAAGGAAGAAGGCGAGAAGTGATGTGAACTTGCGTTCCATTGCTTCGCTACGCACTGTTCTCGCGAAGCAAGAGGTGAGTAACGTATATCTGCTATCGTGAATCATTTTAACCTTTCCAGCGCCATACCATGCTGTCTTCGTCATGCCAGACCACGAAGACTTGACCAAACAAACGCTCTCATGCCGCCGAATAACTGGCTCAAATACCCAGCCTCCGCAGTCAACGCCACTGTCGTCTCTAAATGATCTGTCATTGTCAACGAGTGCTAATTCCCATGTTAGGAGGAAGTGGGAAGGAAGATAGGTAATACTGCTTAGAGGATCTTGCAGCTCCTACTCTTCTTCTTGCGTGCAGGCAGCACTTGTCCATTCCTCGAGCTGGGAGCAGCAACACCATCTTCCTCATCCTGGCCCCGCACGGCGATATCAATGGCGGTGTTGAAGATCTCGTGGACTCCGATCATCTCTTTCGACGAGCACTCCATGTAGAGAGCTCCCATCTTGGTCGCGACAGCCTTGCCCTGCGCTTGTGTGACTGGTGTAAGGCCTTGCGTCTTCAGAAGTTCGATGCAGGTCTTCTTGTTGCGCAGGTCTGACTTGAGACCGCAAAGGATGATGGGTGTGGTTGGACAGAAATGGAGGACTTCAGGGTACCACTATCATCTGTTAGAATAACGCTGCGTACGAAAAGCAAGCTCCTCACCTTGTCAAGGACATTTTCCAGGGAGGTAGGGCAGTCGATGGCGAAGCACACAAAGAGTAAGTCTGTTTCTGGGTACGACAACGGTCGCAGTCTATCGTACTCCTCCTGGCCTGCTGTGTCCCAGAGTGCTAACTCGACTTGCTTGCCTGTATTTCGGTACTCGACAGTCGTGATGTAGTTCTCGAACACTGTCGGCACATATTTCTGCTCGCTGTCAGTAACCGGGCGGCTGACACCGTACTGTGCATACCTCTGGAAACACTCCTTGGCTGTAGCTGATCAAGAGACATGTCTTTCCGCAACCTCCATCTCCAACCACCACGAACTTCTTGCTGTACTCTGGAGGCACTGTGATGTTCGTGCGTGCCGACGATGTGGTTGTCTCACTGGTACCATCGGAGCCTCGTGTAGATCGTCTGTGGCTGTCTGTTCGGGAGAGGAATTGTCTGCTGCTGTTCTTGCGATGAAGTGGAGCTTCGCGCGCCTGCACGATGCTGACTGACATCTTAGACGAGTGTGAAATATCTCCTTGGAATGGATGAAATGATATGACTGGAATGTATCGAAGGCAGGGCGTGATAATTGTGAGATAACCATTTGCACGCGCCGAAGCTGGATTTGTTTCCATTTGCAACCAGAAAATGGCGTTGCGTGGGCAACGCGCCGCGCGACGTCACCAGACAAGGGTCTACATTCTGCACGTACAATATCAATGACACCTCACTCCAATGCCAAACATATGTGGCTATCTTTGTTCGAGGATGATCAGGACTCGCCTGTATGTGGTCTGATCAAGATCAGCTATGCGCGAGGAGTTTCGCGTCTCCTGATCCGATAATAGCGACATCCAATCGATGCGATTCCACGGCCCAGAAGCACCTCTATATGTCCCGGAAGTCAGTCGCCATGATACTCAGCTTTGGACGACGAGAGTCGAGCGCTACTATCTGAGCACTCGATATCCCCAACACATCAATGGGGGTGTATAGCGATCTTCTTGCTCCATCGCGAGGCATTATGTTAAACACGACATTCCCGTCACAATGATGGACGGTGTCTTTGACAACCCCTAATGCTGTAATGAAGAAGTTCGACGAGGACGCCTCGGAGTGGCAGTAGAGGAAGATTGAGAAAGCTTACGTGCTTGATCGTACAAACTTAGGTATCTTTGTCACTACCATCATCATCATCCTCTCCCTCAGTAGTGATCCGTCGTCCGCTGACTCCCTTCTCGACCTCTGGTACCAGGCTCTCCATGAAGTCCTTGTCCTTTCCTACCAAAGTGACCGTGTTCCGACTCTTCCCCCATCGTGGGTAACTACCGACCTTGACACCCTTGGGCTCCACCTTACTCGAGAGCTCTGTAAGATACTCTGCGACCTCACTCTCAGCTAGCGGTGTGCTGAACAGCACTCGATGCACGCTCTTACCTTCCGGATCTGTCAGTCGAGGTAGAATCGCAGGCTTCAGTCCAGTCAGCATTCTTTCGAACAGCCGCGGTATGCCTGGCAAGATGTGTATGTTGCCATTTACGACGTTGATCGGTACCCAGAGATCGTCGGCCACAAACACTACCTGATCTTCGTCCGCAATGTTCTTATCATATGGTAACTGTATCATCCTTAACTTCGCACGCTTTGCAGGGGATTCGAAGTTCCAGTCGAAATTGGGTTGACTTGGATGTGGCTTGGACAGTCGTTTCATTCTTTCGTACGCAGGCTCATGGAGTACAAGTGGCAGATCGAATGCTTTTGCTATGCTCTGGTATGTTCTGCGGGACGAATCAGCAATGGCCGTGGAGTACAAGTATACGATATACATGTCGTCATGCGTAGGTCCAATGCCGCCTGAGGTGACCACGAAGTCATAGTTCTTGCTCATCCGACGAGCGGCCTCAACGATTTCGGTCTCGTCATCCGCAATGACTTCGACACGCTTGAGATTGATGCCAAGGGAGAAGCAGTACTTCGCAAACCATGCTGAGTTTGTGTCGACAGTCTACGACTGTGTCTCAGCATTCAGCATCGATATGTCAGGAAGGAGTATAGTCATACCTTACCGCCAAGGACTTCGTCTCCGATGATCAGGCATGCTGCTGTGTTGATTGTCCTCTTGTTCGCACCCATGTCGCTCGATGACGTTGATGTTCTGAGTAAGGCACTCGTCGCCGATCGATTGAGTTGACGTAGAACAGGCTGAGATAGATGCTGCGATATCTGCCCTACTCTAGATAGCATTGAAGAGTGTATGCGCTCGCGATAAGCTTGTGGTTGTGATCGAGTAGATGAAGAGAGACTCTTGAGGCAGTGGGATGAAGTGGAGATTGACATAGCAGCGCACTACACCACCTACATCATTCTTGACACGGCTATAACGACACACACCATAAGACATCCAGCATGGTTAGTGATGGGAACGCGTTTCGCAATGTCTGACATCGCGCAGTCCTCGGAGTCACGACTCTACACATTCTCGCCAGAGACAAAGGAGAGGCTGAGGAAGTTCCGACTTGGTACCTCGAGAGCAAAGGACCCTCAAGCCATTATATGTATGTGACTGAGCTAGAACACCGAGCGACATGACAGCTGAGCATGTCCAAGAAGACCAGATCAATAAGCAGACCTTGGAGATATTACAGTCCGATGATGAAGTGTATAAGAGCTTGGAAGAGCTGGCAGATGAGCTTCCAGATAACACACCACGCTTTATCTTGCTCTCGTATCCATTGACATTGGTGCGTCTCAAGGGAGGTCGCTTGGACCGTCGCTGATCAGCACAGGCGTCCGGTCGACAATCAGTCCCGTATGTCATGCTTAATTACATGCCAACAACTTGCAACAGCGAGCTTCGTATGCTCTATGCAGGAGCCAAGGAATTGCTGCGAAACCAAAGCGAAGTCGGAAGGATTATCGAGATAGACTCCGTGGACGATCTGGAAGATGTGGAAAGCAAGCTGAAGGGAGAGGACTAAATGCACAAGATGACAAGCAAAGCCTCTCTGATACAAAGGAACTATCTCAGAGGATGACAACACCTCCGACCTTGTTTGCGCCATTACAACCCAGCTGCAGCAGTTTTGACAAGCAGATGAGCTTGAACCGTACCGGAGCAGCCTTTCCATCTAGAGACTTTCGCCGTATTGTCCTCTGTATAGAGAGGGAAAAGCACACCCATATGCAGTACTAAGAGGATATCGAAAAGCCATGCAATTCAATGCAGTAAGAAAATGCACCATTGGTATCTCCATCTCTTCAATGAGCACCGAGGTCTCTTCGCATACTGTCTGTTGAAGGTTGTGGCCGTTGAAGAAAGCCATCCCCTGCAATCAAGCAGGACCGAGACAGTATGTACTGTTGAGCCCCATACCCGTAAGATCTTGTCTCGCTCTCTAAGCAGAATGCTGTGTCACGTAAGACATCGTCCTTCTCGACGACAATCGTCTACATGACAGTGCACTTGCAGCATCCTGCCTCCTTCTCTCCATCATCAATGCCGAACTGGTTGCCTGGCTTGCCACCATTTGCTGCGCCGTTACCAGGATACGACGACATATCGCGGTTGTATTTGCGGATCTCTCGAACGATGTCGTAGAAGGCGTTGTCGACATTTATGCGCGACTTTGCCGAAGTCTCGATGAATTTGCAGTTGAAGTCATTGGCGAGCTTTTGGCCCTCTGTGAGGAGAAAGTAGAGTCAGCAAAAGCACGGAAACAATACATTTGTGATTCAGCAGCTCTCCCAGGAGCAATAGTACACCGCCATGCAACAGACTGGAACTCGTCTGGTGTGTATGCGATTTGCAAGTCTTGGCCTTGGGAAACTGTGGTTGCTGCTGCTGCTGCTGATGACAATGTTCAAAACGGATACTCACCTTCTGTGCTCACTTGTCGCTCGCTCTCGAGGTCGCATTTGTTGCCCACAACGATGATTGGGAAGTAGTCCTTGTCCTTCACTCGCAATATCTGTTGCTGAAATGTCTTAATCTCTTCGAAGCTCTGTTGTGATGTGATGCTGTAGACAAGCAAGAATCCCTCGCCGGTGCGCATGTACTGTTCGCGCATTGCCGAATACTCCTCTTGTCCAGCTGTGTCCAGAACGTCCAGGAGCGCGACCTCATCATCAATGACACACTGCTTTCGGTAGGAGTCTGTGAAGGATCATTCTTTAGTGACTGCAGCAGTAAGTTGAAGGCGTAGCTGATATACCTTCGATGGTAGGGTCATATTCGTCGACGAAGTGGCTCTGGATAAGCTGGATGGTCAAACAACTCTTTCCAACACCACCGCCTCCGACAACAACGAGCTTATACTCCCGAAGGAACTGTTCCATCAAGTCAGTTGCAATGCTCACGGTCGCAATTGTCCGAAGCCTTCAGGGCCATGTAGGCGCGCGAATTGTCTGATGGGAGCTCACTTTTGAAGCCATTCTGTAACCGTCGTCCGATTCAGTTGCAGGCACGATTTGTGATAGAAGCTAAGGATGGTAGACGATATCGGTGGCTCTAGACGTAAAGCGCTGCTACCGATGTATCGAGGTGATGGTGTGCGACTGCGCAAGGGTGATGATTGCTGTTGCGAAAGGATCGAAGGTCGAGCTTTGGTGGTTTTTTAGTGGAGGTGTCGATTGTCAAAGCGGCTTTGTGCCAGCAACGCGGATGACGAACTGCGTTCTCGAGGCAAGGGAGAGCTCGGCGATTGTAGTGTGCAGAGTGAGAGGTGGTGGTGATGCACTTCTTGACCTTCGCTTGAGGAGGTCGCTCGCCGGACTAAGTTTTGGATGTGATCTAGCTGGGCGGGTAGTCGGAAGCGAATCGTACGCGAACTAAAACCACTGAACGATGAGACGTGCGTAGCAGCAGCAGCAGCAGCAGAAGAAGAGCAGACCAAGGCGCTTGAGGTTGAAGTCTATCAGACGATCGAGATATGCAAGAGGAAGCTAGGAGGTCACGAAGGCAAGGCAAGCTATGTGGTATTTCAGGCCAGCATACTGTATTGGCCTCTTGCTGCAGGCCAGTCCAATCGAATGCTGAGCCTGGTGTGATGCATTACTCGAGCTGAGGGTCCAACGAGGCGGTCTATGCCGTCAGTCCTTTCCTTCTCTGACCAGGGATGTGATGTGCGAAAGAGGCTTCCACGAGCTCGTCGAATGGCACACTAGAAGGCATCCCAGACACACGATAGGCACGCCATGTAGTGCTTTGGGCAAGTTTCGCAATCAAACAATGCCAACGGTGGTGGCCGATTGTCTCGTTTTATGATGAGCCGAGGTTTGTAGCTTGTCTTAAGCCTGTTGATCGTTGCTCGCCATTGTCGACCATCCTCCATCTTGCAGAAAGAAAGAGATGTGCTCACACATATATGCACGAGCGCCTCTCACGCTGAAAAAATACTCTCGTCCCGACCAATGTGCTTCTCGTATATATGCAGCCATGCTTGCATATACTGCACGCCAGCCGCCGAAACGGCTAGAGGTTCAGCAACCAGCTCGGCAGTACAGGCTTAACGGGCTTGCAGGGGAGACGGTCCAAGCGAGGTGATCTCCTTCGAAGTCTGGACGATATGTACATCGACCTGTGCCGCTAGATCAAAGTATTTTGCAGTCACGTCGATAAAGGCAAGCAATGCAAGCCTGTCAGCAAGACCAAAGAATGCTGGTACGGTCTTGTGCTTGCCTAAACCGATGTCGTGCAGCATGAACTATTGATTCGAGCGATGGACGCCCAACAATATCGAGATGTGATTGCATGCGTAGTGGTCTCCAGATGCAGATCTCCGATGACAGCGATAGGAGCCTATAACGAAATCTTCGCCGGAGCGATGGTGAACAACTTCGTCCGATACCAGGAAGACCACCAAAAACTGCTTGCAAAACAATGACATCCCAATTGTGATGCTGAGAAAGCGTGTTCGACAACGCCTGTTGCTATATTAGGGGTTGACGGTAGTTCATAGATATCGACATGTGCCGTCCGCAGCTGCAGACCAGAGCCAGTATGAAAAACGTTAAAGGCCGACCCGACCTTTGAAAGAAGGATCTGCAATCATAATCTGCTACAACGGCTCATGCTGTAGGATCTGCATGAGCAATATCTCCGATAGCCCAGAGCCTGTGTTCTGTTGGACTATCACCTGATCAGCCAGAGATGCGCGCACATGTGCCAGAAGAGCCAATTTGCGCTTGGTGTGGCCATAGCAGGGATGACAAGATTGAACAAGCCACAGCCTTACCCGCACAGGCTGTCGGAAGAACTGCATGCCTGGCAATGCATTTCAAGTGTCGAATAGCCTCCACGAGTGCTGACAAGAGACCATCTCATGGCACCTGCCTCATATGGCGCTTTACACCGAGCACGAGATGGCGCTCTTTGAGTTCTGTGCAGATAACACAACGATCTTGCATAGAGCCGTCCGAGACCACGAACGGAGACCGCCGACTGTTGCCACAGCATCATGCTCGGAAGCAGTGCTTGTCTGCCTCGTTATGACAGTATAGTATTGCTCATGAACTGTCGACAGCTGGTGGTAGTGGTGCTCCTCCTTCATACTCCTTGGCTAGTCGCTCCTCCTCCTTCTTTTGTCGTGCGGCTTCGGTTTCTCGTCGGAGAGCGGACAGATTCCAGGTATCATCATCGTCATCATCATCAGCTTCAGACTCGTCCTCGCTGGCTTCCCAGCCTCCCTTCTCGAACATTGCCTTGCCAGTGGCTTCCTTCATCTTGTTAGCCTCTTCTTCAGCAACCTTCTTATCGATTCGTTCCTTCTTCCATTTAGCGAAGGTGTCCGGCGTCACAGGCGTCAGCGTTCCAGTCAGCTTGTGTCTCTCACTTTCCAGGAAGTCTTCTAATGTCAATGTAGCTAATGGACTCTTGTCCATGAGTGCCTTTTCCGCTGCTCTCTGCTCTTTCGTCTTAAGAACGAATCCAGGCGGGAGTGAATGCTTGTACATGCACTTGTCGCCACCATTTGGACATGTCCAGAACCATCCGTACTTCTGATTTTCGACAGCCTCGATGAAGTACTTGCACACCTTATCAGTTGTGGTCTTTGGATTGCCGTGCTTGCTCATGACCACGCTGCGCAGTTTCTCTTCGTCCCAGTCCTCCATATTGTCCTTCTTTTTCTCCTCTTCAGGTTCGCCATCTCCCTCTCGAGTATCCGTGTACAAGCTCCTCTTCTCTGTGCGACGTACGACATCGAGATCGTGGGAGAACTTGCACTTCTTGCCCTTTTCACAGGCACCCTTCTTGAAGAACTGGCAAAGCACAGTCTTAGGATCGACGCCGAAGGGTATCTTCTGAACCTGTACAGGCTTGAACAACTCGGCTGCTTCTCTCTTGGCCGCTTCAGCTGCAGCTTTTCCTTCTCCTGGCTGCCTTCTCGGCATCCTTCTTCTTCTGTTCTGCAGTCTTTCCAGCAGCACTAGACGCCTCTAGTTGCTTGATTTGTCTTTGGGCGACAGCACCTTTCTTGTTCTTCATGCCAAAGGTCTTGTCATCGACCGTGACCTTCTTCTTGGCGGGCTCATTGCCCTTCTTTGGCGGCATGCTGGGCTTGTTGTGTTTATGTACTGTTGCGAGTCAAAAGTTGAGCTGTAGTGACCTAGGAGCGTCTCTTCGTGCGACGGATTATGAGCAGCGATAGAAAATCAGATCGGTGAAGGAAAGCTCTCCATTTGCGACCAGTCACTCGAGAGTCGGTTGTCGTGGAAGGACTGTGAAGACGATGTAGTCGAATATCGAAAGTGACAAAGGTGACGCACTTTCGCTAACTTCAGAAGTGAGTGGGGCGAACTGGTCTAGCTTGGCGAGCCATGCCGTTGTGAAGCTGGAGGACAGCTTGAGACATATTCTTGAGTTCAGAGTGCCATACCAGCAACTTGCACACAACCTCGCTTTCTCATTTGCCTGCCTCGAAATACCAGACCGCCGGCTCACAGACTCATATCATGATTTCCGACGCAACACTCTACTCTTTGGCCATCTTTCTCGGCAGTGCAGCAATGTTGCTGATTGTCCTCTACCACTTCCTGGAAATCAATGCACAAGACGACGGCGATGTATCGAAGGTAGCACCTATCAGTAGCGAGCGCAAAGCAGATGCCATCCCAGCCAAGATCCGATGAGCGTTGTGTTGCGTCAACCGACATTGAGAAACCACCATGTCTAAGACCACTCGAACAACGATTCGAGATCTACGCGCGCGCAGCTCGATCATCAGACAACCCCACCTTGCGAACGAAGGGATGAACAAGCAGCGAGAGTTGTACATCATGGTAGAGAGGTTACTATGAGCTAGTCATATCTGCAAGAACCGCTTTGGAGGAGCATGATCGACCGCGTCTGGTCGATCGCGTTCAGTCAAGAGACGGAAGCTCACTATGGGAAGAGACCACTTCCGGTGTTTGTCAGAGCATGAAGGAGCCGCTGGTATGCACTATCAATATCGTCATGTAGTCAATGATACGAAGGTACCTACGATCTTGCGGATCTGTGTTTCGCAAAACCGAACACTTGTCTCTAGCACATTGCACAATGGGTGATCCATATCGGCCCATCGCTCCATGACCGCACGTCAGCAACAGGATTCCTGTCTTGGAGAGGTTGAGCCTGAGTGCTCTAGTCCTTTCATTGGCGCGCGGGACCGCGTTACTAATGTTGGTGTCTCCCTACCCATCGCTCGAGAGCTTCTGCTGTCTTATGCAGGCCGATCGAAGCTCACCACATCGCGCAAGTAGCAGAATTGCCCCATGACGCCGAAGTCAGGGCCGGCAGACCTGAGATACTTGAGCCTGTGTCGCCAACTGACAAGCCATCTGTATCCGCCTTGCGCTGAGCGGCGTACGGAACAAGATCGGCAGATATGCTGCGCTCTTCCTTCATGGTTTGAGCTAGGCGCTGGCTCGATTTCTCTTCGTGGTGATTTGGGATCATGTTGAGCTCATTCAAGTGCCCGAGGACAGGCTCGTGATCGAGAGTCACGTCAGGCTTGGTTTCATACCTCTCCACAGGTCCTACCGGAGATAGGTAACGGCCTGGGTCTTCTGATCCTTCTTTCTTGATAAGCTTGGCCTGGGTCGTGTCATAGTCGGACGTAAACTTCCATGGACGCTTGCCCAAAGGACTAATCGTTTGCCGGGACGTTGTGTTTGACCCTTCGCTGCTAGGGTTTTCTTGCTATCAGCATTGTTCGGTCGATTCCTGGAATCAGCTTGCGCAAGCGCGAGGGCTACGAGCTGCCGAGCGAAGATATCTCGTTCAAGGACGACTCCAGCATGGTCGAAATGGGAAATGATTATATCAAAACCGATGCTTGATGACACCTGCTCCAGTAACTCATCCCAGTGGGTGTGCTTGTCGAAAAGGCCTCTTGCACAGCCTGCGAGTTCACGTGACGACCTATCACATGGTCGAGGCTCTTGGTCTTGTGGTTCCACAGGCTTCTGCCGTTCCTCGTGCCAGACCTGTTTCAGCGAAGCTGGGTATTGAAGACCGTATGCTTTAAGCTTTGCCAGCAGCTTGCGCATGGCCTTCTCGGCGTCTACTTCCAGGTCCGATGTTCTTCCAGTCGCCATTGCTAGTGCACGATCTTTAGGCTATGCACAATGTAGAGCCAGACAGCAGCACAAATGGAGTGTCAAGTATCAGGAGACCAGTGCAAGAGTGATAGGAGCTGGTACGAGTGGTGTGATAGGATGGAGAGTGTAGAGACAGGGGAGACGGTGTAAATATACATACTTTATAAGCAGTATTAATGAGACAGATGCGAGGAAGCATGTGATACATTATGTTGACTTCGTGATAACGCTCCCGCGCAATTGGCGCATAATGGGAGACTTGTGGAACAGCATCGCGAATTGCTTGAGAACCCGTGTGCAAGGCGGCTACATTAGATGAGAGCATGTCCTGTCGCAAGGCGAAGTGTGAGGTTCTGATCTCGCTTGCCAAGAGTTGCGCTAGATTGGCGCACGGACTAGAATGCATCACACGAATTTCAGAGCGCACTACCGACATCACACATCGAACAGCACACCTTTTCGCCAGGTCAATACAGCAGAAATGGCCAAGGTCAACACCAGTCTTCATGCTAGCAGGCGAAAGAGCCGAAAGGCTCACTTTTCAGCGCCATCCAGCGAGCGCAGAACTATCATGAGCGCACCACTATCAAAGGGTAAGTCTTGACTCAAGCATTGCGACGTTGGCAGCAGAAACTGATACGAGACAGAGTTGAGAGAGAAGCACAACGTAGGACCATCAACCATGAGTGAACAGGGTACATACTAACGAGAAATACAGGTCCGCGCAATCCCAATCCGCAAGGACGACGAGGTCATCATTAAGCGTGGCAGCAACAAGGGCCGTGAGGGCAAGGTCACATCAGTCTACCGTCTCAAATATGTCATCCACGTCGAGCGAGTGTCACGAGAGAAGAGCAACGGCCAAAGCGTGCCAATCGGCATTGCACCAAGCAAAGTCGAGATCACCAAGCTGAAGCTCGACAAGGACCGCGAACAGATCTTGGAAAGAGTCGGACAAGGACGTGAGGCCAACAAGAAGCGAGCAAGCAAGGCGTAAACCACTTGCATCTCCTTGTCTCCAATTTCAATGCACATGGTCAGCTGGTGTTGAGGGTTGAATGCATTATGACGGGCAATGCTTTCTCAAGGATGAGTAAAGCCTCCTTCTCTTCATTCGGCGCAGCACAATAAAGATAGCGAAGTCGAAATGATACAACATGCACACCATACATGTTTCAAAAGTTGTCGGAATGTCAAACGCTAGGATATCTACTCAGTAGCCTATTCCTTGTGGCTACATGCAGTTATACGACTAGCGAAGAACAACAAACGAGGTGATCAATCACCTTTTCTCGCTTGCAGAGCGCTTGTTGAATTACTGATACCAGTGCTTTGATAGTGAGAGACATCTTTTGAAAGTGACCTCAACTCTGTCTTAGACTTTCTATACCCAGCATATCATCGTTTTTCCTTCGTGTTCTTCTAACTCATTACCACTGGACTGCACATTACTAGGCTGCTGTTAAATTGACGACGTACTTGCAGCGCTTCATTCGAATTCAATGGTAGCTGGTGGCTTACTGCTGACTTCGTACAGCACTCTTGCAACGCCATCAACTTCGTTACCAATGCGCCCAACCACCTTCTTCAGCCAGTTGCCATCGAAGACGAAGCTGTCTGCTGTCATGAAGTCGGTGGTTTGCACAGCTCTCAGAGCAATGATGTAACCGTGCAGACGCTGATCGCCAACAACACCGACAGACTTGCCATCCATGAGTGCGGCAAAGGCCTGAGAAATCTGTCGGTAGAGTCCAGCAGCCCTGATTTCCTCAATGAAAATCTGATCTGCTTCCTGCACGATGCGAACTTTCTCTGGAGTCACTGCTCCGACAATGCGGACGGCAATGCCTGGACCTGGGAAGGGATGTCGCCATACAAGCTCTTCTGGAATGCCCAGGCTGGTGCCGAGTTCGCGGACTTCGTCCTTGAACAGCTCTCGCAGTGGTTCAATAAGCTTGAGTCTCATCTTCTCTGGCAGACCACCAACGTTGTGGTGTGTCTTGATCGTCGCAGATGGTCCTTTGAAAGATATCGACTCGATGACATCTGGGTAGAGTGTGCCCTGCAGGAACCATTCAATAGGTCCAGCCTTTGGAGTATCCGCAGCAGCTTTGGTAATCTCGTCCGATTTGTCGAGGAAACAATCGATGAAAGTATTGCCAATGATTTTGCGCTTCTTCTCCGGGTCTGAGACGCCATCAAGCAGCGAGAGGAAGCGTTGACTGGCATCAACGACATGGAGGTTGATACCAAGACCTTCTGTAAGTGTCTTGTGGACCTGTTTGGCCTCGTCCTTGCGCATGACGCCGTTATCGACGAGCACAGCATGGAAACGATCGCCAATTGCCTCTTGCATGAGTTTTGCTGCGACAGTTGAATCGACGCCTCCACTGACAGCACCGATGACCTGCCCCTTATCGCCAACAAGGCCACGAATCCGTGCAATCTCCTTGTCAACAAAGGCCTCCATGGTCCAGTTCTGCTTGGCATGGCATATGTTCACGGCGAAGTTCTTGATGACCACTATACCGAGTGGAGTATGCGTGACTTCTGGGTGGAACTGAATGCCATAGTACGGCTTCAGTGTGTGTGCTATACCAGCAAATGGTGAATTTGACGTTGTTGCGGTAGTGACGAAGTCCGACGGGAGATGTGAGAGCTTGTCTCCGTGAGACATCCAGACTTCTACGTCTTGCTCGAGTCCTTGGAAGAGTCTGTCTACGTCTGGGTGCTGAGGATGCTTCTCGACGCGAATAGCTGCTCGACCATATTCTCGCTTCTCACCGGCGAGGACATTCTTACCATGATGCCAAGCAATTTCCTGGAGACCGTAGCATATGCCTAGGATGGGAACATCGAGCTCGAAGACAGCAGGATCAACGTGTGGTGCTCCCTCGGCGTACACGCTGTATGGTCCTCCCGACAAGATGACTCCCTTCGGTTTCCACGTCAACTCGGCCAGCTTCTGTGTGCACGGCAGCAGTTCGCAATACACATTGAGTTCTCGCAGTCTTCGTGTAATCAGATGAGTATACTGTGAGCCGAAGTCGAGGACCAGGATTGTATCAAAGATCGAATGTGGTGGCGGGACGCCGTTCAATACAGTATCTGTCTCGGGTGCCGACATTGTGCTCTGTTGTCTCTTTGTGGATTCGGGAGAGTCACGATGTGGTTGTCATGCAGGGATTTGCTTATCGATATAAATTTTTTGTAGCGCCTCAGGCTTTGGGAGCGGCAGCCTGTATACCACCAGTCACAACACAAGCAGCGTCCTATCATCCTGTGCCCGGCTGCCGTGTCATTCGGTCACATACATGGACGTCGTATACTGTCGAGCATCGAATCAAACTCAAATTTGCTCGATCCTATAAGACAGCCAGGATGGCAAAGAGAAAAGCAGAAGAGGCACAATCTGCCACTAAAACAATGATGGAGATCGATGCAGACGATGTTGGCAGTGACGATGTAGGCCGTTCGACTGCCAGGTCACAATCTACACATACACAAGCTGACTCGCGATCTTCAGGACGATTCAATGATCAATGTCGACTTCGAGTTCTTTGGACTCAACCCTGAAGTGGATTTCCACGGGTTGAAGACGCTGATGAAGCAGCTCTTCGACATCGACAACGAGCTGATCGAACTTTCACAGCTTGCAGATCTGATACTATCACAAGCAGACCACGTTGGGACGGGCGTGAAGTGTGATGGCGAGGAGAGCGATGCATACTCATTCATAACGGTGCTCAACGTCAGCCAGCATCGAGACCACGCTGCTATCAAGCCACTACTTCAGTATCTCGACTCAAGGCTGACAAGCAACAAAGAGATTAGTAGTACTCTGCAACCACAAACCAACATCAGACTGGGACTGATCTTGAGTGAGAGATTGATCAATATGCCGCATCAAGTAGTGCCACCAATGTACAACATGCTCCAGAAGGAAATGTCGTTGGGCGGCGCCGACTTTCAATTCACACACCTCTTGCTCATTAGCAAGACATACACAGAAGTACAATCAGAGCTTGATGCCAAAGAAGACCGACCTCAGAAGAAGGCCCGAGCAGGGAAGTCCACAGAGCTTTTCTACTTCCATCCAGAAGACGAGATCCTGTTAAAGCATGCCATTGCGGACCAACCTTTCCAGTATCAGAAGGAGAACGAAGCAAGCTCCAGCGACTCACGAAGAGCATTTCAAGAAGAAGGTCTGAGACCTCAAGGACATGCTATACTTCTGGATGCTGGCAAGTTCAACCAGGCAGTGCAGGCGGTGTCCGAGTACTTGGGGAGTGCGTGATAGTGGCTACGAGTACAGCCAATGTTGTATTTTGGATCGCTAGTAAACACTATAGCTGTACAATGATCTCGACGTGAGATGCTGCCGTCCATTCAAATCTAGCCCCTCGAATGTCAGCTCGTCTAACCGATCACAAGAGAGTTCTCCTCTGGGAAGTCGTAGGTAGGAACCTCGAGGTTCAATGGTGCCGGACCCTTCCTGATACGTCCTGAGATATCGTAATGGCTACCGTGGCAAGGGCAGAACCATCCACCGAAGTCGCCAGCCTCACCAATTGGCACACAACCAAGATGTGTGCAGACACCCAGCATGACCAACCACTCAGGCTTCTGAACACGGTCGCTGTCTGGCTGTGGATCTCTCAGGGACTCCCACTTCACGCCTTCTGCCTCGGAGATCTCATCTTCTGTTCGGTGTCGGATGAACACTGGCTTTCCTCGCCACTTGATGATGACGTTCTTGCCTTCTGGGATGGATGAGAGGTCGACCTCGACCTTGGCCTGGGCCAAGACATCGGCGGATGCGGACATGTTGACAAGGAAGTCTATTCAGATGTCAGTATGCACATGGGAAGCCTGCCACTGCTGCACGTACTCTGCACGGTGTCCTTTGCTCCAAGAGCACTCAATCCACCAAATGCGCCCACCATGAAATACTGGAACATCTTGCTTGGAGCCTCGCTCTTGTTCTTATATTTCTTGAAGTCCGGGATGACAGTGGTGTCCTTCTTGCCGCTCGAGCCGCGAGAGAAAGGGCTGGTCCATTCGGCGTGTGAAGTGCTGGCATCTGCGAAGTCTGCGCGAGATCGTCTTTGCTGGACGGCAGCAGCTGGTCGCACGGCCGGCAGTGTCTGACGTGCAGACTGCCGTGCGACAGCGGTCGAGAGTCGTGAAGGGACGGACATTGAGCTTGATGTGATGATGGCGCTGCTGCTCAATTGCGTCTCAATGCTATAGCAAGATTTGATCTGCCCAGGAGGAATAGCACGGAAGAGAGAAGAGCTCGGACCGCATAAGGGTGAATTCGGCACCATGCCATTGGTCCAATTTACTTCAACCACGATCGGCTCGCTCGAGCTGCACAATCACAAACGCCATGCATCAACATAGCTGCTTCTGAGATGATTTCGTGGTGCTTTTTTCTTAAGTCTACACATAATGTGTCGTCCTCCACGACTGTGAGCTCGCTGCGATTAGCCCAGCAGCTCAACATCAAGACCAATAGCTCTCATGAATAGATTGACATCGCCCAGCCTCCTTGCGCGCATATCTTCTGGCAGTGCACGACTGACACCGACAGTCTCCATGACCCTGTCCTTGACTCCAATGACAAGTCTCTGCTGCTGCTCAGGACTTGCGCCGACACCCATCGCAGCGAGAAATTGCCAGACATACACATCATCTGCTGCAGCAACTGTGGTATCAGTAGGGAAGATGTGTGGTAATACTGGCTCAAGCGTGTCGAACAGTCGACCATAGTAATCGTTCCACGAAGCAATGTCCTCGGCTGAAGATTGTGTAGGTGCCGAGGATAGTGATTGCTTGAGAAGCTCTGCGCGAGATATGAGCATTGTCAAAAGCGTCAATCCGATCTTTGTGCGGACGACGGCATGTACATTGACACGCTCCATGATCAAACCGAGTAAGCCGATGATAATGCCAAGAGGAGCCTCATTGACGAAGCTGAATAGCGGTGGAATGACGACCTGGGAGAACAGCTCAATCTCTTCCTTTACGCGAGCTGGCAGAGGCATGTTGTCTGCTGGTGGATACGCCTCCCGAACGACATCTAGGACATCCAAATGAATGACCAGCAGTGTGAGAGTGGTCAAACGCTGGTTCTCGTCGAGATGTCTGTAAACTCGAGGAAGTACCTTCTTGCCCTTGCTGTGCGAGAGAATCTGTATGAATGGATGTATTGTGGTAGGACTGTTGTTTGTCAGTATCGTCACTTCAACAGCGATCTGGATGATGCTTACTTCGATTGAATGGGCTCCATCACTTTCAATGCACTCCACAATCGTTGGTTCAAGTCGGCCATCTCGCTTCGCCAGTGCATATGTGCTTCGATGATCTCAGGTGGGCTATCCTCATTAGGTGGCGGCGGCAACCTGCGTTCGTGGTCTTCCAGACGCATCAACACTCTGTATACCTCTTCAATGTCACGCAAGATAGATTTGCGATTTGCAATGGTGACAGAGCGCGCTGCCCGAACGCGCGCTTCACTCTCTGGCCTTTGCTTGATGTTCAGTAGTGGCCGGGGAGTTTTCGAGTTGGAGAAAGCGATCTTGCCGAGTGAGCCCTCCACGACGAGAGACTTATTCTTCGGCCTGGCTTTCGCAGCCTCGACAGCGCGAGCGACCTGCTGCTCCATGCGTTGAATATGGTTGTCGCCGCCTCTCGGGTGATGCCTGCCTCTGCCGTAGCCGTATCTGCTGCTTGTCTGGAAAAGATATGTTTGAGCAAATTGGCTGAGCGGCTGACCAGGACCTGCTTGCTGTGGAGGACGACGGATCTGGGCGTAGACTTGGTAGTAGAAATCCTCGGCAAGCTGTTCTTCGCTACCTGGCGCATTGTCAACGCCTCCAGTCGCGGTCAAGAGCTGCTGGAGCTGAATTCGTGTTATGAAGTTCTTGTCCTGCGGCGTCATCAGTCCGTTGTTCTTGCTGAGAAGGAAGATCTTGTGGTTTCGCTTGGCTCGTCGTGCTTCTTCGGCAAGATATGCTTCACGCTCTTCTGGTCTCATCTGCATCATCTGCTGTGCTTGTGTGATAGGAGGGCCACTGTATGATGGGCCTCTAGCGTGCTGTGACTGTGGTCCACCCTGCACGAATGGAGCGCCTTGTCCTTGTCCTTGTCCTTGTGGCTGTTGCTGCTGCTGCTGCTGAAGAAAGTGCTCGTGAGAAGGCTGCTGTCGCTGCAGAATCTGAGGCGCTCGCTGAGTGAAGTCTGGTAGGACTTGCATCTGCTGCTCCTGTCGCTGTGGTCTTTGCAGAATCTGAGGCTGCGGAGGAGCTTGCACTGGAGGAGCTTGTCCAACACCTAGCATATCTCGCAAACCCTGGCTTTGACGTTCGATCTCGCTGACCGCTGGTGCGGCGGCAGGAGGCTGAGTAGGTCGCGCCTGGTTCCTCATCATAGCTTCGACCTCTTCCAAGCTCATCATCTTGCGAGACGATGCCTGTGGCTCAGGCTTCTTTGCAATGGATGTCCCCCATATCGATGCATCTGCCTCCAGCCTTGGGATATATTCTGGTTCCTTGTATGCCTCATAGCCAGTACGCCTGGACTGTGGTGCCGGCGCTTGATACTGTTGGGCCTGGTAAACTCCATAGCGCGTCTGATCGGTGAGCAATGCGCCTCTTGCTGCAGCAGTATTGCCTGCAAAGTCGAAGTCCTTGCCAACAGCACGCTGCGTTACTGGTTCTTCACCGCCGAACGTGTCGTCGTTGAAGGTATCGCCAGATTCGTCGAGCTGCTGACCAAGACCATCGTAGGTCTCCTCAAAGTCTAGCACATCATCGTCGCCGCCAGCTCCTGGCTGCCCACCAAGTCCAGCGAACGGATCGTGTCTCTCGAAGAGACCTCGGGAGCCTTGCTGTTGCTCCTTGTCGCGTGGCAATGCTGTATCGAAGCCGAAGAATGACATGCTGTAGAGATGAGGCTCATGCAGAGCATGTAGCGAGCTTGCATCACAAAAATCCCATGCAGGCATGCGATCAAGTGGTGACGAACAATCCGTGCATCTTACGCTAGACCAAATTTGGTGAGTGATCTCGAAGGTTGGCGTAGCAGATACAGCAATGTGAGGGCAACTCGAGCATTCAATTGACTATAATACATGGGAGCAGGCAATGTGCACCGTTGCGTTTCGGAGCTCCGCATGGTGATGCATCAAAAGCTTTTGCGCTGGCTGTCATACACAGACATATCAAAGCAATCGCAGCACACATTAACCCCTGACGTCCTGGCTCCTTGCTGCTGGCTATAAGTCAGCGAACGTGAAAACTCCTTGCCTCAGCTAGCGAGACAACCAGATACCTATAGATTAGGCGATACGAAGCCCTTCTCTTCAACGTAATTTTGTCGGGTTGGACACGTACGCTCAGCAGCAGCAGTACGAATATAACCTTTCGCTCAGGGACCGTCATCACGCTAACCTTCGCCTTTTCATTGCATGGTGGCAGCTTCGTGAGTGCTGCTGTCCCCTTGTCTTCGATTTCTCACCAATTCACCTTTCATCGAACGATTCGACCACCTTTGTGCTGAGCACACTCAAACGATAGCTGTTCTCAGCATCGCTGCCGGTCTGGCGACATCCGCGACAATATGGCTGGCTCAACACGCTATCTGCGGTACATCATCCTTGCCTTCATCGGCATTGTCTTCCTCGTCTTCATCTCTTCAGGCTCGAAGAACGTGCCTGACGTAGGCATCAAGAGAGTTAAAGATCATGCGACGGATCTGATAAACAGCCAGAGTGACTACTGGAACAGGCCGAAGACTGGACATGGCGATGAGCAGGCGTCAAAGCCTCAACATGGATCAAACGACGGCGCTCCTGTAGCACCTCCGAAACACGATGATGCCGTTGCAGAAGCGACGAAGGCTGCTGTAGGTGCTGCTTCCGTTGAGCACACCCAGCACAGCGCTACAAGCCTGAACACATCGCCTAACCCTTACACACACGACAACCAGCTAGCTGTCAGCACTGCACCAGGAAAGCGCATGAACGCCACGTTTGTCACCCTCGCTCGTAACAACGACATCTGGGAGATTGCGCGCTCCATCAGACAGGTCGAGGACCGCTTCAACAGAAAGTACAACTATGACTGGGTCTTTCTCAACGACGCTGAGTTCGATGACCAGTTCAAGAAGGTCACCACCGCCCTGACCTCTGGAACTGCAAGATATGGCAAGATTGGCTCTGAGCACTGGGGCTTCCCAGACTTCATCGATCAGGACAAAGCGAAGAAGGTCAGAGAGGACATGGCTGCAAGAAAGATCATCTACGGCGACAGCGTCTCATACAGACACATGTGTCGCTATGAGTCCGGCTTCTTTTTCCGTCACCCCATCATGCTCGAATACGAATGGTACTGGCGTGTCGAGCCATCCATTGAGCTGTACTGTGACATTGACTATGATCCGTTCGAGTTCATGATCAAGAACAAGAAGAAGTACTCTTTCGTTATTTCCCTGCTCGAGTACGGCGAGACTATCGAGACTCTGTGGCAGTCTGTGAAGAAGTTCATCAAGGCACACCCAGAGCACATCGCCAAGGACAACATGATGGATTTCGTCTCCGAGGACGGCGGCGAGACCTACAACAAATGCCATTTCTGGTCCAACTTTGAGATCGGTAACCTCGACTGGCTTCGTTCACCAGCCTACCTCGACTACTTCAACATCCTGGACCGCGACGGCGGTTTCTTCTACGAGCGCTGGGGAGATGCTCCGGTGCATTCGATCGCTGCATCTCTGACATTGAATGCAAGCGAGATCCACTTCTTCAACGACATTGCCTACTACCACGTGCCGTTCACGCACTGTCCTACGGGAGAAGATCTGCGACTAAAGCTTCGCTGCCACTGCAGTCCACAGGAGAACTTCGACTGGAACGGCTATTCCTGCACCTCACGATACTACGAAGTCAACAAGATGCAAAGCCTGCAGGATATGAGCAGGAGCAATGACTGGCCGGGGAAAAGCGGAAATAGCGTTCGACAGGATTTCTTGGCCGGTCATTGGCATGCTCCTGTTCATAGGCATGGGTCTCGTAGCTGCAGCATTCCTTCTGTTGCAGACAATCTTGCGCGCTACAGCTCGGCATGGTAAATTGCACCCATGAGATATCGCCTTGTGCATCGGCTGGCGTTATTGCTGGAGTTTTGGTGCGGATGGATGATTTAAGAGAAGAGATGCGGAAAGCAGTTGTACTACATACAAATATGATACAGTCGGCATCCATGCGTCTATTTGCACTTTCTATACTCTATTTCTTCCGTGTCCTGTCATATGCTCCAGGATCTACAGTGTCGTGACGAATGCCCAGCATTGGATCGATTTCCTGCTCAGCATCATCACTGGACCGCCTTTCCTTAGCATCCTCTGCTTCCAAAGCAGCTCTCGCTCGTGCTCCGCCTCGTTTCCGAAGCTCTCCAGTGACGCCACGTAATGATACAGGTACCTCTTGACCCATCTTGAGGTACCACAGCTTGAGATTACGAGCTTTGTCCTTGAGCTGTACCTGATTCCTGTCTTTCAACACTTCGCTTATAGAACCCCCTCGTCCGTAGAGTGCAAGGATCTGTGACCAGTGAGGTCCGCCGACACGCTCGAGACCTGCTATAAGCGCCTCTTCTTCCGATTTGACCCAAGCTTGTCGGATGGTCTGACCCGTAGCGGTAGACTTCTTCTCTACCCGATGCGCACCACCGTTGCTTACTGAGCGTCTCACGTCGTGGCTACTGTCAGCTGTACCACGATCGTAGCTCCACAGGTCCACTCCAGCTCTTCTTCGATTCATCACACTGTGCATTGCAGATTGTCGATGTGATGAGCTCAAGATGTGTTCGAGGTTCTTGTTTATGCATGCAGAGAATTCGCGGATGAAATCGCTCCAGAGATACTTATTGGGCAGATCGTTCTTGCTCTCTGGCGTGTACGACTCTGCGAGGAGGTATTGACGCCGTGCTCTGCATCGATCGATGAAATCTTGCTCTGATGGTGACAAGCTCGGGGCATCTGGATGTCGTTGCAGAACTTCAGATTCAAGATCTGACGGAAACAGCTCATCGAAAAGTGTTTCTGGCATTGCGCTGTTGTTCATGACGTTCCAGATGTATGTTTGCGTCTTCAATTCGAGGTATATGGCACCCTGCCATTTCAGCAATCGATGTCCGAGAGGTACGAAAACGTCGAGGAACGCGCGATCTAGTTGGAAGAACGTTAGACCGGATGGCGTGAGCACCGACGTGATGAAGACAGCGGTGTTGGCTTTCCTGATGATGTCTTGTTGTGCTGGTGAGAATGTCTGAGCAATGTTCGCATCGATGAATTCAGTACTGGGAGCAATAGTTTTTCGTACTTGGTTGAACAGGCTCATTGTGTTGAGGTACTGCTGACTTGCTGCTGAATTGCCGTGCAAGAGCTCTTGATACTCTGTCGGATTGTGACGGGCTACCAGTCTGGATGATTTGTGTTGCCTGAGACGGTTAGTGACAGGCTTTGATTGTATTCTCGACCGCTTACGAGGTGATCGAGGCTGGCCAAGGCTTGTAAACTCGACGTATAACCACTGCTGTCGCCAAACTGGACAGACGAAGGCGCCTGCGTGGCGAGCATTGCTGCAGAGACACTGTTGTTATCGAGGGCGTAACCTCCGGTCATGGATACATCGTACAGCATCTTTGAGCCGCCATGTGGATTGAGATATTGCACACCGTCTTGGTAAGGCGGCGAGTGTTGTTGTTGTTGTTGTTGTTGCAGAGCAGGTGAGTCCGAGTAAGTCGTCGAGCTTGCGCCGTAGACCTCTTGGGAGATTGCAGGCGGCCAGGGCGAGGCATATGTCTCGGCGGGATTCTGGCCGTAGTAGTATGCAGAAGCACCGTAGGATGTGTCGTTCTCAAATGTCTGGAAGTCAGCTTGTTGTGATTGGAATGGCTGAGGATCCCATGCTGATTGTGGAGGTGGTACAAGCCCTGAGCTCTCATTCATCCGAGAAGGCGACGATGATGTGACGTTGAAGAAGTTCGGTGCGTGAGGTGTTGTTGTTGACGACCACTCTAGCTCCGGATTGCTGTTGTCTTCTGCGAAACGATGACCTAGAAGACGACGTCGTTTGCTGCCACGTCTCGTTAGGTCACTCGCTTCGTCGCAGCCGTAGAGTTGCGGATCTGCAGGTCGAGTTAGTGGGTCATTTTATGTTTCCCGAGCTGGTGCTTTTCTTGTGACACCACAAGGTGCATGTATCTAGTATATGACGCATCGTGGCACACCTCGACGAAGGGCTCGTCTTCTTTCTTGCTTGCTTACTTACCTTCGTTATGCATGGTGATGCTTCTGCAGGCCCGGGCCCGACGGTCTACCGTTGCGCGTCGAACCCTACAACAGATCGGCGGGCGAGGGCAGGGCGAGCCGCATGGAGCGAAGACGATATTGAGAAAGGGTTTGGTACGTTTTGTCGAGGACCCGTTGATATGAGAGTGCACGTTACTGACTGCCCTGGAGAGCTGAGAGGAGAGTAAGATTCGAAAAGCGGGTGCAAGAGAAGCTTCGACTAGAATACTTCACATCGCGAGCGAAGACGAGAGATGTGTCAGCAGCCTCTGAGCATCAGTAGTGTAGGCAGTGTGGAAGAAGTATCATCGCAACAGGCTAGCTGCCTGCGTTATCGAGGTGAGAGATGGCTTTCGGAATTCATACGTCGAGAGAAATCCGCCCGCTCCTGTCCTAGTTGACCATTGTTTTTCTGATCAAGTCGACGAGACAGCTTCGAGGAGCGCGAAGCCATAGTGGTCCCGTGGCTTCCTAACGGCTCGCGTTCGCGGAAGACCATCAGCTGAGGCCGAACAACGGCAGCAGCAATCAACATCGCTCGTATCTCATCGCAGGAGCTATTTCTGTCCTTAGACTCTTTCATATTATGCCACCTCGACCTGTCAGAGTGAGTCTATGACCATCAACTCCTTGGCTGCTAAAATGCTAGCTCAAGCGATGAAGGAATGGCCGCATCTGGTTGTGGCTGTCAGACGGCGATGGCCGAGCACAACCGACACTACACTCTGTCCTCTGTAGCCACTGGGATCAGGGTCCTCCTAGCCCAATCTCCGAGCCACGAGGAGTTCACACGATGGAGCAGATCGAGCTGTCGTGCACAAGCGCATTCGTACGCTCCATGCAGCCTTACCGCAAGCAAGGTCGAGTCAAACATACACCATCGTTGTGGTGGCTTGCTAGACTTCCCTTCGGCGTGTCAATGCAGGGGACATGCAAGCCGACACGTGGCCCACCGGCACTTTTGCAGCTTCTAACCACGAGCGAAGCTCTATTGTGTACGCTTGGTGGCAGAAAGGAGATGACTACCTGTCCTGACCAAGATGACGATGACGATGACATGCACACTGCATCTTGCGAGACCAATGGCACTATAATTAGCTTTTATCTATATCACTGGGCTCGCATCGTGCGGTGGGACAGAGTCTGTGCACGTGCTGTATATCTTGTGAGTTGTCTGACCTAAGGTATGCTCCGTTATTCAGGAGCCTGCTGATACGAGTATGCCCAAGCTAACGACCGATGCTCCTTTGGATGTGGCATACAAGTTCGACGTCCTGTGCGGCTCTGCTCAACTCATGTGCAGGATCGAAAGTGTAGTCATCCCTAGTACAGCGATAGGAATCTGGGCGATATCCTTGTCTAACTCATGAGGAACAGCTTCGGCCGATGGACGACTAGCCACTCCTTCTAACGCGGCGGGCGCTGCGTTCTCACAATTCCGAGGCTGAGAAGGTCGTCCAGCTCGTTCTACGGTGCCTGCAACTTGTTCACTCGGGTGGCAGAACAGTTCCCTTGACAATGCATGTGTCAGACAGCAGTGTCATATGCACACGTGCAGACTGTGGAGTGTGCATCCTTCCCACCGTTCTTACAGACTTGTGCAATCAGGGATGTATGCGCAGCAAGTTGAGGTGAAAGCTGATGGCGGCCGGTATAGATCTTACCCAAGTTAGCAATGCTGCTGGTCGACGTTTGAATCCTGACCATGCTCGAGAAATGATGGTATCAGGCCTCAGCTTGGTCGTGCTCAACAATGATGGCTTTATCGAGACAAAACTGGCCCAGGACTGGTTGTAGCATAAGGTTGCCATGTCTTAGTGCCCTTCAGCAGCTCGAGTGCTTGTTCTCGCATAGCAGCTGCATGGTCCTCGTCCACCACCAAGTCTTTCTGAGGGCCTCGTCTTTTGTCCTCCTTGTCCTGCTCTGCCTTCATGGCCTTGCTGTACTTCTCTTGCCAAGGATCCAGATCTTTAGGCGGCTCCGGCCATTCGAAAGGTGATTCTAGCTCGACTGTCATTCTCTTGATGCTCTGCGGTCTATAGTATCGCCTTGTTGGCACTGCGTAGTCTTCTTTAAGATATGATGGCTGGCTTCGTGAGACTCGCTGAAGTTTGATGTATGATCGCACACTCAGAATGCGTACGTCGTAGGCGTGAAACAAGTAATCACGCAGATCAAGCTTGCTGAACCATAACGGCACCGTGAAGGTCGCGTGTCTCGGTCCAAGATGGCTCCGGCGATGAAGTGTGATCGAGAAGTCGGGCCTGGTATTGATCTCAGCAACGAATCCACACTCACGCTTGACCAACTCACAAGTATACCTGCTTCTGACCAACTCTGAACGGCGCTTGCGAGAGTACAGCGGCGATGCTGGACATCTTCGCGATCAACGGTGGGTGTAAACGGTGCCAGATTTTGCCAAATACTGTAGGTCAATGAGCTCGAAGCCGTGGCTCCTCCGCGCACATGAACTTATTCGGTTAGCGCTTCAGCCACAGACAGAAGGAGTCCTAGCTCAACACGCAAATATCGACCTCTTTTCGCTTTGTGTTCATTGCTTCCTACGCTGATTTACGGCCACTTCGATGATACACCTGGCCATAGCAACATAATGGCGGCTGCACGAGTTGGCGCTGTACGTCCGCTACGTACAGCGTAGCTGCACACGATGTGAGTCCAGTCCTGCATGCACCTCACTTGATGAACCTCAACACATCATTCCGGTGACAATAATGATCCAAGGAATCAACATGCACTACCATCTGACATACACACTACTGCCCTACTCCGGATCCCAACGTCACGAGCTTCAACAGTGCTGACCTGGAACAGGTTACTGATCCTACTTGGAGAGCCGATCAAGAGCTTACACCTTGACCACTGACCTTATAGCCTGGGACATCAGCTTTGCAAGCGCTATGGTGAGTTGCAATCTCTTCTATACAGCCCGTCTCAGTCTTGTGATGATTGGATCATTTTTCAGTTCTGCTTCAGAACTATACTGTTGATAACAACACCATCTTACCAAATCTTTCTGATCGACTGAACCTTCAAGATGCTGCAGCTATGATGTCTGGGACCAAGCTAACGGCTACTGCAGGTTTTATAGTACGCTGAGATGTCTGCTACTTTGATCTCTGGCGAAAGCGCGACAGACTACGTCAACCAAGGACTACAGGTGAGTTAAGATGTTACGACATCGCCCCTTTCAAGGATGACACCTAGTCTATCCATTCAACGAAATCTTTCGATAGCCAAATCTGCCGAGCTACCCTCCCTGTACCGTACCAACAATATATTGCATGTTGCCTGGAATGATCGGTTGTGGAGTTGTGTCGATGATGCGTAATGGTCGCTTCAGTGCATCGACATCGAGCTGCTCGTTTTGGGCAGCTCGACAAGATGCCGGTGGATGGGCATGCGTAAACCGGCTTGTCTGAGCAATATCAAACACATCGCCTGCTCCGTCTGCTCTGCGCACAACCTACTGACTCGATCATAGGTATGGTGACGATCCGACCTCCATATACTGCATACGTGGCATCCTCCAATCAGTGACCATTAGATGTTCTTCCGATATATCTGGCGTATGTATCACACCATAATACACTCTACTATGCAATTTCTCATTCAATAATTCATGCAAACACCAACAACTCAATGGTAGCAGCAGTCATTCGGAGTATGACTAGCGAACGACGTGCTATCAGCCACAATGCGAGGAACAGCATTTCAGACCGATCAAATGTCCTTACGCATGCCAAAGATGACTTAGCAGTGGCATTGCAGCTCGAGATACTCCCATCATCTTGCAATTGCATGACTCGGGACGACTTGACATGAAATCGCATTGGGAAGTTTTAAGCGCACTGTCACTTGGCAAGGCTTCATCAAACCAACTAACTCCACACAACACACCGAATAGTTGTCTACTCATCTGTGCATAACGCATCTGCGGTCGTATGTGGCCTCACTTCATCTTGCGACAGTCCATAACGCAGTTAGCAATCATGATCACAGATTTTGACGACCGATGCTGGAGGCAGCTATCGGACTATTCAGCCTTCGGCTCCTCCTTTGCCCGTATCAGACCCCTTACCACGTTCAATTTGCCGCCGGACCCAGGAGTCGACCGGGAGAGGACACTCACTAGACATGCAGTAAACGGCGGTCTTGCCTTAGAGGCCTGGTTACCATCCTGCTGCCAGCTCAGCCGCGGTTTTGTGCGGCCACGGCAGAGCGTGGAGCCAGCATACCGCCATGGACTAATCGCATCTCGAAGCTTGCAATCAATCCGGTAGATTGACTTCTCGAGAAGCTCTGATCGTCGCGAGACTAAGGAAGTCTGCGATACCTGATCGATCTGGAAGAGAGTTCAGCATTGCGATTCAAATGCATAACTACAACATCGAATGATATGCCTCTCATATGACGACCATTTGTGGTCATTGGCGATATCTGCACGACCTGAAGATCACTGTCTATACGCCTTTCCCGAGCCGGCACTGCAATGTTCAGCCACGAACAGGCTCATAATGGGCATATATGCAGGTCGACCTTTGGTAGCCAAACTGAGTACCATGGGTTACCCGGCTTCGGTACTGCTCAGTCACCGTTTCCAATTACAAGGATCGCCCTGCAGCAGCAAGATTTTTCCATAAGTCCTGCTCAGCCACGATGGTATGGCTGATATATGCGAAGAGTCTGCACGCGTCGACCCATGTCATTTTCGAAGAAATGCTTCGACTCCGCTTCTGATTGGCTGTCTGCCGTTGAACGCAACGGCTCTTGCAACTGGGATGTGATTCAAAATGTCACCACAACGCCACATTACACTTTAGGGAAACGTCCTTCCTCTACGACCACTGATCTGCATACAGTAGCTTCTCGCAGACGTCCCGAGTGTCCAATCGGACAGGCTCTGGCCAACGGTAGGGATACTCTACACTGCTATCCACAAAGAGCACGGGTCCGAACCGTCGTACCATATGCAACCTCGATATGTGGCTACAGGCTCAGTGCAGCCATGAGATGCAGCTCATATCTGGCTCCCAATCTCGCGCAGGACGCAGACAACGCATCGAAGATCTGCTCCAAAACCGGCCCCGAGCCTCAATCGATCATTGCACAGTCTGTCGGACGTAGACCAGTCACGCCTTGCTAGCCTTATGGTTCCTCTCGCACTTGTAGTCTATTCAGAGACAAAACTTTCAAAGGTAATGAGTCCGAGTGACATCTCCTTCTGCCATTGTCTGTTAGTCTATCCCTTGTCGTGCTTACCAGCCTCAGAGCATGCAAGACCGCTACACTTCTTTGCAGTGTTTCTGCCTTACCCCAGCATCTACAAATCTCGGCGATTGTGCAGCTCAATCGACACTCGATTCAGATCATCGCTGCTTTCCTGTACACCTGCAGCTGAGGAGGAATTGAGTTTCATTCTAGTGGCGGACACCGGACATCACATCGCAGGCTGCGGCAAGACCACTTGAGGATTATTAACGACAGCTCTTGTGACGACTACGCAGGCGTTCTGGATTACATGTGTCTAACGCTTACACCTTCGGCTCACCGCTGAGGTAAGATACCGTTTGGATACATCAGAAACACCATATGGCTTTGCGATGTTGGCAACAGTGCCAGTCAGCTCGACGCTCGTATTCCTATCAGACAAGCACCTTCGATTGAGAACTTTGGGTTGCTATCGGGTCTCCTCCGCGCAGACTTATTCGACTTGTGCCGCCAGACGACCGTATCCATCTCCGCCGATGTCAAGGCCTTCCTCACCAGTCCAACAACTCACAGAGAGCCCAGCAACGACTACTGCACCCTCGGAGGCTGCCACGACCGCACACGACGCTCAGAGGGAGATCATCGAGAGGTTTGGTACGTCAGAATCCATACCGCCACAACAGACCTCCGTTTCAGCGACTTCTGTACACCCTCCCAACATCACGGGACAGACAGTTGTGAGCACACCATCGCAATCACGACCAACGTTGGCTCTATTGACGCAGCAAGTGCCTTTGACGGGAACAGTGGGCTTTGCAACATTACCCGTCGAGGCTTCCTCATCTGCTCGACCAGTGCGGAGAGCAAAAGCGCATGTTGCATCAGCCTGCATAAATTGCAAGCGAGCACACCTTAGCTGCGATATCCAACGACCATGCAGACGTTGCGTTGACGCAGGCAAGGAGGTAGGTTGGGGCATAACAAGTGCCTACTAGCATCTTGCTGACATTTGAAGGACACGTGCCATGATGTTCAGCACAAGAAGAGAGGTCGACCACGACTTCGAGAAGATAGCGAAGCAGGACCATCGTCAGCGCCACAACCGCGCGGTGCTAGTGTCCTGCAGCAGACGCCAACACGCCCAATTGCGAGCACGAGACCACGCCGAGCATACTCGTATCGCTCACATCAATCTCACGGGAGCGAAGGCTCGTCCTATGGACTCGTCACACCGCATAGTGCGACTACTCAAAGCTACTTACCAATGACACATCCTGGACCAAGCAATGTCGAGTCTATGTTCGAAGTCCCAATGGCGCTGCTAGACCTAGATCTGGTGATTCTTCGGGCCAATCGCGCGTTCCACCAAGCAGTCGCAGCGCTCGGAGACCTCATGTATACAAGATTGACGGATGTCGTCACTCCGGTAGATGGCACCACCTTGGTCGACATGCGCAATCGCTTACGAGGCGAGCGAGAGCAACGAGAGCCTTCGTTTCTGCCGCCTATCATGCAGACTGGACAAGACTTGCTTGCTAATGTTCGCGATGCGGATATTGACCGTCTTGCCCACGGGTATGCCGATGCCACGCATACATGGGTAGCATCATCAGATAGTACTGGACAGCACCCCTTGACAGCACGTGTCAGACTAGCCCGGGCGACAACATATTTCGTGGTTGTCACACTGTTGCCTTCTCGAACGATGCCGCAGTATCACCAATCCGTGCAAAGTCCATCTATCTCCAGCTCCGTGGCATTGCAACGACAAATGGAAGTCTACGCAGGTCAGCCACGGTATACTTTCCCCTCGGGAGAATCAGCACAACCTCATCGTTATGACTTGAGAGCATTCGTCCCACCACCAGCAACAGCGTATGTCCGTACTGGACCCACGATGCAACCATATCAGTCCTCAATGATACCTTTCCAACACGACCTCACCGGACAGGGGAGCGCTTTTGCTCCCAGCTTTACGCCAGTGCAGTATCATCCACATCCACCTCCACCTCAGTACGTTGATCAAACATTGCCTTCACAACCTTTGAACATAACGGCAGCAAGTGATGGGACCAGCACATCAGCCGGAGAGGGTGCCATCGTCCTTGGATCGTCGGCCGAAGAGCATGGCGAGGGATCGCAGCCCCGGGGATCGAAGAGGCGGCGACGGATGGGTATAGATGAAGTTCTTCAATAACGAGGTGTAACGGAGATTTTCTTGCGGCAACGGACGCCGACGGCACTGCTCTTCTCATACGTACAGTGTACAGAAATGTAGAAGATCGCGGTGCTGTGTGGGCTTGTAGCAGCACTCACC